>CM057342.1:329529939-330777840 GCA_030015575.1 Agapanthus africanus
GAAAAGAAAACACTCAGCATATGCTCTTGCAAGTTTAGATTGGTTATTTAATTTATCTAAACAGGATGGCTTCCACTGTTTCCTCAAATCCTTCTTCAAAACCTAAAAGAAGAACTAGTCAGGATTTAATCACACGTCACAATTCTTGCTTAACCTTTCAGCCAGGCTGGTGTTGGTACTTCTAGGGAGGTTTTCCAACGCTTTCGCGAAGTTCCTTAATTAAAGAACCTCTTTTCCCTGGAGGCGTAGCCCCTCTAACACCTTTCTAGGCACCTACTTGGTTTATAGCATTGATTGTTAAGTGAGAGAAATTTCCGAGAGTAATCCTACTCATCAGTGGGATCGGGATCCAACTATCATTGTATGATGCCCTAGATGGAAGCCACTCTAGTCACCACACTCCAGAAGGTAAGCTAAATCTGCAGTTTCCTTTATGTTTTGAAACTCCCGATGTGATTTTTTACCCCAAGCTCTTATAGACCTTGACGTAGGGCCAACAAGTCATAAGACGCAAGTCAAGTTCTACCCGTCGTTGTCCTGATCATTTAAATACATCGACAAGCCCTTGACGTAGGCCAACAAGGTGTACGTCTGTATTAAACTAATGCATCTATCTATGCAATAAATAGGCACACACACTGCTACCATACACTATGCCTTGACGTAGGCCAACAAGCATAGCATGAATACGATGTGCTGTCTATCTGAAACGACGGAGGGTTACGGCTGGTTTTTGGCAAAAAACCGTTAACGTAGTGAACTTGATTTGATCGAAGGAACTATGATAGCTTTTATTTAAAAGAGTGGTTTAAGCTCCGCATTTAAAATTTTGTTTTTTCAAGAAAACCGAGTGGTTTTTAGAATTGTTCCAACGATTCAGTTTAGGTTTTATTTTCTTTGCATTAATAATAATGCGTCCCATCTTTAACCTATCATTACAGATAACAACGAAAATACGACGTCCTCTTATGCCATCCGCATTCGCCACGGGGTCCCGTCATCACCCGTTAGGTTACTTAACTAACGACAGAGCGGGGGCTGGGCTAGCGCGGGGTTGTAAACATAAGCGACGTCTAAATAGCTATCATATATAGATATTGTACATTCGTCAGACGCAATAATAGGCATTCCAGATCACAGATAAACAATATTGGATTTGCTAGCAATCCGCATTTCATTTGAGCCTGCAATGAAAGACGGATTACACAGTTGTTATGAATAGCCATTTTCCCACCCCAGACCCCTACGGGTACGGCAAACTACCCGCCAAGTACCAGAAGTGAAGCGGTCTGCCCCAACACTTCAAAATACCCGGTAGTTTGTGCACCCCACCTTGGGTCTATCCTAGGAGCAAAAACAGTAAAAAGAAATAATACAACGGTGGCTACAACCGCAACCTGGATGTGCCCCGCAAAATAATATTACAACTTGTTACATTTACATCAAATGAATTAATACAATAACCCATCACAAAACCCGGCTAATCACCACAACAGTCCAATACAGTTTATATACACAAACAGTTAAAATCCATTTCAGAAATGTGCAACCCCCTGCCAACTGACATACTAGCAGTTAGGGGAGGTATACGAACACATTATACAATCACAGATATAATCCAATATGCAAATACTGTACAATTTCGATCGATTAAACACTTTTAATCTTGCTCCAATACTTCTCTGCAAATCTGAAACCTGAGCAAAAATTAAATATTCCAGAAAATCCCAAATATTACAGAGAACCCACCCAAGAAATTGGGTTCATGACTCACCAACTCGGCGGCGGAATCGCGGCGGATCGTGTGGGATCCGCCGCGGATCCGCGGCCGTTTGGTCGAATCATGACCCCAATTTTCTTGGGTGTTCTTCTGGTGTCATTACAAGCTTTCTGAACATCCCTGAAAAATTTTTGGACTTCATTTAAAAATCGACAGAAACTGATATTTTCGGGCTTTTCCGGTTTCGTTTTTTTCCGTTCGAAATTCATACAAATTTGCAAGTAAGTTAAATATTGTTTAGCTAGGCTCTGATACCACTGTAAGTCGATGTTCAACACCCCAATACTTGTGGGGAGGCGGAAATATGAATAACAATCTTGTTCTATGATCAAACATCGATTAACCGTATGAATCGTTTGCAAACAAGTTTTAACAAAATCTATAGAGTTCTAAACTACTATGTTAAGAGATTATACCAAACGGTTCTAGTCCTTCGTCTTAATGTTATCTACGGCCTCTTTGGATCTCCACGTCCTCTTCGGCTTTCTTCCGTAATAGACGATCCACCCGAGAACCCTAATCCAAGCTATAACCTCTAAACTTGAGGTTACTTAGTTTCTCTAGTTGCTAAATAGAGTAGCTAAGGTGATGTAGAGATAGGTTATGGAGTAATTAGTCTTTCCTAATCCTTGTTCTCAACTCATGAGGGTAGGATTAGGTTTGGTGAAGGAGAGAGAACTTGAAGAGAGAGAGTGAGAAGATGATAATGAAAATTATATGATAATAAAAAAGCTTCTCACTTGATATATGAAACATAATGAATAAGAAAGAAAAGAATAATAAGAGATTATTCATCATGTTTCATTAATGCAAGTGGGTGATTCATTATGTGAGTCATTAAGCATTTAATAATGCATTAATGACATGATGAATCACTCACAATGAGTCACTAATTCATTAAATGAAAATGCCACCTCTCCCTCCATGTCACATCCTTCTAGAAGCTTCTCGGAAAATTACGAGAAGGCCCCTCTCATCCGTAAAAACACGGAAAAACTTTAGACTGTATAAATCCAATAACCTGATACTAGAATCTGGCTTAAACCAAAGCCGACTAGTAAAAACTGTCCGAATGTCGTACGTGCGTTCAAACACGTATGCGTCCGAACCTTTGTCGTAAAACCATACGACCTCTATATCTTTTCGCCTGGGTTTGGGAAATCTCTGTGTGGGACTCTAAAGACTCAACTACTACGCTGGCAGTGGGTTTAACCACAGACCGCAAGCGGCACTAGCTGTACGTAACGGTCCCCAGGTAGTTGTCGATAAGAAAGCTGATGAGGTAACCCATCTGAAATCCTACTGAGCCTGTCTATGACAATATCCGCGCAGTCCGGTCTGTTCGTCTGAGAGTATCGCATGTATGGTCTAGGGAGGTGGTGGACGTCAGACCCCTAATAACCATACAAGTCGTGTCGGTATGGTTCAAGACCACCCGAGAATCTACTGATTCTTCCATCAGTAATTCTCAATCAGCCCTGGCCAGGGACTTATGGTAATGACCAAACGACCACAGTGCGATATCAACTCCCTATACCGGGAAAGACGAATCCCTAACAGTCGCTCACTGCCTCCATGTGGCTCCGGACTGTGCCCAACTGAAACCTGTTTGCACGACTCCTTTGAGCCGTGTTAGGGTAACAATCAAAGCACAGTGGGAACTCACACGAGACAAATGATGACCTTAAGTCAACGGACTATCTGCACACATGTCACCTGAGAACTGCTATCTGACGTTAGGTATAATACCATCCAGTCAGTTCTCGGCGAGTCCTGTCCGGTGTACTCACACCCAGTGAGCATCTGTATACAATCTTAGGTGAACACCACCAATAGTTGCGGGACCAATCCATTGCCCCTCGTCAGGGTCTAGATATGTATACACTAGTCTACTCCGGAGTATTGATGCCCAATCTCGATACTCCTGCGACCAGGGACATCTAAGGGTGTGCCTATTGACTATCCAGCTCCCACTAGTATGACTGCCATCACAACGCTGGTAGTCAGAAAAACACCCTATGGGCTTTATCAACATATATATATAAATACCAAGTAAAATATATCATACGTTAAGACAAAGTCAAACCAAATAGCGTACTATCATATCAAGCAAGACTGTCATGTACATACATATCCCAAGCATCCTATACAATGTAGGCCTCTAGGGCATATATATCCAACACTGAATACCCAAATGAAATGACGGAGGGCTACGAATGGTTTTGGCGAAACCGTGAACATAGTGAACTTGATATGATTGAAGGAACCTGATAGCTTTTAAAAGGAGTGGTAAAAGCTCCGCAATTAAAAAATATCCTCTGTTTTAAAATAACCGAGTGGTTTCTTTTAAACTGTTCTAACGATTCAACTTTGGTTTATTTTCTTTGCATTAAAATAATGCGTCCCATCATTTAACCTATCATTGCAGAAAACAACGAAAAAACAACGTCCTCTTATGCCATCCGTATTCGCTACTGGGTCCCGTCATCGCCCGTTAGGTTACTTAACTAACGACAGAACGGGGGCTGGGCTAGCGCGGGTGTAAAACATAAGTGACGTCTAAATAGCTATCATATATAAATATTGTACATTCGTCAGACGCAATAATAGGCATTCCAGATCACAGATGAACATATTGGATTTTCTACGAATCCGCATTCTTTTGAGCCTGCAAAGAAAGACGGATTACACAGTTGTGATGAATAGCCATTACCCCACCCTAGACCCGTACGGGTACGGCAAACTACCCGCCAAGTAGCCGAAGTGAAGCAGTCTCCCTCAACAACATGAGTAGGCCACTAAACACTTCAAAGTAACCGGTAGTTTGTGTACGCTACCTTGGGTCTATCCTAGGAGCAAAAATCAGTAAATGAAATAATACAACGGTGGCTACAACTGCAACCTGGATGTGCCCCGCAAAAGAATATTACATCATATTACAATTTACATCGAATGAATGAATATAAAAACCCATCTCAAACCCCGGCTAATCATCACAACAATCCAATCAAACTCATAAACAGAAACAGTAAAATCATTACAGAAATGTGCAACCCCCTGCCAACCGACATACTAGCAGTTAGGGGAGGTTTACGAACACATTATACAAATCACAGATATAATCTAATAAGCCAAACATCGTAGAATTTCGATCGAGCAAACACAATTGATTCTACTCCAAAAACTTCTCTGTGCACCTGAGACTTGAACAGAAACAAAACATTCCAGAAAGAAAAAAATTATCACAGAAGAGTTCTGGGGAATTTTGGGCTGACTCGGCCCCAACTCGGCAGCGGATCCGTGGCCGATCGCTTGGATCGGCCGCGGTTCCGCGGCGCTTTGGCCGATTCAGGAACCCGAATTTCTCCAGTATTCTTAAATTTCCATGCTTGTAATTTTAAGGGCCCCTGAACAATTTTTAGACCCTGTTTTAAAATCGACAGAAACTTGAAAAAAATGATGTTTTTTCCGGTTAGTTTTGCGATCGAATTTCTAACGACTTTGCTAACAAGTTAGTTATGGTTTAGCGAGGCTCTGATACCACTATAAGTCGACGTTGTACACCTCGCGAGTTGCGGGTAGGCGGAATAGGTAAAACAATCATTTTGTTTAAAACAACATCGACTAACCGAAAGGATCTTTGCTAAACTACAACCAACAAAAACATAGGAGTAATTAGCTATTATGAAAGAAGACTATACCTAATGAAACAAGTCCTTCTTCTTCTTGTTAACCACCTCCTCGTTGGCCTCCTCTTTGTAATAGACGATCCACCCGAGAGCTTCTACTCCAAGCTTTGCCTCTAACTTGAGGAAACTAAGTTACTCCAATTGCTAATCAAAGTCACCTAGGGAATATAGAGTGTGATTATGGATTAATGAGTCTTGCTAATCCTTGATCTCAACACATGAGAGGTTAAGATTAGGGCTTGAAGAGAGAGAGCTTGAGGAGAGAGAAGGTGAGAGTGAGAATGAAATGAAATAATGATCCATTTTGAATATATGAAGCATGATGATTTATTAAATGAATAAATCAAATGATTTATCAACCATGCTTCATTCATTCACCTTGTGTGATTCATCTCATGAGTCATTAGCCATTAAATGCATCATTAACTCCATGGATGAATCATACAAATGAGTCACTAAATCAATAAATGCAAATGCCACCTTAACCCCCAAGTCATCATCCTTATAGAAGCTTCTCACCAAATTACGAGAACACCCCTCCTATCCGTGAAAACACGGAAAAACTATAGACTGTATAAATCCAATAATCCGATACTATAATCTGGCTTAAACCAAAGCTGGCTAGTAAAAACCGTCCGAACATCGTACGTGCGTAAAAACACGTATGCGTCCGAACCCTTATCGTAAAACCATACGACTTCTATATCATTTCGCCCGGAGCAAGGAAACTCTCTGTGTGGGACTCTAAAGACTTGACTACTACGCTGGCAATGGGTTTAATCAAAGACCGCAAGCGGCACTAGCTGTACGTAACGGTCCCCAGGTAGATGTCGTTAAGAAGGCCGATGAGGAAACCCATCCGAACTCCTACTGAGCCTGATGTGACAATCTCCGTACAGTCCGGTCTGTTTGTCTAGGACTATCACATATCGGGCCTAGGGGGCGGCAAGCGTCAGTCCCCTAAAAGTGGTATAAGTCGTGTCGGAGCGAAGCCTATTACACCTTGAGAAACTACTGGAAAACTACCAGTAAATCTCACTTGCCCTGGCCAGGGACTTTGCGTAATGGCTCTCCAGACACAGCGCGATATCAACTCCCAATACCGGGAGAGACGAATCATGTCTAACCGCCACTGCCTCCAAGTGCTCGGGACTGCACCCAACTGCTACCTATTTGCACGACTCCTTTAAGCCGTGGTTGGGTAGCAATCTAAGAACAGTGGGACACACTCGAGACGAAGCAGCAGTGTCAAGTCTGCGGACTATGCTGTACTCATGTCACCTACGAACTGTTAACTGACGAAGGGTATAATACCAACCAACAGTTCCCCGCGAGTCCTGTCCGGTGTACCCGTAACCCAACGAGCACCTGTATACTATCTCCAGTACGACGTACTGATGGCTGTGGGATAGACCTTCTCCCCAACTGGGATGAGAAGCGTACACACTAGTCTACTCCGGAGTATCGATGCCCTATCTCAATAATCCTATGACTAGGGACCTGAAAAAGGATGTGCTTGTAGACTACCCAGCCCCCAATAGTGTGACTGCTATCACAACGCTGGTAGTCAAGCAAGATCCTAAGGGCTCTATCAATACGTACATACATATTAAGATAGATATAACCAAGTAGAATACTACCATGTTTAGCAAGACTGTTAATATAACTGTGAATATCCCAAGCTTCCATTAAGTAATATACAAGCTAGTATGATACAATAATGGCCCCTAGGGCAAATACACTAACACCTCATACCCAACATCTCAAAAAGTCGCTCATGCTGTGGCTGAGGGAGGGCCTTGGTGAGTGGATCCGCGGTGTTATTCTTTGTATCTACTCTCCGAATCTCGATCTCGCGGCGATCACTATCTCCCGGATCAGATGATATCGCTTCAGGATGTGTCTAGATCGTTAATAGGATCTGGGCTCCTTGGCTAACGCCATAGCCCCATTATTATCACAATACAATGGTATTGGATCAATAATGGTTGGAACTACTCCTAGCTCCGAGACGAACTTCCTCATCCATACGGCTTCTTTAGCGGCATCATTTGCAGCAATATACTCAGCTTCCATCATAGAGTCTACAACGGTATCCTGGTTGGAACTCATACAATACACCGCCCCTCCATTGAGGGTAAATATAAACCAAAAGATAGATTTGCTGTCGTCCTTATCACTTTGGAAGCTCGAATCGGTAAAGGCCTCCATTTGGAGATCTCTATTACCATACACCAAGTACATTTCTTTAGTCCACCGCAAGTACTTAAGAATGTTCTTCACGGTTGTCCAGTGATTCTTCCCTGGGTTGGACTGATACCTGCTTACTACACCTTGTACATAAGCTACATCAGGGCGTGTACATAACATCGCATACATTATAGATCCTACGGTTGAGGCGTAGGGTATAATGCTCATGCGAGATCTCTCTTCATCAGTCTTTGGGCAAAAGTCCTTGGAGAGAGTGACTCCATGGAAAGTGGTTAAGGCACCCCGCTTGGAGTCATACATACTAAACCTCTTTAGGATGGTGTTGATGTACCTGGTTTGGGACAATCTCAATAACCGTTTAGATCTATCTCTATAGATCTTAATGCCCAATATGTACGAGGCATCGCCCAGGTCCTTCATGAAGAACCTTTGCGATAAGAACAAGTTGACCGATTGTATCATAGGAACATCGTTTCCTATCAGAAGAATATCATCCACGTACAATACGAGGAATGCGATAGTACTCCATACAATCTTCTTATAAACACAAGGTTAATCTGGATTTTTGATGAAATCAAACTCTTTGATGACATCATCAAAACAGATGTTCCAACTCCGTGATGCCTGCTTTAATCCATAAATAGATTTAATCAACCTACATGCTTTCCCGCTGCTCCCACTATCAACGAAGCCCTCTGGCTGATCCATATAAACGCATTCTTCTAAATCACCATTTAGAAATGCAGTTTTAACGTCCATCTGCCAGATTTCATAGTCGTAGTGAGCAACAATAGCAAGTAGGATCTGGATGGATTTAAGCATGGCTACGGGAGAAAAAGTTTCATCATAGTCCAGACCTGGTCTTTGACGAAATCCTTTCGCCACAACTCTTGCCTTATAGGTCTCCACCTGCCCATCTACACCAATCTTTCTTTTAAAGATCAATTTGCACCCTACGGGTTTTACCCCAGAGGGTACAACGTATAAAGTCCATACTTTGTTGGTGTATATAGACTCCATTTCAGATCTCATAGCATCCAACCACTTCACAGAGTCACCACTCGTGATAGCTTGCTGAAAACTAGTAGGATCATCATCGTTTATGATGCAATCTTCTCTATCACCATCAATGAGGAAACCGTAGTACCTCTCCGGTGGGCGAGAAGTCCTACTAGATCTACGGAGTGGCTAAGGTTCATTAGTTTATGTTGCAACATCAGGCTAAACCAAGTCGTCATTTGTAACTTGTGTCCCTAGAATCTCTTCTGGATCTACCACATTGCAATCAGTATCATTTGTAAAAAATTCTCTTTCTAAAAATGTGGCATACTGTAAAAAAAACACCTTTTGTTCCTCCTTGTGGTAGAATAGATATCCAAAAAAATTCTTTGGATATCCCACAAACTTACACATGATTGAACGTGTCTCGAGTTTGTCCGGATTCTTCTTTTTGACATAGGCCGAACAACCCCAAATCTTAACTCGTTTAAGAGACGGTCTCTTCCCATACCATATCTCATATGGTGTGGTAGACACGGTTTTTGTTGGAACCCTGTTCAACAGAAATGCTACAGCCTCCAATGCATGCCCCCAAAATAAGACAGGTAACTCAGCATCACTCATCATGGAACGTGCCATATCTAACAGGGTCCGATTTCGTCGTTCTGACAAACCGATGTGCTGTGGTGTTTAAGGAGGAGTGAGCTGAGAGAGAATCCCATTCTCTTTTAGAAAGTCTGAAAACTCTATACTGAGATACTCCCCACCTCGATCCGATCGAAGTATCTTGATGCTCAATCCGGTTTGTTTTTCTACTTCAAGTTTGTACTCAGTGAATTTCTCGAAAGTTTCAGACTTATGGTGTATTTAAAACACATGACCGAATCTTGAGAAATCATCAGTAAAAGTTATGAAGTAAGAAAAACTGCCTCTAGCCTGTATAGACATTGACCCGCATACATCACTATGTATGAGGCCTAAGAGCTCAGTAGCTCTTTCTTCGTGTCCTGTAAACAGAGTTTTGGTCATTTTACTCTTGATACAAGACTGACAAGTCGCATAAGATTTATATTCAAAGGGATTCAAATACCCATCTTTATGTAGCTTATTTAGTTTTATTTCGTTAATATGACCAAGTCTACAGTGCCAAAGAAAAGCCTCATTTATATCTGAAAATTTTCTTTTAGTAGTGTGTTGTATGTTGAAAACTGTGTGTTGATTTAAAACGTATATCCCGTTATTAAGTGTACCATACCCAACCAATATTTGATTCAGGTTAATGTTCATAACATTATTCTGCAATACAAAATTATATCCTTCATTGTCTAACAAAGAAACAGATATTATATTACAAAGCATACTAGGTACATAATAACATGGGTTCAAAACCAATATACATCCCGATGGGAACCCCAGGTAATATTCTCCCACTGAAACTGCATGTACATTGGAACCATTTCCAACCCGGAGAGTATGGTCACCTGTCTTCAAAATTCTTCTATTTCTCATCCCCTGCATGGAATTACATATGTGAGAACTGGAACCGGTATCTAATACCCAGGAAGTAGAGTTTATAGAAAAACAGTTTTCTGTCACAAACACAACTGAAGCGGAAGCATCACCATGCTTCTTCTTCTTGAGATCCAGGTACTCAGCACAGTTGCACTTCCGGTGTCCCAATTTGTGGCAGTGATAGCACTCCCCTTTCCCCAATTCCCCAGCCATGGACTTGTCTTTCCCCTTAGCCTTTTTAACTCCACCTCTAGGTTTGGTGGGTTTCTTCTTCATCTTTCCCTTGTCCTTGGCTTTTGGGCGAGAAAAGGAAGATGGTCCATCAATCAAAGCGGGAGTCTTCACTGCCTTGAGTGTGCTCTCTGCACTTCTCAACATTTTGAGAAGTTCAGGTAGTGACTTCTCTATGTTGTGCATGTTGAAGTTTACTACAAATTGAGAAAAGGCAGGGGGAGAGACTGTAGAACAATATCAACATATTGTTCGTTCTCCATTGTCCATCCGAGGTCCTCAAGCTCTTTAATAAGAGCTATCATCTTCAAAACATGGTCACCTACTAGTGTGCCAGGAGCCATCCGCATCTGAAACAGCTTTCGAGACGCTTCGTATCGTAGGACATGAGATTGCTCCCCATACAACTCTTTTGTATGGAGAAAGATGGATTGAACATCCATCTTCTCATGCTGCTTTTGATGTGTGTTGTCCATCGATGCAAGCGCGAGGCATTTGGCCGTGGCACAGTCAATATCCCATGTCTTGCGGATTTCCCTATCCGCAACTTAAGATTTAGGGCCTGGGACGGGTGGGGCTGGAGCTGTGAGGACATATGATACCTTATCATAAGTCAGGGTAATGTTAATGTTCCTCAACCAGTCTTTATAATTTGTCCCATTCAGTTTATTTTTCTTTAGTAGAAGCATAAGTCCAGTCATTGGTAACTTCTATTAGGAGAGAGAAAAGAATACACTCAGCGAAAGCTCTTGCAATGATCACATTGGTTATTATCTTATCTAATCGATGTCTCCTACTGCTTTTAACAAATTTTCCTTCAAACCTTAAAAAGAAAACTAGCCAGGATTAATTACATTCTACAACTTTGCTAGCCGTTCAGCCAGGCCAGTGTTGGTACTTTGAGGGAGGTTGCCCGTGCTTTCGCACGGATCTAATTAAAATAAATCTCGTTTTCCCAGAGGCGTAGCCCCGTAGACATCTTTCTAGACACTTAATGGGTTAGCTAATTGTAAATTGCAAAACTCTCCTGGGAGCAACTCTTGATCACAGTGGGATCGGGATCCAACCATCATATAGAAGGTATGCAATCTCATTGCAAATTTTAACTCTTGAAACTCCCGATATGGTTTTTTCCCCTAGTACTCATGACCTTAACTATGGTCAACAAATCACAACCACTAGTCATGCTCTACCTGTCATTTCTTGATTAATTAGACCAAGTTATATGACCCTTAACTATGGTCAACAAAGTCATATAATTATCCCAATTAATCGCATCATATGCTGTGTAGGAAGACATCACTTAGCAACCGTACACTAGGCCTTAACTATTGTCAACAAACGTAGCACGAATACTAGGTACTCTACTTCCTAAAATGACGAAGGGTTGCGGATGGTTTTTAAGAAAACCTTTAATGCTTTGAACTTGATATTGTTGTAGAATCAAATGGTTTTCAAAAGGAGTGGCTTAATCTCCACAATTTTGAAATGTAGCTTTTTCGTAAAAAAGCCGAGTGGGTTTCAATTCGATTCTACAACATCTTTTAGGTTTATTTTCCTTTACATTAATCACATTAATGTAGTCCCGTCATTTAAGTTCCTTAAGCCATCACAAAAAAGAAACGAAAATAGAACGTACGCTTATGCCATTCGCATTCGCCACAGTGTTCCGTTATGCACCGTTAGGTTACTTAACTAACGGCACAGCGGGGCGGGACTAGCGTGAATGTAAAACATAAGCAACGCTTATTATATATCATATATATAAGAATACCATTCGTCTCATCATATAAAGTGATCTCATCACAGAATATCAACTGCAGAAGCACTTATATGAAAATATAGGATATACTAGGAATTCTGTATTTTGTATTTAGCCAACGATAGAAAATACGGGTTCCACGGTCGTGATGAATAGCCAATCCCACACCCTAGACCCCTATGATAGCGGCAAGTGACCCTACCAATTCTAGTGTTAGGAGACCCGGTCTCGACTCCTCGAGATGGCCTCCTACTGGACTCTAGAACCCGGTCACTTGTTCTCCACACCTTGGGTCTATCCTAATGCGAAAAAGTAAATAATATACATCAAAGGTAACATCATCCTCAACCCGGATGTGCCCCAATAAAAGAATATTACATACAATAAATTTTACATGAATGAAAAAGAAAACTCTCATCTCATATAAAAAAACCCGGCCATTCAATCACGACGATCCTATACATCATATCACAGCAACACATAACATCACATGTCATCAACGTAAGCAAGTATGCATACCCCAATTGTCGTCGACTTATAGCAACGAAACCAGCGATACATCACATACTACACTTACGGTCGCAGAAAAAAGTATCATGTATAGCTAGACGATGTTAAACCCTTCGATCGAATTAACAAACACCTACAAATACCCCGAGAGCTCAACACTTGAGCAAATTTAAAATACCCAAAAATGTGCCACAATGTCTATGGACTAGCCGTAGAAGGGTCAACCTTTGCCTCACTAATGGCGCCACAGGACTATGGCAAACCCTAAGGTTTGGCCGCGGTTCCATGGTCATAATGTCGAGTTAGGGTTACGTTCTTCTAGAGGGTCCATAGGGATACTTGCTCAATCTTCCGAATATATTCAACTTAGGAAATTTCAACACTTGAAAATTTCCAGCGAGAGTAATGAGGTGGTGTGTGATATTCGTTCGAACTATTAAACGTCGTCCAAGTTACCAACAAAATGTTAAAACATACGACTACGAAACACTACGAATAAGCCCCTAAGAGAAATTAGCATCACATTGTAGGGTGTTTTTCGTCACCCCATTGAGATGGGAATACGCGCGCGCTTGTCAGGCGTACTACAGATTCCCCCTGCCTAGGGTAGGCCGGGGTTTAATGATTGTGGGGATCCGAATCTCCGGCAGCCGCGGACTAAGCTGCCGTTAATTACCCCTCGCCTTTGGGGCGAGGGAACCTCCGATTAACGGGTTAAACTGGTCATGCGAACCCAATGTGTGGTGTGCGTGTGTTCTGTTTTGAAAGGGGGGTTTTGGATATATCGGGATCCACGCAGAGTTTTTACGGGGGTCCCGCTACCCGGATAGCGGGCTGGGGGTCAAGGGGGCTAGCAGCCCCCTTGCGGGGTTCGGGACAGCGCCCCGGCTCGAAAAATTTTTGGAGGGGGAGAATGTTGCGGAGTATGTGTATGTGTACATTTGTATACAAATGTATATATATACATATATATATGAATAAAGGGGAAAATTCATCCAAAGGATGCGTGGGGGCCAGCGCCTTGAGCGCTGTGCGCTTAGGTGCTGTGCGCTCTGGCGCAAGCGCGCCACGTGTCGGCACGTGGGCGCTTTGCGCAATGAGCGCTGCGCGCAGGTGCGCAAGCGCCCGCGCGCGCCATGTGTCGGCACGTGGACGCTTTGCGTAATGCGCGTTGGAGCGCAAGCGCGCGCGCGCCACGTGTCGGCATGCTGGCGCTTTGCGCACTTGCGCATGCGCGCAGGTGCGCAAGCACGCGCGCCACGTGTCGGCACGCGGGCGCTTTACGCACTTGCGCTACGCGCTGGAGCGCAAGCGCGAGCGCCACGTGTCGGCACGCGGGCGCTTTGCGCATGAGCGCTGCGCGCCGGAGAGGACAAGAGGCTTTTAGCCTGAAAAAAAGATTTCTCAATAGAGAAATCAGAGAGGAGTCGGGCTTCTGAATGTGTTTTGGGTTTAATGAAAGTGGTTCTTCTTCTTCCTCCTGTTGCTTGCTGGATCTTGAAGATCAAGAGATGTGAAATCTCAAAATCTCTCCTTTTTAAGATCTGATGACAGATCCAAGTTCCCCTTTGTGGGTTTTGTGGTGAAAAACTAATTTGTTTTATAAAAAGAGGAGTAAAGCTCTTGATTTAATTCAAGAGAAAGAAGAAGGTTTTGAAACCTTGAAGAAGAAGAATAGATCTCAGATCTGGAAACTTTTTTTTTAGAGAGAGAAAAAGTTTTTGGGATATTTCATTATCCTTGCCTTTATAGGCCATACATTTTACACATAGCCCCTTGGGCTTCACAAAATGGCATTTTGCCATACCATGGCCCATGTGCCATTTCATTTTTGCACATAAGCCATGGGCTTACAAAATATTGGCTTTATGCCCATTTTGTTTACATTCATGCATAAAAAATTACATAAAAAATTATTTATGACATGATTTAAATTTTAGCATGGGGAGAGTCGGCCGCTTCATGTTTCGGACTCGACCTGGGCATGGGCCCACTTGACCCGGGCTTGGGCCCACCTGGCTTGGGGTTGACCTTGACTTTGACTCAGTCAACCGGGGTGTAAATTTTTACCCCAACAAATTGCCCCCCATCAATAAATGCACACCGCCCATTTGAGTTGTGTGCATGAAATTGATGGATCTTGAAGTTGGACTTCGAGTTAGAACATCATTCCAGGGGCGGAACATCCTCCCAGGGAGCATGATTCCCGGGGATCGGAGCATCATTCTGATTCGCGGAGCATAATTCCAGAGATCAGAGCATCGTTCCGAAGAGCGGAGCATAATTTCAGGGGATCGGAGCATCATTCCGAAGAGCGGAGCATAATTTCAGGGGATCGGAGCATCATTCCGAAGAGCGGAGCATAATTCCAGGATTCGGAGCATCATTCCGAAGGGCGGAGCATAATTCCAAGGATCGGAGCATCATTCCGATGAGCGGAGCATCATTCCAATTTGCGGAGCATAATTCCAAGATTCGGAGCATCATTCCGAAAGGCGGAGCATGATTCCAGAGTTCGGAGCATCTTTCCGAAGAGCGGAGCATAATTCCAAGGATCGGAGCATCATTCCGATGAGCGGAGCATCATTCCAATTTGCGGAGCATAATTCCAAGATTCGGAGCATCATTCCGAAGGGCGGAGCATAATTCCAAGGATCGGAGCATCTTTCCGAAGAGCGGAGCATAATTCTAAGGATCGGAGCATCATTCCGATGAGCGGAGCATCATTCCAATTTGCGGAGCATAATTCCAAGATTCGGAGCATCATTCCGAAGGGCGGAGCATGATTCCAGAGTTCGGAGCATCTTTCCGAAGAGCGGAGCATAATTCCAGGATTCGGAGCATCGTTCCGAAGGGCCGCAGACATTCTGACCGAAGCATGATTTCGATGCAGAGGTAAATTCCTAGGCGAAGTATAATTCCGACAAGAAAGGCAAATATTCCGAGGCGAAGCATTGATTTCGACACGGGATATATTCTGAGACGGAGCATGATTCCGGCACAGAACTTGTTGGCTAACTTGATTCCGAGACGAAGCATAATTTCGACAGGGAAGGCAGGTACACCGAGGCGAAGCATCATTTCGACATGGGGTGCATTCTGAGACTAAGCATAATTCCGACGCAGAGCTTGCTAGTTGACTCGATTCCGAGGCGGAGCATAATTCCGACGAGGAGGTCGTTGGTTGATTCCGAGCCGAAGCATAATTCCGACAGGGAAGGTAGGTATACCGAGGCGAAGCATGATTTCGACACGGGGTAAATTCTGGGACAGAGCATGATTCCGCCGTGGAGGTTGTTGGTTTGATTTGATTTGGGTTGACATCAGCATCGCTACACTGGAATATGGTACCATGAGCGAATCATCATTTGTCATGAGAGGATTTGGGAATTGGGGTTTTTATTTGGCATCTGCATTGCTGCACTGGAATAATGCCAGGAGCAACTCATCATGTGCCCCGAGAGGATTTGGATTTGGTTTGTTTGGCATCTGCATTGCTGCACTGGAATAATGCCAGGAGCAACTCATCATGTGCCCCGAGAGGATTTAGGAATTGGTTTTTGCTTGGCATCAGTATCGCTACACTGGAATATGGTACCAGGAGCGAATCATCATTTGCAGGAAGCGATGGCTTAGGAGACAGGTTTTAGGTCCCTATCACCTAAGACTTTTCAATTTTTGTGAGCCGTAAGGGTCTCACAAAGCATTTTATCCCTACGGGTCGTAAGGATCCCGTAGGTGTATTTTCTCCTTAGGAGTCGTGGGGACTCCTAAGTGTGTTGCTCCTTTGTGAGTCGTAAGGATCTCACGCAGGAATTTTCTCCTCACAAAGTCGAGAGGACTTTGCGAGTGCATTTCATTTCTTTCTTTTTTTCTTTTTTTTTTTTACTAGTTTGCGCCCTTTCGGGTTTTCACAAACTCGCCGGCAGTCCTGCTGTTTTTACTCACGGAGCCCTTTCGGGTTTTCATCCGTGCCCGTTTTGCTTGTGGACATACCGTTCTTCTTCTTTTTTTTTCTTTTCCTTTTTTTTTCTTTTGGAGAGATCGGGATTGTTTTACGCCCGTGGATTGTATACGGTTTTGCAGGATGTATGATCCAGACCGTAGGGCCAGAAACATTTCAGAACTTTGTTGGCGTCTGCATCGCTGCACTGGAATATGGTACCAGGAGCGACTCATCATTCGCCGTTGGTATGAGATTTGGAATTTGGTTGGCGTCTGCATCGCTACACTGGAATATGGTACCAGGAGCGACTCATCATTCGCCACTTGGGGATTGGGGAGCGATGGCTTAGGAGACAGGTTTGGATCCCTATCACCTAAGACTTTTCAATTTTATGGGCCGTGAGGGTCCCATAAAAGCATTTTCTCCCTACGAGTCGTAAGGATCCCGCAGGTGTATTTTCTCCTTAAGAGTCGTGAGGACTCCTAGGTGTGTTTTTCCTTGGTGAGTCGTAAGGATCTCACGAAGGTTTGTTCTCCTCATGCATCGTGAGGACACATGAGTGGGTCTTTCCAATGAAGCATAATTCCAAAGGCGGAGACCAGCCACGTAACTCGTGGTTGCGGTGGGGCATGGGTATACTGAGAATTATTTGAGCCCGTGGATTGTATACGGTAGTCAATTTGGGGACTTGCCGTAGGGCTGAAAGAATTTTGGGAAATTGGATTTTTGTCTGGCGTCTGCATTGCTGCACTGGAATAATGCCAGGAGAAACTCATCATCCGCCCTTGTTTTTTTTGTTTTTTTGTTTTTTTTTTATTTTACCGCGATTGCTCTATCATTTCAGCTTTTCTTATCGCGAAGGTCGCGATCGCCCTATCATTTCGGCTATTTATTCGCGGTTGCCCCATCATTTCGGCTTTTCTTTATTTTTCTTTTATTTACACATTTTTTTTATTTACATTTTTTTTTACATTCCCAGTTTAACGACTTAGAGGTCGATTGTTCCCAGTTTAATGACGTGGTGGTCGATTGTTTTCAGAGAAAGGAAGATGCCTGAGAGAATCGGTTTCACGAAGAACTTCGGTCTCCGTTTGTATGAAATTGGCGGTTGCAGCTTGACTGTTTGTTAACACGCCTTTGGACAGTTCTATCTCTCCTGCCTTGTATTGCTTTTCGACCCAATCTTTGAAGACGAAGCAGTCCTCAATGGCATGACCTATCCCTCTGTAATAGGGGCAGTATTTGGGGTCGTCGGTCCTATTCGCTTCCTGCGGTCTTTTTGACTCTGGCAGTTGTAGACCGTTCTTCAGGGCATCTTTGAATATTTTACGGATTTTGTCCCTTCTGAAGGAATAGACCTTATCCAGCTTCTCTTTCAGAGGAGATTCTCCTCCCTCTCCGAACATTGGCTTCCGAGGCTGGTTGGCGCTAGGCCCGCTCAACCCTTGCTTATTTCGGTTGGCCGAGGCATTGAAAGACTCAGAATCGTCGGAATTTCCGCCTTTGCGATTATCGTCCTTTCGGTTTCTCCATGACCTATTGTTATTTTGGGAATCCGAGAAGGACTCCTGCTTTGAGCGCTCCAGCATTTGAACTTTCCTGGTCAGCTCTTGGAACGTTTTGAGACCCGCGGTACATAGAAACGGGGCCATCCAGTTGTTGAGATTTCCGACAAGGAGACTGACAGATTGGTCCTGCTCTATCGGCGGTTCGCATTTGAAGGAGAGATTGCGCCATCGGGTTATAAAATCCGTGCTGCTTTCATTGTTCTTGGGCTTGGTCCTTACGAGCTCGGCAATGGTAATCTTATCGCTGACGCTCATGAACCTCTGCCGAAACAGAGACTCCATTTGGATAAAAGTTGTGACGGAGCCATCTGGTATGCTCGCGTACCAGTCGAAAGCAATATCGGTCAAGCTATTAACGAACTGGCGGAGGAGAAGCGCATCGTTGCCCCCAGTATTCCCGCATGAGGCTTTGAAATGGGCGATGTGCTGATTCGCATTTCCCATCCCATCGAATCTTCCAAATTTGGGGATGACATAGCCGCTAGGAAATTCTACCAGATCATACTGAGCAGGATATGGTCTCCCACTACTGCCGATATCTTTTTGGGCTTCGGCTTCGGCCACCAATGTTTTGACTTTGCTGGCAACCAAATCCATGATTTGATCTTGAGTTAGCGGGCTATTGTCATCGGTAGCCAAGACATTTGCTGATATAGGATGCGACTGATTTTCATGAGGTCCGCCCACTTTTGGATTTGAGGGAATAGGCGTCGGTTACTTTGGGACACCGTTTCCCGGTTCATGAGCTGAACCCTGTGCTTGATTGGGCGGCTGAGAGGCAAGTTGGGCCGTAAGCCGTAAGACGACATTTGTCAAGTCGTCGATCTTTGAGTAGAGCTTGGCCATCTCCTTATCTTTGCTTCTGAGCTGTTTTCGGAGCTCTTGGAGAAGTTGCTGCTCTGTGGTCTTAGGACGGAAAGTTGGCTCATCTTCGCTTTCCGAGCCTGACTCCTCATGAATTGAGGGCTCTCTCTGCCTATCAGCCTCATCGAGAGGGTTTTCATTATCCAGCGGAGGCGGCTGTTCTTGGGAAGCGGCCACCACATTCAAGCCAGATTGGGTTTGAGATGTGGTAGCCCCGTCCTTGCTCTTGCTGCGCGTGCCCACCGTGTAGACAGTGTGGACCACATACCCAGCCATTTCCTCATCTTCGGCGGAGTAACCCTGTTCTTCGAATCTCATGAGGTTCAGCCTGGCAGGAGCCCTAGCCTTTTTGTTGGCTCTATATCTGAGCCTTTTCTCCCTCAGCTTCTCGATTTTGAAGGCTTGGCGGGCATCCACTACCCGGGAAGCCATTGTGAGTTGATCAGAGGGGAGCTTAGAGAAGACACCCGATCGAGCAGTGGTCAAGGGCACCGCTGGAGCTTGCTCGGGATGCGTTGTAGCTTTATTGGTGTTGATGGCCTTGCCCCCAGCTGGGGCCAAGGAAATTCGTTCAGACACCGACTTGAGTTTGGGTTGGGGCGCCCTTGAGATCACCATATTTGGTCTCCTGCCTTTCGAGACCGGTTTGTCTGCCACCGGGGCTTGAGGAGCTGGGATGGCGCCAACTGGCATGAACAGAATAGAGCCGAATGGTAGCAGCGGCTCCTCCCATTGTCGCCCGAGACTGGCCGGGAGGACCGTCCTGGAGTCTATCTTCATTGTGTATGAGACGGGAGCTAAGTTCATCTTCGGAGACATTGTTGAAAGGTGATCGCTTGAAAATCCTGCATGAAAAAAGCATTATTTTTAGTATAAATATAGGTATGTATATTGATTGAGTTCGCATGAACGCTTAACCCGAAATATGGGAGGAGAGATTGGTCCCACCGGGCGTGCCAGAATCTGTAGGGTGTTTTTCGTCACCCCATTGAGATGGGAATACGCGCGCGCTTGTCAGGCGTACTACAGATTCCCCCTGCCTAGGGTAGGCCGGGGTTTAATGATTGTGGGGATCCGAATCTCCGGCAGCCGCGGACTAAGCTGCCGTTAATTACCCCTCGCCTTTGGGGCGAGGGAACCTCCGATTAACGGGTTAAACTGGTCATGCGAACCCAATGTGCGGTGTGCGTGTGTTCTGTTTTGAAAGGGGGGGTTTTGGATATATCGGGAGCCACGCAGAGTTTTTACGGGGCTCCCGCTACCCGGATAGCGGGCTGGGGGTCAAGGGGGCTAGCAACCCCCTTGCGGGGTTCGGGGCAGCGCCCCGGCCCGAAAATTTTTTGGAGGGGGAGAATGTTGCGGAGTATGTGTATGTGTACATTTGTATACAAATGTATATATATACATAAATATATGAATAAAGGGGAAAATGCATCCAAAGGATGCGTGGGGGCCAGCGCCTTGAGCGCTGTGCGCTTAGGTGCTGTACGCTCAGGCGCGCGCGCGCCACGTGTCGGCACGTGGGCTTTACGCAATGAGCGCTGCGTGCAGGTGCGCAAGCGCACGCGCGCGCCACGTGTCGGCACGTGGGCGCTTTGCGCAAGAGCGCTGCGCGCAGGTGCGCAAGCGCGCGCGCGCCACGTGTCGGCACGTGGGCGCTTTGCGCAATGCGCGTTGCGCGCAGGTGCGCAAGCGCGCGCTGCGCGCCACTTGTCGGCACGCTGGCGCTTTGCGCACGTGCGCAAGCGCGCAGGTGCGCAAGCGCGCGCGCCACGTGTCGGCATGCGGGCGCTTTGCGCACTTGCGCTGCGCTCTGGAGCGCAAGCGCGCGCGCCACGTGTCGGCACGCGGGAGCTTTGCGCATGAGCGCTGCGCGCCGGAGAGGACAAGAGGCTTTTAGCCTGAAAAAAAGATTTCTCAAAAGAGAAATCAGAGAGGAGTCGGGCTCCTGAATGTGTTTTGGGTTTAATGAAAGTGGTTCTTCTTCTTCCTCCTGTTGCTTGCTGGATCTTGAAGATCAAGAGATGTGAAATCTCAAAATCTCTCCTTTTTAAGATCTGATGACAGATCCAAGTTCCCCTTTGTGGGTTTTGTGGTGAAAAACTAATTTGTTTTATAAAAAGAGGAGTAAAGCTCTTGATTTAATTCAAGAGAAAGAAGAAGGTTTTGGAATCTTGAAGAAGAAGAATAGATCTCAGATCTGGAAACTTTTTTTTTTTAGAGAGTGAAAAAGTTTTTGGGATATTTCATTATCCTTGCCTTTATAGGCCATACATTTTACACATAGCCCCTTGGGCTTCACAAAATGGCATTTTGCCATCCGATGGCCCATGTGCCATTTCATTTTTGCACATAAGCCATGGGCTTACAAAATATTGGCTTTATGCCCATTTTGTTTACATTCATGCATAAAAAATTACATAAAAAATTATTTATGACATGATTTATATTTTAGCATGGGGAGGGTCGGCCGCTTCATGTTTCGGACTCGACCTGGGCATGGGCCCACTTGACCCGGGCTTGGGCCCACCTGGCTTGGGGTTGACCTTGACTTTGACTCGGTCAACCGGGGTGTAAATTTTTACCCCAACACACATGAAATTTTGGCCTAAACAAACAACAACTGAAACACTAAAACCTACAGACCAAAGCACCAGAGCAAGACGAGAAAATTCTGGGTGAGGGGGGCCAACCAGGCCGGAATTTTTGGCATTGTGGCCGGTTCAAAACCGGTAGAATCTCCTCGTTTTTCTCTGGTGTTCTCAGTGTAACACATACAAGCTTCTGCAGTTACTAAAATATTTTTTCGAGCCCTTTTTTAAAAAACGACAGAGAGAACATTTCAAGGTTCCAGATTTGAAAAATTTCGGAGTTGTTTCGGTTTCGTAATATATTTAACATCGTCTAAGTTTCTATCTTGGCTCTGATACCACTGTTGGGTTTCCCTAGCACCTTACCAAGGGTTTTTCTTGCATCAAATATGCTACAATAAAATTTTTAGGGTGCTAAGCAAACTAACCTAGGATCAAACTAGAAATTTAGAGTAAAAAAACAAAGTATCACATACTAAAAGAGAGTTTAACACAAAGATATGAGAAATACAACCTTTGTAGATCTCCCCTTTGTGACTCCTTGGAACAACTTGGTGTTTGTACGGGTCCGCTTGAGTCCTTCGTTGTCCACGACGATCCACCACGGAGTCCCTTGGCTTAAGCTCTTTGCTTCACTAGAACAAAGTAGAAGTGATGCAAACAACCTATACTAGTGGGCTAGACTAGTGTAGATTGGTGATGTGGGTTTGGATCTCACTTAAAAATCTTTTCTTTTTATCTCCTTCACTCACTTTGTAAATGGTAGAAAGTTTTTGAGGAAGAAGAAGGAGGAAATGGCTAAGCAAGCTCAAGATAAATGTTATCCCACAAAATAAAATGAATAATGAATATATGAGAGAGTCACACTCACTCATAACCATGGTTCTAAAATATCTAGATATTTTGTTAAAGAGTTAAAGAATGAATTAGAGATTAAACCATGGTTTGTGTCATGGTTGACTCAAGAAGAGTGTAGAAGAAATCCCACCATGATTTAATCATAATTATCTTTTAATCAATAATCAAAATATATAAATATCTAACCATGTAATACTTGCATAGCCAACTCCAATGTATCATCAACCATGACACATGCATGCATGCATGTGTGCATTCATATCATCATATGTACATACATACATTCATCCACAATATATAGAAAATGGTTATAAGTAAAACGGCTAATGGTCATTAATATTAAATCAACAATTGATACGGTCATATCTCATACGACCAGACCAATAGAAAACGCCAGATTAAAATGCGGCATCATATACACGCATTTAATCAAGCACCCACGCATATCACCATATGCACCCCCGCATCGTTTCGTCTGAGCTAGGTAACCCCTTTGTAGGACTCTAAGACACGTCAATACACCGGCAATAGGTGATGATCATATCAAACACCTACAAGTCATAAGCGGTCAGCTAAACGTACCGGCCACCCGGGTATTGAGCGAGCAGAAGAAAAACAAGCGAACCTGTCAAAACTCCTATCGAGCCAACCGGTAACACTTACCGTAAAGTCCGGTCTCTTCATCAGATATGCTGCATATCGAGTCTAGGGATGGTTTCGTCGACCCCAATAACTCAATAAGTCATGCCGATGTATGGCCTATAACAGATCGAGAAACTACTGATAACACTTATCAGTAAATCTCATTAGCCCTGGCCAGGGACTTGCTGATATAGCCAATCGAGCACAGCGCAACATAAACCCCCAATACCGGGAGAGACGAAACCCCTCCTATCGCTCATTGCCTCCATGTGTCTCAGGACTGTACCCAAAAGCCACATGTTTGCATGACTCAGTGGAGCCTTGGTAGGGTGGAAATCAAAGTACAGTGGGAGAACACACAAGACTCTATAACAATCTCGGGTCTACAGACTAACCTGTACCAGTGTCATCTGAGAAGTGCTATCCGACGATAGATATAATACCACATTGGAGTTCTTAGCGAGTCCGTCCAGTGTACCCAGTCTCCACTGAGCACCCGTATACAATCTTGCTGTCAAACACCAATGGATATGGGATCATCCATCGCCCATCAAATAGGTCAAGAATCGTATATGCTAGTCTACTCTGGAATATCGATACCCCGTCTCGATACACACACGACTAGGGACATTTCAAGATATGCTTATAAACTACATATATCCCACTAGTATGATCTGCATCACAATCACAGTAGTCAAGCAAATATCCTCAGGGCTTTATCAACATGTACTAAATGAATAAAAGCATGATCAAGTGAACATGTCAAGATAAAGAGTAACCAGATAGCATACTATCATGTCGAGCAAGAATGTCCTCTGAATATATATATATATATATATATATATATATATATACATGTAAAAATACATCCACTATCAAATAATAGCCTCTAGGGCATACATATATCCAACAACAGTAACATATAACATCACATGCCATCAACGTAAGTAAAAATGCGTATCCCGAATGTCGTTGACATATAGCAACGAGATTTGGGATACCCCACATAATACACTCACGGTCGCAGAAAAGAAATTAAAAACTACAATAATTAGAATCCACATTTCCTTAGACATCATAATCTCGGAATATCTCATATTCCGAATTTCATACTTAACCCTATAAGCCTTGCATTTTAGTCTCATATCGAAAACACTTTTCAATAATTTAGTTGGGTAATTCAACAAGATTCCCGACTACCCGATCGAATACTCGTCGGGAACTTTATTAGATGGTCGTACCACCGTTGTCATCGACCAAGTGCACTTAGGCAGAACACCGTGGCCGCGAGCACCCGAGTGGATGCTTTTGGCAACGGGGTTCTCCTAAAGTCACTTGGTTGGGGCTATAGGGTGTGGCTACCTAGTAAAGTTATCTGGCAAGTATTCGCGTACGATACGCGATTGCGACGGAGTTTCGATCCGAATCGAAACTTCATGGCAACCGATAAATAGAGACTAACATGCTAAATTTACAAACAAAATAGTTTTCATAAAACTAATTTAATGTGGATTCCAACTACTGCATCACATATTAAACTTAAACCCGAAACGATGTAAAAATTACGACTATGAAACACTCCGTATTAGCCCTTAACAAAATTAACATCACATGCAATTTTGGGATAATCAAACATAACCTGAAACCCCAAAAGCAAGTGAACAGAACACCACAAAAATTCCAACTTCAAAGCGCTACAGTAAACAAGTGATATCGGCCAAAAGTCAAAAGTGGCCGGCCATATTTTTCCCAATTTTCCTCGAAATTTTGTGCTGTTCTAGTTACTTCACAAGTAGTTCTCTGCACTTGTTTAAAAAAATTTGAGAGACCGTTTTAAAATCGATAAAGAATAAGGTTTCGAGTTAACTGTTTCGGAGTCGTTTCGGTTTCGTAATTATATAAACATCATATAAATTTCTAACTTTGGCTCTGATACCACGAAAGTGTTTGTTAGCACCACCAATGGGTTTTACTAGTATCAAGCATGCCATTTTAAAAATTTTGGGGTGATAATTAGCACTAAACCAGAATCGAAACTAGATGATTAGGATTTAACTAAGATAAAACGAAAACTATACTAAAAGAAAGGTGGCTACAACCTTTGTAGACCGTGTCCTTCTCTTCTCAAGCTCCGTGTAGTAGTCTACGCGACTCCACTAGGCTCCACTTGAAGTTGGATCGAGCTTCCTTTGCGATCTTCGTGCCGAAAATGATCCACACTAAGCTCCACTATGAAGGGTTACACTAGCGCCCCGGCCAACTTCCGTGGCCAAATGCGGAACAAAAATTTTTCGACGAACATAAACTTGGCGCTAGAATAACACTAAAACCCTGATCTTTACCATAAACCTAACTATCAAAAGAATAGAGTTCTATGTACTATGATAGAAAGTTATACCTTAAACTTGAACTCCTTCTTCTCCTTGTTGTGAGCTCCTTGGAATGATCTAGATGGCTCCTCCTCTTCGTCTTCTCTTTGCCAAAGAAAGATCCACCCGAAGGCCTCTACCTTGAGCTCTTACCTCAACAAAGAAGTAACTAGAGTGCTTGGCTTGCTAGACTAAGAACCCTAGAGTGAGTAGAGAGGTGTTTTGATGGTTTGATCTCACAAAGCTCATGTTTTTCAACTCATGAAACAAGAGAGCTTTGAGAGAGGAAGAGGAGAAAGCTTGCAAGAGAGAGAAAAGGAATGAGAGAGTGAGAATAAAAATGAACCTTGCTCTCATATGAAAAAAAAGAATAATGATAATTTTAATTAGGATAAATTGTCATGATTGATGTTGATTTGACCCTTATCATATCACAATTAATGCTAAGCATGCTCACAAAAATATCCAAGTCAACATGGGTCAACTTAGTCAAAAGGTCAAACCAATTAACCATGATACAATTATCACTAATTAAAACCCATTAATCAATTTTCTCAATATCATTATGGTTTTAATCAAGTTAATGGTCAAAACCCTAATGAGGTTCCTCTGTCTCTGTCAACTGTGTATACACACCCGCATCCGTATTCCGAGAAACATGAATACAATGAGAAAAGACCAATCCCAAAACAAATACTAGGATCTGGCTTAAACCAAAGCCCGTTAGTAATAACTGCCCGGACACCAAAAGTGCACAAGTGCACGTATGTGAACGAACCTCGTTGTAAAACTATACGACTTCTACTCGTTTCGCCCAAAGGTGAACAACCCTCAGTGTGGAACTCTAAAGACTTGACACTATGCTGGCAGTGGGTTTAACCACATGCTGCAAGCGGTACTAGCTGTACGTAACGGTCCCCAGGTAGATTCCGAAAAGAAGACCAATGAGGTGAACCCATCTGAACTCCTACTGAGCCTGAATGTGACAATCTCCATACAGTCCGGTCTGTTTGTCTGAGAGTATCGCATGTCGGGCCTAGGGGGCGGTAAACGTCAGACCCCTAATAGCGGTACAAGTCGTGTCGGAGTGTAGCCCAGAACACCTTGAGAAACTACTGGAAACACTACCAGTAAATCTCGCTTGCCCCGGCCAGGGACTTTGTGTAATGGCTCTCCTAGACACTGCGCGATATCAACCACCAATACCGGGAGAGAAGAATCCTGTTTAACCACTACTGCCTCCAAGTGCTTCGGGACTGCACCCAACTACTACCTGTTTGCACACCTCAATAGAGCCGTGGTAGTGTAGCAATCAAAGAACGGTGGTAACACACTTGAGGCGAAGTAGCAGTGTCAAGTCAACGGACTAAGCTGTACTCATGTCACCTGGGAACTGCTACCTGACGATAGGTATAATACCAACCAACAGTTCCCGACGAGTCTTGTTCAGTGTGCTCGTAACCTAACAAGTACCTGCATACTATCTCCAGTATGACGTACTGATGGCTGTGGGACAGACCATCTCCCCTGCTGGGATGAGAAGCGTATGCACCAGTCTACTCTGGAGTATCGATGCCCTGTCTCAATAATCCTACGACTAGGTACCTGTATAAGGATGTGCTTATAGACTACCCAGCCCCCACTAGTGTGATCGCCATCACAACGCCGGTAGTCAAGCAAAGATCCTAAGGGCTCCATCAATATGTATTAGCGATATGTTAAAAGAATCATATACACATATTAAGATAGAAACAAACCAAGTAGCATACTACTATATTGAGCAAGACTGTCGTAAACTCGTATATATATATCCAAAGCTTCCAAAATGTATTATACAAACTAGTACTATACAATAATGGCCTTTAGGGCATACATATCCAACAATCTCCCACTTGCACTAAAGGCCAGTAATTAGTGTACCGCATACCCAACGTCTGCTCAATGGCCAGCTGCTGGCGTACCGCATACCCAATAGCTCAAAAGTCGCTCGAACTGTGTTTGAGGGAGGGCCTTTATGAATGGATCCACCGTGTTGTCTTTTGTGTCCACTCTCCGTACCTCAATCTCCTGGCGATCAACGATCTCCCTGATCAGGTGATACCGCCTTAATATGTGTCAGGACTTCTGATGGGACCTTGGTTCTTTCGCTAAAGCTATAACCCCATTGTTATCGCAATAAAAAGGTATTGGGTCAACAATGGACGGAACCACCTGAAGTTCACTAATGAACTTCTTCATCCAGACCGCCTCTTTTGCGGCATCGCTTGCAGCAATGTATTCAGCCTCCATCGTCGAGTTTACGACGGTATCCTGTTTCGAACTCCTCCAACACACCGCCCCTCCGTTGAGGGTAAACACAAAACCCGAGACAGACTTGCTGTCATCCTTGTCACTCTGGAAGCTTGAATCGGTAAAGGACTCGACCCTGAGGTCTCCTTTACCGTAAACCAGGAACATCTCCTTAGTCCTTCTCAGGTACTTGAGAATGTTCTTCACTGCCGTCCAGTGGTTCTCACCTTGGTCTGATTGATACCGGCTCACCACGTTTAGCGCGTAAGCTACATCTGGTCTTGTACATTGCATCGCATACATTATATATCCTACCGCCGAAGCGTAGGGTATATTGCTCATGCGAACCCTCTCCTCGTCAGTCTTGGGAGACATCTTCTTGGAGAGGGTGATTCCATGCAATGCGGGTATATTAACACGCTTAGAATCTTCCATACTAAATCTCTTTAGTACGGTCTCTATGTACCTGGACTGCGAAAGACCCAGTAATCTCTTGGATCTATCTCTGTAGACCTTGATCCCCAGAATGTACGAGGCATCACCCAGGTCCTTCATGGAGAACCGTTGTGAAAAGAATAGCTTGACCGATTGTAGTATAGGAATGTCATTTCCTATCAAAAGAATATCGTCCACGTACAAGACTAGGAATACGACAGTTCGTCCTACAATCTTCTTGTAAATACAAGGCTCAATCTCGTTCTTGATGAAATCAAATTCCTTGATTGCTTCATCAAAACAGATGTTCCAGCTCCGTGATGCCTTCTTTAATCCATAAATGGATTTAAGCAACTTGCACACCTTCCCGCTGCTCCCACTGTCTACAAAACCTTCTGGCTGATCCATATAAACACACTCTTCCAAACTGCCGTTTAGAAAAGCCATTTTTACGTCCATTTGCCAGATTTCATAGTCATGGAAGACAACAATGGCAAGTAGGACCCGGATGGATTTGAGCATAGCCACTGGAGAAAAAGTTTCGTCATAGTCCACACAAGGTCTTTGACGAAAACCTTTTTCAACGAGTCTAGCCTTATAGTTTTCCACCTGCCCATCTACACCAAGTTTCCTTTTGTAGATCCATTTGCATCCAACGGGTTTTACCCCAGGTGGAGCAATAACCAAGGTCCACACTTTATTGGTGTACATGGACTCCATTTCGGATCGCATAGCATCCAGCCACTTATTAGAGTCCCTACTGATAATGGCCTGCCTGAAACTGGTAGGGTCATCTTCTTCCAAGATGCAATCCTCTCGATCCCCTCTATGAGAAAACCGTAGTATCTCTCGGGTGGATGAGAAATCCTACTAGATCTACGGAGTGGCTGGGGTTCGTCTGGGACTATTGAATATTGAGGTTCTGTCAAATCTTCAGTTTCATTTTGTGGTCGCTGAATTTCTTCCAGTTCTACCGAACTCCCACTAGTTTCTTTTGCAAGAAATTGCCAGTCTAAAAAGGTGGCGTGGCGAGATACAAACACCTTCTATTCCTCGGTGTGGTAGAACAAATATCCTATAGAATTTTTAGGATATCCCACCAATTTACATAGAACTAAACGTGCCTGAAGTTTGTCCGGATTTTGTACATTTACATAGGCCGGACAACCCCATATCTTAATGCGCTTAAGATACGGCCTTTTACCATTCCATATCTCGAATGGTGTCTTAGGCACGGATTTAGACGGAACATCATTCAATAGATATACTGCTGTCAAAAGCACATGTCCCCAAAATGAAAGAGGTAACTCAGTGCTACTCATCATGAAGCGAACCATATCCAACAGGGTACGGTTCCTCCGCTCCGATACGCCGTTGTGCTGTGGTGTATAAGGAGGAGTAAGCTGAGAGAGAATACCATTCTCTTTTAAGTAATGTAGGAATTCTGTTATTAAGTACTCCCCTCCTCTATCAGAGCGGAGGATCTTGATACTTTTGCCTATCTGGTTCTCCACTTCGTTTCTGAATTCTCTGAATTTCTCAAAAGCTTCAGATTTGTGTTTCATCAGATACACATATCCGAACATAGAGAGATCGTCAGTGAATGTGATGAAGTACGAGAAACCACCCCTTGCATGTATAGACATTGGACCACATACATCACTGTGTATAAGTCCCAAGAGCTCTGTCGCCCTTTCTCCATGTCCGGTGAACGGAGATTTGGTCATCTTTCCTTTGAGACAAGACTGAGAAGTTTCATAAGATGAAAACTCGAACGTATTCAAGAGTCCATGTTTATGCAACTTACTTAGTCTTTTCTCCCCGATATGACCAAGTCTACAATGCCACAAGTAGGATTCGTTCATATCAGAACTCTTCCTCTTGCGTGTGTTTTGTATATTGAGAACTGTATTCTGATTTAGAACATAGATACCATTACACCGTGTACCTTCTGCAACCAGTACCTTATCAAGGTAAATGTCCATGATATTTCTATCAAGAACAAAATTATATCCATCTTTATCAAGTAAAGACACTGATATTATGTTGCAAACCATGGAAGGTACATAGTAGCAATTGTTCAAAATCATAGTATTGCCATTTGGCAACATTAGGTGATATTCACCGACGGCTGCAGCATTAACATGTGCTCCGTTTCCTACCCTGAGGGACATATTACCAGGTGCAACTTTCCTACTTTTTCCCAGTTCCTGCAATAAATTACAGATATGAGATCCTGATCCGGTATCTAGTACCCAGGAGGTAGGACTGAACGAAAAACAGTTCTCAATCATAAGAACACCTAAAGTAGATGCATTAGTATGCTTCTTCTTCAACTGGGTCTCCTTGGAATCCATAAAATCATCTTTCCCTTGCTCATACTTATGACTGTTGTCGTAAGTTAGAGCCGAACTGACGTTCCCCAGCCCCGAATAAGAATTCGGATCGGTCAAGCGATATATTTTATTATCTTGATTAGGGCGTGAAATGGTTGCTACCTGGAGAGAGAGAAAAGAAACAACTCAGCGTGCGCTCTTGCAATATTAGATTGGTTTATTAATTTATCTAATCAGGATGGCTCCCACTGTTTCCTCAAATTCTTCTTCAAACCTTAAAAGAAGAACTAGTCAGGATTAATCGCACGTCATAATACTTGCTTAACCTTTCAGCCAGGCTAGTGTTGGTACTTCGAGGGAGGTTTTCCATGCTTTCGCGAAGTTTTTTAATTACATAACCTCTTTTCCCTGGAGGCGTAGCCTCGCTAACACCGTTCTGAACACGTACTAAGTTTAAACCATTGATTGTTAAGTGAAATAATCTCCCGAGAGTAATCCAACTCATCAGTGGGATCGGGATCCAACTATCATTGTGTGATGGCCTAGATGGAATCCACTCTAGTCACCACACTCCAGAAGGTATGCTAAATCTGCAAGTTTCCTGTATATTTGAAACTCCCGATGTGGTTTTTACCCCTAGGACCCAAGTGACCTTGACTGAGCCACATATCAAAGGATCCTAGTCAAGTTCAACCCGTCATTATCTTGATTGCTTTAGACCCACCAGCACGAGTCCTTGACTGAGCCAAAATTAATGTATGACTGTCCCAACCAATCACATTACATGCTACAGAAAAATATTACATAGCTACCGAACACTACGCCTCGGCTGAGCAAGAAATACATAGTACGAATACTAAGCAATACCAATCCGAAATGACGGAGGGCTACGGCTGGGTTTTCTGGCGAAAAACCCGTTAACGTAATGAACTTGATATCGTTGAAGCAACCTGATAACCTTTTAAAATATATAGTGAAGAAATCTTTTGCTAAAGAGGCCACTCCCTGTGAAGGGATCTCGGCTCTTTCCTCATCGAATGAGGTGCAGGATATTCCAAACTGAATACCACGATGCAAAGTAAGAATAATCGACTATAGTGAAAGTATTACATTGACGCAAACTTTTACTCAAGGGGTCACTCCCGATGAAGGGATCTCGGCCCTTGCCTCGTCGAATGAGGTGCTGGATATTCTAAACTGAATACCACTATGCAAAGCAAAAGAGAACGTCTGTAATGTCTGTTTTTAAAACTTAGTTCCAACAACATCTTTTAGGTTTGTTTTTCTTGCATTAATCAAAATTAATGCTGTCCCATCAATGTAACCTACCACACCAGAAAAGAACAAAAATACAATGTACGTATATACCATCCGCATTCGCTACTGGGCCCCGTCATCACCCGTTAGGTTACTTAACTAACGACAGAGCGGGGGCTGGACTAGCGCAGGTGCAAAACATATAAAACATCTACTAGTATATATATATATAAGTATATACAACATTCGTCGCAGGCATGATAGTAAACAACATCACAGAAACACAGCCAACAATACAGAATGGTGGATAATCTTGGAGCCCCGGATTTCATTTGAGCCACAAATAAAACCCGACGTTCCCTGTCGTGTGGATAGCCTGTGCAATGAAAAACTGTACCCCCTACGAGTGCGGCGAATAGCCCACCAATTCTAGAATGAAGCCCCCTCCGTCTCAACACCATGAGAAAGAAGCCCCCTCCGTCTCAACGCCATGAAATGCGGGCTTGCTGCCTTTCTAGAACCCGGCTATCCGTGCACTCCACCGCGGGGTAATCCTAGTACAAAAAAATAAAATAATATATACAAACGGTGACATCGACCTCAACCCGGTCGTGCCCCAAAATAATATACAACCCGGCAAAGACGGCAGTCCACATGTCGGACGCTCGCCCCGCAATAACAAATGTACAAATGAATTTAAAACTGTAGTACAAACATTGCAACACTTGCTATCCATCACGACTATCCAACCACAATCATAGAACAAGCACACAACATCAACACGAATGTCATGTTCGCAAAACCCGTCTAAAAGAAAATATAGCAATCAGACGAGTTTTACCAATCGAGTGACATTCCCGGTCGTAGATAAAAGTGAATGTACTGTAAAATACACATTTAAAATTCCGATCGACTAAACTTTTCCAAATAAGCCCCAAATGCAAATCCAGCACTCAAATAAACCTGGGCCAAAACTATATATCACAAATATCATATTTTCATGAACTAGAGCCCCAGAAAAATTTTGGGGTCCTGTAGCCCAAAAAGCGCCGCGGAAGGGCCGCCAAATGCGCCATTTTTCTCACTTTCCACGGAGGAATTTTGGAGTTAGGCCCCCAAATTTTTTCTGTAACTATAGTTTCGCCTTCATGTAATTCTAAGATACTCAGAAAAATTTTTGGACAACTTCAAAAATCGACAGAAAGCTCATGAACATAGATTCGTGATTCGGAAAAATTTGTCGATCGAGATTTTAACCTTGTGCAAACTAGCTAGTAGGCTTTATGGGTAGGCTCTGATACCATGAAGGGTTACACTAGCGCCCCGGCCAACTTCCGTGGCCAAATGCAGAACAAATTTTTTTCGACCAACATAAACTTGGCGCTAGAATAACACTAAAACCCGGATCTTTACCATAAATCTAACTAGCAAAAGAATAGAGTTCTATTATGAACAAAAAGAAAGATCCACCTGAAGGCCTCTACCTTGAGCTCCTACTTCAACAAAGAAGTAACTAGAGTGCTTGACTTGCTAGATTAAGAACTCTAGAGTGAGTAGAGAGGTATTTTAATGGTTTGATCTCACAAAGCTCATATTTTTCAACTTATGAAACAAGAGAGCTTTGAGAAAGGAAGAGGAGAGAGCTTGCAGGAGAGACAAAAGGAATGAGAGAGTGAGAATAAAAATGAACCTTGCTCTCATATGAACAAAAAGAATAATGATAATTTTAATTAGGATAAATTGTCATGGTTGATGTTGATTTGACCCTTATCATATCACAATTAATGCTAAGCATGCTCACAAAAATATCCAAGTCAACATGGATCAACTTAGTCAAAAGGTCAAACCAATTAACAATGATACAATTATCACTAATTAAAACTCATTAATCAATTTCCTCAATCTCATTATGGTTTTAATCAAGTCAATGGTCAAAACCCTAATGAGGTTCCTCTGCCTCTGTCAATTGTGTATACACACCCGCATCCGTGTTCCGAGGAACACGAATACAATGAGACAAGACCAATCCCAAAAAAAAATACTAGGATCTAGCTTAAACCAAAGCCCGCTAGTAATAACTGCCCGGACACCAAACGTGCACAAGTGCACATATGTGAACGAACATCATCGTACAACCATACGGCCTCTACTCGTTTTGCCCAAAGGTGAACAACCCTCTGTGTGGGACTCTAAAGACTCGACACTACGCTGGCAGTGGGTTTAACCACAGGCCGCAAGCGGTACTAGCTGTACATAACGGTCCCTAGGTAGATGCCGATGAGAAGACCGATGAGGTGAACCCATCTGAACTCCTTCTGAGCCTGAATGTGACAATCTCCGTAAAGTCCGGTCTGTTTGTCTAAGAGTATTGCATGTCGGGCCTAGGGGCGGTAAACGTCAGACCCCTAATAGAGGTACAAGTCGTGTCGGAGTGTAGCCCAGAACACCCTGAGAAACTACTGGAAACACTACCAGTAAATCTCGCTTGCCCTGGCCAGGGTCCTTTTGTAATGGCTCTCCTAAACACAGCGCGATATCAACCCCCAATACCGGGAGAGACGAATCCTGTCTAACCGCCACTGCCTCCAAGTGTTTCGGGACTGCACCCAACTACTATCTGTTTGCACGACTCAATAGAGCCGTGGTAGGGTAGCAATCAAAGAACAGAGGGAACACACTTGAGGCAAAGTAGCAGTGTCAAGTCAACGGACTAAGCTGTACTCATGTCACCTGGGAACTGCTACCTGACTATAGGTATAATACCAACCAACAGTTCCCGACGAGTCCTGTCCAGTGTACTCGTAACCTAACGAGCACCTACATACTATCTCCAGTACGACGTACTGATGGCTGTGGGACAGACCATCTCCCCTGTTGGGACGAGAAGCGTATGCACCGGTCTACTCTGGAATATCGATGCCCTGTCTCGATAATCCTACGACTAGGGACCTGTATAAGGATGTTCTATATAGACTACTCAGCCCCCACTAGTGTGATCGCCATCACAACACCGGTAGTCAAGCAAAGATCCTAAGGGATCCATCAATATGTATTAGCGATATGTTAAAAGAAACACATACACATATTAAGATAGAAACAAACCAAGTAGCATACTACTGTATTGTGCAAGACTGTCGTAAACCCGTATATATATCCCAAGCTTCCAAAATGTATTATACAAACTAGTACTATACAATAATAGCCTCTAGGGAATACAAATCCAACACACTAATCCAAGCTACCTCTTCACTAAACTCATTCGTGAAGGAAACACACAACACCAAATCGCTAGTCTAGTGTAGGATGGTGAAGAAGGGGTTTTGTTTGCTCACTAGGGTTCTCACAAGCTCAAGGGTTCACAACTCATGCGAGGGATTGAGCTTAGAGGTGGAGGTGAAGAAGATGGAGAGAGCTAGAGAGCAAATGAGCTTAAGTGAGGAAAATAACTCAAGTGAAGAATGTATGTACAGAATGGCTTTTTTAGCTCACCCATTATTGAAGCATACAATTTTCAACAATTAAAAATTGTAACCATGCTTCAATAGTGCAAGCAAATGAATAAAATAAATTACAAAGCTAATTGGTTCAAAAAGAATAATAGGTACGTAGTAGTTTAGTAACCGCAATCAATAACGGTGTCGCGTGTAGCGAGTGTTAGTGAGCACGGGTCATCCTCTGGGATTCGAGGAATTCGTAAATTCTTACTTTAGTTGAGTCGAAAGAACTAGTAAACAAATTCAAGAAATTTTTTAAGATTTGGTTGAAGTAATAATTTCAAGAAATTCAAGAAATCGTTTTCAAGAAAAGAAATCAAGAGAATATCAAGATCTAATTATCAAGAAAATACGAAGAGGGCTTGTATATTTCGATCGGATTTAGTAGCCATAGATGACGAATAAAGGTGACTCATCTTTTCTATTGACAGTTTAATGCTAGATTGATGGTGATGAATGCGGATTAGGGTTTCTTGGAAGAACTAGGGTTTCTTCACTATAGTCGCTTATCCTTTCATTGATCCCATTCATTTTCTAGCCCTTCAGAACAAGATCGTCAATCTTATCTCACATTGTGGTCACGATAATCAATAATTTGATATCGTACCTAATGAGAATGTTAACGATTCTTTTGCGAAGGTTTGTAAACTTCATAAGACTAAAGAAAAGTATAGAATTATATCATCCATCGATCTACCGTAATCCTACGAATCCTATCAAGCGGATATTTATTCGCGCATCCTGAAAATAGAAGAAAGATTAGAAAATGAACTCATAATGTGGAATTCTAAAAGAAAGCGAAATTGAAACTAATTATCAACTTTATTATTCAACTTCAAATTATAACTTCTTCAATCCGAGATTTACAAGAAGAATTGCTCTCGATCACTCCCTTGAAGAGGTAATTTTCTGTCGATCTTCACATCGCTCGATCACCGTGAGTTTTGAACCTGTCCTGGATCGCTTGCTCTTTGATGATGATCGGCTTCGTATAAAGGATCTTGAATGATGTCGCTTGATGGACTTCTCGATGATTCTTGAATTTGGATCTTGGATTTGATGTGGCACTTTTCTTGATTTGATTTGATGAATGAATTTGGGGGGAAAAATAAGAACTAATTGGAAACCCTTTCAATGTAGTCTTAGGTCATTTATATAGCCCTTAATCAAGCTTCCCCAAAAATCTAGGTTGTTATAGAGAAGTTTCCAGAACAAGGTTGTTACAAAGAGGCTTCTCCAACAAGCTAGGTCGTTGAGAAGAAGTTTCCAGAGTGTTCCTGACTCCGAAGCCCACGACTCGGCTGCGAATCCGCACGACTCATCCTGACTCAGCCGCGGAACCGCGGCTGATTGGTGAGCTCGTTGCTTCAAACTTCTGTGGTATTATTCTGTTGATCTCTGGGTCTTTATATGATATCTGGAATCTTCTTAACTCTTCTGAATTTCTGCCAGTATTTGATTCTGCGACTTTCCTATATTTTATAGGCAGATTCCTGATTCCCGATATCTGACCTGAGTTAACTTTCCACAAGATCTCAATGAAGAATGTGAGATACACAATATTATGCGTAAAAATGTTAAACATACAATTTCCTTCATAATGTTGATTATAATGTATAACACATGGTAAATGATATTTTGCAGATGAACTTCTAATATGTGTTATATTTATATCAAATACCTTTAGATGATTAAGAAAAGTAAGGAAATTGTCACGTTAAAAGTGCACTGTTTTCGACTGAACAGATACCCCCAAACATGACTTTGATCGTCCCGAGCAAACTTTATTTATTCAAGAAAAGGAGAAAAGAAAAATAGAAAAACTAACTAGCACACTTTCGTAGGCAACACGATTGCGCTGAGCACGTGCAATAAGCCTTTAAAGCTCTAGGTGTCCCTAGTAGGAGGAGTGTTGTCTCCTGAGAGTTTTCAGCGGATTGCACCCACCAAATCCTATAATAAAAGAAAGACTTTGAAAGTTACATATAAAGATAATAATTATACAAGAAAGAACTTGAAAATCAGAGTTTTCAACTATACTAGCTTTTCGGTTGTCATGAGCCCTATCTTAATAGTCTTGAAAAGATGATAGAAATCACATCATCACTCAATAAAACATCGCATTTATTCTTCATCCCTACCTTTCTTCCAAACACCGATCATATACCCCTACGTGTGTGTAAAAGACATCCCTACACTCGGAGAATTCAATTCAAGCTATCATACTCTTATCCATCTACCTCAGTACTTTTTAGTCGGTGAATATTTTAGATGGAATTGCTCACACATTTTTCATGCGACCGTTAATACTTCTTGAGATACTAACCGACCGATTACTAAATGTGCTCACTTATTAGGCTTAATTAGCAATTTTCTCGTCTTGCAACACCTAAGGCTTCGCAGTGACTCCCAAACCAGTTGGTCAAAGGCACTAGGAGAAGAAGCACCCTCGCTATATTTTTTATGCTGCCTTGGTGATTACAAAACCAGTGTTCATTTTTCTTCACCATTTTAACTTTTATGTTTCATTTATATTTATTTTCTTCGTACTTTGGCTTTTAGACAAGAGCATTTCAAGGTATCCTCTACTATCCCGAGTTTCAAGACGTGTGTAAGTGCGTATAGTAGGGTATCAATGTTCAGATGTTTGGCTTCCAGAATAGGAACTATTTTTCAGACTTAATTTTATCCTCAGATTAATGACTTCCTTTATCTTACTAACCCTTAGGACAACAGCTCATAACTACTTATTACTATTTTCGTTTAAGAAAACATCTAACGTTCTTAGTTTTCTTAAATTCTTCCAATCTTTTAAATGTAATTTTTCACTTTCTATCCTTTAATTATAAAAGAAATTTTTAAAATTTTGTGCTTATGCAAAGTGTATAATGCAAAGTAATGCGTAAATAAGCACAAATCTCCCCCAAACCTGTTTACAGTAGTGTCCTCACTGTTGTCATCTTTTAAATCTAAAAAACTTGTAGAATTGGGAGGAAAAGTTATTAACAGGGTACAAGAATAAATGAACATGAAAATCTCCCCCAAACTTATTTGTAATCATATGGATATTCAGTTAGGTCATTTTTAACTCACATCCATTCTTATGATGAGACAATATTATCGAGAGATGCAGGTGGGCCGGAGGAAATTTAGCTATGATAAAACGGATCCTGTAAAAACTGGACCTCCTCCGTGGGGTCAGTGGAAAAATACGGTTTTAATCTATACCCATTCACTTTAAAAATATAACCGTTTTTAATATTTTCAACTTCAACTGCCCCGTGCGGGTATACATACCGCACCACAAATGGTCCTTTCCAACGAGATTTTAGCTTACCCGCATGAAGATGAAGACGGGAATCGTAAAGAAGGACTTGCTGACCCGGGATAAAAGTTTTTCTCAAAATATTTTTATCGGGAAATATCTTAGTCTGTTTCTTTACTGTAACCATATTATCGTAAGCTTCATCGCGGAGTTCGCTTAGCTCATTTAATTGCAGCTTCCGAAAGTTGCAGGCTTGATTTAAATCGAAGTTAAGTTCTTTAATGGCCCACATTGCTTTATGTTCGATCTCGACAAGAAGCTGGCAAGCCTTTCCAAACACTAGGCGGTAAGGAGACATATCAAGATCAGTCTTATAAGTGGTACGGAATACCCAAAGAGCATCCGTCAATTTGGTTGACCAATCTTTCCGGTTTTTAAAAACTGTCTTTTCTAAAATTTGTTTGATTTATCTATTGGAAATCTCAGCTTGCCCGCTCGTTTGGGGATGATATGGCGTAGAAATTTTATTGTTGATTAAATATTTTCGCATCAAAGTCTCAAAAGACCGATTATAGAAATGCGTCCCATTGTCGCTAATTATAGCGCGATGGTGTCCAAATCGCGAAAAGATATTTTCTTTATGGAACTTAATAACAACATTGTTGTCATTAGTGCGACATGGTATTGCTTCCACCCATTTTGAGATGCAATCAACCTCTAACAATATATATAAATTCCGAAAAGAGTTGGGAAAAGGACCCATAAAATCAATACCCCAAATATCAAAAATTTCCACAACCAAGATAGGTTGGAGTGGCATCTCATTTTTTCGAGAAATCCGACCAGTGTGTTGACACCGTGGATAAGTTTTGCAATGATCAAATGCATCTTTGAATAATGTAGGCCAGTAAAAACCACATTGCAAAACATTCTCCGCCGTTTTACGTGGACCAAAATGACCACTACATGTCTGATCATGACAGAAAGACAAAACACTCTTGAATTCATCATTGGGGACACAATTGCGAATGATTTGGTCGGGACAATACTTAAACAAATAAGGTTCATCGCAGTAAAAATGCATTACTCGGGATAGAAACCGATGATTGTCTTGTTTAGACCATTCGCTGGGAATAAGTCTCATTGCTAGATAATTCACAACATCCACGAACCAAGGTTCGCACGATACAGTCAAGAGCTGTTCGTCAGGAAAAGAGTCGTTTATTGGCAAGGTCACAGTAGGTGAAGAAGAGATGCGTGAAAGATGGTCGGCTACTAGGTTTTCACATCCTCTCTTATCTCGTATGACAAGATCAAATTCTTGTAATAACAGGATCCAACGTATTAACCTAGCCTTAGCATCCTTCTTAGATAAAAGTTGTTTTAGGGCGGAGTGATCGGTGTAAACCATAATCGGGGAGCCAATCAAGTAAGGCCTGAATTTTTCTAATGCAAATACAACTGCCGAGAGTTCTTTCTCGGTAGTTGTATAATTAATTTTGGCATCATTCAAGGTCTTACTTGCATAAAAAATTGCATGTGGCATCTTATCAATGTGCTGTCCTAGACTGCACCAACAGCAAAATCTGATGCATCACACATAAGCTCAAACGGGTGGTTCTAATCAGGAGATGATAGAACGGGGGCTCTAGTAAGAGAGCTTTTAAGTGAGTTAAAAGCAGCCTCGCAATCCGAATAAAAGTGAAATGTTGCATCCTTGGCCAAGAGAAGAGTTAATGGTCTAGCAATTTTGCTAAAATTCTTAATGAATCTCCTATAAAATCTTGCATGACCAAGAAAGCTCGTATATCTTTGACGCATTTGGGATGAGGAAGGTTATGGATGACATCTATTCTAGCTTTGTCAACCTCAATTCCTTTCCGTGAAATGACATGTCCAAGCACGATACTTTCTTGGACCATGAAATGGCATTTTTCCCAATTCAAAGTTAAGTTCTTATCCTTACAGCGGGTAAGAACTGCGTCAAGAGGCAATCCTCAAATGAGTCCCCTAATATAGAGAAATCTTCTATGAAAATCTCCAGAAAATTATCGACCATGTCTGAGAATATCCCCATCATACACCGCTGAAATGTAGCGGGAGCACTGCATAACCCAAAAGGCATGCGTCTATAAGCAAAGGTACTGAAAGGACAAGTAAATGTTGTTTTATCTTGATTCTTTTCTGCGATAGAGACCTGGTTATAGCCAGAGTATCCATCCATGAAACAATAATATTCATATCTAGCTAATCGTTCCAACATCTGGTCAATGAAAGGTAGAGGGAAGTGATCTTTCCTCGTTGCGGTATTGAGTTTTCTATAATCAATACATACACGCCACCCAGTTTGGGTGCTTGTTTGGATCAACTCATTAGCCTCATTAGTTATGACCGTGATGCCAGACTTTTTAGGGACCACATGAATAGGACTTACCCATTGGCTATCAGAGATTGGGTAAATTATGCCACTATCAAAGCACTTGACGGTTTCTTTCTTTACCGCCTCCTTCATGACGGGGTTTAACCGTCTTTGTGGGTCTCGGGTTGGTTTGTCTTTATCCATCAAATATATATGATGTTCTACAATCAAGGGACCAATCCCTTTGATGTCTGCCATTGTCCAACCAAAGGCTTGCCGATTTGATCTCAAGACCATCAAAAGAGCGTTCTCTTTCTCTAAAGCTAGAGAAGCGGATATGATCACGGGCAAAGACTCGTTCTCACCTAAATATGCATATTTAAGATGAGAAGGCAACAGTTTGAGATCTAATGTCGGCGGAGAAACAATAGGAGGTGGGGTAAGGGAATGATATTCGGATTCCCTAAGAAGTTCATAACCTGCAGAGGATATTGACTCGGAAAGCGCTACTGACTTTTGTGATGAGTCAAAAGGTTCAAACTCGGAGGTGGACTCATCAAAGGTGTTCCCATTATAATAATGTGCTAGATCAAACAATGATGTACTAATGTCGTCGAGATCATAGAACCGTTACGACAATTAATGACAGTATTGGAAGTGGCTAAGAAGGGTCGACCGAGAATCACCGGAATTTGGTTCCGTGAGTTTGCTATAGGTTGTGTATCTAAAAAAATAAAGTCCACATGGAATATAAATTCCCCGACTATTATCAACACATCCTCAAGCTCACCCCTAGGTTTAGTGATAGATCGATCTGCCATCTGGAGAGTGCAGTAGGCAGGTTTCAACTCTCCAATACCTAACTGCTCGTAGACAGAGTAAGGAAGCAGGTTAACAATAGCGCCAAGGTCGAGTAGAGCACGATTAATATTTTTACGCCCAATAGAAATAGAGATTGTAGGACAGCCAGGGACCTTACGTTTTTTTGGTAATTGCTGGGTAAAAGCTGTGCTAACATTACTTGTCATGAACACTTTTTTCGGCACTTGAGTTCTTCTCTTCCTAGTGCACAAGTCCTTTAGTATTTTCGCGTAAGCCGGAACTTGTTGAATAGCATCCAGGAGAGGGATATTTATGTTAACATGTTTAAACATTTCCATAATCTTCTCAATTTGTGCGTTAGGTTTGTTGGCCCTCAACCTATTTGGATAAGGAGCTTTATCAATAATAATTGGGTCCAACATTTATGAAGAAGTTCGTGTGGGTAGAACGGATCCTAGAATTTGATTAGGGATCATTTCAGGTTGACTCAATGAAGTGGGTGGAGGGTTCGAGCGTAGAGAAAAATGGAGAATAGGCTCGTAAGACGATGGTCTAGATGAAATATGGTCAAAAGTGGAGTGGAAGCTGGGGTGTCATTTATTGATTCATCATTATCAACCTGCTCACCGACTTGGTTATTCAGCACTCTTCCGGATCTCAACATGGTAATGGCATTCACATTATGATATTGTGAGTGGCCAGGATTCGGTAAGGATTGAGATGGAAATTTTCCTTTCTCTCTAGCATTCATTGCGACATTTAATTGTGCAATTTGTGCTTCTATCGATTTTATACTTTCACCGTGTGAGGCGGAGTCCTTCTTTATGGTATCGATAGAAGACCTTATATCAGCCAACATTTGCATAGAATGTTTCATAAACAAATCCAAGGTTCGTTCGAGTTAAGAGGAGTTTTCGGTATCGGCTGTTTGGAAAGAATTATTATAAGGTGCAGAATTGTTGGCAGGATTTTGAAAAGTTTGTGGTTGAAAGGGGTGGTGATTTTGTGGTGGTTGTTGTGGCTGTGGAGGAACCCTTTGAAAGTTATTTAGGTTTGGAACCATATTTTGAGTTTGGTATTGGTTCCAAGCAAAATTAGGATGATTCCTCCAACCTTGATTATATGCGAAAGAATAAGGATCGTTTCTAGGTCGTTGCTGAAAAGAAGTATTAGTGTGTTCTTGACCTTGAAACGGAGAATTCAAAGGACATTCTTCCGTCAGATGTGATGGATCTGAATAGCATCCACACACGGTTTTAGGGAGCGTTACCTGGTTTAGGGAGGCTAATAAAAATTTGCTTTCCATAGCTTCGAGTTTCTTTCGCATTGCTTCCATTTCGGCTTTTATTGCTATAGAAACATCAAGGTGATGGATACCTCCCCTAGATGATGGTTGACTAACGCTTTCCCATTGCAAAGTGTTTTCAGCAAAATCTTCCAAGAATTTTCAGGCTTCACCATCATCTTTAGACATGAAATTTCCTTGACATATGGTTTCAAGCATCTGTTTTGTCGTTGGATTAATCCCTCATATATAATTCGGCACAGATCCCATCTATGGAATTCGCGATGAGAACATTGGTCTAGCAGATCCTTGAACCGTTCAAAGCATTTCCAAAATGGTTCATTGGGAAGCTAGGAAAACTGGTTGATTTCACTCCTAACAGGGGCGGTCTTATGATTGGGATAAAATTTCTTAAGGAATGATATAACTGTAAGTGCACGGCGGCGCCCCGGCCATCAATCCGACGCCGGAATGTGGAATCGATGCTTATCTTTAACTTTTTAAACCGGCACCACCGCGCACTATAAACCCGGATCGGGCCATTAATCTAGTCCTAGCTATCAAGAGAAGGGGTAGAGAGATATACCAAGCGATCCGTGTCCTTAGGTCTTCTCGTCGTCGTCCCGATCTCCCCGCGGAATCTCCGGTCTTCACCTCCTCGCCGGAAGGGCACCACGTGGCCGGCTTCTTTTACGGGCTCCCACCTCTGGACCGAGGCAACTCGGGCACGAAGTTGGCGAGTCGACGTGCCCAAGATTTGCTGTAGAATAGTGTAGTGCTTTTTGTGTCTCTAGGGGTTTATGGAAGTTGCCCTTTGAGTGGAGGAATGAGATAAGCTAATGGAGATGGAACTTTGGGGATTTTTAGCAAAGCCAAAAGAACAAAAATCCCACACCCACAATTTGGACAGCCCCTCCCACCTTGGCTGGCCATGCACTAGAGGAAATCAAAGAGATGAGTTGAGAGAAAAGAGTGAGGGAGCCACACAATAATGTAAGTGGGCATGATGTGTGATCATGAGAAGAAATCATCACCAATCCAAAACAACACTCCACCAACCTCATCATAACCCATCACCATAACAAAAGTCATGCCATCATGAACTCAAGAACGTCAAGGGTGGAAGAATCATCATGACACTAGAATATGCAAAGACCACCCTCCACAAATGCTTATTTGCACAATTGCAAATAAGCCCTCCTCCACCACTTTTCGGCCAAAGAAAGATACAAAGGAAAATGGCCAAAACCGGAAAGCAAACTGGCAACTTCGGAAAACTGATCCCGTAATAAATTACAGGAAAACCCTGCTACTGTATATACATACCCGCATTTGTATTCCGACCGAAATACAAATACAATGAGACAAAATCTACACTGTACAATACTAGGATCCGGCTTAAACCAAAGCCCGCTAGTATCATCCGTCCGATCCTGATCCGTGCAATGCCGCACGTATCTGATCGAACCCTGCCATATCTCCATACGGCCTCTACAGCGTTTCGCCCGAAACTTGAGCAACTGGTCTGTGGGGGACTCTAAAGACTCGTCAATACTATGGTTGTGCATTTAACCACTAGCATGTCAGAAGTATCAGCCATACGTGACGGGCCACCAGCTATTGACCAAAAGGGACGTCTGTGAGCGAACTCATCCTGACACCCTACTGAGCCTGTCAGTGACAATATCCGTACAGTCCGGTCCGTTCGTCTATGAGCATCGCATGGCGGGCCTAGGGGGTTGGTAAAAGTCAGACCCCCAAAAGCGGTACAAGTCGTGTCGGAGTGTAGCCCAGAACACCCTGAGATACTACTGGAATACCTACCAGTAAATCTCCTGCCTTGGCTAAGGACTTCGTGTAATGGCTCTCCTAGACACAGCGCGACCTCACCCCTAATACCGGGAGAGATGAACCCCCGAAGATCCGCTCACTGCCTCCATGTGGCTCGGGACTGTACCCAACTAAAACCTGTTTGCACGTCTCCTTTGAGCCTGGTAGGGTAGTAATCAAAGTACAGTGGGAACTCACACGAGAAAAATGACGATCCTCAGGTCGATGAACTAACCTGTACACATGTCACCCGGGAACTGCTATCTGACGTCAGGTATAAGACCAACTAGCATGTTCCCGGCGAGTCCTGTCCGGTGTACTCATAACCCAATGAGCACCTGTATACATCTTAGGTGAACCAACTGACACCAGTGGCTTGTGAGACCGGCCACCGCCCCTCGTCGGGGTCTCGACTGTATACACTAGTCTACTCTGGAGTATCGATGCCCTGTCTCGAAACTCTCACGACTAGGGACCTTTTAAGGATGTGCTTATAGACTACCAGCTCCCACATATATGATCGCCCTCATACTGCTGGCAGTCAAGCATGAATCCTAGGGGCTCTATCAACGTGTAATAGCGACCTGTCAGGTCACCTAAACTAGTACACGATGATAAAGATAAACCAGATAGCATACTATCATCTTGAGTAAGACTGTCCTACCGGAATAGATCCTCCTTCAATCATTGCAATCACATGCCTGTGATCCAATAATTGACTCTGAGGGCACTATCTCCAACAATCTCCCACTTGCACTCAAGGCTAATTATTGCGATGTCACATACTCATAGCCCGTGTGATACCGAACACCCAACTCCTCTACTAGTCAGTCTCACAAAGCTCGTTTGCGAAACTGTTGCGTTTGAGGAATAGCCTCAGTGAGTGGATCCGCTTTGATATTTCTTTCTATGTCTCTCTATATCTCAAGTTCGCGGAGAAAACCATCTCCCGAAATGAGCAATACATGTCTTAGAATGTGTCTGGATGTCTGATGGGACCTAGCTCATAAATGAACTCCAAATCCAAACTTCTTAGACTGTATCGTCAACCGAACTTAATCAGTATCCTGCGCCATGCCTCCCTCAGTATTGCCTTGGACCACCTGTCCAAAATACTGCCCCTCGTCAGAAGGAAAACTATAACTCTGACAACCTCCATGTCGTCCAGGTCACCTTGGAAGCCTGGAATGATAACTGTCTCCCGAATGAGGCTGTCGTTATTATATCCCTAGAACATCCACTTATGTTCTAAAACTGCTTCCGACTGTTTCTCCAGGATTGGATCAATATCTTTTTGCATCTGCTGCAAAAACAACATCTGGTGTGGTACTTGACATCTCATGATTGACTCAATTGCCTAAGCAAGTGATCTGCCAATCATGCATATTCCGCTCCTCTTTAGTCTGTAAGACACCTTTAGAGAGGGTGACTCCATTACCTGCAGGTACACTACCGTGCCAGGAGTTGTCCATTCTAAATACTCTTAGAATGCTGTCTAAGTACCCTTAATTGGGAAACCACCCAAATCTAGATCTAAAACCAAAGATCTAGTAACCAGTATGTCTGATATAATGTCCAAGTCCCATATGGAGAAACCACTGTGTGACGACCAAAGTATAACCGATCGTAGTATAGGAATATCACTTCCTACTCTATGTATGTCATCCAAATACCATGACATCACACCCTACTACCTTCTTAACAGATCCGTCCCCTATTCTGATGAAGTCAAACCTATGACTGTCACATCAGAAATTGATGATCTATCTCCGCTATATCTGCTTTAGTCTATAAATAGACATAAGCCATTTGTCCACCAAGCTTCCGCTGCTCCCACTGACCATGACAACCCTCTGGCAGAGTCATATAGACGTACACTTCTAAAGCCAGTTTAGAACGACGCTATACTCATCCTCCTGCCGGGTCTTATATTCTGGAACAACAGCAATGGAAAGTCTGGGTAAACAAGAACTTCCCTGTCACCGTCCTTAAGGCTACCGGAGTACCTCTCGGGTGCCTGAGGTTACCCATCTTATCTGCGGAGTGGCCAATGGAATGTCAAACCGGATTGAATCTTTAGGTTCCTTATCAAATCTTCAGTAATCGTTTGCGGTTCTGGAATCACTTCCAGTTCTACCATACTCTCACTTCTGTTTTCTGAAAAAATCCATTTTTATTAAAACTGTGGCGAGTCTAGAACAATATCACTATTCATCTTTCAGATGGTAGAAAGTCAACCCTCGTCATAGCCTGGGTCAACCCATAAACTGCCATTACAGAAACAGGCCTTGAGTTATCCAGAGTCTGGTTTTAAGCATAAGCCGGACAACTCCCCATACCTTAACAACGTTAAGATACGAACTGTTCTATATCCAATATAGAACCAGAGGCACTGATTTAATTGAACCGGATTCAAATCATGCAGCTATCTCCAGTGCATGTCAACTAAATGGAAGGAGGCCGATCAGCGTTACTCGACTTAGGAATGCTTCCAATTATGAGTAACCTGAAAGAGAAGCAAGTTCTCTTAATCATTACTATCAACTGAATACCATACGCAAGTATCTAATCTTCGATCACATTGAAGAATCCCGATACTTGCAATACCTGGTTCTCTACTTTATTCATATACCTATAACTTCTCAAAATTCGGACCCTGTGTTTCCACGAAACACCTGTCTAAAAACTAGAGAAGTCATAAGTAAACCGAATATAGTACGAGGACCGACCCCTCTGTCCTAATGGACACTGGACAACATACAATACTCTGTATAAGTTCCTTGAGTTTAATAACTCATTCCCTGTGTGTCGTAGGTTGAAAACTGTACTATGGTTATGAAGAATTACACCGCTGTTTAATGCTCCTTACCTAACCATCCACTGATATAGGTAAATGTCATAGACATAACTTCAAAAAGGTATATCTCACTCTATGAAAATAGACGTACGGATATATCGATTTGAAATTGGTGCATAACAGCGGATATTCAAAACCAAATATTTGCCAACCAGCAAACAACCCAGGTGACTTCCTCAAATATCACTGATTACAACGAATCCCGATATAATGAGGATGATCACCCAATTCCTAATAACTTACTCCCACTCATCATCTGTAAAACCATACAGATGTGAGAATCATACCTGGTAAATACATACCCTGGAGCAAGATCTGATTGGGAAATCAGTTTTTTTTAACAGTACACAGTGAAACTGAAACATTGAAATGTTTCGATGGGGTATCCCGGTATTCCTAGTAATGCCTCTTCCATTATCCAAATTCACAACTGTAACCGTGTAATTCTTTGCCATCTTTCCAAATCCCTTTATATGTCTTTAGTCATTACCTTCTGTACACCCCTTTAGGCCAAATGGTTTTCTTCCTTCCCTACCGTTCGGCACCAGCCTATGGTTTGGAAGAAGACTATCCAATAAGCATAATGGGTGTACCGCCCTAATCCTAGGAGCACTCGCAATGCGAGAGAAGGTGAAGATAAAAGACAACTGAATAAACCTTATTCTTATTTCTCCTGAACCAGAATCCATCCCCGAACTGGAACAAGTTCCTTTCGAGTTTGTATATAACCATACGATGGAGTATCCAATAAACTATGGATCTTCGTAGTGATACGGAGTGTCCTGGAGAAATACAAAGGTGATTTAGGATTGGTGAAGAAATACTTGGTCTGGTCGTGAATAGCAGTCGCAATTTACTTTGCCCTCTTACTAATCCCTTGATATGTCTTTACTTAATACCTTCTGTACACCATCGTTATGCTAATTGGTTTTCTTCATTCCCCACCGTTCGGCACCAGCCTAAGGTTTGGAAGAAGACTATCCAATTTGCGTAATAGGTCTACTATCTCCTAAACCAAGGAGTACTCGCAACCTGAGAGAAGGTAAAAGGAAAAGACAACTGAATAGTCCTATTCGTTTTCTTTAGAACCGGAAACCATCCTTGAATAAATCCCTTCGAGTTCGTATATAACCATACGATGGTTTTGTCCAATGGAAGTGGACGTTCATAGTAATACGGGGTGTCCTGGAGAAAAGGGTAAAAGTAGGAGTGGCAATGAGGTCTGTAACTCTGACAATCCAAAAGCCAGTGTTAAGAAGGTTCGGTTAATTTTGGTCTCTGAGTCATAGTCTTAGGGTCAGGTCAATGGTCGCTGCAAAAGAGAGAGAGAAAAGAAACACTCAGCGTGCACTCTAACCTAGATCAGAATGGTTACCAATTTATCTAACCTGGAAACCTCCCACTGTACCGTCAAATTCTCCTCCAAACCTGAAAGAAGAATTAGTCGGGATCACCCGAGGAGTAAACCAACTCATCAGTGGGAATCGGGATCCAACTATCATCGCATGATAACGTGACGGAATCCGCTCACGTCATCACACTCCAGAAGGTATGCGCATATCTGGCAAGTTTCAGTTTCTTTAGAAACTCCCGATGTGGATTTTTGCCCCATGCTCTTATGACCTTGACGAAGGTCAACAAATCATAAGTCACATGTCAAGTTCCACCCGTCATTGTCCAGGTTAATTTGAACCCACCCGTACAAGCCCTTGACGAAGGTCAACAAGGCTATACGACTGTCCCAAACCAACGCATCTATCTATGCAACAGAAAGGCAACAAGCAGCTATCATACACTATGCCTTGACGAAGTCAACAAACATAGCATGAATACTACGTGCTACCCGTCTGAAACGACGGAGGGCTATGAATGGTTTCTGGCGAAAAACCTTTAACGTAATGAACTTGATATCGTTGAAGGAACTGGATAGCTTTTATGAAAATATAGTGACGAAAACCTTTGCTAAAGAGGTCACTCCCGGTGAAGGGATCTCGGCTCTTTCCCCGTAGAATGAGGTGCAGGATATTCCAACTGAATACCACGGTACAAAGCAAAAGTAATCGGCCATAGTGAAGTTATTGCCCTGACGCAAACTTTTTGTCCAAGGGGTCACTCCCGGTGAAGGGATCTCGGCCCTTGCCTCGTCGACTGAGGAGCAGGATATTCCAACTGAATACCACTGTGCAAAACAAAAGTGAACGTCCTTGCAATAACAGCTTTTCGAAAAGTATTCCAACAACATCAGATTAGGTTTGTTTAACTTACATTGATCCGAATCAACGCAGTCCCATCAATTGATCACACCACAAAGAACAAAAATAATGACGTACGTATATGCCATCCGCATTCGCCACTGGGTCCCGGCATTACCCGTTAGGTTAGTTAACTAACGACAGAGCGGGGAATGGACTAGCGCGGATGCAAAACATATACAACATCTACTAGTATATATATCAATATATAATATTTCGCTCAAGGCGTGATAAAATGCAATATCACAGAAATGTACAGCATCACAGAACAATACAGATATCTGGGATCCCCGGGTTTCACAGAGCCACTACTGAAACCCGACGTTCCCCTGGTCGTGTGGATAGCCTGTGCAATGAAATCCTAGACCCCTACGGGCGCGGCAAGTTACCCGCCAAAACCTAAAGCGAGGCAGCCCCCTTCAGCAACGTGAATGGACCACCCAGCACTTCACGGAATCCGGTAACTTGGGCACCCCTCCTGGGTCAACCTGTACCCCCTACGAGTGTGGCGAAAAGCCCGCCAATTCTAGAGTGAAGCCCCCTCCGTCTCAATGCCATGAGATGCAGGCTTGTTGCCCTCTAGAACCCGGCTATCCGTGCATCCCACCTTAGGGTAATCCTAGTTGAGAAAGTAAAATATACATACAACGGGTACATCAACCTCAACCTGGTCGTGCCCCAAAAGAATAATATACAATCAGGCAGTGACGGCAGTCCATATGACGGACGCTCGCCCCGCAATATCAAATGTATATAATACAACAAAAACTGTACTAACATTGCATCCAGGCTATCCCCCACGACCAATCCGCAATATCACAGCAAAACACAGAACATCAACGTGAATGTCACGTTCGCAAATCCGTCTAACCGGGCTATAGCAGTTAGACAGGATTTACCGATCAAGTGACATTCACGGTCGCAGATATAATGTAAATACTGTGAACTAATGTGTTTAAAATATTCGATCGATCAAGTTTACCCAAGTGGGCCCCAAGCACTACTGTAGCACTCACAGAAAGTCTGGGCCCAAAAAGAATGTTCCAAAACCCCTATTTTCAACTCAGGAGCTCTCTGTAAAATTTTGGTGCCATGAACAGTGAAAAGAGCGGCGGAACCACGGCCCAAGTATGGGTTTGGCCGCGGTTCCGCGGTGGAAAAATGGGATCATGCAACCAAAATTTCACAGAATGCTTACAATGTCCTGCACATCATTCTGAAACAACCTGAAAAATTTTTGGAGTCCAAAAAATTTCGACAGAGAACTGATGCTTGGAAAAACGCGGTTTTGGAATATTGTTTGATCGGAAATGTAAACACATTAGAACAAGCTAGACTAGGTTAATGGCGAGGCTCTGATACCACTGTAAGTGCACGGCGGCGCCCCGGCCGTCAATCCGACGCCGGAATGCGGAAGCGATGCTTATCTTTAACTTTTTAAACCGGCACCACCGCGCACTATAAACCCAGATCGGGCCATTAATCTAGTCCTAGCTATCAAGAGAAAGGGTAGAGAGATATACCGAGCGATCCGTGTCCTTTGGTCTTCTCATCGTCATCCCGATCTCCCCGCGGAATCTCCGGTCTTCACCTCCTCGTCGGAAGGGAACCAAGTGGCCGGCTTCTTTTACGGGCTCCCACCTGTGGACCGAGGCAACTCGGGCACGAAGTTGGTGTTAGTTATATGTATGCCCTAGGGGCCATTACTGTACATTGGATGTATATTGTAGTGGATGCTGGGACATATATAGGTAGGACTTTCTTGCTCGACATGAGAGTACGCTATCTGGTTGCTCTTTATCTTAACGTGTATACTTTCTGTCTCTCTGTTATATGTTGATAAAGCCCTTAGGATGTGTACTCGACTTCCAGGACTGTGATGCAGATCATACTAGTGGGGCCTGGATAGTCCATGAGTACATCCTTGAAATGTTCCTAGTCGAGGGAATATCGAGACGGGGCATCGATATTCCAGAGTAGACTAGCGTATATCTTCTCGACCCATGCGATGGGCGATGGATGATCCCATATCCATTAGTGTTTGACATCGAAGATGGTATGCGGGTGCTCAGTGGAGACTGGGTACACTGAACGGACTCGCCGAGAACTCCCAGATGGTATTATACCTCACGTCAGATGGCAGTTCTCTGGTGACACTGGTACAGCTTAGTCTGTTGACCCGAGATCGTCATAGAGTCTTGTGTGTCTCCCACTGTGCTTTGATTTCCACCCTACCACGGCTCTACTGAGTTGTGCAAACAGGTGGTTTTTGGGTACAGTCCCGAATCACATGGAGGCAATGAGCGATAGGAGGGGATTCGTCTCTCCCGGTATAGGGGGTTGATGTTGCGCTGTGTTCGATTGGCTATAACAGGAAATCCCTGGTCAGGGTTGCTGAGATTTACTGGTAAGTGTTACCAGTAGTTTCTCGAATTGTTATAGACCTCAGATCAACACGACTTATCGAGCTATTGGGGTCTGACGTATACCACCCCTAGGCGAGATATGCGACATATCAGACGACGAGACCGGACTGTTCGGTAAGTGTTACTGGTTAGATTCACAGGAGTGTGAGCGGGCTTGCTCGTCGATCTTCTGATCGCTCAATACCCGGGTGGCCGTTACGTTTAGCAGACCGCTTGCGGCTTGTGGGTGTTTGATATGATCATCACCTGCTGCCGGCGTATTGACGAGTCTTTAGAGTCCTACACAGAGGTTTCCTGGCTCAAGCGAAACGAAATAGGAGCGCATATGAGATATGTGTGGGACCGAGAATAATGCGTGTATGTGATACCGTATTCCATTCTCGTGATTTGTAATATTGAACGGTTATATGCGTTATAGCCGGGTTATCGGATCAAGTGTTGATTCGATAAGTTGTTACTATTGATATTAGTCGGTTATATGCAATATGACCGAGTCGTTAAATCAAGTATTGATTTAATGATTTAATGCATAATTATATATTTGATATATTACTTTGCATTAACTAGTATTGGTTCACTTTTAAATGGATTTTCTCACTTGTTTGTGCACATTCTATATACGATATATTTTTTGTGCACAAGATTGTATCATGTTTGATGATACATGCTAGTTTGGGTTTGTGTAAAGAATTAAACCATGGTTACTTAAGTGGTTAGGGTTTCATTTCCTTTTCTCATTTATTTATTTATTTATTCTTTATGGAAAATGAAAAGCATAAAGAGAAAAATGGTTGCTAACTTTGTTTGTATTATGAAGCTTCATGAAGCTTTGACTTAGTGACCATTTTGTCTCATGCTTAACCCTAACCATTCCACTTAACCCTAGTCTATTCTCTACACTTGACCATGGTTACATTATGATAAGTATTCTTTTTATTTCCTTTTTGGAAAATACTCATCATAATATTCATCTTCTTCTTCTTCTTCTTCTTCTTCACATGAAGAAAGCATGCCTCCATCAATGGCAACTTGATGAAATGAGTGAGAAATCCAATTCTAAAGTGAACCCACCTCCTATTTCTTCATCCTCTACCTCTTGCCAAGTAGTAGAGTGTGTTTTCTTCACAAGTTTCAGGACTTGGTGAAGTTGGAGCTTGATCTAGCGATGCCTCGACGTAGATCATCTTCGGCATCGCCGTCGATGACCTAGCCCGCTTTTTCTCCGATGAAGCCGACGCTAGAGCCCGGGATTTGATATGGACAGCGAGGAGACTTCATTGTGGAGCTATGGAGGTGGAGGACCGGATCTACAAAGGTTGTATTTTCCGTCTACTCGTAGTTAAGTTGTTAACTAGTTTATTGTTTCGCCTAAAAATCTAGCCAACGATCTTGTTAGGGTTTCTCGGCACCGTTAAAATTTCAAATTGGCATGGTTGATGACTTGTGAGACCTCCTTGGTGTGCCTAGGAACCTTTCAATGGTATCAGAGCCTAGCTAGAGCCTTAGGCGATGCGTAGACGAAGTTTGAAACCCGAACGAACCCGAAACCCTAAACCAAACATGCTCTCTGGACTTTTTCTAAAATCTGGGATTTTTCCACATTAAAAATATCCAGAAAAATCAGCAGGGAATTGTAAGAATTACAGTGAAGCCCGTACCCATGAATCCACCAAAGTGCGGCGGAACCGCGGCAGAAGCCTGGCTTCTGCGGCGGTTCCGCGGTCGTATGATGACGTCAGCTTCCCATTTTTGCACAGTAATTCCTATTTTCTGGTGTTGGATTTTCTGGGAATTTTTAATATTTATTCAAGAGTTGAATTTTTTGGGTTGTTTTGGGGATTCGAACGTTCGATCGGATTTTCAAATTTTATCTGTGTGGCTTTCCGGATAATTTTTGGATATGTTAAAAAGTTCGACCGGAAATAAATACCCAACTTTTCCCCCGTAGGGAAATTTCCAAGTGTTGGATTTTTCCATGGTTTAAAGACGTTCTAAGTAGTGCAAGTAACGCGATGGTCCCTCTAGAAGACAACAAACCTTAACTCGATTATGTGACCGTCTTGAACTGCCCTTTGAACCTTAGGGTTTGGGGCAGTACGGCATGCCACATATGAGGCGTTGGCTTGACCCTTCTACGGCTGGACCGTTGGTACTGAGGCATGAACTGAATGTTTTTAGACTTATTTCATGTGTTGATCTGTTTCGGGAAAACTTGGGTGTTCGAATGTTCGATCGGAAAGTTTAACATTTTCTAATTATCTGGAATGGGATAGAATACTTAGAATCCACAAGTAGTTATGAGATAACTGAATGAATGTTATAAACATAGCAGTTTAGTCTCAATTGATCGGTTGCCACGGAATTTTGATGTGATCAAAAGTCCGTCGCAATCACGTAGCATACGCGGATACTCGCCGGGTAAACTTAATAGACAGCCTCACCCCATAGCCCCGACCAAGTGACTGTAGGAGAACCCCGTCGCCGAAAGCATCCGTTCGGGTGCTCGTGGTAGCGGTGTTCCGCCTTGGTGCACTTCGTCGACGGTATCGGGGGTGCAGCCGCCTACTAAAGTTTGCGACGAGCATTCGATCAGAATGTCGGGAATCTTGTTGAATTACCCGACTTTATATTGAAAAGTGTTTTCGATAATGAGACTAAAATGCGGGGTTTATAATTGTTAGGCATGCGATGTCTAAGGAATTCATTTGGTCAGGCATGCGATGTCTGAGGCAGTTGCGGATTCCAACTGTTGTAGTTTTACACTTTCTTTTCTGTGACCGTAAGTGTAATATGTGATATCGCCGGTTTCGTTGCTATATGTCAACGACAATTGGGATGCGCATATTTACTTACGTTGATGACATGTGATGTTATGTGTTGCTGGATATGTTATATTGGATCGTCGTGTTTGAATAGCCGGGGGTTTTTATGTGAGATGAGTGTTTTTTCATTTTCATTCATGTAAAAACTTGTATGTAATATTCTTTTATTGGGGCACTTCCAGGTTGCGGAAGATGTCACCTTTTTTATATTATTTACTTTTCCGCACTAGGATAGACCCAAGGAGGGGAGCACAAGTAACCGGGTTCTGGAGTCCAGTGGGAGACCAACTCGAGGAGTCGAGTCCGGGTCTCCTAACTCTAGAATTGGTAGGGTTGCTTGCCGCTCTCGTAGGGGTCTAGGGGTGTGGGTTTGGCTATTCATCACGACCGTGGAATCCGTGTTTTATACTGGCTCGTATTGAAAACACGGACGTCCTAGTATATCCAATATTTCATATGTTTCTTCTGCTGCGATATCTGTGATGTGATCATGTGATGTTCTGTGACCGATATTATATATAGTATATATGATATATTATATAGACGTTGCTTATGTTTTACACCCGCGCTAGCCCTGCCTCGCTCTGGCGTTAGTTACCTAACCTAACGGTGCAGACGGGACATCGAGGCGAATGCGGATGGCATAAGCGTACGTTATATTTATCTGTGATGTTTAGGTGGACTTATATGATGGGATTTTCATTAATGAGATTAATGAAAGAAAATAAACCTAATTGATGTTGTGGAATCGAATTTCAAAATAAAAACAGGTAGCTACAGTTCTTGCTTTGCATCGCGGTGTTCCTTATAGAACATCCTGCACCTTATTCGATAGGGAAAGGACCGAGATCCCTTCACCGGGAGTGACTCCTTTAGCAATAACTGGCAGATGCTACATCACTCGGTTTGTCTTTTGATAGCTTTTATAGTTTCCGCTTTGCACAGTGATATATATGATATATCCTGCACCTCATTCGACGAGGAAAGGGCCGACGATCCCTTCACCGGGAGTGACCCCTTTAGCAAAACTAGAAAAGCTTCAAAAACATTCCATTTAAAAACCATTTGATTCCGCAACGAGATCAAGTTCAAAGCGTTAAAGGTTTTCATAAAAACCAGCCGCAACCCTCCGTCATTTTAGGAAGTAGAGTACTTAGTATTCGTGCTGTGTTTGTTGACCATAGTCAAGGCACCGTGTACGGTAGCTAAGTGATGTCTTCCTACACCGCATATGATGCGATTAGTTAGGACAGTCGCGTGACTTTGTTGACCTTAGTTAAGGGTCATGTGGATGGGTCTAATTAATCACGAAATGACGGGTAGAACTTGACTAGTACTTATGATTTGTTGACCATAGTTAAGGTCATAGGTGCTAGGGGTAAAAAACCTTTATCGGGAGTTTCAAGTGTTGAAATTTGCATTGAGATTGCATACCTTCTATATGATAGTTGGATCCCGATACCCACTGTGAGTAATTGTTACTCCTGGAAGAGTTTTGCACTTTACAATTAGCCGATCAAGTAGGTGTCTAGAAAGGTGTCAACGGGGTTACGCCTCTGGGAAAACGAGGTTTACTGTAATTAGGTCCGTGCGAAAGCACGGGGAACCTCCCTCAAAGTACCGACACTGGCCTGGCTGAAAGATTGGCGAACTTGTAGAGTGTAATTAATCCCGGCTAGTCTTTCCTTTTAAGGTTTGAAGGAAGATTTGAAAAAAACAGTGGGAGCCATCCTGATTAGATAAAATATATAACCAATCTGATCTTGCAAGAGCGCACGCTGAGTGTTTTCTTCTCTCTCTTTCCAGGTAGCGACCATATCACGCCTTAATCAAGATAATAATATGGATGTATTGACCGAACCCGCTTGTTATACTGAGCTGGGGAACGTTGGTCCCGCTCCAACTTATAAATGTTATAAGACAGAGCAGGAAATAAGGGGAATACCAGAATTCCTATGCCGCCCAAACGAAGAAAGTGCATATGATGCATCTCCTTCGGGTGTGTTCATTACAAAGAACTGTTTCTCGGTATCCTCTGCATCCTGGGTATGTGATACCAGATCAGGATCCCAGATATGTAATATGTTATATAGGGCTACAAAAAGGTAGAAAAACTGAGAACGGGTGATAAGTTTCATGAGGCAGAAAACGGGGCAAGTGTTGCAGCCAAGTCTGTTGGTCACTGTCACCCTGTATTACCAATATATTGATTCTGAACAAATGCTATTAGATACCGAACCTGATATACAAAATCATATCAGTCTCTTTATTAGTAAAGAAATGATATAATTTTGTATTGTTGGATAATGTTTTGAACATTTCCTATATCAAAAGTTGATCGGTTCAGGCACGTTATCTAAAAGCATTGACGTTCTAAATCAAACTACAGTTCCTTGTATACTGAACACACACAAGAAGAAGAGTTCAGAAATGAACAAATTTTTCTTAAGGTATTGTAGACTAGGTCATATCAATGCGACCCGACTAGCTGAAGTTACATTTAGATGCATATTTAAATCAGTTTGAATTTACATCTTGTGAAACTTGCCAGTCATGTCACAAAGATATAATGACACCAGCGCTGTTTACTGGAAGCAGAGAAAGAGTTAGTAAACTCTTGGGACTGATACATTATGATGTATGTAAGGTCTCCTGTCTACACATGCCAGGACTGGTTCTTTATACTTCATTACGTTCTCTGATGATCTCTCAAGATTCTGACATATGTTCCTGTTGAAACACAAGTCCGAACCTTTTGAGATATTCACAGAATATAAGTTAGAAGTAAAGAACCAATAACCGGGTATAAGTATTATGTCCTATGATAAAATCATGGAGGAGAATACTTGTGCATGGCATTCCTGGACCATTCTAAAAGAAAATGAGATTCTCCCTCCGTACTACTCCTCTGAATACACCACAGCATAACGGTGTATCAGGGCGGAGCAATCGCACAATATTTGATATGGTGTGCTCTATGATGAGTATTACTGAGTTACCTATTTTCTTTTGGGGTTATGCGCTTGAGAAGCTGCGTACCTGTTGAATTAGGTTCGAATCAGATCACCGCCTACCATTCCATATGAGATATGGTATGGGAAGAGCCTATCTCTTAAGTAAGTTAAGATTTGGGATTGTCCGGTCTATGTCAAATGCAAAATCCGGACAAGCTCGAGCCAAGGTCAGTTATGTAGAACTGGAAATGTTCCAGCTATACAAACTGAAGCTGATGATTTGGTAGAACCAAAGCATTCAATAGAATCCAACGAACCTCAGCCTCTCCACTGATCTAGTAGGGTTCCTCATCCGCCTGAGAGATACCTCGGTTTCTCGATGACAGTGGGAGAGAGGATTGCATCATGAGATGATGACCAAACCAGTTTCGAACCGGCCATCGAGAGTAGGGACTCTGTAAGAATGGCTGGAAGCTTAGTGATCTGAGATGGAATCCTTATACACCAACAAAGTATGGACTTTGGTTGCTATATCTGAAGGGTTAAATCCCCATCAGGAGCAAGTATATCTTGAGAAGATTACTTGGTGTACATGGAAAAGTTGAGACTTTCAAAGCTAGACTTGTTGAAGGTTTGCATCATTGACCAGATATGAATCATGACGAAACCTTTTTTAAGGAGCTATGCTTAAGTCCATCCAGATCCTACTTGCCATGGCTACATACCATGACTGCGATATCTGGTGGTTGGGTGCCATGACTACTTTTCTAAATAGTGATTTAGAAGAGAGAGTCTATAAGAACACAGCCAGAGGGCTACGTAAACAGTGGGAACAGCGGAAACGTATGCAAGATGTTTTATGTGATGAAGCAGGCATCGCGGAGTTGGAACATCTGTTTTGATGAGTTAGTCAAACAGTTTGACATCATCAAAATGGTAGATGAACCTTGTATATACAAAACGGTAGTAGAGAGTAAGGTGGTCATCCCCGTATTGTACGTGGACAACATACTCTTGATAGGAATGGGATTTCCTATATTACGCTCGGTCAATCTCCGCTTATCACAAGGATTCTCCAATAGGATCAAAGTGATACCTCTTAAATCCTGAGTTTTCATTTATGAGATAGATGTAATTGGATGCTAGGATTCTCACTAGATGTAGTGAGATGGTATCAATCGATCCTGGGGAGAATCGCTGGAAGGGTTCCAGGGTGATAAAGACGACTGAATGTCAGTCACAGGCATTGTCTTTACCCTCAGTAAAGGGACGGTATGTTGGAAGATTTCCAAGCTAGATACCGTGACAAACTAGACGATAAAGGCTGGTAACATCACTATTGAAGATACTACCAAAGAGGAAGTTTGGGTGTATATTGGTTCATAAGATGAACTAGGTTCCTGCCATTGTATGACAATGGAAGTGTGGCTTCGGCCCTGGAACCCTGGTCCCATCAGTGACCCAGACAAATTCTGAGGCAGCGTCACCTGATCATGGAGATAGTTGATCTCCGGGTTGATCGAGGTTAGGAGAGTAGATTCAGAGGACAACACGGCGGATCCACTCACGAAGGCCTTTTCCCAAAGAGAGACTTTTAGGGGATGGTTGAGTATGTGATACTGCAACCACTGCTACAGATAGCCCTAGTGCAAGTGGGAGATTGTTAGTTATATGTATGCCCTAGGGGCCATTACTGTACATTGGATGTGTATTGTAGTGGATGCTGGAACATATATAGGTAGGACTTTCTTGCTCGACATGATAGTACGCTATCTGGTTGCTCTTTATCTTAACGTGTATACTTTCTGTCTCTCTGTTACATGTTGATAAAGCCCTTAGGATGTGTACTCGACTTCCAGGACTGTGATACAGATCATACTAGTGGGGCCTGGATAGTCCATGAGTACATCCTTGAAATGTTCCTAGTCGAGGGAATATCGAGACGGGGCATCGATATTCCAGAGTAGACTAGCGTATATCTTCTCGACCCATGCGATGGGCGATGGATGATCCCATATCCATTAGTGTTTGACATCGAAGATGGTATGCGGGTGCTCAGTGGAGACTGGGTACACTGAACGGACTCGCCGAGAACTCCCAGATGGTATTATACCCCACGTCAGATGGCAGTTCTCTGGTGACACTGGGACAGCTTAGTCTGTTGACCCGAGATCGTCATAGAGTCTTGTGTGTCTCCCACTGTGCTTTGATTTCCACCCTACTACGGCTCTACTGAGTTGTGCAAACAGGTGGTTTTTGGGTACAGTCCCGAATCATATGGAGGCAATGAGCGATAGGAGGGGATTCGTCTCTCCCGGTATAGGGGGTTGATGTTGCGCTGTGTTCGATTGGCTATAACAGGAAATCCCTGGCCAGGGTTGCTGAGATTTACTGGTAAGTGTTACCAGTAGTTTCTCGAATTGTTATAGACCTCAGATCGACACGACTTATTGAGCTATTGGGGTCTGACGTATACCACCCCTAGGCGAGATATGCGACATATCAGACGACGAGACCGGACTGTACGGTAAGTGTTACTGGTTAGATTCACAGGAGTGTGAGTGGGCTTGCTCGTCGATCTTCTGATCGCTCAATACCCGGGTGGCCGTTACGTTTAGCAGACCGCTTGCGGCTTGTGGATGTTTGATATGATCATCACCTGCTGCCGGCGTATTGACGAGTCTTTAGAGTCCTACACAGAGGTTTCCTGGCTCAAGCGAAACGAAATAGGAGCGCATATGAGATATGTGCGGGACCGAGAATAATGCATGTATGTGATACCGTATTCCATTCTCGTGATTTGTAACATTGAACGGTTATATGCATTATAGCCGGGTTATCGGATCAAGTGTTGATTCGATAAGTTGTTACTATTGATATTAGTCGGTTATATGCGATATGACCGAGTCGTTAAATCAAGTGTTGATTTAATGATTTAATGCATAATTATATATTTGATATATTACTTTGCATTAACTAGTATCGGTTCACTTTTAAATGGATTTTCTCACTTGTTTGTGCACATTCTATATATGATATATTTTTTGTGCACAAGATTGTATCATGTTTGATGATACATGCTAGTTTGGGTTTGTGTAAAGAATTAAACCATGGTTACTTAAGTGGTTAGGGTTTCATTTCCTTTTCTCATTTATTTATTTATTTATTCTTTATGGAAAATGAAAAGCATAAAGAGAAAAATGGTTGCTAACTTTGTTTGTATTATGAAGCTTCATGAAGCTTTGACTTAGTGACCATTTTGTCTCATGCTTAACCCTAACCATTCCACTTAACCCTAGTCTATTCTCTACACTTGACCATGGTTACATTATGATAAGTATTCTTTTTATTTCCTTTTTGGAAAATACTCATCATAATATTCATCTTCTTCTTCTTCTCCTTCATTTGAAGAAAGCATGCCTCCATCAATGGCAACTTGATGAAATGAGTGAGAAATCCAATTCTAAAGTGAACCCACCTCCTATTTCTTCATCCTCTACCTCTTGCCAAGTAGTAGAGTGTGTTTTCTTCACAAGTTTCATGACTTGGTGAAGTTGGAGCTTGATCTAGCGATGCCTCGACGTAGATCATCTTCGGCATCGCCGTCGATGACCTAGCCCGCTTTTTCTCCGATGAAGCCGACGCTAGAGCCCGGGATTTGATATGGACAGCGAGGAGACTTCATTGCGGAGCTATGGAGGTGGAGGACCGGATCTACAAAGGTTGTATTTTCCGTCTACTCGTAGTTAAGTTGTTAACTAGTTTATTGTTTCGCCTAAAAATCTAGCCAACGATCTTGTTAGGGTTTCTCGGCACCGTTAAAATTTCAAATTGGCATGGTTGATGCCTTGTGAGACCTCCTTGGTGTGCCTAGGAAACTTTCAGTTGGCGAGTCGACGTGCCCAAGATTTGCTGTAGAATAGTGTAGTGCTCTTTGTGTCTCTAGGGGTTTATGGAAGTTGCCCTTTGAGTGGAAGAATGAGATAAGCTAATGGAGATGGAACTTTGGGGATTTTTAGCAAAGCCAAAAGAACAAAAATCCTACACCCACAATTTGGACAGCCCCTCCCACCTTGGCCGGCCATGCACTAGAGGAAATCAAAGAGATGAGTTGAGAGAAAAGAGTGAGGGAGCCACACAATAATGCAAGAGGGCATGATGTGTGATCATGAGAAGAAATCATCACCAATCCAAAACAACACTCCACCAACCTCATCATAACCCATCACCATCACAAAAGTCATGCCATCATGAACTCAAGAAAGTCAAGGGTGGAAGAATCATCATGACACTAGAATATGCAAAGACCACCCTCCACAAATGCTTATTTGCACAATTGCAAATAAGCCCTCCTCCACCACTTTTCGGCCAAAGAAAGATACAAAGGAAAATGGCCGAAACCGGAAAGCAAACTGGCAACTTCGGAAAACTGATCTCGTAATAAATTACAGGAAAACCCCGCTACTGTATATACATACCCGCATTTGTATTCCGACCGAAATACAAATGCAAGGAGACAAAATCTACACTGTACAATACTAGGATCCGGCTTAAACCAAAGCCCGCTAGTATCATCCGTCCGATCCTTATCCGTGCAATGCCGCACGTATCTGATCGAACCCTGCCATATCTCCATACGGCCTGTACAGCGTTTCGCCCGAAACTTGAGCAACTGGTCTGTGGGGGACTATAAAGACTCGTCAATACTATGGTTGTGGATTTAACCACTAGCACGTCAGAGGTATCAGCCATACGTGACGGGCCACCAGCTATTGACCAAAAGGGACGTCTGTGAGCGAACTCATCCTGACACCCTACTGCGCCTGTTAGTGACAATATCCGTACAGTCCGGTCCGTTCGTCTATGAGCATCGCATAGCGGGCCTAGGGGGTTGGTAAAAGTCAGACCCCCAAAAGCGGTACAAGTCGTGTCGGAGTGTAGCCCAGAACACCCTGAGATACTACTGGAATACCTACCAGTAAATCTCCTGCCTTGGCCAAGGACTTCGTGTAATGGCTCTCCTAGACACAGCGCGACCTCACCCCCAATACCGGGAGAGGCGAACCCCTGAAGATCCGCTCACTGCCTCCATGTGGCTCGGGACTGTACCCAACTAAAACCTGTTTGCACGTCTCCTTTGAGCGTGGTAGGGTAGTAATCAAAGTACAGTGGAAACTCACACGAGACAAATGACGATCCTCAGGTCGATGAACTAACCTGTACACATGTCACCAGGGAACTGCTATCTGACGTCGGGTATAAGAGCAACTAGCATGTTCCTGGCGAGTCCTGTCCGGTGTACTCATAACCCAATGAGCACCTGTATACATCTTAGGTGAACCAACTGACACCAGTGGCTTGTGAGACCGGCCACCGCCCCTCGTCGGGGTCTCGACTGTATACACTAGTCTACTCTGGAGTATCGATGCCCTGTCTCGAAACTCCCACGACTAGGGACCTTTTAAGGATGTGCTTATAGACTACCAGCTCCCACGTATATGATCGCCCTCATACTGCTGGCAGTCAAGCATGAATCCTAGGGGCTCTATCAACGTGTAATAGCGACCTATCAGGTCACCTAAAGCAGTACACGATGATAAAGATAAACCTGATAGTATACTATCATCTTGAGTAAGACTGTCCTACCGGAATAGGTCCTCCCTCAATCATTGCAATCACGTGCCTGTGATCCAATAATTGACTCTGAGGGTACTATCTCCAACAATAAAAAAATCGTCCCAATTGGAAATAGAGTGTGCGGTTGTGTTATAAAGCCACTTTTCGGCTAAATCGCACAAAGTAAATGGGAGAAGACGTAAACGTATAGCATCCACAGAAAGTTGTGAAGTGCCCATCATAGCACATACGTTTTCCAATTTGGTGATAAAAACGTATGCGTCTTCAGGCTCTAGACTGTGAAATTTAGGCAAAAGATTGATAAATTGTGGTTTGATTTCGAAATTATCCCCATTGGCTGATGGAATAGAAAGAAAAGTAGAAAGAGGACCACGTATAGGGTAGCATCTCTCTTACAGAGATGTACGTGGTAGATTCTGCGCACCTGCGGGTGGTGGCAGAGTAGTGTTATTAAAATTCGATGGAGAACCGTCCATCTCGGTGGATGTTTTGGATGGTGAGGAAAAAGAAGATGAAGAAATACCGACTTCGGAGTCGATAGAAGAAACACGGACACGACGGGCATTAGAATCCCATGTCCAGCCGAGCATGTACTAAGCGGGTTTAGCGCAAGTGGCAGCGTATGTGTAAATTAAAAGAAAGGTTTGTTTTATGGTTTGTTTTGAAAATGACGCATTTAGAAAAATCACAAAAATGCACAATCAACCCTAGATCTAAGGTCACCTAGATCAAGTTACTAGACCGCTACTAGACTTCCAGAAGACAAATCGCAGGATCAATACTCTACTACCTCTTTATCCCTCTTGTAGCCAGGTAAGTGAGAGGTATCCACTATGTAAATAGCGGGCCTAATTAAGTAACCACTTGCCTTAAATACACTTTCCTAAACACCACAAAAGAAATGCGGATAAGCAGTAGATTACCCATGACCTTCCTCTGTCCTAATTTAGCGCGACGGTCCTTAGAGTCTTGGTCTAGATATTTTTTAATTAATAAAGGGTGATGCGGATGCTAGTTTTGTGATTTGTGGGGCTTAGGAAGGGTAATGAAATCCCCACCTAATATGAATTTGGTATTTGCCCCTTAATTTTCCGTATTACAATATGCACAAACAACTAATATCCAAACACGCAACAAGAATTTTTTTAAGCGGGGGATTTTTTTTAATGAATCCTGCAGAAAAATTGTTATTGGGCTTTTCAGAGGAGAGAGAAGAAGATAGAAATTATACCACAGAGAGCTGAAACCCTAATTCTCCAAGAAAACCGCGCTTACGCGGCCAATTCCAGCTTCTTGCCGCGGTTCCGCGGTCAACTAGACTGTTCGTTGAACAATCTTTGGTTCTGATGCTCCCCTTGCTCCTCTGGTATCGATGAAATGATCTGAATATTTATCTCCCTGCTACAGTGATTCCAGATTTCCTTGCAAAATTCACACACTAATCGTTAAGCATACGATGCATTCTTGATTTAGATTTTGATAGAATAATAATACTTCAACCCAAATAGCAAGAAAGAACAAATTACGCACGTATCCCCGGCAACGGCGCCATTTGATTGGTTCAAAAAGAATAATAGATATGTAGTAGTTTAGTGACCGCAATCAATAACGGTGTCGCGTGTAGCGAGTGTTAGTTAGCATGGGTCATCTTATGGGATTCGAGGAATTCGTAAATTCTTGCTTTAGTTGAATCGAAAGAACTAGTAAACAAATTCAAGAAATTGTTTAAGATATGGTTGAAGTAATAATTTCAAGAAATTCAAGAAATCATTTTCAAAAAAGGAAATCAAGAGAATATCAAGATCTAATTATCAAGAAAATATGAAGAAGGCTTGTAGGATTCGATCGGATTTAGTAACCATGGATGACGAATAAAGGTGACTCATTTTTTCTATTGACAGTTTAATGCTAGATTGATGGTGATGAATGCGGATTAGGGTTTCTTATAAGAACTAGGGTTTCTTCACTATAATCTCTTGTCCTTTCATTGATCACATTCATTTTCTAGCCCTTCACAACAAGATCGTCAATCTTATCTCACATTGTTGTCATGATAATCAATAATTTGATATCGTACCCAATGAGAATGTTGACGATTATTTTGAGAAGGTTTGTAAACTTCATAAGACTAAAGAAAAGTATAGAATTCTATCATCCATCGATCTACCCTAATCCTACGAATCCTATCAAGCGGAGATTTACTCGTGCATCCTGAAAATAGAAGAAAGATTAGAAAAAGAACTCATAATGCGGAATTTGAAACGAAAGCAAAATTGAAACTAATTATCACCTTTATTATTCAACTTCAAATTACAACTTCTTCAATCCGAGATTTATAAGAAGAATTGCTCTTAGAGACTCCCTTGAAACGGTAATTTTCTGTCGATCTTCACATCGCTCGATCACCGTGAGTCTTAGACCTGTTGTGGATCACTTGCTCTTTGATGATGATCGGCTTCGTATAAAGGATCTTGAATGATGTCGCTTGATGGACTTCTCGATGATTCTTGATTTTGGATCTTGGATTTAATGTTGGCACTTTTCTTGATTTCATTTGATGAATGAATTTGGGGGAAAAAATAGGAACAATTGAGAAACCCTTCAATGCAGTCTTAGGTCCTTTATATAGCCCTTAATCAAGCTAGGTTGTTATAGAGAAGTTTCCAGAACAAGGTTTTTATAATGAGGCTTCCCCAACAAGCTAGGTCGTTGAGAAGAAGTTTCCAGAGAGTTCCTGACACCGAAGCCCACGACTCGGCCGTGGATCCGCGGCGACTCGGCCTGACTTGGCCGCAGTTCCGCGGCTGATTCGTGAGCTCGTTGCTTCAAAATTCTGTGGTATTATTCTGTTGATCTCTGGGTCTTTATGTGATATCTGGAATCTTCTTATCTTTTTTGAATTTCTGCCAGTATTTGATTCTTCGACTTTCCTGTATTTTATCGGCAAATTCCTGATTCCCGATATCTGACCTGAGTTAACTTTGCACAGGATCTCAATGAAGAATATGAGATACAAAATATTATGCGTAAAAATGTTAAACATACAATTTCCTTCATATTGTTGATTATAATGTATAACACATGGTAAATGATATTTTGCAGATGAACTTCTAATATGTGTTATATTTATAGCAAATACCTTTAGATGTTTAAGAAAAGTAAGAAAATTGCCATGTTAAAAGTGCACTATTTTCGATTGAACAAAAGCCATGCTTGCCCATTCCACAAAAAAGTCTCCCCATTTTCCACTTCATTTTTTCTATTTTCCAAAAATAGAAAATCTATGCCATGCTTCATATAATATATATATATATATATATATATATATATATATATATATATCACATATATATTAATATATATATAAAGATAAGCATATAATTAGTGAGAAATAATATTAGTCAATATACAATTATATTAAATATAAATATATATAATATTATTAAATCAACACTTGATTTAATAATCTGGTTATATCATATATAACCGACTAATATCATATATAACCGACTAATATCATTTATCTGTATATCACATTATCAAATCAACACTTGATTCAATAATCCGGTTATATCATATATAACCTGACTGATATCAAATAACTGCCAGATTAGAATACGGTATTACATACTCGTATTTAATCAGGACCCTGCACATATCAGCATATGTGCCTTACTTCGTTTCGCTTGAACTAAGAAACTTCTGTGTGGGACTCTAAATACTCGTCAATATGCCAGCAGTAGGTAATGATCACATTAGTTACCCACAAGCCATCAGCGGTACTAGCTGGATGTAACGGCTACCCAGGTATTGAGCGATTAGAAGATCAACAAGCAAGTTTGTCTAAACTCTCATGAAGCCTATAAGTAACACTTACCATACAGTCCGGTCTCTTCGTCTTATATGTCGCATATCTAGTCTAGGGGTGGAATTGTCAGACCCTAATAACTTGATAAGTCATGCTGATGTGTGGCCTATAACGGTACGAGAAACTACTGATAACTCTTACCAGTAAATCTCATCAACATCCCTAGCCAAGGACTTCCTGTTATAGCCAATCGAGCATAGCGCAACATCAACTCCCTATACCGGAAAAGACAAAACCACTCCTATCGCTCATTGCCTCCATATGACTTCGGACTGTACCCAAAATCCACCTATTTGCATGATTCCTTTGAGCCATGGTAGGGAGGAAATCAAAGCACAGTGGGAACCACATAAGACTCTATGACGATCTTGGGTATACAGACTAACCTGTACCAGTGTCACCAGAGAACTGCTATCTGACAATAGGTATAGTACCATCTAGGAGTTCTCGACGAGTCCTGTTCGGTGTACCCATTTTCTAATGAGCACCTGTGTACAATCTTTGATGACAAACACCAATGGATATGGGATCAACTATCGCTCGCTACAGGGTCAAGAAACGTACACACTAGTCTACTATGGAATATCGATGTCCTGTCTCGATACTCTCTCGACTAGGAACTGTTAAAGGATGTGGTTGTAGACTAAATAAGTCCCAGTAATATGATCTGCATCATAGTCCTAGTAGTCAAGAAAACATCCTAAGGGATTTATCAACATGTATCAGAGAGACAGTATAATAATACAAGTGTACATGTTAAGATAAAGTGTAACCAGATAGTATACTATCATGTCGAGCAAGAAAGTCCTCTATATATATGTCCAAGCATCCACTATAATATACATCAATGTACAATAATGGCCTCTGGGGCATACATATCCCTAACACCATTGATCTGCATAGAGATGAAACACCAGCTTCAGTATCCCAATATCTAGGAGAAACTATAGAAAACCGTGATTTTGTACGCAAACACGATACAGTACGTGAAACGCGATACATAAAGTGTTGAATGGAAAGAAAAAAGTCCCAACGGGCGTGCCAGAATCGGCTTATCGCCGGAAACCGGACATAGTCTCGCGGAGCGAGTCCAGCCTGGATCTGGGTGCAGATGCTATTTGGAACATATCCATCCACATCTCCGAAGATACCAAGTTAATTTATGGCACCGTATATCGGAGGATTGGATGGATGCGGCCGTTGTAGCTGACTTTAGATTCCCCCTCGCGAATGAAGGGTTTATTGATTGTGAGGACGTATTTTTCCTACAAGCGCAAGCCCCTGTAGTTAATTACGTTATCACGAATGATCACAACTTTTTGCTTCTCCAAGTTTTATTTTGTGTGTTATGTTTTAATTTTTGTTTATTTTAGATTGCCCTTAGATTGTATACAGAGAATAATTTATGTCGTCGCCCGTAGAGCATGGATTAGCCCAAACCCGTACATATTAGATTTGGGTAGTTTTTTGGATCCACGTTGGTATCTTGGTTTGCTAACGGGATTGAACCTATATAGCATTTCTCACATTTGTGAGGTCCATTGGTTCAAGGGATAATTGAGTTTATCTAAGAATAATTAGTCTTGTTTTAGAGTAAGATCAACTGAGATGACAAGGTCATATTTTGAGAATATGTTTCTCAATTGATCATTTAATCATACATGAAGCATAGGCTTCCATACTAAGTTTATTTTATTAAGTGTTCAATCTTTACATTGTTTTCAAGTGCGCATGCGCACTATGGATGCACATGGCATTAGCACATATGCATAGCACGTGGTGTGCATGCTTTGTACGGTTCTTCATAAGACTTGACTTTATTTAAATCAGTGTGAGTACGCATGGGTTCTGCATATGTACGCAACACACATCTGCTGTTGACTTGTGCGCACGTACTTTGCACATGTCACATCGCAAGGTAGGGTGCAGTTGGCTTTTGCGCACGTGTGTATCACATGTTGCATATCTTAGAGGATGCGCACCAGGTTGAGGTGCGATTGACTTGTGCGCACGTGCGTATCACGTGTCTCATATTTTAGGGGATGCAAAACAAGTTAACGTGTGATTGTCTTGTGTGCACGTGCGTATCACGTATCATATATTTCAAGAGATGCGCATAAGGTTAGGGTGCGATTGGGTTTTGCGCACGTGCGTATCACATGGTGAAGCACATGGTACAGGTTTCGGGGGGTGCGCCAAAGATTAAAGTGCGCCCTAATTCTTCCAAGAAAGCTTTTTCTTTTGAATGACTGAAGTATATGTTCTTTGATTTTTGGGTGCATTTATGTGGTATATGTTAGTTATATGTATACCCTAGAGGCCATTATTATACATGTGATGTATATTGTAGTGGAGGCTTGGACATATATAGGGAGGACTTTCTTGCTCGACATGATAGTATGCTATCTTGTTGCACTTTGTCTTAACATGTTGACTTGTATAAGTGATGCTGTCTTCCTCTCACATGTTGACAAAGCCTTTAGGCTGTGTACTTGACTACCAGGACTATGATGAAGATCATACTAGTGGGGCCAAGCGTAGACCATAAGTACACCCTATAATTGTTCCTAGTCATGGGAGTATCGAGACAAGGCATCGATACTCCAGAGTAGACTAGAGTATGCGCTTCTTGACCCATATGATGGGCGATGGATGATCCCACATCAAATGGTGTTTGACATCAGAGAAGGTATACGGGTGCTCAATGGAGACTGGGTACACTGAACGGACTCGCCGAGAACTCCTAGATGGTATTATACCTATTGTCAGATAGCAGTTCTCTGGTGACACTGGTACAGGTTAGTCTGTCGACCCGAGATAGTCATAGAGTCTTGTGTGTCTCCCACTGTGCTTTGATTTCCACCCTACCACGGCTCTACTAAGTCGTGCAAAACGGTGGTCTTTAGGTACAGTCCCGAGTCACATGGAGGCAATGAGCGATAGGAGGGGATTCGTCTCTCCCGTTATTGGGGGTTGATGTTGCGCTATGCTCGATTGGCCATAACATGAAATCCGTGGCCAGGGTTGCTGAGATTTACTGGTAAATATTATCAGTAGTTTCTTGAACCGTTATGGACCTTGCATCGGCATGACTTATCAGGCTATTGGGGTCTAACGTTATACCAACCCCAGGCCGTGATTTGCGACATATCTGACGAAGAGACCGGACTATATGGTAGTGTTACCGATTGGATTCGCAGGAGTACGAGCTGGCTTGCTTGTTGATCTTCTGATCGCTCAATACCCGGATGGCCGTTACGTTTAGCAGACCGCTTGCGGCTTGTTGGTGTTTGATATGATCATCACCTACTACCAAGGTATTGACGGGTCTTTAGAGTCCTATAAAGAGATTTCCTGGTTCATGCGAAATGAAGTAGGAGCACATATATGATATGTGCGGGACCGAGATTAATGCGCGTATGTGATACTGCATTCTATTCTCGCGATATGTGATATCGGTCGGTTATATGAGATATAGCCGGGTTATCGGATCAAGTGTTGATTCGATAAGTTGATTCATATGATATTAGTTGGTTGTATGTGATATAACCGGATTATGAAATCAAGTGTTGATTTGATAATTTAATGTATAATAATATATGTGATATTTTAATTTACATTAACTAATATTAGCTCACTTAAACATTTCTTTTTCTCACTTGTGTGCATATACTATATATGTGATATATATTAATGTAAAACTATTGTATCATGCTTGATGCCACATATGACATGGGTGTATGAGACTTAAACCATGCTTAATAATGTGATGGGTTTATATTTATCTAAGTTAATCAAAATTAATGGTAATTAGTCACATAGTTGAAGCTTGTAGAAGCTTGTGGAACCATTGACCAAGTCCACTAATTTTGTTTTTCTTGTAGATATTTATTAACCTAACCATTATTAGTTAGCCATAGTAAACTCTCTACATGAGTTAGTGTATGACACTAACTCACCCATGGTTCATATTCTCACCTCATGAGTTCATTCTCTCTTGATTTCATTATTCATATTCTTCTTCATGAGAGAAAAAGCTTGCTAGTTTTTTCTACGGTGAGAAAATATTGTGAGAAAAATAAATCTAAAGAAAGCCCACTTCCTACTTTATTATCCTCTACTATTAGCCATTTAGTTTAGGGTGTTTGCTTCACTAAACCCTAATTTAGTGAAGAGGTAGCATGAGCTTGAGTCTTCTCGACGTAGATTGTCTTCGGCCTCGAAGACTTCAAGCAAGCTTGTTCATTTCTCCAATGGAACCTATACTAGAGTTTGGGAGATCACAACTCACAGCACAAGGACTACTACACGGAGCTTTAAAAGTGAAGGACCGGTCTACAAAGGTTTTATTCCTCATTCACTTTACTTGCAAAGTTGTTTGCAAGATGTTTGTTTAAATCTCTAATTAAGATTCTAGGGTTAGAGTTATTTAGAATGGAAAAAATTTGAAAACGGCATGGACGATGCCTCCCGAAACCTTGCTGTCGTCCTAGGTAACCCAACAGTGGTTTCAGAGCTAAGCTAGAGATTTAAACAATGTTTGTTAGATTACGAAACCGAAACTACTCCGAAACTTGCAACGCCAAATCCTAGTTTCTGTCGAATTTAAAACGGCCTCTAAAAATTTTTTAAACAAGTACAGAATGTTGTATGAGATGCAACATGAACACCATGGAAATTTTAAGCAATTTGGCCTCAAACTGGCTGGCAACATAGGCACAAAAATTGGTGAGCTCGGGTCATTTTTGGAATTTTGGGTTCAAATTTTCATGGTATTCCAGTCTTTGGGTTTTGAGGTTTCAAGTATTGTTTGTTCTTGCTAAATTTGCATATGATGTTAACTTTCTGCAAAGGCAACTCGGAGTGTTTATCAGTCGTAATTCTAACATGTATTCGGATTATTTAGACGATGTTAAATAGTTCGAACGGATATCAATAACCCATATTTTCCCTCGCTGAAATTTTCCAAGAGTTGGATTTTTTCCGAGTTTAAAATTATCAGAAAATCATGCAAACGATTCTGTGAACCCTCTAAAAGAACGATACCCAAACTCGACTTTTTGGATCGTGGAACCGCGGTGATATCCTAGGGTTTGCCTCAGTTCCGTGGCGGCATGAGTGAGGCATGGGTCGCCCTTCTACGGATGGTTCATAGGAGCTATGGCAGTTTCTGGTTACTTTTTGAACTCCGCTCAAGTGTTGAGCTTGTTGGGAAATTATGGGTGCTTGCTTATTCAATCGAAAAGTTTAACTTCGTCTAGCTATCTTTGATTATGATACAATATTTGGAATCCACATAATTAGTTATGAGATAACTAGTTTGAATTTTATAAATCTAGCAATTTAGTTTCATTTGATCGGTTGCCACGGGATTTTGATATGATCAAAAGTCCGTCGCAATTATATAGTGTACGCGGATAATCGCCGGGTAACCTTAATAGATAGCCATTCCTCATAGCCCCGACCAAGTGACTGTAGGAGAACCCCATTGCCAAAAGCATCCGTTCGGATGCTCGCGGCCGCGGTGTTCCGCCTTAGTGCACTTCATCGACGGCATCGGGGAGTGCGGCCGTCTACTAAAAGTGTCCGACGAGCATTCGATCAGATTATCGGGAATCTTGTTGAATTACCCGACAGGTTATTGGAAAGTGTTTTCAATATCGAGACTAAAATGCAGGGTTTATAATTGTTAGCATGCGATGTCTAAGAATTAATTTGGTTGGGAATGAAATCCAAAGTATGTGATACATTAGGTTTATGATGTCTATGATGTTTGCAAATTCCAACTTTTATAGTTTTTCACTTTCTTTTCTGCAACCGTAAGTGTAATATGTGGTGTATTGCCGGTATCGTTACTATATGTCAACGACAATTGTGATACGCATATTTACTTACGTTGATGACATATGATGTTATGTGTTGTTGTGATATGTTATATTGGATTGTCGTATTTTGAATAGCCGGGGGTTTTAATATGAGAAGAGAGTTTTTCATTTTCATTCATGTAAAACCTTGTATGTAATATTCTTTTATTGGGGCACTTCCGGGTTGAGGATGATGTTACCATTGATGTATATTATTTATTTTTCTGCATTAGGATAGACCCAACGAGGGGAGCACAAGTAACCGGGTTCTAGGGTCCAGTGGGAGACCATCTCGAGAAGTCGAGACCGGGTCTCCTAACTCTAGAATTGGTAGGATTGCTTGCCGCTCTCGTAGGGGTCTAGGGATGTGGGTTTGGCTATTCATCGTGACCGTGGAATCCGTGTTTTATACTGGCTTAATTTAAAACACGGAATTCCTAAAATATCCAATATTCCATATATGGTTCTTCTGCTGCTGATATTTTGTGATGTGATCACTTGATATGTTCTGAGAAGAATGCCTATATTATATATGTGATATATAATAACTATTTGATGCTTTCATTTCTTCTGTGATGCTTATGAAGCATAATTCATGGGACTTCATTAATGAGATTAATGAAAGAAATAAAAGAAACCTAAAGATGTTATAGAAACTTGTTTTAAAAACTGGTAGCTCTAGTTCTTTCTTTGCATAGCGGTATTCCTTGTAGAATATCCAACACCTTATTCGATAAGGAAAGTGCCGAGATCCCTTCATCGGGAGTGACCTCTTTAGCGAAACTAGAAGATGCTACAACCCACTCAGTTTATCTTTTGATTGCTTCTATAGTTTTTGCTAGGCATAGTGGTATTTGTGAAATATACTGCACCTTATTCGATAAGGAAAGAGCCGAGATCCCTTCACCGGGAGTGACCCCTTTAGCAAAACTAATAAAAGCCTCAAAAACACTCCTTTTAAAATTCACTCGATTCTACAACGATATCAAGTTCAAAGCGTTAAAGGTTTTCATAAAAACCATCCGCAGACCCTCCGTCATTTTAGGAAGTAGAATACTTAGTATTCGTGCTGCGTATGTTGATCATAGTTAAGGCGTAGTATACGATAGCTAAGTGATGTCTTCCTACACAGTATATGATGCGATTAATTAGGACATTCATGTGATTATATTGATTATAGTCAAGGGTCATGTGAGTGGGTCTAATTAATCATGAAATGACGGGTAGAACTTGACTAGTACTTTTAATATGTTGATTATAGTCAAGGTCATAAGTTACTAGGGATAAAAAACATTATCGGCAGTATCAAGAGTTGAAATTTGCAATGAGATTGCATACCTTCTATAAGATAGTTGGATCCTGATACCCACTGCGAGTAATTGTTACTCCTGGGAGAGTTTTACACATTACAATTAGCCGATCAAGTAGGTGTATAGAAAGGTGTTAACGGGGTTACGCCCCTGGGAAAATGAGATTTATTTTAATTAGGTCCGTGCGAAAGCACGGAGAACCTCCCTCAAAGTACCGACACTGGCCTGGCCGAAAGATTGGCGAATTTGTAGGGTATAATTAATCCCGGCTAGTCTTACCTTTTAAGGTTTGAAGGAAGATTTGATAAAAACAGTAGGAGACCTCCTGATTAGATAAATTAATAACCAATCTAATCTTGCAAAGAGCGCACGCAGATTGTTTTCTTTTCTCTCTCCTGGTAGCGACTATGTAATGCTTTAATGAAGATAATAATATGGACGCATTAACCGAACCTGCTTATTATACTGAGCTGGGGAACGTTGGATCCGCTCTATCTTATAATTGTTATAAGTCCGAGCAGGAAATAGGGGAATATCCGGATTCCCATGCCACCCAATCGAAGAAAAGGCATGTTGATGCATCATCTTCGGGTGTGTTCATTACCAATTATTGTTTCTCAGTATCCTCTACGTCCTGGGCATGTGATACCGGATCAGAAAACCGTATATGTAATATATTACATGGGCTACAGAAAGGTAGAGGACAGGGAATGGGTGATATGTCTCTAAGTGTAGAGAATGGTGCAAGTGTTGCAGCCAAATCAGTTGGCAAAAATCACCTTGTATTAATACATTGATTCTGAACAAATATTATTAGATACCGAACCTGATATACAACATTACATCAGTTTCTTTATTAAGTTAAAGAAGGATATAATTCTGTATTGGAGGATAATGTTGTGAACATTTTCCTGAATCAAGAGTTGATTTGATCAGGCACGTTATATAATATCATACACGTTCTAAATCAAACCACAGTTCAAAGTATACCGAACACACACAAGAGGAGTAATTCAGAAATGAACGAATCCTTCTTGTGGCATTGTAGACTAGGTCATATCAATGTGACACGACCAGCTAAGTTACATAAAGTTGAATATAAGAATTTGTTCGAATTTTTATCTTATGATACTTTCCAGTCTTGTCACAAAGGTAAAGTGACCAATACTCCGTTTACTTGAAACAGAGAAAGAGTTACTGAACCCTTGGGACGGATACATGATGATGTATACGGTCCTATGTCTACAAATTCCAAGGTTGGTTCTTTGTGCTTCATTATATTCACTGATCTTCTCTCAGGATTCGGACATATGTTCCTGTTGAAACACAAGTCTGAAACTTTTGAGAAATTCAAGGAATATAAGCTTGAAGTTGAGAACCAGACGGTTAGAAGTATTAAGTCCTTCGATGTGATCGAAGAAGCGAATACTTGGGCATCAAGTTCCTGGATTTTCTAAATAGAGAATAGGATTCTCTCTCAGCTTACTCCTTCGTATACACCACGGCACAACGGTGTATCGGAGTGGAGGTATCGCACCCTATGAGATATGGTGCGCTCTATGATGAGTACTATTGAGTTACATATTTCCTTTTGGTGTTATGCACTTGAGAAGCTGCATACCTATTGAATGGGGTTCCATCCAAATCAATGCCTACCACTCCATATGAGATATGCTATGGGAAGAGACCATGTCTTAAACGAGTTAAGATATGGGGTTGTCCAGTCTATGTTGAAAAGCAGAATCCGGACAAGCTCGAGGCAAAGCAAGATCTGTATAAATTTGTTGGATTTTCCAAACATTTGCGAGGGAATATCTTCTACCACTCTGAAGAGCAAAATGTGTTTTATTTCTCAGCATGTCACCTTTTTAGAAAAGGAATTTATTGTGAAGAAATTAGTGGTCATTGCGTAGAACTGGAAGGAGTTCCAGCTAGACAAACTTACAGCTGATGATTTGGTAAAACAAAAGGATTCAATAGTCTCCAACGAACCTCAGCCTCTCCGCGAATATGGTAGGGTTCCTCACCACTTGAGAGATACTACGGTCTTCTCAGCGACAGTGGGAGCGAGAATTGCATCATGGTAGATGATGGCCCAACTAGGTTCAGGTAGGCCATCACGAGTGGGGACTCCGTGTAAAGGCTGGATGCTATGTGATCAAAGATGGAATCTATGAACGCCAACAAAGTATGACTTTACATGTTGCACCTGAAGGGATAAAACCCATTGGGAGCAAATGGATCTTGAGAAGATCATTGGTATAGATGGAAAAGTTAAAACTTTCAAAGCTATGCTTAAGTCCATCAGGATCAATGTGCGCATCGCGGAGATGGAACATCTGTTTTGATGTGGTAGTCAAAGAGTTTGACTTCATCAAAATGGTAGATGAACCTTGTATATACAAGAAGGTTGCAGAGAAAAAGGTTGTCTTCCACGTATTATACGTAGATGACATACTCTTGATAGGAAAGGGTTATCTATGCTACACTCGGTCAAGCTTCTCTTATAACGAGAATTCTCAATATAAGATCTGGATGATACCTACTAAATCTTGTGGATTATGATCTGTGGTGATAGATCTAAGTGGATGTTGGGAGTGTCACAAATCTAGGTGCATTAACACCATACTAAAGGGGTTTAGTATGGAGGATTCTAAGCGTGGTGGTTCACCCACTTACTCATGGATCACTCTCTCCAAAAAGAAGTCTTCCAAGACTGATTTGGAGAGAGCTCGCGTGCAAGGGATACCCTATGCTTCGACAGTAGACGCTATCAGAGTATGTGATATTATGTACCAGACCAGATGTAGATGACTCACTAGGTGTAGTGATCAGGAATCAATCGGATCTTAGGAGAATCACTGGATAGCTGTGGAGGACATTCTTAAGTACTTGTGAAGCACTAAAAGAAAGTTCTTGATTCCAGCTTCCAGAGTGATAAGTTCGACTGAAAGTCAGCCACATGCATTGTCTTTACCCTCAGTGGAGGGACGGTATGATTGGAAGAGTTCCAAGCTAGATACTGTGGCATACTAGACGATAAAGGCTGAATACATTGCTACCAACGATGCTACCAAAGAGGTTGTCTGGACATTTCTTGTTCATGAGATGAACAAGGTTCCTACCATTGAGCGTCCAATAATTGTTATTGTGATTAAAATGAAGTTATGGCTTTAGCCTAGGAACACCTGTCCCATCATCGATCCAGACATATTCTGAGGAAAGTATCACCTGATCAGGGTGATGGCTGATCTCCAAGGGTTTGAGGTAAGGAGAGTAGATTTTGAGGTTAACACGGTGGATCTACTCACCAAGGCCTGCTTCCCCAATTACTATTTGAGAGATTTTGGGATGGTTGAGTATGAGATACTACAACCACTGCAATAATTGTTGAGTATGAGATACTGCGACAAATGGCCTTAGTGCAAGTAGGAGATTGTTAGTTATATGTAAGCCCTGGAGGCCATTACTGTACATGTGATGTAAATTGTAGTGGATGCTTGGACATATTTAGGGAATACTTTCTTGCTCGACATGATAGTATGCTATCTGGTTGCAATTTGCCTTAACATGTTGACTTGTATAAGTGATAATGTCTTGCTCTCACATGTTGACAGAGCCCTTAGGATGTGTACTTGACTACCAGGACTATGATGGAGATCATACTAGTGGGGCCAAGCGTAGTCCACAAGTACACCCTATAATTGTTCCTAGTCGTGGGAATATCGAGACAGGGTATCGATACTCCAGAGTAGACTAGCGTATGCGCTTCTTGACCCATATGATGGGCGATGGATGATCTCACATCCATTGGTGTTTGACATCAGAGAAGGTATACTGGTGCTCAGGGGAGACTGGGTACACTGAACGGACTCGCTGATTAAGAGAGGTTTTGTCGATCAAAAAATATTTACCGCAATCAAGAACGGCGTCGCATGAAGCTAGCCGGTGAATACGGGTCGGTCCACAAAGATTTGGTAAATCTCCTTTAAGTTCTTACGAGCTAATTCCAAATGGTGTTTGGTCTTTTAATTAGATCTAAAACTAAGTTGTGTTATACTAGGATTAGAAACTTTCTAGGATTAGGTTTAGGGAAAGTTTGGTAAACAAAGTCCCACACCTCTTTTCAATGCCATAATTTAAATTTGATATTAGGGGTTATGGTAAATTTTAATAGAGGGGATTAGGATGATTGGGAAGATGTTCTTCCTCTAGATCCTTGTCCTTCCTTTATTAACATTTACCCTAACCTCCATTGAAAACTCACAACTCCGGTCTTTTATACTACAGATCACCGTTACCTCAAGGGTAGAGTGCCGTAGGGAGCGGAAGATGAGAGTATGCAAAGAGTCCTAATATTCATAATAGATTAGCAAAGAAAAGAGATGAGAGATCTTCATCTCTCAAACCCTTCCCTATTCCTAACCCCAACAAGCGAGGAAACTACTCGCTCATTGAGGGAATTAAAAGAGACATAATTTTTGTTTGCTTTTTATTAAAGAGAAGGAACATCTATTGCAAATAAATTTCTAAACTAAATTAAACTAGGGCAAGTAAAGAATTTACCTAGGGCAGATATAAAAAATAGAACTAGGGCAAGAAAAATATCTACTTACGATTGATGCACTCCAAACTTCAAAGAAAACAGAATTTTATTGATGAATAGAGGCATGAGAAAATACAAGGGTTTGGGTTCTATTTATAGGACATAGAAACCCTAGGGCTACAGTTGATACGCATGTCTACAATTACAAATATACCCTCAGGAAATCTTTTCAGCGCCGCAAACGAGTTTTGGTAAAATTTTCTTGAGGCACGGGCATAGAACGGCCGCGGAACCGCGGCATGGGTAGGCCTTGGGCCGCGGTTCCGCGGCCCTTTGGTGAGTTCAGCTCACAAAATTTCCTGGGATGCATCATGGTTATTTGGGCTTGATATTTCTTCAGTTCATTTCTCTGTTTGGCTTCTTATTCTTTTCCAGATCTTTCAGTGAAAAACTTGTAGCGGACTTTTAACCATTTTCCTTGATATTTTGGACCTTGCACTGCCTTGTTGTTTGTGAACTATTCTTCGTCTAGGCTTGACTAGGATCGTTGTATTTGTTGGTCAAAAGTCCCTTTTTGTGTCGTCTTTTGTCTTTCTCACTGTTTTCGCTCCAAAAAACCTGTAACCTGTACTATGTAGCAGACATGGGTCAAAAGCACCTGTTTTCATTGTAAAATGCATAAGAATGGGGATTGCAAAATGCAATATTATGATATGAACAGATACCCCCAAACTTATCTTTTGCTCGTCCTCGAGCAAACTTATTTTTTTATTCTCGATAACAATCTAACCTAGCCGCACTTTCGCAGGGAGACGCGATTGCACTGAGCTCGTGCAACAAGCCGTTAAACCTCTAGGTGTCTCTAGTAGGAGGAGTGTTGTCTCCTGAGGGTTTTCAGCAGATACTACCCACAAAATCCTATCAATTTGGCTTTTCGACTTTTGTTCTTCAATTAGGATTTTTAACAAGGAATTCTATTATCTTCAACTCGTAAATTATCCACCCATATTCTTCACACTTCCTCATCATTTAACTTAAGATCATATATGTTCTATAGACTTACTTAGCTTTCAGCATCTCTTAAGTTTTCCTTCTAGGGTTCCATCTCCACGTAGAAATTTTTATCAACTCTACTAATGATACAAGTTCTATTCTTCATTCCTCTCTCTTATCTAAATCCCAATCACATACCCCTACGTGTGTGAATAGATCACCCCTACACTTGGAAATTCAAATCAAGCAATCATACTCTCATCCGTTGTCCAAAGTACTTATTAGTAGGTGAATTTTTAATTGAATTTTGCTTACACATCCTTCATGTGACCGTTAATACTTCTTGAGGTACCAACAACCGATTACAAGATGTGTTTGCACATTAAAGCGTAATTCCTAGTCTTGCAACACCCAAGGCTATTAGCAGTGACTCCCAAACCAGTTGGTCTAAGGCACTAGGTGATGAAGCACCCTCGCTAAATATTTTTCTATTTTTGCATTCTTATGTAATCACAAAACCAATATCCATTTTTTTCTTTATTCACCCTTTTTTTTTCTTTTTTTTCATTGTACTAAGGACTTTAGACAAGAGCATTTCAAGGTCTCTTCTACTATTCCAAGTTTCAAGGTGCGTGATTGTGCAAATTGTAGGATATACATTTTCAGAATCTAGACTTAAGCTAGGAACTATTTTTTAAACTTATACTCTAATAAGAACATCAATACTTTTCCTTTGCTTTGACTTAGCCCAAGAAGTTAACCTAAAATTTGCCTATTTCTAAATAAACTATAAAGACATATACTTTCTACCGTTAGACTTTAAGGAAGGTTATTTTTAGGGTTTTTAATTTACTAAGTCTAAGATCTAGTTTTTCCTAACCAGTTGACCTATTTATCAAACTCAAGTCAATTAACCAAAATTGAATACATTAATTTTTATAGTTTTTGAAAATTTTCAATTTTTATGGTTTTTTTCATTTTGTAATTTTTTTTTCAAATTTTTCAAATTTTTATGATTTTTATATAAAGGTGCAATGCAAAAGTATACATATAAATGCGAAGAAAGAAAACTTACCGAGCATACCCCCAAACTTAAACCGGACAGTATCCTCACTGTCATGCTGCACCAAGTGGGTCGATAATGTCGGCAAGTATATTTACATATTATACACACCCCCAAACTTATTTGAAATAATGTTTTGGAAAAAAGTTGTTTGGAAATTCGGGGGTGAAAGCGGAGGAAAATTAATCAGTGTAGATCGGCTCCTGCAAAAACAGGAGCTCCTCCGATGGGTCCGCTGTGAGGAACGGTTTCAATCGATGCCCATTTACTTTGAATAGCGTACTGTCCTCCTGATTTTCAAGATCGACCGAACCGTGCGGATAAACGGTGCGGACTAAAAAGGTCCTCTCCATCTAGAATGGAGCTTGACGAAGTGATAATGTAACCGAGTATCATAGAGTAAAACCTATTTACCAGGTTTAAATGTTTTTCGCAAAAGGTGTTTATCATGGAACACCTTAGCTCGGTTTTTAGCAATTATGGCATTATCATATGCCTCATCCCGCAGCTCTTCTAGTTCATTCAACTGCAGCTTTCGGTTGCTGCCCACATCTCCTAAAGATAAATTCAGCTCTTTGATAGCCCAAAATGCCTTGTGCTCAATTTCTACTGGGAGATGGCAAGCCTTCCCGTAAACAAGCCGGTATGGAGACATGCCAAGATCGGTCTTGTATGCAATACGGAAAGCCCATAGTGCATCGATTAATTTGAGTGATCAATCTTTACGGTTTTTAGAAACCGTTTTCTCCAAGATTTGCTTAATTTTCCGATTAGAGACCTCAGCTTGCCCACATGTTTAGGGACGGTATGGTGTTGACAGCTTATGGGTTATAGAATATTTGCGCATTAAGGACTGAAAAGTCCTATTGCAGAAGTGAGAACCATTATCACCTATTATCGCGTGAGGGTGCCCAAATCGAGAAAAGATGTGTTCTTTAAGAAATCGAATGACAACCTTGTTGTCATTCGTTCGACTAGGCACAACCTCGACCCACTTTGAAACGTAGTCAACAGCCAAAAGAATATACACATTTCCAAAAGAGTTAGGAAATGGTCCCATGAAGTCTATACCCCAAACATTAAAAATGTCCACAACCAAAATTGGTTGGAGCGGCATTTCGTTTCTCCGCGATATCCGGCCCAAGTGTTGGCACCGGGAGCAAGTCCTGCAGTATTCATATGCATCCTTGAAGAGTCGTGGCCAATAGAAACCACACTGCAAAACTTTCTCGGCTGTTTTCTTCGGGCCAAAGTGCCCGCCACATGCTTGATCGTGGCAAAAAGACAGCACACTCTTAACCTCATTTTCCGGCACACACCGACGAATGATTTGGTCGGAACAGTATTTAAAAAGATAAGGTTCATCCCAATAAAAATGCTTTACTTGGGACAAGAATCGAAGTTTATCCTGTTTTGACCAATCGTTAGGTATCAAGCCGGTGGCTAAGTAGTTTACAATATCGGCGAACCATGGTTCGCAAGAAACGGTCAAGAGTTGCTCATCGGGGAAAGCATCAGTGATTGGAAGTTCAAGTGTATGCGAAGAAGGAAGTCGTGAGAGGTGATTGGCCACTACGTTTTCACATCCTTTTTTGTCCCTTATGACAAGGTCAAATTCTTGTAGCAAGAGTATCCAACGTATGAGCCTCGATTTAGCATCCTTCTTCGCAAAAAGATGGTGAAGAGCTGAATGGTCAGTGTACACAATAACTGGAGAGCTGATTAAATAAGGCCGAAATTTTTCAAGTGCAAACACAACGGCTAAAAACTCTTTTTCTGTTGTTGTGTAGTTTAATTGGGCCTCATTTAATGTTCGGCTAGCGTAATAAATCACGTGCGGCATCTTATTAATGTGCTGCCAAAGAACAGCACCAATGGCAAAATCTGATGCGTCACACATAATTTTGAATGCGTCCAGTTTGGAGATGAAAGAATGGGCGCAGAAATGAGAGAGTGTTTCAAAGACTCGAATGCTTCCATGCAAGTTGAGTCGAAATCAAATGTTGTGTTCTTGGCTAATAAGAGAGTCAAGGGTCTAGCAATCTTGCTAAAATCCTTGATGAACCGTCTATAAAAACCGGCATGGCCAAGGAAAGCTCGGATATCTTTGACGCATTTAGGAGGAGGAAGATTAGAAATGACTTCAATTTTGGCTCTATCAACCTCTATGCCGTTTTGCGAGATGACATGTCCTAAGACAATGCCTTCTCGTACCATAAAGTGGCACTTCTCCCAATTCAAAGTAAGGTTCTTATCCCTTCGCCGGGTAAACTTAATAGACAGCCTCACTCCATAGCCCCGACCAAGTGACTGTAGGAGAACCCCGTCGCCGAAAGCATCCGTTCGGGTGCTCGCGGTAGCGGTTTTCCGCCTTGGTGCACTTCGTCGACGGTATCGGGGGTGCGGCCGCCTACTAAAGTTTGCGAAGAGCATTCGATCAGGATGTCGGGAATCTTATTGAATTTCCCGACTTGATATTGAAAAGAGTTTTCGATAATGAGACCAAAATGCGGGGTTTATAATTGTTAGGCATGCGATATCTAAGGAATTCATTTGGTCAGGCATGCGATGTCTGAGGAGGTTGCGGATTCCAACTGTTGTAGTTTTACACTTTCTTTTCTGTGACCGTAAGTGTAATATGTGATATCGCCGGTTTCGTTACTATATGTCAACGACAATTGGGATATGCATGTTTACTTACGTTGATGACATGTGATGTTATGTGTTGCTGGATATGTTATATTGGATCGTCGTGTTTGAATAGCCGGGGGGTTTTTATGTGAGATGAGTGTTTTTCATTTTCATTCATGTAAAAACTTGTATGTAATATTCTTTTATTGGGACACTTCCAGGTTGCGGAAGATGTCACCCTTTGTATATTATTTACTTTTCCGCACTAGGATAGACCCAAGGAGGAGGGCACAAGTAACCGGGTTCTGGAGTCCAGTGGGAGACCAACTCGAGGAGTCGAGTCCGGGTCTCCTAACTCTAGAATTGGTAGGGTTGCTTGCCGCTCTCGTAGGGGTCTTGGGGTATGGGTTTGGCTATTCATCGCGACCGTGGAATCCGTGTTTTATACTGGCTCGTATTGAAAACACGGACGTCCTAGTATATCCAATATTTCATATGTTTCTTCTGCTGCGATATCTGTGATGTGACCATGTGATGTTCTGTGATAGATACTATATATAGTATATATGATATATTATATAGACGTTACTTATGTTTTACACCCGCGCTAGCCCTGCCCCGCTCTGTCGTTAGTTACCTAACCTAATGGTGCATGAGGGGACATCGAGGCGAATGCGGATGGCATAAGTGTACGTCGTATTTATCTGTGTTGTTTAGGTACTTAAATGATGGGACTTCATTAATGAGATTAGTGAAATAAAAGAAACCTAAAGATGTTGTAGAATTGAATTTCAAAATTAAAACAGGTAGCTACAGTTCTTGCTCTGCACAGAGGTATATGTGATATATCCTGCACCTTATTCGATAAGGAAAGGACCGAGATCCCTTCACCGGGAGTGACTCCTTTAGCAATAACTGGCAGATGCTACACACTCGGTTTGTCTTTTGATAGCTTTTAAGTGTTTTTGCTTTGCACAGTGATATATATGATATATCCCGCACCTCATTCGACGAGGAAAGGACCGACGATCCCTTCACCGGGAATGACACCTTTAGCAAAACTAGAAAAGCCTCAAAAGCACTCCATTTCAAAATCATTTGATTCTACAACGATATCAAGTTCATTATGCAATAGGTTTTCAGAAAAACCTGTCGTAGCCCTCCGTCATTTCAGATAAGTAATAGTTAGTATTCGTGCTGCGGTAGTTTGGCATTCGTTAAGACGTAGTGTACGGTAGCTAACTAGTATTTATCTGCTTATGCATATGATGCAGATTGGATTAGGGTATTCGTACGGCGTTGTTTGGCATTCGTCAAGGGTCGTGCGGGTGGGTTTAATTTGATCAAGAAATGTACGGGTTGAACTTGACTAGTGGACTATGGGTTGTTTGGCATTCGTCAAGGTCATAGAACACTAGGGGCAAAATATTATCGGGAATTTCAAGTGTTGAAATTTGCAATGAGATTGCATACTTTCTATGAGATAGTTGGATCCCGATACCCGCTGCGAGTAAGAGTTACTCCTGGGAGAGTTTTACACATTACAATTAGCCGATCAAGTAGGTGTCTAGAAAGGTGTCAACGAGGTTACACCTCTGGGAAAATGAGGTTTACATTAATTAGGTTCGTGCGAAAGCACGGGGGACCTCCCTCAAAGTACCGACACTGGCCTGGCTGAAAGATTGGCGAACTTGTAGTGTGTAATTAATCCCGGCTAGTCTTTCCTTTTAGGGTTTGAAGAAAGATTTGATAAAAAGCAGTGGGAGCCATCCTGATTAGATAAAATAATAACCAATCTATTCTCGCAAGAGCGCACGCTGAGTGTTTTCTTCTCTCTCTCTCCAGGTAGCGACCATATCACGCCTTAATCAAGATAATAATACGGATTATTGACCGAACCCGCTTGTTATATTGAGCTGGGGAACGTTGGTCCTGCTCCAACTTGTAATTGTTATAAGACAGAGCAGGAAATTGGGGAATACCAGATCTCCCGTGCCGCCCAAATGAAGAAAGTGCATATGATGCATCATCTTCAGGTGTGTTCATTACAAAGAACTGTTTCTCAGTATCCTCTGCGTCCTGGGTATTTGATACCGGATCAGGATCCCAGATATGTAATCTGTTACATAGGGCTACAAAAGGGTAGAAAAACTGAGAACGGGTGATAAGTTTTATGAGACAGAAAACCGGGCAAGAGTTGCAGCCAAGTCTGTTGGTCACTGTCACCCTGTATTACCAATACATTGATTCTGAACAAATGCTATTAGATACCGAACCTGATATACAAAATCATGTCAGTCTCTTTATTAGTAAAGAAATGATAAAATTTTGTATTGTTGGATAATGTTTTGAACATTTCCTATATCAAAAGTTGATCGGTTCAGGCGTATTATCTAAAAGCATTGACGTTCTAAATCAAACTACAGTTCTTAGTATACAGAACACACACAAGATGAAGAGTTCAGAAATGAACGAATCCTTCTTGAGGTATTATAGACTAGGTCAGATCAATGTGACCCGACTGGCTGAAGTTACATTTAGATGCATATTTAAATCAGTTTGAATTTACATCTTGTGAAACTTGCCAGTCATGTCACAAAGATAAGATGACCATAGCTCCGTTTACTGGAAACAAAGAAAGAGTTAGTGAACTTTTGGGATTAATACATGTTGATGTATGTAGGTCCCTTGTCTACACATGCCAAGACTGGTTCTTTATACTTCATTATATTCTCTGATAATCTCTCAAGATTCAGTCATATGTTCCTGTTGAAACATGAGTCCGAACCTTTTGAGATATTCACAGAATATAAGCGAGAAGTAGAGAACCAAAATAAGGGTATAAGTATTATGTCCTTTGATGTGATCGAGGAGGAGAATACTTGAGCACGAAAATCCTGGATTATTCTAAAGGAGAATGAGATTCTCTCTCAGCATTACTCCTCCGTATACACCATAGAACGATGGTATATCGAGGTGGAGCAATCACACCCTATATGATAAAGTGTGCTCTATGATGAGTACTACTGAGTTGCCTATTTCCTTTTGGGAGTTATGCACTTGAGGAGCTGCATACCTATTGAAAAGGGTTCAAATCAAATCAGTTGCCTACCACTTCATATGTGATATGGAAAGGGAAGAGCCCATGTCTTAAGCTAGTTAAGATTTGGGTTGTCCGGCCTATGTCTAAAAGAAAAATCCGGACAAGCTCGAGGCAAGGTCTGTTATGTACAACTGGAAAGGTTCCAGCTATACAAATTACAGCAGATGACTTGGTAGAACCAAAGGATTCAATAGTAACCAACAAACCTCAACCTCTCCGCCGATCTAGTAGGGTTCCTCACCCACCTGAGAGATACTTCGGTTTCTCTATGACAGTGGGAGCGAGGATTGCATCATGAGATGATGACCCAACTAGTTTCGAGCTGGCCATCAGGAGTGGGACTCTGTAAGAATGGCTGGATGCTTAGTGATCTGAGATGGAATCCTTATACACCAACAAAGTATGGACTTGGTTGCTATATCTGAAGGGTTAAATCCCCATCAGGAGCAAGTATATCTTGAGAAGATTACTTGGTGTATATGAAAAAGTTGAGACTTTCAAAACTAGACTTGTTAAAGGTTTTCGTCATCGACCAGGCGTGGATAATGATGAAACCTTTTCCAGTGGCTATGCTTTAGTCCATCCAGATCCTACTTGTCACGGCTACATACCATAACTATGATATCTGGTGGTTGGGTGTCATGACAGCTTTTCTAAATAATGTTTTAGAAGAAAACATCTGTAAGTACACAGCCAGAGGGCTTCGTAAACAGTGGGAGCAGCGGAAACGTGTGCAAGATGCTTTATAGGATAAAGCAGGCATCGCGGAGTTGGAACATCTGTTTTGATGGATTAGTCAAAGAAGTTGACATCATCAAAATGGTAGATGAACTTTGTATAAACAAAAAGGTAGTAGGGAGTATGGTGGCGATTCTCGTAGAGTACATGGATGACATACTCTTGATGGGGAAAGAGTTTCCTATGCTACGCTCGATCAATCTCCGCTTATCGCAATGATTCTCCACATAGGATCAAAGTGATACCTGCTAAATCCTGGGTTTTGGATCTATGAGATAGATCTAAATGGATGTTAGAATACTCACTAGTCGTAGTGAGATGGTATCAGTTGATCCTGGGGAAAATCACTGGAAGTGTTCTAGGGTGATAAAGACGACTGAATGTCAGTCACAGGCATTGTCTTTACCCTCAGTGGAGGGACGGTATGTTGGAAGAGTTCCAAGCTAAATACCGTGGCATACTAGACGATAAAGGCAGGATACATCGCTACCTAAGATGCTACCAAAGAGGATGTTTGGATGTATATTGGTTCATGAGATGAACTACGTTCCTCCCATTGTGTGACAATGGAGTTGTGGCTTATGCCAAGGAACATCCGTCCCATCAGCGATCCAGACATATTCTAAGGCAGTGTCACTTGATCGTGGAGATGGTTGATCTCCAGGGGATCGAGGTTAGGAGAGTAGACTCAGAAGATAACACGGCGAATCCACTCACGAAGGCCTATTCCCAGAGAGAGACTTTTATGGGATGGTTGAGTATGAGATACTACAATCACTGCTATCAGATGGCCCTAGTGCAAGTGGGAGATTGTTAGTTATATGTATGCCCTAGAGGCCATTACTGTACATTGGATGCATATTGTAGTGGATGCTGGAACATATATAGGGAGGACTTTCTTGCTCGACATGATAGTATGCTATCTGGTTACTCTTTACCTTAACGTGTACATTGATTGTCTCTCTGTTACATGTTGGTAAAGCCCTTAGGATGTGTACTTGACTATCTGGACTATGATGCGGATCATACTAGTGGGGACATGGTAGTCCATAAGTACATCCTTCAAAGTCCCTAGTCGTGGGTATATCGAGACGGGGCATCGATATACCAGAGTAGACTAGCGTATACCTTCTCGACCCATACAGATGGGCGATGGATGATCCCATATCCATTGGTGTTTGACATCAGAGATGATATACGGGTGCTCAGTGGAGACTGGGTACACTGGACGGACTCGCCGAGAACTCCCAGATGGTATTATACCTTACGTCAGATGGCAGTTCTCTGGTGACACTGGTACAGAATAGTCTGTTGACCCGAGATCGTCATAGAGTCTTGTGTGGTTCCCACTGTGCTTTGATTTCCATCTTACCACGTCCAAGAGGGCGTGCAAAACGGTGGTTTTTGGGTACAATCCCGAGTCACATGGAGGCAATGAGCGATAGGAGGGGATTCGTCTCTCCCGGTATAGGGAGTTGATGTTGCGCTGTGTTCGATTGGCTATAACCGGAAATCCCTGGCCAGGGTTGCTGAGATTTACTGGTAAGTGTTACCAGTAGTTTCTCGAATTGTTATAGACCTCATATCGACACGACTTATCGAGCTATTGGGGTCTGACGTTTACCACCCCTAGGCGAGATATGCGACATATCAGACGACGAGACCGGACTGTACGGTAAGTGTTACTGGTTGGATTCACAGGAGTGCGAGCGGGTTTGCTCGTCGATCTTCTGATCGCTCAATACCCGGGTGGCCGTTACGTTTGACAGACCGCTTGCGGCTTGTGGGTGTTTGATATGATCATCACCTGCTGCCGGCGTATTGACGAGTCTTTAGAATCCTACACAGAGGTTTCCTGGCTCAAGCGAAACGAAATAGGAGCGCATATGAGATATGTGCGGGACCGAGAATAATGCGTGTATGTGATACCGTATTTAATTCTCGCGATGAATGTGTCGAATAGTTGTATGCGATATAACCTAGTTATCGAATCAAGGTTTGATTCGATAAGCCGATACATTGGATACTAGTCGGTTGTGTGCGACATGACCGGATCATTGAATAGTGTGTTGATTTAATGATTTAATGCATAATTATATATTTGATATATTACTTTGCATTAACTAGTATTGGTTCACTTTAAATGGATTTTCTCACTTGAAGTTCACAAGTTGTATATGTGATATACTTTTGTACACTTGATTGTATCATGTTTGATGATACATGCTTACTTGAGTTTGTGTAAAGATTAAACCATGGTTATTTAAATGGTTAGGGTTTTGTTTTTCATATCTATTTATTCATTTATTTATTTCTTTCTTTTTGGCAAAAGAAAAGAAAAATGGTGGCTTTCTTTGGATGCATGTTGAAGCTTCATGAAGCTTTGACTAAGTGACCATTTTGTCTTCATGCTTAACCCTAACCATTCCATCTAACCATGATTTATTCTCTACACTTGACCATGGTTGCCATATGATAAGTATTGTTTTTATTTTCCTTTTGTGAAATAACCTATCATATTCTTTCTTCTTCTTCATCTTAAAAGGATGAAGAAAGCTTGCTTCATCAATGGCAACTTGAGCAATTGAGTGAGAAATCCAATTCTAAAGTGAACCCACCTCCTATTTCTTCATCCTCTACCTCTTGCCAAGTAGTATAGGGTGTTTTCTTCATAAGTTTTCATGGCTTGTTGAAGTTGGAGCTTGATCTTGTGATGCCTCGACGTAGATCATCTTCGGCATCGTTGTCGATGACCTAGCCCGCCCATTTTTCCGACGAAGCCGACACTAGAGCCCGGGATTCGATTTGGACAGCGAGGAGACTTCATTGCGGAGCTATGGAGGTGGAGGACCGGATCTACAAAGGTTGTATTTCCGTTCTTTTAGTTAAGTTGTTAACTAGTTGCCTCTTTCGCCTAAAATCTAGTTAACGATCCGTATTAGGGTTTCTCGGCACTTGTAAAATTAGAAATTGGCATGGTTGATGCCTTGTGAGACCTCATTAGCGTGCCTAGGAACCCTACAAGAAGTTTGGATTTGGAGTTCATTTATGAACTAGGTCCCATCAGATATCCAGACACATTCTAAGACAGGTATTGCTCATTTCGGGAGATGGCTTTCTCCGCGAACTTGAGATAAAGAGAGACATAGAAAGAAATATTAGAGCGGATCCACTCACTGAGGCTATTCCTCGAACGCATTAGTCTCGCAAGCGGGTTTTGTGAGACTGATTAGTAGAGGAGTTGGGTGTTCGGTATCACACGGGCTGTGAATATGCGACATCGCAATAATTAGCCTTAAGTGCAAGTGGGAGATTGTTGGAGATAGTGCCCTCAGAGTCAATTATTGGATCACAGGCACGTGATTGCAATGATTGATGGAGGACTTATCCCGATAGGACAGTCTTACTCAAGATGATAGTATACTATCTGGTTTATCTTTATCATCGTGTACTGCTTTAGGTGACCTTATAGGTCACTATTGCGTGTTGATAGATCCCTTAGGATTCTTGTTTGACGGCCAGCAGTACGATGGCGATCATATACGTGGGAGATGGGGTCTATAAGCACATCCTTAAAAGGTCCCTAGTCGAGGGAGTTTCGAGACAAGGCATCGATACTCCAGAGTAAACTAGTGTATACAGTCGAGACCCCGACGAGGGGCGGTGGTCGGTCTCACAAGCCACTGGTGTCAGTTGGTTCACCTAAGATGCATACAGGTGCTCATCGGGTTATGAGTACACTGGACATGACTCGCCGGGAACATGCTAGTTGGTCTTATACCAAACGTCAGATAGCAGTTCCCTGGTGACATGTGTACAGGTTAGTTCATCGACCTGAGATCGCCATTTGTCTCATATGAGTTCCTACTGTACTTTGATTACTACCCTACCATGCTCAAAGGAGACGTGCAAACAGGTTTTAGTTGGGTACAGTCCCGAGCCACATGGAGGTAGTGAGCGGATCTTCAGGGGTTCGTCTCTCCCGGTATTGGGGGTGAGGTCGCGCTGTGTCTAGGAGAGCCATTACACGAAGTGCTTGGCCAAGGCAGGAGATTTACTGGTAGGTATTCTAGAAGTATCTCAGGGTGTTCTGGGCTACACTCCGACACGACTTGTGCCGCTTTTGGGGGTCTGACTTTTACCAACCCCCTAGGCCCGCCATGCGATGCTCATAGACGAACGGACCGGACTGTACGGATATTGTCACTGACAGGATCAGTAGGGTGTCAGGATAAGTTCGCTCATCGGCGTCCCTTTTGGTCAATACCTGGTAGCACGTTACATATGGCTAATACCTCTGACGTGCTAGTGGTTAAATCCACAACCAAAGTATTGACGAGTCTTTAGAGTCCTCCACAGACCGTTTTCTCAAGTTTCGGGCGAAACGCTGTAGAGGCCGTATGGAGATATGGCAGGGTCCGATCAGATACGTGCGGTATTGCACGGATCATGATCGGACGGATAATACTAGCGGGCTTTGGTTTAAGCCGGATCCTAGTATTGTACTGTGTAGATTTGTCTCATTGCATTTGTATTCGGTCGGAATATAAATGCGTGTATGTATATACAGTCGCGGGGTTTTCCTGTAATTTATTACGGGATCAGTTTTATGAAGTTGTCAGTTTGCTTTCTGTTTCGGCCATTTTCCTTTGTTTCTTTCATTGGCTGAATATTGGTGGAGAAGGGGTTATTTGCAAGCATGCAAATTTGAGTAGTGGAGGGTGTTATTTGCTAGTAGTAGTTTCATGATGATTGTGCACCATCCCTTGACTTCTTTATTCATCATTGTTTGACTTTTGAGTTGTGATGGTTGTTGAAGATGTGACTTTTGTTGTGATCATTTTATTCTCTCATCATCACTCATCATTCTTACACACATGATTGATCCACTCTCTCTCTCACTCTCCAAGGATGAGGCCGGCCACTATTGGGGGTGGTGAGATTTTTGGAGAAAGGAATTCATTCTTCATCTCATTCTATGCTAGAAAATGATAGCTCCATTTTTCTCAAAAAAGTTCATTTTCTTCACCTCCATCAAATGGCAACTTCATACCCCAATGAGACAAAGCTTTCTACACTTCATCTACAGTATTCTTGGACACGTTGACTCGCCAACTTCGTGCCCGAGTTGACTCGGTCCAGAGTTGGGAGCTCGTAAAAGAACCTGGCGATGTGGTGCTCTTCCGACGAGGAGATGAAGATCGGAGATTTCGCGGGAAGATCGGGACGACGACGAGAAGACCGAAGGACACGGATCGATTGGTATATCTCTCTACCCCTTCTCTAGTTTTCTAGGAGTAGGTTAATGGCCCGATCCAGATTTAAAGTGCGTGGTGGTGCCGGTTTACAAGTTTTGTAAAAGTATCGTTTCCGCATTTTGGCCTCGTTCAGACGGTCGGGGCGCCGCCGTGCACTTACACCAGATTAGTACGCGTATGTGATACCACATTCTATTCTCGCGATATGTGATATCGGTCGGTTATATGAGATATAGCCGGGTTATCGGATCAAGTGTTGATTCGATAAATTGATTCATATGATATTAGTCGGTTGTATGTGATATAGCCAGATTATTAAATCAAGTATTGATTTTATAATTTAGTGTATAATAATATATGTGATACCTTAATTTACTTTAACTAATATTAGCTCACTTAAACATTTCTTTTTCTCACTTGTGTGCATATAGTATATATGTGATATATATTAATGTACAACTATTGTGTCATGCTTGATGCCACATATGACATGGGTGTATGAGACTTAAACCATGCTTAATAATATGATGGGTTTATATTTATCTAGGTTAATCAAAATTAATGGTAATTAGTCACATGGTTGAAGCTTGTAGAAGCTTGTGGAACCATTGACCAAGTCCACTAATTTTGTTTTTCTTGTAGATATTTATTAACCTAACCATTATTAGTTAGCCATGGTAAACTCTCTACATGAGTTAGTGTATGACACTAACTCACCCATGGTTCATATTCTCACCTCATGAGTTCATTCTCTCTTGATTTCATTATTCATCTTCTTCTTCATGAGAGAAAAAGCTTGCTAGCTTTTTCTAAGGTGAGAAAATATTGTAAGAAAAATAAATCTAAAGAGAGCTCACTTCCTACTTCATCATCCTCTACTATTAGCCATTTGGTTTAGGGTGTTTGCTTCACTAAACCCTAATTTAGTGAAGAGGTTGCATGAGCTTGAGTCTCCTCGACGTAAATCATCTTCGTCCTCGAAGACTTCGAGAAAGCTTGTTCATTTCTGCAAGGGAACCCATACTAGAGTTCGGGAGATCACAACTCGCAGCGAAGGGACTACTACACAGAGCTTTAGAAGTGAAGGACCGGTCTACAAAGGTTGTTTTCCTCATTCACTTTACTTGCAAAGTTGTTTGCATGATGTTTGTTTAAATCTCTAGTTATGATTTTATAGGGTTCCTAGGCACACTAATGAAGTCTCACAAGTGATCAAACATGGCTAATTCAAAATTTTACAAGTGCCTACAAACCCTAATACGGATCATTAACTAGATAATGAGGCGATGCAATGCAAATAAACGAATTTTAACTAAAGGAAAGAAGCTACAACCTTTGTAGATCCGATCCTCCATGTCCTAGGCTCCGTGATGAGGTCCCTCCGCTGTCCAAATCAAATCCATGACTCTAGCATTGGCTTCATCGGAGAAAAGGGCGGACTTGGTCGTCGATTCGATGCCGAAGATGATCTACGTCGAGGCATCATAAGATCAAGCTCCCACTTCACCAAGTCACGAAACTTGTGAAGAAAACACACTCTACTACTTGGCAAGAGGTAGAGGATGAAGAAATAGGAAGTGGGTAGACTTTAGAATTGGATTTCTCACTCATTTTCACTAGTTGCCATTGATGGTAGCTAGGTTTTCTTTCTTGCTCAAGATGAAGAAGAAGAAGAAAAGATATGATAAGTCTCTTTTTTTAAAATAAAAAACAATATGATACTTATCATAATCTTAACCTTAGTTAGTTGTAGATAATAAACCATGGTTAGGGTTAATGGTTAGGTTTAGGAAAAGAACAAGAATGGTCAAGCTTTCAACACTTCATGAAGTTTCCACAAAACTACAAAATAAGCCACCATTCTCATTATCTTTTCTAAATGAAATAAATAAAATAAATAAATAGATAAATGAATAAGTAAATGAAATGAAACCCTAACCACTAACTAACCATGGTTTAATTCTTTACACAAACCCAAGCAAGAATGTATCATCAAACATGATACAATGAAGTGCACTAAAATATATCACATATACAATGTGCATTTCAAGTGAGTAAATCCATTTAAAGTGAACCAATACTGGTTGATGCAAAGTAATATATCAAATATATAATTATACATTAAATCATTAAATCAACACTTGATTCAATGATCCGGTCATGTCGCATATAACCGGCTAGTATCCAATGTATCGGCTTATCGAATCAATCCTTGATTCGATAACTAGGTTATATCGCATACAACCATTCGACACATTCATCGCGAGAATGAAATACGGTATCACATACTCGCATTATTCTCGGTCCCGCACATATCTCATATGCGCTCCTATTTCGATTCGCTTGAGCTAGGAAACCTCTGTGTAGGACTCTAAAGACTCGTCAATACGCCGGTAGCAGATGTTGATCATATCAAACATCCACAAGCCGCAAGCGATCTGCTAAACGTAACGGCCACCCGGGTATTGAGCGATCAGAAGATCGACGAGCAAGCCCGCTCACACTCCTGTGAATCCAACCAGTAACACTTACCGTATAGTCCGGTCTGTTCGTCTGATATGTCGCATATCTCGCCTAGGGGTGGTAAACGTCAGACCCTAGTAGCTCGATAAGTCATGCCGACGTGAAGTCCATAACATGTGTGAAACTACTGATAACACTTACCAGTAGGTCACAGCAACCCTGACCAGGGATTTCCTGTTATGGCCAGTCGAGCATAGCGCAACATCAACCCCCAATACTGGAAGAGACGAATCCCCTCCTATCGCTCATTGCCTCCATGTGAATCGGGACTGTACCCAAAAACCACCTGTTTGCACGATTCAGTAGAGCCGTGGTAGGGTGGAAATCAAAGCACAGTGGGAGACACACAAGACTCTATGACGATCTCGGGTCAACAGACTAAGCTGTACCAGTGTCACCAGAGAACTGCCATCTGACGTGAGGTATAATACCATCTGGGAGTTCTCGGCGAGTCCGTTCAGTGTACCCAGTCTCCACTGAGCACCCGTATACCATCTCTGATGTCAAACACCAATGGATATGGGATCATCCATCGCCCATCGCATGGGTCGAGAAGATATACGCTAGTCTACTCTGGAATATCGATGCCCCGTATCGATATTCCCTCGACTAGGAACATTGAAGGATGTACTCACGGACTATCCAGGCCCCACTAGTATGATCTGCATCACAGTCCTGGAAGTCGAGTACACGTCCTAAGGGCTTTATCAACATGTAACAAGGAGACAGAAAGTATATACGTTGAGATAAAGAGCAACCAGATAGCGTATTATCATGTCGAGCAAGAAAGACCTACCTATATATGTCCCAGCATCCACTACAGTATACATCCAATGTACAGTAATGGCCTCTAGGGCATACATATAACTAACAATCTCCCACTTGCTAGGGCCATCTGTAGCAGTGATTGCAGTATCACATACTCAACCATCCCATATAAGTCTCTCTCTGGGAAAAAGCCTTCGTGAGTGGATCCGCCGTGTTGTCCTCTTAGTCTACTCTCCTAACCTCGATCACCCCGGAGATCATCTATCTCCATGATCAGGTGATGCTGCCTCAGAATATGTCTGGGTCACTGATGGGACCAGGGTTCCTAGGCCAAAGCCTCAGTTCCATTGTCATACAATGGTAGGAACCTAGTTCATCTTATGAACCAATATACACCCAAACTGCCTCTTTGGTAGTATCTTTAGTAGCGATGTTACCAGCCTTTATCGTCTAGTTTGCCACGGTATCTAGCTTGGAACTCTTCCAACATACCGTCCCTTTACCGAGGGTATAGACAATGCCTGCGACTGACATTCAGTCGTCCTCATCACCCTGGAACTTTTCCAGTGATTCTTCCCAGGATCGAGGTGGTATCACCTTTATCCTATTTGGAGAATGGTTGTGATAAGCGGAGATTGACCGAGCGTATCATAGGAAACTCCTTCCTTATCAAGAGTTTGTCATCCACGTACTTTACGAGGATCACCACCATACTCCCTTCTACCTTTTTGTATATACAAGGTTCATCTACCATTTTGATGATGTCAAACTGTTTGACTAACTCATCAAAACAGATGTTCCATCTCCGCGATGCCTGCTTCATCCTGTTAAAGCAACTTGCACACATTTCCGCTGCTCCCACTGTTTACAAAGCCCTCTGGCTGTGTTCTTATAGACGTTCTCTTCTAAATCATTATTTAGAAAAGTAGTCATGGCACCCAACCACCAGATATCGTAGTTATGCTATGTAGCAGTGGCAAATAGGATCTGGATGGACTTAAGCACAGCTACTGGAAAAGGTTTCATCATTATCCACGCCTGGTCGATGACGAAAACCTTTAACGAGTTTAGCTTTGAAAGTCTCAACTTTTCCATTTACACCAAGTAATCTTCTCAAGATATACTTGCTCCAGATGGGGATTTAACCCTTCAGATATCGCAACCAAAGTCCATACTTTGTTGGTGTATATGGATTCCATCTCAGATCGCTAAGCATCTAGCCATTCTTACAGAGTCCCTACTCTCGATGGCCTGCTCGAAACTAGTTGGGTCATCATCTCATGATGCATTCCTCGCTCCCACTGTCATCGAGAAACCGAGGTATCTCTCAGGCAGGTGAGGAACCCTACTAGATCGGCGGAGAGGCTGAGGTTCGTCGGGAACTATTGAATCCTTTGGTTCTGTCAAATCATCAGCTGCAGTTTGTATAGCTGGAACATTTCTAGTTCTACATAACTGACCTTGCCTTGAGCTTGTCCGGATTTTGCATTTGACATAGGCCGGACAATCCCAAATCTTAACTTACTTAAGAGATAGGATCTTCCCACACCATATCTTATATGGAGTGGTAGGCACTGATTTGATTCGAACCTAATTCAATAGGTCTGCAGCTTCTCAAGTGCACAACCCTAAAATGAAATAGGTAACTCAGTAATACTCATCATAGAGTACACCATATCTAATGTTGTGCAATTGCTCCGCCCCGATACACCGTTGTGCTGTGGTATATTCAGAGGAGTAATACTGAGAGAGAATCTCTTTTTCCTTTAGAATAGTCCAAGGATTCCATGCACAAGTTATTCTCCTCCCTGATCTTATCATAGGACATAATACTTATACCCGTATTTTGGTTCTCTACTTCCTACTTATATTCTGTGAATATCTCAAAAGGTTCAGACTTATGTTTCAACAGGAACATATGACTGAATCTTGAGAGATTATCAGAGAATATAATGAAGTATAAAGAACCAGTCCTGGCATGTGTAGACAGGAGACCTTACATACATCATCATGTATCAGTCCCAAAAGTTTACTAACTCTTTCTCTGTTTCCATTATATGGAGCTATGGTCATCTAATCTTTGTGACATGACTGACAAGTTTCACAAGATGTAAATTCAAACTGATTTAAATATGCATCTAAAATGTAACATCAGCCAGTCGGGTCGCATTGATGTGACCTAGTCTACAATGCCTCAAGAAGGATTCGTTCATTTATGAACTCTTCCTCTTGTGTGTGTTCTGCATACTAGCAACTGTAGTTTGATTTAGAGCATCAATTCATTTAGATAACGTGCCTGAACCGATCAACTTTTGATATAGGAAATGTTCAAAACATTATCCATCATTACAAAATTTTATTATTTCTTTACTAATAAAGAGACTGATATGATTTTGTATATCAGGTTCGGTATCTAATAGTATTTGTTCAGAATCAATGTATTAGTAATACAGGGTGACAGTGACCAACAGACTTGGCTGCAACACTTGCCCCGTTTTCTGTCTCATGAAACTCATCACCCGTTCTCAGTTTTCTACCCTTTTGTAGCCTTATGTAACAGATTACATATCTGGGATCCTGATCTTGTATCAAATCCCAGGATTCAGAGGATACTGAGAAACAGTAATTTATAATAAACACACCCGAAGGAGATGCATCATATGCACTTTCTTCGTTTGGGCGGCATAGGAATTCTGGTATTCCCCTATTTCCTGCTCTGTCTTATAACAATTGTAAGTTGGAGCGGGACCAACGTTCCCCAGCTCAGTATAACAAGTGGGTTCGGTCAATACATCCATATTATTATCTTGATTAAGGCGTGATATGGTCGCTACCTGGAGAGAGAGAGAAGAAAACACTCTGCGTGCGCTCTTGCAAGATTAGATTGGTTATTTTATCTAATCAGGATGGCTCCCACTGTTTTTATCAAATCTTCCTTCAAACCCTAAAGAGAAAGACTAGCCGGGATTAATTACACTTTACAAGTTCGCCAATCTTTCAGCTAGGCCAGTGTCGGTACTTTGAGGGAGGTTTCCCGTGCTTTCGCACGGACCTAATTACAGTAAACCTCGTTTTCCCAGAGGCGTAACCCCGTTGACACCTTTCTAGACACCTACTTGATCGGCTAATTGTAAAGTGCAAAACTCTCCCAGGAGTAACAATTACTCGCAGTGGGTATCGGGATCCAACTATATAGAAGGTATGCAATCTCATTTCAAATTTCAACACTTGAAACTCCCGATAAAGGTTTTTACCCCTAGCACTTATGACCTTAACTAAGGTCAACAAATCATAAGTACTAGTCAAGTTCTACCCGTCATTTCGTGATTAATTAGACCCACCCACATGACCCTTAACTAAGGTCAACAAAGTCACGCGACTGTCCTAACTAATCACATCATATGCGGTGTAGGAAGACATCACTTAGCTACCGTACACTGTGCCGTGACTATGGTCAACAAACACAGCATGAATACTAAGTACTCTACTTCCTAAAATGACAGAAGGTTGCGAATGGTTTTTATGAAAACCTTTAACTCTTTGAACTTAATCTCGTTGCGGAATCAAATGGTTTTTAAATGGAATGTTTTCGAGGCTTTTCTAGTTTTGCTAAAGGGGTCACTCCCGGTGAAGGGATCGTCGGCCCTTTCCTCGTCGAATGAGGTGCGGGATATATCATATATATCACTGTGCAAAGAGGAAACTATAGAAGCGATCAAATACAAACCGAGGGTTGTAGCATCTGCCAGTTATTGCTAAAGGAGTCACTCCCGGTGAAGGGATCTCGGTCCTTTCCTCATCGAATAAGGTGCAGGATGTTCTACAATGAACACCGCGATGCAAAGCAAGAACTGTAGCTACCTGTTTTTATTTTGAAATTCGATTCCACAACATCAATTAGGTTTATTTTCTTTCATTAATCTCATTAATGAATATCCCATCATTTAAGTCTACCTAACCATCACGGATAAATATAACGTACGCTTATGCCATCCGCATTCGCCTCGATGTCCCGTCTGCACCGTTAAGTTAGGTAACTAACGCCAGAGCGAGGCAGGGCTAGCGCGGGTGTAAAACATAAGCAACGTCTATATAATATATCATATATACTATATACTACATCTATCTGAACAAATCACAGAATCACATCACAGATAACGCAGCAGAAAATATCATATGAAATATTGGATATACTAGGACGTCCGTGTTTTCAATACGAGCCAGTATAAAACACGGATTCCACGGTCGTGATGAATAGCCAATCCCACACTCCTAGACCCCTACGAGAGCGGTAAGCAACCCTACCAATTACAGGGTTAGGAGACCCGGACTCGACTCCTCGAGTTGGTCTCCCTTTGGACCCCAGAACCCGGTTACTTGTGCTCCCCTCCTTGGGTCTATCATAATGCGGAAAAGTAAATAATATACATCAACGGTGACAACTTCCGCAACCTGGAAGTGCCCCAATAAAAGAATATTACATACAAGTTTTTACATGAATGAAAATGAAAAACACTCATCTCACATAAAAACCCCCCGGCTATTCAAACACGACGATCCAATATAACATGTCCAGCAACACATAACATCGCATGTCATCAACGTAAGTAAATATACGCATCCCAATTGTCGTTGACATTTAGTAACGAAACCGGCGATATCACATATTACACTTACGTTCACAGAAAAGAAAGTGTAAAACTACAACAGTTGGAATCCGCAACCTCTTTAGACATCGCATGCCTAATAAAATGAAATACTTAGACATTGCATCCCTAACAATTATAAACCCCGCATTTTATTCTCATTATCGAAAACACTTTTCAATATCAAGTCGGGCAATTCAACAAGATTCCCGATATCCTGATCGAATGCTCGTCGCAAACTTTAGTAGGCGGCCGCACCCCTGATACCGTCGACGAAGTGGACCAAGGCGGAACACCGCTGCCGCGAGCACCCAAACGGGTGCTTTCGGCGACGGGGTTCTCCTACAGTCACTTGTTCGGGGCTATGGGGTGTAGCTGTCTATTAAGTTTACCCGGCGAGTATCCGCATACGCTACGTGATTGCGACGGACTTTTGATCACATCAAAATTCCGTGGCAACCGATCAAGTGAGACTAAACCGCTAGATTTATAACATTCATTCAGTTATCTCATAACTACTTGTGAATTCCAATTGTTGTATCACATTCCGGATAAACAGAAAATGTTAAACTTTCCGATCGAACATTCGAACACCCAAGTTTTCCCGATACAACTCAACACATGAAATAAGTCTAAAAAAATATTCAGTTCGTGCCTCAGTACCAACGGTCCAGCCGTAGAAGGGTCAAGCCAACGCCTCACATGTGGCACGCCGTACTACCCCAAACCCTAAGGTTCAAACGGCAGTTCAAGACGGTCACATAATCGAGTTAAGGTTTGTTGTCTTCTAGAGGGACCATCGCGTTACTCGCACTATTCAGAACGTCATTAAACCACGGAAAGATCCAACACTTGGAAATTTCCCGACAGGGGAAAAAGTGGGTATTTATATCCGGTCGAACTTTTTAACATATTCAAAAATTATCCGGAAAAAACACACTGACAAAATTAGACAATCCGATCGAAACACCGAGTCCCCAATACAACCCAGAAAACTCAACTCTTGAGTGAGATTTAAAAATTCCCAGAGAACAGAGGAAACAGATACGGGCATTACTATATCAAAAAGAATCCCTAATCAGTACAAACGGCCGCGGAACCGCCGCAAAAGGAGGATATTGCCGCGGTTCCGCGGCGCTACAGTGGAATTAGGGTTTCTTTTTCTGCAGTAACCCTTATAATTTTCTGCGAATTTTTAATTCTAAAAAATCCCCGTTTTTGAAAAAAGTCCAGAGAGCAAATTTGTTTTAGGGTTTCGGTTCGATCGGACTTCTAACTCCGTCTACGCATCGCCTAAGGCTCTAGCTAGGCTCTGATACCACTGTAGGGTTCCTAGGCACACTAATGAAGTCTCATAAGTGATCAAACATGGCTAATTCAAAATTTTACAAGTGCCTACTGTTAGTTATATGTATGCCCTAGAGGCCATTACTGTACATACGATGTATATTGTAGTGGATGCTAGGACATATATAGGGAGGACTTTCTTGCTCGACATGATAGTATGCTATCTGGTTGTACTTTATCTTAACATGTACTCTGATTGTCTCTATATTACATGTTGATAAAGCCCTTAGGATATGTGCTCGACTACTGGGTCTATGATGAGATCATACTAGTGGGGCCACGGTAGTCGACGAGTACATCCTATAACTGTTCCTAGTCGAGGGTGTATCGAGACAGGGCATCGATGCACCAGTGTAGACAAGCGTATACGCATCTTGACCCAAATGATGGGCGATGGATGATCCCATATCCATCGGTGTTTGACATCAAGGATGGTGTACGGGTGCTCAGTGGAGACTGGGTACACTGGACGGACTCGCCGAGAACTCCCAGATGGTATTATACCTCACGTCAGATGGCAGTTCTCCGGTGACACTGGTACAGAGTAGTCTGTTGACCCGAGATCGTCATAGAGTCTTGTGTGATTCCCACTGTGCTTTGATTTCCATCATACCACGTCCAAGAGGGCGTGCAAATAGGTGGCTTTTGGGTACAGTCCCGAATCACATGGAGGCAATGAGCAATAGGAGGGGATTCGTCTCTCCCGGTATAGGGAGTTGATGTTGTGCTGTGTTCGATTGGCTATAACCGGAAATCCCTGGCCAGGGTTGCTGAGATTTACTGGTAAGTGTTATCAGTAGTTTCTCGAACTGTTATAGACCTCATATCGACACGACTTATCGAGCTACTGGGGTCTGACGTTTACCACCCCTAGGCGAGATATGCGACATATCAGACGACGAGACCGGACTGTACGGGAGTGTTACTGTTTGGATTCACAGGAGAAGTTACAGGCTTGCTTGTTGATCTTCTGAGCGCTCAATACCTGGGTAGCTGTTACGTTTAGCTGACCGCTTGCAGCTTGTGGGTGTTTGATATGATCATCACCTACTGCCGGCGTATTGACGATTCTTTAGAGTCCTACACAGAGGTTTCTTGGCTCAGGCAAAACGGAGTAGGAGCACATATGTGATATGTGCGGGACCGAAGATAATACGATATGAGATACCGTATTCTATTCTCGCGATATTTGATATCAGCCGGGTCATCGGATCAAGTGTTGATTCGATGAATCGGTACGGATAAATATTAGTCGGTTATATGCGATATAGCCGGATTGTCGGATCAAGTGTTGATTCGATAATTTAATGTATAATAATATATATGATATATTAAATTACATTAACTAATATTAGCTCACTAAAATATTCTTTTTCTCACTCGGGTAATACATTGATATATATGCGATATATGTTAAATGTATTATTTTATTTTGTTACGATAAATATTATATATGTGATATATATATTGTAACATGATATGATAACTAATGCAACTTGTTTAGTAGAGATTAAACATGGTTAGGGTTTGATTAGGGTTAAGGTTTTCTAGAAGTTTCTAGAAGCTTTCCTTTTTTGTTTTGGAAAGGATATTTTGCTAGATATTTCCTTAACCTAACCAAACCTTTAACCTTAGTCAAATCTCTACAAGGGTTAGTTTGACCATGGTTACATTATTCATCATATCATTTCTTTTCCTATTCATCACAAAAGGATTATTAACATTATTCATCTTCTTCTTCCTTGAGTTCTTCTTGAAAATCTTTCTTGCTTTGATAAAAGTGATGAATAAATATGAGAAAAAGATAAATAAAGAAAGCAAAAATCCTACTTCATCATCCTCATCTTCCCATGCCATTTAGATGAGGGTGTTCACATAATTTGATGAGTGTTAGCTTGTGTTAACGAAACTTCAAGGTAGATCATCTTAGTATCGAAGATCGGAAGCAATGGTTGCATCTTTCTCTTCGTGGAACCTCTCGAGAGTCCGGAACCCGATGATCGCAGCGAAGGGACCACAACACGGAGCATATGAAATGAAGGACTGGATCTACAAAGGTTGTAATCCCTCTCACTTGGTGTTAAAGTTGTTAACATGATAGTTTTCGCCTAATCTCTAGTTTAAAGATCCGTATTCGGGTTGTTCGGCATGGCTAAATTTTTAATCGGGCATGGTTGATGCCTCGTAGACCCTTGTGCGCGTGCCTAGCAACCCTACAAGTGGTATCAGAGCCAAGCTAGAGATTTAGGCGAAGTCTAGACGAAGTTTAAAGTCCGATCGAACCCGGAAAACCCGAATTAACCCCTTCTCTGGAAATTTTCTGAAAATTTGGATTTTTGCGAATTAAAAATTGCCAAAAAATTCAGCAGGGAATTTGATGAATTACTGTGAAGCACGTGCCATTGATTCGACAGAAGCGCCACGGAACCGCGGCCTAAGTTGGCTTGCGCGGCGGTTCCGCGGCCAAAGTGCTGAGTCAATGCACGTGCTTTGCACAGTAATTAGTAACTTTATATGCTGAGTCTTCTGGAAATTTTTATATTTTATTCAAGAGTTGAATCTTCTGGGGTTGTTTTGGGGATTCGATGACTCGATCGGATTATCATATTTTGTCTATGTGTTTTCCGGATAATTTTTAGAAACTGTTAAAAAGTTCGAACGGATATCAATAACTCACTTTTTCCCCTGTAGGAAAATTTTTCAAAAGTTAGATTTTTTCTCGTGTTTAAGAATGTTCTAAGTCGTGCAAGTAACGCGGTGGACCCTCTAGAAGACAACAAACCTTAACACGATTATGTGACCGTCTTGAACTGCCTTTTGAATCTTAGGGTTTGGGGCAGTACGGCGTGCCACATGTGAGGCGTTGGCTTGACCCTTCTACGGCTGGACCATTGGTACTGTGGCATGTGATGAATGTTTTTAAACTGATTACAAGTGTTGAGATATATTGGGGAAATCTTGGGTGTTTGATGATTCGATCGGAAAGTTTAACTTTGTCTATTTATCTGGAATGTGATACAATATTTGGAATCCACAGGTAGTTATGAGATAACTAATTTGAATATTATAAACATAGCAGCTTAGTCTCAGATGATCGGTTGCCACGGAATTTTGATGTGATCAAAAGTCCGTCGCAATCACGTAGCGTACGCGGATACTCGCCGGGTAAACTTAATAGACAGCTACACCTCTTAGCCCCGACCAAGTGACTGTAAGAGAACCCCGTCGCCGAAAGCATCCGTTCGGGTGCTCGCAGCAGCGGTGTTCCGCCTTAGTGCACTTCGTCGACGGCATCCAGGGGTGCGGCCGTCTACTAAAGTTTGCGACGAGCATTCGATCAGGACGTCGGGAATCTTGTTGAATTGCCCGACTTGATATTGAAAAGAGTTTTCGATAAAGAGACTAAAATGCGGGGTTTATAATTGTTAGGCATGCGATGTCTAAAGGTATTCATTTGGTTAGGCATGCGATGTCTAAGGAGGTTGCCGATTCCAACTGTTGTAGTTTTACACTTTCTTTTCTGTGACCGTAAGCGTAGTATGTGGTGTATCGCCGGCTTCGTTGCTATACATCAACGACAATCGGGATACGCATACTTGCTTACGTTGATGATATATGATATTATGTGTTGCTGTGATAGTGTTGTATTGGATCGTCGCAGTTTGAATAGCCGGGGGTTTTATGTGAGATGAGAGTTTTTTTCTGTTTGTCATTCATGGTAAAATTCTTTTTGTATGTAATATTCTTTTATTAGGGCACTTCCAGGTAGGCGGAAGATGACACCCTGGTATATTATTTTACTTTTCTGCATTAGGTAGACCCAAGGCGGGGAGCACAAGTAACCGGGTTCTAGGGTCCAAGTGGGGAGATCATCTCGAGGAGTCGAGAGACCGGGTCTCCTAACCCTAGAATTGGCAGTGTTACTTGCCGCTCTCGTAGGGGTCTAGGGATGTGGGTTTGGCTATTCATTCGCGACCGTGGAATCCGTGTTTTATACAGGCTCGTATTGAAACACGGACGTCCTAATATATCCAATATTTCATATATGTTTCTTCTGCTGCAATGTTCTGTGATTGAGATCATATTACTGCCTGAGACGAATGTTTATATTATATATATGAGATATATGTTATATTGCAGATTTCGTTTCAAAAGAGATGCTTATGAAGCATATTAAAATGGGACTTCATTAATGAGATTAATGAAATAAAAGAAACCTAAGATGTTGTAGAAACTTGTTTATAAGAACTTGGTAGCTCTAGTTGTTGCTTTTGCATAGCGGTGTTCCTTGTAGAACATTCAGCACCTTATTCGATAAGGAAAGGACCGAGATCCCTTCACCGGGAGTGACTCCTTTAGCAATAACTGGCAGATGCTACAAACTCGGTTTGTCTTTTGATTTCTTCTATAGTTTCCGCTTTGCATAGTGATATATATGATATATCCTGCACCTTATTCGATGAGGAAAGGGCCAACGATCCCTTCACCGGGAGTGACCCCTTTAGCAAAACTAGAGAAGCCTAAAAAACACTCCATTTAAAATCACTCGATTCTACAACGATATCAAGTTCATTACGCAAAGGGTTTTTCTGAAAAATCCGTCGTAGCCCTCCGTCATTTCAGATAAGTAACTGTTAGTATTCGTGCTGCGTTTGTTGACCTTAGCTCAAGGCGAAGTGTGCGGTAACTGATTAGTGCTTATCTGTATAAGCATATGATGCCGATTGAGTTTAGGGTAGTCGTGCGACTTTGTTGACCTTAGCCAAGGATCGTGCGGGTGGGTTTAATTCAATCGGGAAATGACGGATTGAACTTGGCTAGCACTTATGATTTGTCTGACCTTAAGCCAAGGTCATAAGATGCCAGAGGGCAAATACTAATTGAGGAATTTCAAGTGTTGAAATTTGCAATGAGATTGCATACCTTCTATGAGATAGTTGGATCCCGATACCCGCTAAGCGAGTAAAGAGTTACTCACTGGGAGAGTATTACACATTACAATTAGCCGATCAAGTAGGTGTTTAGAAAGGGTGTTAACGGGGTTACGCCCCTGGGAAAACGAGGTTTACTTTAATTAGGTTCGTGCGAAAGTACGGGGGACCTCCCTCAAAGTACCGACACTGGCCTGGCTGAAAGATTGGCGAACTTGTAGCGTGTAATTAATTCCGGCTAGTCTTTCCTTTTAGGGTTTGAAGGAAGATTTGACTAAAACAGTGGGAGACATCCTGATTAGATATATTATATAACCAATCTAATCTTGCAAGAGCATACGCTGAGTGTTTTCTTCTCTCTCTCTCCAGGTAGCGACCATATCACGCCTTAATCACATATCACGCCTTAATCAAGATAATAATACGGATAAATTTACCGAACCCACTTGTTATACTGAGCTGGGGAACGTTGGTCCCGCTCCAACTTATAATTGTTATAGGACAGAGCAGGAAATTGGGGAATACCAGATTTCCCGTGCCGCCCAAACGAAGAAAGTGCATGCTGATGCATCATCTTCGGGTGTGTTCATTACAGAGAACTGTTTCTCAGTATCCTTTACGTCCTGGGTATGTGATACCGGATCAGGATCCCGCATATGTAATCTGTTACATGGGCTACAGAAAGGTAGAGAACTAAGAACGGGTGATAAGTTTCATGAGACAGAAAACGGTGCAAGTGTTGCAGCCAAGTCTGTTGGTCACTGTCACCCTGTATTACCGGAATACATTGATTCTGAACAAATGTTATTAGATACCGAACCTGATATACAAAATCATATCAGTCTCTTTATTAGTAAAGAAAGGATATAATTTTGTATTGTTGGATAATGTTTTGAACATTTTCCTATATCAAGAGTTGATCGGTTCAGGCACGTTATCTAAAAGCATTGACGTTCTAAATCAAACTACAGTTCTTAGTATACAGAACACACACAAGAGGAAGTGTTCAGAAATGAACAAATCCTTCTTGAGGCATTGTAGACTAGGTCATATCAATCCGACCCGACTGGCTGAAGTTATATTTAGATGCATATTTAAATTAGTTTGAATTTACATCTTGTGAAACTTGCCGGTCATATCACAAAGATAAGATGACCACAGCTCTGTTTGTTGGAAACAGAGAAAGAGTTAGTGGACTTTTGGGATTGATACATGCTGATTTATTAAGGTCCCCTGTCTACACATGCCAAGACCGGTTCTTTTTACTTCATTACGTTCTCTGATAATCTCTCAAGATTCAGACATGTGTTCCTGTTGAAACATAAGTCCGAAGCTTTTGAGATATTCACAGAATATAAGTTAGAAGTAGAGAACCAAAATACAGGTATAAGTATTATGTCCTTTGATGAAATCAAGGAGGAGAATACTTGAGCACGGAATTCCTGGACTATTCTAACGGAGAATGAGATTCTCTCTCAGCATTACTCCTCCGTATACACCACAGCACCTCGGTGTATCGGGGCGAAGCAATAGCACCCTATTTGATATGGTGTGCTCTATGATGAGTACTGCTGAGTTTCCTATTTCCTTTTGGGAGTTATGCACTTGAGAAGCTGCATACCTATTGAATAGGGTTCCAATCAAATCAGAAGCCTGCCACTCCATATATGATATGGAAAGGGAAGAGCCCATATCTTAAGTTTGTTAAGATTTGGGGTTGTCCGGCCTATGTCTAAAAGCAAAATCCGGACAAGCTCGAGGCAAGGTCTGTTATGTAGAACTGGAAATGTTCCAGCTATACAAAATGCAGCTGATGATTTGGTAGAACCAAGGGATTCAATAGTTTCCAACGAACCTCAGCCTCTCCGCCGATCTAGTAGGGTTCCTCACCCACCTGAGAGATACTTCGGTTTCTCAATGACAGTGGGAGCGAGGATTGCATCATGAGATGATGACCTAACTAGTTTCGAGCTGGCCATCAGGAGTATGACTCTGTAAGAATGGCTAGATGCTTATCGATCTGAGATGGAATCCTTATACACCAACAAAGTATGGACTTTGGTTGCTTTATCCGAAGGGTTAAATCCCCATCATGAGCAAGTATATCTTGAGAAGATTACTTGGTGTACATGGAAAAGTTGAGACTTTCAAAGCTAGACTTGTTAAAGGTTTGCATCATAGACCAGGTATGGATTATGTTGAAACCTTTTCTAAGGATCTATGCTTAAGTCCATCCAGATCCTACTTGCCACGGCTACATACCATGACTATGATATCTGGTGGTTGGGTGTCATGACTGCTTTTCTAAGTGATGTTTTAGAAGAGAACGTCTATAAGTACACTGCCAGAGGGCTTCGTAGACAGTTGGAGCAGCGGAAACGTGTGCAAGATGTTTTATATGATAAAACAGGCATCGCGGAGTTGGAACATCTGTTTTGATGTGGTAGTCAAAGAGTTTGACTTCATCAAAATGGTAGATGAACCTTGTATGTACGAAAAAGTAGTAGAGAGTATGGTGGTGATCCTCGTAGAGTACGTGGATGACATACTCTTGATAGGGAAGGAGTTTCCTATGCTACGCTCGGTCAATCTCCGCTTATCACAAGGATTCTCCATATAGGATCAAAGTGATACTTTCTAAATCCTGGGTTTTGGATCTATGAGATAGATCTAATTGGATGTTAGGACACTCACTAGTTGTAGTGAGATGGCATCAATCGATCCTGGGGAGAATCACTGGAAAGGTTCCAGGCTGAGAAGGACGACTGAATGTCAGTCGCAGGCATTGTCTATACCCTCCATGGAGGGACGGTATGTTGGAAGTGTTCCAAGCTAGATACCGTGACATACTAGACGATTAAAGGCAAGATACATCGTTATCAAGGATGCTACAAAAGAGGCAGTCTGGATATTTATAAGTTCATAAGATGAACTTCGTTCCTACCATTGTGTGACAATGGAGTTGTGGCATCAGCCAAGGAACTACCGTCCCAACAGAAATCCAGATATAATTCTTAGGCAGCATCACCTGATCATGGAGATGGTTGATCTCCAGGGAGATCGAGGTTAGGAGAGCAGACACAGAGGACGGCAGCGCGGATCCATTCACAAAGGCCTTTTTCCCAGTAGAGACTTTTATGGGATGGTTGAGTATGAGATACTTCAACCGCAGCTAATTGTTGGGTATGCGATACCATAACAGATGGCCCTAGTGCAAGTGGGAGATTGTTAGTTATATGTATGCCCTAGAGGCCATTACTGTACATACGATGTATATTGTAGTGGATGCTAGGACATATATAGGGAGGACTTTCTTGCTCGACATGATAGTATGCTATCTGGTTGTAGTTTATCTTAACATGTACTCTGATTGTCTCTATATTACATGTTGATAAAGCCCTTAGGATATGTGCTCGACTACTGGGACTATGATGAGATCATACTAGTGGGGCCACGGTAGTCGACGAGTACATCCTATAACTGTTCCTAGTCGAGGGTGTATCGAGACAGGGCATCGATGCACCAGTGTAGACTAGCGTATACGCATCTTGACCCATATGATGGGCGATGGATGATCCCATATCCATCGGTGTTTGACATCAAGGATGGTGTACGGGTGCTCAGTGGAGACTGGGTACACTGGACGGACTCGCCGAGAACTCCCAGATGGTATTATACCTCACGTCAGATGGCAGTTCTCCGGTGACACTGGTACAGAATAGTCTGTTGACCCGAGATCGTCATAGAGTCTTGTGTGATTCCCACTGTGCTTTGATTTCCATCATACCACATCCAAGAGGGCGTGCAAAAAGGTGGCTTTTGGGTACATTCCCGAATCACATGGAGGCAATGATCGATAGGAGGGGATTCGTTTCTCCCGGTATAGGGAGTTGATGTTGTGCTGTGTTCGATTGGCTATAACCGGAAATCCCTGGCCAGGGTTGCTGAGATTTACTGGTAAGTGTTATCAGTAGTTTCTCGAACTGTTATAGACCTCATATCGACACGACTTATCGAGCTACTGGGGTCTGACGTTTACCACCCCTAGGCGAGATATGCGACATATCAGATGACGAGACCGGACTGTACGGGAGTGTTACTGTTTGGATTCACAGGAGAAGTTATAGGCTTTCTTGTTGATCTTCTGAGCTCTCAATACCTGGGTAGCTGTTACGTTTAGCTGACCGCTTGCAGCTTGTGGGTGTTTGATATGATCATCACCTACTGCCGGCGTATTGACGATTCTTTAGAGTCCTACACAGAGGTTTCTTGGCTCAGGCAAAACGGAGTAGGAGCACATATGTGATATGTGCGGGACCGAGGATAATACGCTATGAGATACCGTATTCTATTCTCGCGATATTTGATATCAGCCGGGTCATTGGATCAAGTGTTGATTCGATGAATCGGTACGGATAAATATTAGTCGGTTATATGCGATATAGCCGGATTGTCGGATCAAGTGTTGATTCGATAATTTAATGTATAATAATATATATGATATATTAAATTACATTAACTAATATTAGCTCACTAAAAGAATCTTTTTCTCACTCGGGTAATACATTGATATATATGCGATATATGTTAAATGTATTATTTTATTTTGTTACGATAAATATTATATATGTGATATATAATATTGTAACATGATATGATAACTAATACAACTTGTTTAGTAGAGATTAAACATGGTTAGGGTTTGATTAGGGTTAAGGTTTTCTAGAAGTTTCTAGAAGCTTTCCTTTTTTGTTTTGGAAAGAATATTTTGCTAGATATTTTCTTAAGCTAACCAAACCTTTAACCTTAGTCAAATCTCTACAAGGGTTAGTTTGACCATGGTTACATTATTCATCATATCATTTCTTTTCCTATTCATCACAAAAGGATTCTTAACATTATTCATCTTCTTCTTCCTTGAGTTCTTCTTGAAAAGCTTTCTTGCTTTGATAAAAGTGATGAATAAATATGAGAAAAAGATAAATAAAGAGAGCAAAAATCCTACTTCATCATCCACATCTTCCCTTGCCATTTAGATGAGGGTGTTCACATCATTTGATGAGTGTTAGCTTGTGTTAACGAAACTTCAAGGTAGATCATCTTAGTATCGAAGATCGGAAGCAAAGGTTGCATCTTTCTCTTCGTGGAACCTCTCGAGAGTCCGGAACCCGATGATCGCAGCGAAAGGACCACAACACGGAGCATATGAAATGAAGGACCGGATCTACAAAGGTTGTAATCCCTCTCACTTGGTGTTAAAGTTGTTAACATGATAGTTTTCGCCTAATCTCTAGTTTAAAGATCTGTATTCGGGTTGTTCGGCATGGCTAAATTTTTAATAGTGCATGGTTGATGCCTCGTAGACCCTTGTGCGCGTGCCTAGCAACCCTACACCTACAAACCTTAATACGGATCGTTAACTGGATAATGAGGCGATGCAATGCAAATAAACGAATTTTAACTAAAGGAAAGAAGCTACAACCTTTGTAGATCCGATCCTCCACGTCCTAGGCTCCGTGATGAGGTCCCTCCACTGTCCAAATCAAATCCATGACTCTAGCATCGGCTTCATCGGAGAAAAGGGCGGACTTGGTCGTCGCTTCGATGCCGAAGATGATCTACGTCGAGGCATCACAAGATCAAGCTCCCACTTCACCAAGTCATGAAACTTGTGAAGAAAACACACTCTACTACTTGACAAGAGGTAGAGGATGAAGAAATAGGAAGTGGGTAGACTTTAGAATTGGATTTCTCACTCATTTTCACTAGTTGCCATTGATGGTAGCTAGGTTTTCTTTCTTGCTCAAGATGAAGAAGAAGAAGAAAAGATATGATAAGTCTCTTTTTTTAAAATAAAAAACAATATGATACTTATCATAATCTTAACCTTAGTTAGTTGTAGAGAATAAACCATGGTTAGGGTTAATGGTTAGGTTTAGGAAAAGAACAAGAATGGTCAAGCTTTCAACACTTCATGAAGTTTCCACAAAACTACAAAATAAGCCACCATTCTCATTATCTTTTCTAAATGAAATAAATAAAATAAATAAATAGATGAATGAATAAGTAAATGAAATGAAACCCTAACCACTAACTAACCATGGTTCAATTCTTTACACAAACCCAAGCAAGAATGTATCATCAAACATGATACAATGAAGTGCACTAAAATATATCACATATACAATGTGCATTTCAAGTGAGTAAATCCATTTAAAGTGAACCAATACTAGTTGATGCAAAGTAATATATCAAATATATAATTATACATTAAATCATTAAATCAACACTTGATTCAATGATCCGGTCATGTCGTATATAACCGGCTAGTATCCAATGTATCGGCTTATCGAATCAATCCTTGATTCGATAACTAGGTTATATCGCAGACAACCATTCGACACATTCAACGCGAGAATGAAATACGGTATCACATACTCGCATTATTCTCGGTCCCGCACATATCTTATATGCACTCCTATTTCGTTTCGCTTGAGCTAGGAAACCTCTGTGTAGGACTCTAAAGACTCGTCAATACGCCGGTAGCAGATGATCATCATATCAAACATCCACAAGCCGCAAGCGGTCTGCTAAACGTAACGGCCACCCGGGTATTGAGCGATCAGAAGATCGACGAGCAAGCCCGCTCACACTCCTGTGAATCCAACCAGTAACACTTACCGTACAGTCCGGTCTGTTCGTCTGATATGTCGTATATCTCGCCTAGGGGTGGTAAACGTCAGACCCCAGTAGCTCGATAATTCATGCCGACGTGAAGTCCATGACATGTGTGAAACTACTGATAACACTTACCAGTAGGTCATAGCAACCCTGACCAGGGATTTCCTGTTATGGCCAGTCGAGCATAGCGTAACATCAACCCCCAATACTGGGAGAGACGAATCCCCTCCTATCGCTCATTGCCTCCATGTGAATCGGGACTGTACCCAAAAACCACCTGTTTGCACGGCTCAATAGAGCCGTGGTAGGGTGGAAATCAAAGCACAGTGGGAGACACACAAGACTCTATGACGATCTCGGGTCAACAGACTAAGCTGTACCAGTGTCACCAGAGAACTGCCATCTGACGTGAGGTATAACACCATCTGGGAGTTCTCGGCGAGTCCGTTCAGTGTACCCAGTCTCCACTGAGCACCCGTATACCATCTCTGATGTCAAACACCAATGGATATGGGATCATCCATCGCCCATCGCATGGGTCGAGAAGATATACGCTAGTCTACTCTGGAATATCGATGCCCCGTCTCGATATTCTCTCGACTAGGAACATTGAAGGATGTACTCACGGACTATCCAGGCCCCACTAGTATGATCTGCATCACAGTCCTGGAAGTCGAGTACACGTCCTAAGGGCTTTATCAACATGTAACAAGGAGACAGAAAGTATACACGTTGAGATAAAGAGCAACCAGATAGCGTATTATCATGTCGAGCAAGAAAGACCTACCTATATATGTCCCAGCATCCACTACAGTATACATCCAATGTACAGTAATGGCCTCTAGGGCATACATATAACTAACAGATTTTAGGGTTAGAGTTATTTAGAACGGCAAAAATTTGAAAACGGCATGGATGATACCTCCTGAAACCTTGCTACCATCCTAGGTAACCCAACAATACGCACCAGTGTTTTGTTAAAGTTAAAAACTTTCAAATAGTTGAAACTCAAAAAGAAGCAAAAGCTTTGATTTTTATATGTCAAAACACTTTTTTAATGGCGTTTTCTTTCTTCTAAGGCTTAGATCTTAAGATTGATCCCTTCATCAAGATCGAAATCTTCATATGAAAGGGATGAATCCCAATATCTATTGATCTTATGTACAGGAGTCGAAACTCATAATAAATCGAATATTTCACTACCAAAAGATGGAATTTTATCTCCTTTTTTTACCTAGTTGATGGATGGAGGAGGAGGCCATGAGAATTTTGCTCGGTTGAAGGAGGAGGATGCACAAGCTTTTGAAAACTAATATCGGGGTGTTGTGTTATGTCCTTTTTTTTTATTTTCTCCTATAAGGCTATATTTATAGAAGAAGGATTTGTTAGGCTAAATACCTAGTAAATCGATTCAAATTGATACATATCAATTTAGGGTGCGTGTGCACTATTGGATCATTGATCCCATATCAATTTTGTTTGATTTTATATGTTTATTAATAGCATAAGATTTTCTTCTAATAACAGCTTCGGCTAAATAGGGTGCGTTTGCGTATTGCAAGGATTATGCGCACGTGCATTGCATGAGTCGCACCGCGGCCTATCAAAGATTTTGCCTTTGCGCGCATGCTTTGAATGGGCTTCATCGCGTGCGATGGCTTGGGTCATGCGCACGTGCTTTATATGTGCTTCATCGCATGTGATGGCAGTTCTGACTAGTGTGCATCTGATGAGTGCGCCCTTAATTAGGTGGGAACAGCTTCTTCTTCTCTTTATCCTTCAATTGAGGGCAGCCATTCTTCCAGTGCCCCATTTTCTTACAATAGTGACACTTTTCGTCTCTAGGGTTTCTCGATTTCTGTAGCGTTTTGAAAATCGTTTCGGTGAAATTTCGAAAAATCGGTAAAATAAAGGGGTTTTCTGTAAAAAGTCAAAATACAAATATCTTATTATAAAAATTAAATATACATATTCTAGCTATGTAATTGCTATTATTTGGTGTTTATTAAGCTGCTGGTGAAATTTCAAATTTTCTGAAAAAAAATATTATTTTATTATTATTTTAAGCCGTCACTAATACATTTAATTAGGGAAAATTACAAATTGGAATGAGTTGAAACAAATTTTGTGCTCATAAAACTTTAAATAAAAATTTATCATATGGTTTTTGGAACGAAATCATTTGCCAAAACAGTTTAGAAATTATTGAAGAAAAAAGGCTTTTTTTAGCGTAAATGGATGTTTGGGGTATTGTATTTATCATTTTTCATCACCCCACACCCGTGCCCACACCCACACACCCCCACTTACTTCTCCCCTTAGCTAAATTCAGCAGCCCCATTTTTTTCCCCACTTGAATTTCAAAGGAAAAAAAATGAAAGAAAGGAAAAGAAAATGGATAAATTAGTTAGACTTTTGACCTTGAATTGACTTTGACTTTCTCCCCATTTTTCTCCACCTCCCTCTCTCTCCTCCCCCACTCATTTTCTGGCCAAAATCTGAACCCCAACAGCCCTTCATTCTTCATCTCCTTCTCTTTAAAAAAGTTCTTCAAAAATGCTTGAAAAATCCACAAAAAATCAAGCAAAAATCCAAATCCAAATCAAAATCCACCTCCTACCCATTTTCCCTCATCTCCTTTAGCATGGATCTTGGTGCAAGGATTTTAAAATGGAGGTCTAGAATTCAAGTTTGATCATGGTTTGTGAGCTATAACTTTTGACCCATTATTCATTTTTTTGATTTAAATTCCTTAATGAAGCTAATTAGGTGTTAAATTGTGGGTTTAATTGAATGTTTGGAAATTCAATTGGGAATTTTGAATTGAAGCTAGGGTTTGAATTAAATTAGGTTCTTTATCATTAGCTTATGATTGTAATGAGGGGATTAACATGTAATTGAATGCAAAATCTAATTTGGTTACTAGTTGCTAATTTGTTAGTTTAAAAATGGTGATAATTATGCTAAATTGCTAACTAGGTTTTAGAAATTAAATAAAAACGTGGGATTAAAATCTAGTTAGGATTTTTAGCACATCATTAAGGTTTCCATGAGTGGTTTAACAATTTAATATATGCAAAACCAAGTTTAATTGTAAAATTGTGAATTTTACAATAAAAAGTGTTAAAATTGATATTTTTGCAATCTAGGATTTTGGAAATTATGCAAATTTATGTGATTAAATTATGGAAATGGTTTTTATGACTTATTTAAGTTATTTAATAAGTATTATGGCCGCTAGAATTGTTTAAACATCGAGTTTTGCACTAAAACGGGTAATTTTACTTGTTAGTTTTTCGGAAAAACGGCTTTTAAAGTGAATTTGGGGTTTTTGTGAGTTTTAACCTAGTTTATATTAAAATTAGTGTGCGGGAATGTGCAAATGAGTGTGATTGGATTTTTCTCGATGGTTTGACGTTTGTACATCGACATCGAGGGTTGGTTTGACTATTCTTGCATGCGTAGGCGATAGGTTTGGACCTATGCGTGATACGCGCGCCGATTTGATTTTCGTATGCCGTTTCGATTTCGAATTTAGTTTTAATGCGATACGGTGCGTTATGATATGTAGGTACCCCATGTAGACTTCAAGACGACCAGCAAGCGCGTGGCGACGTCGGCACCGGCGAGCGAGGACCAGGTGAGTAGATTTATATCTACGGGGAGAAGTCGGGTGGATGGCGTATAGCACCCCCGCAGTTCATGGTGATGTATACGGACACGTATACACACACATATATATATATATATATATATATATATATATTGGTTATATATTGTTTGAGTTATTGATGATAAATATGGATATTTGATGTTCTTGGATGATTGAGTGTCGCGAAACCCTAGAGTAGCGGTCGCACCACACTTGCACACACCCACCCATACTTGCATACTTTCTTCTTTCTTTTGTGCTTATTCGGGAATATATAGTTATGTGTTCACATAGGTATGGGACTGTGTGTTCACATACGGATTTGAGGATAGTACTTGGGATTTATGATGAGTCGATGAGATTTGATTTGAGGCCGTGAGATCGGTGATATAGCGGGGTTCGTATTTGAGATACGACATGACGTTGTAGCGGGTCCTTGACGTAGTTTTTACACACGTGCATGCATACTTAGGCGATATCAGTATTGTACTAGACGTAGATCAGTACCAGATCATAACATTGATAAAGAGGATACCAGGTGAATAGTATGATGAATGTGATTTTGACCCGTACCCAGAATTGGAGGATGCCGTACGACGGATTTACGTACGAGCTATATCTTGATGATTGATCCGCACTCTTGACTTGGGATGTCTGATTATAGATATGGTATCGGATATGATATTATTGAGGCGGGATCACCGACTAATATATATACAGGTATGTATATGTATCGACTCAGACGTTAGGCGGTTTCCTTACCTATAGTCCAGCTTGTTAGCTTAGCCCTTTAGCTTAGTTTAGTTGTTAGATTAGATTCGATTCTTACCTATTTCAAAGCTTACGAATCATGCGTATTTTAAAAGACAGGTCAAGGGATTCTACGGATATTTCAAAACATGTATCTTTTCTTAAAAACACCGTAGCCCCTATTTTCAAAACCCCATGATTCGTGTTATTTCAAAAGGCACCATTTGTAGGACTTATATTAGATTAGTGCAGATTAGTTATAGTTGCGTCTAGTATTCAGCTCCCGCTCATTTTTACTGTTCGCTCCGCATCGCATACTTATATTATAATTTCTTATTGCATTATTAATATCATGCTGTTAGGACACCAGCAACATTACCGATGACGCGTATATACCACGTACACTTACTTGCCGGCTCACACACATCTTCATCGGTAATTGACATGTCACGAACACTTTAGAAAATACTATTTCATTTGACATAGGTTGTTAGCTAATAGTTTAGACATGATATTAGTGTACTTGCCTTATATGCTAGTTAGACATTGTAGTTATTGCCTACTACTTCATGCATGTTATTATTCACTGTTGTGTCGCATTCATGGATTCTCATGCCTATATTCACTGTTTACATGCTATTGATGACTTGGATTCGGATTTCATGAGATTTCTTGGATTTGGAGGAAAACCGCAAAAACATAAATAAACCTTTTCTCCCTTTTAAAATAAAAAGTGCGGTTTTCCCATGATGTATGAGTCGTCCACCATGAGTTTGCTGATGGATTTCGAGACCCGATTCGAGGAGTGGAGGAACCGTTTCGGGTACATGGTGGGCCCGGTATGGTACCCCGGGGCAAGAGGAATGTGGTGTTGACGTTGAGCCTGGCTGGGGAGCACTACCTACCGGTGATATTACCCGACACGTCGGATATCCGGAGGATACCGTTGTGGTCTTGAGATGGATGGTAGGGGCCGGTCTGGACTGACGGCGCCCTAGATATTGAGATTGAGACATTGATATTTCGAGACATTGAGATTTATGTTTTGTGTCGATGCTAGACACTGTTGATACTGATTTCATTTATGATACCTCAGTTTAAAAATACAAAGGAAATCTCACTAATTTATGAAAACAGTTCTTCATTTACATGTATTCTGTTTTCATGCATTCATACCTCATTCATATGATATATTGCTACCTGAGGCACTGACACGGGCACATGAGATTACACTCGGGTTAGATATTTACCCTAGCCTTGTTATAGGCTACGTGTTATTCCTATATTTGAGGACATATTATGATCATTGACCTAGGATTGCGTTATTTATGCGATTTCTGTGCGTAGATGTTTTTCTATTCACGAGTTGGCAACTCACCCCCGTTGTGCCCCAGTTTCTTGCAGGTTTTGCAGTACAGGTTTCATTACGGCTTTGCGGGCTCAGTTTCATTCGGGTGACTTGCTAGTAGGTGGGTTTTTCTTGTATCGTACCCATCATATTACCTTGTATAATATTATTCAGTTGTATCTAGTAAATTCCATCAACCAAACATGTATTTATTGAGATAGAGACCAGTGTTGTTTATTCTTTCGACCTTAGAGTCGCTCGTTATATATTTGGTGGTTTTGAGTTTCCTTTTGAGTTTTGATCCTCGCCGTTGGCGTTGTATATTATATTGCTTGTGTGGTTGTGACCGTCGATTGACGAAGAGCTAGCTTCCGCTTGGGGATGCCTTTTTCTTGATTTCGTATACTATTCATGTTGTCTCCCGTTTGGGAGCCAGTATTTACAAAGGAGACTCTGCCGAAATTTTCAGTAAATTTTTGATGTTTTTAAAAACCGCATAATTCGGCTTATGCTATTGAAACTACTTGCTTTAAGTTGGTTTTTCCTGCACTCTACTACTTTTTTTGGTTTGGATTTCTGGGTTTTCGGTTTACTTAGATTACGTACGCCTCGAGACGTTCGTAGTTTAAGTGCCGGTCATGTTCCATACTTTCGGATCGCGACAAAGTTGGTATCAGAGCGTTAGGTTTTACCTTCGGAGCGTAGGATGACCCTTGGTTGATGGAATAGGTGACTAAAGTAGAGTGACGTACCGTTGGTATGTTCCGCGGCATATTTACGATACGCTACTCCACTTATGAAGCCTTAGGATGTACATTTCCTTGTTCAGTATTATATTCCTTCCTGATCTAGCCTCATCGGTACCAGTTTGGTTTTGCTACTACGGTTACGGGCAGGGAGAGCTACGGCTAGAGTTGCGGTCAGCACAAGCTCGTCACGAACGAGGACTGACCAGGGCGAAATTCCGGCGACACGCGATTGCAGAGATGTGTCTTTTTACTGTGTTTCCGTGCCACGAGCGATTGGCGGATCGCCTTTATGAGGTTACTCGGAGGTGCTGATCGACACTAGAGGATTGAGCCAATGATAGAGGCCAGCCAGATTTTGATGACCGTTGGTGTGTTGCTTACTCCTGATGATTGAGGCACCGTTCAGCATGCAGACGAGTGAGCCAGTTGTTGCTGCGAGCGACGAGATATCGCCCCATATATTAGAGCTATTGCAGTACAGATTGTACTAAGAGATGATAGAAGGTCTCTAGTCACCCGAGGATAAATGACTAGGACATGTGGTTCGTTCGCCTACCCGATGAGAGTTCATCAGATAGATTGATTCCAGCTAGAAACGACTTCACGCAGAGACGTGAGGGTCGACAGAGACGATCGAATGTCGGAAAGCTATTATTCCAAGTTTAAAGTAGTCGGAAAGACATGCAGGCAATTCTATGGTCCCTCTAGAAGATTGAAACCCTAACTCGACTTAATGACCGTGTGAAAGCCTTTGAACCTTCGGGTTTGCGGCAGTTCTACGGCGCCATTTGTGAGGCTTGGGTTTGCCCTTCTACGGCTGGACCACCGATGCTGTGGTATGTATTCGATACTATTAAACTGTACCAAGATGTTGAGCTCTTAGAGGATTATGAGGTTTTGACGAATCGATCGAATGGTTCGACTTAATTCGGATGCTAGGTGGTGAGATGCATTTCTTGGGAGACTCCCGATACGAGGATAGCCGTTGGAGCTCAGTCCATGTAGCCATGATGAGACAATTCCGAAGCAGTCGACATTAGAGAAAGTGGAGTAAAGAGGTCCGTACAAGATCTGGATAAGACGACGTTCCACTCCGCCGACATCAGAGATGCGATACACATGCCGAGAAAGAGTACTGGATATACCTTCCAGAAGGAGTCGCGATGGGTATGTAGCCGTTCTGGAGCAAGATGCAGATATAGGAAAGGACGATGACTTCCGGACAGTTGGCAGAGGCGAGACATGGAAGAGACCATGAGCAGGATTCCTTCCAGGACACTGCTGCAATGATACTTGCACCCAGAATCAGATGTGTCACGTATATTCAGAGAGCCAGAGGCCGACGCCAGCAATACGCTGTCTTACGAGTGGTCGCGATGATTGACCAGGAGATGACCAGAGAAGTGCCAGAACGGATTCGTCCCCGTTAGCACACCTGACAGGCCGATGAGCCGATGGACCGAAAGATTGGTAATTCACAGTGAAGACCTTGACCCAGGAGTGGTCATTGTTACGCACACCAGCAGGCCAGAATTCATGATCATCGACGAGACGTCCCACTAGTGACCGTGATAGTTGGCCAAGATTCTTAGAGGATGCGCTTGAGCAGTACTATTCCGCCATTATTGATTACGATGTTTTGGGTGATTTATTCGTATGATTTGATTTTGATGATTGAGGATTTACGATCTTTGCACAGTGTTGCACTTGATATCGTTTTCGTGCTTTAGTTTCACATGTTTGTGATTTTACGGTTTTAAACAGTTGAGTTGGTTTTGTGGTATGCATGCACACGATTTCGTTCCTACACTCGGTATAGTTTATATATGCTTGCAGTGCAGTGATACGCCTTTTGTGTACTTAGATGCACTGGACTTCGATTTCGATTGTGATACTCGATATTTGTTTTGTGCACCTTGTGCACCTGATTGATTTTGCGCACGTTCGGCGCTTGATATTGGATTTCATGATTTCGTGCACGATGGATGCACCTGATTTGGATTTTTGCGCATGTTGGGCGCATGTTTTGAAGGGTGATTTTGGTGCACACCCGAGGCACTAAATCGAGATTTTTTTCGTGCATGTCAGATGCACTTGATTTTGCTGTCAGGCACACATGTTGCCTACGACAGATGTTTCGTGCACACCCGATGCACTTAGATATTGTTTCTGTGCGCATGTATGGCACATTCATGGATTTTGATTTCCGTACGCACCAGACGCACGTAGTATTCATGTGCATATTTTGGGATTGATTTCTTATAGAGCAGTACGTTTTTATGATATTGCTATATGTTTTCGTACTGAGCAGGACTAGTCAGAGGACAGTACCTGAATATATTTTGCATGCATTGATAGTTATTGAAGGGATTTCCAAAAAGCGAGCTATAGCCTCAGTATTTACCTACGTGTCTGATATGACACGAAATGTTTAAAACAAGGAGACCCTTCTAAATTGTTTCCAAAACAGCGGAACGTACATTTCGAACAAAGGTATATATGTATATAGCTATTTTCTTATGATAGACGTCCGCCACTGTGCAGTGTTATGCGCGTTGCACAGCGACTTAAGAGATTTGGCATGCATTTCCTTCAGATACTTACAGATATAGATTCGATGTTTACATGTATAGTTTCGAGTTATATCATATTGGTTTGATTTGGATTTGGCATTGATGTCTTCTCCATGACTCCGATGATTGCGGGATGCTTGACGGAGTATTGATTTGAGTTATATACTCATTTTTTTTTCAAGCGCATGCACTGCGCTACGATTTGTTTTATGTATTTACAGTTTCGGAGCCCCGACAACTTGATGGTTTTTCTTAGATGTTTTAGTATTTGGGGAAGTTTGAATTTAAATTCGGGGACCGAATTTCTTTAAGGGGGGAAGATTGTAGCGTTTTGAAAATCGTTTCGGTGAAATTTCGAAAAATCGGTAAAATAAAGGGGTTTTCTGTAAAAAGTCAAAATTCAAATATCTTATTATAAAAATTAAATATACATATTCTAGCTATGTAATTGCTATTATTTGGTGTTTATTGAGCCGCTGGTGAAATTTCAAATTTTTTGGAAAAAAATATTATTTTATTATTATTTTAAGCCGTCACTAATACATTTAATTAGGGAAAATTACAAATTGGAATGAGTTGAAAAAAAATTTGTGCATCATAAAACTTTAAATAAAAATTTATCATGTGGTTTTTGGAACAAAATCATTTGCCAAAACGGTTTAGAAATTATTGAAGAAAAAAGGCTTTTTTTAGCGTAAATGGATGTTTGGGGTATTGTATTTATCATTTTTCATCACCCCACACCCGTGCCCACACCCACACACCCCCACTTACTTCTCCACTTAGCTAAATTCAGCAGCCCCCATTTTTTTCCCCACTTGAATTTCAAAGGAAAAGAAATGAAAGAAAAGAAAAGAAAATGGATAAATTAGTTAGACTTTTGACCTTGAATTGACTTTGACTTTCTCCCCATTTTTCTCCACCTCCCTCTCTCTCCTCCCCCACTCATTTTCTGGCCAAAATCTAAACCCCAACAGCCCTTCATTCTTCATCTCCTTCTCTTTAAAAAAGTTCTTCAAAAATGCTTAAAAAATCCACAAAAAATCAAGCAAAAATCCAAATCAAAATCCACCTCCTACCCATTTTCCCTCATCTCCTTTAGCATGGATGTTGGTGCAAGGATTTCAAAATGGAGGTCTAGAATTCAAGTTTGATCATGGTTTGTGAGGTATAACTTTTGACCCATTATTCATTTTTTTGATTTAAATTCCTTAATGAAGCTAATTAGGTGTTAAATTGTGGGTTTAATTGAATGTTTGGAAATTCAATTGGGAATTTTGAATTGAAGCTAGGGTTTGAATTAAATTAGGTTCTTTATCATTAGCTTATGATTGTAATGAGGGGATTAACATGTAATTGAATGCAAAATCTAAATTGGTTACTAGTTGCTAATTTGTTAGTTTAAAAATGGTGATAATTATGCTAAATTGCTAACTAGGTTTTAGAAATTAAATAAAAACGTGGGATTAAAATCTAGTTAGGATTTTTAGCACATCATTAAGGTTTCCATGAGTGGTTTAACAATTTAATATATGCAAAACCAAGTTTAATTGTAAAATTGTGAATTTTACAATAAAAAGTGTTAAAATTGATATTTTTGCAGTCTAGGATTTTGGAAATTATGCAAATTTATGTGATTAAATTATGGAAATGGTTTTTATGACTTATTTAAGTTATTTAATAAGTATTATGGCCGCTAGAATTGTTTAAACATCGAGTTTTGCACTAAAACGGGTAATTTTGCTTGCTAGTTTTTCGGAAAAACGGCTTTTAAAGTGAATTTGGGGTTTTTGTGAGTTTTAACCTAGTTTATATTAAAATTAGTGTGCGGGAATGTGCAAATGAGTGTGATTGGATTTTTCTCGATGGTTTGACGTTTGTACATCGACATCGAGGGTTGGTTTGACTATTCTTGCATGCGTAGGCGATAGGTTTGGACCTATGCGTGATACGCGTGCCGATTTGATTTTCGTATGCCGTTTCGATTTCGAATTTAGTTTTAATGCGATACGGTGCGTTATGATATGTAGGTACCCCATGTAGACTTCAAGACGACCAGCAAGCGCGTGGCGACGTCGGCACCGGCGAGCGAGGACCAGGTGAGTAGATTTATATCTACGGGGAGAAGTCGGGTGGATGGCGTATAGCACCCCCGCGGTTCATGGTGATGTATACGGACACGTATACACACATATATATATATAGAGGTTATATATTGTTTGAGTTATTGATGATAAATATGGATATTTGGTGTTCTTGGATGATTGAGTGTCGCGAAACCCTAGAGTAGCGGTCGCACCACACTCGCACACACCCACCCATACTTGCATACATTCTTCTTTCTTTTGTGCTTATTCGGGAATATATAGTTATGTGTTCACATAGGTATGGGACTGTGTGTTCACATACGGATTTGAGGATAGTACTTGGGATTTATGATGAGTCGATGAGATTTGATTTGAGGCCGTGAGATCGGTGATATAGCGGGGTTCGTATTTGAGATACGACATGACATTGTAGCGGGTCCTTGACGTAGTTTTTACACACGTGCATGCATACTTAGGCGATATCAGTATTGTACTAGACGTAGATCAGTACCAGATCATAATATTGATAAAGAGGATACCAGGTGAATAGTATGATGAATGTGATTTTGACCCGTACCCAGAATTGGAGGATGCCGTACGACGGATTTACGTACGAGCTATATCTTGATGATTGATCCGCACTCTTGACTTGGGATGTCTGATTATAGATATGGTATCGGATATGATATTATTGAGGCGGGATCACCGACTAATATATATACAGGTATGTATATGTATCGACTCAGACGTTAGGCGGTTTCCTTACCTGTAGTCCAGCTTGTTAGCTTAGCCCTTTAGCTTAGTTTAGTTGTTAGATTAGATTCGATTCTTACCTATTTCAAAGCTTACGAATCATGCGTATTTTAAAAGACAGGTCAAGGGATTCTACGGATATTTCAAAAAACGTATCTTTTCTTAAAAACACCGTAGCCCCTATTTTCAAAACCCCATGATTCGTGTTATTTCAAAAGGCACCATTTGTAGGACTTATATTAGATTAGTGCAGATTAGTTATAGTTGCGTCTAGTATTCAGCTCCCGCTCATTTTTACTGTTCGCTCCGCATCGCATACTTATATTATAATTTCTTATTGCATTATTAATATCATGCTGTTAGGACACCAGCACCATTACCAATGACGCGTATATACCACGTACACTTACTTGCCTGCTCACACACATCTTCATCGGTAATTGACATGTTACGAACACTTTAGAAAATACTATTTCATTTGACATAGGTTGTTAGCTAATAGTTTAGACATGATATTAGTGTACTTGCCTTATATGCTAGTTAGACATTGTAGTTATTGCCTACTACTTCATGCATGTTATTATTCACTGTTGTGTCGCATTCATGGATTCTCATGCCTATATTCACTGTTTACATGCTATTGATGACTTGGATTCGGATTTCATGAGATTTCTTGGATTTGGAGGAAAACCGCAAAAACATAAATAAACCTTTTCTCCCTTTTAAAATAAAATGTGCGGTTTTCCCATGATGTGTGAGTCGTCCACCATGAGTTTGCTGATGGATTTCGAGACCCGATTCGAGGAGTGGAGGAACCGTTTCGGGTACATGGTGGGCCCGGTATGGTACCCCGAGGCAAGAGGAATGTGGTGTTGACGTTGAGCCTGGCTGGGAAGCACTACCTACCGGTGATATTACCCGACACGTCGGATATCCGGAGGATACCGTCGTGGTCTTGAGATGGATGGTAGGGGCCGGTCTGGACTGACGGCGCCCTAGATATGGAGATTGAGACATTGATATTTTGAGACATTGAGATTTATGTTTTGTGTCGATGCTAGATACTGTTGATACTGATTTCATTTATGATACCTCAGTTTAAAAATACAAAGGAAATCTCACTAATTTATGAAAACAGTTCTTCATTTACATGTATTCTGTTTTCATGCATTCATACCTCATTCATATGATATATTGCTACCTGAGGCACGACACGGGCTCATGAGATTACACTCGGGTTAGATATTTACCCTAGCCTTGTTATAGGCTATGTGTTATTCCTATATTTGAGGACATATTATGATCATTGACCTAGGATTGCGTTATTTATGCGATTTCTGTGCGTAGATATTTTTCTATTCACGAGTTGGCAACCCACCCCCGTTGTGCCCCAGTTTCTTGCAGGTTTTGCAGTACAGGTTTCATTACGGCTTTGCGGGCTCAGTTTCATTCGGGTGACTTGCTAGTAGGTGGATTTTTCTTGTATCGTACCCATCATATTACCTTGTATAATATTATTCAGTTGTATCTAGTAAATTCCATCAACCAAACATGTATTTATTGAGATAGAGACCAGTGTTGTTTATTCTTTCGACCTTAGAGTCGCTCGTTATATATTCGGTGGTTTTGAGTTTCCTTTTGAGTTTTGATCCTCGCCGTTGGCGTTGTATATTATATTGCTTGTGTGATTGTGACCGTCGATTGACGAAGAGCTAGCTCCCGCTTGGGGATGTCTTTTTCTTGATTTCGTATACTATTCATGTTGTCTCCCGTTTGGGGGCCAGTATTTACAAAGGAGACTCTGCCGAAATTTTCAGTAAATTTTTGATGTTTTTAAAAACCGCATAATTCGGCTTATGCTATTGAAACTACTTGCTTTAAGTTGGTTTTTCCTGCACTCTACTACTTTTTATGGTTTGGATTTCTGGGTTTTCGGTTTACTTAGATTACGTACGCCTCGAGACGTTCGTAGTTTAAGTGCCGGTCATGTTCCATACTTTCGGATCGTGACAATTTCGATCTTCCCCTAGATTTATCTCTGCAGCCTCTGTCGTCACGCCTGAGTGTGCATCCTCTAGAGAGCAATCCATCTTCTTGATTTTCTCCACGATCCGATGAAACCTTCTCTCGGAGCTCTTCTGAGAGCAGACCAGCTTTCACTCTTGCTGTGAAAAGGTGTCTCGTCCATATACCATAATTTTGACGAACTGACTGTCATGACCCGGAAAAGGCATGTGACTGGCACTTAGATCATGTGAAGTCTATAGGACCCTACCAAATTCATGTAAACCAAAGCCCAGAAATCTAAACCTTTAAGGAAAATAGTGGAGGTGAAGTTTTGAAACAAAGATATAATGAAATCAAGATCTTTTAAAAGTATAAGTAATATCATATGAAAAATGCAATGTTCATATCTATCTTGAAAACATTTTTCGACGTTTGAAATTTCGGAAGCACCTCTTTTGTAATTTTTAACCCGAAAACAATACAACATAATAATAATAGGCATCCCCAAGCAGGAGCTAGCTCTTCGCCAATTGGCGGAAACAACCACGCAAAGATATAATTATACAATGCCGAAGGCGAGGATCAAGCACAGAAATGAAATAAGGAAACCATAAAAACATCATCAAGAACCAGTATAAAGAATAAATACAAAAGTGTGACTCTAAGGCCGAATGAAAATACAGTAAGGGTTTCTAAGTCTACAAATGTACATAGTCTGGTTGATGGAGCTTTAACTGGATACAACTGAAATAATATACAAATACAATAGTGGTCACAATGCAAGTGAACCCCACCTGCCAAATCAATCACCCAGAAGCAAATGGAGTGCCAGCAAAACCGCTACGGAACCTGTGCAGCCAAACCTGCAAAAAAAACTGTGGCACAATGGGGGTAAGTTGCCAACTTGTGAGTAGAAGACATCACCGAGTAGAAACCGAATGTATGACTATCTCCTAGGTCATACAGTACAATAATAATGGTAATAAAGAAATCGAATGATAACAAAGGTGACAATATAAACATAAGTATAAACCAAAGTATGCGTGTCAGTGTCATAAAGTGGTAACAAGTCATATGTAAATGTATGTATGTGTGTAAATGCATCAATCAATATATGCTCAGCAACGACACACTAAATCATGATAAAACCTGAGTGCCCAGCATCGACACTCGAAAACATCATGGAAATGTGGTATGTAATGAAACAGTGCGTACCGGCGTAAAGCCAATCTACAGTGCATAACCAGAATGTATGTATATGAATGCAATGTGGTATGTAAATAAGAATTTCGATATCTAACTAGCATGTAAGAGCAAGAATACTAACAATATGAATAAACTACCAGCGGGCAGGTTACACAAGTGAAGTAACATTTTTCTAATGTATACATGACATGGCAATTACAGATGATGATGTGTGTGAGCCGGCAAGCAAGTGTACGTGCAACATGCGCATCATCGGTAATGGTGCATGTGTCCTAGCAGACGAGATCATAACAGCTAATGAAAACCCACATATATATATGCTTTGAAATGGAATTAACAAGAACAGAGCAGAAAGTAAATAGTAAACTATACATATCCGAGTTGATATATCTAATAGTCGGCGATCCACCCTCATAACATCACGTACGGTATAATCCATCGTACGGCATCCTCGAGTCAAGAGTGCGGATCAATCATCATCAATATATCTCATACGGTATAGTCCGTCATACGGCATCCTCAAAATCGAGGGTACGGGTCAAATATATATATATATATATATATATATATATATATATATATCATCATCATCATTCTTACGGTATCATCCATCGTACAAAATCATAATCACGGGTACAAATCTAAGGTCTCGTACATCTTATTATATCATCAGGTCACATGTTATCGCATGTTATGTGTTATCGCCCAACGATCCAATAATATATCATATCATATACGAGGTCTCACTCGATCAAATATCATTACCTGACGACATCATATTCGATCATATCGACTCATATCCAATAACATAATATCCTCATCTCACGTGTATATGTATATATATATATATATATGAACAAACGCACACACATACACACACACACACATACACATATACCCACAAATATATGAATCAAGTGTATGTATGTGTGTGTGCGTGTGTGTGACAACACATATCCTAAGGTTCACGACTAAGGTAAAAGAGACTAAGGTTATACCTTTCTACGAATACGCTTACTCTAATCCTACGGTCTCCTAAAACCGTACTTGCTAAGTATCCAAGTCTTGTATCAACAGATATATATAATAAATACAGATAACCTATTCTGCGGTTGCGGGGGTGCTATACGCCATCCACTCGACTTTCCCCATAGATATACATATACTCACCTCGATCCTCGCTTGCCGAAGTCGATGACGCTACGCTCTCCCTTTTCGTCTGAAGTCCAGGCAAAGGTACCTAAAGTTTCAAGCACATCGTATCGTAAACAAGAATCGCATATGAAAACTAACACGGCACGAGGAGTGCACATAGGTTAGAACCTACGGCCTACGCATGCAAAACAATCAAAGAACACTCATCATTGACGTATAAACGTCCAACGACCAATTCCAAATTCAAATACCAAAAACCAAGTTTTAGAAATCGGAAAAACATTGCCAAAATCAACATCAAAAAGCTCCCAGATTTTTGCTCATGTAAATTGGGACCAAACTAACAATACAGGGGCTAGGTTATAAGGTAAGTGAGCTACAGGCCAAACCACTACACCAATGCCAAAAATTGGCCCGGCGAGATAGGCAAAAAAACCGATATCGCCGGTCGAATGTAGAATCTGGAGTCTCGTCTCTCAGTAGTGGTCTTCTAGTGGTCTAACTAGGTTTATGAAGTTGTTTGATTTTCCTATAAACACTCCAAGTTGCTCCAGATTCCCTGTAGTCCTCAAAAACCACAATACCGACATCGGAACACTTCTCACTCAAGTCTTGGGTTTTTACTACACTCAATTGGTCCAGGATTCATACACTAGAAGGGTTGAAGATTATCTAATCCTTAAACACACCATCACAACTCATAACCAGCCTTAACCTCATCTTGGAAATTTCCAAGATCACTAAACCTCTTTAGATCAACTCTAAACTACTATAGGAGTTAAAGAAACTCAGAAAAAAGATAAGAAGTGTAGGATATACATCATGGAGCAACTAAGTGAAAACCCTAGATGATCCTAAGTACTCAAATTCCAATCTTGATCTACCAAAGGTGTTTGTAGTGAGGTTGTGCATATTTTTTGTGAAGGTGGCATGGTGTTTTGGTAGAGATTTAGGGGTGGTTTCTCGTGGTAATGAGGATGATGAAGTATGAAAGTGGAGGAGAAGAAAAATGAAGGAGAGAAATGAGGTGGTGTGGAAATGATGAAGGGAAATGAGAGAGTGTGTGGAACATTCTCCACTCCTCTCCCCCCTCTCTCCCCCATCCTCCCATATCCCCATCCTCACTCTCTCACAAATATCTTATCTTTAATTCTTTTTATTTTTAAACAAAAAAACAAACAAAACCATATGTACATGCACATGAAGAAATAAGGCCATGGTTTCATAAAAATGTAACAAGTGTTTTGCAACATAATTTGTTGCATGTCATGCACATAAACCGGATTAATGCATAATTAGTGAAATATTAATCAAGTTTAACATAATTTGCATATAAATAATTTATGAAATGTCTAAATCACATAAATTCTTTCAAAGTCAATAATCATATTAATTTTCCAAATATTTTCCAAACTATCGGTATATAATTATACCATTTCATTAAAACCAATTTCAATATTTTTCTCATATTCTTAAAATTTATTATTTTAATTATTTAAATTCCCTAAAATAATATTTTATTTTCTGAAATGTTACACTAACAATACGATGGAGTCAGCGAGCATAGGAGAATCATGGCTTGATCCTCATCTTCGATCTTCACATCGATATTCTTTAAGTCCATCACTATCCTATTCATCTTGTCTAAATGGTCTTTGATAGACATACCTTCCTTCATCAGAATGGTGTAGAGGCACTGCTTCAAGTACAACCAATTTACGAGAGATTTCTTCAAATAGAGCGAATCCAACTTCTTCCATTGCTTGGACGTGGTCTCCTCTTTGGTAACCTTACGGAGCATCTCGTCGGCCAATGATAATTAGAACGCATTATGGGCTCACATCTCCATCTCTTCTTTCGCCGCCAACGTAGTCTCATTCGGGAGTTTGTCTAGCTCGAACACGATCTTATACATGCCTTGCTACTTCAAAAGGGCGGTCATCTTGAAACTCCAGAGGCTAAAACTGTTTCAGCTATCGAATTTCTCCACCTTGAAGTTTGTCAATACCATATTATGGAATGAAATCCAGAATTGAACCAAGCTCTGATACCAGTTGTTAGCGAAAAACGCTAATTTTAGATGGAATACAGCAAATAAGGGAGAAATGAGAATAAGATCTTATCAGCGAAAGAATATTTTGCACTAATGTGGAGAAAACTATTTTACAATGGAATTTGAGAACTACAAAATATACAAGAGCTCTCAAACTCTCAATCTCTCACAAAATCTCACTATAACTCACAAGTGCTTGTGTTTGCTTGATTACTTGATGCCCATCTCAAATGATTCCTAAATTATTTATAAGGATCCAATGAATGGTTCTAGAAAGCTTCTAGAACTCCTCTAGAATTTCTAGATTATTTCTAAAAGTTCTTCTAGAAGATGTCTAGATCCATTCAAAAAAAAATTCTAAAAGATCTCTAGAAATTCTAGACTTCTTCTAGAAACACTCTAGAACTTAAGTTTGGACTCAAGAACCCATGCTTAGGTTTATGTGATTTTGCATCACAAATCAACAATATGCCCTAAGACTAAACTTTTCACCTATCCTATCTAATCTTGATAATTTATTAGAGTATGTATGTCTCTTAGATCTAGATAGCTACGCTATGCTATCTTTTAATTTTATTAATTATTTAAACCTGAATTTTTTTATATGTTATCCTTTTGATCTAATTTATTTTGTTATAAGTATTTATATTCTCTTAAAAAAATTTAGGAATATATTCTCTCAAAATAAGTACTATATAAATTAGTATATATAGCAAACTAACTAATATGTGTAACAATGGCTACAAATTTCCATTTTAGGATAAATTACAATCATCCAACCAATAATATTAGCTATAAAAAGATAAACTTCCTTCAGAATACAATACATCACTATTTTTCAAATAAATATGACTTTATAATTGGAGAAGGGTGCATGCTTTAGGGATGGAGCAAAAATCTAGTGATCAAAACCATATCGACTTTTCGAATACTAACTCTTTTTAGGGTCTACATTAATCTTTTTTTATTTTTAAATCTATGTAGATATAGATGTTGGGGGAGCATACAGCGGATGAGTGACAACCAACACTTATGGATCTAAACTAAGATCCTTTTAAAACGAATAAAAAAAACTGGAACAAACGCAAATCAAATAACACAAAAGATTTAGGGGGAAAAGGGAGAACTCTTTATTAGAACATTCGAGAAAAAAAGCCTTATAGAGAATTACAATAACCCTCTCCTTTATGATCTCCAACGAGATCTTCTTCTCTCCCTCTCTCAAATCTCTCCTTATGATTGTCTTGATCCCTTATAAAACCTTATCTCGCATCTCTTAACCTTATGATCAATACAATAATTTAAACTTTTAACCCTAAAATTCTATATATAGCTCATACAAATCTGAGTTACAATAAGATTCTAAAAATTACGAAACTGCCATCCAGAACTTGATTTTTCGAGATAAATTTCGAACTGGAATTTGCACTTATTTGTAAGGAAGATGCATGAACTTGTAGGGGCAGACATCTGCACTTTCTCTACTTGAGGAGCAGAGTGTTGGCAGACGTCTGGCCTTGATGGTTCAAACATCTATGCCCCTTAGCGCGTCTGGTCAGAGCGTGGACAGACGTCTGACGCTCATAGCTCAGACATCTGGGCCTCTTCAAGAATTCTAGACTTTATTGCCAGACATCTAAAATTCATTGCTCCAAACATCTGGCCCTTCTCTGGATTTACGAACAGTCTCGATATACAAGACATCCTTCAACAGTCTCCACCTTGATGTGTATCCTTATAGCCACCTTGAAAAATTATTGTCATCGCCTTTTATCCCTTAGGATTTCCTTAGTTGTTTTCCCCGTTTCCCCTACTGGCACAGCTCCAACCCTTGAAACCGTGAATTGATACAATCTTTCCCCAGAACTGCGAGACTGTTGTTGTCATAGTTTTTAACCAGAACTGCGAAACTGGAGCTATCACAGTTTTTAACCAGAACTGCGAAACTGGAGCTATCACAGATTTTAACCAGAACTGCGAAACTGATGCGACCCTCCTACCGAGGTCGCTCTTCTTCATATTTGAGTACCTGAATAGAAGCAAATATTGACTTGAACTTCTCCGTAGGAATAAGCATCGTCAGCATGTCCGCCGAATTCACCTTAGGGTTACCCAAGACGGCAGTAAGGTTTCGGGAGGCATCGTCCATGCCAAATTAAATTTTTGCCGTTTTAGCTAACCCTAACTTGAATCGTTTACTAGAAATAATACGGAATCGATATGCAAACACTTTGCAATAAGTAAAGAGAGCAAGGAATACAACCTTTGTACACTGGTCCTTCACTTCAATAGCTCCGTGTAGTAGTCCCCTTCGCTCTGATCGTAAATCCGGACTCTAGAGAGGCTCCATGAAGAAACGAACATGCTTGCTTCGATGACTTCGAGGCCGAAAATGATCTACGTCGAGGAGACACTAACCCAAGCTATTTCTTCACTAGGTCAAGAACTTTGTGAAGAGAACACCCTATACTAAATGGCAAGTAGTAGAATTGATTTTCTCACACTTTTTCTCATAACTCTATTAGATCTAAAAAGCTTTTTAGGAGGAAGAAGAAGAAGATGATGAACTCAAGAGAATAATTCATCCAAATGAATTATTGCGCCCATGGCTGAGTTAAGACCTCATGCTTAACTCATGTAGAGAATAAACTCATGGCTATGGTTAAGGGTTGGGTCAAGTAAACTATCCTAAGGAATGAAAAAAGAGTGGACTTTGTCAAAGTTCTACAAGCTTCTCCAAGCTTGAAAACTTTGACCAAGTCTTTTGCCCTTTTGTAATAACTTAAGAAATAATCAAAACCCTTATTTAACCCTAGCGTGGTATAAGTCTCATACACCTATCTTGCAATCAAGCATGACACAATCCATGTGCACAAATATACATATCACATATATTCAATGTGCACATCAAATGAGAAAAGAAATCATTAGTGAGATAAATATTAGTTAATGTAATATAATATATCAAATATATAAATATACATTAAATTATCAAATCAACTCGTGATTTAATAATCCGGCTACATCACATATAACCGACTAATATCAAATGCAACATATTATCGAATCAACGCTTGATCCGATAACTCGGCTATATCACATATAACCGACCAATGTCATAAATCATGAGAATAGAAAACGGTATCTTATATCGTATCAATCTCGGTCCCGCACATACCACATATGTGCTCCTACTCTATTTCGCTTGAGCCAGGAAACCCCTGTGTAGGACTCTAAAGACTCGTCAATACGCCGGCAGTAGGTGATGATCATATCAAACACCCACAAGCAACAAGCGGTCTGCTAAACGTAACAGCCACCCGGGTATTGAGGGATCAGAAGATCAATAAGCAAGCCTGCTCACACTCCTGCGAATCCAGTCAGTAACACTACCGTACATTTCGGTCTCTTCGTATGATATGTCGCATGTCTCGTCTGGGGGTGGTAAACGTCAGAACCTAATAACTCGATAAGTCGTGTCGATATGAGGCTCATAACGGGTCGAGAAACTACTGATAACACTTACCAGTATATCTCTGAAGCTGCCTTGGCTAAGGACTTCCTGTTATAGCCAATCGAGCATTGCACAACATCAACTCCCTATACCGGGAGAAACGAAATCCCTCCTATCGCTCATTGCCTCCATGTGATTCGGGACTGTAACCAAAAGCCACCGTTTTGCACGTTCTCTTGAACGTGGTAAGGTGGAAATCAAAGCACAGTGGGAATCACACAAGACTCTATGACGATCTTGGGTCTACAGACTAACCTGTACCAGTGTCACCAGAGAACTGCCATCTGACGTGAGGTATATACCATCTGGGAGTTCTCGGCGAGTCCGTCCAGTGTACCCAGTCTCCACTGAGCACCCGTATACTGTCTCTGATGTCAAACACCAATGGATATGGGATCATCCATCACCCATCTACATGGGTTGAGAAGCTATACGCTAGTCTACTCTGGTATATCGATGCCCTGTCTCGATTTACCTACGACTAGGAACATTTGAACGATGTACTTAACGACTACTTTGTCCCCACTAGTATGATCTGCATCATAATCCTGGTAGTCAAGTACTCATCCTAAGGGCTTTATCAACATGTAACATAGAGAAAATCAGAGTACATGTTAAGATAAAGTGCAACCAGATAGCTTACTATCATGTCGAGTAAGAAAGTCCTCCCTATATATGTCCAAGCATCCACTACAATATACATCGTATGTACAGTAATGGCCTCTAGGGCATACATATCACTAACAATCTCCTACTTGCGCTAGGGCCATCTGTTGTAGTATCTAATACCCAACAATTAGCAGTGGTTGAAGTATCTCATACTCAACCATCCATAAAAGTCTCTACTAGGAAATAAGACTTTGTGAGTGGATCCACACTGTTGTCCTCTATGTCTACTCTCCTAACCTCGATCTCCCTAGAGATCATCCATCTCCATGATCGGGTGATACTGCCTAAGAATATGTCTGGATCACTGATGGGACGAGGGTTCTAGGCATAAGACACAACTCCATTGTCAGACAATGGTAGGAACGAAAGTGAACTAATATACATCCAGACTACCTCTTTGGCAGCATCCTTGGTAGCAATGTATCCAGCCTTTATCGTCTAGTATGTTACGGTATCTAGCTTAGAACTCTTCCAACATACCGTCCCTCCAATGAAGGTAAAGACAATGCCTGTGACTGACATTCAGTCGACCATACCACCCTGGAAGCTATCCAGTGATTCTCCCCAGGATCGATTGATACCATCTCACTACACCTAGTGAGAATCCTAACATCTATTTAGATCTATCTCATAGATCCAAAATCCAGGATTTTAGGAGGTATCACCTTGATCCTATATGGATAATCCCTATAATAAGAGGAGATTGACCGAGCGTAGCATAGGAAACTCCTTCCCTATCAAGAGTATGTCATCCACGTACTATACAAGGATCAGCACCATACTCCCTACTACCTTTTTGTATATACAAGGTTCATCTACCTTTTTGATGAAGTCAAACTCTTTGACTACCACATCAAAACAGATGTTCCAACTCCGCGATGCCTGCTTTAACTCATAAAGCAACTTGCACACGTTTCCGCTGCTCCCACTGTCTACGAAGCCCTCTGACTGTGTACTTATAGACGCTCTCTTCTAAATCACTATTTAGAAAAGCAGTCATGACACCCAACCGCCAGAAATCGTAGTCATGGTATGTAGCAATGGAAAGTAGGATCCGGATGTACTTAAGCATAGGCACTAGAAAAGGTTTCATCATTATCCACACCTGGTCGATGACGAGAACCTTTTACAACTAGTCTTAGCTTTGAAAGTCTCAACTTTTCCATGTATACCCAGTAATCTTCTCAAGATATACTTGCTCCTGATGGGGATTTAATTCTTCAGATAAAGCAGCCATAGTCCATACTCTGTTGGTGTATATGGATTCCATCTCAGATAGCTTAACATCCAGCCATTCTCACAGAGTCCCCATTCTTGATGGCCTGCTCGAAACTAGTTGGGTCATCATCTCATGATGCAATCCTTGCTCCCACTGTCATAGAGAAACCGAAGTATCTCTCAAGTGGATGAGGAACCATACTAGATCGGCGGAGAGGCTGAGGTTCGTCGGGAAAACTATTGAATCTTCCGTGTTTACCAAATCATCGGCTGCATTTTGTATAGCTGGAACTCCTTCCAGTTCTACCTCATGTCCACAAATTTCTTCACAAGAAATTCCCTTTCAAAAAGGTGGCATGCTGAGAAACAAAACACCTTTTGTTCCTCAGTTTGGTAGAAGATATTCCCTTGCGAATGCTTGGGATATCCAACAATCTTTCAGAGATTTGACCGTGCCTCGAGGTTGTCCGGATTTTGCTTTTGACATAGGCCGCACAACCCCAAATCTTCATAACCTTAAGAGATGGACTATTCCCATACCATATCACATATGGAGTGGTAGGCACCTGATTTGGTTGGAACCTTATTCAATAGGTATGCAGCTTCTCAAGTGCATAACCCCCAAAACGAAATAGGTAACTCAGTAGTACTCATCATAGAGCACACCATATCACATAGGGTGCGATTGCTCCTCCCCGATATACCATTGTGCTGTGGTGTATACGGAGAAGTAATGCTGAGAGAGAATCTCATTCTCCTTTAGAATAGTTCAGGAATTCCGTGCTCAAATATTCTTCTCCTTGATCTTATCTAATTACATAATACTTATACCCGTTTTGGTTCTCTACTTCTAGCTTATATTCTTTGAATATCTCAAAAGGATCAGACTTGTGTTTCAACAGGAACATATGTCCAAATCTTAAGAGATCCTCAGTGAATGTAATGAAGTACAAAGAACCAGTCCTGGCATGTGTAGACAGGGGACCTACATACATCAATATGTATCAATCCCAAGAGTTTACTAACTCTTTCTCTGTTTCCAATAAACGGAGCTATGGTCATCTTATCTTTGTGACATGACTGGCAAGTTTCACAAGATGTAAATTCAAACAGATTTAAATATACATCTAAATGTAACTTAGCTAGTCAGGTCACATTGATATGACCTAGTCTACAATGCCTTAAGAAGGATTCGTTCATTTCTGAACTCTTCCTCTTGTGTGTGTTCTGTACGTTAAGAATTGTAGTTTGATTTAGAACGTATATGCTTTTAGATAACTTGCTTGAACCGATCAAATTTTGATATAGGAAAACGTTGACAACATTATCCAACAATACAAAATTATATCCTTCTTTACTAAATAAAGAGACTGATATGATATTGTATATCAGGTTCGGTATCTAATAACATTCGTTCAGAATCAATGTATTTGGTAATACAGGGTGATAACTGCCAACAATCTTTGCTACAACACTTGCACCATTTCCAACTCTTGAAACTTATCACCCATTCCCAGTTCTCTACCTTTTCGTAGCCCATGTAACAGATTACATATGTGGGATCCTGATCCGGTATCTCATACCCAGGACGTAAAGGAAACCGAGAAACAGTTCTCTGTAATGAACACACCCAAAGAAGATGCATCAGAATGCACTTTCTTCGTTTGGGTGGCATGGGAATTCTGGTAATCCCCTATTTCCTGCTCGGTCTTATAACAATTATAAGTTGGAGCGGGACCAACATTCCTTAGCGCAGTATAACAAGCGGGTTCGGTAAATACATCCATATTACTATCTTGATTAAGGCGTGATATGGTTGCTACCTGGAAAGAGAGAGAGAGAGAGAAGAAAACACTCAGCGTATGCTCTTGCAAGATTAGATTGGTTATTAAAATATCTAATCAGGATGGCTCCCAATGTTTTAGTCAAATCTTTCTTCAAACTTTAAAAGGAAAGACTAGTCGGGATTAATTACACCCTACAAGTTCGCCAATCTTTCAGCCAGGCCAGTGCCGGTACTTTGAGGGAGGTTCCCTTTGCTTTCACACGGGCCTAATTAAAATAAACCTCGTTTTCCTAAGGGCGTAACCCCGTTGACACCTTTCGAGACACCTACTTGATCGGCTAATTGTAATGTGTAAAACTCTCCCAGGAGTAACACTTACTCGCAGTGGGTATCGGGATCCAACTATCTCATAGAAAGTATGCAATCTCATTGCAAATTTCAACACATGAAATTCCCGATAATATTTTGCCCCTAGCGTCCTATGACCTTGACGCATGCTAACAAACCATAGTCCGCTAGTAAAGTTCAACCCGTACATTTTCCGATTGAATTAAACCTACCCGCATGACCCTTGAAGCAGGCCAAAAAAGTCGCACGACTACCCTAACTCAAGCGCATATGCTTATGCAGATAAGCATAAATAGCTACCGAACACTATGCCTTGACGCAGGCCAACAAACGTAGCTTGAATACTATGAAGTACTTATCTGAAATGACGGAGGGCTACGATAGGTTTTTAAGAAAACCCTTTGTGTAATGAACTTGATATCTTTGTAGAATCAAATGATTTATAATGGAGTGGTTTTGAGGCCTTTGCTAGTTTTGCTAAAGTGGTCACTCCCGGTGAAAGGATCGTCGGCTCTTTCCTTATCGAATAAGGTGCAGGATATTTCACAAATACCACTATGCAAAGCTAGAACTAGAAAAATAATCAAAAGACAAAACCGAGGGTTGTAGCAGCTTCCAGTTATTGCTAAATAGGTCACTCCAGGTGAAGGGATCTCGGCTCTTTCCTTATCGAATAAGGTGCTGGATGTTCTATAGGGAACACCGCTATGCAAAGCAACAACTAGAGCTACCTGTTTTTGAAAATTCGATTCCACAACATCTTTATATTTATTTTCTTTCATTAATCTCATTAATGAATTCCCATCATTTTAAGTTACCTAAACATCCCAAATAAATACAACGTACGCTTATGCCATCCGCATTCGCCTTGATGTCCCCTCGTGCACCGTTAGGTTAGGTAACTAACGGCAGAGCGGGGCAGTGCTAGCGCGGGTGTAAAACATAAGTAACGTCTATATAATATATCACATATACTATATCCTGTATCCATCTCAACATATCAAATTATCACATCACAGATATCACAGCAGAAGAACAACATATGAAATATTTGATATACTAGGATTTTCGTGTTTTAAATTAAGCCTCTATAAAACACGGATTCCACGGTCGTGATAAATAGCCAATCCCACACCCCTAGACCCCTATGAGAGCGTCAAGAAACCCTACCAATTCTAGAGTTAGGAGACCCGGTCTCGACTCATCGAGATGGTCTCCCACTGGACCCTAGAACCCAGTTACTTGTGCTTCCCGCCTTGGGTCTATCCTAATACGGAAAAGTAAATAATATACAATGGTGACACCATCCTCAACCCGGAAGTGCTCCGATAAAAGAATATTACATACAATGAATTTTACATGAATGAAAATGAAAAACTCTCATCTCACATAAAACCTCCGGCTATTCAAAACACGACGATCCAATATAACATATCATAGCAACACATAACATCGCATGTCATCAACGTAAGTAAATATGCGTATCCCAATTGTCGTTGACATATAGCACCGAAACCGGCGATACACCACATATTACACTTACGGTCGCAGAAAAGAAAGTGAAAAACAACAACAGTTGGAATCCGCAACTACCTTAGACATCACATGCCTAACCAAACGAATTCCTTAGACATCGAATGCCTAACAATTATAAATCCCGCATTTTAGTCTCGATCTCGAAAACACTTTTCAATATCTGGTCGGGCAATTCAACAAGATTCCCAACAACTTGATCGAATGCTCGTCGGAAACTTTAGTAGACGGTCGCACCCCCGATGCCATCGACGAAGTGCACTAAGGCGGACCACCGCTGCCGCGAGCACCCGAACGGATGCTTTTGTCGACAAAGTTCTCCTACAGTCACTTGGTCGGGGCTATGGGGCGTAGCTATCTATTATGTTTACCCGGCGAGTATCCGCGTACACTACGTGATTGCGACGGAGTTTTGATCACATCAAAATCCCGTGGCAACCGATCATCTGAGACTAAACCGCTAGATTTATAACATTTAAATTAGTCATCTCATAACTACATGTGGATTCCAAATATTGTATCCCATCACATAATATCTGGACGATTATAAACTCTTCGATCGATTCATCAAAGTCCCACAATTTCCCGACAGCTCAACACTTGAGCACAGTTTTAATAATACCCAGAAAATGCCACAGTACCTATGAACCAGCCGTAGAAGGGTCAAAACAACGCCTCACATGTGACAACGCTAAACTACCACAAACCCTGGGGTTCAAGTGGCAGTTTTGAAGGCCACATATTCGAGTTAAGGTTTACGTTCTTCTTGAGGGTCCAAAGAATCACTTGCATATTTTTCCGAATACGTTAAACTTGGAAAAATGGGATTTTGACATTCGATCGAACTTTTTAACTTCGCCTAGACAATATGTGAATAACCCAAAACAATGTTAAAACTACGAATACGAAACACTCCGAGTTGCCTTTGCATTGATTTAATCATCACATGAAAAAGTAGAAAAAATAAACACCACCTGAAATACCAAAACCTTAAGCATAGAGCATGAAAAAAATTTAGGACCCTGAATCCACCCCCAGGCCGGCCTCCTCGGTTTTGGTGGACATGTGCTCGGCCAAAATCCGAGCACATGGTCCCAAGTTTCTTCCATGCTCCTATATTTGCTCATAGATGATTCTGCACTTTTTTGAAAAATTTTTGTAGCTCATTTTAAAATCGACAGAAACATCGTTTTAGTATTTCAAGTTTCGGAGTTCATTTCGTTTTCGTAATCTAACATTATCCGTATTATTTTCTAGCATGGCTCTGATACCACTGTAGGGTTACCCAAGACGGCAGCAAGGTTTCGGGAGGCATCGTCCATGCCAAATTAAAATTTTGTCGTTTTAGCTAACCCTAACTTGAATCGTTTACTAGAAATAATACGGAATCGATATGTAAACACTTTGCAATAAGTAAAGAGAGCAAGGAATACAACCATTGTAGACCGGTCCTTCACTTCAATAGCTCCGTGTAGTAGTCCCCTTCGCTGCGATCGTAAACTACGGACTCTAGAGAGGCTTCATGAAGAAACGAACATGCTTGCTTCGATGACTTCGAGGCTGAAGATGTTCTACGTCGAGGAGACACTAAACAAAGCTATTTCTTCACTAAGTCAAGAACTTTTTGAAGAGAACACCCTATACTAAATGGCAAGTAGTAGAGGATGATGAAGTTGGAAGTGGGCTCAATTTAGAATTGATTTTCTCACACTTTTTCTCATAACTCCATTAGAACTAGAAAGCTTTTTAGGAAGAAGAAGAAGATGAACTCAAGTGAATAATTTATCCAAATGAATTATTGCGCCCATGGTTGAGTTAAGTCCTCATGCTTAACTCATGTATAGAATAAACTCATGGCTATGGTTAAGGGTTGGGTCAAGTAAAATATCCTAAGGAATGACAAAAGAGTGGACTTTGTCAAAGTTCTAAAAGCTTCTCCAAGCTTGAAAACTTTGACCAAGTCTTTTGCTCTTTTGTAATAACTTAAGAAATAATCAAAACCCTAATTTAACCCTAGCATGGTATAAGTCTCATACACCCATCTTGCATGTATCATCAAGCATGACACAATCCATGTACACAAATATACATATCACATATATACAATGTGCACATCAAATAAGAAAAGAAATCATTAGTGAGCTAAATATTAGTTAATGTAATATAATATATCAAATATATAATTATACATTAAATTATCAAATCAATTCTTGATTTAATAATCCGGCTATATCACATATAACCGACTAATATCAAATGCTACATCTTATCGAATCAACGCTTGATCCGATAAATCGGCTATATCGTATATAACCGACCAATGTCATAAATCGCGAGAATAGAATATGGTATCTCATATAGTATCAATCTCGATCCCGCACATATCACATATGTGCTCCTACTCCGTTTCGCTTGAGCCAGGAAACCCCTGTTTAGGACTCTAATGACTCGTCAATACGCCGGCTGTAGGTGATGATCATATCAAACACCCACAAGCAGCAAGCGGTCTGCTAAACGTAACGGCCACCCGGGTATTGAGGGATTAGAAGATCAACAAGCAAGCCAGCTCACACTCCTGCGAATCCAGTCAGTAACACTACCGTACAGTCCAGTCTCTTCGTATGATATGTCGCATATCTCATCTAGGGGTGGTAAACGTCAGACCCCAGTAACACGATAAGTCGTGTCGATATGAGGCTCATAACGGGTCGAGAAACTACTGATAACACTTACAAGTATATCTCTGAAGCTTCCTTGGCTAAGGACTTCCTGTTATAGCCAATCGAGCACTGCGCAACATCAACTCGCAATACCGAGAGAGACGAAACCCCTCCTATCGCTCATTGCCTCCATGTGATTCGGGACTATACCCAAAAGCCACCGTTTTGCACGTTCTCATGAATGTGGTAAGGTGGAAATCAAAGAACAGAGGGAATCACACAAGACTCTATGACGACCTCGGGTCTACAGACTAACCTGTACCAGTGTCTCCAGAGAACTGCCATCTGACGTGAGGTATAATACCATCTGGGAGTTCTCGGCGAGTCCGTCCAGTGTACCCAGTGTCCACTGAGCATCCGTATACTGTTTCTGATGTCAAACACCAATAAATATGGGATCATCCTGTTGGAGATAGTGCCCTCAGAGTCAATTATTAGGTCACAGGTACGTGATTGTAATGATTGAGGGAGGACCTATCCCGGTAGGACAGTCTTACTCGAGATGATAGTATGCTATCTGGTTTACCTTTATCATCGTGCACTGCTTTAGGTGACATGACAGGTCACTATTGCACGTTGATAGAGCCCCTAGGATTCTTGCTTGACTACCGGCAGTATGAGGGCGATCATATACGTGGGAGCTGGTAGTCTACAAGCATATCCTTAAAAGGTCCCTAGTCGTGGGAGTTTCGAGACCGGGCATCGATACTCCATTAGTAGACTAGTGTATACAGTCGAGACCCCGACGAGGGGCGGTGGCCGGTCTCACAAGCCACTGGTGTCTGTTGGTTCACCTAAGATGTATACAGGTGCTCATTGGGTTATGAGTACACCGGACAGGACTCGCCGGGAATATGCTAGTTGGTCATATACCAGACGTCAGATGGCAGTTCCCAGGTGACATGTGTGCAGGTTAGTTCATCGACCTGGGGATCGTCATTTGTCTCGTGTGAGTTCCCACTGTACTTTGATTACCACCCTACCACGGCTCAAAGGAGTCGTGCAAACAGGTTTTAGTTGGGTACAGTCCCGAGCCACATGGAGGCAGTGAGCGTATCTTCAGGGGTTCGTCTCTCCCGGTATTGGGGGTGAGGTCGTGCTGTGTCTAGGAGAGCCATTACACAAAGTCCTTGGCCAAGGCAAGGAGATTTACTGGTAGGTATTCCAGTAGTATCTCAGGGTGTTCTGGGCTTCACTCCGACACGACTTGTACCGCTTTTGGGGGTCTGACTTTTACCAACCCCCTAGGCCCGCCATGCGATACTCATAGACGAACGGACCGGACTGCACGGATATTGTCACTGACAGGCTCAGTAGGGTGTCAGGATGAGTTCACTCATCGACGTCCCTTTTTAGTCAATAGCTGGTGGCCCGTCACGTATTGGCTTATACCTCTGACGTGCTAGTGGTTAAATCCACAACCATAGTATTGATGAGTCTTTAGAGTCCACCACACTTTCTGTTACTCAAGCTTTCGGGCGAAACGCTGTAGAGGCCGTATGGAGATATGGCAGGGTCCGATCAGATACGTGCGGTATTGCACGGATCAGGATCGGACGGTTTGTACTAGTGGCCGTATGGTTATATGGCAGCGTTCGATCAGATACGTGCGGTATTGCACGGATCAGGATCGGACGGATATTACTAGCCGGCTTTGGTTTAAGCCGGATCCTAGTATAGTACAGTGTAGATTTTGTCTCATTGCATTTGTATCCGGACGGAATACAGATGCAGGTGTGTATGCACAGTATTGGGTTTTCCTGTAATTTATTACGGGACCAGTTTTCTGGAGTTGCCAGTTTGCATTCCGTTCCGGCCGGTTTTTCTTTGTTCTTTCCCGGCCGGACTTTTCCGATGGAGGGGGTAATTTGCAGTTTTGCAAATTACACTTTGTGGAGGACTTTTTTGCATAAGGGTTGATATGATAAGCATCTTTGCTTTTCATGCTTTATTGTGATAAGAAAGGATTAGGATTGATGTGTAGTTTTATGATGATTATGTTTGGATGTGGTCACCCTCCTCCTTTTACTACGATCACCTCCCTTCATGCTTCTTATTCTTTCTCCACCATTTCTAAGTTGATTAAGTTTTTCATAAGAATGAAAAGTTTTTCCTTTCCATGGTTGAGTGAGAAGAAAATGAGAGCTTCATGTTTGAGAGGAGAAAAATGAGAGTGATTCATTTTGTGTATATCATTCTTCATCTCATTCCATTGCTAGAAAATTGAAAGCACCAATTTTCTATACACCATTCCTCCATCTATGGCAACCAACCCCAAAAGTGAGACATACACTCTACACTACACTTCCTACAGCAAATCTTGGACGCGTCGATTCGCCAGCTTCGCGCCCGAGTTGCCTCGGTATTGAGGTGGGAGCCCGTAAAAGATGCAGGCGACGTGGTGCCCTTCCGGCGAGGAGGCGACGACCGGAGATCCCGTGAGGAGATCGGAGTGGAGATGAAGACCGGAGGACTCGGATCAGTCGGTACATCTCTAACCCGTATTCTAGTTAGCTTAGACTTGTTAATGGTTACGATCCGGAGTTTAGTGCGCGGTGGTGCCGGTTTGCAAAGTCCGCAAAATTAAAGTTTATCACCGCTTCCGCTTTCCGGCGTCGGATTGACGGCCGGGGCGCCGCCGTGCACTTACAGTGGTATCAGAGCCTCGCCATTAACTTAGTCTAGCTTTGTGTAATGTGTTTGCATTTCCGATCGATCAAAAAGTTCCAAAACTGCATTTTAGTTCGCATCAGTTTCTGTTGAAAATTTTTGGTCTCGAAAAATTTTTCAGGTTGTAAAATATTGATGTACTGGAAAATCTAAGAGTTCTGTAAAAATTTGACGAAGTAACTCCACAGTTGGAGCGCGGAACCGCCGCGAAAACCCCATTTGTGCGGCCCTTCCGCCGCTCACTATTCACATCACTTCACCATTTTTTTACAGAGGCCTTCTGGGCTTAAAATATGGGCTTTGGAATATTAAAGTTGGGCCAATTGTTTCTGTGAGTGCTACAGTTTTCTTTGGGGCCCACTTGTTAATTGTTTGATCAATCGGAAATTTTTTAAACACATTTTTCACAGTATTTACATTATATCTGCGACCGTGAATGTCACTCGATCGGTAAATCCGGTCTAACTGCTATAGCCCGGTTAGACGGATTTGCGAACGTGACTTTCACGTTGATGTTCTATGTATTTGCTGTGATGTTGCGGATCGGTCGTGGGGGGTAGCCTGGATGCAATGCTAGTACTGTGCTGTTGTATTATGTACATTTGATATTGCGGGGCGAGCGTCCGACATGTGGACTGCCGTCACTGCCTGTTTGTATTATTATTTTGGGGCACGACCTGGTTGCGGTCGATGTACCCGGTGTATGTATATTTTACTTTCTGTACTAGGATTGCCCCGCGGAGGGGTGCACGGATAGCCGGGTTCTGGAGGGCAACAAGCCCGCATCTCATGGCATTGAGACGGAGGGGGCTTCGCTCTAGGATTGGCGGGCTATTCGCCGCACTCGTAGGGGGTACAGGTTGACCCAGGAGGGGTGCCCAAGTTACCGGATTCCGTGAAGTGCTGGGTGGTCCATTCACGGAGCTGAAGGGGGCTGCCTCGCTTCAGGTTTTGGCGGGTGACTTGCCGCGCCCGTAGGGGTCTAGGTTTTCATTGCACAGGCTATCCACACGACCAGGGGAACGTCGGGTTTCAGTAGTGGCTCTGTGAAACCCGGGGATCCCAGATATCTGTACTGTTTCTGTGATGCTGTTCATTCTCTGTGATGTTGCATTTCTTTCACGCCTTGAGCGAATATAATATATTGGTATATATATTAGTAGATGTAGTATATGTTTTGCATCCGCGCTAGTCCAGTCCCCGCTCTGTCGTTAGTAAGCTAACCTAACGGGTAATGACGGGACCCAGTGGCGAATGCGGATGGCATATACGTACGTCAGTATATTTTCGTTCTTTGTGGTGTGATTAATTGATGGGACTGCGTTGATTCGGATCAATGCAAGTTAAACAAACCTATTCTGATGTTGTTGGAACACTTTTCAAAAAGCTGTTATTGCAAGGACGTTCACTTTTGTTTTGCATCGTGGTATTCATTTGGAATATCCTGCTCCTCAGTCGACGAGGCAAGGGCCGAGATCCCTTCACCGGGAGTGACCCCTTGGACAAAAGTTTGCGTCAGGGCATTAACTTCACTATAGACGATTACTTTTGCTTTGCACCGTGGTATTCAGTTGGAATATCCTGCACCCCAATCTACGGGGAAAGAGCCGAGATCCCTTCACCGGGAGTGACCTCTTTAGTAAAGGTATTCGTCACTATATTTTCTAAAAAGCTATCCGTTCCTTCAACGATATCAAGTTCATTACGTTAAAGGTTTTCGCCAGAAACCATTCGTAGCCCTCCGTCGTTTCAGACGGGTAGCACGTAGTATTCATGCTATGTTTGTTGACCTTCGTCAAGGCATAGTGTATGGTAGCTGCTTGTTACCTTTCTGCTGCATAGATAGATGTGTTGGTTTGGGACAGTCGTATAGCCTTGTTGACCTTCGTCAAGGGCTTGTACGGGTGGGTTCAAATTAACCTGGACAATGACGGGTGGAACTTGACATGTGACTTATGATTTGTTGACCTTCGTCAAGGTCATAAGAGCATGGGGCAGAAATCACATCGGGAGTTTCAAAAGAACTGAAACTTGCCAGATATGCGCATACCTTCTGGAGTGTGGTAGCGTGAGCGGATTCCGTCAGGTTATCATGCGATGATAGTTGGATCCCGGTTCCCACTGATGAGTTGGTTTACTCCTCGGGTGACCCCGACTAATTCTTCTTTCAGGTTTGGAGGAGAATTTGAGGTACAGTGGGAGGTTTCCAGATTAGATAAATTGGTAACCATTCTGATCTTGGTTAGAGTGCACGCTGAGTGTTTCTTTTCTCTCTCTCTTTGGCAGCGACCATTGACCCGACCCTAGACTATGACTCAGAGACCAAGTTGACCGAACCTTCTTAACACTGGCTTTTGGATTGTCAGAGTTGCAGACCTCATTGCCACTCCTACTTTTACCCTTTTCTCCAGGACACCCCGTATTACTACGAACGTCCACTTCCATTGGACAAAACCATCGTATGGTTAGATACGAACTCAAAGGGATTCGAGGATGGTTTCCGGTTCTGGAGAAAACGGATAGGATTATTCAGTTGTCTTTTCCTTTTACCCTCTCTCAGGTTACGAGTACTCCTTGGTTTAGGGGTAGTACACCTATTACGCAAATTGGATTATCTTCTTCCAAACCTTAGGCTGGTGCCGACCGGTAGGGAATGAAGAAAACCAATTAGCATAACGATGGTGTGCAGAAGGTATTAAGTTCAGACAAAGCAAGGGATTAGTAAGAGGGCAAAGTAAATTGCAACAGATATTCACGACCAAACCAAATATTTCGTTACCACTCCCACATCACCTTTGTATTTCTCCAGGACACTCCGTATCACTACGAAGATCCACAGTTTATTTGGATACTCCATCGTATGGTTATATACGAACTCGAATGGAACTTGTTCCAGTTCGGGGATGGATTCTGGTTCAGGAGAAATAGGAATAAGGTTTATTCGGTTGTCTTTCATCTTCACCCTCTCTCATTGCGAGTGTTCCTAGGATTGGGACAGTACACCCATTATGCTTATTGGATAGTCTTCTTCCAAACCATAGGCTGGTGCCGAACGGTAGGGAAGGAAGAAAACCATTTGGCCTAAAAGGGTGTGCAGAAGGTAAAGACTAAAGACATATGAAGGGATTTGGAGAGGTGGCAAAGAATTATACGGTTACAGTCGTGAATCTGGAAGAGGCATTACTAGGAATACCAGGATACCCCATCGAAACATTTCAATGTTTCAGTCTCACTATGTACTGTTAAAGGAAACTGATTTCCCGATTAGACACTTGCTCCAGGGTATGTATTTACCAGGTTTGATTCTCATATCTGTATGGTTTTACAGATGATGAGTGGGAGTAAGTTATTGGGAATTCGGTGATCATCCTCATTATATCGGGATTCGTTGTAATCGGTGATATTTGAGGAAATCACCAGGGCTGTTTGCCGGTCGGCAAATATTTGGTTTTGAATATCCGCTGTTATGCACCAATTTCAAATTGATATATCTGTACGTCTATTTTCATAGAGTGAGATATACCTTTCTGAAATTATGTCTACGACATTTACCTATATCAGTGGATGGTTAGGTAAGGAGCATTAAACAGCGGTGTAATTCTTCTTAACCATAAGTACAGTTTTCAACCTACGACACACAGTGAATGAGTTATCAGACTCAAGGGACTTATACAAAGGATTGTATGTTGTCCAGGGTCCATCAGGACAGAGGGCTTGGTCCTCGTACTATATTCGGTTTACTTATGACTTCTCTAGTTTTTAGACAGGTGTTTCGCGGAAACACAGGGTCCAAATTTTGAGAAGTTATAGGTATTTGAATAGAGTAGAGAACCAGGTATAGCAAGTATCGGGATTCTTCAAAGAGATCGAAGATGTAGATACTTGTGTATGGTATTCAGTTGATAGTAATGATAAAGAGATCTTGCTTCTCTTTCAGGTTACTCATAATTGGGAGTATTCCTAAGTTGAGTAACGCTGATCGGCCTCCTTCCATTTAGTTGACATGCGCTGGGGACAGCTGCATGATTTGAATCTGGTTCAATTAAATCAGTGCCTCTGTTTCTATATTGGATATAGAACAGTTCATATCTTAACGATGTTAAGGTACGGGGAGTTGTCCGGTTTATGATTAAAACCAGACACTGGACAACTCAAGGCACGTTTCTGTAATGGCTGTTTGTGGGTTGACCCAGGCTATGACGAGGGTTGACTTTCTACCATCCGGATGAACAATAGCGATATTGTTCTAGACTCGCCACAGTTTTATTAAAAATGGATTTTTTCAAAAACAGTAGTGGGAGTATGGTAGAACTGGAAGTGATTCCAGAACCACAAACGATTACTGAAGATTTGATAAGGAACCTAAAGATTCAATCTGGATTGACATTCCATTGGCCGCTCCGCAGATAAGGTGGGTAACTTCAGGCACCCGAGAGGTACTACGGTAGCTTCAAGGACGGTGACAGGGAAGTTCTTGTTTACCCACAATTGCCATTGCTGTTGTTCCAGGCTGCGAGACCCGGCAGGAGGATGAGTATAGCGTCGTTCTAAACTAGCTTTAGAAGTGCACGTCTATATGACTCTGCCAGAGGGTTGTCGTAGTCAGTGGGAGCAGCGGAAGCATTGGTGGACGTCAGGCTTATGTCTATTTATAGACTAAAGCAGATATAGCGGAGATAGATCATCTATTTCTGATGTGACAGTCATAGGTTTGACTTCATCAGAATAGGGGATGGATCTGTTGAGAAGGTAGTAGGGTGTGATATCCGGGTTTTGGATGACATACACAAGGTAGGAAGTGACATTCCTATACTACGATCGGTTATACTTTGGTCGTCACACAGTGGTTTCTCCACAGAGGAAATGGATTTTATATCTGACATACTGGTTACTGGATCTATGGTTTTAGATCTAGATTTGGGTGGTTTCCCAATCAGGGTACTTGACAGCATTCTAAGAGTATTTAGGATGGACGACTCCTGGCACGGTAGTGTACCTGCAGGTAATGGAGTCACCCTCTCCAAAGGCGTCTTACAGACTAAAGGGGAGAGGGACGGGCATGATTGACAGATCACTTGCTCAAGCAATTGAGTCAATCGTGAGATGTCAAGTACCACACCAGATGTTGTTCTTGCATTAGATGCAATAAGTTGACATTAATCCAATCCTGGAGAAACAGTCGGAAGCAGTTTTAGAACATAAGTAGATGTTCTAGGGATATGATAACGACAGCCTCATTCAGGAGACAGTTATCATTCCAGGCTTCAAAGGTGAAATGGACGACAAGGAGGTTGTCAGAGTTATAGTTTTCCTTCTGATGAGGGGCAGTATTTTGGACAGGTGGTCCAAGGCAATACTGAGGGAGGCATGGCGCGCAGGATACTGATTAAGTTCAGTTGACGATACAGTCTAAGAAGTTTGGATTTGGAGTTCATTTATGAGCTAGGTCCCATCAGACATCCAGACATATTCTAAGACAGGTATTGCTCATTTCGGGAGATGGTTTTCTCCGCGAACTTGAGATATAGAGAGACATAGAAAGAAACTTCTAGGCGGATCCACCCACTGAGGCTATTTCTCGAACGCAATAGTTCCGCAAACGAGCTTTGTGAGACTGACTAGTAGAGGAGTTGGGTGTTCGGTATCACACGGGCTGTGAGTATGCGACATCGCAATAATTAGCCTTGAGTGCAAGTGGGAGATTGTTGGAGATAGTGCCCTCAGAGTCAATTATTAGGTCACAGGTACGTGATTGTAATGATTGAGGGAGGACCTATCCCGGTAGGACAGTCTTACTCGAGATGATAGTATGCTATCTGGTTTACCTTTATCATCGTGCACTGCTTTAGGTGACATGACAGGTCACTATTGCACGTTGATAGAGCCCCTAGGATTCTTGCTTGACTACCGGCAGTATGAGGGCGATCATATACGTGGGAGCTGGTAGTCTACAAGCATATCCTTAAAAGGTCCCTAGTCGTGGGAGTTTCGAGACCGGGCATCGATACTCCATTAGTAGACTAGTGTATACAGTCGAGACCCCGACGAGGGGCGGTGGCCGGTCTCACAAGCCACTGGTGTCTGTTGGTTCACCTAAGATGTATACAGGTGCTCATTGGGTTATGAGTACACCGGACAGGACTCGCCGGGAACATGCTAGTTGGTCATATACCAGACGTCAGATGGCAGTTCCCAGGTGACATGTGTGCAGGTTAGTTCATCGACCTGGGGATCGTCATTTGTCTCGTGTGAGTTCCCACTGTACTTTGATTACCACCCTACCACGGCTCAAAGGAGTCGTGCAAACAGGTTTTCCCACTGTACTTTGATTACCACCCTACCACGGCTCAAAGGAGTCGTGCAAACAGGTTTTAGTTGGGTACAGTCCCGAGCCACATGGAGGCAGTGAGCGTATCTTCAGGGGTTCGTCTCTCCCGGTATTGGGGGTGAGGTCGTGCTGTGTCTAGGAGAGCCATTACACAAAGTCCTTGGCCAAGGCAAGGAGATTTACTGGTAGGTATTCCAGTAGTATCTCAGGGTGTTCTGGGCTTCACTCCGACACGACTTGTACCGCTTTTGGGGGTCTGACTTTTACCAACCCCCTAGGCCCGCCATGCGATACTCATAGACGAACGGACCGGACTGCACGGATATTGTCACTGACAGGCTCAGTAGGGTGTCAGGATGAGTTCACTCATCGACGTCCCTTTTTAGTCAATAGCTGGTGGCCCGTCACGTATTGGCTTATACCTCTGACGTGCTAGTGGTTAAATCCACAACCATAGTATTGACGAGTCTTTAGAGTCCACCACACTTTCTGTTACTCAAGCTTTCGGGCGAAACGCTGTAGAGGCCGTATGGAGATATGGCAGGGTCCGATCAGATACGTGCGGTATTGCACGGATCAGGATCGGACGGTTTGTACTAGTGGCCGTATGGTTATATGGCAGCGTTCGATCAGATACGTGCGGTATTGCACGGATCAGGATCGGACGGATATTACTAGCCGGCTTTGGTTTAAGCCGGATCCTAGTATAGTACAGTGTAGATTTTGTCTCATTGCATTTGTATCCGGACGGAATACAGATGCAGGTGTGTATGCACAGTATTGGGTTTTCCTGTAATTTATTACGGGACCAGTTTTCTGGAGTTGCCAGTTTGCATTCCGTTCCGGCCGGTTTTTCTTTGTTCTTTCCCGGCCGGACTTTTCCGATGGAGGGGGTAATTTGCAGTTTTGCAAATTACACTTTGTGGAGGACTTTTTTGCATAAGGGTTGATATGATAAGCATCTTTGCTTTTCATGCTTTATTGTGATAAGAAAGGATTAGGATTGATGTGTAGTTTTATGATGATTATGTTTGGATGTGGTCACCCTCCTCCTTTTACTACGATCACCTCCCTTCATGCTTCTTATTCTTTCTCCACCATTTCTAAGTTGATTAAGTTTTTCATAAGAATGAAAAGTTTTTCCTTTCCATGGTTGAGTGAGAAGAAAATGAGAGCTTCATGTTTGAGAGGAGAAAAATGAGAGTGATTCATTTTGTGTATATCATTCTTCATCTCATTCCATTGCTAGAAAATTGAAAGCACCAATTTTCTATACACCATTCCTCCATCTATGGCAACCAACCCCAAAAGTGAGACATACACTCTACACTACACTTCCTACAGCAAATCTTGGACGCGTCGATTCGCCAGCTTCGCGCCCGAGTTGCCTCGGTATTGAGGTGGGAGCCCGTAAAAGATGCAGGCGACGTGGTGCCCTTCCGGCGAGGAGGCGACGACCGGAGATCCCGTGAGGAGATCGGAGTGGAGATGAAGACCGGAGGACTCGGATCAGTCGGTACATCTCTAACCCGTATTCTAGTTAGCTTAGACTTGTTAATGGTTACGATCCGGAGTTTAGTGCGCGGTGGTGCCGGTTTGCAAAGTCCGCAAAATTAAAGTTTATCACCGCTTCCGCTTTCCGGCGTCGGATTGACGGCCGGGGCGCCGCCGTGCACTTACACATCCATCGCCCATCTACATGGGTCGAGAAGCTATACGCTAGTCTACTCTGGTATATCGATGCCCTGTCTCGATACACCTACGACTAGGAACATTTGAAGGATGTACTTAACGACTACTCTGTCCCCATTATTATGATCTACATCATAATCCGGGTAGTCAAGTACTCATCCTAAGGGCTTTATCAACATGTAACATAGAGACAATCAGAGTACATGTTAAGATAAAGTGCAACCAGATAGCATACTATCATGTCGAGCAAGAAAGTCCTCCCTATATATGTCCAAGCATCCACTACAATATACATCATATGTACGGTAATGGCCTCTAGGGTATACATATCACTAACAAACTTAGTATCGATTTTGATCAAATCGATCTCCATTTCGGCCTACTCTCTTATCTTGTGATACCGCAAGTCGATGTGCTTAGTTCGATTATGGTATACCTAATTCATTGCCAAGTGAATGGCACTTTAACTGTCACAAAACAAATGAACCGACCGTTTGTCAAATCTGAACTCCCTAACTAAGCCCTTTAACCAGAAGGCTTCCTTAGATGCTTCTACTACCATCATGTATTCTGCGTCCGTCGTTGATAGCGCCACGGTATCCTGAAGTGTTGTCTTCCAACTGAGAGGAGATTCTGCAACTGTATATACATAACCTGTAAGAGATCTTCTCTTGTCTAAGTTACAAGCGTAATCCGCATCTAAGTATCCTTACAATTGGCTCAATTTATCTTCTGACTTGTGAAAAAATAAACTGAGATCTTTCGATCCTTTTAGATACCGAAATATCCAGTTTATAGCTTCCCAATAGAGCTTTCCTGGATTTGACATGTACTGACTAACCAGACTTATCGTACGGGATATGTCTTGACGTGTACATACCATAACGTACATCAGCGATCCTACCACACTTGAATATGCTACTCGAGACATCTTTTCCTTCTCCGCTGATTTCGAATAATCCTTGAAGGATAGCTTGAAATGACTGGCAATAGGGCACTCACCTGTCTTGAGTCCTTCATGTTGAATCTCTCTAATACCTTCTTTAGGATAGCACAGCTTTAAAGCCTTCTTGTCTCGAATAATCTCCATCACAAGAATGTTCCTTGCTTCACCTAAATCCTTCGTATCAAATTATGTACTCAATGAAGTTTTTAGCGTCTTTATTTCCGTCATACTCTTCACATTGATCAACATATCATCGACATATAAGAGTGGATATCGACGAACCATTCTTAAGCCGCTTCGAATACATGCAGCTGTCATACTCATATCGAGAATAGTTGGTCTTCTTAATAAAAGAATCGAAGCGCTTGTACCACTGCCTGGAAGACTGATTTAACCCATATAGAAACCGCTTGAGTTCACATACATGATCCTTCTTGCCGGGCTCTACAAATATTTCAGATTGCCTCACGAAGATTGTCTCTTCCAACTCACCATGCAGAAATATAGTTTTCACATCCATTTACTCCAACTCTAAATCCTTAGCAGCTACCTTTGCCAACAAAACTCGAATAGAAGTATACTTGACTACAGGCGAGAAAATCTCGTTGTAGTCAACCCCCTTCTTCTGAGCAAAACCCTTCGCAAACAACCGTGCCTTGTATTGTTCATCATTCTAATTTCTGAATACCCACTTGCAGTCAATAGCTCTTTTTCCTTTCGGTAGATTAATCAGATTCTACGTACCATTCTTTCAAAATGACTCCTTCTCCTCTGTCATCCCAAAAATCCATCGATCCCTATCCTATTGCCCAATGGTCTCCTGATAAGAGCTGGGATCTCCGTTTTCAATGACTAAAGCATATGCTGTTAGGAATATGTATGCCCTAGGGGCCATTATTATATATTATAGTGGATGTTTGGACATATATACAGAGGACTTTCTTGCTCGACATGATAGTATGCTATCTGGTTGCACTTTATCTTAACATGTACACTAGTATTATTATATTGTCTCTCTAATGCATGTTGATAAAGCCCTTAGGATGTTGACTTGACTACCAGGACTATGAAGAAAATCATACTAGTGGGGCTTGTGTAGTCCACAAGCACATCCTTTAACAGTTCCTAGTCGAGGGGATATCGAGACAGGGCATCAATATTCCAGAGTAAACTAGTGTGTACGTTTCTTAACCCTGTATGGGGGCGATGGTTGATCCTATAACCATTGGTGTTTGACATCAAATATTATACACAGGTGCTCATTAGAGAATGAGTACACTGAACTGGACTCGCCGAGAACTCCTAGATGGTACCATACCTATCGTCAGATGGAAGTTCTCTGGTGACACTTCTACAGGTTGGTCTGTAGACCCGAGATCGTCATAGTGTCTTGTGTGGTTCATACTGTGCTTTGATTTCCTCCCGACCACGGCTCAAAGAAGTCGTTCAAATAGGTGGATTTTGGGTACAGTCCCGATTCACATGGAGGCAGTGAGCGATAAGAGGGGTTTCGTCTCTCCCGGTATAGGGAGTTGATGTTACGCTATGCTCGATTGGCTATAACAGCATATCCCTGGCCAGGGCTGATGAGATTTACTGGTAAGTATTATCAGTAGTTTCTCGAACAGTTATAGGCCACCATCGGCATGACTTATCATGTTACTGGGGTCTGATGTTCCACCCTTAGACTTGATATGCGACATATCAGACGAAGAGGCTGGACTGTACGGTAAGTTTTGCTTATAGGCTTTGCGGGATTTTGGACAAGCTTGCTTGTTGATCTTCTATTCGCTCAATACCTGAGTAGCCGTTACGTCCAGCTAGTACCGCTGACAGCTTATGGGTGACTGATGTGATCATTACCTACTGCTGGCATATTAACGAGTCTTTAGAGTCCCACACAGAGGTTTCCTAGCTCAAGCGAAACGAAGTAGGGCACATATGGTGATATGTGCTGGAGCTTGATTAAATACGAGTATGTGATACCGTATTCTAATCTCGCGATATTTGATATCGGTTAGGTTATATGTGATATAACCGGATTTTTGAATCAAGTGTTGATTCAAAGATATGTTATATGTATATAGATTTGATATTGGTCGGTTAAATATGATATGATCGGATTATTGAATCAAGTATTGATTTGACATAGTTTATTGAATGTTGTCGGTTATATGTGATATGAACGGGTTATTGAATCAAGTGTTGATTTGATAATTTGATATACATATAAATGATATTAGTCGGTTATATATGATATAACCAGATTATTGAATCAAGTGTTGATTTAATAATTTAATATATATATTTATATTTGATATATTTATATATTAACCAATATTGTGCTCACTAAAGATTTTATTTACTATTGTATCATGCTTGATGATACATTGACCATGGGTGTATGAGACTCACACCAAGGATAAAGATAATATTGGGTGTTTTATTTTAAAGTGAAATAAAAATTAGTGGATAATGAGCATGGCTTAGATGCTTGTAGAAGCATGTAGAAGCCATGACTCATTCCACTAATTTTGTTTTACTCTAGATATTTTCTCACTCAACAATATATCTTTAGCTCATGGTTAACTCTCACTTAATCACTTGAGATATTTTCCTCACCCAAGTTCATCTTCATCCTCTCTAGGTTTTCTTGAGTTGGAAAAGAAAAAGAGAAAAGAATTTCTAAAGCGAGCTAAATTCCTACTTCATCAAGCTACTCTCATCTAGCCCATAAGATTTGGTTGTTTGCTTCACTAATTCTATATTAGTGAAGTGGTAGGTTGAGTTAGAGAGACTTCAAGGTGGATCATCTTCGGCATAGAAGATCCATTAGAAAGCTTGTTCCTTTCATCAAGTTGAGCCAAGAAGAGTTCTAGGGGCCACTACTTGGAGCTAAGGGACTACTACTTGGAGCTTTAGAAGTGAAGGACCGGTCTACAAAGGTTGTATACTCTATTCACTTATTTTAAAACTTGTTTACATGCCTAGAAAACCCTAATTCTCTAGTTTGATTCTAGGTTAGAGTAGCTTAGACCTCTAGATTTTCTAAAATTGCATACTTGATGCATGTGGAAACCTAGTAGAGGAGCTAAGACACATTTTCATGGTATCAGAGCCAAGCTAGAGCATTAGATGATGTTAATAGAATTGCGAAACCGAAACAACTACAAAACAGTTGAACCCAAAACCCTAGTTTCTGTCCAATTTTTAAAGTCATCTAAAAAAATTTTAAACAAGTGCAGAATGTTTCATGTGATGTAACTAGGACACCAGAGAAAATCGAGACCCATACTCAAAATTGTGGCCCGAGACATGATGATTTTGGCCGGCCTAGCAGGTACCCCTATGCACTTATAGGCTCGAGTTTCTTTGGTGTTCTGGTGTGTTAGTTTTAGGGTTTCAGGTTATATTTGTTTAGCCCAGATTGCTTGTGATGTTATCTTTTCAGTTAGGGCAATTCGGAGTGTTTCGTAGTCATAATTTTAACATCGTTTCGGGTTTGATATTGATATGTGATACAGTATTTGGAATCCACAATAATTAGTTTTGTGAAAACTATTTAGTGTTTTGTAAATCTAGCAATTTAGTCTCTTTTGATCGATTAGCACAGATTTTCGATTCGGATCGAAACTCCGTCGCAATCTCGTATAGTACGCGAACACTCGCCGGAAAACACTACTAGATAGCCACGCCTCATAACCCTGACCAAGTGACTGTAGGAGAACCCCGTTGCCAAAAGCATCCACTCGGGTGCTCGCGGCCACGGTGTTCCGCCTAAGTGCACTTCGTCGACGTCATCGGGGTGCGGCCATCTACGAAAGTTCCCGAAGAGTATTCAATCATTTTATGAGGAATCCTGTTGAATTACCCGACTAGTTATTAAAAAAGCGTTTTCAATTCGAGACTGAAATGCAGGGTTTATAGGGTTAGGCATGAAATTCAGAATATGAGATATTCCGGGTTTATGATGTCTAAGGTGTATGCGGATTCTAATTATTGTATTTTTCATTGCTTTTCTGGGACCGTAAGTGTAATTTGTGGTGTATCCCCAATCTCGTTGCTATACGTCAATGACATTTGGGATACGCATATTTACTTACGTTGATGACATGTGATGTTCTGTGTAGCTGTAATATGTTTTATTGGATCGTCGTGATTGAATAGCTGGGGGGTTTTGCGTGAGATGAGAGTTTTTCTATTTTCATTCATGTAAAATTGTATGTAATATTCTTTTACTGGGACACTTACGGATTGAGGATGATGTCACCATTGATGTCTATTATTTACTTTTCCGCATTAGGATAGACCCAAGGCGGGAAGGACAATTAACCAGGTTCTAGAGTCCAGTGGGAGACCATCTCGAGGAATCGAGACCGGGTCTCCTAACTCTAGAATTGGCAGGGTTGCTTGCCGCTCTCGTAGTGGTCTAGGGATGTGGGTTTGGTTATTCGTCACGACTGTGGAATCCGTGTTTTTCATTATTGGCTTAATTTAAAACACGGACCTCCTAGTATATCCAATATTTTATATGTTTCACTTCTGCTGCCATGTTCTGTGATGTTGATCATATAACTGCGTAAAACGAATGCTATATTATATATATGATATATAATAAACGTTGCTTATGTTTTGCACCTTCGCTAGTCCTACCCCCGCTCTGCCGTTAGTTAAGTAACCTAACGATGCATAACAGGGCCCCGTAGCGAATGTGGATGGCATAAGCGTATGTTCTATTTTCGTTTCTTCTGTGATACTTAGAAAAATAAATGATGGGAAGTCATTAATGAGATTAATGAAAATAAAATAAACCTAAAGATGTTGTAGAATCAAATTTTTCAAAAAGGTAGCTCTAGTTTTTACTTTGCAAAGCGGTATTCCTTTATGAATATCCAGCACCTCATTCGATGAGGAAAGAGCCTAGATCCCTTCCATGGGAGTGACCACTTTAGCAAAACTATCAGATGCTACAAGCCACTCGGTTTGTTTTGAAAACTATTCAATTTTTAAAAGCGGGGCATAAACCACTCCTTTTCAAATCACTAGATTCTACAACGATATCAAGTTTATTACGTTAAAGGTTTTATTCAAAACCAGTCGTAGCCCTCCGTCATTTCAGATCTGTGCTATTTAGTATTCGTGCTGCGTTTGTTGACCTTGTCAAGGCATAGTGTACGGTAGCTGATTAGTGCTAATCTGCTGCATATGATGTGATTGGATTAGGGTAGTCATACAGCTTTGTTGACCCTGTTAAGGGTCGTACGGGTGGGTTTAATTATATCATGAAATGACGGGTGAACTTGACTAGCGCTTATCATTTGTTGACCTTGGTAAGGTCATAAGTTGCTAGGGGTAAAAACAGATATTGGGAATTTCAAGTGTTGAAATTTTCAATGAGATTACATACCTTCTCTGAGATAGTTGGATCCCAATACCCATTGCGAGTAAGAGTTACTCTTGGAAGAGTTTTGCACTTTACAATTAGCTAATCCAGTAGGTGTCTAAGATGGTGTTAACGGGGTTATGCCCCTGCGGAAACAAGGTTATTTAATTAGTTCCATGCGAAAGCTTGGGGAGACTCCCTCGGAGTACCAATACCTGTCTGGCTGACCAATTAGCGAACTTGTAGGATGTAAATAATCCCGGCTAGTCTTACCTTTTATGGTTTGAAGGAAGATTTAATAAAAACAGTGGGAGTCATCCTGATTAGATAAGATAATAACCAATCTAATCTTGCAAGAGTGCACGCTAAAGTGTTTTCTTCTTCTCTCTCCAGGTAGCGACCATGAAATGCCTTAATCAAGATAATAATATGGATGTATTGACCGAACCCGCTTATTATACTGAGCTTAGGAATGATGGTTCCGCTTTTTCTTATGATTGTCATAAGTCTGAGTAAGGAATAGGGAAAAATCATGATTCCTTCGCAACCCAAATGAAGAAAGAGCATGATGATGTGTCTTCTTCGGGTGTGTTCATTACCGAGAACTGTTTCTCAATATGCTCTACGTCCTGAGTATTTGATACTGGATTAGGATCCCACATTTGTAATTTGTTACATAGGTTATGGAAAAGTAGAGAACTGGGAAAGGGTGATATGTCTCTCAAAATACGGAATGGAACAATTGTTGCAGCCAAAACTGTTGGTGGCTATCACCTTGTACTACCAAATGGTAATACATTGATTCTGAACGACTGTTATTTCGTACGAAAAATGATGTGCAATATAATTTCAATTTCTTTATTAGATAAAGAATGATATAACTTTTTATTAAAGGAAAATGTTATGAAAATTTTCATAAATCAAGTGTTGATTAGGTTTGGTACGTTGTATAAATGTATATACGTTCTAAATCAAACTACAGTTCTGAATATAAAGAACACACACAAGAGGAAAAGTTCAGAAATGAACGAATTCTTCTTGTGGCATTGTAGACTTGGTCATATCAATGCGACAAGACTAACTAAGTTACATAATGATGGATATTTTAATCCGTTCGAATTTACATCTGATGAAACTTGCGAGTCATGTCTCAAAGGCAAAATGACCAAAACTCCATTTACTGGACACGGAGAAAGAGCTACTGAACTCCTGTGACTGATACATAGTGATGTATACAATCCTATGTCTACACATGCCAGGAAAGGTTCCTCGTACTTTATTACATTTACTGATGATCTCTCAAGATTCGGACACGTGTTTTGTTGAAACACAAATCTGAAGCTTTTAAGAAATTCTAGGAATATAAGTGCGAGGTAGAGAACCAAACGGGTAAAAGTATTAAAATCCTTCGATCTGATCAGGGGGGAGAATACTTGAGCACGGAATTTCAAGACTATCTAAAAGAGAATGGGATTCTCTCTCATCTTACTCCTCCATATACACCACAGCACAATGGAGTTTTGGAGCGGAGAAATCGCACCATATTAGATATGGTGCACTCTATGATGAGTGTTGCTGAGTTACCTATTTCCTTTTGGGGTTATGCACTTGAGACAGCAGCATACCTATTGAATCAAGTTCCATCAAAATCTGTGCCTAAAACACCATATGAGATATGGAGTAGAAAGAGACCATATCTTAACCGAGTTAAGGTAAGGGGTTGCCCGACCTATGATAAAAAACAGAATCCGGACAAACTCGAGGCACGTTCAGTTCATTGCAAGTTTGTGGGATATCCAAACAATTCAAACGTATATATCTTCTACCACACTGAGGAACAAAAGTGTTTGTTTCTCAATATGCCACCTTTTTAGAAAAGGAATTTCTTGTGAAAGAAATTAGTGGTAGTGGGGTAGAACTGGAAGAAGTTCCATCTACACAAACTACAGCTGATGATTTGGTAGAACTGGAGGATTCAGTAGTCCCTAATGAAGCTCAACCACTCCGCAGATCTAGTAGGGTTTCTCATCCACCTGAGAGATACTATGGTTTTCTTGTAGACGGTGGAAGTGAGGATTGCATCATGGAAGATGATGACCCAACTAGTTTCGAGCAGGCCATCACAAGTGGGGACTCTATGAAATGGCTTGATGCTATGTGATCTGAGATGGAATCCATGTACACCAACAAATTATGGTCTTTGGAAGTTGCTCCTGAAGGGATAAAACCCATTGGGAGCAAGTGGATCTTTAAGAAGAAAAATGGTGTAGATGGAAATGTTGAGACCTTCAAAGCTAGACTTGTTGCAAAATGTTTTCGTCAACGAACAGGTGTCGATTATGATGAAACCTTTTCTCCAGTAGCTAAGCTTAAGTCCATCAGGATCCAACTTGCCATTGCTGCATACCATGACTATGAAATCTGGCAGATGGACATCAAGACCGCTTTCTAAATGGTGATTTAGAAGAGAGCGTGTACATGATTCTGTAGGGTTACTAGGCACTCTCACAAGGGTCTATAAGGTATCAACCATGCCCGATTTAAAATTTAGACGTGCCGAATAACCCTAACCAAGATCTTTAAATTAGAGATTAGGCGAAACAAATCATGTTAAATACTTTAACACTAAGAGTTTGGGATTACAACCTTTGTAGTCCGGTCCTTCACTTCTAAAGTTCTGTATTGAGGTCCCTTCGCTGCGATCATCGAGTATCCGGACTCTAGAGAGACTCCATGAAGAGAAAGATGCAAGCTTGCTTCCGATCTTCGATAACTAAGATGATCTACCTTGAAGTTTCTTTAACACAAGCTCTCACTCACCAAATGAAGTGAACACCCTAATCTAAATGGCTAGGATAGATTAGGATGATGAAGTAGGAATTTAGCTCTATTTTGTTCTCATAATCTCACCCATCTTCATCGCATGAATCAAAGCTAGAAAGCTTTGCAAGAAGGAATAAGAAGATGAACAATGAATAATCTTTTTGTGATGAATAATGCAAATGATAATATAATTATAAATGCAACCATGGTCAACTATGACAAGGCTAACTCATGTAGAGATTTAACTAGGGCTAAGGGTTTGGGTTGGGTTCAGAATGAGTCACTTAAAATATCAACCATAATATCTTAGCTCATGACAAATGAAAACCTTCTAGAAGATTCATGAAAGAACTAACCCAATTCAAACCCTAACCTTGTTTAATCTCCACTAAACATATTGCATTAGTAATCATATCATGTTACAATATTATATATCATATATATAATGTATATTTGTAACAAAAGAAAATAATACAATTAACATATATCGCATATATATCAATGTATTACCCGGTGAGAAAATGAATCAATAAATCGCCAATATTAGATAATGTAATTCAATATATCATATATATTATTATACAATAAATTATCGAATCAACACTTGATCCGACAATCCGGCTATATCGAATATAACCGACTAATATATCATGTACCGATTCATCGAATCAACACTTGATCCGATGATCCGGCTCATATCAAAATAACACGAGAATATAATACGGTATCTCATATCGCATTATCCTCGGTCCTGCACATATCACATATGTGCCCCTACTCCGTTTTGCCAGAGTCAAGAAACCTCTGTATAGGACACTAAAGAATCGTCAATACGCCGGTAGTAGGTGATGATCATATCAAACACCCACAAGCTGCAAGCGGTCAGCTAAACGTAACAGCCACTCAGGTATTGAGCGCTCAGAAGATCAACAAGCAAGCCTATACATTCTCCTGTGAATCCAGTTAGTAACACTCCCGTACAGTCTGGTCTCGTCGTCTGATATGTCGTATATCTCGTCTAGGGGTGGTAAATGTCAGACCCCAGTAGCTTAATAAGTCGTGTCGATATGAGGTCTATAACAGTTTGAGAAACTAATGATAACACTTACCAGTAAATCTCAGCAATCCTGGCCAGGGATTTCCAGTTATAGCCAATCGAACACAGCACAACATCAACTCCCTATACCGGGAGAGACGAATCCCCTCCTATCGCTCATTGCCTCCATGTGATTCGGGACTGTACCCAAAAGACACCTTTTTGCATCCCCTCTTAGATGTGGTATGATGAAATCAAAGCACAGTAGGAATCACACAAGACTCTATGACGATCTCGGGTCAACATACTACTCTGTACCAGTTTCACCGGAGAACTGCCATTTGACGTGAGGTATTATACCATCTGGGAGTTCTCGATGAGTCCGTCCAGTGTACCCAGTCTCCACTGAGCACCCATACACCATCCTTGATGTCAAACACCGATGGATATGGGATCATCCATCGCCCATCATATGGGTCAAGATGCGTATACGCTAGTCTACTCTGGTGTATCGATGCCCTGTCTCGACACACCCTCGACTAGAAACATTTGAAGGATGTACTTAGCGACTACACTGTCCTCACTAGTATGATCTGCATCATAGTCCTGGTAGTCAAGTACCCATCCTAAGGGCTTTATCAACATGTATCATAGAGACAATTAGAGTACATGTTAAGATAAAGAGCAACCAGATAGCGTACTATCATGTAGAGCAAGAAAGTCCTCCCTATATATGTCCAAGCATCCACTACAATATACATCGTATGTACAGCAATGGCCTCTAGGGCATACATATAACTAACAATCTCCCACTTGCACTAGGGCCATCTGTTGTGGTATCGCATACCCAACAATTAGCTGTGGTTGAAGTATCTCATACTCAACCTTCCCATAAAAGTCTCTACTGGGAAAAAAGGCTTTTGTGAGTGGATCCGCGCTGTTGTCCTCTGTATCTACTCTCCTAACGTCGATCTCCCTGGAGATCAACCATCTCCATGATCAAGTGATACTGCCTAAGAATTATATCTGGATTTCTGATGGGACGGAGGGTTCCTTGGCATATGCCACAACTCCATTATCTCACAATGGTAGGAATTAAGTTCATCTCATGAACTTATATCTATCCAGACTACCACTTTGTTAGCATCCTTGGTAACAATGTATCTTGCCTTTAATCGTCTAGTAAGTCATGGTATCTAGCTTGGAACTCTTCCAACATACCGTCCCTCCACTGAGGGTAAAGACAATGCCTGCGACTGACATTCAGTCGTCCTTATCACTCTGGAACCTTTCCAGTGATTCTCCCCAGGATCGATTGATACCATCTCACTACAACTAGTGAGAATCCTAACATCCAATTAAATCTATCTCATAGATCCAAAACCCAGGATTTAGGAGGTATCACCTTGATCCTATACGGAGAATCCTTGTGATAAGCGGAGATTGACCGAGCGTAGCATAGGAAACTCCTTCCCTATCAAGAGTATGTCATCCACGTACTCTACGAGGATCACCACCATACTCCCTACTACCTTTTTGTATATAAAAGGTTCATCAACCATTTTGATGAAGTCAAACTTTTTGACCACCACATCAAAACAGATGTTCCAACTCCGTGATGCCTGATTTATCACATAAAACATCTTGCTCAGGTTTCCGCTGCTTCCACTGTCTACGAAGCCCTCTGGCTGTGTACTTATAAACGCTCTCTTCCAAATCATCATTTAGAAAAGCAGTCATGACACCCACCGCCAGATATCGTAGTCATGGTATGTAGCCGTGGCAAGTAGGATTTGGATGGATTTAAGCATAGCTTTGAAAGTCTCAACTTTTCCATGTACACCAAGTAATCTTCTCAAGATATACTTGCTCCTGATGGGGATTTAACCCTTCAGATAAAGTAACCAAAGTCCATACTTTGTTGGTGTATAAGGATTCCATCTCAGATCGCTAAGCATCCAGCCATTCTTATAGAGTCCCACTCCTGATGGCCAGCTCGAAACTAGTTGGGTCATCATCTCATGATGCAATCCTCGCTCTCACTGTCATAGAGAAAAACCGAAGTATCTCTCAGGTGGGTGACGAACCCTAATAGATCGGTGGAGAGGCTGAGGTTCGTTGGAAACTATTGAATCCTTTGGTTCTACCAAATCATCAGCTGCAGTTTGTATAGCTGGAACTCTTTTCAGTTCTACCTCATGGCCAATAATTTCTTCACAAGAAATTCCCTTTCACAAAGATGGCATGTTGAGAAATAAAACATCTTTTGTTCCTCGGTTTGGTAGAAGATATTCCCTTGCGAATACTTGGGATATCCAACAAACTTCCACAGATCTGACTTTGCCTCGAGCTTGTCCGGATTTTGCTTTTAGACATAGGCTGGACAACCCCAAATCTTAACATACTTAAGATATGGGCTCTTCCCATTCCATATCACATATGAAGTGGTAGGCAACTGATTTGATTGGAACCCTATTCAATAGGTATCCAGCTTCTTAAGTGCATAACTCCCAAAAGGAAATAGGAAACTCAGTTGTACTCAACATAGAGCACACCATATCATATAGGGTGCAATTGCTCCGCCCCGATATACCATCGTGCTATGGTGTATATGGAAGAGTAATGCTGAGAGAGAATCTCATTCTCTTTTTAGAATAGTCTAGGAATCCCGTGCTCAAGTATTCTCCTCCTTGATCTCATCAAAGGACATAATACTTATACCCGTTTTTGGTTCGCTACTTCTAACTTATATTCATTGAATTTCTCAAAAGTTCCAGACTTGTGTTTCAACTGGAACATATGTCCGGATCTTGAGAGATAATCAGTGAATGTAATAAAGTACAAAGAACCGGTCCTGGCATGTGTAGACATGGGACTTTCATACATCAGCATGTATCAATCCCAAGAGTTCACTAACTCTTTCTCTGTTTCCAATAAACGGAGCTGTGGTCATCTTATCTCTGTGACATGACCGGCAAGTTTCACAAGATGAAAATTCAAACTAATTTAAATATGCATCTATATGTAACTTCAGCTAGTCGGGTCGCACTGATATGACCTAGTCTACAATGCCTCAAGAAGGATGCGTTCATTTCTAAACTCTTCCTTTTGTGTGTGTTCTATAAGTTAAGAACTGTGGTTTGATTTAGAACGTCTATACTTTTAGATAACGTGCCTGAACCGATCAACTCTTAATATAGAAAATGTTCAAAACATTATCCAATAATACAAAATTATATCCTTTCTTTACTAATAAAGAGACTGATATGATGTTGTATATCAGGTTCGGTATCTAATAACATTCGTTCAGAATCAATGTATTCTGATAATACAGGGTGATAACTACCAACGGACTTAGCTGCAACACTTGCACCGTTTCTATCTTATGAAACTTATCACCCGTTCTCAGTTCTCTACCTATCTATAGTCCATGTAACAAATTACATATGTGGGATCCTGATCCGGTATCTCATACCCAGGACGTAAAGGATACTGAGAAACAGTTCTGTGTAATGAACACACCCGAAGAAGATGTATCAACATGCACTTTCTTCGTTTGGGCGGCACGGGAATTCTGGTAATCCCCTATTTCCTGCTCTGTCTTATAACAATTATAAGTTGGAACGGGACCAATGTTCCCTAGCGCAGTATAACAAGCGGGTTCGGTCAATACATCCGTATTATTATCTTGATTAAGGCGTGACATAGTCGCAACCAGAAGAGAGAGAGAAGAAAACACTCAGCGTGCGCTTTTAAAAGATTAGATTGGTTATCAGTTTATCTAATCAGGATGTCTCCCACTGTTTTAGTCAAATCTTCCTTCAAACCCTAAAAGGAAAGACTAGCCGGGATTAATTACACTCTACAAGTTCACCAATCTTTCAGCCAGGCCAGTGCCGGTACTTTGAGGGAGGTTCCCCGTGCTTTCGCACGGACCTAATTAAAGTAAACCTCATTTTCCCAGAGGCGTAACCCCGTTGACACCTTTCTAGACACCTACTTGATCGGCTAATTATAATGTGTAAAACTCTCCCAGGAGTAACTCTTACTCGCAGTAGGTATCGGGATCCAACTATCTCATAGAAGGTATGCAATCTCATTGCAAATTTCAACACTTGAAATTCCTAATAATTTTTTACCCCTAGCAACTTATGACCTTGGCTAAGGTCAACAAATCATTAGTGCTAGCCAAGTTCAACCCTTCATTTCCTGATTGAATTAAACCCACCCGCACGACCTTTGGCTAAGGTCAACAAAGTCGCACGACTGCCCTAACTCAATCGCATCATATTCTTATACAGATAAGCACTAATCAGTTACCGCACACTACGCCTTGGCTAAGGTCAACAAACGCAGCACGAATACTAACCAGTACTTATCTGAAATGACGGAGGGCTACGACAGGTTTTTAAGAAAACCCTTTGCGTAATGAACTTGATATCGTTGTAGAATCGAGTGATTTTAAATGGAATGTTTTTGAGGCCTTTTCTAGTTTTGCTAAAGAGGTCACTCTCGGTGAAGGGATCGTCGGCTCTTTCCTCATCGAATAAGGTGCAGGATATTTCACAAATATCACTATGCAAAGCAAAAACTATAGAAACAATCAAAAGACAAACCGAGTTTGTAGCATCTGCTAGTATCGCTAAAGAGGTCACTCCCGGTGAAGGGATCTCGGCTCTTTCCTTATCGAATAAGGTGCTGGATGTTCTTCAAGGAACACCGCTATGCAAAACAAGTACTAGAACTACCAGTTTTTAAACAAGTTTCTACAACATCTTTAGGTTTCTTTTAGTTTCATTAATCTCATTAATGAAGTCCCATTTTATTATGCTTCACAAGTATCACATTTGAAACGAAATCTGCAATATAACATATATCTCATATATACAATTTTAAACATTCGTCTCAGGCAGTAATATGACCTCATCACAGAACATTGCAGCAGAAGAACATATATGAAATATTGGATATACTAGGAGGTCCGTGTTTTTAATACATGCTGTATAAACTATGGATTCCATGGTCGCGATGAATAGCCAAACCTATATCCCTAGACCCCTACGAGAGCGGCAAGCAACACTTCCAATTCTAGGGTTAGGAGACCCGGTCTCGACTCCTCGAGATGGTCTCCCACTGGACCCTAGAACCCGGTTACTTATACTCCCCGCCTTGGGTCTACCTAATGCGGAAAAGTAAATAATATACAATGGTGACATCATGTTTGTAAGTCCATGTCACGCATCCCACGAGCTTGCGGGGAGGCGGAATATATGAAAAACGATTATCAAAGCTTCGTAACATGGACTTGAGCGCATGAATCGTATCTAAACCGTTACTAGCAAACTACGAGAGGTTTAACTACTCGGATTCGAAGTTATACCTCACGTTACTTGTCCTTCGGGTCTTCATCACTGTCCTCCACTCCTCGTAGGCTCCTTGGAACATCGACACCTCAACGGCCTCCTCGAGTCAAAGAAGATCCACCCGAGAGCTCCTACTCCAAGCTTGATCTCTAACTTGAGATAACTAGGTTGCTCAAAGTGCTAATCTAAGCTACCTAGGGAATATAGAGTGAGGTTATGGATGTATTAGCCTATCTAATTCTTGATCTCAACACAATAGAGGGGAGGATTAGGGTTTCAAGAGAGAATGAGCTTGAGGAGAGAGAAGGTGAGCATAAGAATTATATTGAAAAATGAACTCATTAGAATATATCAACCATAACAATTTATCAAATAAATAATATAAATGATTAATCATCATGGTTGATTCATTCACCTTGTGTGATTCATCATATGACTCATTAGCTAATTAATGCATCATTTAATACCATGGATGAATCACACAAATGAGTCATTAAGCAATAAATGCATATGCCACCTTAACCCCCAAGTCACCATGCTTCTAGAAGCATCCCAGAAAATTACGAGAATGCCCCTCCAATCCGTGAAAACACAGAAAAACTTTAGACTGTATAAATCCAATAACCCGATACAAGAATCTGGCTTAAACCAAAGCCGGCTAGTAAAAAACTGTCCGAACGTCGTATGTGCGTTTAAACGCGTATGCGTTCGAACCCTTGTCGTAAAACTATACGACCTCTATATCGTTTCGCCTGGAGCAGGGAAACTCTCTGTGTGGTACTCTAAAGACTCGACACTAAGCTGGCAGTGGGTTTAACCACAGACCGCAAGCTGTACTAGCTGTACGTAACGGTCCCCAGGTAGATGTCGATAAGAAGGCCGATGAGGAAACCCATCCGAACTCCTACTGAGCCTGTCCGTGAAAATATCCGCGCAGTCCGGTCTGTTCGTCTAAGAGTATCACATGTATGGTCTGGGGAGGTGGAGAACGTCAGACCCCTAATAACCGTACAAGTCGTACCGATATGGCTCAAGACTATTTGAGAATCTACTGATCAGTCCACCTGTAATTCTCCATCAGCCCTGGCCAGGGACTTATGGTAATGACCAACCAATCACAGTGCGATATCAACTCCCTATACCGGGAGAGACGAATCCCTAACAATCGCCCACTGCCTCCATGTGGCTCGGGACTGTACCCAACTAGAACCTGTTTGCACGACTCCTTTGAGCCGTGGTAGGGTAGTAATCAAAGCACAGTGGGAACTCACACGAGACAAATGACGACCCTAATTCAACATACCATCTGCACACATGTCACCTGAGAACTGCTATCTAACGTTAGGTATAATACCATCCAGTCAGTTCTCCTGCGAGTCCTGTCCGGTGTACCCGTAACCCAACGAGCACCTGTATCCTATCTCCAATACGACGTACTGATGGCTGTGGGACAGACCATCTCCCCAACTGGGATGAGAAGCGTATACACTAGTCTACTCCGGAGTATCGATGCCCTGTCTCGATAATCCTATGACTAGGGACAAGTATAGGATGTTGCTTATAGACTACCCAGCCCCCACTAGTGTGACTGCCATCACAACGCTGGTAATCAAGCAAAGATCCTATGGGCTCTACTAATATGTATAAGTGATACGTTACAAGAAACATATGCACATATTAAAGTAGACACAAACCAAGTAGCATACTACCATTTTTAGCAAGACTGTATATACAACTGTGAATATCCCAAGCTTCCATTAAGTAATATACATGCAAGTATGATACAATAATGCCCCCTAGGGCATATACACTAACAATGCTCAGCCCGGAAGTGCCCCAATAAAAGAATATTACATACAAATGAATTTTACATGAATGAAAAAGAAAAACCCTCATCTCACATAAAATCCCCGGCTATTCAGAACGCGACGATCCAATATAACATATCACAGCAACACATAATATCTCATATCATCAACGTAAGCAAGTATGCGTATCCCGATTGTCGTTGATGTATAGTAACGAAGCCAGTGATACACCACATACTACGCTTATGGTCACAGAAAAGAAAGTGTAAAACTACAACAGTTGGAATCCGCAACCTCCTTAGACATCACATGCCTAACCAAATGAATTCTTTAGACATCGCATGCCTAACAATTATAAACCCCGCATTTTAGTCTCATTATCGAAAACTCTTTTCAATATCAAGTCGGGCAATTCAACAAGATTCCTGACATTCTAATCGAATGCTCGTCGCAAACTTTAGTAGACGGCCGCACCCCCGGATGCCGTCGACGAAGTGCACTAAGGCGGAACATCGTTGCCGCGAGCATCCGAACGGATGCTTTTGTTGACGGGGTTCTCCTACAGTCGCTTGGTTGGGGCTATGGGGCATGGCAGTCTATTAAGTTTACCCAGCGAGTATCCGCATACGCTACGTGATTGCGACGAACTTTTGATCACATCAAAATTCCGTGGCAACCGATCATCTGAGACTGAACTGCTAGATTTACAACATTTAAATTAGTTATCTCATAACTACATGTGTATTCCAAATATTGTATCACATTCCAGATAAATAGACAGTGTTAAACTTTCCGATCGAAAAAACAAACACCCAAGTTTTCCCAAATAGCTCAACACTTGAGCGGAGTTCAAAAAGTATCCATCACATGCCACAGTACCAATGGTCCAGCCGTAGAAGGGTCAAGCCAACGCCTCACATGTGGCAACGCCGTACTGCCCCAAACCCTAAGGTTTAGAGGCGGTTCAAACGATCACATAATCGAGTTAAGGTTTGTGTTCTTCTAAAGGTTCCACCGCGTTACTTGCATGATTTTCCGGAAGTTTCAAACTCGAGAAAAAACCCAACTTTTCAAAAAATTTTCGACAGGGAAAAAAGTGAGTTATTGATATCCGTTCAAACTTTTTAACAGTTTCTTAAATTATCCGGAAAAAAGTTAAACGAAGTTAAATTATTCGATCGAATCAACGAGTTCCCAATACAACCCAGAAAACTCAACACTTGAGTAAAAATAAAAATTCCTAGAACAATTAGGATATTGGTACGGAAGTTACTGTGGAAAAAGAAAACAAAAATTACCCTGTACAGCCGCGGAACCGCCGCGCGACCCATGCTCATGCCGCGGTTCCGCGGCGCCCTGGGCTAATTAAAATGTCGTATTTCACAGTAATTCCCAAAATACCCTGCAGATTTTTCTGAGTATTTTTAATATGAAAAAATCAACATTTTTGAATAATTTCCAGAAACTAGAGTTTTACGGGTATTCGGAGTTCGATCGGACTTTAAACTTCGCCTAGACTTCGCCTAAAACTCTAGCTTGGCTCTGATACCACTGTAGAGTTACTAGGCACTCTTACAAGGGTCTATAAGGCATCTACCATGCCCGATTTAAAATTAAGATGTGCCGAACAACCCTAACCAAGATCTTTAAACTAGAGATTAGGCGAAACAAAGCATGTTAAATACTTTAACACTAAGAGTTTGGGATTACAACCTTTGTAGTCCGGTCCTTCACTTCTAAAACTCCGTGTTGAGGTCCCTTCGCTGCGAACATCGAGTATCCGGACTCTAGAGAGGCTCCACGAAGAGAAAGATGCAAGCTTGCTTCCGATCATCGATAACTAAGATGATCTACCTTGAAGTTTCTTTAACACAAGCTCTCACTCATCAAATGAAGTGAACACCCTAATCTAAATGGCTAGGATAGATTAGGATGATGAAGTACGAATTTAGCTCTATTTTATTTTCATAATCTCACCCATTTTCATCACATGAATCAAAGCTAGAAAGCTTTGCAAGAAAGAAGAAGAAGATGAACAATGAATAATCTTTTTGTGATGAATAATGCAAATGATAATATAATTACAAATGCAACCATGGTCAATTATGACAAGGCTAACTCATGTAGAGATTTAACAAGGGCTAAAGGTTTGGGTTGGGTTAAGAATGAGTCACTTAAAATATCAACAATAATATCTTAGCTCATGACAAAAGAAAACCTTCTAGAAGGTTCGTGAAAGAAATAACCCAATTCAAACCCTAACCTTGTTTAATCTCCACAAAACATGTTGCATTAGTAATCATATCATGTTACAATATTATATATCACATATATAATGTATATTTGTAACAAAAGAAAATAGTACAATTAACATATATCGCATATATATCAATGTATTACCCGGTAGGAAGATGAATCAATAAATCGAGCCAATATTAGATAATGTAATTCAATATATCATATATATTATTATACATTAAATTATCGAATCAACACTTGATCTGACAATCCGGCTATATCGAATATAACTGACTAATATATCATGTACCGATTCATCGAATCAACACTTGATCCGATGATCCGGCTCATATCAAAATAACGCGAGAATATAATACGGTATCTCATATCGCATTATCCTCGGTCCTGCACATATCACATATGTGCCTCTACTCCGTTTTGCCTGAGTCAAGAAACCTCTGTGTAGGACTCTAAAGAATCGTCAATACGCCGGCAGTAGGTGATGATCATATCAAACACCCACAAGCTGCAAGCTGTGAGCTAAACGTAACAGCCACCCAGGTATTTAGCACTCAAAAGATCAACAAGCAAGCCTGTACATTCTCCTGTAAATCTAGTCAGTAACACACCCGTACAATCTAGTCTCGTCGTCTGATATGTCCCATATCTCGCCTAGGGGTGGTAAACGTCAGACCCCAGTAGCTTGATAAGTCGTGTTGATATGAGGTCTATAAAAGTTCGAGAAACTACTGATAACACTTAACAGTAAATCTCAGCTACCCTGGCCAGGTATTTCCAGTTATAGCCAATCTAACACAGCACAACATCAACTCCCTATACCGGGAGAGACGAATCCCCTCCTATCGCTCATTGCCTCCATGTGATTCGGGGCTGTACCCAAAAGCCACCTTTTTTCAGGCCCTCTTGGACGTGGTATGATGGAAATCAAAGCACAGTGGGAATCACACAAGACTCTATGACGATCTCGGGTCAACAGATTACTCTATACCAGTGTCACTGGAGAACTGCCATCTGACGTGAGGTATAATACCATCTGGGAGTTCTCGGCGAGTCCGTCCAGTGTACCTAGTCTCCACTGAGCACCCGTACACCATCCTTGATGTCAAACACCGATGGATATGGGAGCATCCATCGCCCATCATATGGGTCAAGATGCGTATACGCTAGTCTACTCTGGTGTATCGATGCCCTGTCTCGATACACCCTCGACTAGGAACATTTGAAGGATGTACTTGGTGACTACACTGTCCTCACTAGTATGATCTGCATCATAGTCCTGGTAGTCAAGTACTCATCCTAAGGGCTTTATCAACATGTATCATAGAGACAATCAGAGTACTTGTTAAGATAAAGAGCAACGAGATAGCGTACTATCATGTCGACTAAGAGAGTCCTCCCTATATATGTCCAAGCATCCACTACAATATACATCGTATGTATAGTAATGGCCTCTAGAGTATACATATAACTAACAGACTCAGCTAGAGGGCCTCGTAGACAATGGGAGCAGCGGAAAGGTGTGCAAGCTGCTTAAATCAATCTACGGATTAAAGCAGGCATCGCGGAGCTGGAACATCTATTTTGATGTAGCGGTCAAAGAGTTTGACTTCATAAAAAATGTAGATGAACCTTGTATATACAACAAGGTTGTAAAGAGTAAGCTTGTCTTCCTCGTATTGTACGTATATGACATACTCTTGATAGGAAATGATGTTCCTATGCTACACTTGGTCAAGCTCTTCTTATCATAAAAGTTCTTCATGAAAGATCTAGGTGATGCCTCCTACATCAAGGGATTAAGATCTATTGAGATAGATCTAAAAGGTTGTTGGGATTTTCCCAATCCAGGTACATTGACACCATACTAAAAAGGTTTAGTATGGAAGATTCTAAGCGTGGTAATTTACCCGCTTTTTCTGGAATCGCTCTCTTCAAAGAGATGTCTCCCAAGACTGATTTGGAGAGGGCTCGCATGTAACGGATACCCTATGCTTCTGCAGTTAGGTCAATCATGTACACGATGTTATGCATGAAACCGGATGTAGCTTACGCACTTAGTGTGGTAAGTAGGTATCAATCAGATCCTGGGGAGAACCACTGGACAGCTGTGAAGAACATTCTTAAGTACTTAAGAAGGACCAACAGTATGAGGTTAACTAATCAGATAGAAAGTTATACTTCGCTGTATCATGTCCTTCGGGTCTTCATGTTGTCCTCCTCCTCATCATAGGCTCCTCGGATCATACACGGATCGGGCCTCCTCATCGGTCCTCTCAAGTCAAAGACGATCCACCCGAGAGTCTATAGTCTGAGCTCTAACCTCAAATCCGAGGTAACTACGGCACCTAGTTCGCTAAACTAGATTTCCTAGATGATGTAGAGAGTGGAGATGAATTAGTTTGTCTCTAAATACTCTAGGTTTTTCAACACATGAGACATAAAGGGTATGAGGAAGAAGAAGGGGAGCTTGAGGAAAAGAGAGTGAAGAAAGAACCTTAGAATGAGATGGCCAGTTTTTGATGAATAATGAAACATACCAATAATGCATAAGATAAATATCTCACCAAAATATCAAGCATGCTTCATGAGTCACCTAGTGAGTCACCATAGAGCCATGCCTCATTTAATAAAATCCTCCACCTCATTTATCTTTTAGTCAAAAGATTAAATACAAAATGAGGTGTCTTCTTCTAAAAGCAATCTTGAGTAAATTACAAGAATGCCCTTCATCCATATATACATACCCGTATCCGTATTCCGAAAAATACGAATACAAAGAGACGAAAATAATCCAACAATATAATACTAGGATCCGGCTTAAATCAAAGCCCGCTAGTATTATCCACCCGAACATCATACGTGCATTAGTACACATACCATACGGCCTCTACATCTTTTGCCCGATGCAGGGAAACCCTCTGTATTGGACTTTAACGACTCGACACTACACTGGCAGTGGGTTTAAACACAAGCACGTCAGCGGTACTAGCTATACGTAATGGATACCTAGGTATCTGTCGATAAGAAGGTCGATGAGCAAAATCATCCGAACTCCTACTGAGCCTATCTGTGACAATCTCCGTATAGTCCGGTCTATTCATCTAAGAGTATCACATATTCGGCCTAGGGGGCGGTAGCCGTCAGACCCCTAATAGCGCAATAAGTTGTGCCGGAGTATAGCCCAAAACACCCTGAGAAACTACTGGAGTACCTACCAGTAAATCTCGCTTGCCCTGCCCAGGGACTTTATATAATTGCTTTCCGAACACAGCGTGATATCAACCCCCATACCGGGAGAGACGAATCCTATCTAACCGCCACTGCTCCAAGTGCTTCGGGACTGCAGCCAACTACTACCTGTTTACATGACTCCTTCAAGCCGTTGTAGGGTAGTAATCTAAGAACCGTGTGAACACACTCGAGGCGAATTAGCAGTGTCAAGTCAACAGACTAAGAGTACTCATGTCACTTGGGAACTGCTACCCGACGATAGATATAATACCCACTAGCAGCTCCCTACTAGTCATATCCAGTGTACTCATAAGCTAATGAGCACATACATACTATCTCCAGTATGACGTACTAATGGCTGTGGGACACACCATTTGCCCTACTGGGATGAGAAGCATATACACTAGTCTACTCTGGAGTATCGATGCCCTGTCTCGATAATCCTATGATTAGGGACATGTATAAGGATGTGCTTATAGACTACCCAGCCCCTACTTTTGTGATTGCCATCACAACGCTGGTAATCAAGCAAAGATCCTAAGGGCTCTACCAATATGTATAAGCGATTTGCTAAAAGAAACACATGCACATATTGAGGTAGAAACAAACCAGGTAGCATAATACCATTTCAAGCAAGACTGTCACTATATCCATGTATATCCCAAGCTTCCAATATGTAATATACAAAATAGTATAATAAAATAATGTCCTCTAAGGCATATATCACCAACAATCTCCTACTTGCACTAATGCCATGTATTGGCATATCGCAGACCTATCATCTCGAATAGCCTCTCGAACTGTGTCTGAGAGATGGCCTTTGTGAGTGGATCTACAGTGTTGTTCTCCGTATCAACTCTCCGCACCTCGATCTCCCGGTGATCAGCGATCTCCCTGATAAGGTGGTACCGCCTCAAGATGTGTCTGGACTACTGATGGGACCTGGGTTCCTTCGCTAAAATTATAGCGCCATTGTTGTCACAATACAGAGGTATTGGATCTACAATGGACGGAACCACCTGAAGTTCTATTAGGAACTTCCTCATCCAGACTGCTTCTTTCACGGCGTCACAAGAAGCGATATATTCCGCTTCCTTCGTCGAGTTAGCAACGGTGTCTTGCTTGGAGCTCTTCCAACAGACCGCCCCTCCATGTAGGGTAAAGACATAACCCGACATGGACTTAGAGTCATCCTTGTCACTCTTGAAGCTGGAGTCAGCAAAGGCCTCGATCTGGAGGTCTTTTCCACCATACACTAAGAATATCTCTTTAGTCCTTCTCAGGTACTTGAGAATGTTCTTTACTGTTATCCAGTGGTTTTCTCCTGGGTTTGACTGATACCGGCTTACCACGCTAAGTGTGTAAGCAACATCTGATCTGGTACACAGCATCGCATACGTTATAGAGCCTACTGCAGACGCGTAAGGTATAATCAACATGCGAGCCCTTTCTAAATCAGTCTTGGGAGACATCTCTTTGGAGAGGGTGATTCCGTGACAAGCCGGTAGATTACCACGCTTTGAATCTTCCATACTGAATCTTTTCAGTATGGTGTCGATGTACCTGGACTGTGAAAGTCCCAACATCCTCTTAGATCTATCACGATAGATCTGGATCCCCAGAATGTAGGAGGAATCACCCAGGTCTTTGATGGAGAACCTCTGTGACAAGAATCCTCTGACTGATTGTAGCATAGGAATGTCATTTCCTATCAAGAGAATGTCATCCATGTATAAAACGAGGAATTCCACAGTTCTCGCTACAATCTTACTATAGATGCATGGTTCGTCTGGATTTTTGATAAAGTCGAATTCTTTGACCGTCTCATCAAAACAGATGTTCCAACTCTGCGATGTCTGCTTTAGTCCATAAATGGACTTAAGCAACTTGCACACTTTTCCGCTGCTCCCACTCTGAATAAAACCCTCCGGCTGATCTATATAGACGCACTCTTCCAAATGTCCATTCAGAAAAGCGGTCTTTACGTCCATCTGCCAAATTTCATAATCGTGGAAGGCAGCAATGGCAAGAAGGATCCGAATGGATTTGAGTATAGGTTCTGGAGAAAATGTTTCATTATAGTCCAAACCAGGTCTTTGATGAAAACCTTTTGCAACAAGTCTAGCCTTATAGTTTCAACCTGTCCATCTACACCAATCTTCTTTCTGAAGGTCCATTTGCAGCCTACGGATTTTACCCCTTCTAGAGCAATGTCCAAAATCCATACTTTGTTGGTGTACATGGACTCCATTTCGGTCCGCATTGCATCCAGCCATTTTACCGAGTCACCGCTCCGAATATCTTGCTGGAAGCTAGGTGGCTCATCATTGTTAATGATGCAATCCTCTCTATCCCCGTCCATGAGAAAACCGTAGTATCTCTCCGACGGATGAGACTGCCTACTAGTCCTGTGGAGTGGCGTGGGGATGTCCTGTTCTTTCAAAACCTCTGGTTCTACCATGCTTTCAGTAATAGCTTGTGGTTCTGGAATTTCTTTCAGTTCTATTGTACTCTCACTATTTTCTTTTTCCAAAAATTGATTTTCCAAAAAGTGGGCATGACGAGAAACAAAAAACTTTTGTTCCTCTGCGTAAAAGAAAAGTGCAGGCTTACTAGGCACTCTTAAAAGGTTCCACAAGGCATCTGTAGGGTTGCTAGGCACGCGCACAAGGGTCTACGAGGCATCAACCATGCCCGATTAAAATTTTAGCCGTGCCGAACAACCCGAATACGGATCTTTAAACTAGAGATTAGGCGAAAACTAACATGCTAAACACTTTAACACTAAGTGAGAGGGATTACAACCTTTGTAGATCCGGTCCTTCACTTCATATGCTCCGTGTTGAGGTCCCTTCACTGCGATCATCGTGCTCTGGACTCTCGAGAGGCTTCACGAAGAGAAAGGTGCAGTCTTGCTTCCGATCTTCGATACAAAGATGATCTACCTTGAAGTTTCATTAACACAAGCTAACACTCACTAAAATTGAGTGAACACTCTCATCTAAAGGGCAAGGGAAGATGAGGATGATGAAGTAGGATTTTTGCTCTCTTTATTTATCTTTTTCTCACATTTATTCATCACTTTGAAAAAACTAGTAAGCTTTTTCATGAAAGAAAAGATGAAGGAAGAAGAAGATGAATAATATTAGAATTTTCCTTTTGTGATGAATAGAAAGAATAATATGATGAATAATGCAACCATGGTTGACTAAACCCATGTAGAGAATTAACAAGGGTTAGGGTTTGGGTTGGGTTAAAACATGAGTCACTTGAAAATATCTTTCACAAAACAAAACCAAAACCTTCTAGAATCATCTAGAAAGCTTAACCCTAATCCAAACCCTAATCATGTTTAAACTCCACTAAAAATGTTGCATTATTTATCATATCATGTTACAATATTATATATCATATATATAATATTTATCGTAACAAAATAAAATAATACATTTAACATATATCGCATATATATCAATGTATTATCCGAGTGAGAAAAAGAATCTTTTAGTGAGCAAATATCAGTTAATGTAATTTAATATATCATATATATTATTATACATTAAATTATCGAATCAACACTTGATCCGACAATCCGGCTATATCGCATATAACCGACTAATATTTATCCGTACCGATTCATCGAATCAACACTTGATCCGATGACCCGGCTGATATCATATATCGCGAGAATAGAATACGGTATCTCATATCGCATTATCCTCGGTCCCGCACATATCACATATGTGCCCCTACTCCGTTTTTCCTGAGTCAAGAAACCTCTGTGTAGGACTGTAAAGAATCGTCAATACGTCGGCAGTAGGTGATGATCATATCAAACACCCACAAGCGGCAAGTGGTCAGCTAAACGTAACAGCTACCCAGTTATTGAGCGCTTAGAAGATCAACAAGCAAGCCTGTACATTCTCCTGTGAATCCAAACAGTAACACTCCCGTACAGTCCGGTCTCGTCGTTTGATATGTCGCATATCTCGCTTAGGGGTGGTAAACGTCAGACCCCAGTAGCTCGATAAGTCGTGTCGATATGAGGTCTATAACAGTTCGAGAAACTACTGATAACACTTACCAGTAAATCTCAGCAATCCTGGCCAGGGATTTCCGGTTATAGCCAATCGAACACAGCACAACATCAACTCCCTATACCGGGAGAGACAAATCCCCTCCTATCGCTCATTCCCTCCATGTGATTCGGGACTGTACCCAAAAGCCACCTTTTTGCACGCCCTCTTGGACGTGGTATGATGGAAATCAAAGCACAGTGGGAATCACACAAGACTCTATGACGATCTCGGGTCAACAGACTACTCTGTACCAGTGTCACCGGAGAACTGCCATCTGACGTATGGTATAATACCATCTGGGAGTTCTCGGCGAGTCCGTCCAGTGTACCCAGTCTCCACTGAGCACCCGTACACCACCCTTGATTTCAAACACCGATGGATATGGGATCATCCATCGCCCATCATATGGGTCAAGATGCGTATACGCTAGTCTACTCTGGTGTATCGATGCCCCTGTCTCGATACACCCATGACTAGGAACAATTATAGGATGTACTCGTCGACTACCGTGGCCCCACTAGTATGATCTCATCATAGTCCCAGTAGTCGAGTACATATCCTAAGGGCTTTATCAACATGTAATATAGAGACAATCAGAGTACATGTTAAGAAAAAGTACAACCAGATAGCAAACTATCATGTCGAGCAAGAAAGTCCTTCCTATATATGTCCTAGCATCCACTACAATATACATCGTATGTACAGTAATGGCCTCTAGGGCATACATATAAATAACAGCATCAACCATGCCAAATTCAAAAATTTAGGTGCCGAGAAACCCTAATAGAGATCGTTACCTAGAGGATAGGCGAAACTATAAGCTAGTAAACAACTTTACTAGTAAGTGAAACAATTACAACCTTTATAGATCCGGTCCTCCACTTCTTTAGCTCCGTGTTGACGTCCCTCCGCTGCGATCATCGGAATCCTGGACTCTAGTGATGGTTTCGTCGGAGAAATAATCGGGCTAGGTCGTTGACATCGAAGCCGAAGATGATCTACGTCGGGGCGACTCAAACTCAAGCTATTCCTTCACTTGGTCAAAAACTTTATGAAGAGAACACCCTATACTACAGGGCAAGTAGTAGAGGATAAAGAAATAGGAAGTGGGTTCACTTTAGAATTGGATTTCTCATTCTTTTTCTCATGGCACCATTGGAGCTAGCAAGCTTTTGTGGAGCTTGATGATGAAGAAGAAGAAGAAAAGAATCAATAGAATAATATGAAACTTATCCTTTTAATTATGGCACCATGGTTGAGTTAAGCTCTCATGCTTAATTCATGTAGAGAATTAACCAAAGTATTAGGTTAAAGGTTGGGTTAACTAATATCCTAAGGAAATGACAAAAGATTTGACTTTGTCAAAGTTTCTTCAAGCTTCATGAAGCTTGATAATTTTGACCAAAGTCTCACTCTTTTGTTATTTGTTAGCAAAATAGTAAACCCTTATTTAACCTTGATTTAGTATAAGTCTCATACACACAACTTTTTTGTATCATCAAGCATGATACAAACATGTACACTTGCATATATCACATATAAACAATGTGTACAATCAAGTGAGAAAATCAATCTTAAGTGAACCAATACTAATTAATGTAAAGCAATATATCAAATATATAATTATACATTAAATCATTAAATCAACACTTGATTTAACGATCCGGTCATATTGCATATAACCGACTAATATCAATAGTAACAACTTATCGAATCAACACTTGATCCGATAACCCGGCTACATCGCATACAACCGATCAATGTCACAAATCGCGAGAATAGAATACAGTATCACATACTGGTATTATTCTCGGTCCCGCACATATCTCATATGCGCTCCTATTTCGTTTCGCTTGAGCCAGGAAACCCCTGTGTAGGACTTTAAAGACTCGTCAATACGCCGGCAGTAGATGATGATCATATCAAACACCCACAAGCCGCAAGCGGTCTGCTAAACGTTACGGCCATCCGTGTATTGAGCGATCAGAAAATCAACGAGCAAGCCCGCTCACACTCCTGTGAATCCAACCAGTAACACTTACCGTACAGTCCGGTCTGTTCGTCTGATATGTCGCATATCTCGTCTAGGGGTGGTAAACGTCAGACCCCAATAACTCGATAAGTCGTGTTGATATGAGGCTCATAACGGGTCGAGAAACTACTGGTAACACTTACCAGTAAATCCCTAAAGCAGCCTTGGCCAAGGACTTCCTGTTATAGCCAATCGAGCACAGCGCAACATCAAGTCCCTATACCGGGAGAGACGAAACCCCTCCTATCGCTCATTGCCTCCATGTGACTCGGGACTGTACCCAAAAACCACCGTTTTGCACGCCCTCTTGGACGTGGTAAGGTGGAAATCAAAGCACATTGGGAATCACACAAGTCTCTATGACAATCTCGGGTATACAGACTAACCTGTACCAGTGTCACCAGAGAACTGCCATCTGACGTAAGGTATAATACCATCTGGGAGTTCTCGGCGAGTCCGTCCAGTGTACCCAGTCTCCACTGAGCACCCGTATATCATCTCTGATGTCAAACACCAATGGATATGGGATCATCCATCGCCCATCTATATGGGTCGAGAAGCTACACGCTAGTCTACTCTGGTATATCGATGCCCCGTCTCGATACACCCATGACTAGGGACTTTGAAGGATGTACTTATGGACTACCACGTCCCCACTAGTATGATCCGCATCATAGTCCAGGTAGTCAAGTACACATCCTAAGGGCTTTACCAACATGTAACAGAGAGACAATCAGTGTACACGTTAAGGTAAAGAGTAACCAGATAGTATACTATCATATCAAGCAAGAAAGCCATCCCTATATATGTCCAAGCATCCACTACAATATACATCTATGTGTAGTAATGGCCTCTAGGGCATACATATAACTAACAATCTCCTACTTGCACTAGGGCCATCTGATAGCAGTGGTTGTAGTATCTCATACTCAACCATCCCATAAAAGTCTCTCTCTGGGAAAATGCCTTTGTGAGTGGATCCGCCGTGTTTTCCTCTGAGTCTACTCTCCTAATCTCGATCCCCTGGAGATCAACCATCTCCACGATCAGGTGATACTGCTTAAGAATATGTCTGGATCACTGATGGGATGGGCATTCCTAGGCATAGGCCACATCTCCATTATCACACAATGGGAGGAACGAAGTTCATCTCATGAACTAATATACACCCAGACTGCCTCTTTGGTAGCATCTTTGGTAGCGATGTATCCAGCCTTTATCTTCTAGTATGCCACGGTATCTAGCTTGGAACTCTTCCAACATACCATCCCTTTACTGACGGTAAAGACAATGCCTGTGACTGACATTCAGTCATCCTTATCACTTTGGAACCTTTCCTGTGATTCTCCCCAGGATCAATTGATACCTTCTCACTACAGCTAGTGAGGATCCTAAGGTCCGCTTAGATCTATCTCATAGATCCAAACTAAGGATTTAGGAGGTATCACTTTGATCCTATATGGAGAATCCTTGTGATAAGCGGAGATTGACCGAGCATAGAATAGGAAACTTCTTCCCTATCAAGAGTATGTCATCCACGTACTCTACGAGGATCACCACCATATTCCCTACTACCTTTTTGTATATACAAGGTTCATCTACCATTTTGATGATGTCAAACTCTTTGACTACCGCATCAAAACAGATGTTCCAACTCCGCGATGCCTGCTTTATCACATAAAATATCTTGCACACGTTTCCGCTGCTCCCACTGTCTATGAAGCCCTCTGACTGTGTACTTATAGACTCCCTCTTCTAAAACAACATTTAGAAAAGCAGTCATGACACCCAACCACCAGATATCGTAGTCATGGTATGTAGCCATGGCAAGTAGGATCTGGATGGACTTAAGCATAGCTACTTAGAAAAGGTTTCATCATAACCCATACCCGGTCAATGATGCAAACCTTTAACAAGTCTAGCTTTGAATGTCTCAACCTTTCCATGTACACCAAGTAGTCTTCTCAAGATATACTTGCTCCTGATGGGGATTTAACCCTTCAGATAAAGCAACCAAAGTCCATATTTTGTTGGTGTATAAGGATTCTATCTCAGATCGATAAGCATCCAGCCATTCTTACATAGTCCTACTCCTGATGGCCAGCTCGAAACTAGTTGGGTCATCATCTCATGATGCAATCCTTGCTCCCACTGTCATAGACAAACCGGAGTATCTCTCAGGTAGGTGAGGAAACCTACTAGATCGGCGGAGAGGCTGAGGTTCGTTGGTTGCTATTGAATCCTTTGGTTCTACCAAATCATCAGCTGCAGTTTGTATAGCTGGAACTGTTTCCAGTTCCACCTCATGACCAATAATTTCTTCACAAGAAATTCCCTTTCACAAAGGTAGCATGCTGAGAAACAAAACATTTTTGTTCCTCGGTTAGGTAGAAGATATTCCCTTGCGTATGCTTGGGATATCCAACAAACTTCCACAGATCTGACTTTGCCTCGAGCTTGTCCGGATTGTTCTTTTAGACATAGGCTGGACAGCCCCAAATCTTAACAAATTTAAGATATGGGCTCTTCCCTTTTCATATCATATATGAAGTGGTAGGCAACTGATTTGATCGGAACCCTATTCAATAGGTATGCAACTTCATAAGTGCATAACTCCCTAAAAGGAAATAGGAAACTCAGTAGTACTCATCATAGAGCACACCATATCTAATAGGGTGTCATTGCTCCGCCCCGATACACCGAGGTGCTGAGGTGTATACGGAGGAGTAATGCTGAGAGAGAATCTCATTCTTAGAATAGTCCAGGAATCCCGTGCTCAAGTATTCTCCTCCTTGATCATATCAAAGGACATAATACTTATACCCCTTTTTGGTTCTCTACTTCTAACTTGTATTCTGTGAATATCTCAAAAGGTTCGGACTTGTGTTTCAACAGGAACATATGTATGAATCTTGAGAGATCATCAGAGAAGGTAATGAAGTATAAAGAACCGGTCTTGGCATGTGTAGACAGGGGACCTTCATACATCAATATGTATCAACCTAAGAGTTCATTAACTCTTTCTCTGCTTCCAATAAACAGAGCTATGGTCATCTTACCTCTGTGACATGACTGGCAAGTTTCACAAGATGTAAATTCAAACTAATTTAAATATGCATCTTAATGTAACTTCAGCTAGTCGGGTCGCATTGATATGACCTAGTCTATAATGCCTCAAGAAGGATTCGTTCATTTCTGAACTCTTCCTCTTGTGTGTGTTCTGTATACTAAGAACTGTAGTTTGATTTAGAACGTTAATGCTTTTAGATAACGTGCCTGAACCGATCAACTCTTGATTTAGGAAATGTTCAAAACATTATCCAACAATACAAAATTATATCCTTCTTTATCTAAATAAAGAGACTGATATGATTTTGTATATCAGGTTCGGTATCTAATAACATTTGTTCAGAATAAATGTATTCTGGTAATACAGGGTGACAATTACCAACAGACTTGGCTGCAACACTTCCACCGTTTTTTGCCTCATGAAACTTATCACCCGTTCTCAGTTCTCTACCTTTCTGTAGCCCATGTAATATATTACATATCAAGGATCCTGATCCGGTATCAGATACCCAGGACGCATAGGATACTGAGAAACAGTTCTATGTAATGAACACACCCGAAGATGATGCATCGGTATGCACTTTCTTCGTTTGGGCGGCACGGGAATTCTGGTAATCCCCAATTTCCTGCTCTGTCTTATAACAATTATAAGTTAGAGCGGGACCAACGTTCCCCAGCTCAGTATAATAAGAAGGTTCGGTCAATATATTCGTTTTATTATCTTGATTAAGACGTAACATGGTCGCTACCTGAAGAGAGAGAGAAGAAAACACTCTGCGTGCGCTCTAGCAAGATCAGATTGGTTATTATTTTATCTAATCAGGATGGCTCCCACTGTTTTTATCAAATCTTCCTTCAAACCCTAAAAGGAAAGACTAGCCGGGATTAATTACACACTACAAGTTCGCCAATCTTTCAGCCAGGCCAGTGTCGGTACTTTGAGGGAGGTTCCCCGTGCTTTCGCACGGACCCAATTAAAGTAAACGTCGTTTTCCCAGAGGCGTACCCCCGTTGACACCTTTCTAGACACCTACTTGATTGGCTAATTGTAATGTGCAAAACTCTCCCAGGAGTAACAATTACTCGCAGTGGGTATCGGGATCCAACTATCTCATAAAAGGTATGCAATCTCATTGCAAATTTCAACACTTGAAATTCCCGATAATATTTTGCCCCTAACCTCCTATGACCTTGACAAAGGCCAACAAACCATAGGATGCTAGTCAAGTTCAACCCGTCATTTCTTGATTGAATTAAACCCACCCGCACGACCCTTGACAAAGGCCAACAAGGTCGTACGACTACCCTAACCAAATCTGCATCATATGCATAAGCAGATAAGCACTAGTCAGCTACCGCACATTACGTCTTGACAAAGACCAACAAACGCAGCACGAATACTAAGTAGGACTTATCTGAAATGATGGAGGGCTACGAAAGGTTTTTCTGAAAACCTATTGCGTAATGAACTTGATATCGTTGTAGAATCAAATGATTTTAAAATGGAGTGTTTTTTTGAGGCTTTTACTAGTTTCGCTAAAGAGGTCATTCCCGGTGAAGGGATCGTCGGCTCTTTCCTCGTCGAATGAGGTGCAGGATATATTATATATATCACTGTGCAAAGCGAAAACTAGAAAAGCAATCAAAAGACACAACCGAGGGGTGTAGCATCTGCCAGTGTTTGCTAAAGGGGTCACTCCCGGTGAAGGGATCTCGGCCCTTTCCTTATCGAATAAGGTGCAGGATGTTCTACAAGGAACACCGCGATGCAAAGCAAGAACTGTAGCTACCTGTTTTTGAAAATTCGATTCCACAACATCTTTTAGGTTTCTTTTATTTCATTAATCATATTAATGAAGTCCCATCATTTAAATCACCTAAACATCACAGACAAATACGACGTACACTTATGCCATCAGCATTCTCCTCGATGTCCCCTCGTGCACCGTTCGGTTAGGTAACTAGTGGCAGAGCGGGGCAGGGCTAGCGCGGGTGTAAAACATAAGTAACGTCTATATAATATATCGTATATACTATATATAGTATCCATCACAACATATCAAATGATCACAACATAGATATCGCAGCAGAAGAAACATATGAAATAATGGATATACTAGGACGTCCGTGTTTTCAATATGAGCCAGTATAAAACACGGATTCCACGGTCGCGATGAATAGCCAAACCCACACCCCTAGACCCCTACGAGAGCGGCAAGCAACCCTACCAATTCTAGAGTTAGGAGACCCGGACTCGACTCCTCGAGTTGGTCTCCCACTGGACTCTAGAACCCGGTTACTTGTGCTTTCCACCTTGGGTCTATCCTAGTGCGGAATAGTAAATAATATACAAATGGTGACAGCAACCTCAACCCGGAAGTGCCCCAATAAAAGAATATTACATACAATTAAATTTACATGAATGAAAATAAAAACACTCATCTCACATAAAAAACCCCGGCTATTCATAACGCGACGATCCAATATAACATATCCAGCAACACAGAATATCATATGTCATCAACGTAAGTAAATATGCGCATCCCAATTGTCGTTGACATATAGCAACGAAACCAGCGATATCACATGTTACCCTTACGGTCGCAGATAAGAAAGTGTAAAACTACAACAGTTGGAATCCGCAACCTCCTTAGACATCGCATGCCTAACAATTATAAACTCCGCATTTTAGTCTCTATATCGAAAACACTTTTCAATATTTAGTCGAGCAATTCAACAAGATTTCCGATAAACTGATCGAATGCTCGTCGCAAACTTTAGTTGACGGCCGCACCCCCGGATGCTGTCGATGAAGTGCACTAAGGCGGAACATCATTGCCGCGAGCACCCGAACGGATGCTTTTGGCGACGGGGTTCTCCTACAGTCACTTGGTCGGGGCTATGGGGCATGGCTGTCTATTAAGTTTACCCGGCGAGTATCCGCGTACGCTACGTGATTGCGACGGACTTTTGATCGCATCAAAATTCCGTGGCAACCGATCATTCGAGACTAAACTGCTGCGTTTATAACATTTAAAACAGTTATCTCATAACTTCTTGTGGATTCCAAATATTGTATCACATTCCAGATAAATAGACAATGTCAAACTTTCCGATCGAATGATCAAATACCCAAGTTTTCCCGAATGGTTCTCAACACTTGAGGGGAGTTTAAAAACATCCATCACATGCCACAGTACCAATGGTCCAGCCGTAGAAGGGTCAAGCCAACGCCTCACATGTGGCACGCCGTATTGCCCCAAACCCTAAGGTTCAAAAGGCAGTTCAAGACGGTCACATAATCGAGTTAAGGTTTGTTGTCTTCTAGAGGGTCCATTGCGTAACTTGCATGATCTTGACGTTCTCAAACAAACGGAAAAATCCAACACTTGGAAATTTTCCGGGTCGGGGAAAAAGTGTGTTATTGATATCGGATCGAACTTCTTAATATTTTCTAAATATCCGGAAAACATTACGAAATTAAATATTCCGATCGAATCATCGAATACAAAATAAACCCCAAAAATACTCAACACTTGAGTCACTGTTAAAAATACCCAGAAAATATAAACAACAGAGGAAAGTATTACTGTGCAAAAAACCGTCACTAATACCCTTACATTGCCGCGGAACCGCCGCCAAAAGTAGATTGTTGCCGCGGTTCCGCGGCCATGTAGAGGTATTGGGTGACCGTTTTTCATGGTAATTCTAATAAAACCCTGCAGAATTTTTTAGGCATTTTTAATTGAGAAAAATCCCAGATTTCAAAAATATTCCAGAGAGGGGGTTAACTTCGACACGTCGGGGTTCGATCGGAGTTTTAACATCATAAACACTTCGCCTAATGCTCTAGCTAGGCTCTGATACCCATGTAGGGTTATTAGGCACTCTCAAGAGGTTCCACAAGGCATCAACCATGCCAAATTCAAAAATTTAGGTGCCGAGAAACCCTAATAGAGATCGTTAACTAGAGGATAAGCGAAACTATAAGCTAGCAAACAACTTTACAAGTAAGTGAAAGGGATTACAACCTTTGTAGATCCGGTCCTCCACTTCTTTAGCTCCGTGTTGATGTCCCTCCGCTGCGATCATCGGAATCCTGGACTCTAGTGATGGTTTCGTCGGAGAAATAATCGGGCTAGGTCGTTGACTTCGAGGCCGAAGATGATTTACGTCGGGGAGACTCAAATTCAAGCTATTCCTTCACTTGGTCAAAAACTTTGTGAAGAGAACATCCTATACTACATGGCAAGTAGTAGAGGATGAAGAAATAGGAAGTGGGTTCACTTTAGAATTGGATTTCTCTCTTTTTATCTCATGGCACCATTGGAGCTAGCAAGCTTTTTTGGAGCTTGATGAAGAAGAAGAAGAAGAAAAGAATCAATAGAATAGTATGAAACTTATCCTTTTAATTATGGCACCATGGTTGAGTTAAGCTCTCATGCTTAACTCATGTAGAGAATTAACCAAAGTATTAGGTTAAAGGTTGGGTTAACTAATATCCTAAGGAAATGACAAAAGATTTGACTTTGTCAAAGTTTCTTCAAGCTTCATGAAGCTTGATAACTTTGACCAAAGTCTCACTCTTTTGTTATTTGTTAGGAAAATAGTAAACCCTAATTTAACCTTGATTTAGTATAAGTCTCATAAACACAACTTGTTTATATCATCAAGCATGATACAAACATGTACACTTGCATATATCACATATAAAAAATGTGTACAATCAAGTGAGAAAATCAATCTTAAGTGAACCAATACTAGTTAATGTAAAGTAATATATCAAATATATAATTATACATTAAATTATTAAATCAACACTTGTTTTAACGATCCGGTCATAATGCATATAACCGACTAATATCAATAGTAACAACTTATCGAATCAACACTTGATCCGATAACCCGGATATATCGCATACAACCGATCAATGTCACAAATCATGAGAATAGAACAGTATCACATACTGGTATTATTCTCGGTCCCGCACATATCTCATATGCGCTCCTATTTCGTTTCGCTTGAGCCAGGAAACCCCTGTGTAGGACTCTAAAGACTCGTCAATACGCTGGCAGTAGGTGATGATCATATCAAACACCCACAAGCCGCAAGCGGTCTGCTAAACGTAACGGCCACCCGGGTATTGAGTGATCAGAAGATCAACGAGCAAGCCCGCTCACACTCCTGTGAATCCAACCATTAACACTTACCGTACAGTCCGGTCTGTTCGTCTGATATGTCGCATATCTCGTCTAGGGATGGTAAAGGTCAAACCCCAATAACTCGATAAGTCGTGTTGATATGAGGCTCATAACGGGTCGAGAAACTACTGGTAACACTTACCAGTAAATCCTTAAAGCAGCCTTGGCCAAGGACTTCCTGTTATAGCCAATCGAGCACAGCGCAACATCAACTCCCTATACCGGGAGAGACGAAACCCCTCCTATCGCTCATTGCCTCCATGTGACTTGGGACTGTACCCAAAAACCACCGTTTTGCACACCCTCTTGGACGTGGTAAGGTGGAAATCAAAGCACAGTGGGAATCACACAAGACTCTATGACGATCTCGAGTATACAGACTAACCTGTACCAGTGTCACCAGAGAACTGCCATCTGACGTAAGGTACAATACCATCTGGGAGTTCTCGGCGAGTCCGTCCAGTGTACCCAGTCTCCACTGAGCACCCGTATATCATCTCTGATGTCAAACACCAATGGATATGTGATCATCCATTGCCCATCTATATCGGTCGAGAAGCTACACGCTAGTCTACTCTGGTATATCGATGCCCCGTCTCGATACACCCACGACTAGGGACTTTGAAGGATGTACTTATGGACTACCACGTCCCCACTAGTATGATCCGCATCATAGTCTAGGTAGTCAAGTACACATCCTAAGAGCTTTACCAACATGTTACAGAGAGACAATCAGTGTACACGTTAAGGTAAAAAGTAACCAGATAGCATACTATCATATCGAGCAAGAAAGTCATCCCTATATATGTCCAAGCATCCACTACAATATACATCCTATGTATAGTAATGGCCTCTAGGGCATACATATAACTAACAAAAAGATACCCCCTGGAGTTCTTTGGGTATCCCACAAATTTACACAGTACTGAGCATGCCTCGAGCTTGTCCGTATGTTGCCTTTTTACAAAAGATGGACATCCACATATCTTCAGATACTGGAGATACGGTTTCTTCGCACTCCATATCTGATATGGTGTGGTAGGTACAGTCTTGGTAGGAAACTTGTTCAAAAGATATGCAGTTGATTTGTTATTTATATGTATGCCTTAGAGGCCATTACTGTACATGAGATGTATATTGTAGTGGATGCTTGGACATATATAGGGAGGACTTTCTTGCTAGACATGATAGTATTCTATCTGGTTACTCTTTATCTTAACATGTACACTGATTGTCTCTCTGTTACATGTTGATAAAGCCCTTAGGATGTGTACTTGACTACCTAGATTATGATGCGGATCATACTAGTGGGACAAAGGTAGTCGGTAAGTACATCCTTTAATGTCCCTAGTCGTGGGTGTATCGAGACGGGGCATCGATATACCAGAGTAGTCTAGCATATGGCTTCTCGACCCATGTAGATGGGCGATGGATGATCCCATATCCATTGGTGTTTGACATCAGAGATGGTATATGGGTGCTCAGTGGAGACTGGGTACACTGGACGGACTAGCCGAGAACTCCCAGGTATACCTCACGTCAGATGGCAGTTCTCTAGTGACACTGGTACAGGTTAGTCTGTTGACCCGAGATCATCATAGAGTCTTGTGTGATTCCCACTGTGCTTTGATTTCCACCATACCACGTTCAAGAGAACGTGCAAAACGGTGGTTTTTGGGTACAGTCCCTAGTCACATGGAGGCAATGAGCGATCGGAGGGGATTCGTCTCTCCCTGTATAGGGAGTTGATGTTGCGCTGTGCTCGATTGGCTATAACATGAAGTCCCTGGCCAGGGATGATTCTGAGATTTATTGGTAAGTGTTATCAGTAGTTTCTCGACCCATTATGAGCCTCCTATCCGCACGACTTATCGAGTTACTGGGGTCTGACGTTTACCACCCCTAGACGAGATATGCGACATATCAGACGAAGAGACCGGACTGTACGGTAGTGTTACCGATTGTATTCGCAGGAGTATGAGCAGGCTTGCTTGTTGATCTTCTGATCGCTCAATACCCGGGTGGCCGTTACGTTTAGCAGACCGCTTGCGGCTTGTGGGTGTTTGATATGATCATCACCTACTGCCGGCGTATTGACGATTCTTTAAAGTCCTACACAGAGGTTTCCTGGTGTTGGAGATAGTGCCCTCAGTGTCAATTATTGGATCGCAGGTACATGATTGCAATGATTGCGGAGGACCTATACCGGTAGGACAGTCTTACTCAAGATGATAGTATTCTATCTGGTTTTCCTTTATCTGTCGTGTACATGTTCAGGTGACTGATTACATGTTACACTTTGATAGAGCCCTTAGGATCTTGCTTTACTACCAACAGTATGATGGCGATCATATACGTGAGAGTTGGGTAGTTTATATGCATATCCTTAATTGTTGTCCCTAGTCGTGGGAGTTTCGAAACAGGGCATCGATACTCCGGAGTAGACTAGTGTATACAGTCGAGACCCCGACGAGGGGCGGTGGCCGGTCTCACAAGCCACTGGTGTCAATTGGATCACCTAAGATGTATACAGGTGCTCATTGGGTTATGAGTACACTGGACAGGACTCGCCGGGAATCTGCTAGTTAGTACTATACCTATCGTCAGATAGCAGTTCCCTGGTGACATGTGTACAGGTTAGTTCATCGACCTGAGGTCGTCATTTGTCTCGTGTGAGTTCCCACTGTGCTTTGATTTCTACCCTACCACGGCTCAAAGGAGTCGTGCAAACAGGTAGTTTTTGGGTACAGTCCCGAGCCACATGGAGGCACGTGAGCGGATCGGCAGGGGATTCGTCTCTCCCGGTATTGGGGGCGAGATTGTGCTGTGTCTAGGAGAGCCATTACACAAAGCCCACGGCCGTGGCAGGTGATTTACTGGTAGGTACTCCAGTAGTATCTCAGGGTGTTATTGGGCTTCACTCTGACACGACTTATACTGCTATTGGGGGTCTGACGTTACTAGCCCCCTCGGCAGATATGTGATACTCATTGACGAACGGACCGGACTATATATACATTATCACGGTTAGGCTCAGTAGGGTTTTCGGATGAGTTCGCTCATCGGCCTCCCTTGAGGTCAGTCCATGGGCAGCCGTTACGCATAGCTAGTGCCGCTGACGGTTTGTAGTTAAACCCACTTCCAGGGTACTGACGAGTCATTAGAGTCCCCTACAGACAGTTTCCCAAGTTCGGACGAAACGTTGTAGAGTCCGTATGGTTTTATGGAAGGTTTCGGAAAATGCACGTGTGTTTACGCACGTGTCATATTTCGGGCAGATGATACTGGTCGGCTTTGGTTTAAGCCGGATCCAAGTATTATATTGAGTAGATATAATATTTTTGTCTCAGTTGCATTTGTATTCGGTCGTAATACAAATACGGGTATATTTATACAGTTACGGGGTTATCCTGAAATTCGTTTCGGGATCACTTTTGGAAGTTGCCAGTTTCCAGTTTTCTATCAGCCGTCTTTTAACATTCGATTAAAAACGGATTTATCTTTTCTTGAGATGAGTGTGGAAGGTTCTAGAAGTTTCTAGATGAGGTGACTAGGTTAGAATGGTGTTGATGTTTCATTGGTTGCTTTCTTTATGTTCATACTATGTGTTCACACTTTGTGTTCACACATGATATTTGTTCTTATGGTCACCTCCCTCCTCCTACACTCACCCCCCCACCTCCTTATATATGGCCGGCCCCTTCCCCCTCTCTCACTCACTTGAGATTGATTTGGTGAAAAGATTATGATAGTTTTGGGGTGTATGGAAATTTCATTGCTCATTTCATTCCATCACCCGAATCAATCGGCAACTTCATTAACCGTTCGTCCATAACTTTGGACGGAATGAGACAAAGTCTTCTACTCATTCTCTACATCAATCTTGGTCGTCTCTTTTAGCAAACTTGACGACCGAGTTGCCTCGAGTCAGAGGCGGGAGCCCGTTTAAAGAATCGTTGACATGGTGCCACCTGGACGAGCAGATCGGAGATCGAAGAGATCGGAGCAGCCGCAACGGAGCGTGGGATTATGGTCAAAGTACGAAGGACTCGGATCGTTCGGTATAACCTTCCTACTCTCTTTACAGTTTGTTAGTTTAGCAATAATGGCAGATCCGGGTTAAAGTATACGATAGCGCCAGTTAAAAAGTTTTTGTTCCAAATTTGGCGTCTGTAGACGGCCGGGGCGCTACCGTAGACTTACAGTGGTATCAGAGCCTCACCATTTTGCTTTACTGACTTGTGCTAACGCGTTTAAAATATCGATCGAACCGGATATCGAAAACCTCAAAATCCTATTTTCACAGTTTCTGTTGATTTTTAAAGAGTTCCAAAAATTATTCTACATATCAAAGAAAGTCGTGCAGGGTTTTCTACGATCACCGTACAAATTTGGGTACATGATTCGACAAGACTGCCGCGGAAACGCGGTCAAACCTATGGTTTGACCGTGCATCCGCGGCCATTCTGTGAGATCATGCCCCAAAATTTGCACAGTAGCTTCTATGTTGGAATTTGAGGTTTTTGGTATATATCTTTTGGGCCCAGATTTTGTTACTGTTCAACAGATGTTCGTGGGGCCCACTTCGTGATATTTAGTCGATCGAAATTTAAACATGTTAGTTTACAGTGCTTACATTATATCTCCGACCGGGAATGTCATTTGATCGGTAAACCGTGTCTTATTGCTATAGTTCTTTTAGACGGGTTTGCGAACGTGACATTCGCGTTGATGTTCTGTGTTGTGCTGTGATGTTGCGGATTTATCGTGGTGGATAGCAGTGTGCAATGGTAGTGCAGTTTGGATTTATTTGTACATTTGATATTGCGGGGTGAGCGTCCAACTTGTGGACTGCCGTCACTGCCTGTTGTATAATATTCTTTTGGGGCACGACCAGGTTGTGGTCAATGTACCTGTTGTACTATTTTTCCATTACTGTACTAGGTTTTGCCCCGGGACGGAGTGCACGTATAGCCGAGTTCTGGGGGGCAACGGGTCCGCATCTCATGGCTTTGAGAGGCAGAGGGGCCTCACTCCAGAATTGGCAGACTATTCGCCGCACTCGTAGGGGGTACAGGTTGACCCAAGGAGGGGTGCTCAAGCTACCGGATTCCGTGAAGTACAGGGTGGTCCATTCACTTTGCTGTAGGGGGCTGCCTCGCTTCAGGTTTTGGTGGGTAACTTGCCGCACCCGTAGGGGTCCAGGTTTCATTGCACAGGCTATCCACACGACCAGGGGAATATCGTGTTTCAGCAGCGGCTCTGTGAAACCCGGGGATCCCAGATTATCTGTATTGTTCTGTGATGCTTCTTACTTTTCTGTAATGTTGCATATTATCACGCCTGGAGCGATTATTGTATATTGGTTTATATACTATTAGATGTTGTATATGTTTTACACCCGCGCTAGTCCAGTCCCTGCTCTGTCGTTAGTTAAGTAACCTAACGGGTGATGACGGGACCCAGTGACGAATGCGGATGGCATATACGTACATTTTATTTTCGTTCTTTTCTGGTGTAATTGATTGATGGGACTGCGTTGATTCTGATCAATGCAAAGGAAAGCAAACCTGTTTACAGTTGTTGGAACAAATTTAAAAAGTGTTATTGCAAGGACGTTTCCTTTTGTTTTGCATAGCGGTATTCAGTGGAATATCCTGCACCTCATTCGACGGGGCAAGGGCCGATATCCCTTCACCGGGACAAACCCTTGGACAGAAGTTTGCGTCAGGGTAATAACTTCACTATAGTCGATTACAAGTTGCTTTGCACCGCGGTATTCAGTACAATATCCTGCACCTCATTCCACGAGGAAAGAGCCGAGATCCCTTCACCGGGAGTGACCTCTTTAGCAAAAGGTTTTCGCCACTATATTTTAAAAAAAGCTATCAGGTTCCTTCAGCGATATCAAGTTCGTTACGTTAAAGGTTTTTCGCCAAAAACCAGCCGTAGCCCTCCGTCACTTCTTTTGGGTATTCAGTAGTATTCAAGCTATGCATTTTAGCCAAAGTTAAGGCATAGTGTTTGGTAGCTGCTGGGTATTCATTTGTTGCATAGATAGATGAGTTGGTTTGGAAAAGTCATTCTGCCATTTGGCCAACGTCAGGGGCATGTGCGGATGGGTTCAAATTGACAAGATAGTGACGGGTAGAACTTGGCATGTGAGTTATGACATTTTGACCAACGCCAAGGTTGTAAGAGCATGGGGCAAAATTCATATCGGGAGTTTCTAAAGAAACTGAAACTTGCTAAGTATGCGCATACCTTCTGGAGTATGAGTAACGTGGATGCATTCCATCATGTTATCATGCGATGAGAGTTGGATCTCGATTCCCACTGATGAGTTGGTTTACCCTTCGGGTGATCCCGATTAATTCTTCTTTTAGGTTTGGAGGAGAATGTGACAGGACAGTGGGAGGTTTCCGGATTAGATAAAATGATAACCATTCTGATCTAGGTTAGAGTGCACGCAGAGTGTTTCTTTTCTCTCTCTCTTTGGCAGCGACCTTTGACCGACCCTAGACTGTGACTCAGTGACCAAGTTGACCGAACCTTCTTAAAATACTGGCTTTTGGATTGTCTATGTTGCATAAGTCATCGCCATTCCTTCTTTTACCCTTTTCATTTCTCAGAACACCCGTTTTACTACGGACATCCACTTCCATTGGATAGATCCATCGTATGGTTATATACGAACTCGGAAGGATTTCTTCGAGGATGGATCAATGTTCAGGAGAAATAGAATTGGTTTATTCAGTTGTCTTTTATTATCACCTTCTCTCAGGTTGCGAGGGCTCCATGGTTTAGGAGAGTACACCTATTACGCTTATTGGATAGTCTTATTCCAAACCATAGGCAGGTGGCGAAAGGTAGGGAATGAAGAAAACCAATTAGCCTAAGTAGGGTGTGCAGAAGGTAATATGTAAAGACAAAATAAAGGGATTAGAAAGAGGGCAAAGTAAATTGCGACTGTTATCATTCACGACCAAATCGCGTACATCGTCGCCACTGCTATTTCACCTTTAAAAGAATAAGGTACTATTCAGTTGTCTTTTATCATCACATTTTCTCAAGATGCGAGTACTTCTTGGTTTAGGAGGGTACACCTATTATGCTTACTGGATAGTCTTCTTCCAAACCATAGGCTGGTGCTGAACGGTAGGGAAGGAAGAAAACCATTTAGCCTAACGATGGTGTACAGAAGGTAATGACTAAAGACAAATAAAGGAATTTGGAGAGATGGCAAAGAAATATACGGTTAATGTCATGAATTGGATTATGGAAGAGGCATTGCTATGAATACCAGGATACCCCTACGAAACATTTTCATGTTTCAGTGCATTGTTAAATGAAAACTGTTTTCCCGATTAGATACTTACTCTAAGGGTATGTATTTACCAGGTTTCATTCTCATATCTGTATGGTTTTACAGATGATGAGTGGGAGTAAGTTATTGGGAATTAGGTGATTATCCTCATTATATAGGAATTCGTTGTAATTGGTGATATTTGAGGAAATCGCCAGGGTACAGTTTTCAACCTACGACGCACAGGTTATGAGTTGCTTAACTCAGCGGACTTATACAGAGTATTGTATGTTGTCCAGTGTCCATCAGGACAAAGGGGTAGGTCCTCGTATTATGTTCTGTTTACTTATGACTTCTCTAGTTATTAGACAAGTGTTTCGTAGAAATACAAGGTCTAAGTTTTAAGAAGTTGTGGGTATAAGAATAAAGTAGAGAACCAGGTGTCACAAGTATCGGGATTCTTCAAAGAGATCGAAGATGTAGATTCTTGTGATTGGTATTCAGATGATAGTAATGATTTTGAGAAACTTGTTTCTCTTTCAGGTTGCTCATAATTGGATGGATTCCTAAGTTGAGTAATGATGATTAGCCTCTTTCCATTAAGTTGATATGCACTGGAGACAGCTGCATGATTTGAATCTGGTTCCGATTAAATAAGTGCCAAAGTTTCTATATTGGATATAGAATAGTTCGTACCTTAAAAGATGTTAAGGAACGGGGAGTTGTCCAGCTTATGCTTAAAACCAGACTCTGGATAACTCAGGGCATATTTCTGTAATGGCTGTTTGTGGGTTGACCCTGGCTATGACGAGGGTTGATATTCTACCATTTGGAAGATCAATAGTGATATTGTTCTTGACTCGCCACAGTTTTAGTAAAATGGATGTTGTTCAGAAAACAGTAGTGGGAGTATGGTAGAACTGGAAGTGATTCCAGAACCGCAAACGATTACGGAAAATTTAATAAGACCCATATATTCAATCAGGTTTGACATTCCAATAGCCACTCCGCAGATATGGTGGGTAACCTCAGACACCCGAGAGGTACTCCGGTAGCCTCAAGGACGGTCACAGGGAGGTTCTTATCTACCCAGACTTGACATTACTGTTGTTCCAGGCTATGAGACCCGGTAGGAGGGTTGTCGTAGTCAGTGGGAGCAGCATATGCATAGTGGGCAAGTAGATTATGTCTATTTATAGACTTGAGTAGTTATAGCAGAGATAGATCATCTAATTTTGATGTGACAGTCATAGGTTTGACTTCATCAGAATATGTGATGGATCTGTTAAGAAGGTAGTAGGGTGTGATGTCATGGTATCTGGATGACATACACAGAGTAGGAAGTAAAATTCCTATACTATGATCGGTTGTACTGTGGTCGTCATACAGTTGTTTCTCCAGACAAGATATGGATATAATATTTGACATTCTGGTTTCTAGATCTATGGTTTTAGATCTGGATTTGGGTAGTTTCCTAATGTGGGTACTTTGACAGTATTCTAATGGTTTTTAGAATAGATGACTCCTGGCATGGTGGTGTACCTGCAGGTGATGGAGTCTCCCTCTCTAAAGGTGTCTTACAGACTAAAGGGGAGAGGGATGGGCATGATTGGCAGATCACATGGTTAGGAAACCGAGTCAATCATGAGATGTCAAGTACCACACCAGATGTTGTTTTTGCACTAGATGCAATAAGTTTATATTAATCCAATCCTGGAGAAACATAAGGAAGCAGTTTTAGAACATAAGTGCATGTTCTACGGATTTGATGACGGCAGCCTCCTTCGGGAGACGATTATCGTTCCAAGCTTCAAAGGTGACATGGATGACAGAGTGATTGTCTGAGTTATAGTTTTTCTTCTGACGAGGGACAGTATTATGGACAGGTGGTCCAAGAGGATACTGTGGGAGGCTTGGTGCAGGATACTGATTAGGTTCAGTGATCGATACAGTCTAAGAAGTTTGGATTTGGAGTTCATTTATGAACTAGGTCCCATCAGATATCCAGACATATTCTAAGATAGGTATTACTCAATTCGAGAGATGGATTTCTCCGCGAACTTGAGATTAAGAGAGACATAGAAAGAAATACCTAGGCGGATCCACTCACTGAGGCTATTTCTCGAACACAATAGTTTTACAAACGGGCTTTGTGAAACTGATTAGTAGAGGAGTTGGATGTTCGGTTTCACATGGGCTGTGAGTAGTCGACATCGCAATAATTAGCCTTGAGTGCAAGTGGGAGATTGTTGGAGATAGTGCCCTCAGAGTCAATTATTGGATCGCAGGTACGTGATTGCAATGATTGCGGAGGACCTATACCGGTAGGACAGTCTTGTTAGTTGTATGTATGCCCTAGAGGCCAGTATTGTACAGATCATGTATATTATATTGGATGCTTGGACATATATAGAGATGACTTTCTTTCTCGATATGATAGTATGCTATCTGGTTGCTCTTTATCTTAACATGTGTACTAGTCTCTTTAAACTGTCTTATAGTTACATGTTGGTAAAGCCCTTAATATGTGTACTTGACTACCTGGACTATGATGCAGATCATATTAGTGGGGACATGGTAGTCCATAAGTACATCCTTCAAGGTCCCTAGTCGTAGGTGTATCGAGACGGGGCATCGATATACCAGTGTAGACTAGCATATACGCTTCTCGACCCATGAGATGGGCGATGGATGATCCCATATCCGTTGGTGTTTGACATCAGAGATGGTATACGGGTGCTCAGTGGAGACTGGGTACACTGGACGGACTCGCCGAGAACTCCCAGATGGTATTATACCTCACGTCAGATGGCAGTTCTCAGGTAACACTTGTGCAGGTTAGTCTGTAGACCCGAGATCGTCATAGAGTCTTGTGTGATTCCCACTGTGCTTTGATCTCCACCTTACCACATCCATGAGGGCGTGCAAAACGGTGGTTTTTGGGTACAGTCCCAAGTCACATGGAGGCAATGAGCGATAGGAGGGGTTTCGTCTCTCCCGGTATTGGGGGTTGATGTTGCGCTGTGCTCGATTGGCCGTAACAGGGAAATCCCTGGCCAGGCCTGATTCAGAGATTTGCTAGTAAGTGTTACCAGTAGTTTCTCGACCCGTTATGAGCCTCACATCGGCACGACTTATCGGTTATTGGGGTCTGACGTTTACCAACCCTAGACTTGATATGCGACATATCAGACGAGAAGATCGGACTGTACGGGAAGTATTGCCGGTTGGCTCAACGGGAGTTGTAGAAGGTTAGCTTATTCTCTTCTGATCGCTCAATATCCGGGTGGCCGTTACGTTTAGCTGAACGCTTGCGGCTTGGGGGTGCTTGATATGATCATCACCCACTGCCGGCGTATTGACAAGTCTTAGAGTCCCGCAATGGAGTTACCTGGTCCAGGCGAAATGTTGTGGTGCGCGTATGCGATATGCGCATGGACCCGATTAAAATACGCGTATGTGATACTGTATATTGATCGGGCGGCTTGCTTTTGGTTAGGGTCGTATGTGATATGGCCGGATTGATAAATCAAGTGTTGATTTATCATTTAACCATTAGATTCTCACTAGAAATCCTTTCTTGTTTCTATGGATGTATGGATGCATGTATGCATTCCTTATTGTTTCATGCACATATGGATGTGCATGCACACATGCATGCATACATCATTCTATCATGGTTGCTTATACAAGGAAATGGTGGCAATATAAGACTCACACCATGGTTTTAAATATGATTTTTATTACATTTAATTTAAAACAAAAAGGAAAAAGAAAATGGTTATGATTGAATTGTTTCTACACTCTTCTCTTGACCTAACCATTCTCACCCACCTTTTAACCTTGGGTAAACTTTCCTTTTGTGTTTTAACTCAAGTTTAATAATATATTCATTGTTTAAACCATGGTTTAAGATGAGAACAAGAAAATATATATTGATATATTTTCATTTTTCTAGCACAAGGGTCATTCTTTTACTCTTGTTAAAATATAGCCATCATCTTCTTCTTCCTCTCTCATTTGCTCTCTAGATTTTTGTAGTGAGCAATATACTCATCAAGTTAGGATTTTGAAGTGAGAAATAGAACCACAACACCATTCTACACAAGTCTAGCCCACTTGTTTGGAGTGTTAGCTTCATTTCGTTCTCTTGATCGGGTGAAGTTGCAAGCTTGGACAAAGCGGATTCTGGGTGGATCATCGGTGACCTAAAGGAGTTCAAGCGGAGCTTTTTCAAACCCCAAGTAGCCAAGGAGTCTAGCGTAGAGAGCTACAAAGGTTGTACTCTCTAAACCCTAGCTATTCTTTCATATGATGATGTGAAAAACTTGAAACCCTAATTTTTCTAGGAACGATTCTATGTTCGTTAACTTAGCACCCTAAAAATTCAGTTTTTGGTTCATGTGATGCTTCCAAACCCTTCATGAAGTGCTAGGCTAACCTTTCAAGTCTTACTCAAGATGATAGTATGCTATCTGGTTTGCCTTTATCAGTCGTGTACATGTTCAGGTGACTGATTACATGTTACAATTTGATAGAGCCCTTAGGATCTTGCTTTACTACCAACAGTATGATGGCGATCATATACGCGAGAGTTGAGTAGTTTATATGCATATCCTTAATTGTTGTCCCTAGTCATGGGAGTTTCAAGATAGGGCATCGATACTCCAGAGTAGACTAGTGTATACAGTCGAGACCCCGACGAGGGGCGGTGGCCGGTCTCAAAAGCCACTGGTGTCAGTTGGATCATCTAAGATGTATACAAGTGCTCATTGGGTTATGAGTACACCAGACAGGACTCGCCGGGAATCTGCTAGTTAGTACTATACCTATCGTCAGATAGCAGTTCCCTGATGACATGTTTACAGGTTAGTTCATCGACCTGAGGTCGTCATTTGTCTCGTGTGAGTTCCCACTGTGCTTTGATTTCTACCCTACCACGGCTCAAAGGAGTCGTGCAAACAGGTAGTTTTTGGGTACAGTCCCGATCCACATGGAGGCATGTGAGCGGATCGGCAGGGGATTCGTCTCTCCCGGTATTGGGGGCGAGATCGTGCTGTGTCTAGGAGAGCCATTACACAAAGCCCACGGCCGTGGCAGGAGATTTACTGGTAGGTACTCCAGTAGTATCTCAGGGTGTTATTGGGCTTCACTCCGACACGACTTATACTGCTATTGGGGGTCTGACGTTACTAGCCTCCTAGGTAGATATGCAATACTCATTGACGAACGGACCGGACTGTATATACATTATCACTGTTAGGCTCAGTAGGGTTTCCGGATAAGTTCCCTCATCGGCCTCCCTTGAGGTCAGTCCATGGGCAGCCGTTACGCATTGCTAGTGCCGCTGACGGTTTGTGGTTAAACCCACTGCCAGGGTACTGACGAGTCATTAGAGTCCCCCACAGACAGTTTCCCAAGTTCGGGCGAAACGTTGTAGAGGACGTATGGTTTTATGGCAGGGTTCAGAAAATACACGTGCGTTTACGCACGTGTCATATTTCGGGCAGATGATACTGGTCGGCTTTGGTTTAAGCCGGATCCGAGTATTATATTGAGTAGATATAATATCTTTGTCTCAGTAGCATTTGTATTCGGTCGTAATACAAATGCGGGTATATTTATACAGTTACGGGGTTATCCTGAAATTCGTTTCGGGATCACTTTTGGAAGTTGCCAGTTTCCAGTTTTCTATCAGCCCTCTTTTAACATTCGGTTAAAGACGGATTTATCATTTCTTGAGATGAGTGTGGAAGGTTCTAGAAGTTTCTAGAAGAGGTGACTAGGTTAGAATGGTGTTGATGTTTCATTGGTTGCTTTCTTTGTGTTCACACTATGTGTTCACACTTTGTGTTCACACATGGTATTTGTTCTTATGGTCACCTCCCTCCTCCTACACTCACCCCCCCACCTCCTTATATATGGCCGGCCCCTTCCCCCTCTCTCACTCACTTAAGATTGATTTAGTGAAAAGATAATGATAGTTTTGGGGTGTATGGAAATTTCATTGCTCATTTCATTCCATCACCCGAATCAATCGGCAACTTCATTAACCGTTCGTCCATAGCTTTGGACGGAACGAGAAAAAGTCTTCTACTCATTCTCTACATCAATCTTGGTCGTCTCTTTTAGCAAACTTGACGACCGAGTTGCCTCGAGTCAGAGGCGGGAGCCCGTTAAAGAATCGTTGACGTGGTGCCACCTGGACGAGCAGATCGGAGATCGAAGAGATCGGAGCAGCCGCAACGGAGCATGGGATGATGGTTAAAGAATGAAGGACTCGGATCGTTCGGTATAACCTTTCTACTCTCTTTACAGTTTGTTAGTTTAGCAATAATGGCAGATCCGGATTAAAGTATACGATAGCGCAAGTTAAAAAGTTTTTGTTCCGCATTTGACGTCTGTAGACGGCCGGGGCGCTACCGTAGACATACACCTGGTTCATGCGAAATGGAGTAGGAGCATATATGTGATATGTGCGGGACCGAGATTGATGCGCGTATGTGATACCGTATTCTATTCTCGCGATTTGTGACATTGGTCGGTTATATGAGATATAGCCGGATTATCGGATCAAGTGTTGATTTGATAAGTTGTTGCATTTGATATTAGCCGGTTATATGTGATATAGCCGGATTATTAAATCAAGTGTTGATTTAATAATTTAATGTATAATTTTATATTAGATATACTAGATTACATTAACTAATATTAGCTCACTTATGATTTCTTTTCTCACTTGTGTGCATTAGTGTATATGTGATATATATTAATGTACAACTTTTGTGTCATGCTAGATGCTACATGTGACAAGGGTGCATGAGACTTGCACCATGCTTAATAATGTGATGGGTTTATATTTATCTAAGTTAATCAAAATTAGTAGAGTTTAGTCACATGGTTAAAGCTTGGAGAAGCTTGTGGAACCATTGACCAAGTCCACTAAGTTTGTTTTACTTGTAGATATTTATTAACCTAACCATAATTAACTAGTCATGGTTTATTCTCTACATGGTTTAGCATATGACACTAACTCACCCATGGTTGCTATTCTCACCTCATAAGTTCATTCTCTCATTTTTTTTCTTTACTTGAGCTTCTTCTTCCTCATGTGAAAAGCTTACTAGCTTTTCTAAAGGTGAGAAAATATTGTGAGAAAAATAAATCTAAAGAGAGCCCACTTCCTACTTCATCATCCTCTACTACTTGCCATTTAGTTTAGAGTGTTTGCTTCACTAATTTCACAATTAGTAAAGAACTAGCATGAGCTTGAGTCTCCTCGACGTAGATCATCTTCGGCCTCGAAGACTTCGAGCAAGCTTGTTTATTTCTCAGGGAGAACCCATACTAGAGTTCGGGAGATTGATACTCACAGCGAAGGGACTACTACACGGAGCTTTAGAAGTGAAGGACCGGTCTACAAAGGTTTTATTCCTCATTCACTTAGTGTAATGGTTGATTACATGTTCATTTCGTCTATTTACTCTAGCTAGATCCTAGGTTAGGGTTCATTAGCACCTTACAATTTTTGAAATTGGCATGCTTGATGTCTTGAAAACCCAGTAGGGTGATAAGGAAGCCTAACAGTGGTATCAGAGCCGGGCTAGAGTATTACATGGTGTTTGTTAGATTACGAAACCGAAACTACTCCGAAACTTGAAACTCCGAATACTAGGTTCTGTCGATTTTTAAATGACCTCAAAAAAAATTTTAAACAAGTACAGAGTATTGTATGGGATGCAACATGAACACCTTGAAAATTTCAGGCAGTTTGCTCGGATTTTGGCCGAGATCATGTTGGTGGTGGTCGGCCAAAAAATTTTGGTTTTGCTTGAAATTTGCAGGGTGTTACAGAGACTGGGTTTTGGTGTTTCAGGTGTTGTTTGTTTTTGCTAATTTTGCATGAGATATAATCTTACAGTATAAACAATTCAGAGTGTTTCGTATTTGTAGTTTTACATTATATTTGTGTTTTTACAAGTTATCTAGGCGAAGTTAAAAAGTTCGATCGAATTTTAAAAACCCATTTTTCCAAGTTTAACGTATTTGGAAAAACATGCAAGTAATACTGTGGACCCTGTAGAAGAATGAAACCCTAACTCGACATAATGATCATGGAACCTCTTTGAACCTTAGGGTTTGTGGCAGTTCTGTGGTGCCATTAATGAAGCTTGGGTTTGCCCTTCTACGGTTGGTCCATAGGTACTGTGGCATGTTCCGGGTATTATTAAAACTGTGCTCAAGTGTTGAGCTGTCGGGAAATTGTGGGACTTTGATGAATCGATCGAAAAGTTTAGCGTCGTTCGGATATCATGTGATGGGATACAATAATTGGAATCTATCCAGTTGCATGCAAGTTTAACATTTCGGCCTCGGACGGAATCGGGAATCTTGTTGAATTACCCGACTTCCTTTGAAAAGTGTTTTCATGGTTGAGACCTATATGTAAAATTTGCATTGTTAGGCATGAAATCCAGAATATGTGATATTCCAGGTTTATGATGTCTAAGGGCAGTGCGGATCCCAATTGTTGTAGTTTTTCACTTTCTTTTCTGCGACCGAAAGTGTAATATGTGGTGTATCGCCGGTTTCCTTGCTATATGTCAACGACAATTGGGATACGCATATTTACTTACGTTGATGACATGTGATGTTATGTGTTGATGGGATATGTTATATTGGATCGTCGTGTTTGAATAGCCGGGTTTTTTTTGTCACGACCCGAAATTGGCACGTGACGGCCATAATACTACGTAACGCCTACAGGCGTAACATAATAAAAGAAATCCAAAACCCATCAATCTAAACCATCAAAGTAGCAAGAAAGTGATGATAGTATTTTCAAAACCTTTGAAATCAAAACCCAAATTCTTTAAAGTCTCACTTTTATTCCTTAAAATTTTGGCAGCACCTCCTTTGTAAAAACCAGCCCCAAAATGGGTACAACATAATATATAAGTAAAAGCATCCCAAACGGGAGCAAAATCCACGCCCAACGGCGGAAAACAATCACCACAACAGATATACGACGCCGTAGAGAAGAAAGAGACGATATAAATAAAACTGCATAAAAACCTCCAAGTCACAAAATAATATACAATATCTTCCTCAAATCAAATCTCTAAGTCACACATGATAATGGTAGATGGAGAGTACATGGATACAACGAATATACAATACAACATCGGATAAGCACAAAACCCACCTAGGAAAAACTACACACTGTCAGCCGAAGTGGTATCCGCAGCAAAAGATGATACGATGGAAGAAATAGCCCTACCTCTGACTATCCTGAGGAACACCTGCAACACACTGTGGCACAACGGGGGTGAGTTGCCAACTCATGAATAGTAAATAACATATGCAGGTAATCGCGAGTATGCACGTACAACGCGAATCTAACATAAGCATTTAATATCAATGAATGGTCATATGTAGTGCAATAATCATGAAAAGTACACTAGCAGGTACAATTAATACATGAAGCAATAATATAACGATATGTAGGTAACAGTCATGTAATAATCATGCAATAATGATATGAAGATGTATATATGCAACAGTCATGAAAGGTACTCTAACAGGTACTACTAATACATGAAACAGTGCATAAACAATAAATGTGGAGTATGGAATGAAATATGTCATTTCCACGGAATCCTGATATCGTGGTAGGATCACAATCCATCAAGACAATCCAAATCCCAATTCCTCCAACCAGCCCCCAATTTGGCTATCATATCAAGTAAGTCTCACATATCCTAAATGTACAACATCAAGTAGATCTCACATATCCCGTATGTACAATATCAAGTATATTTCGTATACCCCGAATGTACAACATCAAGTAGATCTCACATATCCCGAGTGTACAAAATCAGCAATCTCATATATATCCTGTAATCAATATCAAATGAATTCTCAAATGTCCTAAATCCAATGTCAATAAGTCCTTCACCTTCTAGGTATATTTGCATGAATAAATATGATGATGTATATAATTTAATGTCAATACACATATATTAGTGTCACATTCCACTAATATTGGTGTAAGGGCATATATAACAGCGGCCTAATCCCCTGTTATATATACAAAGGAGTAAAAAGAATATCAAGAAACCAATGTGTCAAGCATCGACATAGAAATGCTGATCTATCAGGTGCTGTCACCATGACTGGCACCCTGATAAGTACGTATCATACGCTATCCCGAAAGCACGAGTGCCTAGCTCTTACCCTCGCCTCTCGACGTATCTATACATACATGACTCCCGTCGGCATTCCCATGATAACCGCCGAGTCATTGGTAATGTCACCGGTAGGTACTTGCCCACCTTCCAGGCTCAATCGGCATGGACCGTCGATCATCTTGCCGAGAGGAACCGTACCGGGACCCACCATGTACCCTCATACGGCACCACTCCTCGTATGGAGTATATAATCAGAACCGATAAATCTCATGGTGGATGCTGAAATATCATATCAAGGGAAACCGGGTTTTTCAAATAATGCATAATTTCATGAACTCCCACGGTCCCCAAATCCAGAAAACATCATGAAAAATACATATCTCAATGAAAATCCATGAATATAATATACGCATCATAATCTGAAATGCGAGCGTATAAAGGAAAAGCCGCAATTAACTGTAACAAGTAAATGTAATATCATGCGGTTCCTAATCTCTCCAATTCTAAAATAATATCAAGTAAAGGTAAACATGTAGCTATAACCAGATATATGTGCAACATAAAGGTATAGCAAGATATATGTATCTACCTCTAAGTAATGATGTAGTATACCCCCTGGATATAAGTGAAGTATGTGAGCAAGGTATACCTGTAGCTATGTCATAAGGTATGTATGTACCTATCACTAATGGTACAATACTCTATAGGTATACAGGTATCTAGCATGTAAGTATGTGAAGGCATATGTATAAGCATCTGGATATACAGGTATGCTAAATGTCATATGCGATAAGAAATATGAATCAATGTCTCAATGTCCCTAACCAAGCAATATCATATCTATTAGTGGGTTGTGCGTGACATGGCAATTATTGACGGTGTGTGTAGCATACAATCAGTGCTCGTGTAATATGAGTCGTCAATAATATGTGCAGTGTCCTAAGGGTACTAGTCTAAGTACAACAATAGCTAAGCAGTAGGGTGAATGCGCAATTCTAAATATGACATAGAATATGCGACAGAAATAACATTTCTAGCCCATACGCATAACGCCATGCGGGCGATTCCCCTGTAGATGTTAACTCTACTCACCAACGCTCCTTGCTAAGTGAAGCCAACCACTTGTTTTCCCCTTGTAGCAGTGTCCGTAGTCCCCGCCTGCGAACCTACAACATTAAAACAATAAAACAAGTGTATATTAATAATAACCCTAAAACACGTACACACTACATTAGACCGATGCAACAACACAAAACATACTCTCAAGTGTATGTATTGTGGCTAACACTCATAGCGACACGACGAAAACAACTTAAGAGAAAAACCACCCAAAGTGCACGATCCGTGTCGTATAACGTATCGCGCGAACACAAACACTACAACCTACTTAAGTGATCCCAGATCTTGCATACTGAGAAAACTAAACAAATAAACAGAACCAAATATACCAAAACCACTGCAGACACCTACCCAGAAAAACCCAAACCCAAACTCTTTCCCCTAGCCGATCTCGCCGGAATCCTCTTCAGACGCCTTCGGCCCTGGCCGGTGGGATGGGCCTTGTGTCTCAGGTGGGGTCTTAGGTTCACTGGTACAACACAACAACTTTGTTTGGTTTTCCAGTACACTTTCCGGATCACAGCAGACCCCAAAAGTCACAAACCAACACTAAAATACGATATTATGCATCAAACTAAACATACCACTATCTAAACAGAAACTAACTAGCTATATAACACAAAAACATCAAAAACAATAGAAGGAGAACATTACCTATGCAAAAGAACTCAAAGATCCTAGCTTTGCATGCTCCTAGGCATCCAAGAAGAGCAAAGTGAAGAAAAATGTGATTTTTGATGAAATTGTGAATATTTGTGATGAATTTGGTGAGGGAAAGAGAGTATTCAGTTGCAAATGAGAGAGAGAAATGGTCAAGGGTAGAAGAGGGAAGGAGGGCTCGGCCAAGTGAGGAAAGGGTGAGGAATTGAGTACAGTTTCCTAGCAATTTCTTTGCATTTAATGCACATAAATGTACATGCATGCATATGCCACCTTTTCCCTCAATTTCTTTTCTTTTTCTTTAAACCTTTAATTCAAGTTAACACAAAAGATCTAAATACAATAAGAAAGGTTTGAATTAACTCAAATAAAAAGTTGAAAAGACCACTTAAGAGAAATTTCCCAAAATGTGAATACAGCATTAAAATAATATTAAAATTGGGAAAAATTCAAATTGGACCAAAATGTCCCATATAACCCCAAAGCTTGCGCACTAGCTTATTTTTAGCTAAACTAGATGCTGGTAAGTCTATATGGTCGTTTGATCACAGTCGGTTTAAAACAGAAAATACCGAAAATTTTACCCAAAACGGAGAAATTCACATAACGATTTCTAAAACGTTACAATCTCCCCCTTATAAAAATTCATCCCTGAATTTAAAATTCTCACTAAGCGTACCTTCAAAGAGAAGATTACAAAGTCTCATATCTCGCTCGCAGCCTCCCAAGTGATCACCTCACTATACGGCTACGTCCAAGAAAACTCTCCACAGATGGCAAGACCCTTGACTGAAGTTTCTCCACCTGCCGAACCACTAACACAAATGGCTGCCAGTGAACAAAAAGATCGAGTCCAAACTAAATTGTCTGGTGCTGAATCATGTGGGAAAGTCATGAAAGTAATTGCAAAGTATCAACACAAAGAAAACGTGGTGAATAGTCAAAAATCTGGGTAGAAGTGCCAAGTTAAAGGCAACGAAACTAACTCGCTTGAGGATCTCAAAAGGACTAACAATCCTGGGATAAGCTTCCCAAAACACAACACGTCATTCATCGGAAGGTCCGTAGGAATACATGATCTCCCACTGCGAACCCAAGTCTGCGACCACCATGATCGGCATAAGACCTTTGTCCGCACTGGCTGTCATCATCCTAACCTGAACCAACTGGATCATCCCCGAAGTCTCTAGACTAGCTGGGGTCCAAAAATCCTACTAAGCAGAGTCAGAAAAATAGACTGGATAACGACACAACCTATAACTAACTTGAAGGCTGCCAATTGGAGTGCCTCCTGATAACTTCTATCGAAGGAGAATCCTAACAATGAAAAGTGACGATTCCCAATTGCCCAAAACAAATAGTGCGTACGCACAAGCGTAACCTCTAGAGTCGGTATAGCCCGTTCTCGCAAAACCATCATCCTGCGAATGGAAATACGGAGCTAAGGCTCAACCAGTACCCAAGGCTTCCTGAAGTTCCTGTCCAAGATGGCAAGCAAACATGGTGCCTTCATTGGATACGACTCATGAAGGAACTCCGTACAACGCACAAACTTAACAAGGAACAACTGAGCAAACTGAGTAAAACCGGACAACAACCACCCGAATGAAGTCACACCCTTACTAAACCTGGGTAGACACTATAACGAAATTCGTGGAGATCTGCTCCTATTCCCACTTCGGAACGGTTAAAGGTTGCAACTCTCCAGCCGGTCTCAGATGCTCAACCAAAACTCACAACAAGATAGACACCTTGAAACGAAATTCAAAACTTCACTCTTCATCCCGGTCTACCCATAACTATCTCACAAGTCACGCCAAATGTTGGTGGAACTTGAATGAACACCGAAAATGACTGATGTGCCTGTTCTAGGATTTCGCGTCTCTGCCCATCAGCAATAGGTACACACAAATGCGTCCCTAAACTTAGCACACCTTGGTCATAACTCGAAGACTCTGAATCGTTACCCAGCCGAGTATGCTCAAGTATCTCTGACGACGAGCATCGGTGGGCTGTGCCTCGCAAAAGCGATTAAGGAAAAGTGGTCGGGCGAGGACATGAGCAAGCTGTCCCCTCAGAAGAGGTCAACCTAAGCTGTACTCCACGATCGCACAAGAACTGTAAATCTGCAGAAGACTGTCTCTGACTGCGCACAACTGGAACAAGCAAACCCCGGGCTTACGACTCCAGCATCAGCTACCACAATCGCCTAGCCAAGGGTAATAAAGGATCTCACAAACACAATCCTCCACACGTTCCATCCAACGGTGCTGTCTCAATAATCAAAACCCGCTGCAGGAAGATGTACATTAAGCTCTGGTGGTCGTGAAAATCTGACACGACTCTCGAACAAGTAGTGTCTCCAAATCCCCAATGTACTACCACCGCGGCCATCTCCAGATTATGAGTGGGATATCCTGCTCGTACTTCCTCCAAATGTAGGGAAGCAAAAGCGATAACTCTATAGTGTCACCTCAGTACACAATCGAGCCCCACTCGCGAAACATCACAGTTAAAACAACAAAATCGTCCGAATCAAAAAGCAAGAAAGAACTGGTGCAGTTGTTAACCGAATCTCCAACTGCTGGAAAACACCGCATGCATGCCTCAGTCCAAAGAAAAGAACCTCCTTTCAGGTCAGTCTAGTCAACGGTGCAGCACTATACTAGCAATCCTGCACGAAACGGCGATAAAAACCTGCTAAGCCCAAAATCAATGGACCTCCGTCCGTACACAAGTTTGGGCCAAAGCTGTTCGGTCTCGATCTCCCTCGGAACCATACGACACCGTCTCCCGTAACTACAAGACCGGGAAGTTAACATAAGAAAGCCTGAAGGAACACTCCAAGAATCTAGCAAACAGTTGGAGCTCTCCCAATGGCTGCAAAATAAATCCTCAAGTGCTGCTCCTGTTCCTCAAGACACGTTAGAATAGACCAGAATTCGTCAATAACACAACAATAACTGGTCGAGGAATGGCCTGAAGAAATATGGTTCATCATGTCTACGAATGCTGCTAGGGCATTGGTGAGTCCAACGACACCACCAAAACACACAAAGCCCGTAGCGCGCACAAAAGCAGTCTTCGGAATGTCATCACTCCGAACCTGCAACAGTGATGACCTGATCCCGAACAAACTTAGAAAATGTCTCACACTCTGGTGCTGATCGAAGAAATTGTCAATGCGAGGTAAAGGATACCTATCCGAACTGTAACCTGGTTAAATTAACGATCAATCGATACACAACCTAAACTACCGTCCTTCTCCTTGACGAACAGAAATAGGAGCTCTTCCAAGCGAAACACTCAGACGCACAAGCCCCCCAACAACAACTCTGCAGCTGATCCTTAAGCTCCCTAAGCTTCGCCGGCTCATCTGGAACAACGTCGGAAAACTCTCGCACGAAAGGAACCCGGTCCAACAAACCAACTGTGGATCCGGTATCATGAATGAACGCCAAGAATCCTCGACATCTTCTCCTCAAAATCCGACTAGCGAAAAAAGCTGAATTCACGATGTGAGAGGCGGCACCACTATCCACCTGCACAACAAGAACTGACTTGCCGGGGAAAACAACACCTGACTATTTTCTCGTGACAGTCCACAAACGTCTATCAAGTAGCTAACCAATCCGTGCCCAGGAGAACGTCAAATCCAATATCTCTAGAAGGATCAAGTGACGGACGAATCTCTATCGCCTAACCGATTGGCACACGACTGAAATACGTATTGCGTAATAAAAGGATTGCTGACAGAAGTTAACACAATTAGCGGCTGATCTAGCTAACACGACTCTCCTCGTCCCAACCACGGCACAAAGTGTGTAAAACAAATCAGTACATCAAAGAACATGTGAATTATAGTACCTGAAAACTCCGCATTGGATGCCCTTACGTCCCGATGAGTAGAAGCAAACTCTCGTGTCTGTCCTCTACCCGCAACTGACTGAAATCCTCCTTTGCCAACCTGTCCTCTCTGAGTGAACCCTCCGTGAGCATGACCTTTCTGTGTACGAGTCTGACGCGGTGCTAAGGAACAATTCCTGATGAGGTGATGAATGCTTCCGCACCAGAAACATCCACGCGGTGACTGCTGACCTTCCTGGTGATGAGAGCTGGACGACTGTCCTCGTCCAAAGCCTCTGCTGCTCCAGCGACGGTCACGAAATCTGTCTCGATGACTATGCCTCTGTCTCCGAGCTGGTACCTCTGTACGAGTCCTCCACTATTCCGGAACTCCTAGAGTCTCAGGAAGAAGTGTCTCGTCAACTGGGGCTGCATCCATAGGTGCTATGTAGGTGACGGAATGCTGTGTACTGACCACAAGGAACAACTGGGTAACAGGGGTGACAACCTCCTGTCGCTGCGCTCGAATGGCCTCAACCAATGAATTCATCGTCCGGCGCATGTCCTGCATCTCTGCCACAAGCCTAGCGATACTATCTGTCGAAGGCAGATCCGTCTGTCCTTGTGCAACGAGCGTGCCATCCTAGTCAGTCCTCGTCCTACCCGAGTCAACTCTGACCTCGGCTCTCGCTGCACCTCTCGAGTCCCCATAGTCGGCGGCGGCAAAGGTTATAAATAGAATATAAGATTCGATAAGAACACGGAAATTGAATCACAAGAATATATATCATCAAGGAAGGAATTTCAAGCAATTTTACTTAGGTCACTTTAGGCGGAGTACAGCATCGTGAGTATGCTGCAGACATACACACACTACGTTACTCTGCTTAAACTACCTACTCCATCATACCAAGGTCATCCTACACTCCGAAAGGTAAAACCTAGCACTCTGATACCAACTTTGTCACGACCCGAAATTGGCATGTGACAGCCCTAATACTACGCAACGTCTACAGGCGTAACATAGTAAAAGAAAGCCAAAACCCAGCAATCTAAACCATCAAAAGTAGCAAGAAAGTGATAGTAGTATTTTCAAAACCTTTGAAATCACAACCCAAATTCTTTAAAGTCTCACTTTTATTCCTTAAAATTTTGGCAGCACCTCCTTTGTAAAAACCAGCCCCAAAATGGATACAACATAATATATAAGTAAAAGCGTCCCAAACGGGAGCAAAATCCACGCCCAACGGCGGAAAACAATCACCACAACAGATATACGACGCCGTAGCGAAAAAAGAGACGATATAAATAAAACTGCATAAAAATCTCCAAGTCATAAAATAATATACAATATCGTTCTCACATCAAGTCTTTAAGTTATACATGATAATGGTAGATGGAGATTACATGTATACAACGAATTTACAATGCAATATCGGATAACCACAAAACCCACCTGGGCAAAACTGCACAGTGTCAGACGAAGTGGTATCCGCAGCAAAAGATGATACGATGGATGAAATAGCCCTGCCTTTGACTATCCTGAGGAACACCTGCAAGACACTGTGGCACAACGGGGGTGAGTTGCCAACTCGTGAATAGTAAATAACATATGCAGGTAATCGCGAGTATGCACGTACAACGCGAATCTAACATAAGCATTTAATATCAATGAATGGTCATATGTACTGTAATAATCATGAAAAGTACACTAGCAGGTACAATTAATACATGAAGCAATAATATGACGATATGTAGGTAACAGTCATGTAATAATCATGCAATAATGATATGAAGATGTATATATGCAACAGTCATGAAAGGTACTCTAACAGGTACTACTAATACATGAAACAGTGCATAAACAATAAATGTGGAGTATGGAATGAAATATGTCATTTCCACAGTAACGCTTCGAAAATCGTTTAGGCAGTTTTTCGGTAATAGGCTAAATTAGCAGCCTTTTCTGTAAAAAGCCAAAATAGGTATTTTTTCATTATAGAACTAATTATACAAAATTTAGATAAGATATTACTATAAATTGGTCACAAAAATGTCACTTAAAAATTTCTAGTTAATTAAAAAATTTCCTTAATTAATTATTTTTATTATTATTTTAAGCTTTTAAAAATACATTAAATTAGTGGTAAATATAAATTTAATTAGGTAAATTACACACTTAGCAAACATTATAAACTAAAATTTAGTGTTAATAAAATTTTATCAAGACTTTTCAAGATTTTTGTTCTATGGTTTAAAATTTTATTCAAAAATGGTTTAAAATGGGGTTTTTTATGTAAAAATTGATGTGATAGTCATTAATTGAGCTTGGGAAAGGCTTTTTGTGTAGAATTTTCTACACCATTCACACACACACCCCCTCCTCTACCTCAGGTCGAGCTTGCTGCTGCCCCCTCCTTTTTTTTCCCTCACTCCTCTTGCTTTAATTCTTGCAAAAATCAACAAATTCCATAAAAAAAATACACACTTTTCCTTCTCAAATTCAAACCAAAACCCAAATCCATCCCTTTCCTAACATTAATTTGTTTGAAAAGTGAAGAAAAGAGGTGTCTTGGAGGCTAGTGCAAGTTTGGAATCAACTCTTGTAAGGTATAAATCCTAATCTAGTTGCTTAATTTGCTAGAATTAATTGTTCAAGTGTGAATTTTAGTTATAAATTCTTGTTTTTGAAATTTCAAGAAAAGAGGTGATGTTGTAGTTAGGCTTTGAAATTGAATAAGTGTGTTTAGGTTAGTATTGTGGCCATCTAGTGTATTAGGTCGGATATTTGTGCGATGTTGCGATCGCGATATCGTTAATTCGCGATGTTTGCTTTGAAATCGGCATGCTAATTGCTTACTAGTTTTTCTAAAATTTTAGGAGGTGATCTAATTGTGTTATTTTGGCGATATAATTAGAATCTTATACGACTATTAGGGTGTGTGAATGCGGAGTTTTGTCTAGTCGAGTTTTAGTTTTGACAATTGCCCCGAAACGGCGATTTTAGTTAAGGTTTTAGCGATTTTTATGTATTTTCCGCGTACCGAGTGCACGTTGTGATTAATTCGAGAGCGTCGATCTTTTCATATGGTGAGTTTCATCATTTCAGGAATCTGTAATCTTATATTGTGTGTTATGCAATTCTAGGAACGGTTGCGGAAATATCAGACGCGGCGTGCAAAGGCAAGACGGTGGTCGGATCGGATTAGTGAGGCATTCAGGTGAGTAGATGTATTCATCTATGGTGGAATCTTCTGGATGGCGCGAGGCACCCCCTAGTTAGGATTACTTTATTTCTTGCAAGATTTGCATTGTTAGTTAGCTAACCCCCCTCATTCACATTGCATACCTTCATAGCCAATCGTCCGCTAGATTGCATGGATATTCATATACACATGTGCGATATTACTTCGTAGGACACGAACACCATTACCATTGGCTCCTGTTGCACACGCACTATTCATGTGACACACACGACTTTGGTAATTGCCATGCCACGAGCACCATAGAACATGTTTAGCTTAGTGTCACCAATTGCATCATACATGATATATGAAATTGCATAGCATGTATATACCTCGCATCATCTTCATACTTACATAGATTCTAGCCACAAATCATATTGCATACCTTGATATCATAGACATTTATCATATAAAACATGTTGGGTATTATGATTTTCTTGGGTATTTCAGTATTGCTGCGATTTCTGGATTTCGGGGAAAACCGCAAGAATTTATCAAAAGCTTATATTTATCATTTTTAAAATAAAGTTGCGGTTTTCTCATGATGTATGTGTCATCTACCATGAGTTTTCATGTTTTCTGTTGGATTTCAAGACCCGATTCAAGGAGTGGATGAACCGTTTCGGGTACATGGTGGGCCCGGTATGGTACCCCGGGGCAAGAAGATCAAGTTGTAGACGATGAGCCTAGCAGGGGAAGACTACCTACCGGTGATGTCTGGCGCGGCGAATATCCGGAGGATACCGACCGTTGTCGTGAGATTTAATGATATGGGCCGATCCGAACTGACGGAGCCCGATGTATTGAGACATTGATACAGTGCGACATTGAGACAGATGTGTTTTCATATTTGGTGTCGATGCTTGACACGGGTTTCAGATGACTTCTTGATTGTATTTAGTTATTATACAGATATTCTTTTTCTAAAGTTAGGAAGGCAGAACTCATAGCATTTAAACACTTTATGATTTAGTATTGACATTTCATACATGTGCATGCATACCAGAGGTATTACATCACATCTGGACATACATGCTGTGACGCATTTGCGTGCATTCTTACAATAGCCTTACTAGATGTTATATTCTACTCAAGAGCTGGCAACTCACCCCCGTTATGCCACAGTGTCTTGCAGGTCGGACTCATCAGCCTAGTAGCGGCGGCTTATCTTGTTAGTGACTTCTTTTGCTCAGACTCGCGACATTGCTCGTCGGTAGGTTGTGAGAGTGCTTTTATCTTTTATCTCTTTTGTACCATTTTTGTATCTAGTATTCTCCATCTACCACTTCTTATGTGTATATGCGACCTAGTGATGAGATTGAGAGATTTGTGTATATGTGGTTTCTTTTGGTCGAGCTCACTTGAGCCGACGTTGTGTTTTCTTATATTTTGCATTCTTTATGCTCTTTTCTTGATATTATATATATATATTGTGTGTGATTGTGATCCGCCTTGGGCGAAGAGCTAGCTCCCGCTTGGGGATGCCATTTTGCGATTACAGGTTTATATATTTTGTTGTACCCATTTTGGGGGATAGTATTTACAAAGGAGACTCTGCCGAATTTTCGGAAATTTTTGATGTTTTTTTAAAAGGGGTTCAATGCAACTAAATTGATTTCAAGTCGTTTTTCATGAAAGGTTTCCTTCACTCTCATTGGTTTTGGTTTAGATTTTCTGGGCTTTGGCTGACTTAGTTTACGTTACGCCTTTAGACGTCTCGTAATCTAAGTGTCAGTCACGTTCCGTACTTTCGGGTCGTGACAAAGTTGGTATCAGAGCCTAGGTTTTACCTTTCTGAGTGTAGGACGACCTTGGTAGATAGAGAAGGTGACTTAAGCAGAGTGGCGTAGCGTGGGTATGATCCACGGCATACTTACGATACGGTACTCCGCCTAAGTGACCTTAGGACATAATTTCTTGTATTTCCTTTCTTGATTCCTTGCATTCCTTAATTCAATTGCAATGTTCTTATCGGTCCTGTTTCTTATTCTAGCTTCGATGCCGCCAAAGACTACGAGAGCTCAGCGGGCTGCCGCTAGGGATGAGATTCGAGCGGGCTCGTCTGAGGCAAGGATCGAGCGGGATGATACGCCTACCCCTCAGGGTCATATTGATCCGTCTTATCCAGACCGTATTGCCAGATTAGAAGACGGCATGCAGGAGTTGCGACAGATGATGGGATCTTTAGTTGAGTCCAGTCGGGCACAGAGATCCGAGGACATTCCTTCCACCGCACAGACCACGATTGTACATACTGCACCGATGGTCACTCCTGCTGCTACTGCGAATATCCCTGTTTCACTACAGGAGTTCATGAGATTGAGACCTCCAGCTTTTACCTGTACGGATGCGACAGAGGACCCACAGGCATTTCTTGATAGGATGGCTCGGATTTGCCGTTCGTTGAGGTGTTCTGATGATAGATTGGTGGAGTTCGCAAGTTTTCGTCTGGAGGGTCTTGCCCAGACATGGTACGATTCAGTAGAGAGAGGCGGAGCTGTAGGTCTACCTTCTATGACCTGGGATGAGTTTACAGCTGCGTTTCTTTCCCGTTTTCTTCCGGAGAGTGTCCGAGATGCTCGAGCCTGTAGTTTTGAGTCTCTGCGCAAGACTCCTGGGATGACGGAGTCGGAGTATGATATACAGTTTACCCATTTGTCTCGATATGCTCCGTACCTAGTAGACACAGAAAAGAAGAGAATAAAGAGATTTGTGCGAGGGCTTGATACACAGCTATTCCTTGCCATCGGCACCCAGCACTTTGATACATACGCAGCCGCGATGGATGCAGCCTTACTTTTGGAGGAGCGTATTTCTGAGACTCCGGTCGTTTCTGGGCCGAAGAGGATCCGTACTGATACGCCAGCTCAGCGGCAGATGGGTAGACACCGCGATAGATTATTTCCGGGAGATGGCGGAGGCAGAGGATTGAGACGAGGTCAGTTATTTGGTTCATATCCACAGACCCAGCAGTCGTCGCCAGGATGTTTTTGTTGTGGGAGTCAGTACCACCGTGTCAGAGACTGTACCATGGGGCGCCAGGGCACGGCGACAGTCCCGCATGTGACCTTACCACCTTCACCACCTCCTCAGAGAGCTCTACTTCCTACTCCTGATGATGCTCCACGCCAGCCAGATGCTTAGGCGTGGTGGTCCGGTTCAGAGAGGACGAGGCGACAGAGGCAGAGGCCGAGGTAGAGGCAGAGGGCAGCCAGCTATTAGTGGTGGACAGGCCCGAGTGTTCGTGTTGACTCCTCAGGATGCACAGGCATCCAATGCCGTCATGACAGGTACTTTGCCAGTATGTTCTTTTGATGCATGGGTATTATTTGATCCAGGCTCCACACATTCGTATGTATCCACGTACTTTGCACCGAGGTTGGGCCGAGAGTCTTCTCCGTTAGATCATCCGCTTGTCGTTATTACACCGGTAGGCAAGTCGTTTGTTGCCTGTTTCATGTACCGATCATGTTCCGTTCATATCGGGGAGAGAGATTCTTCAGTTGATTTGATTCTCCTCGATATACTAGACTTTGACGCTCTTCTTGGTATGGACTGGCTAGCCACATGTTATGCATCCGTGGACTGCCGTAAGAAAGCAGTCAGATTCAGTTTTCCTGGTGAGCCGGTTCTTGTTGTTCAGGGAGATCGTAGCGCTACCCTTCCCAGCTTGATTTCTTCTCTTCACGCTGGTCAGCTCTTAAGGAAAGGGTGTCAGGGATTCTTAGCCTATGTTTGTGATACTAGCTCCACAGAGGTTCCGTTGGACCAGGTTCCTGTTGTGAGAGAGTTCCCTGATGTATTTCCCGACGAGCTTCCTGGTCTGCCACCAGAGCGCGAGATTGAGTTCTGCATCGACCTGATCCCCGGCACGGGGCCTATCTCTATTCCGCCTTATCGGATGGCCCCGGTGGAGCTGAGAGAGCTGAAGGATCAGTTACAGGACTTGCTGGACAAAGGGCTTATCCGACCGAGTGTGTCACCGTGGGGTGCTCCCGTCCTGTTTGTTAAGAAGAAGGACGGAAGTATGCGCTTAAGCATTGATTATCGTCAGCTGAACCTGGTTACTGTGCAGAACAGATATCCCCTACCCCGCATTGATGACTTATTCGATCAGCTCCAGGGTGCAGGGTTTTTCTCGAAGGTTGATTTACGGTCAGGTTATCACCAGTTGCGGGTTCGGAAGGAGGATATTTTGAAGACCGCTTTCCGTACTCGATATGGTCATTATGAGTTCTTGGTGATGTCGTTCGGGCTCACCAAAGCCCCGGCACCATTTATGGACTTGATGAACCGTGTATTCAGGCCGTATCTCGATCAGTTCATCATTGTGTTCATTGACGACATCTTGGTTTATTCTCGGAGCCGGGAGGAGCATGAGCAGCACTTACGTATCATATTGCAAACTTTAACTGAGCATCAGTTGTTCGCCAAATTTTCCAAGTGCGCATTCTGGTTAGATAGTATCGACTTCTTGGGTTATGTGGTGACGAGAGATGGTATTTGTGTGGACCCGAAGAAGATCGAGTTAGTTCAGCGTTGGCCTAGACCGGTATCAGTTACAGAGGTTCGCAGCTTTCTGGGTCAGGCAGGCTATTATCGACATTTTGTCCAGGATTCATCCCGTATTGCTGCACCGCTGACCGGGTTAACCCGGAAGGGGTTCCTTTTGATTGGACCCAGGCATGTGAGGATAGTTTCCAGCAGTTGAAGACTCGTCTGACTACTGCACCAGTGTTAGCATTGCCTTCAGGATCAGGCGGGTTTGTGGTATATTGTGATGCTTCTCGAGTGGGGCTGGGCTGTGTATTGATGCATCACGACAGAGTTATTGCGTATGCTTCTCGGCAGCTGAGGAAACACGAACAGAACTACCCCACTCATGATTTAGAGATGGCTGCGGTGGTATTTGCACTGAAGACCTGGAGACATTACCTATACGGTGAGTCGTGCAAGATATTCACTGACCACAAGAGTTTGAAGTATATCTTTCAGCAGCGAGATCTGAATCTGAGACAGCGCCGTTGGATGGAGTTGGTAAAAGATTATGACAGCGAGATTTTATACCATCCGGGCAAGACGAATGTGGTGGCAGATGCTTTGAGTAGGAGGCCCGGAAGCTTATCTTGTTTGAGCGCAGTACAGATGCAATCGACGCCAGATTGGCAGGTTTTATGTGACAGCAGGGTGCAGTTCGAGTTTACTCCTACAGGGGGACAACTGGCGCATTTCAGAGCACGCCCACAGTTACTTGACCGTATCCGCGAGGCACAGTCCGGCGATGCCCGTATTTTAGAGATTATTGATCAGATTCGGTAGGGCAGAGTTTCTGAGTTCGTGATTGATGATCAGGGGATACTTCGATTTGGGACTCGACTGTGCGTACCAAATTCTGAGGGACTCAGGCGCGATATCCTCGAGGAGGCACATAGATCAGTATACAGTGTGCATCCAGGTTCCACCAAGATGTACCATGATTTGAGAGAGGTTTACTTGTGGGACGGGATGAAGAAGGATGTGTCGAGATGCCTGACTTGTCAGCAAGTCAAGGCCGAGCACCAGAGGCCAGCCGGCGAGTTACAGCCTTTGCCCATCCCTGAGTGGAAGTGGGAGCAGGTCTCCATGGACTTCATTATGGGTCTACCCAGGACCAGTCGAGGGTATGACTCTATTTGGGTGATTGTGGATCGACTGACGAAAGCGGCTCACTTCCTGCCAGTGAAGACCAATTTTGGATTTTCTCAGTACGCCTAGATTTATATTGATGAGATCGTGCGACTGCATGGTGTTCCGACTTGCATCGTGTCCAACCGGGGCACCTAGTTTACCAGCCGATTATGGCAGAAACTTCAGGAAGCTTTGGGCACCCGATTGAGTTTTAGCACAGCCTTTCACCCGCAGACTGACGGTCAGTCGGCGCGTACTATTCAGACTCTTGAGGACATGCTCAGAGCTTGTGTTTTAGATTTCGGTGGTAGCTGGAATCGTCATTTGCCTTTGATCGAGTTCTCCTACAATAATAGCTTCTAGGAGACGATTCAGATGGCACCTTTCAAGGCTTTATATGGGAGGAGATGTCGATCGCCTGTATGTTAGACAGAGCTCAGGGAGAGCAGTATTTTGGAGCTGCAGATCGTACAGGAGATGATCGAAAAGATACAGATGATTCGCGACAGGATGAGAGCGGCACAGAGTAGGTAGAAATCATATGCTGACAGGCGCCGTCGCCGACTCGAGTTCGCTGTTGGCGATCATGTTTTCCTGAGGGTCTCTCCGATGAAGGGTGTGATGAGATTTGGGCAGAAAGGGAAGCTTAGTCCTAGATATGTTGGTCCCTTCGAGATCCTAGAGCGTGTTGGTCCAGTCTCTTATCGGTTAGCTCTTCCGCCCAACTTTCCCGATGTTCACCCCGTGTTCCATGTCTCGATGCTCCACAAGTACCTTCATGATCCTTCCCATGCGATTCAGCACCAGTAGATCCAGCTAGAGCGTGATCTTTCATTCACCGAGCAGCCGGTGGTCATTTTGGATCGGCAGGTGAAGAAATTAAGGTCGTAGGTTATACCGTCCGTCAAGATCCTTTGGCGTGGCCCGAACTGCGAGGAGGTCACCTGGGAGACCGAGGTCGAGATGAGGAAGAGATATCCCATCTTTTTGAAGGTACGCGTAGTTAAATTCTAAATTCGGGGACCGAATTTTTTTAAGGGGGGAAGATTGTAACGCATCGAAAATCGTTTAGGCAGTTTTTCGGTAATCGGCTAAATTAGCAGCCTTTTCCGTAAAAAGCCAAAATAGGTATTTTTTTCATTATAGACCTAATTATAAAAAATTTAGATAATATATTACTATAAATTGGTCACAAAAATGTCACTTAAAAATTTCTAGTTAATTAAAAAAAAATTCTTAATTAATTATTTTTATTATTATTTTAAGCTTTTAAAAATACATTAAATTAGTGATAAATACAAATTTAATTAGGTAAATTACACACTTAGGAAACATTATAAACTAAAATTTAGTGTTAATAAAATTTTATCAAGACTTTTCAAGATTTTTGTTCTATGGTTTAAAATTTTATTCAAAAATGGTTTAAAATGGGGTTTTTTGTGTAAAAATTGATGTGATAGTCATTAATTGAGCTTGGGAAAGGCTTTTTGTGTAGAATTTTCTACACCATTCACACACACACACCCTCCTCTACCTCAGGTCGAGCTTGCTGCTGCCCCCTTCCTTTTTTTTTCCTCACTCCTCTTGCTTTAATTCTTGCAAAAATCAACAAATTCCATAAAAAATACACACTTTTCCTTCTCAAATTCAAACCAAAACCCAAATCCATCCCTTTACTAACCCTAATTTGTTTGAAAAGTGAAGAAAAGAGGTGTCTTGGAGGCTAGTGCAAGTTTGGAATCAACTCTTGTAAGGTATAAATCCTAATCTAGTTGCTTAATTTGCTAGAATTAATAGTTCAAGTGTGAATTTTAGTTATAAATTCTTTTTTTTGAAATTTCAAGAAAAGAGGTGATGTTGTAGTTAGGCTTTGAAGTTGAATAAGTGTGTTTAGGTTAGTACTGTGGCCATCTAGTGTATTAGGTCGGATATTTGTGCGATGTTGCGATCGCGATATCGTTAATTCGCAATATTTGCTTTGAAATCGGCATGCTAATTGCTTACTAGTTTTTCTAAAATTTTAGGAGGTTATCTAATTGTGTTATTTTAGCGATATAATTAGCTTCTTATACGACTATTAGGGTTTGTGAATGTGGAGTTTTGTCTAATCGAGTTTTAGTTTTGACAATTGCCCCGAAACGGCGATTTTAGTTAAGGTTTTAGCGATTTTCATGTATTTTCCGTGTACCGAGTGCACGTTGTGATTAATTCGAGAGCGTCGATCTTTTCATATTGTGAGTTGCGTCATTTTAGGAATCTGTAATCTTATATTGTGGGTTATGCAATTCTAGGAACGGTTGCGGAAACATCAGACGCGGCGCGCAAAGGCAAGGCGGTGGTCGGATCGGATTAGCGAGGCATTCAGGTGAGTAGATGTATTCATCTATGGGGGAATCGTCTGGATGGCGTGAGGCGCCCCCTAATTAGGATTACTTTATTTCTTGCAAGATTTGCATTGTTAGTTAGCTAATCCCCCCATTCACATTGCATACCTTCATAGCCAATCGTCCGCTAGATTGCATGGATATTCATATACACATGTGCGATATTACTTCGTAGGACACGAACACCATTACCATTGGCTCCTGTTGCACGTGCACTATTCATGTGACACACACGCCTTTGGTAATTACCAAGCCACGAGCACCATAAAACCTGTTTAGCTTAGTGTCACCAATTGCATCATACACGATATATGAAATTGCATAGCATGTATATACATCGCATCATCTTCATACTTACATAGATTCTAGCCACAAATCATATCGCATACCTTGATATCATAGACATTTATCATATAAAACATGTTGGGTATTATGATTTTCTTGGGGATTTCAGTATTGCTGCGATTTCTGGATTTCGGGGAAAACCGCAAGAATTTATCGAAAGCTTATATTTATCATTTTTAAAATAAAGTTACGGTTTTCTCATGATGTATGTGTTATCCACCATGACTTTTCATGTTTTCTGTTAGATTTCGAGACCCGATTCGAGGAGTGGATGAACCGTCTCGGGTACATGGTAGGCCCGGTATGGTACCCCGGGGCAAGAAGATCGAGTTGTAGACGATGAGCCTGGCAGGGGAAGACTACCTACCGGTGATGTCTGGCGTGGCGGATATCCGGAGGATACCGACGGTTGTCGTGAGATTTGATGATATGGGCCGATCCAGACTGACGGAGCCCGATGTATTGAGACATTGATACAGTGAGACATTGAAATAGATGTGTTTTCATATTTGGTGTCGATGCTTGACACGGGTTTCAGATGATTTCTTGATGGTATTTAGTTATTATACAGATATTCTTTTTCTAAAGTTAGGAACACAGAACTCATAGCATTTAAACACTTTAAGGTTTAGTATTGACATTGCATACATGTGCATGCAAACTAGAGGTATTCCATCACATCTGGACATACATGCTGTGACGCATTTGCGTGCATTCTTACGATAGCTTTAATAGATGTTATATTCTACTCACGAGCTGGTAACTCACCCCTGTTGTGCCACAGTGTCTTGCAGGTCGGACTCATCAGCCTAGTAGCGGCGGCTTATCTTGTTAGTGACTTCTTTTGCTCAGACTCGCGACATTGCTCGTAGGTGGGTTGCGAGAGTGCTTTTATCTTTTATCTCTTTTGTACCATTTTTGTATCTAGTATTCTCCATCTACCACTTCTTATGTGTATATGCGACCTAGTGATAAGACTGAGAGATTTGTGTATATGTGGTTTCTTTTGGTCGAGCTCACTTGAGCCGACGTTGTGTTTTCTTATATTTTGCATTCTTTATGCTCTTTTCTTGATATTACATATATATATTGTGTGTGATTGTGATCCGTCTTGGGCGAAGCGCTAGCTCCCGCTTGGGGATGCCATTTTGAGATTACAGGTTTATATATTTTGTTGTACCCATTTTGGGGGATAGTATTTACAGAGGAGACTCTGCCGAAATTTTCGGAAATTTTTGATGTTTTTTTTAAAAGGGGTTCAATGCAACTAAATTGATTTCAAGTCATTTTTCATGAAAGGTTTCCTTCACTCTCTTTGATTTTGGTTTAGATTTTCTGGGCTTTGGCTGACTTAGTTTACGTTACGCCTTTAGACATCTCGTAATCTAAGTGCCAGTCACGTTCCGTACTTTCGGGTCGTGACATCCACGGAATCCTGACATCGTGGTAGGATCAAAATCCATCAAGACAATCCAAATCCCAATTTCTCCAATCAGCCCCCAATTTGGCTATCATATCAAGTAAGTCTCACATATCATAAATGTACAACATCAAGTAGATCTCACATATCCCGTATGTACAATATCAAGTATATCTCGTATACCCCGAATGTACAACATCAAGTAGATCTCACATATCCCGAGTTTACAAAATCAGCAATCTCATATATATCCTGTAATCAATATCAAATGAATTCTCAAATGTCCTAAATCCAATGTCAATGAGTCCTTCACCTTCTAGGTATATTTGCATGAATAAATATGATGATGTATATGTTGCGCCACGGAAGCGCCCCGGCCGTCTTACCGAGGCCAAAATGCGGAATCAAAAATTTTCCTTACTTGGAAACTGGCGCTACCGCGGACAATAAAACCCGGATCGTTAACCATTAACCTATACTAGCTAACAAGAGATGGGAAGAGAAGTATACCGAGTGATCCGAGTCCTCCGGTCTTCTCGTCATCGTCCCGATCTCTCGCGGAAAGTCTTGTCTCCATATCGTCGCCTCCTCGCCGGAAGGGCACCACATCGCCTGCGTCTTTTACGGGCTCCCGCCTCAATACCGAGGCAACTCGGGCATGAAGCCGGCAAGTCGACATGCCCAAGGAATGCTGTAGAATGTAATGTAGAGGCTATGTCTCACTAGGGGTAATGAAGTTGCCATTGGATGGAGGGAAGTGATGAGCAAAATGGAGATGAACTTTGGTGTATCAAAATGAGATGATAATTTTCCCACTTCACCAAATGAAAATTTCTCTCCCTCCTCACTCAAGTGGCCGGCCAAATCTCTCTAGGAAATGGTGGAGGAAAATCAAACAAATACAAGAGGGAGGTGAGTGTAGGAGAATAGAAGAGGTGACCATATCCAAAGACAAGAAAACATCAACCATGCTTAAAACCCATACCCTTTCAAATCTCCATTAAAGCACCATTATGGATGAAAAACAAAAGATGCTTATCATAAAGAAACCATTTGCATGAAACCCCTCCACAATGTGTTATTTGCAAACTTGCAAATAACACCCTCCATCGGAAAAGTCCGGCCGGGAAAGAACAAAGGAAAACCGGCCGGAACGGAATGCAAACTGGCAACTTCAGAAAACTGGTCTCGTAATAAATTACAGGAAAAACCCCGATACTGTGCATACACACCCGCATCTGTATTCCGTCCGGATACAAATGCAAAGAGACAAAATCTACACTGTATCCGGCTTAAAACAAAGCCGGCTAGTAAAATCCGTCTGATCCTGATCCGTGCAATACCGCACGTATCTGATCGAACCCTGCCATATAACTATACGGCCTCTAGTACAAACCGTCCGATCCTGATCCGTGCAATACCGCACGTATCTGATCGGACCCTGCCATATCTCCATACGGCCTCTACAGCGTTTCGCCCGAAAGCTGAGTAACTGAATGTGTGGTGGACTCTAAAGACTCGTCAATACTATGGCTGTGGATTTAACCACTAGCACGTCAGAGGTATAAGCCAATACGTAACGGGCCACCAGCTATTGACCAAAAGGGACGTCGATGAGCGAACTCATCCTGACACCCTACTGAGCCTGTCAGTGACAATATCCGTACAGTCCGGTCCGTTCGTCTATGAGCATCGCATGGCGGGCCTAGGGGGTTGGTAAAAGTCAGACCCCCAAAGGCGGTACAAGTCGTGTCGGAGTGTAGCCCAGAACGCCCTGAGATACTACTGGAATACCTACCAGTAAATCTCCTGCCTCGGCCGAGGGCTTTGCGTAATGGCTCTCCTAGACACAGCGCGACCTCACCCCCAATACCGGGAGAGACGAACCCCTGCAGATCCGCTCACTGCCTCCATGTGGCTCGGGACTGTACCCAACTAAAACCTGTTTGCACGACTCCTTTGAGCCGTGGTAGGGTAGTAATCAAAGCACAGTGGGAACTCATACGAGACAAATGACGATCTCAGGTCGATGAACTAACCTGTACACATGTCACCTGGGAACTGCTATCTGACGTCTGGTATAATCCCAACTAGCAGGTTCCCGGCGAGTCCTGTCCGGTGTACTCATAACCCAATGAGCACCTGTATACATCTTAGGTGAACCAACTGACACCAGTGGCTTGTGAGACCGGCCACCGCCCCTCGTCGGGGTCTCGACTGTATACACTAGTCTACTAATGGAGTGTCGATGCCCTGTCTCGAAACTCCCACGACTAGGGACCATTTAAGGATGTGCTTATAGACCCCAGCTCCCACGTATATGATCGCCATCATACTGCTGGCAGTCAAGCAAGAATCCTAGGGGCTCTATCAGCGTGTAATAGCGACATGTAAGGTCACCTGAAGCAGTACACGATGATAAAGGTAAACCAGATAGCATACTATCATCTCGAGTAAGACTGTCGTCCCGGGATAGGTCCTCCCTCAATCATTGCAATCACGTGCCTGTGATCCAATAATTGACTCTGAGGGCACTATCTCCAACAATCTCCCACTTGCACTCAAGGCTAATTATTGCGATATCGCATACTCACAGCCCGTGTGATACCGAACACCCAACTCCTCTACTAGTCAGTCTCACAAAGCTCGTTTGCGAAACTATTGCGTTCGAGGAATAGCCTCAGTGAGTGGATCCGCTGTGATGTTTCTTTCTATGTCTCTCTATATCTCAAGTTCGCAGAGAAAGCCATCTCCCGAAATGAGCAATACCTGTCTTAGAGTATGTCTGGATATCTGATGGGACATAGCTCATAAATGAACTCCAAATCCAAACTTCTTAGACTGTATCGTCAACTGAACTTAATCAGTATCCTGCGCCATGCCTCCCTCGGTATTGCCTTGGATCACCTGTCCAAAATAATGCCCCTCGTCAGAGGGAAAACTATAACTCTGACAACCTCCTTGTCGTCCATGTCACCTTGGAAGCCTGGAATGATAACCGTCTCCTAAAAGAGGCTGTCGTTATCACATCCTTAGAACATTCACTTATGTTCTAAAACTGCTTCCGACTGTTCCTCCAGGATTGGATCAATATCAACTTATTGCATCTAGTGCAAGAACAAAATCTGGTGTGGTACTTGACATCTCATGACTGACGCAATTGCCTAAGCAAGTGATCTGTCAATCATGCGTATCTCTCTCCTCTTTAGTCTGCAAGACACCTTTAGAGAGGGTGACTCCATTACCTGCAGGTGTACTACCGTGCCAGGAGTCGTCCATTCTAAATACTCATAAAATGCTGTCAAGGTACCCATATTAGGAAACCACCCAAATCTAGATCTAAAACTATAGATCTAGTAACCAGAATGTCTGATATAATATCCAAGTCCTGTGTGGAGAAAACACTGTGTGACAACCAAAGTATAACCGATTGTAGTATAGGAATATTACTTCCTACTCTATGTATGTCATCCAAATACCATGACATCACACCCTACTACCTTCTTAACAGATCCATCCCCTATTCTGATGACGTCAAACCTATGACTGTCACATCAGAAATAGATGATCTATCTCCGCTATATCTGCTTTAGTCTATAAATAGACATAAGCCTGATGTCCACCAATGCTTCCGCTGCTCCCACTGACTACGACAACCCTCTGGCAGAGTCATATAGACGCGCACTTCTAAAGCTAGTTTAGAACGACGCTATACTCATCCTCCTGCCGGGTCTCGCAGCCTGGAACAACAACAATGGCAAATGTGGGTAAACAAGAACTTCCCTGTCACCGTCCTTGAGGCTACCGGAGTACCTCTCGGGTTCCTGAAGTTACCCACCTTATCTGCGGAGTGGCCAATGGAATGTCAAATCAGATTGAATCTTTAGGTTCCTTATCAAATCTTCAGTAATCGTTTGCGGTTCTGGAATCACTTCCAGTTCTACCATACTCCCACTACTGTTTTCTGAAAAATAACCATTTCATTTTAAAATGTGGCGAGTTAAGAACAATATCACTATTGATCTTCCAGATGGTAGAAAATCAACCCTCGTCATAGCCTGGGTCAACCCACAAACAGCCATCACAGAAACGTGCCTTGAGTTGTCCAGTGTCTGGTTTTAATCATAAGCCGGACAACTCCCCGTACCTTAACATCGTTAAGATATGAACTGTTCTATATCCAATATAGAACCAGAGGCACTGATTTAAATGAACTAGATTCAAATCATGCATCTATCTCCAGTGCATGTCAACTAAATGGAAGGAGGCCAATCAGCGTTACTCAACTTAGGAATGCTTCCAATTATGAGTAACCTGAAAGAGAAGCAAGTTCTCATTACTATCAACTGAATACCATACACAAGTATCTACATCTTCGATCACCTTGAAGAATCCCGATACTTTCTACACCTGGTTCTCTACTCTATTCAAATACCTATAACTCCTCAAAACTTAGACCCTGCGTTTCTACAAAACACATGTCTAAGAACTAGAGAAGTTAAAAGTAAACAGAATATAGTATGAGGACCAACCCCTCTGTCCTAATGGACACTAGACAACATACAATACTCTGTATAAGTCCCTGAGTCCAACAACTCATTCACTGTGTGTCGTAGGTTGAAAAGTGTACTTATGGTTAAGAAGAATTACACCGCTGTTTAATGCTCCTTACCTAACCATCCACTGATATAGGTAAATGTCAACGACATAATATCAAAAGGTATATCTCACTCTATGAAAATAGACGTACAGATATATCAATTTGAAATTGGTGCACGACAGCGGATATTCAAAACCAAATATTTGCCGACCGGCAAACAGCCCAGATGATCTTCCTCAAATATCACCGATTACAACGAATCCCGATATAATGAGGATGATTACCCTATTCCCAATAACTTACTCCCACTCATCATCTGTAAAACCATACAGATGTGAGAATCAAACCTGGTAAATACATACCCTGGAGCAAGTGTCCAATCGGGAAATCAGTTTTCTTTTAACATTACACAGTTGAACTGAAACATTGAAATGTTTCGATGGGGTATCCTGGTATTCCTAGTAATGCCTCTACCATTATCCAGATTCACAACTGTAACCATATATCTCTTTGTCATCTGTCCAAATCCCTTTATATGTCTTTAGTCATTACCGCCTGCACACCCCTTTAGGCCAAATGGTTTTCTTCCTTGCCTACCGTTCGGCACCAGCCTATGGTTTGGAAGAAGACTATCCAATAAGCATAATGGGTGTACTGTCCTAATCCTAGGAGCACTCTCAATGCGAGAGAAGGTGAAGAAAAAAGACAACCGAATAAACCTTATTCCTATTTCTCCTGAACCAGAATCCATCCCCGAACTGGAACAAGTTCCTTTCGAGTTCGTATATAACCATACGATGGATTATCCAATAAACTTGGGATCTTCGTAGTGATACGGTGTGTCCTGGAGAAATACAAAGGTGATTTAGGATTGGCGAAGAAATGCTTGGTTCGGTCGTGAATAGCAGTCGCGATTTACTTTGCCCTCTTACTAATCCCTTGCTTTGTCTTAACTTAATACCTTCTATACACCATCGTTATGCTAATTGGTTTTCTTCATTCCCCACCGTTCGGCACCTGCCTAAGGTTTGGAAGAAGACTATTCAATTTGCGTAATAGGTGTACTATCTCCTAAACCAAGGAGTACTCGCAATGAGAGAGGGTGAAAAGAAAAGACAACTGAATAGTCCTATTCGTTTTCTCCAGAACCGGAAACCATCCTCGAATAAATTCCTTCGAGTTCGTATCTAACCATACGATGGTTTTGTCCAATGGAAGTGGACGTTCGCAGTAATACGGGGTGTCCTGGAGAAAAGGGTAAAAGTAGGAGTGGCAATGAGGTTTGCAACTTTGACAATCCAAAAGCCAGTGTTAAGAAGGTTCGGTCAACTTGGTCACTGAGTCATAGTCTAGGGTCGTGTCAATGGTCGCTGCCAAAGAGAGAGAGAAAAGAAACACTTAGCGTGCACTCTAACCTAGATCAGAATGGTTATCACTTTATCTAATCAGAAAAACTCCCACTGTACCTCAAATTCTCCTCCAAACCTGAAAGAAGAATTAGTCGGGATCACCCGAGAAGTAAACCAACTCATCAGTGGGAATCGGGATCCAACTATCATCGCATGATAACTTGACGGAATCCACTCAAGTCACCACACTCCAGAAGGTATGCGCATTCCTGGCAAGTTTCAGTTCTTTTGAAACTCCCGATGTGATGTTTTTACCCCTAGGACTCAAGTGACCTTGACGGAGTCAACAAATCAAAGAGTCCTAGTCAAGTCCAACCCGTCATTATCTGGATTGCATTAAACCCACCCGTACGTGCCCTTGACGGAGTCAACAAGGCCGCATGACTGTCCTAATCAATCCCATTTATGCAACAAACAAGCACCACTTAGCTACCGTACACTACGCCTTGACGGAGTCAACAAACGCAGCACGAATACTAAATAATACCCATAAGAAATGACGGAGGGCTACGAATGGTTTCTGGCGAAAAACCTTTAACGTAAAGAACTTGATATCGTTGAAGGAACTGCATAGCCTTTTATAAAAATATAGTGACGAAAACCTTTACTAAAGAGGTCACTCCCGGTGAAGGGATCTCGGCTCTTTCCCCGTAGAATGAAGTGCAGGATATTCCAACTGAATACCACGATGCAAAGCAAAAGTAATCGGCTATAGTGAAGTTAATGCCCTGACGCAAACTTCTGTCCAAGGGGTCACTCCCGGTGAAGGGATCTCGGCCCTTGCCTCGTCGACTGAGGAGCAGGATATTCCAAATGAATACCACGATGCAAAACAAAAGTGAACGTCCTTGCAATAACAGCTTTTTGAAAAGTGTTCCAACAACATCAGAATAGGTTTGTATATCTTGCATTGATCCGAATCAACGCAGTCCCATCAATTGATCACACCACAAAGAATGAAAATATACTGACGTACGTATATGCCATCCCCATTCGCCACTGGGTCCCGTCATCACCCGTTAGGTTAGCTAACTAACGGCAGAGCGGGGACTGGACTAGCGCGGATGAAAAACATATACAACATCTACTAATATATATACCAATATATAGTATTTCGCTCAAGGCGTGAATAAATGCAACATCACAAAAATGTATAGCATCACAGAACAATACAGATATCTGGGATCCCCGGGTTTCACAGAGCCGCTGCTGAAACCCGACGTTCCCCTGGTCGTGTGGATAGCCTGTGCAATGAAATCCTAGACCCCTACGGGCGCGGCAAGTCACCCGCCAAAACCTGAAGCGAGGCAGCCCCCTTCAGCACCGTGAATGGACCACCCAGCACTTCACGGAATTCGGTAACTTGGGCACCCCTCCTGGGTCAACCTGTACCCCCTACGAGTGCGGCGAATAGCCCGCCAATTCCAGACTGAAGCCCCCTCCGTCTCAATGCCCTGAGATACGGGCCCGTTGCCCTCTAGAACCCGGCTATCCGTGCACCCCACCGCGGGGCAATCCTAGTACAGAAAGTAAAATATACATACACCGGGTACATCGACCGCAACCAGGTCGTGCCCCAAAAGAATAATACAAACAGGCAGTGACGGCAGTCCACATGTCGGACGCTCGCCCCGCAATATCAAATGTACATAATACAACAGAAACGTACTAGCATTGCATCCAGGCTATCCCCACCGACCGATCCGCAACAACACAGCATAAACATAGAACATCAACGTGAAAGTCACGTTCGCAAATCCGTCTAACCGGGCTATAGCAGTCAGACAGGATTTACCGATCAAGTGATATTCACGGTCGCAGATATAATGTAAATACTGTGAAATAATGTGTTTAAAATATCCGATCGATCAAACAATTAACAAGTGGGCCCCCAAGCAATACTGTAGCACTCACAGAAAATCTGGGCCCAAATTTAATATCCCAAAACCCCCAAAATCAGCCCACAAGCCCACTGTAAAAATAGGAGACAGTGAGGACAGTAAAGTGCGGCGGAACCGCGGCCCAAGGGAGGGTTTGGCCGCGGTTCCGCGCTTCATCCATCGACTGAGTGCGTCGAATTTTTACAGCAGTCTTATAATTTCCAGTACATTAGTTTTATACAACCTGAAAAATTTTTAGACATCAAAAAAATTCAACAGAAAACTGATGTGAACTAAAATTGGGTTTTTGGAATTTTGGTCGATCGGAACTGAAAAACACATTAAGGCAAGCTAGACTAGGTTAATGGCGTGGCTCTGATACCATGTTGCGCCACGGCAGCGCCCCGGCCGTCTTACCGAGGCCAAAATGCGGAATCAAAAATTTTCCTTACTTGGAAACTGGCGCTACCGCGGACAATAAAACCCGGATCGTTAACCATTAACCTATACTAGCTAACAAGAGATGGGAAGAGAAGTATACCGAGTGATCCGAGTCCTCCGGTCTTCTCGTCATCGTCCCGATCTCTCGCGGAAAGTCTTGTCTCCATATCGTCGCCTCCTCGCCGGAAGGGCACCACATCGCCTGCGTCTTTTACGGGCTCCCGCCTCAATACCGAGGCAACTCGGGCATGAAGCCGGCAAGTCGACATGCCCAAGGAATGCTGTAGAATGTAATGTAGAGGCTATGTCTCACTAGGGGTAATGAAGTTGCCATTGGATGGAGGAAAGTGATGAGCAAAATGGAGATGAACTTTGGTGTATCAAAATGAGATGATAATTTTCCCACTTCACCAAATGAAAATTTCTCTCCCTCCTCACTCAAGTGGCCGGCCAAATCTCTCTAGGAAATGGTGGAGGGAAATCAAAAAAATACAAGAGGGAGGTGAGTGTAGGAGAATAGAAGAGGTGACCATATCCAAAGACAAGAAAACATCAACCATGCTTAAAACCCATACCCTTTCAAATCTCCATTAAAGCACCATTATGGATGAAAAACAAAAGATGCTTATCATAAAGAAACCATTTGCATGAAACCCCTCCACAATGTGTTATTTGCAAACTTGCAAATAACACCCTCCATCGGAAAAGTCCGGCCGGGAAAGAACAAAGGAAAACCGGCCGGAACGGAATGCAAACTGGCAACTCCAGAAAACTGGTCCCGTAATAAATTACAGGAAAAACCCCGATACTGTGCATACACACCCGCATCTGTATTCCGTCCGGATACAAATGCAAAGAGACAAAATCTACACTGTACTATACTAGGATCCGGCTTAAAACAAAGCCGGCTAGTAAAATCCGTCCGATCCTGATCCGTGCAATACCGCACGTATCTGATCGAACCCTGCCATATAACTATACGGCCTCTAGTACAAACCGACCGATCCTGATCCGTGCAATACCGCACGTATCTGATCGGACCCTGTCATATCTCCATACGGCCTCTACAGCGTTTCGCCCGAAAGCTGAGTAACTGAATGTGTGGTGGACTCTAAAGACTCATCAATACTATGGCTGTGGATTTAACCACTAGCACGTCAGAGGTATAAGCCAATACGTAACGGGCCACCAGTTATTGACCAAAAGGGACGTCGATGAGCGAACTCATCCTGACACCCTACTGAGCCTGTCAGTGACAATATCCGTACAGTCCGGTCCGTTCGTCTATGAGCATCGCATGGCGGGCCTAGGGGGTTGGTAAAAGTCAGACCCCCAAAGGCGGTACAAGTCGTGTCGGAGTGTAGCCCAGAACGCCCTGAGATACTACTGGAATACCTACCAGTAAATCTCCTGCCTCGGCCGAGGGCTTTGCGTAATGGCTCTCCTAGACACAGCGCGACCTCACCCCCAATACCGGGAGAGACGAACCCCTGCAGATCCGCTCACTGCCTCCATGTGGCTCGGGACTGTACCCAACTAAAACCTGTTTGCACGACTCCTTTGAGCCGTGGTAGGGTAGTAATCAAAGCACAGTGGGAACTCACACGAGACAAATGACGATCTCAGGTCGATGAACTAACCTGTACACATGTCACCTGGGAACTGCTATCTGACGTCTGGTATAATCCCAACTAGCAGGTTCCCGGCGAGTCCTGTCCGGTGTACTCATAACCCAATGAGCACCTGTATACATCTTAGGTGAACCAACTGACACCAGTGGCTTGTGAGACCGGCCACCGCCCCTCGTCGGGGTCTCGACTGTATACACTAGTCTACTAATGGAGTGTCGATGCCCTGTCTCGAAACTCCCACGACTAGGGACCATTTAAGGATGTGCTTATAGACCCCAGCTCCCACGTATATGATCGCCATCATACTGCTGGCAGTCAAGCAAGAATCCTAGGGGCTCTATCAGCGTGTAATAGCGACATGTAAGGTCACCTGAAGCAGTACACGATGATAAAGGTAAACCAGATAGCATACTATCATCTCGAGTAAGACTGTCGTCCCGGGATAGGTCCTCCCTCAATCATTGCAATCACGTGCCTGTGATCCAATAATTGACTCTGAGGGCACTATCTCCAACAGTATATAATTTAATGTCAATACGCATATATTAGCGTCCCATTCCACTAATATTGGTGTAAGGGCATATGTAACAGCGGCCTAATCCCCTGTTATATATACAAAGGAGTAAAAAGAATATCATGAAACCAATATATCAAGCATCGACACAGAAATGCTGATCTATCAGGTGCTGTCACCTTGACTGGCACCCTGATAGGTATGTATCATACGCTATCCCGAAAGCACGAGTGCCTAGCTCTGACCCTCGCCTCTCGACGTATCTATACATACATGACTCCCGTCGGTATCCCCATGATAACCTCCGATTCATTGGTAATATCACCGGTAGGTACTTGCCTACCTTCCAGGCTCAATCGGTATAGACCGTCGATCATCTTGCCGAGGGGAACCGTACCGGGCCCCACCATGTACCCTCATACGGCACCACTCCTCGTATGGAGTATATAATCAGAACCGATAAATCTCATGGTTGATGCTGAAATATCATATCAAGGGAAACCGGGTTTTTCAAATAATGCATAATTTCATGAACTCCCACGGTCCCCAAATCCAGAAAACATCATGAAAAATCCATATCTCAATGGGAAAATCCATGAATATAATATACGCATCATAATCTGAAATGCGAACGTATAAAGGAAAAGCCGCAATTAACTGTAACAAGTAAATATAATATCATGCGGTTCCTAATCTCTCCAATTCTAAAATAACATCAAGTAAAGGTAAACATGTAGCTATAACCAGATATATGTGCAACATAAAGGTATAGCAAGATATATGTATCTACCTCTAAGTAATGATGTAGTATACCCCCTGTGTATAAGTGAAGTATGTGAGCAAGGTATACCTATAGCTATGTCATAAGGTATGTATGTACCAATCACAAATGGTACAATACTCTATAGGTATACAGGTATCTAGCATGTAAGTATGTGAAGGCATATGTTTAAGCATCTGGATATACAGGTATGCTAAATGTCATATGCGATAAGAAATATGAATCAATGTCTCAATGTCCCTAACCAAGCAACATCATATCTATCGGTGGGTTGTGCGTGACATGGCAATTATTGACGGTGTGTGTAGCATACAATCAATGCTCGTGCAACATGAGTCGTCAATAATATGTGCAGTGTCCTAAGGGTACTAGTCTAAGCACAACAATAGCTAAGGAGTAGGGTGAATGCGCAATTCTAAATATGACATAGAATATGCGACAGAAATAACTTTTCTAGCCTAAACGCATAACGCCATGCGGGCGATTCCCCTGTAGATGTTAAATCTACTCACCAACGCTCCTTACTAAGTGAAGCCAACCACTTGTTTTCCCCTTGTAGCAGTGTCCATAGTCCCCGCCTGCGAACCTACAACATTAAAACAATAAAACAAGTGTATATTAATAATATCCCTAAAACATGTACACACTACATTAGACCGATGCAACAACACAAAACATACTCTCAAGTGTTCGTATTGTGGCTAACACACGTAGCGACACGACGAAAACAACTTAAAAGCAAAACCACCCAAAGTGAACGATCCGTGTCGTATAATATTCCGCGCGAACACAAAACACTATAACCTACCTAAGTGATCCCAGATCTTGCATACTGAGAAAACTAAACAAATAAACAGAACCAAATATACCAAAACCACTGCAGACACCTACCCAGAAAAACCCAAACCCAAACTCTTTCCCCGAGCCGATCTCGCTGGAATCCTCTTCATACGTCGCCGGCCCTGGCCGGTGGGATGGGTCTCGTGTCTCAGGTAGGGTCTTAAGTTCACTGGTACAACACAACAACTTTGTTTGGTTTTCTAGTACACTTTCTGGGTCACAGCAGACCCCAAAAGTCACAAACCGACACTAAAATACGATATTATGCATCAAACTAAACTTTAAACTATCTAAACAGAAACTAACTAGCTATATAACACAAAAACATCAAAAACAACAGAAGGAGAACATTACCTATGCAAAAGAACTCAAAGATCCTAGTTTTGCATGCTCCTAGGTATCCAAGCAGAGCAAAGTGAAGAAAAATGTGATTTTTGATGAAATTGTGAATATTTGTGATGAATTAGGTGAGGGAAAGAGAGTATTCAGTTGCAAATGAGAGAGAGAAATGGTCAAGGGCAGAAGAGAGAGGGAGGTCTCGGCCAAATGAGGAGAGGGTGAGGAATTGAGTACAGTTTCCAAGCAATTTCCTTGCATTTAATGCACATAAATGTGCATGCATGCATATGCCACCTCTTCCCTCAATTTCTTTTCTTTTTCTTTAAACCTTTAATTCAAGTTAACACAAAAGATCTAGATACAATAAGAAAGGTTTGAATTAACTCAAATAAAAAGTTGAAAAGACCACTTAAGAGAAATTTCCCAAAATGTGAATACCGCATTAAAATAATATTAAAATTGGGAAAAATTCAAATTGGACCAAAATGTCCCATATAACCCCAAAGCTTGCGCACTAGCTTCTCTTTAGCTAAACTAGGTGCTGGTAAGTCTATATGGTCGTTTGATTACAGTCGGTTTAAAACAGAAAATACCGAAAATTTTACCCAAAAACAGAGAAATTCACATAACGATTTCTAAAACGTTACATTTTTATATGAGATGAGAGCTTTTCGTTTTCATTCATGTAAAAACTTGTATGTAGTATTCTTTTATTGGGGCACTTCCGGGTTGAGGAAGTTGTCACCGTTGATGTATATTATTTACTTTTCCGCATTAGGATAGACCCAAGGAGGGGAGCACAAGTAACAGGGTTCTAGTGGGAGACCATCTCGAGGCGTCGAGTCTGGGTCTCCTAACTCTAGAATTGGTAGGGTTTCTTGCCTCTCTCGTAGGGGTGTAGAGATGTGGGTTTGGCTATTCATCACGACCGTGGAATCCGTGTTTTATACAGGCTTAATTTAAAACCGGGAAATCCTAGTATATCCAATATTTCATATGTTGTTTTCTGCTGCGATATTCTGTGATGTGATCACTTTATATGATGAGATAGATACTGTATATAGTATATGTGATATATTATATAGACGTTGCTTATGTTTTACACTCGCGCTAGCCCTGCCCCGCTCTGCCGTTAGTTACCTAACCTAACGGTGCATGACGGGACATCGAAGCGAATGCGGATGGCATAAGGGTACGTTGTATTTATCTGTGATGCTTAGGTAACTTAAATGATGGGACTTCATTAATGAGATTAATGAAAGAAAAGAAACATAAAGATGTTGTAGAAACTTGTTTTAAAACTGGTAGCTCTAGTTCTTGCTTTGCATAGCGGTATTCCTTGTAGAATATCCAGCACCTTATTCGATAAGGAAAGAGCCGAGATCCCTTCACCGTGAGTGACCTCTTTAGCGAAACTAGCAGATGCTACAAACTCGGTTTGTCTTTCAATTGCTTTTATAGTTTTTTCTTTGCATAGTGGTATTGTGTATATCCTGCACCTCATTCGACAAGGAAAGAGCCGAGATCCCTTCCCTGGGAGTGACCTCTTTAGCAAAACTAGTAAAAGCCTCAAAAACACTCCTTTTCAAAAATCGCTCGATTCTACAACGATATCAAGTTCATTACGCAAAAGGTTTTCTTAAAAACCTGTCGTAGCCCGCCGTCATTTCAGATAAGTGCTACTTAGTATTCGTGCTACGTTTGTTGACTATGTTAAGGCGCAGTGTGCGGTAGCTAATTAGTGCTTATCTGTTTAAGCGTGAGATGTGATTGGATTAGGGTAGTCGTGCGACTTTGTTGACTATGTTAAAGGTCGTGCGGGTGGGTTTAATTCAATCAAGAAATGTACGGGTTGAACTTGACTAGCACTTATGATTTGTTGACTATGTTAAGGTCATATAGCTGCTAAGGGCAAAATATTATCGGGAATTTCAAGTGTTGAAATTTGCAATGAGATACCTTCTATGAGATAGTTGGATCCCGATACCCGCTGTGAGTAAAAGTTACTACTGGAAGAGTTTTACACATTACAATTAGCCGATCAAGCAAGTGTCTAGAAAGGAGTCAACGGGGTTACGCCCCTGAAAAAACGAGGTTTATTTTAATTAGGTTCGTGCGAAAGCACGGGGAACCTCTATCAAAGTACCGGCACTAACCTGGCTGAAAGATTGGCGAATTTGTAGGGTGTAATTAATCCCGGCTAGTCTTTCATTTTAGGGTTTGAAGGAAGATTTGATAAAAACAGTTGGAGCCATCTTGATTAGATAAAATAATAACCAATCTAATCTTGTAAGAGCATACGCTGAGTGTTTTCTTCACTTTCTCTCCAGGTAGCGACCATGTCATGCCTTAATCAAGATAATAATATGGATGTATTAACCGAACCCACTTGTTATACTGAGCTGGGGAACGTTGGTCCAACTCCAACTTATAATTGTTATAAGACTGAGCAGGAAATAGGGGATTACCAGAATTCCCACGCCGCCCAAAAGAAGAAAGTGCATGATGATGCATCTTATTCGGGTGTGTTCATTACCGAGAACTGTTTCTTAGTATTCTTTACGTCCTGGGTATAATATACCGGATCAGGATCCTACACATATAATATGTTACATGGGCTACAGATAGGTAGAGAACTGAGAATGGGTGATATATCTCTAAGTGTTAGAGAATGGTGCAATTGTTGCAGCCAAGGTGTTGGAAGTTATCACCCTGTATTACCAAATACATTGATTCTGAACGAATGTTATTAGATACCGAACCTGATATACAACATCATATCAGTCTCTTTATTTAGTAAAGAAGGATATAATTTTGTATTGTTGGTTAATGTTTTGAACATTTCCTATATCAAGAGTTGATCGGTTCAGGCACGTTATCTAAAGGCATATACGTTCTAAATCAAATCACAGTTCTTAATGTACAGAACACACACAAGAGGAAGAGTTCAGAAGTGAACGAATCTTTCTTAAGGCATTGTAGACTAGGTCATATCAATGCGACCCGACTAGCTAAGTTACATTAAGATGCATATTTAAATCAGTTTGAATTTACATCTTGTGAAACTTGCCAGTCATGTCACAAAGATAAAATGACCATTGCTCCGTTTACTGGAAACAGAGAAAGAGTTAGTGGACTCTTGGGATTGCTACATGATGATGTATGTAAGTCCCATGTCTACACATGCCAGGACCGGTTTTTTGTACTTCATTACATTCACTGATGATCTCTCAAGATTCGATCATATGTTCCTGTTGAAATAAAAGTCTGAAGTTTCTGAGAAATTCAAAGAATATAAGTTAGAAGTAGAGAACCAAAACGGGTATAAGTATTATGTCCTTTGATGTGATCAGGGAGGAGAATACTTGAGCACGGAATTCCTGGACTATTCAAAAGGGGAATGAGATTCTCTCTCAGCATTACTCCTCCGTGTACACCACAGCACAATGGTGTATCGGGACGGAGCAATCGCACCCTATTAGATATGGTGTGCTCTATGATGAGTATTACCGAGTTGCCTATTTCCTTCTGGGGTTATGCGCTTGATGAAGCAGCATACCTATTGAATTGGGTTCCAACCAAATCATGTGCCTACCACTCCATATGTGATATGGTATGGGAAGAGCCCATCTCTTAAGTAAGTTAAGATTTGGGGTTGTCCGGCCTATGTCAAAAGCAAAATCCGGACAAGCTTGAGGCAAGGTCAACTCTGTGGAAGTTTGTTGGATATCACAAGCATTCGCAAGGGAATATCTTCTACCACACCGAGGAACAAAAGGTGTTTTATTTCTCGGCATGCCACCTTTTTAGAAAAGGAATTTATTTTGGAAAGAAATTTGTGGTCATGACAGTGGGAGCGATCTGGTAGGGTTCCCCATCCGCCTGAGAGATACTTCGGTTTTCTCTATGACAGTGGGAGCGATTATTGCATCATGATATGATGACCCAACTAGTTTAAAGCAGGCCATCAAGAGTGGAGATTCTGTAAGAATGGTTGGATGCTATGTGATCTGAGATGGAATCTATGTACACCAACAAAGTATGGACTTTGGTTGCTATATCTGAAGGGTTAAATCCCCATCAGGAGCAAGTATATCTTGAGAAGATTACTTGGTGTACATGGAAAAGTTGAGACTTTCAAAGCTAAGACTTGTTGCAAAAAGTTCTCGTCATCAACTAGGTGTGGATAATGATGAAACCTTTTCTCCAGTGGCTATGCTTAAGTCCATCCGGATCCTACTTGTTGCTGCTACATACCATAACTACGATATCTGGCGGTTGGGTGTCATGATTGCTTTTCTAAATAGTGATTTAGAAGATAGCGTTTATAAGTACACAGCCAGAGGGCTTCGTAGACAGCGGGAGCAGCGGAAACGTGTACAAGTTGCTTTACGGGGTAAAGCAGACATCGCGGAGTTGGAACATCTGTTTTGATGTCGTGGTCAAAGAGTTTGACTTTATCAAAATGGTAGATGAACCTTGTAGATACAAAAAGGTAGTAGAGAGTAAGATGATCTTCCTCGTATTGTACGTGGATGACATACTCTTGATAGGAAAGGAGTTTCCTATGCTACGCTCTGTTAATCTCCTCTTATCATAAGGATTCTCCATATAGGATCAAGGTGATACCTCCTAAATCCTGGGTTTTGGATCTATGAGATAGATCTAAGTGGATTTTAGGATTCTCACTAGGTGTAGTGAGATGGTATCAATCAATCCTGGGGAGAATCACTGGATAGCTTCCATGTGGTAAGGTCGATTGAATGTTAGTCACAGGCATTATCTTTACCCTCAGTGGAGGGACGGTATGTTGCAAGAGTTCCAGGCTAGATACCGTGGCAAACTAGACGATAAAGGCTCGATACATCGCTACTAAAGATGCTACCAAAGAGGAAATCTGGGTATTTATTAGTTCATGATATGAACTTCGTTCCTACCATTGTGTGACAATGGAGTTGTGGTTATGCCTAGGAACGCCCGTCCCATCAGCAATCCAGACATATTCTAAGGCAGTATCACCTGATCATGGAGATGGTTGATCTCCAGGGGATCGAGATTAAGAGAGTAAACTCAGAGGATCCACTCACCAAGGCCTTTTCCCAGAGAGAGACTTCTATGGGATGGTTGAGTATGGGATACTACAACCACTGCTATATGATGGCCCTAGTGCAAGTGGTAGATTGTTAGTTATATGTATTCCCTAGATGCCATTACTGTACATGAGATGTATATTGTAGTGGATGCTTGGACATATATAGGGAGGACTTTCTTTCTCGACATGATAGTATGCTATCTGGTTACTCTTTATCTTAACATGTGCACTGATTGTCTCTCTGTTATATGTTGATAAAGCCCTTAGGATGTGTACTTGACTACCTGGATTATGATGCGGATCATACTAGTGGTACAAAGGTAGTCGGTAAGTACATCCTTTAATGTCCCTTGTAGTGGGTGTATCGAGACGGGGCATCGATATACCAGAGTAGACTAGCGTATAGCTTCTCGACCCATGTAGATGGGCGATGGATGATCACATATCTATTGGTGTTTGATATTAGAGATGGTATACGGGTGCTCAGTGGAGACTGGGTACACTGGACGGACTCGCCGAGAACTCCCAGATGGTATTATACCACACGTCAGATGGCAGTTCTCTGGTGACACTGGTACAGCTTAGTCTGTTGACCCGAGATCGTCGTAGAGTCTTGTGTGATTCTTACTGTGCTTTGATTTCCAACTTACCACGTTCAAGAGAACGTGCAAAACGGTGGTTTTTGGGTACAGTCCCGAGTCACAAGGAGGCAATGAGCGATAGGAGGAGATTCGTCTCTCCCGAAATAGGGAGTTGATGTTGCGATGTGCTCGATTGGATATAACATAAAGTCCCTGGCCAGGGATGATTCTGAGATTTACTGGTAAGTGTTATCAGTAGTTTATCGACCCGTTATAAGCCTCATATCGGCATGACTTATCGAGTCACTGGGGTCTCACGTTTACCACCCCTAGACGAGATATGTGACATATCAAACGAAAAGACCGGACTGTACGGTAGTGTTACTGATTAGATTCGCAGGAGTATGAGCATGCTTTCTTGTTGGTCTTCTGATCGCTCAATACTCGGGTGGCCATTACGATTAGCAGACCGCTTGCGGCTTGTAGGTGTTTGATATGATAATCACCTACTGCCGGCGTATTGACGAGTCTTTAGAGTCCTACACAGAAGTTTCCTGGTTCATGCGAAACGGAGTAGGAGCACATATGTGATATGTGCAGGACCGAGATTGATGCGCGTAAGTGATACCGCATTCTATTCTCGCGATTTGTGACATCGGTCGGTTATATGAGATATGGCCGGATTATCGGATAAAGTGTTGATTTGATAAGTTGTTGTATTTGATATTAGTTGGTTATATGTGATATAGCCGGATTATTAAATCAAGTGTTGATTTAATAATTTAATGTATAATTTTATATTAGATATACTAGATTACATTAACTAATATTAGCTCACTTATGATTTCTTTTCTCACTTATGTACATTAGTGTATATATGATATATATTAATATACAACTTTTTTGTCATGCTAGATGCCACATGTGACATGTGTGTATGAGACTTGCACCATGCTTAATAATATGATGGGTTTATATTTATCTAAGTTAATCAAAATTAGTGGAGTTTAGTCACATAGTTAAAGCTTGGAGAAGCTTGTGGAACCATTGACCAAGTCCACTAAGTTTGTTTTACTTGTAGATATTTATTAATCTAACCATTATTAACTAGCCATGGTTTATTCTCTACATAGGTTAGTGTATGACACTAACTCACCCATGGTTGCTATTCTCACCTCATGAGTTCATTCTCTCATTTTTTCTTTACTTGATCTTCTTCTTCCTCATATGAAAAGATTACTAGCTTTTATCGAGGTGAGAAAATATTGTGAGAAAAATAAATCTAAAGAAAGCCCACTTCCTACTTCATCATCCTATACTACTTGCCATTTAGTTTAGGGTGTTTGCTTCACTAATTTCACAATTATTGAAGAGGTAGCATGAGCTTGAGTCTCCTCGACGTAGATCATATTCGGCCTCGAAGACTTCGAGCAAGCTTGTTTATTTCTCCGGGAGAACCCATACTAGAGTTCAGAAGATTGATACTCACAGCGAAGGGACTACTACACGGAGCTTTAGAAGTGAAGGACCGGTCTACAAAGGTTGTATTCCTCATTCACTTAGTGTAATGGTTGATTACATGTTCATTTCGTCTATTTACTCTAGCTAGATCCTAGGTTAGGGTTCATTAGCACCTTACAATTTTTGAAATTGGCATGCTTGATGTCTTGAAAACCCAGTATGGTGCTAAGGAAGCCCAACAGGGATGATGAAGTAGGAAGTGGGCTCACATTAGTTTTTCATTCTTGAGTTGCTTCATTTTTCATGGTGGTTTTCTTCATCTCTTTCTTCTAGCTTTCTAGCTCCATGAAACATGAACAATTACTCTAGCTTGATCCTAGCTTAGGATTGATTAGCATCTTAGAATTTTTTAATTTGGCATGGTAGTTGTTGTGAAAACCCAGTAGGGTGATAAGGAATCCCAACATGATTCTAGTGCATAACCCCAGAAGGATCGCTGTAACTCAGCGTTACTCATCATGGAACGTACCATATTCAATAGGATTCTGTTCCGCCTTTCTGATACACCGTTGTGTTGTGGTGTGTATGGAGGAGTAAGCTAAGAGAGAATTCCATTCTCTTTTAAGTAATCCAGGAACTCGGCACTTAAGTATTCACCAACTCGATCAGATCTCAGTGTCTTGATACTTTTGCCGATTTGTTTTCCACTTCATTCTTATATTCTCGGAATTTATCAAAGGCCTCGGTTTTATGTTTCACCAAGAAGACATGTTCATACCTAAAGAAATCATCCGTAAAAGTAATGGAATAGGAATAACCACTTCGTGCATGTGTAGACATTGGACAACATACATCGCTGTGTATGAGTCCTAAGAGCTCGCTCGCTCTCACTCCGTGTCTAGTGAATGGAGTCTTTGTCATCTTTCTTTTGGTACATGATTGACAAGTTGCATAAGACTGAAATTCGAACGGATCCAAATATCCCTCTCTATGTAACTTCGTCAGCTATGTTTCATTGATGTGACCCAGTCCATAATGCCACAAGAAAGCCTTATTTAATTCTGGAGACTTTCTTTTAAGTGTGTTCTGGACGTTGAAAAGCTGAGCTTGATTTAATACATATATACCATTATCTAGTGTACTTGACCCAATCAAAGCTTGATTTAAGTGGATATGGACCACATCGCTTAAAAATGTAAAATCATATCTTTTTTTTAGAAAGTAAAGATACAGATATGATATTACAAGATAGAGTAGGTACACCCAAACAGTTACGTAAAATCAATATCTGCCCACTTATCAATCCTAGGTGATATTCCCCTACGGATACAGCGTCCACGCTCATTCCGTTAGCAACCCTGAGAGTCATATCACCTGCCCTGATAATTCTATGCTTTCTCAAAGCCTGTAATGAATTACAGATATAATATCCTGATCTGGTATCTAATACCCAGGAAGTAGAGTTAACTGACAGACAGTTTCCAATCACAAACACACCCGAAGCCGAAGCCACAACTTGCTTCGGATCCTGGATTCTGGCTTTCTAAGCCCTGTATTCCTTCTGCCAATGCCATTTCACGTGACAATAGGAATAATCCTTCTTCTTACTGTTAGCCCCGAAACTTTTTCCTTTCCCTGTCCTTCTACCATACTAACACCGCCTATCGGCTTAGTGAAGGCCTTCTTCTTCTTTCCCTTGGCTTTCGCCTTAGATCTAGAAGAGAAAGATTCCCCAATAAGCAGAACGGGTGTCTCCCTGGTTTCCTTCAGGGCGTAAGTAGAAGAGAGGGACTGTAGAATCAAGTTAGTACATAACTCGTTCTCCAACGTGGTCCCCAGGACTGTGAGCTCTTCAATATAGCTAATCATCATAAGGACGTGGTCCTCTACAGATGACCTGACAGCCAACCTCTCCTGAAGCAATTCCTTTGAGGTCTCATATCTTGCGGTACGAGATTGCTCTCCATATAAATCTTTGGTATGGAGGAAGATGGAAGCTAACTCCATCTTCTCGTGCTGCCTCTGGTGTTCACTATCCATTGAGGCCAACATGAGGCACTTGGCATTCGCACTGTCTTTTTCCCTTGTCTTATGGATATCAACATCCGCGACGGTGGAAAGTGGACCAGGGATGGCGGGGGCTTAGTAGTAAGGAGGTGGCCCAGCTTGTCATAGGTAATGGACATCTGGACAAACCTTTGCCAATCAATATAGTCTAGCTCAGTCAATTTATTATCTAGCTATAACCTATGTCTGGTTACCTAGTCGCTGTAATTAAAAGAGAGAGAGAGAACACTTAGCATGATGCTCTTGCAAGTTTATATTGGTTATTAATTTATGTAAACAGGATGGCTCCCACGGTATCTCGAATCCTTCCTCAAACCATAAAAGAAGAAATAGTCAGGATTAATCTCACCCTACAATTCTTGCTTAACCTTTCGGCCAGGCTGGTGTTGGTACTTCGAGGGAGGTTTTCCAATGCTTTCACGAAGTTCCTTAATTACATAACCTCTTTTCCCTGGTGGCGTAGCCATGCTAACACTGTTCTAGACACCTACTTGGTTTATAGCATTGATTGTTTTAGTGAAAAAATCTCTCGGGGAGTAGCGGATACTCACAGAAGGATCGGGATCCAAATATCATCGTGTGACAACATTGATGGAATCCTACCAAAATCATCACACTCCAAATGGTATGCAACACTAGCAAGTTTCAGTTTCTTTAGAAACTCCCGATGTGGATTTTTACCCCAAGCTCTTATGACCTTGACGAAGGCCAACATATCATAAGTCGCAGGTCAAGTTCTACCCGTCATTGTCCAGGTTAATTTGAACCCACCCGTACATACCCTTGACGAAGGCCAAAATAGTAGTATGACTGTCCCAAACCAACGCATCTATCTATGCTACAGATGAATATTCAGTAGCTACCAATCACTATGCCTTGGCGAAGGTCAAAATACATAGCTTGAATAATACTGAATACCCAACTGAAATGACGGAGGGCTACGAATGGTTTTGGCGAAACCGTGAACGTAATGAACTTGATATAATCGAAGGAACCATGATAGCTTTTAAAGGAGTGGTTTAAGCTCCGCATTTAAAAGTTGCTTGTTTTGAAAAAACCGAGTGGTTTTGAAATTGTTCCAACGATTCAGCTTTGGTTTGTTTGCTTTGGATTAATCAATTAATGCAGTCCCTTCATTTACACATACCATTGCAGAAAGAAATGAAAATACCACGTACGCTTATGCCATCCACATTCGCCACTGGGCCTCGTCTTACACTGTTAGTTTACTTAACTAACGCCAGAGCGGGGACTGGATTAGCACAGGTGCAGACCATAAGCAACGTCTATTATATAACATATATAATATATCCATTCGTCTTACGCAATAATTGGCATTCCAGATCACAGATTAACATATTCGATTTACTAGGAATTCCGCGTTTCGTTTAAGCCTATAACGAAAGACAGATTTCATGGTCGTGATGAATAGCCAAACCCCACCCTAGACCCCTACGGGTGCGGCAAACTACCCACCAAGTTCCCGAAGTGAAGCATCCTCCCTCAGTAAAATGAGCAGGCCACTCGGTGTTTCAAAGAACCGGTAGTTTGTGCACCCTACCTTGGGTCTATCCTAGGAGCAAAAAAAAGTAAAAGAAATAATACAACGGCGGCTACAACCTCATCCCGGATGTGCCCCGCAAAATAATATTACATCACTTTACAAATTTTACATCGAATGAAAGAAAGAAACTCTCTTCTCACATCCCCGACTATTCATCTACGACGATCCAATACTCCATATCCACAAACCATCACAATACAGATATGTGCAACCCCCAACTAATCGACGTATAGCAATTAGCGGAGGTTTACGAATACATATACAAATCACAAAGCTTGTAAAGCAACCCACGATGTTATAAAATCAGCGCACAATTAGCGAACGAAACTAATTTTTCAAGACCTTGAAAAAATGTCCACTAAAGTCACCAAAAAATTCGTTTTAAGCCAATCCGGGAGTCGAAACGAACTCGAAACCCGTCTGAACCATCACGGAGGTGATGGGCAAAAATTAAGCGTCGATCCGGGGGCCTCGGGGGGGTACCCACCATCGGGGGCCACCACGAGATGAGCTCCAAAGGAAGGCAGACCCGAGAGCAACCAGTTGGGGTGCTCATGGGTCACCACCCCCTAAGGCCACCTTGTGGTGGTCTTAGGGGGTGGGCACGGCCTGGGGTCCCCCTGTGGTATCCCCGGGGTGCCCATGCTCCACCCCATGGCTTTTTGGTTCAAACCGTGAGCTTGCGGAGTGTGCAAACATATTAAACAACTTTTTCAGTTCTGTTTTTGTCAGCAGTTCGTGCGTGGCAAAAACGGCGGATTTTAAACGTCGCTACAAGCTATTTAAGGCTTATGGAGAGGCTCCGATACCACTGTAAGTCGATGTCGCACACCCCGTGGGTTCGTGGGGTGACGGAATACGCCAAAAATAATTTTTACGGGCTTTGCAACACCGACTTGAACTTAGGATCGACCATAAACCCTAGCTTGTACAACTGGATGAGGTTAACTACTCGGATAGAAAGATATACCTCACAGTATCATGTCTTTTGGTTCTTCTTGCTGTCTTCATCCTCGTCATAGGCTCCTCGGATCGTACACGGACAGGGCCCCATCGTCGGTCCTCTCAAGTCAAAGACGATCCATCCGAGAGTCTATAGTCTGAGCTCCAACCTCAAATCCGAGATAACTAAGGCACCTAGTTCGCTAAACTAGATGTACTAGATGATGTAGAGAGTTCAGATGGATTAGTTTGTCTCTAAATACCCTAGGTTTCTCAACACATGAGACATGAAGGGTATGTGGAAGAAGAAGGGGAGCTTGAGGAAAAGAGAGTAAAGCAAGAACCTTAGAATGAGATGGCTAGTTTGTGATGAATAATGAAGCATACCAATAATGCATAAGATAAATATCTCACCAAAATATCAAGCATACTTCATGAGTCACCATAGAGCCATGCCTCATTTAATGAAATCCTCCGCCTCATTTATCTTTTAATCAAAAGATTAAATACAAAATGAGGTTTCTTCTTCTAGAAGCAATCTTAAGTAAATTACAAGAATTCCCCTCATCCGTATATACATACCCATATCCGTATTCCGAAAAATACGAATACAAAGAGACGAAAATAATCCAACAATATAATAGTAGGATCCGGCTTAAACCAAAGCCCACTAGTATTATCCACCCGAACATCATACGTGCACTAGTACACGTATGTGATCAAAGCCCTGCCGTAAAACCATACGGCTTCTACATCTTTTACCCGATGCAGGGAAACCCTCTGTGTGGGACTCTAAAGACTCGACACTATGCCAGCACTGGGTTTAACTACAAGCACGTCAGCGGTACTAGCTGCACGTAACGGCTACCCAGGTATCTGTCGATAAGAAGGTTGATGAGCAAACTCATTCGAACTCCTACTGAGCCTAACTGTGACAATCTCTGTACAGTCCGGTCTGTTCGTCTAAGAGTATCGCATATCGGGCCTAGGGGCGGTAACCGTCAGACCCCTAATAGCGTAATAAGTCGTGCCGGAGTGTAGCCCAAACATCTTGAGAAACTACTGGAGTACCTACCAGTAAATCTCGTTTGCCCTGGCCAGAGACTTTGTGTAATGGCTTTCCGAACACAGCGCGATATTAACCCCTATACCGGGAGAGACAAATCCTATCTAACCGCCACTGCCTCCAAGTGCTTCGGGACTGCACCCAACTACTACCTGTTTGCATGACTCCTTTGAGCCATGGTAGGGTAGTAATCTAGGAACAGTGGAAACACACTCGAGGTGAAGTAACAGTGTCAAGTCGACGGACTAAGCTGTACTCATGTCACCTGGGAACTGCTACCCGACGATAGGTATAATACCAACAACAGCTCCCTGGGAGTCATGTCCAGTATACTCATAACCTAATGGGCATATGCATACTATCTCCAGTACGACGTATTATTGGCTGTAGGACATACCATCTCCCCTGCTAAGATGAGAAGCGTATACACTAGTCTACTCTGGAGTATCGATGCCCTGTCTCGATAATCCTACGACTAGAGACCTGTATAAGCATGTGCTTATAGACTACCCGGCCCCTACTAGTGTGACTGCCATCACAACGCAGGTAATCAAACAAAGATCCTAAGGGCTCTACAAATATTTATAAGCGATATGATAAAAGAAACACATGCACATATTGAGGTAGAAACAAACCAGGTAGCATACTATCATTTCTAGCAAGACTGTTACTACATCTTTGTATATCCCAAGCTTCCAATATGTAATATACAATAATAGCCTCTAGGGCATATATCACTAACAGATTGATCCCACAACCATTGGTGTTTGACATCAAAGATTGTACACAGGTGCCCATTAGAGAATGGGTACACTGAACTGGACTCGCCGAGAACTCCTAGTGTTGGATATATATGCCCTAGAGGCCTACACTGTATAGGATGCTTGGGATATGTATGTACGTGACAGTCTTGCTTGATATGATAGAAAGCTATTTGGTTTGTCTTTATCTTAACGTATGATATATTTTACTTGGTGTCTATATATATATATATATGTTGATAAAGCCCATAGGGTGTTTGTCTGACTACCGGCGTTGTGATGGCAGTCATACTAGTGGGAGCTGGATAGTCAATAGGCACACCCTTAGATGTCCCTGGTCGCAGGAGTATCGAGATTGGGCATCGATACTCCGGAGTAGACTAGTGTATACATATCTAGACCCTGAGGAGGGGCGATGGACTGGTCCCGCAGCCATTGGTGGAGTACACCTAAGATTGTATACAGATGCTCACTGGGTGTGAGTACACCGGACAGGACTCGACGAGAACTGACTGGATGGTATTATACTTAACGTCAGATAGCAGTTCTCAGGTGACATGTGTGCAGATAGTCCGTTGACTTAAGGTCATCATTTGTCTCGTATGAGATCCCACTGTGCTTTGATTATTACCCTACCATGATTCAAAGGAGTCGTGCAAACAGGTTTTTGTTGGGCACAGTCCCGAGCCACGTGGAGGCAGTGAGTGACTGCTAGGGATTCGTCTCTTCCGGTATAGGGAGTTGATATCGCACGGTGATCGGTTGGTCATTACCATAAGTCCCTGGCCAGGGCTGATTGAGAATTACTGACAGATTGATCAGTAGATTCTCGGATGGTGATAGAGCCATACCGACACGACTTGTACGGTTATTAGGGGTCTGATGTCCACCATCTCCCTAGACCATACATGAGATACTCTTAGACGAACAGACCGGACTGCGCGGATATTATCACGGATAGGCTCAGTAGGATTTCAGATGGGTTACCTCATCGTCTTTCTTATCGACAACTACCTGGGGACCGTTACGTACAGCTAGTGCCGCTTGCGGTCTGTGGTTAAATCCACTGCCAGCGTAGTAGTCGAGTCTTTAGAGTCCCACACAGAGATTTCCCAAACCCATGCGAAAAGATATAGAGGTCGTATGGTTTTACGACAAAGGTTCGGACGCATACGTATTTAAACGCACGTACGACATTCGGACAGTTTTTACTAGCCGGCTTTGGTTTAAGCCAGATTCTAGTATCAGGTTATTGGATTTATACAGTCTAAAGTTTTTCCGTGTTTTTACGGATGCGAGGGGCGTTCTTGTAATTTTCCGAGAAGCTTCTAGAAGGATGTGACATGAGGGGTTGAGGTGGCTTTTTCATTAATTGCTTTGTGTGACTCATTTATATGATTCATCATATCATTAATGCTTCATTAATGATATAATGACTCACATGATGAATCACTCTCCTTGATTAAATGAAGCATGGTGAATAATCATTTAATTGATATTATTTGATAATTCATTATGTATCATATATTCAAGTGAGAAGGATTATTATTATCATTATCATCTCCACCTTCTCTCTCCTCAAGCTCTCTCTCCTTCACCAAACCCTAATCCTACCACTCATGAGTTGAGAACAAGGATTAGGAAAGACTAAACACTCCATAACCAATCTCTACATCATCTTAGTTCCCTTATTAGCAACTAAAGAAACTAAGTAACCTCAAGTTTAGGGGTTATAGCTTGGATTAGGGTTCTCGGATGGATCGTCTATCACGGAAGGAAGCCGAGGAGGACGTGGAGATCCAAAGAGGCCATAGAGATCGTAAAGACAAAGGACTAGAATCGTTTGGTATAATCTTTTAACATAGTAGCTTAGAACTCTATACTTTTTGTTAAGTATTGTTTAGAAACGATCTTCGGTTAGTTGATGTTCGCCTTTTAAACATGATTGTTTTTCAAATTTCCGCCTCCCCGCAACTCGTGGGGTGTTGCACATCGACTTACAGTGGTATCAGAGCCTCACTAAATAATAATTAACACACTTGCAAAATTTTATGAATTTCGAACGGAAAAACAAACCGGAAAAACCCCGATATCTTGTAGTTTCTGTCGAATTTTAAATGAGGTCCAAAAATTTTTCAGGGACCTCCAGAATGACCAGCATGAAAATATAAGAACACACAAGAAAAATGGGATCCTGAATCGGCCAAAGCGCCGCGGAACCGCGGCCGATCCCACCGATCCGCTGCGGTTCCGCCGCCGAGTTGGGGCCGATTCAGCCCAGTTTTCTTCTGTGCCTTCTTTGTGATATTTGGGATTTTCTGGCATTTTTTAATTTTTGCTCAAGTTTCAGATTTACAGAGAAGTATTGGAGCAAAATTAAAAGTGTTTAATCGATCGAAATTATACGGTGTTTCCATGTTTGATTATATCTGTGAAATGTTTTATGTGTTCGTAAACTTCCCCTAACTGCTAGTATGTCGGTTAGCAGGGGTTGCACATATCTGTGATGTTATATATAACTGTTTGTGTATATAAACTGTATTGGACTGTTGTGGTGATTAGCCGGGTTTTGTGATGGGTTATTGTATTAATTCATTCGATGTAATTGTAATAAGTTGTAATATTATTTTGCGGGGCACATCCAGGTTGCGGTTGTAGCCACCGTTGTATTATTCTTTTTACTGTTTTTTGCTCCTAGGATTGACCCAAGGTGGGGTACACAAACTACCGAGTATTTTGAAGTGTTGAGGTAGACCGCTTCACTTCTGGTACTTGGCGGGTAGTTTGCCGTAGCCGTAGGGGTCTGGGGTGGGGTAAAATGGCTATTCATCATAACTGTGTAATCCGTCTTTCATTGCAGGCTCAAAAGAAATGCGGATTGCTTGCAAATCCAATATTGTTTATCTGTGATCTGGAATGCCTATTATTGCGTATGACGAATATACAATATCTATATATGATAGCTATTTAGACGTCACTTATGTTTTACACCCGCGCTAGCCCAACCCCTGCTCTGTCGTTAGTTAAGTAACCTAACGGGTGATGACGGGACCCCGTGGTGAATGCGGATGGTATAAGAGGACGTTGTATTTTCGTTGTTATCTGTAATGATAGGTTAATGATGGGACGCATTATTATTAATGCAAAGAAAATAAAACCTAAACTGAATCGTTGGAACAATTTCTAAAAACCACTCGGTTTTCTTGAAAAAGCAAATTTTAAATGCGGAGCTTAAACCACTCCTATTAAATAAAAGCTATCTCTGTTCCTTCGATCATATCAAGTTCATTACGTTAACGGTTTTTTGCAAAAATCCAGCCGTAACCCTCCGTCGTTTCTGATAAATAGCACATCGTATTCATGCTATGCTTGTTGGCCTACGTCAAGGCATAGTGAATGGTAGCAGTGTGTGTGCCTATTTGTTGCATAGATAGATGCATTAGTTTAATACAGACGTACACCTTGTTGGCCTACGTCAAGGGCTTGTACGATGTACTTAAATTGATCAGGACAACGGCGGGTAGAACTTGACTTGCGTCTTATGACTTGTTGGCCTACGTCAAGGTCTATAAGAGCTTGGGGTAAAAATCACATCGGGAGTTTCAAACATAAAGGAAACTTGCAGATTTAGCTTACCTTCTGGAGTGTGGTGACTAGAGTGGCTTCCATCTAGGGCATCATGCAATGATAGTTGGATCCCGATCCCACTGATGAGTAGGATTACTCTCGGGAATTTTTCTCACTTAACAATCAATGCTATAAACCAAGTAGGTGACTAGAAAAGTGTTAGAGGGGCTACGCCTCCAGGGAAAAGAGGTTATTTAATTAAGGAACTTTGCGAAAGCGTTGGAAAACCTCCCTCGAAGTACCAACACCAGCCTGGCTGAAAGGTTAAGCAAGTATTGTGACGTGTGATTAAATCCTGACTAGTTCTTCTTTTAGGTTTTGAAGAAGGATTTGAGGAAACAGTGGGAGCCATCCTGTTTAGATATATTAATAACCAATCTAAACTTGCAAGAGCATATGCTGAGTGTTTCTTTTCTCTCTCTCTGGCAGCTACCGTGACTGGATTAAAACTATTACTCGAAAAAAATATACTGACCGGGCAGAACTATAAAGATTGGCTAAGGAACGTCAATATTGCACTGACTTATGACAAAGTAGCATATGTTACCACCGCTGTTCCTCCCCTTATCCATGGACCAGATTCCTCAGTTGTGGACAGGAAAGTCCGAAAAACCTGGGATCTAGATTGTGAGCGAGCTAAGTGTATCGTGCTGGCGTCCATGAACAATGAACTCCAGAAACAACACGAGAGTATGGATATTGTATCCATCTTTCTCTATGTCAAAGAGTTGTATGGAGAGCACTCACGTATCGCGAGGTACGAAACCTCAAGAAAACTCTTCCAGATGAGGTTAGCTCCAGGATCGCCTGTAGGAGAGCACGTCCTCAAAATGATCATCCTCATTGAGGAACTCGCAAACCTGGGATGCGTGCTAGAAAACAATTTGTATATCGACTTGATTTTGCAGTCCCTTCCCCACACCTTCTCTCAGTTCGTGCTGAACTTCAACATGCACGAAATGGAAGCGGATCTTCCAAAGCTCCTCAATATATTGAGGGTAGCAGAGACCTCATTGAAAAAGGAGAAGACCCCCGTTCTGTATGTTGGCCAATCATCTTCTTCTAAATCTAAAGCGAAAGCTAAAGGGAAGAAGAAGATGAAAGCCACCAAACCGAAAGATGGGGTCAAGAAGGTGCAGGGAACGAATAAGGCAGGAAGGGTGAAGACAGAAAAGAACGAGTGCTTCTATTGTCACAAGCAAGGGAACTGGAAGAAGGATTGTCAGGCCTTCAAAGACAAGGACATGAAGCAAGTAGTTGCTTCAACTTCAGGTGTGTTTGTAATCGAAAATTGTCTTTCAGTTAACTCTACATCATGGGTACTTGATACCGGTTCTGGTTCTCACATCTGTAATTCATTGCAGGACCTGAGAAATAGTAGAGTGCTGGGGACAGGTGATATGACTCTCCGGATGGGCAATGGAATGCATGCAGATGCAATTGCAATAGGGGAATATCACCTAGGGTTGACTAGTGGACACATTTTGGTGTTGTACAGCTGTTTTTGTATTCCCAGTATGTTGTGTAATATTATATCAGTATCTTTGTTATCGAATGAAGGATATAGTTTTGCGCTTGAAAGAAATGTCATGAACATTCACCTAAATCAAGAACTGATTGGGTATGGCACACTGGAAAATGGCATATACATACTTAATCAACCTCAAATTTTCTATATTCAAAACACACGTAAAAGAAAGGCTCCAGATTCGAATCAAGCCTTCCTATGGCATTGTAGACTTGGTCATATAAATGAAACAAGGTTGACTAAGTTACATAAAGATGGATACCAAGATCCGTTTGAATATTCATCATATGCAACTTGTCAATCATGTATCAAAGGAAAAATGACCAAATCTCCGTTCACCGGACACGGAGAAAGAGCCACTAAACTCTTGGGACTAGTACACAGTGATGTATGTGGTCCGATGTCTATGTATGCACGAAGTGGTCACTCCTACTTCATCACTTTTACTGATGACTTCTCTAGGTATGGACATGTGTTCTTAATGAAGCATAAATCCGAGGCTTTTGAGAAGTTTAAGGAGTATAAAAATGAAGTAGAGAAACAAACTGGTAAAAGCATCAAGACACTTCGATCTGATCGAGGTGGAGAATACTTAAGTACCAGTTTCCTTGAATACTTAAAAGAGAATGGAATTCTCTCTCAGCTTACTCCACCTTATACACCTCAGCATAATGGTGTATCAGAAAGGAGGAATCACACGCTATTAGATATGGTGCGATCAATGATGAGTAGTGCTGAGTTGCCACTTTCCTTCTGGGGATTTGCTCTAGAATCAGTCGCATACCTATTGAATAGAGTTCCAGCTAAGTCTGTACCTACCACTCCATATGAAATGTGGTGTGGGAAGAGACCATATCTCAAGTATATCAAGATATGGGGGTGTCCGGTATATATTAAAAAGCATAATCCGGACAAGCTCGAGGCACGATCGGTTTTGTGCAAGTTCGTAGGATACCCCAAGCATTCAAGGGGGTATATGGTCTACCACACTGAAGAACAAAAGGTGTTTGTCGCTCGTCACATTGTCTTCTTAGAAAGCGAATTTCTTGCAAAAGAAATTAGTGGGAGCGCGGTAGAACTGGAAGAAATTCCAGAACCTCAAACTGCTACTGAGGACTTAGAAGAATCTCAGATTTCAATAGAACATGACGAACCAACGCCACTCCGCAGATCTAGTAGACTTTCTAATCCTCCTGAAAGATACTATGGTTTTCTTCTTGATAGGGATCGAGAGGATTGCATCATCGATGATGATGAGCCTACTAGTTTTCAGCAGGCTATCACGAGTAATGACTCGATGAAATGGCTGGATGCTATGAGATCCGAAATGGAATCCATGTACACCTATAAAGTATGGACTTTAGAAGTTGCTCCGCCTGGAGTAAAACCAGTTGGATGCAAATGGATCTTCAAAAAGAAGATTGGTGCATTTGGACAAGTGGAAACCTATAAAGCTAGACTCGTAGCAAAAGGTTTTCGTCAAAGACCAGGATTGGACTATGATGAAACCTTTTCACCTGTAGCTATGCTTAAATCCATTCGGATCCTGCTTGCGATTGCTGCCTTCCATGACTATGAAATCTGGCAGATGGACGTAAAAACAGCTTTTCTAAATGGACATTTAGAAGAAAGTGTTTACATGGATCAACCAGAAGGTTTCTTAGACAGTGGGAGCAGCGGAAGAGTCTGCATGTTGCTTAAATCCATTTATGGATTAAAGCAAGCATCGCGGAGTTGGAACATCTGCTTTGATGAGACAGTCAAAGAGTTTGACTTTATCAAAAATGTAGACGAACCATATATTTATAGAAAGATTGTGGAAAGAGCAGTAGTCTTCCTCGTTTTGTACGTTGACGACATACTACTGATAGGGAATGATATCCCTATGCTACAATCAGTAAAGCTCTTCTTGTCACAGAAATTCTCTATGAAAGACTTGGGAGATGCATCGTACATTCTGGGCATTAAGATCCATCGTGATAGGTCTAATAGAATGTTGGGACTTTCACAGTCCAGGTATATTGACACTATACTAAAGAGATTTAGTATGGAAGATTCCAAGCGTGGTAATATGCCCGCTTGTCACGGAATCACCCTCTCCAAAGACATGTCTTCAAAGACTGATGAAGAGAGGGCTCGCATGGGCATTATACCCTACGCTTCGGTGGTAGGATCAATAATGTATGCAATGTTATGTACCAGACCGGATGTAGCTTACGCACTTAGTGTGGTAAGCAGGTATCAGTCTGACCCTGGTGAGAAACATTGGATAGCGGTGAAGAACATTCTCAAGTACCTGAGAAGGACTAAGGAGATGTTCTTGATTTACGGTAATGGGGACCTCCAGGTAGAGGCTTTTACCGACTCCGGCTTCCAAAGTGACAAAGATGATTCTAAATCCATTTCGGGTTTTGTATTTACCCTCAATGGAGGGGCGGTATGTTGGAGGAGTTCCAAACAGGATACCGTCGCAGACTCAACTATGGAGGCTGAGTATATAGCTGCTAGTGAAGCCGCAAAAGAGGCTGTCTGGATGAGGAAGTTCATTTCTGAACTTCAGGTGGTTCCGTCCATTGCCAATCCAATACCTTTGTATTGCGATAACAATGGCGCTGTAGCTTTAGCGAAGGAACCAAGGTCCCATCAGAAATCCAGGCATATCTTAAGGCGTTTTCACCTGATCAGGGAGATCGTGGATCGTCGGGAGATCGAGATACGGAGAGTAGACACAAAAGACAACACGGTAGATCCATTCACCAAGGCCATCCCTCAAGTGCAGTTCGAGAGGCTGTTTGAGATGTTGGGCATGCGGTACGCCAACAACTGGATCTGGTAAAGACAGTAGGTACTCATTGCGCCAATTATAGGCCTTAGTGAAAGTGGGAGATTGTTGGATATATATGCCCTAGAGGCCAACATTGTATAGGATGCTTGGGATATGTATGTACATGACAGTCTTGCTTAATATGATAGTACGCTATTTGGTTTGTCTTTATCTTAACGTATGATATATTTTACTTGGTGTCTATATATATATGTTGATAAAGCCCATAGGGTGTTTGTCTGACTACCGGCGTTGTGATGGCAGTCATACTAGTGGGAGCTGGATAGTCAATAGGCACACCCTTAGATGTCCCTGGTCGCAGGAGTATCGAGATTGGGCATCGATACTCCGGAGTAGACTAGTGTATACATATCTAGACCCTGAGGAGGGGCGATGGACTGGTCCCGCAGCCATTGGTGGAGTACACCTAAGATTGTATACAGATGCTCACTGGGTATGAGTACACCGGACAGGACTCAACGAGAACTGAATGGATGGTATTATACCTAACGTCAGATAGCAGTTCTCACGTGACATGTGTGCAGATAGTCCGTTGACTTAAGGTCATCATTTGTCTCGTGTGAGTTCCCACTGTGCTTTGATTATTACCCTACCATGATTCAAAGGAGTCGTGCGAACAGGTTTTAGTTGGACACAGTCCCGAGCCACGTTGAGGCAGTGAGTGACTGTTAGGGATTCGTCTCTCCCGGTATAGGGAGTTGATATCGAACGGTGATCGGTTGGTCATTACCATAAGTCCCTGGCCAGGGCTGATTGAGAATTACTGACAGATTGATCAGTAGATTCTCGGATGGTGATAGAGCCATACCGACACGACTTGTACGGTTATTAGGGGTCTGACGTCCACCACCTCCCTAGACCATACATGCGATACTCTTAGACGAACAGACCGGACTGCGCGGATATTGTCACGAACAGGCTCAGTAGGATTTCAGATGGGTTACCTCATCGGCTTTCTTATCGACAACTACCTGGGGACCGTTACGTACAGCTAGTGCCGCTTGCGGTCTTTGGTTAAACCCACTGCCAGCGTAGTAGTCGAGTCTTTAGAGTCCCACACAGAGATTTCCCAAACCCATGCGAAAAGATATTGAGATCGTATGGTTTTACGACAAAGGTTCGGACGCATACGTGTTTAAACGCACGTACGACATTCGGACAGTTTTTACTAGTCGGCTTTGGTTTAAGTCAGATTCTAGTATCAGGTTATTGGATTTATACAGTCTAAAGTTTTTCCTTGTTTTTACGGATGCGAGCGGCGTTCTCGTAATTTTCCGAGAAGCTTCTAGAAGGATGTGACATAAGGGGTTGAGGTGGCTTTTTCATTAATTGCTTTGTGTGACTCATTTATTTGATTCATCATATCATTAATGCTTCATTAATGATCTAATGACTCACATGATGAATCACTCTCCTTGATTAAATGAAGCATGGTGAATAATCATTTAATTGATATTATTTGATAATTCATTATGTATCATATATTCAAGTGAGAATGATTATTATTATCATTATCATCTCCACCTTCTCTCTCCTCAAGCTCTCTCTCCTTCATCAAACCCTAATCCTACCACTCATGAGTTGAGAACAAGGATTAGGAAAGACTAAACACTCCATAACCAATCTCTACATCATCTTAGTTCCTTTATTAGCAACTAAAGAAACTAAGTAACCTCAAGTTTAGGGGTTATAGCTTGGATTAGGGTTCTCGGGTGGATCGTCAATCACGGAAGGAAGCCGAGGAGGACGTGGAGATCCAAGGAGGCCATAGAGATCGTAAAGACGAAGGACTAGAATCGTTTGGTATAATCTTTTAACATAGTAGCTTAGAACTCTATGCTTTTTGTTAAGTATTGTTTAGAAATGATCTTCGGTTAGTTGATGTTCGCCTTTTAAACATGATTGTTTTTCAAATTTCCGCCTCCCCGCAACTCGTGGGGTGTTGCACATCGACTTACACCTAGATGGTACCATACCTATCATCAGATAGCAGTTCTCTGGTGACACTTGTACAAGTTAGTCTGTAGCCCCGAGATCGTCATAGTGTCTTGTGTGGTTCCCACTGTGCTTTGATTTCCTCCCTACCACGGCTCAAAGGAGTCATGTAAACAGATGGATTTTGGGTACAGTCCCGAGTCATATAGAGGCAGTGAGCAATAGGAGGGGTTTCATCTCTCCCGGTATAGGGAGTTGATGTTACGCTATGCTCGATTGGCTATAATAGCAAGTCACTGGCCAGGGCTGATGAGATTTACTGGTAAGTGTTATCAGTAGTTTCTCGAACGGTTATAGGCTATACATCGGCATGACTTATCAAGTTACTGGGGTCTGACGATTCCACACCTAGACTGGATATGCGACATATCAGACGAAGAGACTGGACTGTATGGTAAGTGTTGCTTATAGGTTTTGCGGGAGTTTGGATAAGCTTGCTTGTTGATCTTCTATTCGCTCAATACCTGGGTAGCCATTACGTCCAACTAGTACCGCTGACAGCTTGTGGTTGACTGATGTGATCATTTCCTACTGCTGGCGTATTGACCAGTCTTTAGAGTCCCACACAGAGGCTTTCTAGCTCAAGCGAAACGAAGTAAGGCACATATGGTGATATGTGCTGGAGCTTGATTAAATACGAGTATGTGATACCGTATTCTAATCTCGCGATATTTGATATCGGTTAGGTTTTATGTGATATAACTGGATTGTTGAATCAAGTGTTAATTCAATGATATGTTATATGTATATAGATTTGATATTGACCGGTTATTTATGATATAACCGGATTATTGAATCAAATGTTGATTTGATATAGTATATTGAATGTTGTCGGTTATATGTGATATGAACGAGTTATTGAATTAAGTGTTGATTTGATAAATTGATATACATATAAATGATATTGGTCGATTATATATGATATAACCGGATTATTGAATCAAGTGTTGATTTAATAATTTAATATATATATTTATATTTGATATATTTATAAATTAACTAATATTGTACTCACTAAAGATTTTATTCTCTTGTTTTATATATATGTGTGTGTATGTGTGTGTGTGTGTGTATGTATATATTTATTTATTTATAAAATACTATTGTGTCATGCTTGATGATACATTGAACATGGGTGTATGAGACTCACACCAAGGATAAAGATAACATTGGGTGTTTTATTTTAAAGTGAAATAAAAATTAGTGGATAATAAGCATAGCTTAGATGCTTGTAGAAGAATGTAGAAGCCATGACTCATTCCACTAATTTTGTTTTACTGTAGATATTTTCTCACCCAACCATATATCTTTAGCCCATGGTTAACTCTCACTTAATCACTTGAGATATTTTCCTCACCTAAGTTAATCTTCATCCTCTCTAGGTTTTCTTGAGTTGGAAAAGAAAAAGAGAAAAGAATTTCTAAAGCGAGCTAAATTCCAACTTCACCAACCTACTCTCATCTAGCCCATAAGATTAGGTTGTTTGCTTCACTAATTCTGTATTAGTGAAGAGGTGGCTTGAGTTAGAAAGACTTCCAGGTAGATCATCTTCGGCATCGAAGATCCATTAGAAAGCTTGTTCCTTTTACCATGTTGAGACAAGAAGAGTTCTAGGGACCACTACTTGGAGCTAAGGGACTACTACTTGGAGCTTTTGAAGTGAAGAACCGGTTTACAAAGGTTGTATACTCTATTCACATAGTGTAAAAATTGTTTACATGCCTAGAAAACCCTAATTCTCTAGTTCGATTCTAAGTTAGTGTAGCTTAGACCTCTAGATTTTTTAAAATTATATACTTGATGCATGTGGAAACCTAGTAGAGGTGCTAAGACACAGTTTTATGTTATCAGAGCCAAGATAGAGCATTAGACGATCTTAGTAGAACTGCGAAACCGAAACAACTCCAAAACAGTCGAAACCAAAACCATAGTTTCTGTCCAACTTTTAAAGTTATTTGAAAATTTTTTAAACAAGTGCAGAATGTTACATGTGATGTAACTAGAACACCAAAGAAAATCGAGACCCATACTCAAAATTTTGGTCGGTGATATGATGATTTTGGCCGGCCTAGACGGTCCCCCTATGCACTTATGGGCTCGAGTTTCTTTGGTGTTCTGATGTGTTAGTGTTAGGGTTTCAGGTTATGTTTGTTTAACCCAGATTACATGTGATGTTATATTTTCAGTTAGGGCAATTAGGAGTGTTTCGTAGTCTTAATTTTAACATCGTTTCGGGTTTGATATTGATATATGATACAGTATTTGGAATCCACAATAATTAGTTTTATGAAAACTATTTAGTGTTTTGTAAAACTAGCAATTTGATCGATTGTCATGGATTTTCGATTCGGATTGAAACTCCATCGCAATCTCGTATAGTACGCGAACACTCGCCGGGAAACACTACTAGATAGCCACGCCCCATAGCCCCGACCAAGTGACTATAGGAGAACCCCGTTGCCAAAAGCATCCACTCGGGTGCTCGCGGCCACGGTGTTCCGCCTAAGTGCACTTCGTCGACGGCATCGGGGGTGCGGCCATCTACTAAAGCTCTCGACGAGTATTCGATCATTTTATCGGGAATCCTGTTGAATTACCCGACTGGTTATGGAAAAAGTGTTTTCAATTCGAGACTAAAATGCAGGGTTTATAGGGTTAGGCATGAAATTCGGAATATGAGATATTCCGGGTTTATGATGTCTAAGGTGTATGCGGATTCTAATTATTGTATTTTTCATTTCTTTTCTGCGACCGTGAGTGTAATATGTGGTGTATCTCCAATCTCGTTGTTATATGTCAATGACATTCGGGATACGCATATTTACTTACGTTGACGACATGTGATGTTATGTGTTGCTGTGATATGTTATATTGGATCGTCGTGATTGAATAGCCGGGGGGGTTTGCGTAAGATGAGAGTTTTTCTATTTTCATTCATGTAAAATTGTATGTAATATTCTTTTATTGGGACACTTCCGGGTTCAGGATGATGTCACCAGTGATGTATATTATTTACCGCATTATGATAGACCCAAGGTGGGGCGCACAAGTAACTACGTTCTAGAGTCCAGTAGGAGACCATCTCGAGGAATCGAGACCGGGTCTCCTAACTCTAGAATCGGTAGGGTTGCTTGCCGCTCTCGTAGGGGTCTATGGATGTGGGTTTGGCTATTCATCACAACTGTGGAATCCGTGTTTTTCATTATTGGCTTAATTTAAAACACGGACCTCCTAGTTTATCCAATATTTCATATGTTTGACTTCTGCTTCTATGTTCTGTGATGTTGATCATATAACTGCGTAAGAAGAATGCTATATTATATATATGATATATAATAAAAGTTGCTTATGTTTTGCACCCGCGCTAGTCCTGCCCCCACTCTGCCATTAGTTAAGTAAACTAACGGTGCATGACAGGGCCCCGTGACGAATGTGAATAGCATAAACGTACGTTCTATTTTCATTTCTTCTGTGATGTTTAGGAAACATAAATGATGGGAAGTCATTAATGAGATTAATGAAAAGAAAAGAAACCTAAAAATGTTGTAGAATCAAAATTTTCAAAAAGGTAGCTCTAGTTTTTGCTTTGCATAGCGGTATTCCTTTATGAATATCCAGCACCTCATTCGGTGAGGAAAGAGCCTAGATCCCTTCATCAAGAGTGACCACTTTAGCAAAACTAGAAGATGCTACAGCCCACTCGGTTTGTTTTGAAAACTATTATATTTTTAAAAGCGGGGCTTAAACCACTCCTTTTCAAATCATTGTATTCTATAACGATATCAAGTTCATTACGTTAAAGGTTTTATTCAAAACCAGTCGTAGCCCTCCGTCATTTCAGATAAGTGCTATTTAGTATTCGTGCTGCGTTTGTTGATCTTGTCAAGGCATAGTGTACGGTAGTTGATTAGTGCCAATCTGCTGCATATGATGCGATTGGATTAGTGTAGTCGTACGGCTTTGTTAACCTTGTTAAGGGTCGTACGGGTGAGTTTAATTCAATCACGAAATGACGTGTTGAACTTGACCAACGCTTATGATTTGTTGACCTTGTTAAGGTCATAAGTTGCTAGGGGTAAAAACAAATATTGGGAATTTCAAGTGTTGAAATTTGCAATAAGACTGCATACCTTCTATGAGATAGTTAGATCCCGATACCCACTGCGAGTAAGAGTTACTCCTGAAAGAGTTTTGCACTTTACAATTAGCTAATCCAGTAGGTGTCTAAGAATGGTGTTAACGGGGTTATTCCCCTGCGAAAATGAGGTTATTTAATTAGTTCTATGCGAAAGCATGGGGAGACTCCCTCGGAGTACCAATACCTGCCTTGCTGACCGATTGGCGAACTTGTAGGGTGTAATTAATCACGGCTAGTCTTACCTTTTAGGGTTTGAAGGAAGATTTAATAAAAACAGTGGGAGTCATCCTGATTAGATAAGATAATAAGCAATCTAATCTTGTAAGAGCGCACGCTAAAGTGTTTTCTTCTTCTCTCTCCAGGTAGTGACCATGAAACGTCTTAATCTAGATAATAATATGGATGTATTGACCGAACCCGCTTATTATACTGAGCTGAGGAACGATGGTTCCACTTTTTCTTATGATTGTCATAATTCTGAGCAAGGAATAAGGGAAAATCAGGATTCCCTCGCAACCCAAATGAAGAAAGAGCGTGATGATGCATCTTCTTTGGGTGTGTTCGTTACCGAGAATTATTTCTCAGTATGCTCTACGTCTTGGGTATTGGATACTGGATCAGGATCCCATATTTGTAATTTGTTACATAGGTTAAAGAAAAGTAGAGAACTGGGTAATGGTGATATGTCTCTCAAAGTAGGGAATGGAGCAATTGTTGCAGCCAAAGCAGGCGAATATAACCTTGTATTACCAAATGATAATACATTGATTCTGAACGACTGTTATTTCATACCAAAAATGATGTGCAATATAATATCAATTTCTTTATTAGATAAAGAAGGATATAATTTTATATTAAAGAAAAATGTTATGAACATTTCCTTAAATCAAGTGTTGATTAGGTTTGGTACGTTTTATAATGGTATATAAGTTCTAAATCAAACTACATTTCTGAATATACAAAACACACACAAGAGAAAAAGTGACTGTGGATTTATGCACATGATTTTGGATATTCGATTTATATTTTCGTGCACCATGTGCACTTGATTGAGATTCTTGCACACACTTGGTGCACTTGATGCGATTTATGCACACCAGATGCACTAAATCATGGTTTTATGCAGATTAGACGCACCTGATATTATTGTCGTGCATGCCCGTTGCACTTGACAGATGTTTTTGGTGCACACCCGTTGCACTCAGTTTTGTTTCTATGCATATTCATGGCTTCTGTATTTAATTTCGATTTCCGTGCGCACCGGACGCACGTGGTATCTCGTATACTGTATTTGAGATTGATTTCATTTTGAACAGTACATTTTTATGATATTTAGTATTTGGTTTAAAAATCAAGCAGGACTATTCTGAGAACAGTGCCTAGGTGTTTTTGCATGCTTCTCTATTCAGATGTTTGAACGATTTTACTACGATGCGCACCATATACAAGTTATAGTTTTGATGTATTTCATGTTGGTTTTCGTATTAGACTTTGACATGGTATTTTCACCATAACTCCGATGATTGCATTATGCTTGACGGAGTTGATTTTTAGTTATGTATTGATGATTTCGGAGCCCCGACGATTTGAGTGTTTTACTAAATGTTTTAGTATTTGGGGGGAGTTTTAATTTAAATTCGGGGACCGAATTTCTTTAAGGGGGAAAGATTGTAACGTTTTAAAAATAAATAAATAAATAATTAAATAAATATAACCCTTTATGTGAATTTTCTGATAATCGGTAAAATAAACCGTATTTTCCGTAAAACTCAACTACAGTTATTTTTTCAATATAAATTTAAATACGCCTAATTTAATTATGTAATTACTAGTAAATGGTGTTTATTTAGTGACTTATAAATTATTAGTTTACTTAAATATTTTTCCTTAATTAATTAAATTTAAATATTAACATAAGCTTTAATTATACATTTAATTTGTGATAAATACAAATTAGAAATGGGTTAATTTTAAAATTGTGCACCTTGACACACTAAAACAAAATGTAATATGTTGTTTTGAAATGAAAAGAAAATTTCAAGGTGGTTCTAGAAATTGGAGGAAAGAGTTTACAAAAGAAAAGAAAATTAATTAATTAAAGAATGGGTTTTAAAAGAGGTCAAAAGGGGGAGGCTTCTACAAGTTTCCACACACTTTTTCTCTCTCTCTTTTTCCTCCCAAGCTTGTGCCCGAGCCTCCTCATTGCTGCCCAAAATTTTTCCCACACCATTTCCATCACAAAAATCTCCAAAAATCCATCAAAAAAATCAATAAAAAATCCACAAATTCCTAATTTAATTCCTACCCATTATCCTTTGCTCATTCTAGCTTGGATTCTTGAGGCAAGAGGCCCATTTGGGAGGCTATGTGAGCATGCTAGACATCATCCTGTGAGGTATAAATCTTAACCTAGAGCTAAATTGTTGGATATTTACATTAATCTAGCCTAAGTAGAAGCTAAATTATGGTTTTAATTTTATGATTCAAAATTAAAGTTAGGGTTTTTAAAATAAAGTTAGGGTTTTTATTAATGGAGTAGGGTTATAATAAGTGGTTTAACATTTTAACAAATGAAAGTGTAACAACCTAGTCCAGTGTTACAAATTTCTGTTACCGTATGTACGGTGTGTGGTATTTATTTCATTTATACTGATTTGACTGTTACCCGTTATAGTTTACACCGACATGCCATGTTCTGCATATAACAATTTAAGTCATCTAAAATTAAATTAAAAATACTTGTCATGGCCTGCTCGATACCCCTAACCCTATGGTAGCGTCCTTGCATCGTGTTCTCGTCCCGTTCAGTGAAACGGACGTGTTTGGACGTCTACGCGCACGCGCGTGCATCCGTTCTTGGGGGTATGCATTTTAATTATAAAATCCTTCATTTTAAATTTTGGAACCTGCTAATAAATTTCATATTTCAAATTCAAATTTTTGGACTCGACCCGGGCGCAATTCTGAAATATTTTGTAGCCCGCCAAATTTGGTTCTTTTAATATTTTATTAAATGATTTAGCTGCATAGGAAATATTTTTTTAGTTGGTTGGAAAACCATTCACCAGAATAAATCTTTCTAAAAGAAAATTTTATACCTAAACAAAAATCTTTCCCCACCAATCATTTTCTCTCCTTCGCGTGGTGGCTCCACGAGATCTTCTCCCTCTGCTTCTCTCTCCTTCTGTTTCTCTTCCTCTCTCTCTCTCAAGCCTCTCTCTCTTCTCTCGCTATTCCCTCTCTCTCCTCTCGCGGTGGATTTAGGTCCCAACACCGCCCTCTTTCCTTATGGTCACCGCCCGCTTTCTTCTTCTCCTTCTTCTATATTTTTTCGCCCGAGCGCCACGAACCCATCAGAGGAAAAACCCTAACCCTATTTTGTCCCCGCTCCTCAACCCTCGTCGACGTCCTCCACATCCCCTCGCAACCCTCATCTCCATCTTCTCTTCTTCTTCCTCCTTTTTCTCTCCCGAGGCCGTGCACCCTGCACCTAAACCACTTGCACCGTCTCAACCCACCGCCACCGACCACCTTCGCCATTGCCGTCTCTCCTTTCTTTTCCCTCTTCCTCTGCTCCTTTCCTCTTCTCTTTCCCGAGCACAAAACCCTGCAACGTAACCCCACCAAACGCAAAACCCTAGCCGAGCCATTCCCTGCAACTTGGAATCTGTCGCCTTGCCGTGATCTCGCCGGCGATCCTTGCCGACGACTACCCACCTTGGCAAACACAGCCGTCTCCCAAACCCCGTAAGCAACCTTCCCCTTCTTCTTCTTCCTCTTCTTCTTCTTTCTCTTCTTTTCATCTTAAGTTTTTCTTCTCTGTTAAATATTTGAATCCTCTGTAGATCGCCGGAGCTCCGTTGACGACGCGCCGACGACGCAGCCATCCCTCTACAATCCAGTGGGTAAGTTCCTTCCTCAATATCCTTCGATCACTGTCGCTTTGCTTTGTTTCCTGTCCATGCCTTTCCTGTAGTATCTTTAATGTTCACTGGGTTTACTTTTCTCTTTGGTGGCCGGAATCCGACCGTGCCGGCGACGTTTCCCTACGACTCAGCAAGAACCTCTGATCCGTGTGACTCCACTGTTCATCGTTTGGGTTCTCTCCGTGTACCGTGCGCGCGTCGCGATTTTTCCCTGCCGACGCGTAACGTTCCGTTTTCCGTTTCGCGACCCGTCGAGGCAAGTGGAATTTGCCACATGCTATTTTAAACTATTCGTATGCTAAATTATTTATTTCCTGTTAAATCTCTAAATATAATCGAAAGAATTGGATTTCATGTTAACTGTATAAAGTTCCGTTACACATTTATGATCCCGAACTTGAAACTTAAATTTTGCATCTAATTATCTATACCTAGGAATCACCTGTAAATGATAGACCACATGATCACATTTGTTTATAGCCATGATACCCTCTTATCCAGTTTTAACCTAACGGTCATCCATGTGCAACTTTAACCGGTTTAATTACAACTGCATCCATTGAACAGATTATACATGTCGTCGCATTCCTAGATTACTCGATATTTATTAACCTGGTTTTCAGTATTCACATCTATCATACTGTATTCATATAATGCTAACACTGTCTGTTAAACACAACTGATAACTGTATGGCTAATTAATTAAATCTGCTTTATTGCCTAACCTATTATATGTGCTATTTTATTGTGTTGATACCCATGCTTGATTATTTATAACCAGGATTATGAGCACACACGTGATATCTTTCACAACCTGTTATGACTTGCTACACACATACTACTTGACCCGATATGGTGCCGTACACTACTTGACTTGACCTGATGTACCATGGCTCAACCTGTTACCTGATCTTGTGTCTAATGCCAACAAACCTGACATATAGTCCTCACGGACCGTTCCTGTTGTCTATCCAGAAAAACCTGCTCTTACCTGATCCTGTGTTGGCATTAGTTCTTGATTACTGAATACCTGACTTGACATACATAACTTGATGGTATGGGGAAATCAATGATGAAATCCTGATTTGTAACTCGACAGTTGCTTGCTTTTACTGATCAGTTTTAGAGGATAGGCCCGCCTCATGACGATGCTGCTGACATCGTTGGTCTTTACCCTTTTCCTGTTAGTGCCTAGCGGCACGTCTCGGTTTCATCCCAAGAGTCTGAGACCGTGGTCTCGGGCATGCACGGGATACTATTGAGTTACATCGATAATTCATCAAATTGATTTCAAAAACTTTAGATTAGATAACCCAACAGACCAGTTTAGTTTACTCACTGCACACTACCCTGCACTACCCTGATTTATATTACTGTTACACATGCTTTATCACTCATGATTATATTCGCATTGCCTGTTACCCTGTTTTATATTTTATTACTTGATGACGTGACGCGCTGACGTCTGGGTTTTGCAGGATGAGCAGTGAGGTTTCTGTATTAGTTCTTTTATTTTCTGCATTTTATTCCTGATGTGAGCCCGCATTATGTGACATACATTCCAGTTATTTTGTATTGGATCTTTTGCTTCCGCACTTTTATTATTCTTGACTCATGTTATCTTGGCTTATGGACATGTATTAGATAGTTATATTTTGTTTTTGATATCTCTACAGCCGTAATGTGACTGTGAATGGATACTTCCTACCCACAAGTAGCATGGTTGGCTATGTCACGTGCCCAATTTAGCGTAATCTGGGAAGCGGGGCGTGACATGGTTCTTTTGGTATCAGAGCCAGGTTAGTCGGGTTGATTCTTTTGTAGTTGGGTATTGTACCCAATACACGAATCAGAATACCCGTGTTTAGGAAACATGTCCTGCCACCTTGCCGTTTTACCATTCTTGAATCTAAGTTCTTCCTGATTATATCTTTTGTGGTGTGCAAACTTCCTTTGCATATCAACTCGAAACCTGATTTCTTGTTATATCTAGGACTTAGGCGACTTGGGTGGAGTTATGTAATTGTAGCTATGATACCGCGGCATAGTTACAATGCGGTACTCTATTTAAGTAACTTGGAGTTCTAGCCTTGATCTATATTTTGAATCTGTTATCATGCTAATCTTTGGGTGTTTTGGTTTCAGGAGTATGGCAGACAAGAATCTGAAGACGTACCAAAGGCGTGTTGACGAAGCCGCCATGCTTAGAGTGATACGGGGAATGCTGGAGAATCAAAAGAGACAGACCGAGCTAATCTAGCAGCAAGCTGAATCGTTTTAGGAAGATTTGCGGACCGTTCAGCAGTCCATGAACAATGTTGGAGCTAAGCCAGTTGATCGTGTAGGGACCGTAGCAGATTTCAGGCATTTGGGACCGTCTGTCTTTACTGGTTTGGAGGAGCCGTTGCCAGCAGAGCAGTGGCTAGTTGACATGGAGAACTTACTTATTGCGGCACAGATTCCAGATGAGAAAAGAGTGGATGTAGTGCGCATTCAGTTAGTGGACTACGCCCGTGAATGGTGGCTTGTGGAGGAGACCCGCTTGCCCAAGCCGATCAAGTGGGCAGATTTTTCGAAGAGTTTCCTGGAGAAGTTCTTCCCGCGAACTGCACGGGAGGAAATGGAAGAGAAGTTCATCAGTCTAAAGTAGAATGGTGCGGCCGTAGATGTACATGCAGCTGAGTGGACACGGCTCAGTAGATTCGATGGACCTTTAGTTGCTGACGATGCAGACAGGGCAAGAAGGTTCATACGCAGCTTGGATGTGGACATCCAGAGGCAGATTGTCTCTCTGGGTTTGACCACTTTCTCACAGGTACTTACGGCAGCCCGAGAACAGCAGAGCTTATCTGGGAAGACTGGGAGTTCACAGCAGACAGCAGTTACAGTAAGGAAGCCAGCATTTGTACCAAACCGAGCTCATGGACGCAGAGGTATTCCAGTGGACCGTCGTAGTGTAACACCGATGAAGATGTCTGCTGTCGTTGATCAGAGGAAGCACACTTACCCGGACATGTGCAAAAGGAATGTCGCAGGATGCGGGGACTTTGTCTGGTTTGTGGATCGGCGGATCATACTGTTAGTTCTTGTCCGTCGAAACTACACACAAGAGATGATATTCATAAGCCTCCGCAGAAACCATTTCAGGGACAGAAGCAGCTGACTCAAGGACCTAATCAGGCTCGACCTTTTACCTTGACGGCTGAGGAAGCTAAGGCTTCGGGAGAAGTTGTTTCAGGTATTCTACTCGTTCATGGTTTTCCCGCATTAGCGTTATTTGATTCTGGTGCATCCCATTGTTTTATGTCGTCCAAGTTTATAACTACACACTCGATTACTTGCACGACCCTGTCTAGTTTCTGGGACATACACACTGGGAATGGGAAGATCATATCTAGTAGGGAATGTAAAGATTGTACAATTGTTGTTTGCGGACGGGAGCTTTTTGCAGATTTCTTGGTGATTGATACGGGAAGCTACGAAGTCGTCTTGGGAATGGATTTTCTTGGCACTTTCCACGCTCACATTGATTGTAGGGCAAAGAAAGTAATTTTCCAGATTCCCAAACATCCCGAGTTTATCTTTACTGGAGGAAGCAGTTCTGTCGGGCCAGTCGAGTTTAGGGCTAGACCGACAACTAATATTCTTACATCAATGGAGGTTGATGAAAGTGAAGAGCCAGCTGTTGTTCGCGATTTTATGGACGTGTTTGAAGATATATCGGGATTACCGCCGAAGCGGGATGTGGAGTTCGCAATTGATCTTATTCCTGGTGCAGCGCCAGTATCTAAAGCGTATTATCCAATGGCACCAGTGGAGTTGGAAGAAGTCAAGAAACAGGTTGCTGAATTGCTTGAAAAGGGTTGGATTCGAAGCAGTAACTCGCCTTAGGGAGCTCCAGTTCTTCTAGTTAAGAAGAAAGATGGCACGAGAAGGATGTGCATCGACTATCGAGAATTAAACCGGGTGACTATTAAGAACAAGTACCCGATCCCTTGCATTGGTGAACTATTTGAGCAGCTTAGTGGCGCGAGGGTATTCTCGAAGCTGGATTTGCGATCTGGATATCATCAGGTCCGAGTGAAAGCAGAAGATATTTGCAAAACGGCGTTCCGAACTCGGTATGGACATTACGAGTACTTAGTGATGCCCTTCGGAGTAACGAATGCACCGGCGATATTCATGGACTTGATGAACCGAATCTTTTCACCATTCTTGGACTAGTTTATTGTGGTGTTCATTGACGATATTCTGGTTTACTCGAAGAGTTTTGAAGAGCATGCTGAGCATTTGAAGATCGCACTGCAGACGTTGAGACAAGAAAAGTTATATGTGAAGATGAGCAAGTGCGAGTTTTGGCTCGAAGAAGTAAAGTTTTTGGGGCATGTTGTGTCTGGCGACGGAATCGCCGTCGATCCAGAAAAGATTGCAGCAGTTCGAGATTGGCCGATTTCGAAGAATGTTGCAGAGATAAGAAGTTTTCTTGGACTCTCCGGGTATTACCGAAGATTTGTGGAGAACTTTGCTCGCCTGGCGGAGCCTTTGACCAAGCTTACGCGCAAGGAGGTACCTTTTGTGTGGACGGATAGATGTGCGTCAGCTTTTGAGACGTTGAAGCAGAGATTGATAACCGCTCCTATTCTGACCGTGCCAGACAATTCCGGAGGATTGGTGATTCACGGCGACACATCTGGGAAAGGATAGGGATGTGTTTTGATGCAGCATGGGAAGGTTGTAGCGTATGCATCAAGACAGTTGAAGACCCATGAGAAGAATTACCCAACTCATGACTTGGAGCTTACGGCTGTGATCTTCGCTTTGAATATTTGGAGACACTACCTTTTTGGCGAAAGGGTCGAGGTGTTCACTGATCATAAGAGCTTGAAATATGTGTTCACGCAGAAGAAGCTTAATATGAGGCAACGTAAATGGTTGGAGCTGATGGCTGACTATGATCTTGATCTTAAGTACCATCCAGGGAAGGTTAATGTCGTACCGGATGCGCTCAGTCGGTTACCGGCTATTCAGATGTTGACTACGCAGAAGGGACTCGTTGAAGAATTTCGAAGATTTGATTTGGAGGTGGTGCTACCGCATTCTTCGGGATAGTTGATGCAGCTGCATGTACATTCGTCGTTGATCGAGAATATTAAAGCAGCGCAATCGCGGGACCCTAGATTGCAAAAGTTTTGAGAACAGGTTGAAGCCGGACTACGAACAGATTTACTGATACAAGAAGATGGTTCGTTGAGATATGGTAGCCGTTTGTGTGTGCCAAAGGGAGATATTCGCGAAGAGCTTATGAAGGAGGCGCACAGTTCAGCTTATTCCGTACATCCAGGAGGCACGAAGATATACCGAGATATACGACAACATTTCTGGTGGGAAGGCATGAAACGGGAGATTGCTCGCTTTGTGGCAAAGTGCTTGGTGTGTCAGCAAGTTAAGGCTGAACATCAAAGGGTTGCTGGTTTATTGCAACCACTTCCGATTCCTCAGTGGAAGTGGGAACATATAACCATGGATTTCGTGACAGCTTTACCGCGGAATCCAAAAGGCAACAATGCAGTATGGGTGATTGTTGATCATTTGACCAAGGCAGCTCATTTCATTCCTTTTCGGGTTGGTCAATCAACAGAAACTTTGGCGGAGCGGTACATGCAGGAGATCGTAAGATTGCATGGAGTACCGGTGAGCATCGTGTCCGATCGTGACACTCGGTTCTTATCACCCTTTTGGCGGAGCTTACAGGAAAGTTTGGGGACTCGATTGAAGTTTAGCACAGCTTATCATCCTTAAACTGATGGCCAGTCGGAGAGGACGATCCAAACCCTTGAAGATATGTTGAGAGCGTGCATGTTGGACTTCAAGGGTTCATGGGAGGATCATCTGCATTTGGTGGAGTTTTCTTACAACAACAGTTTCCAGACAACTATTCAGATGGCTCCATTCGAAGCTTTGTATGGTCGCAAATGCCGTTCACCAGTTTGTTGGAACGATGTCGGTGAACGAAGATTGTTGGGACCAGATTTGGTTGTGCAGACAGTTGAGAAAGTTAACACTATCAGGAATCATATGAAAGCAGCACAAGACAGACAGAAGAGTTGGGCAGATACGTCGAGAAGACCTCTAGAGTTCATCGTGGGTGATTTGGTATTCTTGAAGATATCACCGACTAGAGGGGTGATTCGTTTTGGAAGTCGAGGAAAGCTCAGTCCTCGATTTGTTGGACCCTTTGAAATCTTAGAGCGTGTTAGCGGGGTAGCGTATCGATTGGCATTACCGCAATCCTTGGCAAATGTTCATGATGTGTTTCACGTATCTCAACTCCGTAAGTATGTTCGAGATGAAACGCATGTATTGGATCATTCGGAGCTGAATGTACGAGAAGATTTGACTTTTGAGGAGCGACCGGTTGAAATTGTGGATCGAAGGGAAAAGGTTCTTAAGAACAAGGTTATCCCTCTTGTACTTGTTTCTTGGGGTAATCGCTCACATGGAAAGTCCAATTGGGAACGGGAAGATGAAATCCGGCAGAAATTTCCTCATCTTTTCTTGTAGCTGGTTGTCGTCTATATTTTATATTCTTGGAATTTCGAGGACGAAATTCTTTTTATAGTTGGGTATAATGTAACAACCGAGTCCAGTGTTACAAATTTCTGTTACCGTATGTACGGTGTGTGGTATTTATTTCATTTATACTGATTTGACTGTTACCAGTTATAGTTTACACCGACATGTCATATTCTGCATATAACAATTTAAGTCATCTAAAATTAAATTAAAAATACTTGTCATGGCCTGCTCGATACCCCTAACCTGTGGTAGCGTCCTTGCATCATGTTCTCGTCCCGTTCAGTGAAACGGACATGTTTGGACGTCTACGCGCACGCGCGTGTATCCGTTCTTGGGGGTATGCTTTTTAATAATAAAATCCTTCATTTTAAATTTTGGAACCTGCTAATACATTTCATATTTCAAATTCAAATTTTTGGACTCGACCAGGGCGCAATTCTAAAATATTTTGTAGCCCGCCAAATTTGGTTATTTTAATATTTTATTAAATGATTCAGCTGCATAGGAAATATTTTTTTAGTTTGTTGGAAAACCTTTCACGAGAATAAATCTTTCTAAAAGAAAATTTTATACCTAAACAAAAATCTTTCCCCACCAATCATTTTCTCTCCTTCGCGTGGTGGCCCCACGAGATCTTCTCCCTCTGTTTCTCTCTCCTTCTCTTTCTCTTCCTTTCTCTCTCTCAAGCCTCTCTCTCTCCTCTCGCTATTCCCTCTCTCTCCTCTCACGGTGGATTTAGGTCCCAACAACGCCCTCTTTCCTTACGGTCACCGCCTGCTTTCTTCTTCTCCTTCTTCTATATTTTTTCGCCCGAGCGCCACGAACCAATCAGAGGAAAAACCCTAACCCTATTTTGTCCCCGCTCCTCAACCCTCGTCGAGGTCCTCCACATCCCCTCGCAACCCTCATCTCCATCTTCTCTTCTTCTTCCTCCTTTTTCTCTCCCGAGGCCGTGCACCCTGCACCTAAACTACTTGCACCGTCTCAACCCACCGTCGCCAACCACCTTCGCCATTGCCGTCTCTCCTTTCTCTTCCCTCTTCCTCTGCTCCTTTCCTCTTCTCTTTCCCGATCACAAAACCCTGCAACATAACCCCACCAAATGCAAAACCCTAGCCGAGCCATTCCCTGCAACTTGGAATCTGTCGCCTTGCCGTGATCTCGCCGGCGATCCTTGCCGACGACTACCCACCTTGGCAAACACAGCCGTCTCCCAAACCCCGTAAGAAACCTTCCTCTTCTTCTTCTTCGTCTTCTTCTTCTTTCTCTTCTTTTCATCTTAAGTATTTCTTCTCTGTTAAATATTTGAATCCGCTGTAGATTGCCGGAGCTCCGTCGACGACGCGCCGACAACGCAGCCATCCCTCTACAATCCAATGGGTAAGTTCCTTCCTCAATATCCTTCGATCACTGTCGCTTTGCTTTGTTTCCTGTCCATGCATTTCCTGTAGTATCTTTAAAGTTCACTGGGTTTACTGTTCTCTTTGGTGGCCGGAATCCGACCGTCCGGCGATGTTTCCCGACGACTCAGCAAGAATCTCTGATCCGTGTGACTCCACTGTTCGTCGTTTGGGTTCTCTCCGTGTACCGTGCGCGCGTCGCGATTTTTCCCTGCCGACGCGTAACGTTCCGTTTTCCGTTTCGCTACCCGTCGAGGCAAGTGGAGTTTGCCACATGCTATTTTAAACTATTCGTATGCTAAATTATTTATTTTCTGTTAAATCTCTAAATAGAATCGAAAGAATTGGATTTCAAGTTAACTGTATAAAGTTCCGTTACACATTTATGATCCCGAACTTGAAACTTAAATTTTGCATCTAATTATCTATACCTAGGAATCACCTGTAAATGATAGACCACATGATCACATTTGTTTATAGCCATGATACCCTCTTATCCAGTTTTAACCTATCGGACATCCATGTGCAACTTTAACCGGTTTAATTACAACTGCATCCATTGAACAGATTATACATGTCGCCGCATCCCTATATTACTCGATACTTATTAACCTGGTTTTCAGCATTCACATCTATCATACTGTATTCATATAATGCTGACACTGTCTGTTAAATACAACTTATAACTGTACGGCTAATTAATTAAATCTGCTTTATTGCCTAACCTATTATATGTGCCATTTTATTGTGTTGATACCCATGCTTGATTATTTATAACCAGGATTATCAGCACACACATGATATCTTTCACAATCTGTTATGACTTGCTACACACATACTACTTGACCCGACATGGTACCGTACACTACTTAACTTGACCTGATGTACCATGGCTCGACCTGTTACCTGATCTTGTGTCTAATGCCAACGAACTTGACATATAGTCCTCACGGACCGTTCCTATTTTCTATCCAGACAAACCTGCTCTTACCTGATCCTGTGTTGGCATTAGTTCCTGATTACTGAATACCTGACTTGACATACATAACTTGATGGTATGGGGAAATCAATAATGAAATCTTGATTTGTAACTCGACAGTTGCTTGCTTTTACTGATCAGTTTTAGAGGCTAGGCCCGCCTCGTGACGATGCTGCTGACATCGTTGGTCTGTACCCTTTTCCTGTTAGTGCCTAGCGGCACGTCTCGGTTTCAGTCCGAGAGTCTGAGACCGTGGTCCCGGGCATACACTGGATACTATTGAGTTACATCGATGATTCATCAAATTGATTTCAAAGACTTTAGATTAGATAACCCAACAGACGAGTTTAGTTTACTCACTGCACACTACCCTGCACTGCCCTGATTTATATTACTGTTACACATGCTTTATCACTCATGATTATATTCGCATTGCCTGTTACCCTGTTTTATATTTTATTACTTGATGACATGACGTGCTGACGTCTGGGTTTTGCATGGCCCAGATTCCGTACCTTTGCTGCAGTCCGAACAGGAGTACTTCAGCCAACAGGCTGAGCAGTGAGGTTTCTGTATTAGTTAGTTCTTTTATTTTCTGCATTTTATTCCTAATGTGAGCCCGCATTATGGGACATACATTCCAGTTATTTTGTATTGGATCTTTTGCTTCCGCACTTTTATTATTCTTGATTCATGTTATCTTGGTTTATGGACATGTATTAGATAGTTATATTTTGTTCTTGATATCTCTACAGCCGTAATGTGACTGTGGATGGATACTTCCTACCTACAGGTAGCATGGTTGGCTATGTCACGTGCCCACTTTAGCGTACTCTGGGAAGCGGGGCGTGACAAAATGTCTAGGATAGTTGCTGTATTGTAAATTGTTGTTTTAAAATTGCTTAAATTAAACAATTTTGAAAACTAGGTTTTTATAACACATATAAATAGGTGAGATAAAATTCAAGTGGGAATTTTTATCAATTGTTCATGGTTTTAATGAGTGGATTAACACATAAAGACAAGTAAAATATAATCTAAATTGTTAAATTACTAATTGTTACATTTTAATTGTTCAAATTAAACTATTGGTAAACTAGATTTTTATAAATCATGTATATTGGTGAGTTAAAATTATGATGAGGGTTACTATCATTAGATTATGGTGTTAATGAGGAGATTAACATGTTAATTGAATGCAAAACTTAATTTGGTTACTAGTTGCTAGTTGCTAGTTGTTAGTTTAAAAATTGTGATAAATATGCTATTTTGCAAACTAGGTTTTAGAAATTAATTTAGAATGTGAGATTAAAAATACAGTTATGGTTTTAGCACATCATTAAGGTTTCCATGAGTGGTTTAATAATTTAAAATATGCAAAATCTAACTTAGTTGTTGAATTGTAAATTTTGCTTAAAAAATGTTAAAATTTGATATTTTTGCAAACTAGAATTTTTGGACTTAATTCAAATTGATGAGATTAAATTATAGAAATGGTTTATACAACCTAGTTATCATATTTAGTGAATATTATGGCCATTAGTTTCGTTTAAACATCAAGTTTTGAAGTAGAATGGTTAATTGACGCTTTCTAGGTTTTTGCGAAATAAAACGATTTGATTGATTTTAAGGTTTTGATGATTTAAACCCTATTTATATTATAATTAGTGAGTTTTGAAACTACGATTTGTACGTTGGTGTTTTATCTCGATCAATCGGCGTTTGTATGCCGATATCGAGGGTTAAGTGGTTATTTTGCGTGAGCGGGTCATAGGTTTTAACCTATGCGCGTTTTGTGTGCTGTTTAGAGTTTTATCCGCGATTTCGGTTTACGATATTATATATGTTTGTTTGCGTATAGGTACCCCTCACGTGGACTTCGGACGATGAAGAAGAGGATGCGGCATCGATTTCGGCAAACAAGGACCAGGTGAGTAGATGTATATCTACGGGGGAAGTCGGGTGGATGGCGTATAGCACCCCCGCAAACATACAATAAGGATATTACGTATTGTTATTAGGAAGTCGGACAGACCTTAGATTCTTGGCGAATAAGGTCCTATTGAAGACTTTAAGTTGGACTAGACTGATTTAGAATGACTTAACCAGAGGATGATAGCCTTGGAGGGAATTCGTAGGTTTCATATAGACACACAAACACACGCACACACCTAAACTTGGCTTGGTGTATATGTGTGTGTATATATATATAGGAATGTGTGTAGGTATATATATATATACACAACATATACATGTGATATGAGGAGGTTATATGATATATAGGGATGAGTCGATATGACTAGGCTTGATGCCGTGATTTATTGGATAGATGATCGAGTTATGACATGAGATGTGTTATGATAGTAGCGGATCGTTGGGCAAGGAGATTATATAAAATATATTTATGCATAAACGATAATAGGTGATGATGACATTGAAATGTACGAGACTATAGAATAGAACCCGGATTGTAATATGTGACTTAATCACGATATGATATATGACATGATATTTTAGTGGATCAATTGATGATGTATAATTACACAAATGATGATATATGTTTGATGATATTAGGATGTATGCGATTATAGTACAGTACCTTTGATCATGATATTGTTTGATGATGATACTATACGAACGATGATGTATATATGTGATAGTTGACCCGTACCCCGAATTTGGGAAGCCGTACGATAGATTTTACCGTACGAGGCATAGATGTGATGATTGATCCGCACTCTTGATTCGAGGAAAGTCGTACTACGTACGTGACGCTATTGAGGCTGGATCATCGACTAATAGAGATATCGACTCAGACTTTAGGAGGATTCTTCTACCTTTCGACTAGTTTCTTTAGTTAGTCCCTTAGCCGGTTAGGTAGATATTAGTTTAGGCTCGAGTCATACTTATTTTCAAAACTAACGAATCATGCGCATTTTTAAAGATAGCTTGAGGGATACTACGGATTTTTCAAAGCACATATCTTTTCTTTAAAACTCCATAGCCCCTAACTTTCTAAAAACCCACGATTTGTGCTTTTTCAAACAACAAACTGTATGACTCGTAATTAGTATGTATTCTCTAGTTGTGCGTTTACTACACATTCACTTTTATATTCATGTTGTATTCATCGCATTGCATGTTCATATCTGTGTTTCTTTAGATAATATGAAACTCTGCCTCTTAGGACACCAGCACCATTACCGATGATGCGCATGTTCCACGTACACTTATTTGCCGGCCCACACACATTATCATCGGTAATTGACATGTCAGGTACACTTTAGAATATATTATCTTTTATTGATAGAATCAGCTAAAAGCTAGATCAATATAATATTGTGTGATTACTCTCATGTGCTGGTTTAGACATTGAATTTATTACTTAGACACTTCATGCATTCATATATTCATATTATCATGCAGTATTGTGGGGCTTATGCCGATACTCATTATTTACTTACTCATGATTTTGGGATTTTGGATTTCTATGAGATTTCTGGATTTCGGGGAAAACCGCAAGAATATATATAAAAACTTCTCTTTCTCTCTCTCTCCCTATCATTTTAAAAAAAAAGTTGCGGTTTTCACGTGATGTATGTGTCGTCCACCATGAGATTTCATGTTTTCTGTTGGATTTCGAGACCCGATTCGAGGAGTGGATGAACCGTCTCGGGTACATGGTGGGCCCGGTATGGTACCCCGAAGCAAGAAGATCGATTTTTAGACGATGGGCCTGGTAGGGGAAGACTACCTACCGGTGATGTCTAGGACGGTGGATATCCGGAGGATACCGACCGTTGTCGTGAGATTTGATGATATGGGCCGATCCGGACTGACGGAGCCCGAGATATTGAGACTATGAGATATTGAGACTATGAGGTATTGATACTTTGAGATTTACATATTTTGTGTCGATACTTGACATGGATTTCCATGGATTTCATTGATGATGTTTCAGATTACCATACAAATTTTACTATGATAAAAGTTACAGATTTCTTATAGAGATATATCCAGATTTCATGGTTGATTGTTTTACATTCATGGTGCATGCATACTCATGCACATGACATGTTACTACTTGAGGCACTGACACGGGCACTGAGCATTGCACTTACGCGTAGATTATTACCCTGCCACTACTAGATGACTAGTGTTATATTAAGGATATTATTATGACCTAGGAGATCATCGTGCATGCGATTTCTACTCGCAGATGTCATCTACTCACGAGTTGGCAACTCACCCCCGTTGTGCCAAATTTCTTACAGGTTCAGATGTACAGGTTTCCTTGGCAGCTTGCTGGCACATCATTTCATTCAGGGTGATTTGCTTGGTAGGTTGATTCACTTGTATCACGACCGCCGTTGTACTTTTATTATTTCATTTGTATCTAGTAAGCTCCATCAACCAGACTTGTATTACATGATAATTTAGTAGGCCAGTTTCTTATTCTTTCGACCTTAGAGTCGCGCTTGTACTATTATGGTTTTATGGTAGTTTTGATGGTTTTCTTTGAGTTTTGTTCCTCGCCCTTCGGCGTTGTATATTATTGCTTGCGTGGTTGTGACCGCCAATTGGCAAAGAGCTAGCTCCCGCTTGGGGATGCCTTTTTATTATTGCTTATGTATATATTCTTATTTGTACCCGTTTGGGGCCAGTTTTTACAAAGGAGACTCTGCCGAAATTTTTGAGAAATTTGATGTTGTTTTTAAAAAAACATGTTTTCTTTCACTTCTTCTTTAAATGGTTTACGTTTCTGGGCTTCGGCTTACTTAGATTATGTTGCGCCTCTAGACGCTTCGTAATTTAAGTTCCGATCACGTTCCGTACCTTCGGGTCGTGACACTGACATTTACCAACCCCCTAGGCCCGATATGCGAAACTCATAGAAGAACGAACCGGACTGTACGGATATTGTCACTGACAGGCTCAGTAGGGTTCCAGGATGAGTTCGCTCATCGGCTTCCCTTTTTGTCGATACATGGGTAGCCGTTACATACAGCTAGTACCATTGATGTACTTGTGGTTAAACCTACTGCCAGCGTATTAACGATTCTTTAGAGTCCACCACAGATGGTTTCGCAAAGTTTCGGGCGAAACGTTGTAGAGGTCGTATGGTATTATGGCACGGTTCGATTATATACGTGCACTTGTGCACGGATCATGATTGGATGGATCATACTGGTGGGCTTTGGTTTAATCCGGATCCTAGTATTAGATTTGTTGGATTACTTTAGTCTCATCGCATTTGCATTCAGTCGGAATGCGGATGCAGGTATGTATATACAGGTGAGGGTTATCCTTGTGATCCGTCACGAGTTTATTTTAGATGTTGCCGTATCTTTTTGTTAGACTAAACATTTGGGTTAATGTTTATATTGTGGAAATTGTGAGTGGGAGTGATGATTTTGTGCATTAAATGAGACATATACTTCATTGGTGACTCATAGTCTTATTTCTTGTGCAAATGTCATATTTGTGATTGATTATTGGGTTGAAATGAGAGGTGGAGAGAGAGTGGACAGACACAAGGGCTTGGGTTAACTCTTGAGATTATTCTTATGCTCTCACAACTCATTGCAACACAATAATAGAAAATGCCTCATCTTCTTCTTCTTCTTCTAGCTCACTACTTCCACCATGGCATCATCTTCAACCTCCATCCATACACTCTCATGTGTTGAGAATCAATGGATGCTTGAGACAAAGTTATCACACACATTCTCTACATCACCTTAGACATGTCGGCTAGCAAACTTCATGTCCGAGTTGCTTCGGTTTGAAGTGGGAGCCCGTAAAAAGACTTCTAGATGTGGTGCCCTTCCGACGAGGAGACCGGAGATTGGAGATGCGGCGAGGAGCTAGGGATGGTGGCTAAAGACCAAAGGACACGGATCGATCGGTATAGCTTTTCTATCCTTTTAGTAATTGCTAGTTTAGTGTTAATGGTTCGATCCGGGTTAAAGCCTACGATAGCGTCGGTTTAGTTAAAAAGTTTTTGTTCCGCATTTTGGCCTTAGATTGACAGCCGGGGTGCTACCGTAGACTTACATCGCATGCAAGGGATACCCTATGCTTCTGCAGTTAGGTCAATCATGTACGCGATGTTATGCACCAAACCGGATGTGGCTTACGCACTTGGTGTGGTAAGTAGGTATCTATCAGATCCTATGGAGAAACACTGGACAACTGTGAAGAACATTCTTAAGTACTTGAGAAGGACCAAAGAAATGTTCTTGGTGTATGGTGATGGAGAACTCCAGGTAGAGTCCTTTACCGATTCGAGCTTCCAGAGTGATAAGGACGACGGTAAGTCAGTCTCGGGTTTTGTCTTTACCCTCAATGGAAAGGCGGTATGTTGGAAGAGTTCCAAGAAAGATACCATGGCAGACTTGACGATGGGGGCTGAATACATCGCTGCCAACGATACTACCAAAGAGACTGTCTGGATGTCCAATATAACATATCCAGCAACACATAACATCACATGTCATCAACGTAAGTAAATATGCCCATCCCAATTGTCGTTGACATATAGCAACGAAACCGGCAATATCACATATTACACTTACGGTCACAGAAAAGAAAGTGTAAAACTACAACAGTTGGAATCCGCAAACTCTTTAGACATCGCATGCCTAATCAAATGAAATACTTAGACATCACATGCCTAACAATTATAAACCCCGCATTTTAGTCTCATTATCGAAAACACTTTTCAATATCAAGTTGGGTAATTCAACAAGATTCCCGACATCCTGATCGAATGCTCGTCGAAAACTTTAGTAGACGACCGCACCCCCGATACCGTCGACGAAGTGCACCAAGGCGGAACACCGCTGCAGCGAGCACCCGAACGGATGCTTTCGGCGACGGGGTTCTCCTACAGTCACTTGGTCGGGGCTATGTGGCGTGGCTGTCTATTAAGTTTACCGGCGAGTATCCGCGTACGCTACGTGATTGCGACGGACTTTTGATCACATCAAAATTCCGTGGTAACCGATCAAGTGAGACTAAACCGCTAGATTTATAACATTCATTCAGTTATCTCATAACTTTTGTGAATTCCAATTATTGTATCACATTCCGGATAAATAGAAAATGTTAAACTTTCTGATCGAACAATCGAACACCCAAGTTTTCCCGAAACAGCTCAACACATGAAATAAGTTTAAAAACATTCACTTCGTGCCTCAGTACCAACGGTCCAGCCGTAGAAGGGTCAAGCCAACGCCTCACATGTGGTACGCCGTACTGCCCCAAACCCGAAGGTTCAAAGGGCAGTTCAAGACGGTCACATAATCGAGTTAAGGTTTGTTGTCTTCTAGAGGGTCCATCGCATTACTTGCACTACTTAGAACGTCTTTAAACCACGGAAAAATCCAACACTCGGAAATTTTCCGGCAGGGGAAAAAGTGGGTATCTATATCCGGTCGAACTTTTTAACATATTCTAAAATTACCCGGAAAAACACATAGACAAAGTTTGATAATCCGATCGAATATTCGAACTCCCAATACAACCCAGATAACTCAACTCTTGAAAAAATATTAAAAATTCCCAGAAAATACAGCAAACAAAATAAGACATTACTGTGCAAACAGTGTTGTAAGAAGAGATATTTTGGCCGCGGAACCGCCGCAGAAGCCATGCTTCTGCCGCGGTTCCAACGCGCTTTAATCTTATCTTTTGGTAATTTTTACACCGTAATTCTTAGAATTTCCTGCTGAATTTTTTAAGAATTTTTAATCTGGAAAAAACCCAGTTTTGTAAAAATGTCCAGAGAGGGTGAAAAATTGGGGTTTCGGGTTCAATCGGGTTTCTAACATCGTCTACGCATCGCCTAAGGCTCTAGCTAGGCTCTGATACCACTGTAGGGTTCCTAGGCACACTAATGAGGTCTCACAAGGCATCAACCATACCAATTTCAAATTTTACAAGTGCCGAGAAACCCTAATACGGATCGTTAACTTGAATTTTAGGCGAAACATGCAACTAGTTAACAACTTAACTAAGTGAACGGAAATACAACCTTTGTAGATCCGGTCCTCCACCTCCATAGCTCCATGATGAAGTCTCCTTGCTGTCCAAATCGAATCCCGGGCTCTAGCATCGGCTTCATCGGAGAAATGGGCGGGCTAGGTCGTCGACTTCGATGCCGAAGATGTTCTACGTCGAGGCATCACAAGATCAAGCTCCCACTTCACCAAGTCATGAAACTTGTGAAGAAAACACCCTATACTACTTGGCAAGAGGTAGAGGATGAAGAAATAGGAAGTGGGTTCACTTTAGAATTGGATTTCTCACTCTTTTCATCAAGTCACCATTGATGGTTGCAAGCTTCTTCATCTTGAAGAAGAAGAAGAAGAAGATAATGATATGATTAGTATTATCTTCAAAAAGAAAATAAAGAGAATACTTATCATATATCAACCATAGATAGGTGTATAGAATAAACTAGGGTTAGGTTGAATGGTTAGGGTTAAGCATGAAACAAAAATGGTGGACTTTTTCAAAGCTTCATGACTCTTCAACTACAAAACAAAGCAAGCCACCATTTCTCTTTTATGCCAAATAAATAAATAAATAAATGAATAAATAAATAAAAACAAAACCCTAACCATTACATAACCATGGTTTAATCTAAACATACACCCAAACATGCATGTATCATCAAACATGGTACAAGCAAGTGCACAAAAATATATCACATATACAATGTGCACACCAAGTGAGAAAATCCATCTTAAGTGAACCGATACTAGTTAATGCAAAGTAATATATCAAATATATAATTATACATTAAATCATTAAATCAGCACTTGATTTAACGATCCGGTCATATCGCATATAACCGACCAATATCCAATGTATCGGCTTATCGAATCAATCCTCGATTCGATAACTAGGTTATATCGCATACAACCATTCGATACATTCATCGCGAGAATAGAATACGGTATCACATACACGCATTATTCTCGGTCCCGCACATATCTCATATGCGCTCCTATTTCGTTTCGCTTGAGCCAGGAAACCTCTGTATAGGACTCTAAAGACTCGTCAATACGCCGGCAGCAGGTGATGATCATATCAAACACCCACAAGCCGCAAGCGGTCTGCTAAACGTAACGGCCACCCGGGTATTGAGTGATCAGAAGATCGACGAGCAAGCCCGCTCATACTCCTGTGAATCCAACCAGTAACACTTATCGTACAGTCCGGTCTCGTCGTCTGATATGTCGCATATCTCGCCTAGGGGTGGTAAACGTCAGACCCCAATAGCTCGATAAGTCGTGTCGATATGAGGTCTATAACAGTTCGAGAAACTACAGGTAACACTTACCAGTAAATCTCAGCAACCCTGGCCCAGGGATTTCCGGTTATAGCCAATCGAACACAGCGCAACATCAACCCCCTATACCGGGAGAGACGAATCCCCTCCTATCGCTCATTGCCTCCATGTGACTCGGGACTGTACCCAAAAACCACCGTTTTGCACGCCCTCTTGGACGTGGTAAGGTGGAAATCAAAGCACAGTGGGAACCACACAAGACTCTATGATGATCTCGGGTCAATAGACTACTCTGTACCAGTGTCACCAGAGAACTGCCATCTGACGTAAGGTATAATACCATCTGGGAGTTCTCGGCGAGTCCGTCCAGTGTACCCAGTCTCTACTGAGCACCCGTATATCATCTCCGATGTCAAACACCAATGGATATGGGATCATCCATCGCCCATCTGTATGGGTCGAGAAGGTATACGCTAGTCTACTCTGGTATATCGATGCCCTGTCTCGATATACCCACGACTAGGGACTTTGAAGGATGTACTTATGGACTACCATATCCCCACTAGTATGATCCGCATCATAGTCCAGGTAGTCAAGTACACATCCTAAGGGCTTTACCAACATGTATCAGAGAGACAATCAGTATACACGTTAAGGTAAAGAGCAACCAGATAGCATACTATCATGTCGAGCAAGAAAGTCCTCCCTATATATGTCCAAGCACCCACTACAATATACATCCTATGTATAGTAATGGCCTCTAGGGCATACATATAACTAACAATCCCTTCACCGGGAGTGACCTCTTTAGCAAAACTGGCAGATGCTACAACACTCGGTTTGTTTTTGATTGCTTTTGGAGTTTTGCTTTGCATAGTGATATATATGATATGTCCTGCACCTTATTCGATGAGAAAAGAGCCGAGATCCCTTCACCGGGAGTGACCTCTTTAGCAAAACTAATGAAAGCCTCAAAATCACTCCATTTCAAAAATTCACATGATTCTACAACGATATCAAGTTCATTATGCAATAGGTTTTCAGAAAAACCTGTCGTAGCCCTCCGTCATTTCAGATAAGTCCTGCTTAGTATTCGTGCTGCGTTTGTTGACCTTGTCAAGGCGTAGTGTGCGGTAGCTGACCAGTATTTATCTATTTATGCATATGATGCAGATTGTTTTAGGGTGGTCGTACGGCCTTGTTGACCTTGTCAAGGGTCGTGCGAGTGGGTTTAATTCAATCAAGAAATGACGGGTTGAACTTGACTTACGGTCTATGGTTTGTTGACCTTGTCAAGGTCATAGATCGTTTGGGGCAAAATATTATCGGGAATTTCAAGTGATGAAATTTGCAATGAGATTGCATACCTTCTATGAGATAGTTGGATCCCGATACCCACTGCGAGTAATTGTTACTCCTGGGAGAGTTTTACACAGGACAATTAGCCGATCAAGTAGGTGTCTAGAAAGGTGTCAACGGGGTTACGCCTCTGGGAAAATGAGGTTTACTTTAATTAGGTACGTGCGAAAGCACGGGGAACCTCCCTCAAAGTACCGACACTGGCCTGGCTGAAAGATTGGCGAAATTGTAGGGTGTAATTAATCCCGGCTAGTCTTTCCTTTTAGGGTTTGAAGGAAGATTTGATAAAAACAATGGGAGCTATCCTGATTAGATAAAATAATAACCAATCTGATCTTGCAAGAGCATACGCTAAAGTGTTTTCTTCTCTCTCTCTCTCTCCAGGTAGCGACCATATCATGCCTTAATAAAGATAATAATATGGATGTATTGACCGAACCCGCATGTTATACTGTGCTGGGGAACGTTGGTTCCGTTCTTTCTTATAAGAGTTATAAGACTGAACAGGATATAGGAGAATACCAGGATTCCCATGCCACCCGAATGAAGAAAGTACATGTTGATGTATTTTCTTCGGGTGTGTTCATTACAGAGAACTGTTTCTCTATTTCCTCTACGTCCTGGGTATTAGATACTGGGTTAGGATCCCATATATGTAATCAGTTACATGGGCTTAGAAAAGGAAGAGAACTTGGAGAAGGTGATAAAGACATAAGGGTTGGAAATGGTGCAATTGTTGCAGCTAAAACTGTCGGGGAATATCACCTTGTATTGCCAACTGGTAATAGATTCTGAATGAATGCTATTACATGCCGAACCTGATATGCAACATTATATCGGTTTCTTTGTTGAGTAAAGAAGGATATAATTTTGTATTACAGGTTAATGTTATGAACATTTTTCTAAACCAAAAGTTGGTTGAATCAGGCACGATGTGCAATGGCATTTATGTTCTAAATCAATCAACAGTTCTAAGCATAACAAACACACACAAGAGGAAGAGTTCAGAACTGAACGAATCCTTCCTGTGGCATTGTAGACTGGGTCACATCAATGCGACACGACTAGCTAAGTTGCATAAGGATGAATATTTGAATCCGTTTGAGTTTTCATCTTATGACACTTGCCAGTCATGTCTCAAAGGCAGGATGACCAAAACTCCGTTTACAGGACACGGAGAGAGAGTTACGGAACTCTTGGGACTGGTACATAGTGATGTATGCGGCCACATGTCTACACATGCCAGGAATGGTTCTGCGTACTTCATTACATTCACTGACGATCTCACTAGATTTGGATATGTGTTCCTGATGAAACACAAATCAGAAGCTTTTGAGAAATTTAGAGAATATAAACAAGAAGTCGAGAACCAAACCGGGAAAAGTATTAAAATCCTTCGATCTGATCGAGGAGGTGAATACTTGAGCAATGAATTCCTGGACTTCCTAAAAGAGAATGGGATTCTCTTTCAGCTGACTCCTCCATATACACCACAGCACAACGGTGTATCGGAACGGAGGAACCGCACTCTATTAGATATGGTGCGCTCTATGATGAGCACAGCTGAGTTACCTATTTCCTTCTGGGGGTATGTGCTGGAGACAGCAGCATACCTATTGAACCAAGTTCCATCTAAATCTGTACCTACCACACCATATAAGATATGGAGTGGGAAGAGGCCATATCTTAAACGATTTAAGATATGGGGTTGTCCGGCCTATGTCAAAAGACAAAATCCGGACAAACTCGAGGCACGGTCAGTTCTTTGCAAGTTTGTGGGATATCCAAAGAACTCATATGAGTATTTTTTCTACCACAGTGAGGAACAAAAAGTGTTTGTTGCTCAACATGCCACCTTTTTAGAAAAGGAATTTCTTATAAAAGAAATTAGTGGCAAAGTGGTAGAGCTGGAAAAGGTTCCAGATAAACAAACTGCAACTGAAGATTTAGTGGAACAAGAAGATTCAGTAGTTCCCAACGAACCTCAGCCTCTCCGCCGATCTAGTAGGGTTCCTCATCCACCTGAGAGATACTACGGTTTTCTCATGGATGGTGGGAGCGAGGATTGCATCATGGTTGATGATGACCCAACTAGCTTCGAGCAGGCCATCATGAGTGGGGACTCGGTGAAATGGCTGGATGCAATGCGGTCCGAGATGGAATTCATGTACACCAACAAAGTATGGACTTTGGAAGATACTCCTGAAGGGGTAAAACCCATTGGGAGCAAGTGGATCTTCAAGAAAAAACTTGGTGTAGATGGGAAAGTAGAGACTTTCAAAGCTAGACTTGTTGCAAAGGGTTTTCGTCAAAGACCAGGTGTGGACTATGACGAAACCTTTTCTCCAGTGGCTATGCTTAAATCCATCCGGATCATGCTTGCCATCGCTGCATATCATGACTACGTAATCTGGCAAATGGATGTTAAGACCGCCTTTCTAAACGGTGATTTAGAAGAGTGCGTGTACATGACTCAGCCAGAGGGCTTCGTAGATAGTGGGAGCAGCGGGAAGGTGTGCAAGCTACTTAAATCCATTTATGGATTAAAGCAAGCATCGCGGAGTTGGAACATCTGCTTTGACGTCGTTGTCAAAGAGTTTGATTTTGTCAAAAACGTAAATGAATCTTGTATCTACAAGAAGGTGGCAGAGAGTAAGGTTGTCTTCCTCGTATTGTACGTGGACGACAAACTTTTGATAGGAAATGACATTCCTATGCTGCAATCGGTGAAGCTCTTCTTATCACAAAGATTCTCAATTAAATCTATCTAGGTGATGCCTCCTGCATATTGGGAATTATGATCTATAGAGATAGATCTAAAACGATATTGGGATTGTCCCGATCCAGGTACATTGACACCATACTAAAGAGGTTTAGTATGGAAGAGTCCAAACGTGGGTTTTTACCCACAATCTCAGGGCTCACTCTCTCCAAAGAGATGTCTCCCACGATTGATTTGGAGAGAGCTCGCATGCAAGGGATACCCTATGCTTCGACAGTAGGCTCTATCATGTATGCGATGCTATATACCAGACCCGATGTAGCATACTCACTAAGTGTAGTGAGTAGGTATCAAGCTGATCCTGGAGAGAGTCACTGGACAGCTGTGAAGAGCATTCTCAAGTACTTGCGAAGGACTAAGGAGATACTCTTGGTGTATGGTAACGGAGAACTCCAAGTGGAGTCCTTTACCGATTCGAGCTTCCAGAGTGATAAGGACGACTCTAAGTCGCAGTCGGGATTTGTCTTTACCCTTTACGGAGGGGCGGTTAGCTGTAGGAGTTCCAAGCAGGAAACCGTGGCAGACTCGACGATGGAAGCTGAATACATTGCTGCCAACGATGCTGCCAAAGAGGCTGTTTGGATCAAGAAGTTCATTACTGAACTTGGAGTGGTTCCATCCATTGAGCATCCAATACCTTTGTATTGCGATAACAATGGAGCTGTGGCTTTGGCCAAGGAACCCAGGTCCCATCAGCGATACAGGCATATTCTGAGGCGGTATCACCTGATCCAGGAGATAGTTGATCGCCGGGAGATCGAGGTCAGGAGGGTTGACATGAAGAACAACACAGCGGATCCACTCATGAAGGCCATTCCCCAGATACAGTTTGAGAGACTCTTCGGGATGCTTGGTATGCGATACTACAGCAGCTGGCCCTAGTGCAAGTGGGAGATTGTTAGTTGTATGTATGCCCTGAGGCCAGTATTGTACAGATGATGTATATTATATTGGATGCTTGGACATATATAGAGAGGACTTTCTTGCTCGACATGATAGTATGCTATCTGGTTGCTCTTTACCTTAACATGTGTACTTGTCTCTTTATACTGTCTTATAGTTACATGTTGGTAAAACCTTTAGGATGTGTACTTGACTACCTGGGCTATGATGCGGATCATACTAGTGGGGACATGGTTGTCCATAAGTACATCCTTCAAGGTCCCTAGTCGTGGGTGTATCGAGACGGGGCATCGATATACCAGTGTAGACTAGCGTATACGCTTCTCGACCCATGAGATGGGCGATGGATGATCCCATATCCATTGGTGTTTGACATCAGAGATGGTATACGGGTGCTCAGTGGAGACTGGGTAAACTGGACGGACTCGCTGAGAACTCTCAGATGGTATTATACCTCACGTCATATGGCAGTTCTCTGGTGACACTTGTGCAGGTTAGTCTGTAGACCCGAGATCGTCATAGAGTCTTGTATGATTTCCACTTTGCTTTGATTTCCACCTTACCACGTCCATGAGGGCGTGCAAAACGGTGGTTTTTGGGTACAGTCCCGAGTCACATGGAGGCAATGAGCGATAGGAGGGGTTTCGTCTCTCCCGGTATTGGGGGTTGATGTTGCGCTGTGCTCGATTGGCCATAACAGGGAAGTCCCTGGCCAGGGCTGATTTAGAGATTTACTGGTAAGTGTTACCAGTAGTTTCTCGACCCGTTATGAGCCTCACATCGGCACGACTTATCGATTATTGGGGTCTGACGTTTACCACCCTAGACTTGATATGCGACATATCAGACGAGGAGACCGGACTGTACGGGAAGTGTTACAAGCAGGCTTTTACAGGAGTTGGAGCAGGCTTGCTTGCTGATCTTCTGATCGCTCAATACCCGGGTAGCCATTACGTCCAGCTAGTACCGCTGACGGATTGTGGGTGCTTGATGTGATCATCACCTACTGCCGGCGTATTGACGAGTCTTTAGAGTCCTACATAGAGGTTTTTCTGGCTCAGGAAAAACGAAATAGGAGCACGTATGTGATATGTGCGGGACCGAGAATAATGCGTGTATGTGATACCGTATTCTATTCTCGCGACTTTATGTATTGGTCGGATATATATGATATTGCTGGGTTATCGAATCAAGTGTTGATTCGATAAATCGATACATTGAATGTTAGTCGGTTATATGTGATATGACCGGATTATTAAGCCAAGTGTTGATTTAATAATTTAGTGTATAATTGTATATTAGATATACTAATTTACATTAACTAACACTTGTTCATTTAGGTTTTTTTTTCCTCACTTGTACACAACTTTAATGTATATATGATATATATTAAAAAATGTGTTTTCTTTTTGTATCATGGTTGATGATACAACATTCATGAGTGTATGAGACAGACACCATCCTATTTGTTATGTTGGATTTAAAGTTTAAAAGTAATTACAAAATTAGTGGAAAATTAGAAAATGCATGAAGCTTGTGGAAGCTTGTGGATGCATTGACTAAAGTCCACTAAATTTGTTTTTACTTTGGATTTTAACCTAACCATTACACTTAGCTATGGTAATGTCTCTACATGAGTTAGTATATGATACTCACTCACCATGGTTAGCTCACTCACTTGATCATTATCCTCATCTCTTTCTTTTGTTCTTCTTCTTCATTGCTAAAAAGAAAAAGCTTGCTAGGGTTTGATCCAAAGTGAGAAAGATTGTGAGAAATAAAATTCTAAAGAGAACCCACTTCCTATTTCTCCATCCTCTACTAGACTAGCACTTTAGTTTAGGGTGTTTGCTTCACTAATTCTCAAGTTAGTGAAGTAGAAGCTTGAGTTGGCATCCCCTCGACGTAGATCATCTTCGGCCTCGAAGACTTCAAGCAAGGACGCGTCTTTCGCCTCGTGAAGCCATGCAAGAGACCGGGAGAACCACGATCGCAGCGAAGGGACTTCAACAAGGAGCTAAAGAAGTGAAGGACCAATCTACAATGGTTGTATTTCGTATTCACTTAGTCGTAAACGCAGTTTACTAGCATTTGAAACCCTAATTTTCTAGCAAAGATCTTGTTTAGGGTTCTTAGGCACGGCTAAAATTTTAATCGGGTATGTTTGATGCTTCCTTGACCCTTGTTAGAGTGCCTAGTAACCCTACAGATCCCGCAGGTGTGTTTTCTCCTTAGGAGTCGTGAGGACTTCTAAGTGCGTTTTCTCTTGAGAGTCGTAGGGATCTCACAAGAGAATTTCCCCCCTTACAAGTCGAGAGGACTCGTAGGTGGTTGTTTCCCTCCTTGTCGATATTTGACTTTGGAGAGTGTGGCCCGTGAATAGTATGCAATAGTCCATCTTGGACCGACTTGCAGGGCCCCAGTGCTTAGGAAACAGGTCCTTATCCCCATTGCCTAAGGCTTTTCCCTACGAGTCGAGACGAGTCGAGAAGTTCTCGCAGGAACATTATTTTCCCCACGAGTCGAGACGAATCGAGAAGTTCTGACAAGGATGTCCTAACATCACAGTTAACTCCTGCTAATAGAAGTCCGTTAGGGTCTGTGGTACTAGGGTTTTTTACCCGTCGTACCATCGCGTTGGCCGATGTATTCCTCGATACGCAATCTTGCTGTTCGAGTAGCCCCGCTACTGTCGTGTCTCTAATCCCTTCAAGGGCTGGACAAGACGTCTTCAAGTAATCTTCCAGGTGATATTACCGTCGAAAGAGCAAGCGTTAGGGATATTCCATGTAACTTTTTACTTGAGGTTAGGCTCAGTTTGGGATCCCCGATGAGTCATGACCACTCCGCGCTGGAGTTGGATGATCTCCGATAGTCTTTCAGGTCTCATTTGAGTTTCCGTCAAGACTCTGAAGCTAGGGATCTTCCTTTGCTTCGTTTGCTGACATTGTGTCTGCAATATTGCGATGAATGTCGAGGTTGTCTCTGGGTTGTCTGTGAACCGTCGAGATTTGGAACTATGGGACTTTGTCGTAGCTCCGTTTTGCTGATGTCGTATCTGCTTCTGGTTAGAACGAGAAGGAACGCTGTTGTTGATTTCTAGGCTGTAGATGTAGCCATCGAGATCTGGCTTCCCTTTGACGAAGCCCAGTGGGGTAATATGGTTCCCTTTCCGTTTGTGCCCATAGATTGTATATAGGGGTCAATGTGATCTCACCTGTAGGGCAATAGTTTCGTTTTTTTTCTTTTTTTCTTGTTTCTTTCCGAGATGCTCTATCATTTCAGCTTTTATATCGCGAAAGTCATGATTGCCCAATAATTTCGGCTATTTTTCGCAGTGCCCAATCATTTTGGCTGTTTTTTCTTTTTACTTGCTGCTTTTTTATTGCGAGTTGCCCAAACATTTCGGCTGTTTTTATATGCATATATTTTGCTCGCTGATTTTTATTGCGAGTTGCCAAAACATTTCGGTTATTTCATATGCATTTTTTTATTGCGAGTATGGAACTCAAGATCTGATACCAATCTTAGCATCAGTATCGCTGCGACTGGAATATTGCGAGGAGCGAATCATCATTTGCCGTGAAAGGACTTAGAATTTGATACCAATTTAGGCATCAGCATCGCTACAACCGAGATATTGCCAGGAGCGAATCATCATTTGCCTTTGTCAATTTGGACAAAGGTGGCTTAGCAAACAGGGTTAGGATCCTATTGACTAAGGCTTTTCGACTTTACAAGCCGTAAGGGTCTCATAAAGGTGTTTCTCCCTACGAGTCGTGAGGATCTTGTAGGTGTGTTTTCTCCTTAGGTGTCGTGAGGATTCCTAAATGTGTGTTCTCTTATAAGTTGTAAGAATCTTACAAGAGTGTTTTCTCCTTATAAGTCGAGAGGACTTACAAGTGTTGTTCACTACATGAGGACATTCCTCATCGTTGGTGGGACTTGGTGGGGAAAACGTTTATTTGTGCCCGTGGATTGTATACAAGGGTCAATATTGAACCGCTTATAGGGCAACTTGGGGAGTGTGATGGATTAAGAACAGGTTCAGATCCCTGTAGCTTAAGGCTTTTGAATCCTACGAGCCATGACGGTCTCATAGGGGGAATTCTCTTTACGAGTCGTGAGGATCTCGTAAGTGTAATTTCTCCTTAGGAATCGTGGGGATCCCTAAGTGTGTTGCTCCCTTTTGTGAGTCATAAGGATCTCACGCAGGTGTTTTCTCCTCACAAGGTCGAGAGGAGCTTGAAGGTGTTCTTTTTATTTTAACGAGATCGTGCCCTTTCGGGTTTTCACAAACACGCCGGTAGCCCTGCTGTTTTTACTCACGGAGCCCTTTCGGGTTTTCATCCGTACCCATTTTGCTTTTGAACATACCATTTTTTTAACAACGCCTTTCGGGTTTTCACAAGCTCGCCGGTAGCCATGCTGTTTTTACTCACGGCGCCCTTTGGATTTTCATCCGTACCCATTTTGCTTGTGGAAGTACCGTTTTTTTGTCACGGTGGGACTTCGCCACCAGGGTAGCTGTGTAGGCAGCGGGATTTGAGTTGCGGTCTTTGTCGCTGGGACCTGTGGACTTGAATTCCACTATCTCCATGTTTGAGGCAACATATTTAGTTTAAGGACATCATGGTCCATTGTTAGTTTAGGGACATCCCGGTCCAATGTTAGTTTAAGGACAGCTCGGTCCACAGCTAGTTTAAGAACATTACGGTCTGTTGTTGGTTTAGGGACATTTTGGTCCATTGTAAGGTTTCGTTTAGCCATCGGTCTATTGGGTCTTTTGGCAGCTATGGGGATTTTGGCACTGGTCCTGCCTCAAGTTCCTCTGCGTTTCTTTCAGACGCCAAGGGAGCTTCTTTGCCATTTAATGACGAATGGGAGACCATGTGGCAACTTGCCACCTAATCCTCGGGCTCTTCTGACGAGTTGTCTCCCTCGTCATTGTCACCGTTTCCGTTCTCAAGTATGAGGTTGAGAAACTCTTCTAGTTTGATTGGGGTTCGCGCCTTCTGGTTATATTCCTCCAGCGAGTCAATGTAGTTCTGCAAGTCCGTGCGCTTGTCGTCAAGCAGCACGGGCTTCTTGGCCTTCTTATTTTTCTTCGAAGACTTTGAAGGCTTGACCTGAGTGTTTTGCCTATTGTTGTCGGCGTTTGGTGTTGGGCGCGGTTTTAGCATCCCATCAATAATCTCGGGCTCCAGCAGGCTTTTCCATCTGATCATCGGGTATGTTTGAAGATCCTTCAGCAATCTTTTAGTTTTAGCTGAAAAGCCCCCTTCCCACGGAGCTTCTTCTACAAATGAGCATGATGCCTCCCGGCGTGTCCACTTTTTTAGGAGCGTGCTGCTGCGGCGGGTTTACCTTCTAGTTTTCGGACAGTACGAACTTGCCTTGTTGGTACTGGTCCTCAACTCAGTTTTTGAGAACGTAGCAGTCTTCGATTGGGTGGCCCATTACTCTGTGGTAAGGGCAGTAGTTGGGACTGTTGACGTCACCAGGCTGCAGTGGGCGTCTTGGGTCCGGTAGAGCGATGAGCCTATTGCGCACCGCCAGTTCGAACAGTCTCCTCGTTTTATCCCAGGGAAACGAGTAAGGACGTCTCAACTTCTCTTCGAAGGATCGCAGTTTGTTTCTTTAGCGAGCAACCGGTTTTAGATCACTCGGTTGTTGTTAAGCTTTGGCAACGAAGGTCGCTTTCCCTTTGTCCTTTTCATTCCGAAGATCTGTCTTTGAAGAGGACGGTCTATGACCCATCTGGTACATTTGGGCCATCTTGTCAATCAACGCCTGGAAGGTGGTTGGTTTGAAGAACAAGATAAACTGGGATATAGTTAACTGGGGATCAAGGGTTCCCATGAACATGCCCACGACAGGCGCTTCTTTTATGCGTTGTTCACATTTTGACCATAGGTTACGCCATCGAATTGCGTATTGAACCCAGGTCTCTCCTGGCTTCACTCTGTCATTGATTAACGCCGTGATCAGGGTACGCTCTCTTGCGCTTGCGAACCACTGTGTGAATAATAATTTCATCTCCGTGAATGTTTTGATAGAATCATTTGGGAGCTCAGAGTACCATTCAAATGCTGTCTCCGCCAAGCTGCCGAAGAATTGGCGAAACAACAGTTTATCGTCGCCTTCGGTATTACCACACAAAGCTCTGAATTGAGCAACATGTTGGTGTGGATTTCCCGTCCCCTTATACACATGGAATTTGGGGATCGTATATCCTGGCAGGTACTTAATTTGATCGTACCAGCCTGGATAAGGTCGCCCAGTGCTGACGACTTGGCCAGCCGCTTCACTTGCCTGATGAGCTCGTATTTGTTGAGCTATGTAGTCGCTTTGGGCAGCTTTGAGATCGTCTCTTCTCTGGCCGCTGATAGAGCCGGAAGAGGGTTTGACGTCTCCCCTCTATCATCGTCAATGATTATTGGAGGGTCTTCGGCCGGAGGGTCCGGGTGGATCATCATCCCGACCATATCTTGGAACAGGAGTGTTGGATATAGTGCCCTCAAAGTCAATTATTGGATCGCAGGTACGTGATTGCAATAATTGAGGAGGACCTATACCGGTAGCACAGTCTTACTCGAGATGATAGTATATTATCCGGTTTGCCTTTATCAGTCGTATACAGGTTCAGGTGACTGATCACTATTACACATTGATAGAGCCCTTAGGATCTTGCTTGACTACCAACAGTGTGATGGCAATCATATACGTGAGAGTTAGGTAGTCTATAAGCACATCCTTAATTATGGTCCCTGGTCGTGGGAGTTTCGAGACAGGGCATCGATACTCCGGAGTAGACTAGTGTATAAAGTCGAGACCCCGACGAGGGGCGGTGGCCGGTCTCACAAATCACTGGTGTCAGTTGGATCACCTAAGATGTATACAGGTGCTCATTAGATTATGAGTACACCGGACAGGACTCGCCGGGAACCTGCTAGTTGGTATTTATACCTAGCGTCAGATAGCAGTTCCCTGGTGACATGTGTACATGTTAGTTCATCGACCTGAAGTCGTCATTTGGCTCGTGTGAGTTCCCACTGTGCTTTGATTTCTACCCTACCACGGCTTAAAGGAGTCGGGAAAACAGGTCTTTTTTGGGTACAGTCCCGAGCCACATGGAGGCAAGTGAGCGGATCGGCAGGGGATTCATCTCTCCCGGTATTGGGGGTGAGATCGCGCTATGTCTAGGAGAGCCATTACACAAAGCCCTCGGCCGAGGCAGGAGATTTACTGGTAGGTACTCCAGTAGTATCTCAGGGTGTTCTGGGCTACACTCTGACACGACTTATACCGCTATTGGGGGTCTGACGTTACCAGCCCCCTAAGACCGATATGCGATACTCATAGACGAACGGACCGGACTGTACGTATATTGTCACTGTTAGGCTCAGTAGGGTTCCAGGATGAGTTCGCTCATCGGCTCCCCTTGAGGTAAGTACATGGGCAGCCGTTACGCACTGCTAGTGCCGCTGACGTGCTTGTGGTTAAACCCACTGCCAGGGTACTGATGAGTCATTAGAGTCCCCCACAGATAGTTTCTCAAGTTCGGGCGAAATGTTGTAGAGGCCGTATGGTTTTATGGCAGTGTTCGGAAAATGCACGTGCATTTATGCACGTGTCATATTTCGGGCAGATAATACTGGTGGGCTTTGGTTTAAGCCGGATCCATGTATTATACTGTGTAGATATAATATCTTTGTCTCAGTTGCATTTGTATTCGGTCGTAATACAAATGCGGGTATGTATATATTGTTACGGGGTTATCCTGAAATTCGTTTCCGGATCGCTTTTCGAAGTTGCCAGTTTTCTATCACCCGTCTTAAACATTCGGTTTAATGCGGAATTATCTTTTCTTTCTTGGGTGAGTCATGAGGGTGAGTCATGAGGAAGCTTCTAGAATTAGTGACTAGCTTGATGAGGTGTTTAGTGACTCATTGTTTGCATTAAATGGTTGATGAGGTGGTTATGTGACTCATTCATTCCATTAATTCCTTTTGTATTTGCTTAGGATATTTGTTATTGATATTTTCCTTATGGTCACCCCCTTGCTCCTACACTCACCCTCCTCCTCTCATATATGTGGCCGAGCTCCATTTTGGGGAGAAGAGGATGATGATTCATTTTGATAAAATTTCCTAGTTCAAATGATCAATCAAAAAGGCAACTTCATTAACCGTTCATCCATGGTTTTGGATGAAACAAGACAAAGTATTCTACTCATTCTCTACATCAATCTTGGACATGTCGGCTAGCAAACTTCATGTCCGAGTTGCCTCGGTTCAGAGGCGGGAGCCCGTATAAAGATCCGTTGACGTGGTGCCACCTGGATGAGGAGACCAGAGATCGAGCGAGATCGCAGATGCCGCAAAGGAGCGCGGGATGATGGCTAAAGACCGAAGGACTCGGATCGTTCGGTATAGCCTTTCTACCCACTTTGTAGTTTGTTAGTTTAGCGTTAATGGCAAGATCCAGGTTATAGTATGCGATAGCGCCAGTTATAAAAGTTTTTGTTCCGCGTTTGGCGTCAGATTGACGACCGGGGCGCTACCGTAGACTTACATGGTATCAGAGCCACGCCATTAGCCTTTACTAACTTGTTCTAACGCGTTTAAAATATCGATCGAACGAAATTTCCGAAATCGCATTTTTCATGTTAAAGTTTCTGTCGAATTTTTAAACAGTTCTAAAAATCATTTTGAGCATCTCAGAAAATCGTATAGGCTTTTTTAAGAAATCTGGTGAAATTTGGTTCAGTGACTCCACAGTACTGCCGCGGAACCGCCGCACAAACCAGGGTTTGGCCGCGGATCCGCCGCAGGTTTGGAGCATCATAGTGCCATTTTTCTACAGTAACCTCCTGCTTAGAAAATTGTGGTTTCTGGAATATTTCTTTTGGGCCCAGATTTTATTACTGTACTGCAGATGTAGGTGTGGCCCACTTCGAGAAGTTTTGTCGATCGAAATTTTAAACTTGTTAGTTTACAATACTTGCATTATATCTCCGACCGTGATTGTCATTCGAGCGGTAAACCATGTCTAATTGCTATAGCTCTTTTAGACGGGTTTGCGAACGTGACATTCGCGTTGATGTTCTGTGTTGTGCCGTGATGTTGCGGATTTGTCGTGGTGGATAGCTGTGTGCAATGGTAGTGCAGTTTGGATTTATTTGTACATTTGATATTGCAGGGTGAGCGTCTAACATGTGGACTGCCGTCTTTGCCTGTTTGTATAATATTCTTTTGGGGCACGACCGGGCTGAGGTCGATGTACCCGTTATACATATTTTTCTTTTCTGTACTAGGTTTACCCCGCGACGGAGTGTACGAATAGCCAGGTTCTGGAGGGCAACGGGTCCGCATCTCATGGCTTTGAGAGGCAGAGGGGCCTCACTCTAGAATTGGCAGACTATTCGCCATACTCGTAGGGGGTACAGGTTGACCCAAGGAGTGGTGCTCAAGTTACCGGATTCCGTGAAGTGCTGGGTGGTCCATTCACTATGCTGTGAGGGGCTGCCTCGCTTCAGGTTTTTGCAGGTAACTTGTCGCACCCGTAGGGGTCTAGGTTTCATTGCACAGGCTATCCACACGACCAGGGGAACGTCGGGTTTCAGTAGCGGCTCTGTGAAACCCGGGGATCCCAGATTATCTGTATTGTTCTGTGATGCTTATTACTTTTCTGTAATGTTGCATATTATCACGCCTGGAGCGATTATTGTATATTGGTATATATACTAGTAGATGTTGTATATGTTTTGCACCCGCGCTAGTCCAGTCCCCGCTCTGTCGTTAGTTAAGTAACCTAACGGGTGATGACGGGACCCAGTGACGAATGCGGATGGCATATACGTACATTTTATTTTCGTTCTTTTCTGGTGTGATTGATTGATGGGACTGCGTTGATTCTGATCAATGCAAAGGAAAACAAACCTGTTTGGATGTTGTTGGAACAGTTTTAAAAAGTGTTATTACAAAGACGTTTCCTTTTGTTTTGCACAGTAGTATTCGGTTGGAATATCCTGCACCTCATTCGATGAGGCAAGGGCCGATATCCCTTCACCGGGAGTAACCCCTTGGGCAGAAGTTTGCGTCAGGGTAATAACTTCACTATAGTCGATTACATGTTGCTTTGCATCGCGGTATTCAGTTGGAATATCCTGCACCTCATTCCACGGGGAAAGAGCCGAGATCCCTTCACCGGGAGTGACCTCTTTAGCAAAGGTTTTCGCCACTATAATTTTATAAAAAACTATCAGGTTCCTTCAGCGATATCAAGTTCATTACGTTAAAGGTTTTTCGCTAAAAACCAGCCGTAGCCCTCCATCATTTCATTTGGGTATTCAGTAGTATTCAAGCTATGTATTTTGACCTACGCCAAGGCATAGTGTTTGGTAGCTGCTGGGTATTCATTTGTTGCATAGATAGATGAGTTGGTTTGGGACAGTCGTTCTGCCATTTTGGCCAAAGTCAAGGGCATGTGCGAGTGGGTTCAAATTGACAAGATAATGATGGGTAGAACTTGGCATGTGTCTTATGGCATTTTTGCCTACGTCAAGGTCATAAGAGCATGGGGCAAAAATCATATCGGGAGTTTCTAAAGAAACTGAAACTTGCCAAGTATGCGCATACCTTCTGGAGTGTGATAACATGAGTGGATTCCTTCACGTTATCATGCGATGAGAGTTGGATCTCGATTCCCACTGATGAGTTAGTTTAATCTTCGGGTGATCCCGATTGATTCTTCTTTCAGGTTTGGAGGAGAATTTGACAGTACAGTGGGAGGTTTCCTGATTAGATAAAGTGATAACCATTCTGATCTAGGTTAGAGTGCACGCAGAGTGTTTCTTTTCTCTCTATCTTTGGCAGCGACCGTTGACCGGCCCTAGACCATGACTCAGTGACTAAGTTGACCGAACCTTCTTAAAATACTGGTTTTTGGATTGTCTAAGTTGTTAGTTATATGTATGCCCTAGAGGCCATTACTGTACATAGGATGTATATTGTAGTGGATGCTGGGACATATATAGGGAGGACTTTCTTGCTCGACATGATAGTATGCTATCTGGTTACCCTTTACCTTAACGTGTATACTGATTGTCTCTCTGTTACATGTTGGTAAAGCCCTTAGGATCTGTACTTGACTACCTGGACTATGATGCGGATCATACTAGTGGGGACTTGGTAGTCCATAAGTACATCCTTCACAGTCCCTAGTCGTGGGTGTATCGAGATGGGGCATCGATAATACCAGAGTAGACTAGCGTGTACCTTCTCGACCCATACAGATGGGCGATGGATGATCCCATATCCATCGGTGTTTGACATCAGAGGAGATATACGGGTGCTCAGTAGAGACTGGGTACACTGGACGGACTCGCCGAGAACTCCCAGATGGTATTATACCTCACGTCAGATGGCAGTTCTCTGGTGACACTGGTACAGAGTAGTCTGTTGACCCGAGATCGTCATAGAGTCTTGTGTGGTTCCCACTGTGCTTTGATTTCCATCTTACCACGTCCAAGAGGGCGTGCAAAACGGTGGTTTTTGGGTACAGTCCCGAGTCACATGGAGGCAATGAGCGATAGGAGGGGAGTCGTCTCTCCCGGTATATGGGGGTTGATGTTGCGCTGTGTTCGATTGGCTATAACAGGAAATCCCTGGCCAGGGTTGCTGAGATTTACTGGTAAGTGTTACCAGTAGTTTCTCGAACAGTTATAGACCTCATATCGACACGACTTATTGAGCTATTGGGGTCTGACGTTTACCACCCCTAGGCGAGATATGCGACATATCAGACGATCAGACCGGACTGTACGGTAGTGTTACTGGTCGGATTCACTGGAGTGTGAGCGGGCTTGCTCGTCGATCTTCAGATCGCTCAATACCCGGGTGGCCGTTACGTTTAGCAGACCGCTTGCGGCTTGTGGATGTTTGATATGATCATCATCCGCTGCCGGCGTATTGACGAGTCTTTAGAGTCCTACACAGAGGTTTCCTGGGTCAAGCGAAACGAAATAGGAGCGCATATGAGATATGTGCGGGACCGAGAATAATGCGTGTATGTGATACCGTATTCTATTCTCGCGATAAATATATCGAAAGGTTGTATGCGATATAACCTAGTTATCGATTCAAGCGTTGATTCGATAAGCCGATATATTAGATACCAGTCGGTTATGTGCGCATGACCGGATCATTGAATCAAGTGTTGATTTAATGATTTAATGTATAATTATATATTTGATATATTACTTTGCATTAACTAGTATCGGTTCACTTTAGACGGATTTTCTCACTTGGTTCGTGCGCATTGCATATGCGATATGTTTTTGTGCACTTGATTGTATCATGTTTGATGATACAAGTCAAGCTAGGGTTCAAGTGTAAAGATTAAACCTTGGTTAATGAAATGGTTAGGGTTTATAATTCATTATTCATTTATCTTATTTAATTATCTTTTTATTTTTGATAAATGAATAAAAGAAAAGAGAAAAGAATGGTTGCTAGATTTGGAGTTTAGTTGAAACTTCATGAAGCTTTGATAAAGTCAACCATACTTATCTCATCCTTAACCCTAACCATTCTCACTAACCATGATTCATTCTCTACACTTGACCATGGTTAGAATTATGATAAGAATTCATTTTCTTTTCATTTTCTATTAACTTATCATAATGTTTTTCTTCTTCTTCTTCATGCTTCAAGTGAAGAAGCTTGAAGTCCATCAATGGTGATTGATGCATATGAGTGAGAAATCCAATTCTAAAGTCTACCCACTTCCTATTTCTTCATCCTCTACCTCTTGCCAAGTAGTAGAGTGTGTTTCCTTCACAAGTTTCATGACTTGTTGAAGGTGGAGCTTGATTCATCGATGCCTCGACGTAGATCATCTTCGGCATGGACATCGACGACCTAGCTTGCCCATTCTCCGACGAAGCCGATCCTAGAGCCCAGATTCGATTTGGACAGCGGAGAGGACCTCGTTGCGGAGCTATGGAGGTGGAGCACCGGATCTACAAAGGTTGTATTTCCGTATTTTATATAGTTAACTGTTAACTAGTTCTTGTTCGCCTAGAAATCTAGTATACGATCCGTTGTTTAGGGTTTGTAGGCACCATATTTTTTGAAATTGCCATGGTTGATGGCTTGGGAGACCTCACTAGTGTGCCTAGGAACCCTGCAGTGGTATCAGAGCCTAGCTAGAGCCTTAGGCGAAGTCCAGACGGAAATTGAAGTCCGAACGAACCCGGAATTCCAAATCGATATTGCTCTCTGTACAATTTTTAAAAACAGGGATTTTTATATATTAAAAATATTCAGTAAACTCAGCAGGAGATTATAAGGACAACTGAAAAATTCGTAGCCCTAATTCCTTTATAGCACCGCGCTTCCGCGGCACGAGCATGGCTCGTGCGGCGGAAGAGCGGCCGATTTGTCGTTTTGCGCTACAAATTTTGTACAGTAATTCCTATTCTGCTGTTCTGGTTTTCCTGGATATTTTTGATATTTTTTCAAGAGTTGATTTTTCTGCAGTTGTTTTGGGAATTCGGTGTTTCGATCGGGGTATCAAATTTTGTCCGTGTGGCTTTCCGGATAAATTTTAGAATATGTTAAAAAGTTCGACCGGATATAAATACCCAACTTTTCCCCTGTCGGGAAATTTCCAAGTGTTGGATTTTTCCGTAGTTTGACGACGTTCTAAGTAGTGCAAGTAACGCGATGGTCCCTCTAGAAGACACAAACCTTAACTCGATTATGTGACCGTCTTGAACTGCCCTTTGAACCTTCGGGTTTGGGGCAGTACGGCGTGCCACATGTGAGGCGTTGGCTTGACCCTTCTACGGCTGGATCGTTGGTACTGAGGCACGAACGGAATGTTGTTAGACTTGTTTCATGTGTTGATCTGTATCGGGAAAACTTGGGTGTTAGAATGTTCGATCGGAAAGTTTAACATTTTCTATTTATCTGGAATGGGATACAATAATTGGAATTCACAATGAGTTATATGATAACTAAATGAATGTTATAAACATAGCAGTTTAGTCTCACTTGATCGGTTGCCACGGAATTTTGATGTGATCAAAAGTCCGTCGCAATCACGTAGCGTACGCGGATACTCACCGGGTAAACTTAATAGACAGCCTCGCTCCATAGCCCCGACCAAGTGACTGTAGGAGAACCCCGTCGCCGAAAGCATCCGTCCGGGTGCTCGCGGTAGCGGTGTTCCGCCTTGGTGCACTTCGTCGCCGGTATCGGGGGTGCAGCCGTCTACTGAAGTTTGCGACGAGCATTCGATCAGGATGTCGGGAATCTTGTTGAATTGCCCGACTTGATATTGAAAAGAGTTTTCGATTTTGAGACTAAAATGCGGGGTTTATAATTGTTAGGCATGCGATGTCTAAGTAATTCATTTGGTCAGGCATGCGATGTCTGAAGAGATTGCGGATTCCAACTGTTGTAGTTTTACACTTTCTTTTATGTGACCGTAAGTGTAATATGTGATATCGCCGGTTTCGTTGCTATATGTCAACGACAATTGGGATGGACATATTTACTTACGTTGATGACATGTGATGTTATGTGTTGCTGGATATGTTATATTGGATCGTCGTGTTTGAATAGCCGGGGGTTTTTTATGTGAGATGAGTGTTTTTCATTTTCATTCATGTAAAAACTTGTATGTAATATTCTTTTATTGGGGCGCTTCCTGGTTGCGGAAGTTGTCACCGTTTGTATATTATTTACTTTTCCGCACTAGGATAGACCCAAGGAGGAGGGCACAAGTAACCGGGTTTTGGAGTCCAGTGGGAGACCAACTCGAGGAGTCGAGTCCGGGTCTCCTAACTCCAGAATTGGTAGGGTTGCTTGCCGCTCTCGTAGGGGTCTAGGGGTGTGGGTTTGGCTATTCATCACGACCGTGGAATCCGTGTTTTATACTGGCTCGTATTGAAAACACGGACGTCCTAGTATATCCAATATTTCATATGATTCTTCTGCTGCGATATCTGTGATGAGATCATGTGATGTTTCTGTGATGGATATAGTATATAGTATATATGATATATTATATAGACGTTACTTATGTTTTACACCCGCGCTAGCCCTGCCCTGCTCTGCCGTTAGTTACCTAACCTAACGGTGCACGAGGGGACATCGAGGCGAATGCGGATGGCATAAGTGTATGTCATATCTATCTGTGATGTTTAGGTACTTAAATGATGGGACTTCATTAATGTGATTAATGAAATTAAAAGAAACCTAAGATGTTGTAGAATCGAATTTCAAAATAAAACAGGTAGCTACAGTTCTTGCTTTGCACAGCGGTATATGCGATATATCCTGCACCTTATTCGATGAGGAAAGGACCGAGATCCCTTCACCGGGAGTGACTCCTTTAGCAATAACTGGAAGATGCTACACACTCGGTTTGTCTTTTGATTGCTTTTAAGAGTTTTTGCTTTGCACAGTGATATATATGATATATCCCGCACCTCATTCGACGAGGAAAGGACCGACGATCCCTTCACCGGGAGTGACTCCTTTAGCAAAACTAGAAAAGCCTCAAAAACACTCCATTTCAAAATTCATTTGATTCTACAACGATATCAAGTTCATTACGCAATAGGTTTTTAGAAAAACCTGTCGTAGCCCTCCGTCATTTCAGATAAGTTGTATATAGTATTCGTGCTGCATTTGTTGGCTTTCGTCAAGGTGCAGTGTGCGGTAGCTATATGCTGCTTATCTGCTAGCATACGATGCGATTGGATTAGGGTAGTCGTGCGGCTTTGTTGGCTTTCGTCAAGGGTCGTGCGGGTGGGTTTAATTCGATCAAGAAATGTACGGGTTGAACTTGACTAGCGGGCTATGGTTTGTTGGCTTTCGTCAAGGTCATAGCACGCTAGGGGCAAAATATTATCGGGAATTTCAAGTGTTGAAATTTGCAATGAGATTGCATACCTTCTATGAGATAGTTGGATCCCGATACCCGCTGCGAGTAAGTGTTACTCCTGGGAGAGTTTTATACATTACAATTAGCCGATCAAGTAGGTGTCTAGAAAGGTGTCAACGGGGTTACGCCTCTGGGAAAACGAGGTTTACATTAATTAGGTTCGTGCGAAAGCACGGGGGACCTCCCTCAAAGTACCGACACTGGCCTGGCTGAAAGATTGGCGAACTTGTAGTGTGTAATTAATCCCGGCTAGTCTTTCCTTTTAGGGTTTGAAGGAAGATTTGATAAAAAGCAGTGGGAGCCATCCTGATTAGATAAAAAAAAAACCAATCTATTCTTGATAGAGCGCACGCTGAGTGTTTTCTTCTCTCTCTCTCCAGGTAGCGACCATATCACGCCTTAATCAAGATAATAATACGGATTGTTGACCGAACCCGCTTGTTATACTGAGCTGGGGAACGTTGGTCCCGCTCCAACTTATAAATATTATAAGACAGAGCAGGAAATTGGGGAATACCAGATTTTCTATGCCGCCCAAACGAAGAGAGTGCATGTTGATGCATCATCTTCGGGTGTGTTCATTATACAGAACTGTTTCTCAGTATCCTCTACGTCCTGGGTATGTGATACCAGATCAGGATCCCAGATATGTAATCTGTTACATAGGGCTACAGATAGGTAGAGAACTGAGAACGGGTGATAAGTTTCATGAGGCAGAAAACGGGGCAAGAGTTGCAGCCAAGTCTGTCGGTCACTGTCACCCTGTATTACCAATACATTGATTCTGAACGAATGTTGTTAGATACCGAACCTGATATACCAAATCATATCACTCTCTTTGTTAGTAAAGAAAGGATATAATTTTGTATTGTTGGATAATGTTTTGAACATTTCCTATATCAAAAGTTGATCGTATCAGGCACGTTATCTAAAAGCGTTGAAGTTCTAAATCAAACTACAGTTCTTAGTATACAGAACACACACACAAGAAGAATAGTTCAGAAATGAACGAATTCTTCTTGAAGCATTGTAGACTAGGTCAGATCAATGTGACCCGACTAGCTAGAGTTACATTTAGATGCATATTTAAATCAGTTTGAATTTACATCTTGTGAAACTCGCCAGTCATGTCACAAAGATAAGATGACCACAGCTCCGTTTACTGGAAACAGAGAAAGAGTTAGTAAACTCTTGGGATGATACATGTTGATGTATGTTAGGTCCCCTGTCTACAAATGCCAGGACTGGTTCTTTGTACTTCATTACGTTCTCTGATGATCTTTCGAGTTTCAGACCTATGTTCCTGTTGAAACACAAGTCCGAACCTTTTGAGATATTCACAGAATATAAGTTAGAAGTAGAGAACCAAAATACGGGTATAAGTATTATGTCCTTTGATGTGATCAAGGAGGAGAATACTTGAGCACGGAATTCCTGGATTATTCTAAAGGAGAATGAGATTCTCTCTCGGCATTACTCCTCCGTATACACCACAGCACGTTGGTATATCGGGGCGGAGCAATCACACCCTATATGATAAGGTGTGCTCTATGATGAGTAATACTGAGTTACCTGTTTCCTTTAGGGTGTTATGCACTTGAGAAGCTGCATACCTATTGAATAGGGTTCTAATCAAATCAGTTGCCTACCACTTCATATGTGATATGGAATGGGAAGAACCCATGTCTTAAGTTAGTTAAGATTTGGGGATTGTCCGGCCTATGTCTAAAAGCAAAATCCGGACAAGCTCGAGGCAAGGTCAGTTATGTACAACTGGAAAGGTTCCAGCTATACAAACTACAGCTGATGATTTGATAGAACCAAAGTATTCAGTAGAAACCAACGAACCTCAGCCTCTCCGCCGATCTAGTAGGGTTCCTCACCCACCTGAGAGATACTTCGGTTTCTCTATGACAGTGGGAGCGAGGATTGCATCATGAGATGATGACCCAACTAGTTTCGAGCTGGCCATCGAGAGTAAGACTCTGTAAGAATGGCTGGATGCTTAGCGATCTGAGATGGAATCCTTATACACCAACAAAGTATGGACTTTGGTTGCTATATCTGAAGGGTTAAATCCCCATCAGGAGCAAGTATATCTGGAGAAGATTACTTGGTGTAGATGGAAAAGTTGAGACTTTCAAAGCTAGACTTGTTAAAGGTTTTCTTCATTGACCAGGCGTGGATCATGATGAAACCTTTTCAAGGATCTATGCTTAAGTCCATCCAGATCCTACTTACCACGGCTACATACCATGACTACGATATCTGGTGGTTGGGTGTCTTGACTGCTTTTCTAAATGATGATTTAGAAGAGTGCGTCTGTAAGTACACAGCCAGAGGGCTTCGTAAACAGTGGGAGCAGCGGAAACATGTGCAAGATGCTTTATAGGATAAAGCAGGCATCGCGGAGTTGGAACGTCTGTTTTGATGAAGTAGTCAAAGAGTTTGACATCATCAAAATGGTAGATGAACCTTGTATAAACAAAAAGGTAGTAGGGAGTATGGTGACGATCCTCGTAGAGTACGTGGATGACATACTCTTGATGGGGAAGGAGTTTCCTATGCTACGCTCGGTCAATCTCCGCTTATCACTATGATTCTCCATATAGGATCAAGATGATACCTCCTAAATCCTGGATTTTGGATCTATGAGATAGATCTAAATGGATGTTAGGATACTCACTAGATGTAGTGAGATGGTATCAACCGATCCTGGGAAGAATCACTGGAATTGTTCCAGTGTGATAAAGACGACTGAATGTCAGTCACAGGCTTTGTCTTTACCCTCAGTAAAGGGACGGTATGTTGGAAGAGTTCCAAACTAGATACCGTGACATACTAGACGATAAAGGCAGGATACATCGCTACTTAAGATGCTACCAAAGAGGTTGTTTGGATGTATAATGGTTCATGAGATGAACTATGTTCCTCCCATTGTGTGACAATGAAGTTGTGGCTTAAGCCAAGGAACGCCGGTCCCATCAATGATCCAGACTTATTCTAAGGCAGTATCACCTGATCATGGAGATAGTTGATCTCCAGGGTGATCGAGGTAAGGAGAGTAGACTCAGAGGACAACACAGCGGATCCACTCACAAAGGCCTGTTCCCAGAGAGAGACACTTTTATGGGATGGTTGAGTATGAGATACTACAACCACTGCTACAGATGGCCCTAGTGCAAGTGGGAGATTGTTAGTTATATGTATGCCCTAGAGGCCATTACTGTACATAGGATGTATATTGTAGTGGATGCTGGGACATATATAGGGAGGACTTTCTTGCTCGACATGATAGTATGCTATCTGGTTACCCTTTACCTTAACGTGTATACTGATTGTCTCTCTGTTACATGTTGGTAAAGCCCTTAGGATCTGTACTTGACTACCTGGACTATGATGCGGATCATACTAGTGGGGACTTGGTAGTCCATAAGTACATCCTTCACAGTCCCTAGTCGTGGGTGTATCGAGATGGGGCATCGATAATACCAGAGTAGACTAGCGTGTACCTTCTCGACCCATACAGATGGGCGATGGATGATCCCATATCCATCGGTGTTTGACATCAGAGGAGATATACGGGTGCTCAGTAGAGACTGGGTACACTGGACGGACTCGCCGAGAACTCCCAGATGGTATTATACCTCACGTCAGATGGCAGTTCTCTGGTGACACTGGTACAGAGTAGTCTGTTGACCCGAGATCGTCATAGAGTCTTGTGTGGTTCCCACTGTGCTTTGATTTCCATCTTACCACGGCCAAGAGGGCGTGCAAAACGGTGGTTTTTGGGTACAGTCCCGAGTCACATGGAGGCAATGAGCGATAGGAGGGGAGTCGTCTCTCCCGGTATATGGGGGTTGATGTTGCGCTGTGTTCGATTGGCTATAACAGGAAATCCCTGGCCAGGGTTGCTGAGATTTACTGGTAAGTGTTACCAGTAGTTTCTCGAACAGTTATAGACCTCATATCGACACGACTTATTGAGCTATTGGGGTCTGACGTTTACCACCCCTAGGCGAGATATGCGACATATCAGACGATCAGACCGGACTGTACGGTAGTGTTACTGGTCGGATTCACTGGAGTGTGAGCGGGCTTGCTCGTCGATCTTCAGATCGCTCAATACCCGGGTGGCCGTTACGTTTAGCAGACCGCTTGCGACTTGTGGATGTTTGATATGATCATCATCCGCTGCCGGCGTATTGACGAGTCTTTAGAGTCCTACACAGAGGTTTCCTGGGTCAAGCGAAACGAAATAGGAGCGCATATGAGATATGTGCGGGACCGAGAATAATGCGTGTATGTGATACCGTATTCTATTCTCGCGATAAATATATCGAAAGGTTGTATGCGATATAACCTAGTTATCGATTCAAGCGTTGATTCGATAAGCCGATATATTAGATACCAGTCGGTTATGTGCGCATGACCGGATCATTGAATCAAGTGTTGATTTAATGATTTAATGTATAATTATATATTTGATATATTACTTTGCATTAACTAGTATCGGTTCACTTTAGACGGATTTTCTCACTTGGTTCGTGCGCATTGCATATGCGATATGTTTTTGTGCACTTGATTGTATCATGTTTGATGATACAAGTCAAGCTAGGGTTCAAGTGTAAAGATTAAACCTTGGTTAATGAAATGGTTAGGGTTTATAATTCATTATTCATTTATCTTATTTAATTATCTTTTTATTTTTGATAAATGAATAAAAGAAAAGAGAAAAGAATGGTTGCTAGATTTGGAGTTTAGTTGAAACTTCATGAAGCTTTGATAAAGTCAACCATACTTATCTCATCCTTAACCCTAACCATTCTCACTAACCATGATTCATTCTCTACACTTGACCATGGTTAGAATTATGATAAGAATTCATTTTCTTTTCATTTTCTATTAACTTATCATAATGTTTTTCTTCTTCTTCTTCATGCTTCAAGTGAAGAAGCTTGAAGTCCATCAATGGTGATTGATGCATATGAGTGAGAAATCCAATTCTAAAGTCTACCCACTTCCTATTTCTTCATCCTCTACCTCTTGCCAAGTAGTAGAGTGTGTTTCCTTCACAAGTTTCATGACTTGTTGAAGGTGGAGCTTGATTCATCGATGCCTCGACGTAGATCATCTTCGGCATGGACATCGACGACCTAGCTTGCCCATTCTCCGACGAAGCCGATCCTAGAGCCCAGATTCGATTTGGACAGCGGAGAGGACCTCGTTGCGGAGCTATGGAGGTGGAGCACCGGATCTACAAAGGTTGTATTTCCGTATTTTATATAGTTAACTGTTAACTAGTTCTTGTTCGCCTAGAAATCTAGTATACGATCCGTTGTTTAGGGTTTGTAGGCACCATATTTTTTGAAATTGCCATGGTTGATGGCTTGGGAGACCTCACTAGTGTGCCTAGGAACCCTGCATAAGTTGCATAAGTCATTGCCGCTCCTTCTTTTACCCTTTGCATTTCTCAGAACACCCCGTATTACTACGGACATCCACTTCCATTGGATAGATCCATCGTATGGTTATATAAGAACTCGAAGGTACTTCTTCGAGGATGGATCCAGGTTCAGGAGAAATTGAATTGGTTTATTCAGTTGTCTTTTATTATCATCTTCTCTCAGGTTGCGAAGGCTCCTTAGTTTAGGAGAGTACACCTATTACGCTTATTGGATAGTCTTCTTCCAAACCATAGGCAGGTGCCGAAAGGTAGGGAATGAAGAAAACCAATTAGCCTAAATAGGGTGTACAAAAGGTAATAACTAAAGACAAAATAAAGGGATTAGAAAGAGGGCAAACTAAATTGCGACTGTTATCATTCACGAACAAACCACGTTGTTCATCGCCACTTCTATTTCACCTTTGCTTTTTTCTCCAGTTCGGGAGAAATAGAATAAGGTATTATTCAGTTGTCTTTTATCATCACCTTCTCTCAAGTTGCGAGTACTCCTTGGTTTAGGAGAGTACACCTATTATGCTTACTGGATAGTCTTCTTCCAAACCATAGGCTGGTGCCGAATGATAGGGAAGGAAGAAAACCACTTAGCCTAAAGGGGTGTACATAAGGTAATGAATAAAGACAAATAAAGGGATTTGGAGAGATGACAAAGAAATATACGGTTACAGTCATGAATAGGATTATGGAAGAGGCATTACTAGGAATATCAGAATACCCCTACGAAACATTTTCATGTTTCAGTGCATTGTTAAAGGAAAACTGTTTTCCCGATTAGATACTTACTCCAGGGTATGTATTTACCAGGTATGATTCTCACATCTGTATGGTTTTACAGATGATGAGTGGGAGTAAGTTATTAGGAATTCGTTGTAATTGGTGATATTTGAGGAAATCGCCTGGGTTTTTGCCGGACGGCAAGTATTTGGTTTTGAGTATCCGTTGTTGTGCACCAATTTCAAAATGCTATATCTGTACGTTTATTTTAATAAAGTGAGATATAACTTTTTGAAATTATGTCCGTGACATTTACCTATATCAGTTGACGATTGGGAAAGGAGCGTTGAACAACGGAGTAGTTCTTAACCATAAGTACAGTTTTCAACCTGTGATGCACTGGTTTTGAGTTATTCGACTCAGGGGACTTATACAGAGTATTATATGCTGTCCAGTGTCCATAAGAACAAAGGGGTTGGTCCTTTTACTATGTTCTATTTACTTGTGACTTCTCTAGTTTTTAGACAAGTCTTTCGTAGAAATACAATGACTAGGTTTTGAGAAGTTATAGGTATAGGAATAAAGTAGAGAACCAGATATCGCAAGTATCGGGATTCTTCAAAGAGATCGAACATGTAGATACTTGTGAATGGTATTCAGTTGATAGCAATGGTTTTGAGAAACTTGTTTCTCTTTCAGGTTACTCATAATTGGATGTATTCCTAAGTTGAGTAATACTGATTAGCCTCTCTCCATTAAGATAATATGCATTGGAGACAGCTGCATGATTTGAATCCGGTTCTAATTGAATAAGTGCTAAAGTTTCTATATTGGATATAGAATGGTTCATATCTTAACGATGTTAAGGTACGGGGAGTTGTCCGGCTTATGCTTAAAACCAGGTTCTGGATAACTCAAGGCACGTTTCTATAATGGCAGTTTGTGGGTTGACCCAGGCTATCATGAGGGTTGACTTTCTATCATCTGGAAGATCAATAGTGATATTGTTCTTGACTCGCCATAGTTTTAGTAAAATGGATTTTTTCAGAAAACAGTAGTGGGAGTATGGTAGAACTGGAAGTGATTCCAGAACCGCAAACGATTACGGAAAATTTAATATGACCTAAAGATTCAATCAGGTTTGACATTCCATTAGCCACTCCGCAGATATGATAAGTAACCTCAGACACCCGAGAGGTACTCCGGTAGCCTCAAGGACGGTGACAGGAAGGTTCTTGTTTGCCCAGACTTGACACTACTGTTGTTCCAGGCTATGAGACCCGGCAGGAGGTTAAGTATAGTGTTGTTCTAAACTAGCTTTAGAAGTGCACGTATATATTATTCTGCCAGAGGGTTGTTGTGGTCAGTGGGAGCAGCGGAAGCATAGTGGGCAAGTAGCTTATGTCTATTTATAGACTTGAGCAGATATAGCGGAGATTGATCATCTAATTTTGATGTGACAGTCATGGCTTTGACTTCATCAGAATAGGGGATGGATCTGTTAAGAAGGCAGTAGGGTGTGATGTCCTGGTATTTGGATGACATACATAAAGTAGGAAGTAAAATTCCTATACTACGATCGGTTGTACTGTGGTTGTCACACAGTTGTTTCTCTTCAAAGGATATGGATATAATATCTGACATTCTGGTTACTAGATCTATGGTTTTAGATCTAGATTTAGGTAGTTTCCCAATATTGGTACTTTGACAGTATTCTAATAGTATTTTAGAATAGATGACTCCTGGCATGGTGGTGTACCTGCAGATTATGGAGTCACCCTCTCTAAAGGTGTCTTACAGACTAAAGGGGAGAGAGATGTGCATGATTAGCATATCACTTTCTTAGGCAATTGAGTCAATCGTGAGATTTCAAGTACCACACCAGATGTTGCTTTTGCACTAGATGCAATAAGTTTGTATTAATCCAATCCTGGAGAAACATAAGGAAGCAGTTTTAGAACATAAGTGAATGTTCTACGGATTTGATGACGACAGCCTCCTTCGGGAGACGGTTATCATTCCAGGCTTCAAAGGTGACATGGATGACAGAGTGATTGTCAGAGTTATAGTTTTCCCTCTGACAAGGGACAGTATTTCCAAGAGGATACTGTCGAAAGCATGGTACTGGATACTGATTAGTTTCAGTCATCGATACAGTCTAAGAAGTTTGGATTAGGAGTTCATTTATGAACTAGGACCCATCAGATATCCAGACATATTCTAAGACAGGTATTACTCAATTCGGGAGATGGCTTTCTCTGCGAACTTGAGATTAAGAGAGACATAGAAAAAAACATCGGGGCTGATCCACTCGCTGAGGCTATTTCTCGAACACAAGAGTTTTACAAACGGGCTTTGTGAAACTGATTATTAGAGGAGTTGGATGTTCTGTATCACACGGGCTGTGAGTATGCGACATTTCAATAATTAGCCTTAAGTGCAAGTGGGAGATTGTTGGATATAGTGCCCTCAAAGTCAATTATTGGATCGCAGGTACGTGATTGCAATGATTGAGGAGGACCTATACCGGTAGCACAGTCTTACTCGAGATGATAATATGCTATCTGGTTTGCCTTTATCAGTAGTGTACAGGTTCAGGTGACTGATCACTATTACACGTTGATAGAGCCCTTAGGATCTTGCTAGACTACCAACAGTATGATGGCGATCATATACGTGAGAGTTGGGTAGTCTATAAGCACATCCTTAATTGTGGTCCCTAGTCGTGGGAGTTTCGAGATAGGGCATCGATACTCCGGAGTAGACTAGTGTATACAGTCGAGACCCTGACGAGGGGCGGTGGCTGGTCTCACTAGCCACTGGTGTCAGTTGGATCACCTAAGATGTATACAGGTGCTCATTGGGTTATGAGTACACCGGACAGGACACGCCGGGAACCTGCTAGTTGGTATTTATACCTAGCGTCAGATAGCAGTTCCTTGGTGACATGTGTACATGTTAGTTCATCGACCTAAGGTCGTCATTTGTCTCGTGTGAGTTCCCGCTGTGCTTTAATTTCTACCCTACCACGGCTTAAAGGAGTCGTGCAAACAGGTCTTTTTTAGGTACAGTCCCGAGCCACATGAAGGAAAGTGAGCGGATCGGCAGGGGATTCGTCTCTTCCAGTATTGGGGGTGAGGTCGCGCTGAGTCTAGGAGAGCCAAGCCATTACACAAAGCCCTCGGCCGAGGCAGGAGATTTACTGGTAGGTACTCCAGTAGTATCTCAGGGTGTTCTGGGCTACACTCCGACACGACTTATACCGCTATTGGGGGTCTGACGTTACCAGCACCCTAGGCCCGATATGCGATACTCATAGACGAACAGACCGGACTGTACGTATATTGTCACTGTTAGGCTCAGTTGGGTTCCAGGATAAGTTCGCTCATCGGCTTCCCTTGAGGTCAGTACATGGGCAGCCGTTACGCACTGCTAGTGCCGCAGACGTGCTTGTGGTTAAACCCACTGCCAGGATACTGATGAGTCATTAGAGTCCCCCACAGATATTTTCCCAAGTTCGGACGAAACGTTGTAGAGGCCGTATGGTTTTATGGCAGGGTTCGGAAAATACATGTGCATTTATGCACGTGTCATATTTCGGGCAGATAATACTGGTGGGCTTTGGTTTAAGCCGGATCCATGTATTATACTGTGTAGATATAATATCTTTGTCTCAGTTGCATTTGTATTCGGTCGTAATACAAATGCGGGTATGTATATACTGTTACGGGGTTATCCTGAAATTCGTTTCCAGATCGCTTTTCAAAGTTGCCAGTTTTCTATCACCCGTCTTAAACATTCGGTTTAATGCGGAATTATCTTTTCTTCCTTGGGTGAGTCATGAGGGTGAGTCATGAGGAAGCTTCTTGAATTAGTGACTAGCTTGATGAGGTGTTTAGTGACTCATTATTTGCATTAAATGGTTGATGAGGTGGTTATGTGACTCATTCATTCCATTAATTCCTTTTGTATTTGCTTAGGATATTTGTTATTGATCTTTTCCTTATGGTCACCCCTTTGCTCCTACACTCACCCTCCTCCTCTCATATATGTGGCCGAGCCCCATTTTGGGGAGAAGAGGATGATGATTCATTTTGATAAAATTTTCTAGTTCAATTGATCAATCAAAAAGGCAATTTCATTAACCGTTCCATGGTTTTGGATGAAACGAGACAACGTATTCTACTCATTTTCTACATCAATCTTGGACATGTCGGCTAGCAAACTTCATGTCCGAGTTGCCTCGGTTTAGAGGCGGCAGCCCGTATAAAGATCCGTTGACGTGGTGCCACCTGGACGAGGAGACCGGAGATCGAGCGAGATCGCAGATGCCGCAAAGGAGCGTGGGGTGATGGCTAAAGACCGAAGGACTCGGATCATTCGGTATAGCCTTTCTACCCACTTTATAGTTTGTTAGTTTAGCGTTAATGGCAAGATTCAGATTATAGTATGCGATAGCGCTAGTTATAAAAGTTTTTGTTCCGCGTTAGGCGTCAGATTGACGGCTGGGGCGCTACCGTAGACATACAAGGAGCGCCATCTGCTTCATGTTAGCGGCTTGCTCTGTGGCTTCTTTATCCTTTCTTTCTAGTACCCTCCGCAGGAACACCGTATCGGTCTCCTGATCCTGGCGCTGCTCAGACGATACTTCCGGGCTTTCTTTCTTCCCAGTGTATGCGGCCATCCTTGTCAACATCTCATGGAGCTTTTGTTATTGCTCTTGAGCTTTTGTCACAGACCGTGTTAGTGGTCGATGACCTGCGGAAGTACGATTTTCCTCTTTGCTGGAAGCCATGTACACCGTGTGCACTACCATGCCCCCAGACTTGGAGCGTTTGGGGTCTTCTGCCTTTGATATTTGCTGCCAGCATGGGGATCTTCTCCGTCCTTCTCCTCCTGTAGGAGGTCGAGGTAGAGGGGGCCGTTGTAGCAGGAACCCACGCAGATGATACCTTCCGTGGTACGACGGAGGGATGGTCTTCCTCTTGCCGAGCCTTCGTCTTCTTCAGTCGGCGAGAGTAGTCTTTATCGATCACAGAATCTTGGACCTTCCGCCAGAGTCTGTGAATTTTGGAGGACAACCGCTGAGGGGGTTGCTCCGGTTTTTCCTACGTTGTGTTTTCAACAGGCAGAGAAGACTTCTTCAGTACAGCGGTTGGAGAGTTCTTGCGCCCCTCCTGAGCAGCTCGAAGCTGTTCCCAGTTAAAACGGCAGCGTCAATTTCCACCGTTGGAGCTGGTGGGGTAAGTCCAGAGGGGGAACTGCCCCCAGCTTTCCTCACTCTACGCCAGTGGAGACGTCGAGCATATCTTGTAGGCGGGATTGCCTCAGTTATGGAAGCGGTCTCGTCATGCCCCCTGCTTTGATGAAGGGCTGTTGTCGGTGTCAGCCTGTCGAAGACTAAGGTCCGCTGAGAGGGAATAGTCAATCTGTCGAAGGCAGACTTTCTGGCAGGGGAAGCATTTTTAACGACCTCGCCTGCAGCAGGAGTTGGAACGGCCAGTCTTGCGAAGACCGATCCCTTAGTAGGAGAAGCTCCATTGACGACTTCGTCTATCGGAACACGAATGGCTATCTGCTTCGGGATAACCCCTTCAGGTATTGCAGTCCTCTTTGCAGGCCCACTGGAGCTGTAGCTCAGCCTGTTAAAGACCAAGGCATTAGAATTGGACGACCCGTTGAGAGGGGCCGTGGTAGTTGCAAGCCGATCGAAGACCGACTTCTTTGGAGCCTCTCGTGATGGTATTGAAGCTCATTGGCAGGAGCATGGTCCCGAAGAACAATCCAGTGGTGGCCTGAGTCACTTGCTCAATTGGCATTACAAAGATGGAGGCCGCTTGGGGCCCGTAAGTCACTCCTCCAGCGGGGACAGAGTGGGAGTTGCCGTTCCAGTTGGTGTAAAAGCCATAGATATATTTTCTTTTCTGCATGGAGCAAGACAACAAATCTTAGTACCTCGAATCCAGGGGCAACCGTATTGAACCGTGATTCGTTCGCGAACACGACGCATAAAGTGTGGAGTGGAAAAAGGAAGAGGTCACACTAGGCGTGCCAGAATCTGTTTACCGCCGAAAACCGGGAAGACAGACGTCTTACCTGAATTTGGGGGCAAATGCTATTTAGGTTTATCCGTCCACCACTCCGAAGATGCCAAGATAATTTATGGCACCGTGTATCGAAGGTTTGGACGGATGCGGCCGTTGTAGCAGACTTCGTCAGATTCCCCCTCTTTTGCGAGGGGTTTTTGATTGTGGGGACGCCCTTCCCTGCAGGCGCAAGCCCTGCAGTTAATTACATTACCGCGTAGTGGTAACCACTTTCTCCTGCTCGTGAAGGTCACTTCATGTCATGTGTGTTTGTTTTAGTTTTGGTTTCCCGTGGATTGTATATGGAGACTAATTTGTGTTGTCACCCGTAAGGCGTGGATTAGTCCAAATCCGTATGTTATTAGATTTGGGTTTGGGTTAATTTAACGAACACTAATCTTGTTTGAGACTAAGTTCAACTTAAATGTTTGTTGAGGATACATTAGTCTAATTTTAGATTAAGATCTACTCAATAGGATTTTGGGATCATTCAGACCCAACAAAAAAGCATTTGGGCTCTATTGCTTTAGTTTAAGGACGTTACGGTCCGTAGCTAGTTTAAGGACATTGCGGTCCATAGGAATGTGCTCATGGATTTGGGAGTGCACCAAAGAGCTGTTGGTTGTCAGGACCCTCCATCTCTCTGAAGACGTTGAAGAATTACAATGACATGTATCAGAGGTGTGGAGAGATGTACCCTTGAACTGAACCCCAGATTGAAGTGAGAGATCATGGTAGAACGAACATCATTTTAAATACCAACTGTCAGGAGATCATTAGTCATATTTGGAACTAAGATCGATTTGGGGAGAACCTGAGCATAAGAGGGCTTGGTTGATTGGTGATTAAAAGGGTTTTGGCCTCGGGAGACTTGGTTAATTTGGGCTAAGGTTGGCCTCCCATAGTGTTAAACACTGATATTTGTTTGGTGCTCACGTGCTCCCACGTGAGGCTCTTAAGCAGTGTTAAACACTGAAATTTGGAGTGCTCACGTGTGGCACGTGAGGCGCCTGAAAATTGGGCTTTGCTTCTTTGAGTTTATTCCCTTCTTCTTTTATAAGTGCTAAGCACTATTGGGGGTCACGTGGGAGCACGTGAGGCGCCCCAAAATGGGAACTATCTTTGATTTATTCCCCTTTTCCTTTTATAAGTGCTGAGCACTATTGGGGGGCACGTGGGATTACGTGACTCGATCTTAGTCATTCTTTTTTGTTCCTCAGAGATGCTCACGTGGGAACATGTGATCTGTCGTAATAGCGTTGAACACTAATCATTTCTTTTATGTGCATGGAAATCTTGATTTAAGTTTTGAGCATTTTTGATCCCTTATTTTGATGAGAATTAAATTCTTATATAGGGTTAAACCCTATTTTTATCAGAGGAATTGTATTCATATATCTTTGGGAAGAATTAAATTCTTCAAACTTAGTTCTTTCCTCTAAGTTTTGAGTCTGCATGACAGAATCTTCCCAATGAGAATTAAATTCTCAATTTGTGGGGAGATCTGCTTCTGCGGACCTCAACCAGAGGAAGAACTAAGTTATTTTTAGAAGAGTTAAACTCTTGAAATGGCGAAGAAGAGACAAAATGATCTCTATGTCTTTCTTCTTACTTAGGGTTTCTTTTCTAAAAAGAGCTCTTCTTCTTTTTATTTGTTTCTCAAATCTTATGGGGGGGGTCTCCTCTGTACAAGACTTGAAGTCTTGGGTCCTTTATATAGTAGAAGCAAGTTTGTTAATTTATTTAAGGAAATCTTTTATTGAGGAATTTTTAATTGATTTCGGGATTTTATTCACCGTTGGATCTTTGATCCAAGGACTTCTGTTTTACAGAAAATATTTTTCTTGTTTTTAACAAGATTGGGAAAATATTGAAGTTGAGTTTATTTTTCTTGTTTTTAACAAGATTTTTTAATCGAAAATTTTTACAAAAATGTAAAAACTTTGTCGTCAAGTTAGCTAATAGGGTAACTTAGATTTTTTTCCGAAAGTTGAGTTGATACATTAGAAATAACTAAATCCTAGGGTTAGGAATTGAAAACCCTAAAATTAACCCTCATTTTGTTTAACATTGGTAATTATACATCCTTACAGTTTTTTTTTATAAAAGTAGGTAATCTTGAGTTCAGTTCTTGAGTTAAGTCAAGATAAAGGGAAAGTATTGAAGCTTTACTGAAAGATAAGTCTGAAAAATAGTTTATTTCTTAAGTTCAAATTTAGAAAGTATATACCCTACAAACTGCGCATACATGCATTTTGAAATTTGGGATAGTAGAGGATACTTAGAAATACTCTTGCCTGAAAACCTAGTATGAAAGAAAAAACGGTATTTAAAGCTAAACACGAAAAAGAGCATATTGAAAAATATATCCGGTCTTGAAAAAGAAAAATATAGAAAAATAAATAAATAAAGTCAAGACCTGAAAACTTCTATCTACGCTTTAAGCTCACACATTCAGTAATCGGTCGTTAGTGCCTCAAGAAGCATTAATAGTCGCATGAAAGGTGTGTGAGAAACACCGTCCATCATTAATGAAAAGAAGTAGTATTAGGTATTAGGACAAGAGTACTATAGCTTGAATTGAATTCTTAAGTGTAGGGGTGAAAAATTACACACACGTAGGGGTATACAATCGATGTTTGGAGAAAAGATAGAAATAAAGAATAAGATTTATATTTTCCATAAAGTTGATAAAAATCCCTGATTTAAGACCGCTCTTTAGAAAGAAAACTCAAGAGATACCAACAGCTTTCTAAACTTTTTTAGAACGTATAGGATCTAAGGTTAAATAAATAGGAGGTGTGAAATATAAGGGTTGAATATTTCTAACTTAGGATAATAGAATTTCTAACCTAGATACTAAACTGTAGGAGTAGAATCGATGTTAGCTTATGAAACTAATTTGACGGGATTTTATGAGTAGTATCCACTGAAAACCCTCAGGAGACAATGCTCTTCCTACTAGGGACACCTAGAGGTTTAACGGCTTGTTGCACGAGCTCAGTACAATCGCGTTCCCTGTGAAAGTGAGGCTATGATTTTGTTTTGCTCGGGATGAGCAAAAGATAAGTTTGGGGGTATTTGTTCATACTAGAATATTGCATTTTAATACCGCTCATTCATTATCTATTTTTATATATATTGGTACTATTAACTAGTGTGCTCAGAAATACAGATTACAGGTATCCGTGACAAAATACTGGAAATACACTTAAAATCATGGATATATCATTTGCGAGCCGACACTGCAACGGGAACTGCAAACCGATATCCCAAGAGTTATTTTGCAAACAAATAAAGTGTACACATTTTGGTTCAACACATTGCATGTGTGAACACAACTCTTGGAGCATGGACCTAGGTGAAGGGGCTTCCCAAGGCACACAAGTGGGCATGAGTGTGATGTGCATTCAATGCATAAAGTATGATGTGATGCATAGCTACTTGTTTCCCTCCAATCCTTGAGTGCACCACAAATTCAAATAGACAAATCAAACTGCACCAAAGTGATATTGGGGACAACACAAGTCAACACACCAAGCACGAGCCCCAGAGCTCGGATTTGGGCCGAGCACAATACCTCTTTGGCTGGCCCTACAGTGCCATAATGTCCCCAGTTTTCTGTGGGCCCTCCCTTGCTGCCACGTGGTCTTAGTTTTATTGTTTGTTTATTTGCTTTTGAGCCTATAAAAGCAGAACCAGTGAGCAAGGAGAGGGGTTTTTGGATTGTCTTGCATTGTTCATTCTTTGTCCAAGCTTTTGTTCTTTCTCTTGTACATAGTTTAGTCCCCTTGAATTCTTAACCTTCTCTTGATCTTGCAACCTCTTAATTGAGCTTGCAAGTTTAAGATTAGGTTATTGATCTCAAGGGTTTGTATCATTATATGGAGATTAATAAAGCTTTCTTCTTGCTATCATTTTGCCTTGGGTTCTTAGCATTCTTTTGATCTTGCAACCTCTTAATTGAGCTTGCAAGTTTAAGATTAGGCTATTGAATCCATGGTTTGCAATGTGCTCTATAGTTCTTAGTATTACTTTATTCCTCTTTTCATTACGTGCTCTTTTCATTACTTGCTCTTTATTATCTTTCTCTTTACTTACTTCCAAATTTATTATCATGTCATTTACTTACTTGTAATGCTCTTTTCTTTTCTTTGTTTATCTTTTCTTCGTCTCTTTTTGGCTTGTTCTTGATATGGTTGTAAATATGTGTTGTTAGTAAAAGAATACGATATTGTAAGTTAAGGATTTCATTTCCCATTCCTTTTTCCGTTATTTTCCATTGAACTCCGTCCGAACCTTACGCAAGCATTCCGTTAGGCACCCTACCCTACCAAGGTATCGGTGATTCCTAACTGCGACCGGTTGCGTTCGGTTTCGCCGGAGGCGAAAGCAAGAGACAAGAACGGACGGACAAGGGTCAATAAACCGGATTCCACGAATACTGTGCTTAAATACCCTAATCCACGTTGTTGCCGATTGCTCTAGCTTTAATTGGTCAAGACTCGGCTCAAAGGTTTGAGTACGAATTCCTTCGCTTACACTATTGTATCTTTTCCTAACAACTTTATACTTTGCATATATACACATAGGATAGATACGAACATCCCGCCATGTGCATTAACTCGTCAAAACAAGAACTTAAAATGCACCGTCTCCCTGTGGATCGACCCGTGCTGATCGCGGCTAGCTGCAAAGCGACACCGTCCCGATCGCGGTTAAACTTTAGAACTCTTAAAACTAGACACGCAAAAAGCTTGCGATCACTTGCCGAAGTCAAAGATGCCACGCTTCTCCTTATTGTTCGAAATCCACGTGAGGGTGCCTACATATATTAACACATAGTATCATAAACAGAAATCGCGTACGAAAACCAAAACGGCACACGAAACACACATAGATTAAAACCTATGGTCCACGCCAGCAAGAATAATCAAACAACTCCCGATATCGACGTACAAACGTGAAGTGACCGAGATAAAACACAATACCAAAACTAAAGTCATTAAAAAGTCATAAAATCAAAACAACAACTCAGAAAAACATCTCCAGATTTTGCCTTAGGTCAAATTAGCAAATTTTGCATATGGGGTAGGTCTAATTTAATGAAAATGGAGCCATGGACCAAGCACGAATCAATTTGGTCATACCCAGGCCTCAAATTGCGGCCAATTGGGTTAAATCTGCGGCCAAGTTGAAAGAGTTGGGGCTCGGGTCTCTAGGGTAGCTTCTAGGTCACCTGCACGACTCACAGTAATCGCTATATAATTTTTAGGGTCTCAAGGCGGCATCAGATCTCTAAATACCATCACTAATTCCACAAAAACCCGATATCGGCAAATCTAAAGTTCAAGGTTTAGGGTTTAGCCTCTGGTTTTGCCCAGAATTCTAACACTAGAAGGGTTTTATGGCCTCTACTAATCTCAATTACACTTCACAAACTCATAAAATCCCCTAATCCCCATCTTGGAATTTTCCAAGATCACTAAACCTCAATTACTCTAAACTACTATAGAGGTTAAAGAAACTCAAATTATAACCTTTGGGTGTAGAGATTATCTCATTTGGCAACTCAAGAATTTTCTTGAGTTGCCCCAAGTGCTCAAAATCTTGACTTGTTTGGTCCACCATGCTTGTAATGAGCTTGTGCACAATTTTAATGAAGGGGATATAAGGTTTTGGTGTGGATTTGGGATGGTTGTGAGGGTGGTAGAGGGTGGAGGAAGAGGAGGAGAATGAGATGAAGAAGATGAAGAAGAACAAAGGGAAACAAAGAAAGAGCCATGGGAATCTAGAGCTTTCTCACTCACTCTCTCTCTCTCTCTCACATCAACCATGATACATGTCACCTCGCACCCTCTCTCTCATTTATTTCTTTTCTTTTCTTTTCTTTTTGTTTTAAACTCAAAACAAATTATTCAAAAGAAAGAAAAAGGAACCATGGTGCATAAAAAAATGTAGCAAGTATTTGTAACATGCTAAATGCACAATTTAATACATATTAATCAAGTTTAATATTAAACTTGTATAAAATTAATTATTTAATAATTTACAAAATATACAATTTACACAATTTCTTTCAAAAACAATAATTCTTATTAATTTTCCGAATATTTTCGAAACTATCGTTATATAATTATACCACTTCATTTACAATCAATATCTATACTTTAAAATATTCATAATATTTATTATTTTAATTATTTAAATTCCCAAAATAATATTTTATTTTCTAAAATGTTACACTCGTGGATCAGGGACAACAACAGGGCTATAGCTTTAGCAAAGGATCCCAGGTCCCATCAGAAGTCCAGACACATCTTGAGGCGGTATCACCTGATCAGGGAGATCGTGGATCGCCGGGAGATCGAGGTGCGGAGAGTTGCTATAGAGGACAACACTGCAAATCCATTCACAAAGGCCATCTCTTAGACACAGTTCGAGAGGTTATTCGAGATGACAGGTCTGCGATATGCCAGCACATGGCCTTAGTGCAAGTGGGAGATTATTAGTCTAATATGCCCTAGAGACCATTATTGTATAGTACTAGTTTGTATATTACATTTTGGAAGCTTGGGATATCTGCAAGGATTTATGACAGTCTTGCTCAATATGGTAGTATGCTACTTGGTTTGAACCTATCTTAATATATGTGTATGTTTCTTTTAACATATCGCTAATACATATTGGTAGAGCCCTTAGGATCTTTGCTTGACTACCAGCGTTGTGATGGCAGTCACACTAGTGGGGCTGGGTAGTCTACAAGCACATCCTTGTACAGGTTCCTAATCATAGGATTATCAGGACATGGCATCGATACTCCAGAGTAGGCTAGTGTATATGCTTCTCATCCCAGCAGGGGAGATGGTCTGTCCCACAGCCATCAGTACATTATACTGGAGATAGTATGCAGGTGCTCATTGGGTTATGAGTTACACTGGACGGACTCATAGGGTACTGTTGGTTGGTACTACACCTATCGTCAGATAGCAGTTCCCAGGTGACATGAGTACAGCATAGTCCGTTGACTTGATACTGCTACTTCGCTTCGAGTGTGTTCCCACTATTCTTAGATTACTATCCTACCACGGCTTTATTGAGTCATGGAAATAGGTAGTAGTTGGGTGCAGTCCCGAAGCACTTAGAGGCAGTGGCGGTTAGATAGTATTCGTCTCTCCCGGTATTGGGGGTTGATGTCGCGCTGTGATTCGGAAAGCCATTACACAAAGTCCCTGGTCAGGGCAAGCGAGATTTGCTGGTACTCCAGTAGTTTCTCAGGGTGTTTTGGGCTGCACTCCGACACGACTTATTGCGCTATTAGGGGTCTGTCGTTTACCGCCCCTAGGCCCGATATGCGATACTCTTAGACGAACAGACCGGACTGTACGGAGATTGCCACAGACAGACCCAGTAGGAGTTCGGATGAGTTTTCTCGTCGGCCTTCTTATCGACGGATACCTGGGTAGCCGTTACGTGCAGCTAGTACCGCTGATGTGCTTGTGGTTAAACCCACTGCCAGTGTACTGTCGAGTCTTTAGAGTTCCATACAGAGGGTTTCCCTGCTTCGGGCGAAACGATGTAGAGGTCGTATGGATTTACGACAGGGTTCGATCACATATGTGTACTTGTGCGCATATGATGTTCGAGCGGACAATACTAGTGGGCTTTGGTATAAGCCGGATCATAGTATATGATTAATGGATTCGTTTTGTCTCATTGTATTCAAGTTTCTCGGAATACGAATACGGGTATGTATATACAGACGAGATGGGCATTCTTGTAATTACTCAAGTTTGTAACATGATGGAAACACCTAATTACATGTTTAGTGTTCATACCAAAATATTGTATTTAGTTCCGCCCATTCTTCTGCTCGTTTTTTTTATAGGCAGGTGCTTTTGATCTGTGTTTGCTACATATTTACAAGTTACAGGTTCCTAGTCCAAAATGACGCAAATCATACAAAATCTCCACAGTTACGCCAAAATCCAGAACATCTGCCACAAACAGATAAAAGCCGGGTTCCGGTCATCCGTATCCGTCCAGTGCCGCTTACCAGTTAAAGAGACAAGACAAAGATCAGTGGCCATTCGTGTCTCATACAAGCACAGAAGCACGAGAGGGGCAGTACAAGAATCAATGGGTGCGCGGAGCTCGAGGGAGATGAGGTCAAAAGACTTATTTTTGATGCCATTTTGGACTATCGCAGATCTGAAGAAATTGTGGATGCAATTTGTAATTTGGAACATGTAGAACAACAGAAGAAAGCAACATAAGAAACCCCATAAAAACGACAAGCCAACTCCTCAAAGTAGCCGCGGAACCACGGCCAAAGTGGCGACTCGGCCGCGGATTCGCGGCCGAGTTGACTCAGTGTCAACTCGGGATTTTGGGGTAGTTTGGTCATTTTATTTGGGCTCAGAATATTGCCCTAGGGTTTCAGCACTCAGCCTATAAATAGCCCAGTTTTGTGCCAAGTTAGAGTCTTCCTTTTTGTTAGGATTTAGTTTATCTTTAGTTCTTCTTCTTCTTCTTCTTCTTCTTCATGTATTCCTCCATTAAAATGTAGTGAGAGCATTGGGTGGATGATGAAATGAAGATGAGAGTTTGTTATTTTATATCTTTTAATTCTTGCATTGTCTTTTAATTCTAGTGTAACTTTTATAATTGTTGTTAAGTAGTTGTTGTTATTTCTTGCTCTTTTCTTTTCTTCTGTTATCCGTATTATTTTCTAGCCGTGATACTTGACGGAGTTCCTTGCTTAGGTGATGACCCAAGTAGTTCGCTTGCATCATTTGTAAAACTGTATTTTCCTTTTCCTTCTTTTCTTCCTACTTGTTTTGTTTTTCTTTTCATTTATAATGTGTGAATAATTCCGTACTTGTTAAGGCTAAGGAAGGTGGTATGAGGGACGGAAAAATCCCTTGTGCTTCTCTTCGCCAAATATCTTGAAATGAATCTCGACCAAACAAATGCAACCCCTTCACTTAGGCGCGCTATACGTGACATATAGCTGCGACCTAAGTCGAGAAGTCCTTTGGGTGCACTACAATGTGACATGTAGTTGTGACCTAATTGGATACATGGTTGCGGGTGTTTGGCCGAGAGTTGGGATAAGCGTATTTAGAGGACGGACAAGAGGCACTAGGAATGGATTTAGCGTTGGAAAGCTCGTTTAAACTCGCAAATCCCATTCCTATGTCCTCCTAATCCCCGCTACTTTCGATTATCCCAACAACGTTTTAAGAATGGCAAAAGATAAGCATAAGACTAATCCTAGCTCTACTAACCTACCTTAACCTTAACTAGCTTACTTGAACTTAAATACGAACACTTAGGATAGAACTGAACATACACATATACATTCTTTATTGACTCGTCTAAGACTCGAACAGACATACAACCATCTCCCCAGGGATCGACCCGTGCTCAACCGACTAGCTGCAAAGCTACACCGTCCTTAATCACGGTTAACTTTAGAATTTTGAATACACGACACGCCAAAAGCGTGCGATCAAATGGCGCCGTTGCCGGGGAGACGGTAACGTATTTTCTTTCTTGTCATTCGGGTTAATATTCTTTTTGTGTGTGTGTGTATATATATATATATAAATATAACAAAAACCCTTTTTGTTATTTTTGATAATTTTTGTGTGCAAGTGTGCAGGTTATCTGGAGAAAGTACAGTATTCAAATCAAAAGATAGAGGTTTTTATTATGTCGTACAGAGAAAGAGGAGTGCAGGGACCAAAGTTTCAGGCGCCAATAAAACATTTTGACCGCGGAACAGCGGTTAAATCTTGGGTTGTGCGGCCGTTCTGCGGTTCCATTGTGGGTTCTTGGCCCCAATTTTTCCACCCCTTCTTTTCCCTCTATTCTTCTCTGTGAATTCCACTAAACTGTATTTTCTGCAGCTTTATTTGCACAGATTGCGCCGCCGCCAAATAATTTTTTTTTGTTGTTTTAGATTTTGTTTGTTTATACGCTTTGCATATAATAATACGGACATTAAGGGGATTGAACACCAATTAAGATTGGGTGGGGATTTCATTACCCTTCCTAAGATCCCACAAATCACAAAAAGCATACGCATTACCTTAAGTTAATAAAAAAATATTTAGACCAAACCTATAAGGACTTGTCGCGCTCATTTAGGACAAGTGAAGGTTGCGGGGAATCGGTCGTTTATCTAAACTTGACTTTGTGGTGCCTAGGCTAGACAAGTGAGGAGGTAATTTTAAAAGGCCCGTCTCACGGTGATTCGTGAGCCGAACCCTCCATACCTCACTTGTGCTTACCTGTCTACAATTGGCAGTGAAGAGACGATTCGAGGGTTATCCAGCAACTTGTCGCTTGGAAGTCTAGGAGCGGTTTAGTTGGACATTGAAGACCCTGGCTCTAGGTATTGTTTGTGTATATTGTGATTGTGATTGTGCTTGTAAAAAGTTAGTCCCATAATTCCGTATTCTTTCAAAAACAAACAATTTAAAAACTCCAAAAACAAACATTTTTTTATAAAAAAAAACCACTTCCTTCCCCCCTACCTTTTCACTCTTCTAACATGGGTACCCCACCTCAAAAAACTCTTGCAGAACTTTGGTACCTACAACTAGAAATTTCTTTTTACGGTTCTTGCTTTGGCCGAAACTCAAACGATCCCTCCATGCCTAAAATTTCTTTGAAAGATCGGATAGACGCATCTAGGACAAACAATTGGACTCCGCAATCCACTTCGTATCAACCGTTTGAAACAGTCACCCCTTCTTACGTTGATACTCCTTTTGAGAGTCCGGTTGTAACTCCGAAACCCATGTCTATTGCTGAACGTATTGAATAATCTCATAGCCGATCTTTCACTCCTTTCAATACTTCCAGTTCTTGGGATCAACAATTCCATTCACCTTCTTATCCAAATGTTGATCCTACTCCTGTCCAACCATTCAATTCCTACCCAACTGTTGCACCTTCCCTAGACATTGCTTCTACACAGCTATTTGGGAGTTTCACATATCCAGATAACTTTGAATCTTTTACTGAAACCCCTTCACAACCCATGTATAGTCTAGAACAGTCGTTGGAAGACTTTCGGGTAGCTTCGTACCAATAGATGATGGATTTGAATGCGTCCATGGCCACCATCATGCAACCTAGTAACCCGGTAGCTAGTTTCCTACTAGCTCCAAATTTTTCAATGTATGATGAGGCGGTTGGACAGGTTGAGAATTTGAGTGGAGAGAGTGAGCTGTATACCCTTCCAAATCAAACCTACTCGTTTCAACTTGAATCCCACAACTCCGGTTTTGAATGTCTATCATGTGATCCAAATGATTCACCAGTTGAAGATAGAACGTTTAATGAGTTGTGCGACTTTAAAGTGTTTGATTTACCTGATTGTGAAGAGTCCCTTTCGAGTGAAACCATCACCAATTCTTTTGACCTCTACACCTCCATCTTAGAACCACAATTGATTGAACTCCATGCTTTTGATGAGGTGTCTGAGAATATTGATTTTCACTTGATTGAGAATATCGACGTTGGGAATATTTCGGATGATGAACCCACAGCTTTGGATGAGTTTGTCTTTCAAATTCATCATTTACTTTCACTTCCGTGTGGACATCATCCTGAGTCATTAAATGTTTTTCCCAAACCCCATATGCGTCTGGAATTTGATGATAAATGCATGGATGAGCTAATTTTTGAGAAGAATATTGAGGAAATTTATGAGGATGAACTAGTTTTAATTGATGAGTCGAATTTTCCAATTCATCCTGTCCCTTCCACCGACTGTGCACACCCTCCAGAACCTTTAACAGATACCTTTCCTCGATCACTTCCTCCCATCCTTTCCGTTGTTCCGACCTTGCAAGACACCGTATTACATTCATTTCCTGTATCTGATTTACAAAGTTCGGCCTACCTATGTTTTCTCACGAATCTTGAGAGATTTGACCCAATTTCTCGACATATTGATAGATTAGTACAATCCATCTTTTCACATCGATCATTACAGATTGTACTAATTTATTCAGTCCATTTCCACCCTCAAGTTCGTATTCCACTTCTTTCTCCCTTTCACTTAGATTTTTATTCCGAAAGTTTAGTTGATACGTTAGAAATAACTAAATCCTAGGATTAGGAATTGAAAACCCTAAAAATAACCCTCATTCTGTTTAACCTTGGTAATTATACGTCCTTAAAGTTTTTTTTAGATGTAAGTAATCTTGAGTTCAGTTCTTGAGTTAAGTCGAGATGAAGGGAAAGTATTGAAAGCTTTATTGAAAGATAAGTCTGAAAAATAATTCATATTCTTAAGTCCAAATTTAGAAAGTATATACCCTCCAAACTACACTTACACGCACCTTGAAACTTGGGATAGTAGAGGATACCTAGAAATACTCTTGCCTGAAAGCCTAGTATGAAAGAAAAAACGGTATTTAAAGCTAACCACCAAAAGAGCATCATTGAAAAAAATATATCCGATCTTGGAAAGAAAAAGAAAAAAAGAAAAAAAAAGAAAAAAATAGAATAAAGTCAAGACCTGGAAATTGCTATTTACGCTTTAAGCTCACACATTCAGAAATCGGCTGTTAGTGCCTCAAGAAGCATTAATAGTCGAATGAAAGGTGTGTGAGTAACACCGTCCATCATTAACGAAAAGAAGTAGTATTAGGTATTAGGGCAAGAGTACTATAACTGAAATTGAATTCTTAAGTGTAAGGGTGAAATAATACACACACATAGGGGTATACAATCGATGTTTGGAGGAAAGATAGAAATAAAGAACAAGACTTATGTTTTTCGTTAAACTGATAAAAATCCCTGATTGGAGACCGCACTTTAGAAGGAAAACTCAGGAGAGACCGAGATCTTTCTAAACTGTAAGACGTATAGGATCTGGGGTTAAATAAATAGGAGGCGTGAAACATAAGGGCTGTATATTTCTAACTTAGGATAATAAAATTTCTAACCTACATACTAAACTGTAGGAGTAGAATCGACGTTAGCTTATGAAACTAGCTTGACGGGATTTTATGGGCAGTATCCGCTGAAAACCCTCAGGAGACAACACTCCTCCTACTAGGGACACCTAGAGGTTTACAGGCTTGTTGCACGAGCTCAGTGCAATCGCGTTCCCTGCGAAAGTGAGGTTAGGACTTTTTTGTGAATAATTGGTTTTGCTCGGGACGAGCAAAAGTTAAGTTTGGGGGTATTTGTTCATACCAGAATATTGCATTTAGTACCGCCCATTCTTTTGCTCATTTGTTTATAGGAAGGTGCTTTTGATCCGTTTTTTCTACATATATACAGGTTACAAGTTCCTAGTCCAAAATGACGCAAATCATACAAAATCTCCACAGTTACGCCAAAATCCAGAACATCTGCCATAAACAGATAAAAGCCGTGTTCCGGTCATCCGTATCCGTCCAGTGCCGCTTACCAGTTCAAGAGACAAGACAAAGAACAGTGGTAATTCGTGTCTCAGACAAGCACAGAGCACGAAAGGGGCAGCACAAGAATCAATGGGTGCGCGGAGCTCGAGGGAGATGCAGTCAAGAATTATTTTTGATGCCATTTTAGACTGTTACAGATCTGAAGAAATTGTGGATGCAATTTGCAATTTGGAACAAGTAGAACAACAAAAGAAAGAAACACAAGAAACCCCACAAAAAACGACAAGCCAACTCCTTAAAATAGCCGCGGAATCGCGGCCAAAGTGGCGACTCGTCCGCGGATCCGCTGCTGAGTTGACTCAGTGTCAACTCGGGATTTTATGGTAGTTTGGTCATCTCATTTGGGCTCAGAATCTTGCCTTAGGGTTTCGGCACTCAGCCTATAAATACCCCAGTTTTGTGCCAAGTAAAGTCTTCCTTTTTGTTACGATTTAGTTTAGCTTTAGTTCTTCTTTTTCTTCTTCATGTATTCCTCCATTAAAATATAGTGAGAGTATTGAATGGATGATGAAATGAAGATGAGAGTTTATTATTTTGTATCTTTTAATTCTTGCATTTTCTTTTAATTCTAGTGTAACTTTTATAATTGTTGTTAAGTAGTTGTTATTTCTTGCTCTTTTCTTTTCTTCTCTTATCTGTATTATTTTCAAGCCGTGATACTCGACGGAGTTCCTTGCTTAAGTGAGGACCTAAGTCGTTAACTTGCATCGTTTGTAAAACCGTATTTTCCTTTTCCTTCTTTTTTCCTTCTTGTTTTGTTTTTCTTTTCATTTATAATGTGTGAATAATTCCGTACTTGTAAAGGCTAAGGAAGGTGGTATGAGGGATGGAAAAATCCCTTGTGCTTCTCTTCGCTAAACATCTTGAAATAAACCTCGACCAAACAAACGCAACCCCCTCACTTAGGCGCTCTATACGTGACATATAGCCGCGACTTAAGTCGAGAAGTCCTTTGGGCGCACTACAACGTGGCATGTAGTTGTGACCTAATTGGATACATGTTTGCGGGTGTTTGGCTGAGGGTTGGGATAAGCGTATTTAGAGGATGGACAAGGGGCACTACGAATGGATTTAGCGTTGGAAAGCTCGCTTAAACTCGCCAATCCCATTCCTATGTCCTCCTAATCCCCGCTACTTTCGATTATCCCAACATCGTTTTAAGAATGGCAAAAGATAAGCACAAGAATAATGCTAACTCTACTAACCAACCTTAACCTTAACAAGTTTACTTGAACTTAAATATGAACAATTATGATAGAACTGAATATACACATATACATTCTTTATTGACTCATCTAAGACTCGAACGGACATACAACCATCTCCCTGCGGATCGACCCGTGCTCAACCGGCTAGCTGCAAAGCGATACCGTCCTTGATCATGGTTAACTTTAGAATTTTGAATACACGACACGCCAAAAGCGTGCGATCATTTAGCATTTTAGGTTAAATGCTTAATGAGGTGGGATTATGAGGTGGAGAAATGTATGGTATTTTAGTGATAAATGAACATGGCATCTTGTTGACTTTCTTGGACTATTTGTGGCAAATGAAGACTTAGATATTTTGAGATATTTGTGTGAGATATTTTCATTTGCTTTAAAGTCTAAAAAATGAGCCATTTTCATTTTATCAGTATCATTATCACAAATAGTTTCTCTTTTTCCTCTCAAACCCTAATTGTCTCATGAGTTGAGAATCCTTGGGTTTGTGAGACAACTAGATCCCTAACCACTCTCTACTCACTCTAGGCTACTTAGTTTAGTACACCAAGTGACCTAGTTATCTCATCATGGAGGTGAAAGCTCAAGGTAGACACTCTCGGGTGGATTTTCTTCGATTTAGAGAAGCCGACGAGGAGGCGTGATCCATTCTCACTTCGAGGAGCTCACGAAGAGGAGAAGGACAGTGAGGAGAAGAAGGACAAGTAACGTGAGGTATAACTTTCTCATATAGTAGTTAAACCTCCAAGTTAGTTTGTTAGTTAGGGTTTAGTATCGATCCTGAAGTTTAGTCGATGTTACGAAGCACTTAAAAATTATTTTTTGCAAACTACGCCTCACCATGAACACGTGGGGTGCGTGGTATCGACTTACAGTGGTATCAAAGCCAACTAAACCATAACTAATAGCTTAAACGACAAGTAAAACTATGAGTCCGAAATGACCCTAAAACATCGAAACATAGATCCTAGTTCCTGTTGATTTTTCACGAGGCTCTAAATTTTTTTAAACAATTGTAGAGTTCTTCTTTACTTGTAAAAAGAACACACACCAAAAACGAGACATTTTCCTTGGATTTTGGTGAAAAAGTGCAGCAACTGCTGACACAAATCCCCTCCTACATCCTGGAGAGTATACCGCGTGCAGAAAACAGTAAGGAGGATGCATTGGCCAAATTAGCTAAGGAACTGGCCGATGAATTCCTCGATGACGTAAGGATCATCGTGCAAAACCGCCGGATTCTCGCGCCAATATATATATCTTCGGAAGACTTAATAGAGCCATCCGAAAGAAAATAAATGACCGAACAAGTAGCTATTCAAATATAGGACGAAGAAAAGGTCAAGGATTGGAGGGAAGTCTTCATAGACTACTTCAAATCCCAACGAACGCCCAAAAATGCGTCGTCTAGACATCAGCTCATGAAACGAGCTCTGTCCTTCACCTTCGTCAATGATACTCTATATAAGAGATCTTTCGACTGTCGGCGGCTAAGATGCCTGGGACCAGAAGAAGCGAAGAAAATTGTCCAAGAAACTCATGACGGACTCTGCGGTTCTCATCAAGCTAGGCCAAAGATGAAGCTGAAGATAAAAAGAATGGGTTACTATTAGCCCACAATGATTCAGGACTGCCTCGAATATGCGAAGTAGTGTGACTCATGCCAAATTCACGGGGACTTCATCCACCAACATCCAAATCTGCTACACCCAACAGTAGCTAGCTGGCCGTTCGAAATATGGGTACCGATATAATTGGCCCCATTGAACCGACGTCGTCCAAAGGATATCGGTTCTTACTGGAAACGACCGACTACTTTTCTAAGTGGGTAGAAGCAGTACCACTAAAGGAGGTGAAGATGAAGAATATCCTCCATTTCTTCAGGACACATGTCATCTATCAGTTCGGCACTCCGCGACGAATTATCTCGGATAATGGACTAGCTTATAGAAGCCATAAAATAAGCCGCTTCACACAGCAGCATAAAATAGATTAGAGATACTTTTTAGTTTATAATTCTCGGGCTAACGGTCTAGCTGAAGCCTTCAACAAGACCTTGACAAATATTATAATGAAAACAGTGTCCAGAAACAAAAGAGACTGGCATGAAAAGCTGCACGAAGCTCTCTGGGCGTACCGAACAACGTTCAAAACGGCTACGAATACAACACCATACGCGTTGGTATTCGGCACGGAAGCAGTGCATCCCCTAGAAATAGAACTCCATTCTCTGGGAGTAGCAGTTCGATACGAGCTGACAGATGAAGAAAATGCTCATCTTCGGTTTGAGGAGCTTGATGCCCTCGACGAAACTTGCCTTACAGCACATCAAAATCTGGAAGCTTATAAGGCAAGGATGACGCGGTCATACGAAAAACTGACCAGACCGAGAACATTCCGCAAAGGCAAACTCGTGCTAATCGTCAAAAGACCCATGATCTCCAATCGTGCAAAACGGGGGAAAGTCGAGCCGAACTATGAAGGCCCGTATATCATAAACAAAGTCTACCAAGATGGAGCCTACCTGCTTATGGATATGCATGGCGAAAGACCCTTCCGGCCAATAGATGGCTGATTTCTCAAAAATTACTATGCCTGATGAGTCACAACTTAGGTCAATGATAGATGATGATGCTCGTGTCCGCTCGCTATCTTCCTGAGTTAGAACTCTGAGGGTAGTATACAAAAAAAGCTCTGTCGCCTCAAACATGGCGATAACGGACCGAGAAGTCCTTAAACTAATTGTTCGCCTCAAACATGGCGATATAGGACCGAGAAGTTCTTAAACAAATTATCTGCCTCAAAAATGGCGACAACAAACCGGGAAGTCCTTAAACTAACAATCCACCTTAAACATGGCGACAATGGACCGAGATGTCCCTAAACTAAAATTTCACCTCAAACATGGCGATAATGGACCAAAATGTTCCTAAACTAGCACATCGCCCATAAATACGGTGATATGCTCACTTGAGATCTATATTGCAATCGAAGTCCTAACGGCGAAGGTTGCAACTCAAGTCCCACTGGATATACAGCTACTCTAGCGATGAAGCCAACCCCAAATCCTACCGGCAAACAGATGGGTCACCTGCGACGAAACTACTTTCGAGAGTTTCGCTATTTTAAAAAAACGAAAAACGGTATGTCCACAAGTAAAATGAGCACGGATGAAAACTCGAAAGGGTGCCGTGAGTAAAAACAGCAGGACTGCCGGCGAGTTTGTGAAAACCCCAAATGGGCGCAAACTCGTAAAATAAAAAAATTCATGTGCACTTGCAAGGTCCTCTCGACCTTGTGAGGAGAAAATACCTGCGTGAGATCCTTACGACTCACAAAAAGGCAACACACTAAGGAGTCCACATGATTTCTAAGGAGAAAGTACACTTGCGAGATCCTCACGACTCGTAAGGAGAATTCCCCCCTATAAGACCCATACGGCTCATAGGAGTCAAAAGCCTTGAGCTACAGGGATCCGAACCCATTCTTAAGCTGTCATATCCCCCACGTTGCCCTACAAGCTATCCGATATCGACCATTGTATACAATCCATGGGCATAAATAAATATATCCCCCACCAAATTCCACCAATGACAAGAAATGTCTTGATTTGTAGAAATTTATGATCAAAAATATTTAGTAACCGCAATCAAGAACGGCGTCGCTTTGTAGCTAGCCGGTGAATACGGGTCGGTCCATAGGGATGTTGTGTCTTTTCTAATTTGCTCAGACGAGTTAATTCCAAACGTTGTGAATGGATTATCTCTAAAACCTAAATTGATTTATACTAAGACTAGAATCTTGCTAGGGTTAGGTTTAGGGTAAGTTGGGAAATTGAATGTTTCCTCACCGCTTTCAATGCCCTATTTTAGATCTATTAGGTGTTATGGTAATAATTAATAAAGGGGATTAGTACCATCGGGAAGAAACGATGTTTCTTCCTCTAGGTTCTTGTCCTTCCTTTCTCAATTATTACCCTAATCTCCATGGAAAACATACACAGCCGGTCCTTTATACTACACTATCACCGTTACCTCGAGCGGTAAGGTGCCGCAGGGAACGGTGTGTGTATGTATGCATGGAGTCCTAATTATTATAGGTGATGGGGCAAGAAAGGGGTGAGAGATTTTATCTCTCAAACCTTTCCCTAAAGCTAACCCTAACAAGCAAGGAGACTACTCGCTCATTAGGGAATTGAATGACATTCTAACTATCTAACTAGGGCAAATAATTAAAAGTAAACTAAGGCAATGAAATAGAAATCTTACTTTATTGATGGCTCTCTCCAAACATTAACACAGGAATTACAGATCTGAATTTATGAAATGAAAAGAGGCATGACCTAAATCAGGTTTTTAGGGTTCTATTTATAGATTCATAGAAACCCTAGGTTACAATCGCGTCATATCTGCTATTACAAAAGTACCCCTTAAGAAAAAGACCTACTCAACGCTCCGCGCATCTCCACAGAGAATTTCCACCGACACGGGCATAGAGCGGCCGCGGAACCGCGGCCGAAAGCATGGTTTGGCCGCGGTTCCGCGGCCAAACAAGTGGTTTGCTGCATAATTTTTTCTAGGCTTCTTTCTGATTCTTTGGGCTTCTTGTTTCGTTAGTTTTTTCTTCCGGATGTCTTCTGGTTCTCTTCCAGATCTCTACAGTGAATAATGTAGTGGACTTTTACCGTTTCTTCGTGTCGCTGCCTTTGTGCTTTGTGAATTTTTGTTCATTGATCTTCATTGTCCCTCACAATGCAGGCACGATCAAGATTTCACCATTTATCATTTGCAGTCTCACTTTGTATCATCTTTTTCATCAATTTCACCGTTTTTATTCCGAGAACCTGTAACCTGCAACTATGTAGCAGACATTGGTCAAAAGTACCTATTTATTTATAAAATGCATAAGAATGGGGATTATAATAATGCAAAATTATGGTATGAACAAATATCCCCAAACTTATCTTTTGCTCGTCCTCGAGCAAACCTAGTTTTATTCTCAACAAAATCCTAACCTCACTTTCGCAGGGAAACGCGATTGCACTGAGCTCGTGCAACAAGCCGTTAAACCTCTAGGTGTCCCTAGTAGGAGGAGTGCTGTCTCCTGAGGGTTTTCAGCGGATACTACCCACAAAATCCTATCAATTCGGCCTATTAACTCTTATTTTCCAATTAGGTTTTCTAACAAGGAATTCTATTATCTTTGACTCATAAATTATCCACCCGTATTCTTCACGCTTCCTTATTACTTAACTTAAGATTATATATGTTCTGCAGACCTACTTAGCTTTTGGCATCTCGTAAGTTTTCCTTCTAGGGTTCCATATCAACTTAGGAATTTTTATCATCTCTACTAAATATACAAGTCCTATTCTTCATTCCTATCTCTTATCTAAACCCCAATCACATACCCTTACGTGTATGTATATTGTTGGATATAGTGCCCTCAAAGTCAATTATTGGATCGCAGGTACGTGATTGCAATAATTGAGGAGGACCTATACGGGTAGTACAGTCTTACTCGAGATGATAGTATGCTATCTGGTTTGCCTTTATCAGTCGTATACAGGTTCAGGTGACTGATCACTATTACACGTTGATAGAGCCCTTAGGATCTTGCTTGACTACCAAGAGTATGATGGCGATCATATACGTGAGAGTTGGGTAGTCTATAAGCACATCCTTAAATGTTGTCCCTAGTCGTGGGAGTTTCGAGACAGGGTATCGATACTCCAGTGTAAACTAGTGTATACAGTCAAGACCCCAACGAGGGGCGGTGGCCGGTCACATAAGCCACTGGTGTCAGTTGGATCACTTAAGATGTATACAGGTGCTCATTGGGTTATGAGTACACCGGACAGGACTCGCCGGGAACCTGCTAGTTGGTATTATACCTATCGTCAGATAGCAGTTCCCTGGTGACATGTGTACAGGTTAGTTCATCGACCTGAGGTCGTCATTTGTATCATGTGAGTTCCCACTGTGCTTTGATTTCTAGCCTACCACGGCTCAAAGGAGTCGTGCAAACAGGTCTTTTTTGGGTACAGTCCCGAGCCACATGGAGGCAGGTGAGCGGATCGGCAGGGGATTCGTCTTTCTCGGTATTGGGGGTGAGATCGTGCTGTGTCTAGGAGAGCCATTACACTAAGTCCTTGGCCAAGACAGGTGAGAATTACTAGTAAGTAATCCAGTAGTTTCTCAGGGTGTTCAGGGCTTCTCTCCGACACGAGTTATACCGCTATTGGGGTCTGACGTTACCAGCTCCCTAGGCCCGATATGCAATACTCATAGACGAACGGACCGGACTGTATGTATATTGTCATTGTTAGGCCAGTAAGGGTTCCAGGATGGGTTCGCTCATTGGCTTCCCTTGAGGTCAGTACATGGCAGCCGTTACGCACTGCTAGTGCCGCTGACGTGCTTGTGGTTAAACCCACTGCCAGGGTACTGATGAGTCATTAGAGTCCCCTACAGATAGTTTCCCAAGTTCGGGCGAAACGTTGTAGAGGCCGTATGGTTTTATGGCAGGCTTCGGAAAATGTACGTGCGTTTACGCACGTGTCATATTTCGGGCAGATAATACTAGTGGGCTTTGGTTTAAGCCGGATCCATGTATTATACTGTGTAGATATAATATCTTTTTCTCAGTTGCATTTGTATTCGGTCGTAATACAAATATGGGTATGTTTATACTGTTACGGGGTTATCCTAAAATTCGTTTTGGGATCGCTTTTCGAAGTTGCCAGTTTTCTATCACCCGTCTTAAACATTCGGTTTAATGCGGAATTATCTTTTTCTTGAGGGTGAGTCATGAGGGTGAGTCATGAGTGGAAGCTTCTAGATTGGTGGCTAGGTTTAGTGAGTCATTCATTACATTAATGGTTTTGATGAGGGGTATTAGTGAGTCACCCTTTTCCATTAATTCCTTTTGTTCTTGCTAAGATCTTTTATGATACATTATTCCATTATGGTCACCCCCTTGCTCCTACACTCACCCCCTCCTCATATGGTGGCCGACCATTCTTTTGGTAGCCAAGGATTGTAAAAATGAGATGATAAATTTGGTTCATGGAAATTTGATAGCTCTTTTCTCATTACTCCAAAAGGCAACTTCATTAACCGTTCATCCATGGTTTTGGATGAAACGGACAAAGTATTCTACTCATTCTCTACATCAATCTTGGACATGTCGGCTAGCAAACTTCATGTCCGAGTTACCTCGGTTCAGAGGCGGGAGCCTGTATAAAGATCCGTTGACGTGGTGCCACCTGGACGAGAAGACCGGAGATCGAGCGAGATCGCAGATGCCGCAAAGGAGCGTGGTGGCTAAAGACCGAAGGACTCGGATCATTCGGTATAGCCTTTCTACCTACTTTACAGTTTGTTAGTTTAGCGTTAATGACAAGATCCGGGTTATAGTATGCGATAGCGCCAGTTATAAAAGTTTTTGTTCTGCGTTTGTCGTCAGATTGACGGCCGGGGCGCTACCGTAGACTTACATGGTATCAGAGCCACGCCATTAAGCTTTACTAAGTTGTGCTAACGCGTTTAAAATATCGATCGAACGGAATTTCGAAATTTACAATTTTCTGTGTAAAGTTTCTGTCGATTTTAAAAACAGGCCTAAAAATTATTTTGAGCATCTCAGAAAATCGTGCAGGCCTTTTTAAGAATTCTGGTGAAATTTGGTAGAGTGAAGCTTTCAAAGCACCGCGAAACTACCACACAAACCCTACTTTGGCCGTGGTTCCGCCACCGTTTTGGAGCAACAGTAAACTATTTTTCTACAGTAGGGTCTTCATATAAAATTGTGGTTTCTGGAATATTTCTTTTAGGCCCAGATTTTTTACTGTACTGCAGATGTACGTGGGGCCCACTTCGGGAAGTTTTGTCGATCGAAATTTTAAACTTGTTAGTTTACAGTACTTACATTATATCTCCGATCGTGAATGTCATTCGAGCCGTAAATTGCGTCTAATTACTATAGTCCTTTTAGACGGATTTGCGAACGTGACATTCGCGTTGATGTTCTGTGTTGTGCTGTGATGTTGCGGATTTGTCGTGGTGGATAGCAGCGTGCAATGGTAGTGCAGTTTGGATTTATTTGTACATTTGACAACATGTGGACTGCCATCACTGCCTGTTTGTATAATATTCTTTTTAGGGCACGACCGGGCTGAGGTCGATGTACCGGTTGTACATATTTTTCATTTCTGTATTAGGTTTACCCCGCGACGGAGTGCACGGATAGCCGGGTTCTGGAGGGCAACGGGTCCGCATCTTATGGCTTTGAGAGGCAGAGGGGCCTCACTCTAGAATTGGAAGACTATTCGCCGCACTCGTAGGGGGTACAGGTTGACCCAAGGAGGGGTGCTCAAGTTACCGGATTCCGTGAAGTGCAGGGTGTCTATTCACTATGCTGTAGGGGGATGCCTCGCTTCAGGTTTTGGCGGGTAACTTGCCGCACCCGTAGGGGTCTAGGTTTCATTGCACAGGCTATCCACACGACCAGGGGAACGTCGGGTTTCAGTAGCGGCTCTGTGAAACCCGGGGATCCCAGATTATCTGTATTGTTCTGTGATACTTATTACTTTTCTGTAATATTGCATATTATCAAGCCTGGAGCGATTATTGTATATTGGTATATATACTAGTAGATATTGTATATGTTTTACACCCGCGCTAGTCCAGTCCCCACTCTGTCGTTTGTTAAGTATCCTAACGGGTGATGACGGGACCCAGTGACGAATGCGGATGGTATATACGTACATTATATTTTCGTTCTTTTCTGGTGTGATTAATTGATAGGACTGCGTTGATTTTGATCAATGCAAAGGAAAACAAAGCTGTTTGGATGTTGTTGGAACAATTTTAAAAAGTGTTATTACAAAGACGTTTTCTTTTGTTTTGCATAGTGGTATTCGGTTGGAATATCCTGCACCTCATTCGACGAGGAAAGACCCGAGATCCCTTCACCGGGAGTGACCCCTTGGGCAGAAGTTTGCATCAGGGTAATAACTTCACTATAGTCGATTACATGTTGCTTTGCATCGCGGTATTCAGTTGGAATATCCTGCACCTCATTCCACGAGGAAAGAGACGAGATCCCTTCACCGGGAGTGATCTCTTTAGCAAAGGTTTTCGCCACTATATTTTTATAAAAAGCTATCAGGTTTCTTCAACGAGATCAAGTTCATTACGTTAAAGGTTTTTCGCCAAAAACCAGCCGTAGCCCTCCGTCGTTTCAGATGGGTAGTTGTTCACACCATAATATTGCATTATTATATTCCCCATTCTTATTCGTTTTATAAATAAACAGGTGCTTTTGACGCATGTCTGCTACATATTACAGGTTACAGGTTCTTGGATCTAAAACAGGGAAAAAGGTAAAAGACGATGCAAAAGTGGAACTACAACCAACAAATGGAAGGATCTTGATAAAGCCTACATAAAGATCAGTTTACAAAGTACAAAGGCAGCGCAAGGTCTAAGATGTCAAAGCGAACGGTTAAAAGTCCACGACAATTGTTCACTGGAAGATCTGGAGAAGACCCAGAAGCCATATGGAGAAAAGAACCAAAGAAACAGGAAGCCCACAAAGCCCAAATCTAGCATACAAAGTTTCAGCATGTTATCTCTCCATTGGGCCGCGGAACCGCGGCCCAACCCTTACCCAGGCCGCGGTTCCGCGGCCATCCTAAGCCCAAAGATGAATAACTTTTTACCATATTTTTGTAGCGGCTTGTACTAGTCAACCTAGGGATACTTTGGTAAATGCAGACGTGCGAATCAATTGTAACCTAGGGTTTCCTATCCTCTATAAATAAGAACTCTAAATTATTGTATTAGGTTATGCCTCCCTATGGCTCTTTCTATGAATAAAATTTAGAATTCTTTTGGAGAGCATCGATGTCTCTTTTCAACTCATCTATTCAGATCTGACAACCCTGCGTAAATGTTTGGAGAGAGCCATCTGTAAAGTAAGTAGTTAATTTAAATTCTTGCCCTAGGTAATTTTTCATTCTCTGCCCTAGATAAATGTTCTTAAATTCCCTAATGAGCGAGCAGTCTCCTCGCTTGTTAGGGTTAGCTTTGGGGAAGGCTTTTGAGAGATGAGATCTCTCACCCCTTTCTTGCCTGTTATATATTTAATAGGACTCCATGCATACATGCACATACCTCTCCCTACGGCACCCTATCCCTCGAGGTAGCGGTGACACCGTAGTATAAAGGCCCGGTTGTGATGGTTTTCCATGGAGGTTAGGGTAAGGATTGATAAAGGAAGGACAAGAACCTAGAGGAAGGAACACCTTCCCGAATGGATCTAATCTCCTTTATTGATAATTATCATAACTCCTCATAGATCTTCATTTGGGAATAGAAAGCGTTGAGATTTATTTACATTTCCAAACCATTCCTAAACCTAACCCTAGCAAGATTTAGATCTAGATAATCTTAGTATAGATAGATTTAATTTTTAGATTTAATAATCAATCCGAACGCCCTTCGGAATTAACTCGTTTGAGCGACTAGGAAATTCACAACATCCATGTGGACCGACCCGTACTCACCGGCTAGCTACCAAGCGATGCCGTTCTTGATTGCGGTAATAGATAGTTTTTGAGATCAATCAAATGGCTCCGTTGCCGGGATGGCGTGCTATTTTCTTTTTGCAATTTGGGTTAATCTAAAATTAAAAAATCATAAAAACTGAAAAATCAAAAAAATATAAAAATTTATCATTTTGTTATTTTGTGAAGGGTATCTTTGTTTGAATTTTGCAGGATCTATAATCAAGTTCGGATATGGAAATCTCTAGAGATCAAAATAGAAAATATCAAATCCGAACAAACAGAAGAATATCACAATAGATAATAGAAGAAATTTGGAGGACCGAGTCAACAAGAAGAACCGCGGCGATCTGGTGGCAAAAAAAAACGTGACGAAGCGACCAACCGGCGGCGGATCCACGGTCGGAGGGTGCTATTCGCGGCGGTTCCGCGGTATAGGTGACGGATCGGGTCCCCCCCCAAAAAAGGGCTGAAACGCGGTAAAAAAATAACTCTGTAAGTCTTCTGATCTCTTCTCTGAATCTTTTGATATATCTTTTGTTAAATCTCCTGCAGGATTCTTTGCGCTTAAAAAAATCTTCCCCCTTCTCAATAACAGATCTTGTGCAGGATTCTTTGCGCCACGCATAAAATAAAAAAAAATTTGATTGCAAGTGATTTACTGTTTTGCAAATCTTTAAAACTGACTTTAAGGGGCTTTTGACCAATTCAGATTGGGTGGGGATTTCATCACCCTTCCCAGGACCCCAGAAATCACAAAAGGCATTTGCATTGACCAATCTTAATTAAAAAATACTAGACTCAGCCCTAAGGACGTCGCGCTCAATAGGACAGAGGACTAGTTATAGGCATCGACCGTTTATCCTAACCTGACTTTGCGGTGTCTAGGCAAGTGTGTCTAAGGCAAGTGGTTACTTAATTAGGACCGCTACTTGAAGCGGGGAGCCTCCCACTTACCTGGCACTTACCTGGCCGCAATTGGCGGTGAAGAGGCGGTTTGTGGTCCTATTTCTAGCCCTTTGGAACAGTTAGGAGCTGTCTAGCTGACCTAGGTGACCCTAGATCTAGGCCTGATTGTGCATTTTTGGTTGATTGATAGTGTGTTTAAGCCCTTTATCGAAAATATTTTTTGCAAACAGTTACAAATAAAAAAAAAGGAAAAATCTTTTTATAAAAAGACTTGCAACTTTTGTCGCTAAGAAATCCGTGCACCCCCACCTTCTTTCTCTTCTCCTTCTTGCATCATGGGTACCCCACCTCACAAATCTCTTGCCGAACTTTGGTATCCTGAACCTAACTTTGCCTCTTACGCGAATTGTTTCAGTCGATTTAAGGACGATCCCTCCATGCCTAAAATTTCTTTGAAAGATCAAATAGAAGCGTCTAGGAGAAACAGTTCGACTTTGCAATCCACTTTGTATCAACCATCTCAACCTTCACCACTTTCGTACGTTGATACCACTTTTTTGAGTCCTGTTGTAACTCCTAAACCTATGTCTATTGCTGAGCATATTGAACAATCTCGTAACCGATCTTTCACTCCTCTCCACACATCCAGTTCTAGGGATCAACAAGTCCATTCACCTTTTTATCCAAATGTTGGCCCTACTCCTGTCCAACCATCCAATTCCTACCAGTCCTACCCGACTTTCCCACTTTCTCTAGACATTGCTTCTCCACAGTCATTTGGGAGTTTCACATATCCAAACAATTTCGAATCTTTTACCGAAACCCCTTCACAACCCATGTCTAGTCTAGAACAGTCGTTGGAGGCGTACATTGCAGCAACAAACAAAATGATTAGGAATGTGGATGCGTCTATAGCCGCCCTTATATGACCTAATGAACCCGTAGCTAGTTTCCAACTAGCTCCAAATTTTTCAATGTATGAGGAGGCGGTTGGACAGAGTGACAATTTGAGAGGAGAAAGTGAGTTAAACGCCCTTCCAAATCAAAGCTACCCATACCCAATTGAATTCCACAACTCCGATTTCCAAACAAGTGTCCCAAATGATTCAACAGTTAAGGATAAAAATGAGTTGTGCGACTTTGTAGTGCTTGATTTGCCAGAATGTGAAGGGTCCCTTTCGAGTGAAACCGCACCTAATCCTTTTGAACTTTACACCTCCAATCTAGAACCTGAATTGATAAATATCCATGGTTTTGATGAGGTGTCTAAGAAAATTGATTTTTACTTGATTGAGGATATAGACGCTGGGAATATCTTGGATGATGAACCCGTTGATTTGACTGAACTTTTATCCCCAATTCATCATCCCGAGTCAGTAAATGTTTCTCCCGAACCTCATATGCGTCTAGATTTTGATGATAATGGCATGGATAGGCAAAATTTTGAGGAGAATTATGAGGATAGTATTGAGGAGAGTATTGAGGATAATATTGAGGTTGAACCATTTTTGTTTGATGTGTCGGATTTTCCAATTCATCCTCTTGAATCTTTAACTAAATCACCCTCCCTTCTTTCCATCGTTCCGACCACGCAAAAGATCACGCTTGAAGACTGTGAGTTTGAAAATTTTCTCTTTGAATCTGACACAGTTCTCATAGACGATAACGATTACGAGTGTTTCACTTTTTCGGACGATGTTGAAAACTCACCTCCCGAGTTTGAGTTCTTTACATTTTCAGATGAGTTAGTTGAACCATCAGACTCGGTTTCTTACAGTTGTTTCGAACCATTTATGGAATCTTTCAAGTTCGAGACAGATTACTTAGGTGAGATTAAGACTATCCCTCAATCACTCCTTTTCGTCCTTCCTATCGTTTCGACCACGCAAGACTCCGTCGCATTTCCATTTTCAATGGAGGGTTTACCAAGTTCGATGTACCCATGCTTTCTTGCTAATCTTGAGGGATTTGACCCCATTTCTCGACGGGTTGATAGATTAGCACAATCGTTTTTAACACATCGGTCATCACAACTTGTGCTAATTTATTCACTCAATTTACACCCTCAAGTTCGTGCTACACTTCTTTCCCTCTTTCGCCATTCTTCTCCCCCACTGAGACCATATTCTACCTTTCTTCCCACACGGTCTCATGTGTTTCTCATTTCTTTCCTTAACATTCCATGCTTTCACCAACCCTACCATTACCATGATAAGATTTTTGAATGGTTGGTGCTAACCTTTGGCTTGTGTAAGGCCTTGTTTAGTTTGGGGAGGACCTTGTTGTATATATGTATATATATTGTTGTTTTTCTTTTAACAATAAAAAAAAATTGTAAATAAATAAACAGGGGAGTGCCGATATTCTCATCCCTCTTGGTGTAGCATGACAGTGAGGACACTGTCAAGTTTAAGTTTAGGGGCATGCTCGGTAAGTCTTCTTACTTCGCATTCATATGTACATATTTTTACATTTGCATACTTATTTTAAAACCCATAAAAAAATTGAAAAATTTAAAAAATTATAAAAATTAATGTATTCAATTTTGGCCTTATTTAACTTGAGTTTGACAAATAGGTTAACTGGCTAGGAACAACTAGATCTTAGAATTAGTAAATTAAAAACCCTAAAAATAACCTTCCTTAAAATTTAACGGTAGAAAATATATGTCTTTGTAGTTTATTTAGAAATAGGCAAATTTTGAGTTCACTTCTTGGGCTAAGTTGAAACAAAGGAAAAGTATTGATGTTCTTATTAGAGTATAAGTTTGAAAAATAGTTCCTACTTTAAGTCTAGATTCTGAAAATGTATACCCTACAAATTGCACAAACACGCACCTTGAAACTTGGAATAGTAGAGGAGACCTTGAAATGCTCTTTTCTAAAGTCCTTAGTACAATGAAAATAAAAGAAAAAAATGAATAAAGAGAAAAAAAATATGAACACTGGTTTTTGTGATTACTTAAGGCTGCATTAATGAAAAAAATATTTAGCGAGGGTGCTTCATCACCTAGTGCCTTAGACCAGCTGGTTTGAGAGTCACTGCTAAAGCCTTGGGTGTTGCAAGACTAGGAATTACGCTTTAAAGTGCAAACGCATTTTGTAATCGGTCGTTGGTACTTCAAGAAGTATTAACAGTCGCATGAAGGATGTGTAAGCAAAATTCACCTATTAAGAAGTACTTTGGACAACGGACAAGAGTATTATTGCTTGATTTGAATTTCCAAGTGTAGGGGTGATCTATACACACACGTAGGGGTATGTGATTGGAGTTTAGATGAGAGAAAGGAATGAAGAATAGAACTTGTATCTTTAGTAGAGTTGATAAAAATTCCTAAGTAGCGATGGACCCCTAGAAGGAAAATTTAGGAGATGCCGAAAACTAAGTAAGTCTATAGAACATGTATAATTTTAAGTTAGATAATGAGGAAGTGTGAAAAATACGGGTGGATAATTTGCAAGTCGAAGAGAATAGAATTCCTTATTAGAAAACCTAAATGAAGAATAAAAATCAATGGGCCGAATTGATAGGATTTTGTGGGTGGTATCCACTGAAAACCCTCAGGAGAAAACACTCATCCAACTAGGGACACCTAGAGGTTTAAAGGCTTGTTGCACGTGCTCAGTGCAATCGCGTTTCCCTGCGAAACTGCGGTTAGTTTTTTTGTCGAGAATAAAAATAAGTTTGCTCGAGGACGAGCAAAAGATAAGTTTGGGGGTATTTGTTCACACCATAATATTGCATTATTATATTCCCCATTCTTATTCGTTTTATAAATAAACAGGTGCTTTTGACGCATGTCTGCTACATATTACAAGTTACAGGTTCTTGGATCTAAAACAGGGAAAAAGGTAAAAGACGATGCAAAAGTGGAACTACAACCAACAAATGGAAGGATCTTGACAAAGCCTACATAAAGATCAGTTTACAAAGTACAAAGGCAGCGCAAGGTCCAAGATGTCAAAGCGAACGGTTAAAATTCCACGGCAATTGTTCACTGGAAGATCTGGAGAAGACCCATAAGCCAAATAGAGAAAAGAACCAAAGAAACAGGAAGCCCACAAAGCCCAAATCCAGCATTCAAAGTTTCAGCATGTTATCTCTCCATTGGGCCGCGGAACCGCGGCCCAACCCCTACCCAGGACGCGGTTCCGCGGCCATCCTAAGCCCAAAGATGAATAACTTTTTACCATATTTTTGTAGCGGCTTGCACTAGTCAACCTAGGGATACTTTGGTAAATGCAGACGTGCGAATCAATTATAACCTAGGGTTTCCTATCCTCTATAAATAAGAACTTTAAATTATTGTATTAGGTTATGCCTCCCTATGCCTCTTTCTATGAATAAAATTTAGAATTCTTTTGGAGAGCATCGATACCTCTTTTCAATTCATCTATTCAGATCTGACAACCCTGCGTAAATGTTTGGAGAGAGCCATCTGTAAAGTAAGTAGTTAATTTAAATTCTTGCCCTAGGTAATTTTTCATTCTCTGCCCTAGATAAATGTTCTTAAATTCCCTAATGAGCGAGTAGTCTCCTCGCTTGTTAGGGTTAGCTTTGGGGAAGGCTTTTGAGAGATGAGATCTCTCATCCCTTTCTTGCCCGTTATATATTTAATAGGACTCCATGCATACATGCACATACCGCGCCCTACGGCACCATATCCCTCGAGGTAGCGGTGACACCGTAGTATAAAGGCCCGGTTGTGATGGTTTTCCATGGAGGTTAGGGTAAGGATTGATAAACGAAGGACAAGTAGCTAGAGGAAGGAACACATTCCCGAATGGATCTAATCTCCTTTATTGATAATTATCATAATTCCTCATAGATCTTCATTTGGGTATAGAAAGCGTTGAGATTTATTTACATTTCCAAACCATTCCTAAACCTAACCCTAGCAAGATTTAGATCTAGATAATCTTAGTATAGATAGATTTAATTTTTAGATTTAATAATCAATCCGAACACCCTTCGGAATTAACTCGTTTGAGCGACTAGGAAATTCACAACATCCCTATGGACCGACCTGTACTCACCGGCTAGTTACCAAGCGACGACGTTCTTGATTGCGGTAATAGATAGTTTTTGAGATCAATCAGTAGAACGTAGTATTCATGCTATGTTTGTTGGCCTTCGTCAAGGCATAGTGGATGGTAGCTGCTTGTTACTTTTCTGTTGCATAGATAGATGAGTTAGTTTGGGACAGTCGTATTACCTTGTTGGCCTTCGTCAAGGGTATGTACGGGTGGGTTCGAATTGACAAGATAATGACGGGTAGAACTTGACATGTGACTTATGATTTGTTGGCCTTCGTTAAGGTCATAAGAACATGGGGTAAAAATCTCATCGGGAGTTTCTAAAGCAACTGAAACTTTCCAGGCATGCGCATACCTTCTGGAGTGTGATAACGTGAGTGGATTCCGTCACGTTATCATGCGATGAGAGTTGGATCCCGATTCCCACTGATGAGTTGGTTTACTCTTCGGGTGATCCCGATTGATTCTTCTTTCAGGTTTGGAGGAGAATTTGACAGTACAGTGGGAGGTTTCCTGATTAGATAAAGTGATAACCATTCTGATCTAGGTTAGAGCGCACGCAGAGTGTTTCTTTTCTCTCTCTCTTTGGAAGCGACCTTTGACCGACCCTAGACTATGACTCAGTGACCAAGTTGACCAAACCTTCTTAAAATACTGGCTTTTGGATTGTCTTAGTTGCATAAGTCATTGCCACTCCTTCTTTTACCCTTTGGTTTTCTCAGAACACCCCGTATTACTACGGACATCCACTTCCATTAGTAGATCCATCGTATGGTTATATACGAACTCGAAGGGACTTCTTCGAGGATGTATCCAGGTTCAGGAGAAATAGAATTGGTTTATTCAGTTGCCTTTTATTATCACCTTCTCTCAGGTTGCGAGGGCTCCTTAGTTTAGGAGAGTACACCTATTACGCTTATTTGATAGTCTTCTTCAAAACCATAGGCAGGTGCCGAAAGGTAGGGAATGAAGAAAACAAATTAGCCTAAGTAGGGTGTACAGAAGGTAATAACTAAAGACAAAATAAAGGGATTAGAAAGAGGGCAAAGTAAATTGCGACTGCTATCATTCACGATCAAACCGCGTACTTCATCGCCACTCCTAATTTCACCTTTGATTTTTTTCCCAGTTCGGGAGAAATAGAATAAGCTATTATTCAGTTGTCTTTTATCATCACCTTCTCTCAAGTTGTGAGTACTCCTTGGTTTAGGAGGGTACACCTATTATGCTTACTGTATAGTCTTCTTCCAAACCATAGGCTGGTGCTGAACGGTAGGGAAGGAAGAAAACTATTTAGCATAACGATGGTGTACAGAAGGTAATGAATAAAGACAAATAAAGGGATTTGAAGAGATGGCAAAGAAATATACGTTTACAGTCATGAATTAGATTATGGAAGAGGCATTACTAAGAATAGCAGGATACCCCTATGAAACATTTTCATGTTTCAGTTTCACTGTGCATTGTTAAAAGGAAAACAGATTTCCCGATTAGATACTTACTCCAGGGTATGTATTTACCAGGTATGATTCTCACATCTGTATGGTTTTACAGATGATGAGTGGGAGTGAGTTATTGGAAATTAGGTGATCATCCTCATTATATCGGAATTCGTTGTAATTGGTGATATTTGAGGAAATCGCCTGGGTACAGTTTTCAACCTACGACGCACAGGTTTTGAGTTATTCAACTCAGCGGACTTATACAGAGTATTGTATGTTGTCCAGTGTCCATCAGGACAAAGGGGTTGGTCCTCGTACTATGTTCTGTTTACTTATGACTTCTCTAGTTTTTAGACAAGTGTTTCGTAGAAATACAAGGTCTAAGTTTTGAGAAGTTGTGGGTATAGGAATAAAGTAGAGAACCAGATGTCGCAAGTATCGGGATTCTTCAAAGAGATCGAAGATGTAGATACTTGTGATTGGTATTCAGTTAATGGTTTTGAGAAATTTATTTCTCTTTCGGATTACTCTTAATTGGATGTATTCCTAAGTTGAGTAATGCTGATTAGCCTCTCTCCATTAAGATGATATGCACTGGAGACAGCTGCATGGTTTGAATCTGGTTCCAATTAAATAAGTGCCAAAGTTTCTATATTGGATATAGAATGGTTCATGTCTTAACGATGTTAAGGTACGGGGAGTTGTCCAGCTTATGCTTAAAACCAGACTCTGGATAACACAAGGCACGTTTCTGTAATGGCAGTTTGTGGGTTGGCCCAGGCTATGACGAGGGTTGACTTTCTACCATCTGGAAGATCAATAGTGATATTGTTCTTGACTCGCCACAGTTTTAGTAAAATGGATTTTTTCAGAAAACAGTAGTGGGAGTATGGTAGAACTGGAAATGATTCCAGAACCGCAAACGATTACGGAAAATTTAATAGGAACTAAAGATTCTATCAGGTTTGACATTCCAATAGCCACTCCGCAGATATGGTGGGTATCCTCAGACACCCGAGAGGTACTCCGGTAGCCTCAAGGACGGTGACAGGGAGGTTCTTGTTTACCCAGACTTGACACTACTGTTGTTCCAGGCTATGAGACCCGGCAGGAGGTTAAGTATAGCGTCGTTCAAAACTAGCTTTAGAAGTGCACGTATATATATATATTATTCTGCCACAGGGTTGTTGTGGTCAGTGGGAGCAGCGGAAGCATAGTGGGTAAGTAGCTTATGTCTATTTATAGACTAAAGCAGATATAGCAGAGATAGATCATCTATTTTTGATGTGACAGTCATGGCTTTGACTTCATCAGAATAGGGGATGGATCTGTTAAGAAGGTAGTAGGGTGTGATGTCCTGGTATTTGGATGACATACACAGAGTAGGAAGTAAAATTCCTATACTACGATCGGTTGTACTGTGGTTGTCACACAGTTGTTTCTCTTCAAAGGATATGGATATAATATCTGACATTCTGGTTACTAGATCTATGGTTTTAGATCTAGATTTGGGTAGTTTCCCAATATGGGTACTTTGACAGTATTCTAATAGTATTTTAGAATAGATGACTCCTGGCACGGTGGTGTACCTGCAGATGATGGAGTCACCCTCTCTAAAGGTGTCTTACAGACTAAAGGGGAGAAGGATGTGCATGATTAGCAGATCACTTGCTTAGGCAATTGAGTCAATCGTGAGATGTAAAGTACCGCACCAGATGTTGTTTTTGCACCGGATGCGATAAGTTTATATTAATCCAATCCTGAAGAAACATAAGGAAGCAGTTTTAAAACATAAGTGCATGTTCTACGGATTGGATGACGGCAGCCTCCTTCGGGAGACGGTTATCATTCCAGGCTTCAAAGGTGACCTGGATGACAGAGTGATTGTCAGAGTTATAGTTTTCTCTCTGACGAGGGACAGTATTATGGACAGGTGGTCCAAGAGGATACTGTGGGACGCATGGTGCAGGATATTGATTAGGTTCAGTTATCGATACAGTCTAAGAAGTTTGGATTTGGAGTTCATTTATGAACTAGGTCCCATCAGATATCCAGACATATTCTAAGACAGGTATTACTCAATTCGGGAGATGGCTTTCTTCGCGAACTTGAGATTAAGAGAGACATAGAAAGAAGCATCAGGGCGGATCCACTCACTGAGGCTATTTCTCGAACACAAGAGTTTCTACAAATGAGCTTTGTGAAACTGATTAGTAGAGTAGTTGGGTGTTCGGTATCACACGGGCTGTGAGTATGCGACATCGCAATAATTAGCCTTAAGTGAAAGTGGGAGATTGTTGGATATAGTGCACTCAAAGTCAATTATTGGATCACAGGTACGTGATTGCAATGATTGAGGATGACGTATACCGGTAGCACAATCTTACTCGAGAAGATAGTATGCTATCCGGTTTGCCTTTATCAGTCGTATACAGGTTCAGGTGACTGATCACTATTAAACGTTGATAGAGCCCTTAGGATCTTGCTTGACTACCAACAGTATGATGGCGATCATATACGTGAGAGTTGGATAGTCTATAAGCACATCCTTAAATGTTGCCCCTAGTCATGGGAGTTTCGAGACAGGGCATCGATACTCCGGAGTAGACTAGTGTATACAGTCAAGACCCCGACGAGAGGCGGTGGCCGGTCTCACAAGCCACTGGTGTCAGTTGGATCACCTAAGATGTATACAGGTGCTCATTGGGTTATGAGTACACCGGACAGGACTCGCCGGGAACCTGCTAGTTGGTATTATACCTATCGTCAGATAGCAGTTCCCAGGTGACATGTGTATAGGTTAGTTCATCGACCTGAGGTTGTCATTTATCTCGTGTGAGTTCCCACTGTGCTTTGATTTCTACCCTACCACGGCTCAAAGGAGTCGTGCAAACAGGTCTTTTTTGGGTACAGTCCCGAGCCACATGGAGGCAGGTGAGCGGATCGGCAGGGGATTCGTCTCTCCCGGTATTGAGGGTGAGATCGTGCTTTGTCTAGGAGAGCCATTACACCAAGTCCTTGGCCAAGGCAGGTGAGAATTACTGGTAAGTATTCCAGTAGTTTCTCAGGGTGTTCAGGGCTTCTCTCCGACATGACTTATACCGCTATTGGGGGTCTGACGTTACCAGCTCCCTAGGCCCGATATGCGATACTCATAGACGAACGGACCGGACTATATATATATTGTCACTGTTAGGCTCGGTAGGGTTCCAGGATGAGTTCGCTCATCGGCTTCCCTTGAGGTCAGTACATGGGCAGCCGTTACGCACTGCTAGTGTCGCTGACGTGCTTGTGGTTAAACCTACTGCCAGGGTACTGATGAGTCATTAGAGTCCCCCATAGATAGTTTCCCAAGTTCAGGCGAAACGTTGTAGAGGCCGTATTGTTTTATGGCAGGGTTCGGAAAATGCACGTGCGTTTACGCACGTGCTATATTTCGGGCAGATAATACTGGTGGGTTTTGGTTTAAGCCGGATCCATGTATTATACTGTGTAGATATAATAGCTTTGTCTCGGTTGCATTTGTATTCGGTCGTAATACAAATGCGGGTATGTTTATACAGTTACGGGGTTATCCTGAAATTCGTTTCGGGATCGCTTTTCGAAGTTGCCAGTTTTCTATCACCCGTCTTAAACATTCGGTTTAATGCGGAATTATTTTTTTTCTTGAGGGTGAGTCATGAGGGTGAGTTATGAGTGGAAGCTTCTAGATTGGTGACTAGGTTTGTGAGTCATTCATTGCATTAATGGTTTTGATGAGGTGTATTAGTAAGTCACCCTTTTCCATTAATTCCTTTTGTTCTTGCTAAGATCTTTTATGATACATTATTCCATTATGGTCCCCCCTTGCTCCTACACTCACCCCCTCCTCATATAGTGGCCGGCCATTCTTTTGGTAGCCAAGGATTGCAAAAATGAGATGATATATTTGGTTCATAGAAATTTGATAGCTCTTTTCTCATTACTCCAAAAGGCAACTTCATTAACCGTTCATCCATGGTTTTGGATGAAACGAGACAAAGTATTCTACTCATTCTCTACATCAATCTTGGACTTGTAGGCTAGTAAACTTCATGTCCGAGTTGCCTCGGTTCAGAGGCGGGAGCCCGTATAAAGATCCGTTGACGTGGTGCCACCTGGACGAGAAGACCGGAGATCAAGCGAGATCGCAGATGCCGCAAAGGAGCGTGGTGGCTAAAGACCGAAGGATTCGGATCGTTCGGTATAGCCTTTCTACCAACTTTACAGTTTGTTAATTTAGCGTTAATGGCAAGATCCGGGTTATACTATGCGATAGCGCCAGTTATAAAAGTTTTTGTTCCGTGTTTGGCGTCAGATTGACGGCCGGGGCGCTACCGTAGACTTACATATATATCACCCCTACACTTGGAAATTCAGATCAAGCAATCATACTTTTGTCCGTTGTCTAAAGCACTTCTTAATTGGTGAATTTTTAGATGAATTTCACTCACACATCCTTCATGCGATCGTTATTACTTCTTGAGATACCAACAACCGATTACAAAATGTGTATGTGCATTAAAGCGTAATTCCTAGTCTTGTAACACCAAAGGCTTTAGCAGTGACTCCCAAATCAGCTGGTCTAAGGCACTAGGTGATGAAGCACCCTCGCTAAATATTTTTTCTATTTATTCAGTCTTAAGTAATCATAAAAACCAGTGTTCATTTTTTTATTATCTCTTTATTCACACTTGTATTTTTATTTTATTTTTTTCTTCGTATTAAGGACTTTAGACAAGAGCATTTCAAGGTCTCCTCTACTATTCCAAGTTTCATGGTGCGTGTTTGTGCAATTTGTAGGGTATATATTTTCAGAATTTAGACTTAAGCTATGAATTATTTTTCAAACTTATACTTTAATAAAGATATCAATACTTTTCCCTTGTTTTAACTTAGCCCAAGAAGTGAACTCAAAATTTGCCTATTTCTAAATAAACTACAAAGACATATACTTTCTACCATTAAACTTTAAGAAAAGTTATTCTTATAGTTTTTAACTCACTAAGTCTAAGATCTAGTTGTTCCTAACTAGTTAACCTTTTGTCAAACTCAAGTCAATTATGGCCAAAATTGAATACTTTAATTTTTATAATTTTTAAAATTTTCAATTTTTATAGGTTTTAAAATAAGTATGCAAATGCAAAAATATACACATGAATGCGAAGGAAGAAGGCTTACCGAGCATACCCCTAAACTTAACATTGACAGTATCCTCACTGTAATGCTACACCAAGAGGGTCAAAATGTCGGCACTCCCCTGTTTATTTATTTTTAAATTTTTTTTATTTTTTGAATTTTTTTTATTGTTAATAGAAAAAGAAAACAAAAAATATATATATATACATATATACAACAAGGTCCTCCCCAAACTAAATAAGGCCTTACACAGGCCAAAGGTTAGCACCAACCATTCAAAAATTTTATCGTGATAATGGTAGGGTTGGTGAAAGAATGGAATGTTAAGGAAAGAAATGAGAAACACACGAGACCGTGTGGAGATAGAAACGGTATACGGTCTCGGTGGAGGAGGAGAATGGCGGAAAAGAGAAAGAAGTGTAGTACGATCTTGAGGGTGTAAATCGAGTGAATAAATTAGCGCAATATGTGATGACCGATGTGTTAAAAGCGATTGTGCTAATTTATCAACCCGTCGAGAAATGGGGTCAAATCCCTCAAGATTTGCAAGAAAACATGGGTACGTCGAACTTGGTAAACCATCCATTGGAAATGGAAACGCGACGGAGTCTTGCGTGGTCGAAGCGATAGGAAGGACGAAAGGGAGTGAATAAGGAATAGTCTTATTGTCTCGAACTTGAAAGATTCCATCAATGGTTCGAAATGATTGTAAGCAACCGAGTCTGATGGTTTATTTGAAAATTCAAAGGATTCAAACTCGGGGGGTGAGTCTTCAAAATCGTCCGAAAAAGTGAAACACTAGTAATCATTATCGTCTGTGAGAACTGTGTTCGATTCAAAGGGGTACGCACTAGTGGAGTCCAAACTGCTATGATCGAACAGAAATTTTTCAAACTCACAGTCCTCAAGCGTGATCTTTTGCATGGTCAGAGCGATGGAAAGAAGGGGTGATTTAGGAAGTATAACAGTTAAAGGGTTCGGAGGATGAATAGGAAAATCCGACACATCAAACAAAAATGGTTCATCCTCAATATTATCCTCAATACTCTCCTTAATACTATCCTCATAATTCTCCTCAATATTTAGCTTATCCATGCCATTATCATCAAAATTAAGACGCACATGAAGTTCGGGAGAAACATTTAATGACTCGGGATGATGAATTGGGGATAAAATTTCAATCAAATCTACGGGTTCATCATCCAAAATATTCCCGGCGTCAATATCCTCAATCAAGTGAAAATCAATTTTTTCAGACACCTCATCAAAAGCATGTATATCTATTAATTTAGGCTCTAGAGTGGAGGTGTAATGTTCAAAAGGATTAGGTATGGTTTCACTCGAAAGGGACTTTTCACAATCTGGCAAATCAAGCACTACAAAGTCGCACAACTCATTAGACGTTCTATCTTCAACTGGTGAATCATTTGGAACACTTGTTTGAAAACTGGAGTTGTGGAATTCAATTGGGTATGGGTAGGTTTGATTTGAAAGTGTGTACAGCTCACTCTCACCACTCAAATTCTCACTCTGTCCACCCGCCTCATGATACATTGGAATTTTTGGAGCTAGTTGGTAACTAGCTACCGGTTCACTAGGTTGCATAAGGGCGGCAATGGACGCATCCACATTCCTTAGTATTTAGTTTGTCGCTACTATATAGGCTTCTAACGACTATTCCAGACTAGACATGGGTTGTGAAGGGGTTTCAGTAAAATATTCAAAGTTGTTTGGATACGTAAAACTCCCAAATGGCTGTGTAGAAGCAATGTCTACGGAAGGTGCGAATGTTGGGTAGGTCTGGTAGGAATTGAATGGTTGGACAGGACTAGGATCAACATTTGGATAAAAAGGTGAATGGACTTGTTGATCCAAAGAACTCGAAGTGTTGAAAGGAGTGAAAGATCGGTTACGAGATTGTTCAATGTGTTCAGCAATAGACATGGGTTTCGGAGTTACAACAGGACTCAAAAAAGTGGTATCAACGTAAGAAGGTGGTGAAGGTTGAAATGGTTGATACAAAGTGGATTGCGAAGTCGAACTGTTTCTCCTAGACGCTTCTATTTGATCTTTCAAAGAAATTTTGGGCATGGAGGGGTCGTCCTTAAATCGACCGAAACAATTCGCGTAAGAGGCAAAGTTTGGTTCAGGGTACCAAAGTTCGGCAAGAGATTTGTGAGGTGGGGTACCCATGATGGAAGAAGGGAGAAGAGAAAGCAGGTGGGTGGTGCAAGGAGTTCTTAGCGACAAAATTTGCAAGTCTTTTTTTGTAAAAATTTTTCCTTTTTTTTTGTGGTGCTCTTTGCAAAAAGATTTTCGATAAAAGGCTTTGACACAAATGCAATCAACCACAAATGCACAATCAGGCCTAGATCTAGGGTCACTTAGGTCAGCTAGACAGCTCCTAACTTGTTCCAAAGTGCTAGAAATAGGACCTCAAACCGCCTTTTCACCGCCAATTGCGGCCAGGTAAGTGCCAGGTGAGTTGGAGGCTCTCCACTACAAGTAGTGGCCCTAATTAAGTAACCACTTGCCTTAGGCACACTTGCCTAAACACCGCAAAGTCAGGTTAGGATCAACGGCCGACGCCTACAACTAGTCCTCTGTCCTATTGAGCTCGACGTCCTTAGGACTGAGTCTAGTATTTTTTAATTAATGATGGTCAATGCATATGCCTTATGTGATTTCTGGGGTCCTGAGAAGGGCGATGAAATCCCCACCCATTCTGGATTGGTTTCAAGCCCCTTAAAATCCGATTAAAAATATGCAAAACAGTAACAACCACTTGCAATCAAATTTTTTATTTTAAGCGCGGCGCAAAGAATCCTGCATAAGATCAATTATTGGAAGGGGGAGATTTTTTAGCGCAAAGAATCCTGCAGGAGATTTGACAAAAGATATATCGGGATTTGCAGCGGAGAAAATTAGAAGACTTATAGAGAGGATCCATGTGCCGAAGCGACCAACCCACGGTGGTTCCACGGTCAGATGGGGCAATTCACGGCGGTTCCGAGGTAGGTTGGGCCGCACGATTCCTGAAAATTTTTCTGGTCTGCTGATGACGTCAGCAGACCGCGGATGCGCGGCGGGAAGTAGGTTCTGGCGGCGGAAACACGGTCGTGTTGATGGTTCGGTTCTCGAGATTTTTTCAGTTCCTCTGTTATGCGTATCCTCTGCTGTTCGGATATGCAGTTTTCTATTTTGATCTCTGGATTTTTGCAGATCCGAACTCGATTGTAGATCCTACAAAATTCAAGCAAAAATACCCTTCACAAAATAAAAAGATGATAAATTTTTATATTTTTTTTTATATTTTTCAGTTTTTATAATTTTTCAATTTTTATTAACCCGAAATTGTAAAAAGAAAATAACACGCCATCCCCGGCAACGGCGCCATTTGATTTGTAGAAATTTATGATCAAAAATATTTAGTAACCGCAATCAAGAACGGCGTCGCTTGGTAGCTAGCCGGTGAATACGGGTCGGTCCACAGGGATGTTGTGTCTTTTCTAATTTGCTCAAACGAGTTAATTCCAAACGTTGTGAATGGATTATCTCTAAAACCTAAATTGATTTATACTAAGACTAGAATCTTGCTAAGGTTAGGTTTAGGGTAAGTTGGGAAATTGAATGTTTCCTTACCGCTTTCAATACCCTATTTTAGATCTATTAGGTGTTATGGTAATAATTAATAAAGGGGATTAGTACCATCGGGAAGAAACGATGTTTCTTCCTCTAGGTTCTTGTCCTTCCTTTCTCAATTATTACCCTAACCTCCATGGAAAACATACACAACCGGTCCTTTATACTACGGTATCACCGTTACCTCAAGGGGTAAGGTGCCGCAGGGAACGGTGAGTGTATGTATGCATGGAGTCCTAATTATTATGTGTGATGGGGCAAGAAAGGGGTGAGAGATTTCATCTCTCAAACCTTTCCCTAAAGTTAACCCTAACAAGCGAGGAGACTACTCGCTTGTTAGGGAATTGAATGACATTCTAACTATCTAACTAGGGCAAATAATTAAAAGTAAACTAAGGCAATGAAATAGAAATCTTACTTTATTGATGGCTTTCTCCAAACATTAACACAGGAATTACAGATCTGAATCTATGAAATGAAAAGAGGCATGACCTAAATCAGGTTTTTAGGGTTCTATTTATAGATTCATAGAAACCCTAGGTTACAATCGCGTCATATCTGCTAATACAAAAATACCCCTTAAGAAAAAGACCTAGTCAACGCTCCGCGCACCGCCACAGAGAATTTCCACCGACACGGGCATAGAGCGGCCGTGGAACCGCGGCCAAAAGCATGGTTTGGCCGTGGTTCCGCGGCCAAACAAGTGGTTTGCTGCACAATTTTTTCTAGGCTTCTTTCTGATTCCTTGGGCTTCTTGTTTCTTTAGCTTTTTCTTCAGGATGTCTTCTGGTTCTCTTCCAGATCTCTACAGTGAATAATGTAGTGGACTTTTACCGTTTCTTCGTGTCGCTGCCTTTGTGCTTTGTGAATTTTTGTTCATTGATCTTCATTGTCCCTCACAATGCAGGCACGATCAAGATTTCACCATTTATCATTTGCAGTCTCACATTGTATCATCTTTTTCATCAATTTCACCGTTTTTATTCCGAGAACCTGTAACCTGCAACTATGTAGAAGACATGAGTCAAAAGTACCTGTTTATTTGTAAAATGCATAAGAATGGGGAATATAATAATGCAAAATTATGGTATGAACATGTCTTCATATGGTGAACGACACTTGTAAGTCCTCTCGATTTATAAGGAGAAAACACTCTTGCAAGATCTATACGACTTACAAGAGAAAACACACTTAGGATTCCCCACGATTCCTAAGGAGAAAATACACCTACGAGATCCTCACGACTCGTAGGGAGAAACACCTTTATGAAACCCTTATGGCTCATAAAGTCAAAAAGCCTTAGCCGACAGGATCTTAACCCTGTTTGCTAAGCCACCTTTGTTCAAATTGGCAAAGGCAAATGATGATTTGCTCCTGGCAACATTTCAGTTGTAGCGATCCTGATGCCTAAACAGGTGTCAAACTCCAAATCTTCTCACGACAAATGATGATTCGCTCCTGGTAATATTCCAGTTGCAGCGATGTTGATGCCAAGATGGGTATCAGATCTCAGGTTCCTAACTCGTAATAAAACTCAGCGAGTCGCAAAAAATGCGTATGAGAAAGCCGAAATGTTTGGGCATCTCGCAATAAAAAACAGCGAGTAAAAATAAAAAATATATAGCCGAAATGATTGGGCACCGCGAAAAACAACCGAAATGATTGGGCAATCATGACTTTCGTGATATGAAAAGCTGAAAAGATAGAGCATCGCGGAAAAATAAAAAAATATATATAAAATGAAATTTCCTCTGCCCTGCAAGTATGTCCATATTGACTCTTGTATATGATCTATGGGCACAAAAGGAAGAAAGGGGACCATATTTCCCACCAGGCTCCGTCAAAGTGAGAGCCAGATCTCGACGGTAACATCCACAGCCTAGAGATCAGCTTGAAGTTCTTCTAATTCCAGCTGGATGCAGGCGCAACATCAACAAAAGACTCAAAGGTCAAAGAAAAACAGGAGTAACAGAAAAATCCTAGCTCCATGTCTTGACGGTGCATATATAACCTGGAGACTATCCCGACGTACCCCCTCATTTCAGCAGGATGCGAACACAACTATCAAATGAAATTGGAGCGATGGCATATCCCTAGCTCTGGACTTCAATCACGATATATACAGCATGGAGGTCCTACAGATGTCTACCCTACTTCAGCAAAGAATCGGCGCGATATCATCAAAACAGAAAATGAAGCGATGGCATATTCCCAGCTTCGGGTCTTGACGGCAACTCACATAAATCCTAAAAGACAATCGGAGATCATTCCACTCCAGAAGGGTGCGGTTATGACTCATCACGGCTCTAAATTGAGCCTAATCTCAGGTAAAAAGCGTCATGGCAAATTCCTAACGCTTACTCTTCCGACGGTAATATGACCTAAGGAGATTAGTTGAAGAGTCTTGTCCAGACCCCGAAGGGATCAGAGACACGACAGTCGCGGGGTTACGTGAACAACAGCTTAAAGACTGCATATCGAGGAATACATCAGCCAACACAACGGTACCACGGACTAAAACCCTAGCACCAAAAACCTAACGGCCCTCTGTCGTAAAGAATGGGGGTTATCTATATACAACATTAGGACTAGTTTGCCTGTAAAACCCTAGGGAGGTAAACTAAAGATACTCCAAAATGAATGAATAAACTACAAACTTCGAAATGAGTACATAAACTAGAAACTCCAAAACGAGTGAATATACTACAAACTCCGAAATGAGTACATAAACTAGAAACTCCGAAACGAGTGAATAAATTACGAACTCTGAAATGAGTACATAAACTAGAAACTCCGAAATGAGTGAATAAACTACAAACTCCGAAATGAGTATATAAACTACTTTATGCCAAATCAAGACATCAAAGGATAGAGAGGTGCAAACATGAAATAAAATATGTCTTTTATTTATAAATCAAAATGAATACAAGATACAAAAAAAGAAGAAAGAAAGATATACAACAACAAAAAAATTTTTAAGACGGCGGGCGATTCAATAGGCCAGCTAGATCGTCATTTTTTCCGCCGGACTTCCGCCTCAAGCTCTAGCAACGCCGCAAGTTGAGTCCCTGCCTATGCCTGTTGTTGTAGGTATGAAGAAAACCGATTCTCAAGCTCTTTCTCGGCAGTCTTGTGGGTCTCGACCATTTCGCGTGTGAAAATGAAAGTTTTATCAAGAGCCACCACCTCCGTAATTGCCTCGTGAAAGACCCGCTAGATTTCATAGGCCTGAGTAGTCTTGGTTGTGAGCTGGGCTTGAAGTTCCCCTAAAGCTTTTGAAGACAACTCCCTTTCCAAAAAATTCCGGTTGAGCCTTTTCTCACAAGACTGGAGATTGGCCGCACACCGATCGATCCATCCATGCAAACTGGCCTTTAGAGATAGGATATCAGAGGGAAGGCGCACGCATTCAACTCCATGTAGTGAAGCCTCCACTTGACGGCAATACTCAACCCAAGAACGCACCAGTGCCTCGTCATGGTCGGTGGAAAGAACGGACAAAGAAGCATTGGCTTCTGTAACAACACTAAACTTTTTGTACTGAGTTTTTCCAAAATACAGAAAGGGACACCTGAGCCTGAGCACAAGTTATAATTTTAATTGGCTTTTGAATAGCAAGAAAGAGCTTGTAGCTCACTGGTAAAGACCTTGCACTGCTGAGACATAGCACCTGAGTTCAAATCCCATCAGCCACATATTATTTTTATTGTATTTTCTTTTCATCTTTTAGAAGCCCAAGGGTTTGCACGTGCACTACACGTAGGATGATGAGTTACAGAATAAACAAACATAAGCATGAAGGAATACGATACGACTAGGACACATGGCAAGAATCTAGACCCAAACAAACCCAATTCGACCGGCGAGATCTCTCTCAAAATCGGCACCACCGGTCCCACCCGTCGGGAATGGTCCAAATTTTTTCCCCTAGCACCGTTTGGCCTACCCCAAATCCCCCATATTGTTTGATTTCCTTACACATTAACAGAGAAATTAAAATGATGCATTTATCCAATTTTAATGCAAATTTTTAATTCTCCAATTCAATACACTAAACCCCAGTTTTCCCTATAAATACCACACCATATTTCACCCCTCCTCACTCAGAATCTCCTCATAAAAGCTCTCAAAAATTCTCAAGTCTCTTTTGTGTACAAGTGGAGTTAACAAAAGTTGAAGTTCTGATGACGATCCGAGAAGATTCCGGCGACGAAACGACGTCCCGACGCTTCCCTAGTCTTCTCCTACCCCTCTTCTTTCCTAAAAGCCAGTAAGTCCCCTCTCCCCCTCTCATATTCTATTTAAAAACTTTCATTTCTAAAACCCGACGGAAGCGGAGTTAATCCGACTTTCGATTCGGTTTTTCTTTAAAAAGGTTATTTTTCTTAAACAATCAATACAATACTCTCATATAATGTTTAACAAACATTAAGAAACACTTTAAAACAAGTTTCATCTCAAAAGATGCTTTTATGCAATTTTTATCATATTTTTACGGTAAAATACCACATACTTTATTTCCGACATAAAACAACATAAAACTTGTATTACCTTTAGATAACTCACGAGGTAATGACCTACCTCATCACAACACACATCTTTGACATAACACGATGAGAATTTGGGAATATATTCATGGGATAATACGACATTACAAATAAATACCATTAACTTGCAAAACCATTTCTTTAAAAAGTGTATTAAACAATTTCTTGCAATTGCGTCTTTACAACCCACTTTTGGGGACCCCGTTTGGGATGGTGCGGGTTATCGTACATCCTCGGGCCTAGTAGAGCGAGATGCAGACCTCCGAAAGGAGCATTCGATCTCGATGGAATTTTAATGCTTTTTTCTTTACAAAATGAGATTTCTACAAGAAAATGAATAAAATTTATTTTCATTAAATATATATGTATATAACTATTATCAAAATATCTATTTTAATTATATTATATAAATATTCCAAGTTTTCTAAATCAAAAGAATCACCATTATATGAAAATACCATCCAAATACAAAACAATACCGATATTTCAATAAAATACCATATAGTATAAAAATTAGGTTTTACTCACTAGAAATTTCACTTTTATAAAATATACATCAATGAAAACCCTAAAGACTATAATTAAATACTTGAGGTGTATTTTGAAAATGTATCAAAACTATTTTTACATAAACCCCCCTTAAGTTAAACTAATTTACAATAAGGACCCTAGTAAATATAGGTTTAAGCGGGACCAGTTCTCTTGAGCCTCAGAGAGCCGGAGAATATGGGTGATTGCCTATTTAAGGTAGACAATCTAACAAACGGTGTTATCAATACGGTAATTGTCTTGGAAAAAAACACAAATCCTGCCGTCCATGTGCAGCAGTTACCGATAACATCAAAAAACTAATTCAGGATTTCAAGTTCTTTTCAAAAGTATCTGACTCAGACTGAGTCTCAATCTAATCAATCTGACTTGAATGTGATTCAAGTATAAACTACAATACAACTTCAATCCATGAATCTGTCTATTCAATCTATATCAATCTATATTGACTGAACCGAACCATGGATATACTCCGTCTACATGACTCTCCATTTATATCCATTCCATTTACTGATATCATGGTTTCGGCAAGTCATCCATCTATATAACAATACAATACAATACAATACAAAACAATCAATATAATCAATATAATAAGACACTACAGGGTTTATAAAGGGGTAGACTGGTACGGAACATGTTAAAGGTGGCACGAGGTGGTCACTTAAGACATAATTACATCCATGCCGTTGTTCCGTGGTATTTTCGACGGAGCCTTGTACTACGGGTTACCAAAGTCCACGGTGTAAGTTGGACTCCTCTAGTATACACTGGCATCTTCTGTACCAAGCTACAAACACTACGTTAACCTAACAATCAAATATTATACTAGATATACTCTTTTTCTGTCTATTCTACTTCTCTCCTTCTTTGGGACTTACCGAGCGATTGTTCGCTGACGACATTCCTATTTCTCTTCTTCTTTGGAATGTTGTCAGGTGGATCGGACACACTAGAGCTCGAGACCAGCCAGGAGCATTTGGAGCACTACACTGAAGACCCGGAGCATTAGACTTCAATTGTAAATTTTCATTTCAGTTATGCTATTGTTTAGGCATCGCTTTCTATTCATGTATTTACATTTCAGTTGTACCTGTAAAAGAATGTTTAATAAATAAAGTTGATGTTCATTTACATTCCTGCCTCTTGTGTACTTCACTTATATTGCTTAGATACGCTTAGAGTGTTTACTTCTGAGTAAATATGTAGCGGGCCTCGTCGCGTCTCCTCCTCGTACACCGGGAAGCGGGGCGTGACAGCTTCAATAGAAAATTCCTCGGCTGTGATAGAAGTGCCAGCGTGAAGATCTTCAATGAGAGTTGCCAGTGAATGAATGCTCTGTTTTGCCATCCTCTCGTATGCATGTCTGGCATAAAGGCCTGGCGGCATGCAAATACAGGACTCTAACGGAGTCAGGGTTGGCAAAATTGTGAAGATACATGTAAGTTTAGTCGCCTTTCTGAAAAGAGAATAAGTAGAAGAATACCAGGGTTAAAGCGTCACTTACCCATGGCTACAGAAGGCGGATTTGAGAAGTCCCCAGGCCTATCAAGAACCTCAACTTCGTCATCAGCCTGCAGGACTGTAGTTTAAAATAAAAAAAAAGGGGGAACATCAGCATCATTATGAAAATATGATACGGAAGGCAAAGGAATACCAACCTTGGCTGGAGGAAAGGACGATGCTCTCGGGGGTACCACATGTGGGGCCGCCATATTAAGTAGACGCAGGAAGGTTTCTTCGAGAGAATGATCTACAATAGAAGATGCCAACTCCCGTAATTCTAAGAGAAAGAAAGGGTCAGACATATTGTAACATTTCCGAAAAATAAAATATTATTTTTGGGAATTTAAATAATTAAAATAATAAATATTATGAATATTTTAATGAATGGAGATTAGTTTTAATGATATGGTATGATCATATACCAATAGATTGAAAAAATATTGGAAAATTACCTTGAATGTTGATTTTTAAAGAAATTGTGAGATTTAGATATTTCAATAATTATTATATAATTTATTATATACAAGTTTATGTCTAAGCTTGATTAATGTTCACTATTCATGCATTGATTTTGTACTGTGCATGTGACATGCACCATGTCATATTGCGAACACTTGTTACATTTTTCTACCATGACTTCTTCCATTTTATCAAGCATGGCTTTGTTTTAAAAGAAATAAAAAGAAAGAGATAAAGAAAAGAAAAGAAAAAGAGAATAAAGAATTGGGGAGACAAGGGAGTATGTGCATGGCATGGGAAATGAGAGAGAGAGGGTGAGGGGTCATTTTGACTATGGCTCATTGTTATTCATTCATCATCTTCATCATTTCTTCTCCCTCTCCCTCCATGGCCGCCCTCTTCCCTCCACCCCCTTTACCACCTTCAAACCACCCCAAGATCCACTCAAAACCTCATCCTTCCTTCACAAAAATTGATCCTAACACCCTCAGAAACCCTATGGAGACATCAATGCAAGATTTTGAAGACTTTGAACAACTCAAGAAAATTCTTGAGTTGCCAAATGAGGAAATATTTACACCATTAGTTTAGTATTTGAATTTCATTATATCCTTGTGTGGTTTAGAATAGAACTAAGGTGGATTAGTGATGCTAGAATTTTTCTAGATGAGATTAAGCGTAGTTATGAATCAAAAGGTGCAATTGAGGTTTAATAGTGACCTTAAACCTTTGTAGTGTTAGTTTTACGGACTGAAACCAGAGACTTTAACCCCAAGACATGAACTTAGAAACCTCGACATCGGATTTGTGTAGTAATGGTGATGACTTTAGAAATCTTCTATGACTCGGAGACCTGGAAAAATATATAGCGATTACAGTGACACAAGCAGGCATCCTAGAAGTTACAACTAAGAACCGGGACCCAATTCCACTTTAGGGCCGTAGATTTATTCCCATTGGACGTAAATTGCAGCCTGGGTAGGGTGGAAATGATTTGTGCTTGGTCCATAGCTCTTGTACCCTCTAATTAGACCTCTTATACATGCAAAATTGGCTAATTTCACCTGAGGAAAAATCTGGAGGTGTTTTTTTATGTTGCCGTTTCGTTTTGCGACTTCCTTTTAACTTTGGTTTTGGTATTTGGGTTTTAACTCGATAGTTTGACGTTTGTACATCGACATCGAGGATTTGTTTGGCCTTTCTTGCATGCATAGTTCGTAGGTTTTAACCAATGTGCGATTCGTGTGCTGTTTTGGTTTTCGTGTGTGATTTTTGTTTACGATGCTATGTGTGTATATATGTAGGTACCCTCAAGTGGACTTTGAACAAAAAAGTTGAGCGTGGTGTCATCGACTTCGGTATGCAAGGATCAATGTGAGTAGATATATATCTACAGTGGAAGTCGGGTAGATGGCGTATAGTACCCCCGCAGTATTGTAGCGCAGCATACAAATGTGTTATATCTATATACTTATGTGTTATTATGAGATGTGTATACTTAGCAAGAAATGCTTAGGTGACTTGGGTTAGTTTTAGCGTATTTGTAGGAAAATGCTTTTAGCTTAGTTTCTTAGTTGCAAAACACTAGAGTAATGATTGCACACACGCGTGCGCACAAACACATACATTTGATTTTTCTTGTCCGTATATGGCGATATATATATATATATATATACATATATGTATGTGAGTATATATATATATATATATATATACTGTTAGTTATGTATATGCCCTAGAGGCCATTATTGTACATTTGATGTATATTATAGTGGATGCTTGGATATATATAGAGATGACTTTCTTGCTCGACATGATAGTATGCTATTTGGTTTCACTTTATCTTAACATGTTGACTTATATTAGTTTACTGTCTTACTCTCACATGTTGATAAAGCCCTTAGGATGTGTACTCGACTACTGGGACTATGATGAGATCATACTAGTAGGGCCAGGGTGGTAAACGAGTACATCCTTTAAACTGTTCCTAGTCGAGGGTGTGTCGAGACAGGGCATCGATACACCAGAGTAGACTAGCGTATACGCATCTTGACCCATATGGTGGGTGATGGATGATCTCATATCCATCGGTGTTTGACATCAAGGATGGTGTACGGGTGCTTAGTGGAGACTGGGTACATTGGACGAACTCGCTGAGAACTCCCAGATGGTATTATACCTCACGTCAGATGGCAGTTCTCTGGTGACACTGGTACAGGTTAGTCTGTAGACCCGAGATCGTCATAGAGTCTTGTGTGATTCCCACTGTACAGTGATTTCCATAATACCACGTCCAAGAGGGCGTGCAAAACGGTGGCTTTTAGGTACAGTCCCGAATCATATGGAGGCAATGAGCGATAGGAGGGGTTTCGTCTCTCCCGGTATAGGGAGTTGATGTCGTGTTGTGTTCGATTGGCTATAACTGGAAGTCCCTGGCCAGGGCGAATATTGAGTACTACTGGTAAGTGTTATCAGTAGGTTCTCGACCTGTTATGAGCCTCACATCGACACGACTTATCGGTTACTGGGGTCTGACGTATACCACCCCAAGACTAGATATGCAATATATCAGACGAAGAGACCGGACTGTACGGGAGTGTTACTGATTGGATTCGCAGGAGAATGTACAGGCTTTCTTGTTGATCTTCTGATCGCTCAATACCTGGGTGGCGTTACGTTTAGCTGACCGCTTGCAGCTTGTGGGTGTTTGATATGATCATCACCTACTGCCGGTGTATTGACGATTCTTTAGAGTCCGACACAGAGGTTTCTCGACTCAGGAAAAACGGAGTAGGAGCACATATGTGATATGTGCGGGAGCAAGAATAATACGATATGAGATACTGTATTCTATTCTCGCGATATTTGATATCCGCCGGGACATCGGATCAAGTGTTGATTCGATGTATCGGTACATAAGATATAATAGTCGGTTATATGCGATATAACCGGATTGTCGGATCAAGTGTTAATTCGATAATTTAATGTATAAATATATATGTGATATATTACATTACATTATCTAATATTGGCTCGCTTTATTGATTCATTTTCTCACCGGATAATACATTGATATATATGCGATATATATTAATTGTATTATTTTTTTTTGTTACAAAAATATATTATATATGTGATATATAATATTGTAACAAGTTATGATTACAAATGCAACATGATTAGTGGAGATTAAACATGGTTAGGGTTTGATTTGGGTTAGTTTATTCATGAAGTTTCTAGAAGCTTTTCTTTTGTTTCTTGCAAAGATATTATGTGTTGATATTTTGGAGATATTTTCCTAATCCAACCCACACCCTTTAACCCTAGTTAAATCTCTACAATGGTTAAGTCTTTCTTGACTTAACCATGGTTGCAATTGTAATGAGTATAACAATTCATTATTCATCACAAAAAAGATTCTTCTTCTTCTTCTTCCTTGAGCTCTTGAAAAGCTTTCTAGGTTTTTCTTTTGTGATGGATTAGTGTGAGAATTTGATAATAAAAGAGAGCATAAATCCTACTTCATCATCCTCATCTAATCTAGCCAATTAGATTAGGGTGTTCACTTCATTAATACTTGATTAGTGAGTGAGAGCTTGAGTTAAAGAAAGTTCAAGGTAGATCATCTTTGAAAAGGAAGACTTCAAGCAAGCATGGATCATTCGGGTTGTGGAGCTTCTCTTTAGTCCGGAAGATCATGGATCACGGTGAAGGGACTACTACTCGGAGCTTATGAAGCGAAGGAGCGGACTACAAAGGTTGTAATCCCTCACTCTTAGTTGTAAAGGTCTTTACTTGCATGTTTAACCCTAATTATCTAGCAAAGATCCTCGCTTTGGGTTGTTCGACACGTCTAAATTTTAAATCGGGCATGGTTGATGCCTTATAGACCCTTGTGACAGTGCCTAGTAACCCTACAGTGGTATCAGAGCCAGGTTAGAGCATTAGGAGTCGTGTATACGAAGTTAAAAGTCCGATCGAACCCCGAAACGTCGGTTTTGAACCCCTCTCTGGAAATTTTTTAAAAATATGATTTTTTCTGCATTAAAAGTACTCAGAAAATTCAGCAGGTGTTTTTGAGGAATACTGTGAAAAACGAAATTCTAATTCCCTTAAAGCGCCGTGGAACCGCGGCAAAACCATACCTTACGCGGCGGTTCCGCGGCAGTATAGGGATATTAGGGTTAGATTTTTACACAGTAACATCCGTAGGTACTTTTGCATGCTTCTGGGAATTTTTAATTCTACTCAAGTGTTGAGTTTTCTGGAGATCTTTTTTATTCGTTTATTCGATCGGAAAGTTTAATTTCGTTTAGTTTTCCGGATAATTTAGAACGTGTTAAAATGTTTGAACGGATATCAATAACTCGCTTTTTCCCGAAACGAAAAACTTTCAAGTGTTGATTATTTCTTGAGTTTAAAACTTTCGGAAAAACATGCAAGCATATCTGTGGACCTTCTAGAAGAACGTAACCTTAACTCGATTATGTAACCGTCAAAACATCCACTGAACCTTTGGGTTTGTGTTAGTTTGGCGTTGCCACATGTGAGGCGTTGGTTTGATCCTTCTATGGCTGGTTCAGTGGAGCTGTGACATGTTCTGGGATTTTTGAACTCCGCTCAAGTGTTGAGCTATTTGGGAATTCTTGGGTGTTTGATTATTTGATCGGAAAGCTTAACTTTGTCTATTTATCTGGAATGTGATACAATATGTGGAATTCATATAGTTAGGCATGAAATGCGATGTATGTGATATTTCGGATTTATGATGTCTAAAGTGATTGTGGATTCCAAATGTTGTAGTTTTACACTTTCTTTTCTATGACCGTAAACATAGTATGTGGTGTATCGCCGACTTCGTTGCTATACATCAACGACAATCGGGATACGCATACTTGGTTACGTTGATGATATGAGATATTGTGTGTTGCTGTGATATGTTATATTGGGTCGTCGTGTTCTGAATAGCCGGGGGTTTTATGTGAGATGAGGGTTTTTATTTTCATTCATGTAAAATTCATTTGTATGTAATATTCTTTTATTGGGGCACTTCCAGGATGAGGTTGATGTCACCATTGTATATTATTTACTTTTCTGCATTAGGTAGACCCAAGGAGGGGAGCACAAGTAACCGGGTTCTAGGGTACAGTGGGAGGCCATCTCGAGGAGTCGAGATCCGGTCTCCTAACCCTAGAATTGGAAGTGTTGCTTGCCGCTCTCGTAGGGGTCTAGGGATGCAGGTTTTGCTATTCATCGCGACCGTGGATTCCGTGTTTTATACAGGCTCGAAATAAAACACGGACGTCCTAGAATATCCAATATTTCATATGTTATCTTCTGCTGCAATGTTCTGTGATGAGATCATATTACTGCCTGAGACGAATTCTTATACTATATATATATGTTGATATATAAATATTACTGCTTTCGTTTCTTCTATGATACTTAGGAAGCATTAATTGATGGGATTTTATTAATGAGATTAATAAAAGAAAAGAAACCTAAAAGATGTTGTAGAATCAAAACTTTATAAAAAGGGTAGCTACAGTTTTGCTTTGCATAGCGGTATATATGATATACCCTGCACCTTATTCGATGAGGAAAGAGTCGAGATCCCTTCACCGGGAGTGACCTCTTTAGCAAAATTGGCAGATGTTACAAACTCACGGTTTTGTTTTCGATTGCTTCTATATAGTTCTCGCTTTGCACAGTGGTATATATGATATACCCTGCACCTTATTCAATAAGGAAAGAGCCGAGATCCCTTCACCGGGAGTGACCTCTTTAGCGAAACTGGAAAAGCCTAAAAAACACTCCTTTTGAAAACCACTTGTTTCTATAACGATATCGAGTTCATTACGCTCTTGTTTTTTCTGAAAAACCTGCGTAGCCCTCCGTCATTTCAGATAAAGACTATTTAGTATTCGTGTTGCGTTTGTTGACCTCTGTCCAGGCGTAGTGTGTGGTAGCTGATTAATAATTATCTGTAAAGCATGTGATGTGATTGGATTAGGGTGGTCGTATGACCTTGTTGACCTCTGTCAAGGGTTGTGCGAGTAGGTTTGATTCAATCAAGAAATGATGGGTTGAACTTGACTAGTGCACTATAGTTTGTTGACCTCTGTCAAGGTCATAGCACAATAGGGGCAAAAGCATTATCGGGAATTTCAAGTGTTGAAATTTGCAATGAGATTGCATACCTTCTATGAGATAGATGGATCCTGATACCCACTGCGAGTTAAAGTTACTCCTGGGAGAATTTTACACAGGACAATTAGCCGATCAAGTAGGTGTCTAGAAAGGTGTTAACGAGGTTAAGCCTCTGGGAAAACGAGGTTTATTTTAATTCGGTCCGTGTGAAAGCACGAGGAACCTCCCTTAAAGTACCAACACTGATTTGGCTGAAAGATTGACGAAATTGTAGGGTGTAATTAATCCCGGCTAATCTTACCTTTTAGGGTTTGAAGGAAGATTTGATAAAAACAGTGGGAGATATCCTGATTAGATAAGATAATAACCAATATAATCTTGCAAGAGCATACACTAAAGTGTTTCTTTCTCTCTCTCTCCAGGTAGCGACCATGTCAGTCCTTAATCAAGATAATAATATGGATGTATTGACTGAACCCGCTTATTATACTGAGCAGGGGAACGTTGGTCCCGTTCTTTCTTATAAGTGTTATAAGACTGAATAGGAAATAGGAGAATATCTGGATTCTCATGCCGCCCAAACGAAGAACAAGCATGCTGATGCATCTTCTTCAGATGTGTTAGTTATTGAGAACTGTTTCTCAGTTCACCCTACGTCATGGGTATTAGATACCGGATCGGGATCCCACATATGTAAATTGTTACGTGGGCTACGTAAAGGTAGAGAAATGGGAAAGGGTGATCATTTCGTACAAGTAGGGAATGGTGCAAATATTGCAGCCAAAGCAGTTGGCGAATATCACATTATATTACCAAGTAATAATACATTGATTCTGAACGAGTGCTATTATATACCGAACATGATGTGCAACATTATATCAGTTTCTTTATTAAGTAAAGAAGGATATAATTTTGTAATACAGGATAATGTTATGAACATCTTCCTAAATCAAAAGTTGATTGGATCGGGCTCGTTACATAATGGCATATTCATTCTCAATCAAAATACAGTTCTTAATATACAAAATACACACAAGAGGAAGAGTTCAGAAATGAACGAATCCTTCTTATGGCATTGTAGACTAGTTTATATCAATACGACACGGTTAGCTAAGTTACATAAGAAAGGATATTTGAATCCGTTCGAATTATCATCTTATGAAACTTGCCATTCATGTCTCAAGGGCAAAATGACCAAAACTCCATTTAGTGGACACGGAGAAAGAGTTACGGAACTCTTGGGACTGATACATAGTGATGTATGCGGTCCCATGTCTGCACATGCCAGGAACAGTTCCTCCTACTTCATTACATTCACTGACGATCTCTTAAGATACGGACTTGTGTTCCTGATAAAACATAAGTCTGAAGCTTTTGAGAAATTCAGGGAATATAAGCACGAAGTAGAGAACCAAACGGGCAAAAGTATTAAGATCCTTCGATCTGATCGAGGAGGAGAATACTTAAGCAATGAGTTCCTGGACTATCTAAAAGAGAATGGGATTCTCTCTCCGCTTACTCCTCCTTATACACCACAGCACAACGGTGTATCGGAGCGGAGGAATCTCACCCTATTAGATATGGTGCGCTCTATGATGAGCACTGCTGAGTTGCCTATTTCCTTTTGGGGTTATGCGCTTGAAGCGGCAGCATACCTATTGAATCAGGTTCCATCAAAATCTGTACCTACCACACTATATGAGATATGGAGTGGGAAGAGACCATGTCTTAAATGAGTTAAGATATGAGGTTGTCCGACATATGTCAAAAGGCAAAATCCGGACAAACTCGAGGCACGATTAGTTCTTTGTAAGTTTATAGGATATCCTAAACATTCAAATGGATATTTATTCTACCACAGTGAACAACAAAATGTGTTTGTTGCTCAGCATGCCACTTTTTTAGAAAAGAAATTTGTTGTAAAAGAAATTAGTGGCGAAGCGGTAGAGCTGGAAGAGGTTCTAGCACCACAAACTACAACTGATGATTTAGTAGAACCAGAGAATTTAGTAGTTCCCGACGAACCCCAGCCTCTGCGCTGATCTAGCAGGGTTTCTCATCCACCTGAGAGATACTACGGTTTTCTCCTGGATGGTGGGAGCGAGGATTGCATCATAGAAGATGATGACCCGACTAGTTTCGAGCAGGCCATCACGAGTGGTGACTCTGTGAAATGGCTGGATGCAATACGATCTGAGATGGAATCCATGTACACCAACAAAGTATGTGTAAGTCCACGTTGCTCACCTCGGTTCTTACGGAGAGGCGGAAACGGCGAAAAACGATAATTTAGCACAAAGGCAACATGGACTAAAAGACGGATTTTTGCTAAACTAGAAACTAACAAACTACTAGAGGCTTAAACTACTATGCCGTAGAAATTATACCTCACGAAACCGGTCCTTCGGGTCTTCATTCCGCTGTCCCGCTCGTCCATCCAAGCTCCAAGGAACGATCCAGATCTTGGTCACCTCCGCGGCCTTCTTGAGTCGAAGACGATCCACCCGAGAGTTGTACACCAAGCTGCACCTCGAGCCGAGGCAACTAAGGCAACGAGATCGCTAGTCAAGATGCCCTAGGTTGTGTAGTAGAGATATATGGAAGTGTTTGTCTTTGTGGGATCTTTTTCTCTCAACACATGAGATCAAAAGAAGAAATCAAGAGGAGGAAGAAGGAGGAGCTAGCAACCATGGAGCATTTCTTTTCTTCTCATGAGCAAAAGCAAGAGAGAGAATGAGAAATGAATTATTAGCTAAAGAAAATAAACCATTGTTGCAATAATGCAAAACTATCATCATTACCAATCCTTTCATGATAAAGTTGATGGCTACTAATTGAATTGACCATTTTCATAAACCAAAAAGAAAAAGAAAAAGAAAACCAAAGAAGAGTGTAGACCTCTTATGAAGGTCAATGGTCAACTTTGGTCAATGGGTCAACTAAGTCAAGAATTGTCAAGGTGGTCAAATGGTCAAAGCAATTAGCCATCATATAATTATCACAAAAAGGATTAGTAAAATGTCCGCGGCTCATAATAGTTTTGACCAAACGAATTGCCAAAACCCTAATGAGTCCGCCTCAAAATGGTTTTGACCGAATCAACTGTCAAAACTCTAATGAGCTTGCCACATAACGGTTTTGACCGAACCGACTGCCAAAACCCTAATGAGGCACCTCCTCTTTCTGCTCTCCTCAAAACTGTGCATACACACCGGCATCCGCATTCCATAGAATGCGAATGCACAGAAGACAAAACTAATCCATCTGTGCAATACTAGGATCCGGCTCAAACCAAAGCCCACTAGTATTGCCTGCCCGAACAGCATACGCACACAAGTGCACGTAAGTGATCGTAGCCCTGCTGTAAAACCATACGGCCTCTACACGTTTCGCTCAGTGTGGGAAACTCTCTGTGTGGGACTCTAAAGACTCGACACAACGCTGGCAGTGGGTTTAACCACAGACCACAAGCGGCACTAGCTGTACGTAACGGTCCCCAGGTAGATGTCGATAAGAAGGCCGATGAGGTAAACCCATCCGAACTCCTACTGAGCCTGTATGTGACAATCTCCGTACAGTCCGGTCTGTTCGTCTGATACATCGCATGGCGGGCCTAGGGGGTGGTGAACGTCAGTCCCCTAATAGCGGTACAAGTCGTGTCGGAGTGTAGCCCAGAACACCCTGAGATAACACTGGAAACCTACCAGTATATCTCGCTTGCCCTGGCCAGGGACTACTCGTGTAATGGATCTCCTAGACATAGCGCGATGTCAACCCCCAATACCGGGAGAGACGAATCCTGTCTAACCGTCACTGCCTCCAAGTGCTTCGGGACTGCACCCAACTACTACCTGTTTGCATGACTCCTTTGAGCCGTGGTAGGGTAGTAATCTAAGTACAGTGGGAACACACTCGAAGCGAAGTGACAGTGTCAAGTCAGTGGACTAAGCTGTACTCATGTCACCTGGGAACTGATAACTGACGATAGGTATAATACCAACCAACAGTTCCCGACGAGTCCTGTCCAGTGTACTCGTAACCTAATGAGCACCCGCATACTATCTCCAGTACGACGTATTGATGGCTGTGGGACAGACCATCTCCCCCGCTGGGATGAGAAGCGCATACGCTAGTCTACTCCGGAGTATCGATGCCCTGTCTCGATAGTCCTACGACTAGGGAACTGTATAAGGATGTGCTTATAGATTACCCAGCCCCCACAAGTGTGACTGCCATCACAACGCTGGTAATCAAGCAATGATCCTAAGGGCTCCACTAATATGTATATAAACGATATGCTAAAAGAAGCACATGCACATATTGAAGTAGAGACAAACCAAGTAGCATACTACCATTTTGAGCAAGATTGTCAACACAACTGTGAATATCCCAAGCTTCCATTAAGTAATATATAAGCTAGTATGATTCAGTAATGGCCTCTAGGGCATATACACTAACTGTATGGACTTTGGAAGTTGCTCCTGAAGGGGTAAAACCCATTGGGAGCAAATGGATCTTTAAGAAGAAATTTGGTGTAGATGGAAAAGTTGAGACTTTCAAAACTAGACTTGTTGCAAAGGGTTTTCGTCAACGACCAAGTGTGGATTATGACGAAACCTTTTCTCCAGTGGCTATACTTAAGTCCATCCAGATTTTACTTGCCATTACTGCATACCATGACTACGAAATCTGGCAAATGGATGTTAAGACCGCCTTTCTAAATGGTGATTTAGAAGAGTGCGTGTACATGACTCAGCCTGAGGGCTTCGTAGATAGTGGGCGCAGCGGAAAGGTGTGCAAGCTGCTTAAATCCATTTATGGGTTAAAGCAAGCATCGCGGAGTTGGAACATCTGTTTTGATGTTGTGGTCAAAGAGTTTGACTTTATCAAAAACGTAGATAAACCTTGTATCTATAAAAATGTTGCAGAGAATAAGGTTTTCTTCCTCGTATTTTCCATGGATGACAAACTCTTGATAGGAAATGATGTTCCTATGCTGCAATCGGTCAAGCTCTTCTTATCACAATGATTCTCAATGAAAGATCTAGGTGATGCCTCCTGCATACTGGGAATTATGATCTATAGAGATAGATCTAAACGGATACTGGAATTGTCCCAATCCAGGTACATTAACACCATACTAAAGAGGTTTAGTATGGAAGAATCCAAGCGTAGGAACCTACCCACGATCTCTGGACTCACTCTCTCCAAAGAGATGTCTCCCAAGACTGATTTGGAAAGAGCTCTTATGCAAGAGATACCCTATGCTTTGGCAGTAGGCTCTATCATGTATGCGATGCTATGTACCAGACCTGATATAACATCTCACTAAGTGTAGTGAGTAGGTATCAAGCAGATCCAGGAGAGAGTTACTGGATAGCTATGAAGAACATTCTCAAGTACTTGAGAAGAACTAAGGAGATGTTCTTGGTGTATGGTAATAAGGAACTCCAGGTGGAGTCCTTTACCGATTCGAGCTTCCAAAGTAATAAGGACGACTCTAAGTCGCACTCGGGATTTGTCTTTACCCTCAATGGAGGGGCGGTGTGTTGGAGGAGTTCCAAACAGGATACCGTTGCAGACTCGACGATGGATGCTGAATACATCGCTGCCAACGATGCTGCCAAAGAGGTTGTCTGGATGAAGAAGTTCATTACTGAACTTGGTGTGGTTCCATCCATTGAGTATCCAATACCTTTGTATTGTGATAACAATGGAGCTGTGGCTTTGGCCAAGGAACCCACGTCCCATCAGAAGTCCAGACATATTCTGAGGCGGTACCATCTGATCCGGGAGATAGTAGATCGCCGGGAGATTGAGGTCAGGAGAGTTGATACGAAGGACAACACTGCGGATCCACTCATGAAGGCCATTCCCCAGACACAGTTTGAGAGATTATTCGGGATGTTAGGTATGGGATACTACAACAGCTGGCCTTAGTGCAAGTAGGAGATTGTTAGTTATGTATATGCCCTAGAGGCCATTATTGTACATTTGATGTATATTATAGTGGATGCTTGGATATATATAGAGAGGACTTTCTTGCTCGACATGATAGTATGCTATTTGGTTTCACTTTATCTTAACATGTTGACTTATATTAGTTTACTGTCTTACTCTCACATGTTGATAAAGCCCTTAGGATATGTACTCGACTACTGGGACTATAATGAGATCATACTAGTGGGGCCAGGGTGGTCATCGAGTACATCCTATAAACTGTTCCTAGTCGAGGGTGTGTCGAGACAGGGCATCGATACACCAGAGTAGACTAGCGTATACGCATCTTGACCCATATGATGGGCGATAGATGATCCCATATCCATCGGTGTTTGACATCAAGGATGGTGTACGGGTGCTCAGTGGAGACTGGGTACACTGGACGGACTCGCCGAGAACTCCTAGATGGTATTATACCTCACGTCAGATGGCAGTTCTCTGGTGACACTGGTACATGTTAGTCCGTAGACCCGAGATCGTCATAGAGTCTTGTGTGATTCCCACTGTGCTTTGATTTCCATCATACCACGTTTAAGAGGGCATGAAAAACGGTGGCTTTTGGGTACAGTCCCGAATCATATGGAGGCAATGAGCGATAGAAGGGGTTTCGTCTCTCCCGGTATAGGGAGTTGATGTTGTGCTGTGTTCGAGTGGCTATAACTGGAAGTCCCTGGCCAGGGAGGATATTGAGTATTACTGGTAAGTGTTATCAGTAGGTTCTCGACCTGTTATGAGCCTTACATCGACACGACTTATCGGTTACTAGGATCTGACGTATACCACCCCTAGACTAGATATGCAACATATCAGACGAAGAGACCGGACTGTACTGGAGTGTTACTGATTGGATTAACAGGAGAATGTACAGGCTTTCTTGTTGATCTTCTGATCGCTCAATACCTGGGTGGCAATACGTTTAGCTGATCGTTTGCAGGTTGTAGGTGTTTGATATGATCATCACCTACTGCCGGCGTATTGACGATTCTTTAGAGCCCTACACAGAGGTTTCTTGACTCAGGAAAAACGGAGTAAGAGCACATATGTGATATGTGCGGGAGCGAGAATAATACGATATGAGATACCGTATTCTATTCTCGCGATATTTGATATTAGCCGGGACATCGGATCAAGTGTTGATTCGATGTATCGGTACATAATATATATTAGTCGGTTATATGCGATATAACCGGATTGTCGGATCAAGTGTTGATTCGATAATTTAATGTATAAATATATATGTGATATATTACATTACATTATCTAATATTGGCCCGCTTTATTGATTCATTTTCTCACCGGATAATACATTGATATATATGCGATATATATTAATTGTATTATTTTCTTTTGTTACAAAAATATATTATATATGTGATATATAATATTGTAACAAGTTATGATTACAAATGCAACATGATTAGTGGAAATTAAACATGGTTAGGGTTTGATTTGGGTTAGCTTATTCATGAAGTTTCTAGAAGCTTTTCTTTTGTTTCTTGCAAAGATATTATGTGTTGATATTTTGGAGATATTTTCCTAACCCAACCCACACCCTTTACCCTAGTTAAATCTCTACAATGGTTAAGTCTTTCTTGACTTAACCATGGTTGCAATTGTAATGATTATAACAATTCATTATTCATCACAAAAAAGATTCTTCTTCTTCTTCTTCTTCCTTGAGCCCTTGAAAAGCTTTCTAGGTTTTTCTTTTGTGATGGATTAGTGTGAGAATTTGATAATAAAAGAGAGCATAAATCCTACTTCATCATCCTCATCTAATCTAGCCAATTAGATTAGGGTGTTCACTTCATTAATACTTGATTAGTGAGTGAGAGCTTGAGTTAAAGAAACTTCAAGGTTGATCATCTTTGAAAAGGAAGATTTCAAGCAAGCATGGATCATTCGGGTTGTGGAGCTTCTCTTGAGTCCGGGAGATCATGGATCGCGGTGAAGAGACTACTACTCGGAGCTTATGAAGCGAAGGAGCGGACTACAAAGGTTGTAATCCCTCACTCTTAGTTGTAAAGGTGTTTACATGCATGTTTAACCCTAATTATCTAGCAAAGAACCTCGCTTTGGGTTGTTAGGCACGTCTAAATTTTAAATCGGGCATGGTTGATGCCTTATAGATCCTTGTGACAGTGCCTAGTAACCATACATATACGTATACATGTATGATGAGGATAGTATATGATATTTGGAGATGAGTCGATGTGATTGGGCATGATGCGACGAGATCGGTGATGTGACTTGGGTCGTATTATGAGATACGACATGATATTATAGAGGATCGTTGAGCGATGTATTTTCATGCACACACGGATATATGTTGGTTGTTCCCCTTCGAATGACGGCGCGACAGGGACGTCATGCCTGAGATTCGGGACAGATGCTAATTGGTTCTATCCGTCCACCTCTCCGAAGATGCCAAGTTGATTTATGGCACCGTGTATCGAAGGTTTAAACGGATGCGTCCGATGTAGCAGACTTCGTCAGATTCCCCCTCGCTTGAGGGTTTTTTTTATTGTGGGGACGCTCTTCCCTGCAGGCGCAAGCCCCTGCAGTTAATTACGCTACCGCATCGCTGTAACCACTTTCTCCTTCTCCAGATGGTCACTTCGTGTCGTGTGTGTTTATTTTGTGTTTAGTTGCCCGTGGATTGTATACGGAGACTGAGTTATGTCGTCGCCCGTAGGGCATGGACTAGTCCAAATCCGTATTATCATAGATTTGGGTTTGGGGGTTTGGGTTTAAGGATACGTTAGCCTCATTGAGGACTAAGATCAACTTAAACGTTTGTTAAGGATACGTTAGCCTAGTTTTTAGACTAAGATCGACTTAACGGGATCGTTTAGATCCAACAATAGAGCAATTAAGGGAGCCCTGTTGTTTAGTTTAGTGACATTGCGGTCAATAGTTAGTTTAAGGACATTGCGGTCCAATGTTAGATTTAAGACGTTGCGGTCAAGGTTAAGGACGTCATAGTCCGTGGATTTAAGGACTCCACAGTCCGATGTTAGTTTGAAGACATCCCGGTCAAGGTTAAGGACGTCATAGTCCGTTGTTAGTTTTAAGACATTCCGGTCAAGGTTAAGGACGTCATAGTCTATGGGTTTAAGGACCCCACAGTCCGATGTTAGTTTTAAGACATCACGGTCAAGGTTAAGGACATCATAGTCCATGAGTTTAAGGACCCCACAGTCCGTATTAATGTGTGGTCATAGGGACCCGTCACCTCTTTGAAGACGTTGAGGAATTACAACACCAAGTATCAAAGGAGTGAAGAGATGTACCGTAGAAGCAAGGTAGATTAAACAGTCTTTGATCCAGTTTAGGACCAAGACCAATTAATTATGTTATGAGCCCAATAGCCCAGTTGAATTTGAATTGAGGACTTATGGCCATTTTGGGCTGAGTCCAATCATGTTTAGCATATTGACTTTCTGTTGGTCCATTAGAGGAGAGGCTTTGCCTCTAGACACTTAGCCAATGGGGCTAAAGTTAGTGTTAAACACTAAAGACCAATCAGTGTTGAACACTGAGAATGAGATTGACAAGTTAATGTTTAACACTAAAAGATAGTTAGTGTTAAACACCATCAACAGGACTTTCAAATTAGTATTTATACACTAAAGCAAATCAGTGTTAAACACTGGCAGTGGAGATTTCAAATTAGTGTTTAACACTAAGGCAGATCAGTGTTAAACACTGGAAACAGGGTTTTCCAAATTGGTGTTCAACACTAAGAAAGTCAGTGTTAAACACTGTAAATAGAGTTTTCCAAATTAGTGTTTAAACACTAAGAAAATCAGTGTTGAACACTGGATATAGAGGTTTCAACTTTAGTGTTAAACACTATGGCAAGAGGGGTCACGTGGTAGCACGTTAGAGCGCCCTCAATTCATTTTATTCTGCCAAAAGTATTGAATAATTTGGAGCATCACGTGCTGTCACGTGATGGGCATTTAAATGTTTGTCTGTTAGAGCTTCTGCCAAGGGGTCACGTGGGGCACATGAGGCATTGCCTCAAAGCCCTTCTCTGTGGAACTTTTCAGGGGTCACGTGGTAGCACGTGACCCTGCTTCTTTACATGTTTGTTTATCTTTTAAGAATTAAATCCTTCATAGGGTTAAACCCTAGCTATAACTTTAGAGGAATTAAATTCCCACTTTCTTTTTGAAAAATTATATTCTTATATGGAGTTAAACCCCGGCTTTTCTTCTGTAAGAATTAAATTCCTGATGTATGTGAAGAATTGAATTCTATCATAGGGTTAAACCCTAATTTCTTCTTTCTTAAGGGAATTAAATTCCTGTTATTTTGACAGAATTAAGTTCTTAACTAGGGTTAAACCGTGGTTCTGTTCATTTTGAAGGAATTGAATTCCTATAACATAGGGTTAAACCCTAATTTTATTTCAAAGGGATTAAATTCCTATAATTCTGTGAGAATTAAATTCTCAAACTTCCATTCCCTCTCTATGCTTTGGATCTGCATGGCAGGATCTCAACCCAATGAGAATTAAATTCTCAATTCATGGGGAGATGTGCACTCTGCAGATCCTCTACGAAAGAGAGAACTAAGTTCTTCTTTTTAATATAAGAGTTAAACTCCTTGAGAATTAAATTCTCTTTTTAAAAGCCTCTCCTTTCTTACCTAAGGTTTTCTTTTGCAGAAGATCAAATTCCTCTAAAGTCTTAAGGCTCTATTTTTTCTTCTCTCTATGTCTCTCTATCTCTGTTTATATATTTTCCTGGCTCCTATTTATAGGAGAAGGAGCAGAATCAATTAGTTTTAGTGAATCTTTCATTAAGAGATTTGATCTGCATTCATCATTCATCTGGACCTTTGGATTATTAGGTGAATTTTATTCACCATTGGATTTCAAATCCAAAGATATTCCTTTGTTATTTCGGTTAGATTTTAAGGGGAAATCTTTCCAAGTTCAAGATTTTTCCATAAATAGGTGAAATTTAATCACCTTTAGATTTTTAATCCAATCGGTTACAAATAATCATTTTCCTTTGGAAAGATTTGAATGCCTTTCAGAATTTAATTCTGTTAAATAGAGAGGCTTTGAAAGCCGGTCACGTGTGACCACGTGACCCTTGGTCACGTGTAGGCACGTGACACCTGGTCACGTTTAGGCACGTGACCCCCTGGAACGAGCTTTCTTCTCCTTTCTGCGCTCTGTTTTCTGGCAGCTGTTCAACCGTCACATGCCAACACGTGACCCCTGGTCATATGTGAGCACGTGACCTTTTCTGAAGCCTTTTCCTTGACTTGATCAGGGAACTGATGTGCCTTTACCGCTGCTTTTAAATATCACGTGCCAACACGTGACTGCTGGTCACGTGCTAGCACGTGATGCCTACTCCGTAAGCTTTCCTGATTTTAAATCAGGAAACAAATGCCCCCACAGCGTTGTTCTCACGTGTCTGCACGTAAGTACAACGCTGTCACTTTTTATGACCGTTGGATTCCTCTAGTGATTTGGGGAGGTGAAGCGTCTCCATCATATCTTATAAATATAGGGGTCATTTTAGAAGCGCCTCCACTTTTGCTTATCTTCCTCCTTGCAAACTTTTTCTGAGAATTTAATTCTCTTCTTCTAGAGCTTAGTTCTCTGCCTTGAAACATTTTCAGAGTTTAACTCTGTTCAAAAAGACTCTTTTCTTCAGGTAATGCTCTTGAATGAACGATGAACTCTCACATTCCTCTGGATTTTAAATCCAAAACAAGGGTTTTTATCCTTTTTGAATATGAACCCATTTTTTCTTCAAGTTTTTCAACCAAAGTATGAAACCATTTATCCTTCAACAGTAGATCTTTTTAGGGTTCATATGATCTTTAGGGAGATAATGGTGGCGGTTAAAATTTATGGAATTTAATTCCATCCCAAAAAAAGTTTCTGGGAATTTAATTCCCCTTTTCTTAATAAGGAATTTAATTCCTATGAAGAACTCGGTTTCTTCACATGGAGGCTTCTTAGGGTCTCTTTGCCCTAGATTGTCCTTCTGTTATTAATGAAGCAGAAGTTTGCAATGATGTCTTCTGTGGGAATTTAATTCCCTTGATCCTGTTTGATTTGTTGTAAAGTCCAAGGTAGATTTGTCTTCTAGGGGATGTGCAGGGCCACTTGAAACCCACTTCCTATTTAATGAGGATATCCCCTTTGTCTCATTACAACTGCTTGGTCTCATTATTAACGAGACGTCATCCTGATTCTGTGGGGCCCATGTGTTTTGTAGCCAATGGTCCCATAAAAAAGGTCTGCTATCGCTTTCTTCAACTGTCTTCATGCTCATGCATGTATATATATTGCTGCTTTGCTTTTGACAGTTTTCTTTTATTTGATCTCAGGTGCAATGGCTTCTGTTCCGTGCTTCCCCTTCACTCGCTTGGAGGCCGCTTTTCCTCAATCACCATCAGACGAGGAAGCGATGGCGATGATCCGGGCTCATGACCCGAACTGCACCAACTTGCTTCTATGGGGAAATTGGTACAGCCATATTATCCGGGGTCGCCAGAGTTTCCTCTGTGAAGTGCCTACAGAGCCCACTTTCCCATTTTCGCCGATGGATCCTCCAAGGACGGTTTTCGCTGTGGAGATGCCAAATTGGACTCCGACGGGACGGCTTGAGCCTTCGACGACCGGTATCCCGAACCATCCAATCCCCGCTATAGATATCCTGGGACGACGCATTTGCCAGGGTGAGGCCCACCCATGGGGACAAATTTATAAGATAGGGCTCACTCCTCCGCACCCTACGGGCTACCTCCTCTGGGCTCGCTATATCCTTGCTACCCATCGTGCGCGGCTGCAGAAGGTCGGGCTTTACCAAGCGATATATGCGTCACTCTTCCATTATCAATCCCCGCATATCTGGTGGGTTAAGGCGTTCTTGAATCAATGGAATCTCCCCACCAACACTTTTCTTCTAGGGGACAGAGAAGTCTCGATCTCTTTGGGAGAGTTCTATGAGATCTCGGGACTGCCAATCCGAGGGACGCTTTATGAGGAGTTGCTGCCCTCTGATGAATACGTCTTTGAACCCGAGCCTGCTCCGATTGACGGCTTGTCTGCTGAGAATGCCATCCGCCACAAGCGTCCCAGCTTAATCAAGGTGCTGGGTATCTTTGATCGTTTGTTCACCGAATCCGAAGAGCAGGGTGTTACTTTCAAGAGCTTTATTGCTTGTTTCCTTCGCGAGGACGTCTTGTCGAAGACAGCTCCGAAGTTCGCCAACATCAAGGACCCCTTTGGGTTTGGTCCGAAGAAGCTGCCGACCACTGAATCGGATCTTCCACAGTATTACATCCCCATTATGTCGCCGATGTCTTTTGAATCCATTGCAGCTGCCGGCATGGATGAGGAAACGTTCTTCGTGGGGTTTGTCAGCGTCTGGCTCAGTTGGTTTGTCATCACCATGCATCGCCGCTTTATGAGAGCCTCGGTTATCTACTCGGCTCAGTGTATCGCTGAGGGGACGCGGTTGGCCATCGGCATCCCGGCATTGGCGCATCTTTATCACGGGTTGGGCACTGCAGCTAATACCTCTACTCCTGGCGTGGATGTGGTAAATTTTTCGTTTCACTACTTTACGTCTTGGATCGAAATGCACGTCTCAGGTGCTTTCTCTATGCATCGACGGCCCGCATTTTACGACGCCTATACTTTCCCTCGGCTTATGCGATTGGTGGATGCTTCTGCCGCTGACCCGACTCAATTCGGGGCTATTCGGGCGCTGATTTCCCCTTACGCTACTGCTGGCGGGTTAGTATTTAATGACCGGGTTTTATCTTCTTCCGCGGGTTCGGCCCAACCGCTTTGGGACCGGTCAAAAGATAACGCGCCCTCTTTGAAGCCCCGGGAGGCTGCGCGCTTATACGCAATTAGACCGGGTTACCTGGTATTCCGTCAGGATAGCGCGGCCCTTTTCATGCGGTACAATCCGCACCGCTTTGCCCGGCAGTTCGGCTATGATCAGGGTGTCCCGTTTGGGGCTTTCATAGTCGCGCCGGTTCCTTCGCTCGGGGCCGTTCGAGATGCCGCCCATCACTTTATGAGGCTGAACACCGGTTCTCAGTTTATGATCCCTGATGGTGATTACATGCCCTGATGCGTGGGGGCGTTCATGGGATGGTATCTCCATCGGGTCAACCCGATTATTCTTGAGGAAAGAAGGGTACTCCTGGGCCATGGTGCTCCCACTCAGGTTCCGGCCACGGGAGCTACGCTGCGACCGCGCGCCCCGATCCAATTTCCGTTGAGGGATATCGGCACCGCACTTATCCCGGGGGAGTCGGGGGTAGATCTTACTCCAACCGCTGGTATTCCCCTGGGTACTCGGTCGTGGGGTAGACGGGCTCCGGTAACAGCACCACCACTCGAGGCGGCATCGCCCTCCGTGGCATTGACAATGGCAGTGTCATCCCCGGTTGTGGCATTGGGTGAGGGTAACAGGGATGAGGGTGTTGAGGGTGACGTGGGCCGACGTCACCCTAAGGCTTCGCGGGGAAGGAAACGGTCGTCCTCGGCGACTGGCTCTGGGTCCAAGCGCCGAAGGAAAGTGGCTACTAACTTGCTCGACTCTTTAACGGAGTCCGAGCCCATTCTTGAAGATGAGCCGTTGCCCTTGCCGGGATCAGATGCTGGACTACTTTTCCCAAGTTCGGCCGCCGAGGAAGCAGCGCAGTTGGATGAGGCTATAAGACGTTCCAAGGACGCGTCTCAGAATGCCAGAGTTCTGAAGAAGGCTTATCCTGCTGTAATCTTTTACGAAGACCCTTCGTGGATTCGGCGGCGGTTTATTGGCCATTTGGAGGAATGGGGGGGAAGGGCCCTGAAGCAGGCTGCTTCAAAGGACACAGCGTACGCGCTTTCTTTATGGACCGGCGGCCACGAGTCTACCCTCGAACCCCGGCGGGCACGCCTTCTTGAGAAGGAGCATCGGCTTGAAGAAGCCATATTGAAGGCCTCCCTGCGCATCGGTACGTTTTTGTTCTTCTTTGTAGCTTTTCAGATTATTTACGCCTGTATATATGTATCCTTATTCTTGTGTGAATTGTGCAGAATCGTCGACGCAAGGGGAGCTCCCTACGGGCTCATTGAAGCTAAAGCCTGTCGAAATTCCCGATGAAGCGTTGCTCGATGTGGAGGGGGCTGATGAGGCTGCTCCTCTTACAATAGAGCTTCCAGTGGTAATTCTTGATCACGGAGCGCCTGCTCCTTTGGGGGAGGCTCCTTTGGTGGTCACCGCCCCACTGACTCTTCCCGAAGGCGGCCCAGAGGCTGAGATAGAGGTAGTCGGGACTACCCTTCCTTTGTTGGAGCCCGAGGTCATGGCAGAGGCAGTTAAAGCCGCTATCCCCTCGACTTAGAACGGGAGGAGTGTTGAAGGTAACCTTCTGCATTTTAAATTAGCAATCTTTCTGTGGTCTGAACTCTTTTGTTTTCCTCAGAATTGCACGGGCTGGCGGCCTCTATCGCTGATTTGTCGTCTCGGCAATCGTTTCAGCGTTTATTGGAGATGGCGGCTCCGCAGGCGATCTCCCCTCTGCGCATTGTCCTTTCCTCTGGGCAAGGTTAGCGTCATTCGCCATTTTTTTACCATAGCATTGTTGCCATTTTTGCGAAATGACGTTGATGTCTCTTATAGTTTTGGAAGCTGACGACGAGGTCGAGGTCGTTGAAGGGCCAAGGGAACCTTCAGCTCCTACTTGCATGACTGTCGGTAAGCGACATTTTATTATAATCCCATTCGTTCTTCGCTTAAGAATTTTATTGACATCTTTCAAATTTGAACAGCCCTGCCAGTCTCCTCGGCGTTGGAATCGCGCATCGTGATGCCGCCCGGCCCTTATGCTTTGCGGGCTTCAGAACGCTTGGCCCAATTAAGCCTTGTCTCCTTATCATCTTTGATTGAGGAGCTCCGTACTGGTAGCGCGACCACAGCTGAAGCGTTTGCCGCCGAAGCTAACGGTTCTCTTCCTTTTCTTGCCACCTACCATAGAGAAGAGGTGGTGCGAGTATGGGTGGAGTTCTGTCGGCGGGTGGAGTTCTGTCGGCAGGTGGAGGCTTGCTTGCACGCCCTTGAATGTTCTCGCCTTTCCTCGGAAGCCGTGGCTGCAAAAGCGGAGTTGCGGGGTCTGATAGCACAGTGCGCGGCAAACATGACGTCGTGCGAGAAGAGGCTCGGCCGTAAATTCTCGGAGAGGGAGCTAGCTTCCAAGGCGCTGAGCGAGTTTCAAGCTAATCTTACCGTTAAGGCCCACAAAGCATATGAACTATGGCGAGTGCTTCAAGAGGCCATCAAGGAGGTGGTGGTTCTCAATAAAGCTGCCACGTTCACTCGTGAAAGGGTCTAGGCCCATAAGGCCATCGAGAAAGAGCTTGAAGTTCGGCTAGCTTCGTATCAGGCCCAGCAGGCTCAGGCGGAGGCTCGTCTTCAGGCGATCCTGAATCATGAAGCCGTGACTCAGCAACAGAAAGATGAGCTGGTAAAATTACTACATCGCCCGCCGGCTTGAAGACTTGTATCTTTTCCTTCCTTTTGTATATACTTCTGAATGAGAGTATTTTCTTTTTGTTCTTTCATGAATTGTACTTTGTATCCATTTTGGTTTATGAATAAAAGATACATTTTTCTTCTTAATGGTGTGTCTCCTTTCATTGAATGAGTTTTGCGGACAATTTATCTTGATCTCCTTGGAGGGCAGTGTTCCCGCCAAAAATTTCTGCGCAAAGGAGCCCAAGGTATCAAATGGCAGCGATACGCTTAAGGAAATGCGAACCAGTATCTTCCGGCCTATATTTTGATAAACTCCCGAAGGAGAAACTATTAGATTCTGATAGTATTGGAAGCATCTCGAAAAACCCTTCGATTTGATATATTATGGGCCCCATAATTCATCCGGGAGCAAAAGTTATGAGGTATCACGTGTCCACACGTGATGGACCTTTAAGAACCCGCTGGAGGAGCTAAAAGATATAATAAAAACTCGGAAAAGACCCCAATGGGGCATCACGTGCTCACACGTGACCATGGGTCACGTGCAAACACGTGATGGGCTTTTAAAGCCTCTAAAATAATGAATAGAATTTAATTCTAAAAGTCAGAAATTACCTCAACGAGGTATCATGTGCTTACACGTGACCAATGGTCACGTGTTGACACGTGATGGTTAAAACGGAAACATAAATAAGCGGCTGAGAAAGGAACCCAGTTGGGGGTCACGTGCTCACACGTGACCAAAGGTCAGGTGCCAGCACGTGACTGGCTTTAAAAGCCTTATAATTTAATAGAATTAAATTCTAAAAGTTCTGAATCTTTCCAAATGGAAAAGGGTCATGGGGAACCGTTGGATTAAAGATCCAAGGGTGATTAAAAATTACCAATTTATGGAAAAATCTTAAATAAGAAAAGATTCCCCCTTAATCTAACCGAGATAACAAATAGAATATTTTTTGGATTTAAAATCCACGGTGAATAAAATTCACTGAATGATCTAAGCCCAGAATTAATGATAAATATAAATCAAATCTTTCAATGAGAGATTTGCTAAACAAATTGATTCTTTTCCTTCTCCTATAAATAGGAGCCAAGAAGAGAAGAGAAAGGATCTACTTTTTTGGGGAGAGAAGAAACAGAGAGAGGAGAATTTAATTCTCTGCAAAAGAAAAACCCTAGGTAAGAAAAGAGAGGCTTAAAAAGAGAATTTAATTCTCAAAAGAGTTTAACTCTTATAAAAAGAAAAGAACTTAGTTCTTTCTCTGGTGGAGGATCTGCAAAGTGCACATCTCTCCATGAATTGAGAATTTAATTCTCATTGGGTTGAGATCCTGCCATGCAGATCCAAAACATAGAGGAGGAATTAAGTTTTGAGGATTCAATGGTCACAAAATTATAGGAATTTAATTCCTTTGGGATAAAATTAGGGTTTTACCCTAAATAAGAATTTAATTCTTTCACAATAGGAATTTAATTCCTCCAAAAAAAAATTAGCGTTTTACCCTAAATAAGAATTTAATTCTTAAAGATAAGGAGACTTAAAAGATCTCTGTGCATGAAAAGACTAAGGTCACGTGCCCCATGTGACCCCTGAACAGATCCCCCAAAAATGAGAAGAGGAAAGCTTTGAGGCAATACCTCACGTGCTCCCACGTGACTCCCAAAACGAAGAAAGAAAAAGCAAAGGAAATGAAACCTTTGGGCGCTCTCACGTGTTATCACGTGACCCCTCAGCAAATGCTTTAACAATTGGCGCACAGATCCCCATCACGTGCCAACACGTGATGCTCTAAAATAAAAATAAAAGTGTTTAACACTTATTCGCAGATTTGAGGATAAAACAAAGGAGATCTGGCCCCACATTTAGGGTGCCCTCACGTGTCACCCCGTGACCCCTAATGAGCATTCTAACAGACCAGAGCGGGGGCCTCCATCACGTGCTCACACGTGATGGCCGTCAGAATTAAAAGAGTTAAACACTGATCTACAGAATAAAATAAGGGAAATCAGGGCGCTCTCACGTGTCCACACGTGACCCTTTCTCCTTAGTATTTAACACTAATCTGAAGACTTTGTTCCCAGTGTTCAACACTGTTGACCTTTAGTGTTTAACACTAGCTTTAGCCCAATTGGCTAAGTTTCTAGAGGCAAAGCCTCTCCTTCAATGGACCAGCAGAGAGCCAATATTTCAAACACAATTGGACTTAGCCCAAATTGGCCATAAGTCCTCAAATCATCTTGAACTGAGCACATCTGCTCTTTCAACCAACTCATTGGTTCAAGGGTACATCTCGGAAATCCTCTGATATTTGTCGTTGTAATCCTTCAACGTCTTCAGAGAGGTAACGGGTCCCGACAACCACACATCAACACGGACTGTGGGGTCCTTAAACTCATGGACTTATGCGTCCCTAAACCAAGATACGGACTGTGGGGTCCTTAAACCCGCGGACTTATGCGTCCTTAAACTAACGGACTAATGCGTCCTTAAACACACCCATATTGACTGTGGGGTCCTTAAACCCATGGACTTATGCGTCCTTAAACTACCAATGGACCACCATGTCCCTAAACTGGTAATGGACCACCATGTCCCCAAACTGGTATTGGACCACCATGTCCCTAAACTGGAACAATAGAGCCCCCAAATGCTCTTTTGTCGGATCTAAACGATCCCGTTAAGTCGATCTTAGTCCCAAACTGGACTAACGTATCCTTAACAACCGTTTAAGTTGATCTTAGCCTCAAATATGGCTAACGTATCCTTAAACCTTCAAACAGACTTTAGTCCCAAATTGGACTACAAATCCCCCAATCAACTTTGGTTCAAAGGTACATCTTTGAACTCCTCTGACATCTGTCGTTGTAATCCTTCAACGTCGTCAGAGAGGTGACGGGTCCCGACGGTCATACATTCAATGGACCACTATGTCCCTAAACTGGAACAATAGAGTCCAAATGCTCTTTTGTCGGATCTAAACGATCCTGTTAAGTTGATCTTAGTCTCAAATTAGACTATCGTATCCTTAACAAACGTTTGAGTTGATCTTAGCCTCAAATATGGCTAACGTATCCTCAAACCAAAACCCCAAAACTAAATCTAAGAAAATACAGATTTGGACTAGTACTCGTCCTACGGGCGACGACATAACTCAGTCTCCGTATACAATCCACGGGCAACCGAATACAAAACAAACACCCACGACACGAAATGACCATCTGGAGAAGGAGAAAGTTGTTACCGCAATGCCGTAGCGTAATTAACTGCAAGGGCTTGCGCCTGCAGGGAAGAGGGTCCCCACAATCAAAAACCCCTCAGACGAGGGGGAATCTGACGAAGTCTGCTACATCGGCCGCATCCGTCTAAACCTCCGATACACGGTGCCATAAATCAACTTGGCATCTTCGGAGAGGTGGACGGATAGCACCTATTAGCATCTGCCCCGAATCTCAGGCGAGACGTCATGTCGCGCCGTCTTTCGGAGGGGAACAGATTCTGGCACGCCCGGTGGGACCTCTTCCTCTTTCCACTCCACACTTCGTGGGTCGTGTTCGCGAACGAATCGCGGTTTGCTGTGGTTGCCTGTGGATTCGAGATACTAAGATTTGGTGTCTTGCTCCGTGCAGAAAACAGAAGATCAATGGCTTCAAACTGCACTGCCTGCAACTGCAACCCTCGCTCGGTCCTTGCTGGAGGAGTGACTTATGGGCCCCAAGCGGCCTCCCTTTCCAAGATGCCAGTGGAGCAGGTAACCCAGGCCACCGCCGGATTATTCTTCGGGACCATGCTCCCACCGTTGAGCTTCAATGCCACAATGACGTTGCAAGAAACCCCGGAGAAGTTGGTCTTTAATCGTCTTACCACTACCGAGACCCCTCTCAACGGGTCGCCCAGTTTCAATACCTCAGTTTTCAACGGACTGGGCCAGAACGTCTGCAAACCTGCGATACCCGAAGCTACCATCCCAAAGCGGATAGCTATCCCGGTTCAAGCAGACGAAATCATTGGAAGGGTTTCTCCTTCCGAGAAGTCAGATTTTACAAGGCCGGCTATTCCGGTTGCTGCTCCAGGCGAGGTCCTCAAAGCTGCTTCCCCTACCCAGGGAAGGGGGCAAGAAGAAGCTTATCCAACAATGGAGGTGACTCCATCCGCAAGACACGCCCGACGTCGCCACTGGCGTCGAGTAAGAGAGGCTGGGGGCAACTCCCCCTCTGGATTTACGCCACCAGCTTCGATGGTGGGGATCGATGCTGCTGTTCCAACCGGGAACAGCTTTGAATTGCTGAATACGGCGCGCAGAAACTTTCCTACTGCGATGTTGAAACGAACTCCTTCACCTGTGGAGAATACTCCAGAGAAGAAGCTAGAGCAGCCCCCTCAACGGCTGTCCTCTAAAATTTACAAGGTCTGGCGACAGGTCCAAGAGTCGGTAATTAATAAAAACTATCTCCGCCGACAGAAAAAGATGAAGGTGCGGCAGGAGAGGGATTACTCTGTCAAGCCACAAAAAGCAAAAGCTACTTGGGTGCCCACTACAACGGCCCCCTCAACTTCAACCATTCAAAAAAGAAGAAGGTCGGGGAGGATCCCTGTGTCTTTGGCAAATCACAAAGGCGCTGAATCTAAATGCCCCAAGTCTGGGGGCATGGTGTTGCACACTGTTTATATGGCCTCCGGAAAGGAGGGAAGCCGCGCTTTGATGGGTCACCGACCGCTCACCCGATCCGTGACGAAAGCTCAAGAACGGCAGCAGAAGCTTCAGGAGATGATAAATGCAATGGCTGCACTTACCGGGCCAAAAGAAAGCTTGGAGTTGTCATCAGAACAGCGTCACGAATAAGAAACCGATGCTGACTTCCTCCGCAGAGTCCTCGAAAAGAGGGATAGAAAAGCAGCAGAACAAGATACCAACATAAAACGAATGGCGATCCTCTTCCAAGATATGGTAGGGATGATGCTACAGCCAGACCCTCCAGTTGAAGACCCTCCGATCATTACTGAAGATGATAGAGGAGAGACATCTAATCCTCCTCCAACTCTTTCAACAGCCAAAGATGAAACCATTTCCAAGGCTGCGCTGGATGGCTATATAGCTCATCAAATACGGGCTCATCAAGTGAATGAAGCGGCTGAGCAAATTGTTAGAACCGGACGGCCCTATCTGAGCTGGTATGACCAAATCAGTTACCCGCTGGGATATACGATCCCTAAGTTTCACGTATATAAAGGGACAGGGAATCCCTATCAGCAAGTCGCTCAATTCAGGGCCTTATGCAGCAACACGGGAGGCGACGACAAACTGTTGCTTCGCCAATTCGTCGGCAGCTTAACAGAAATAGCCTTTGAATGGTATTCGGAGCTACCTAACGACTATGTTAAAACATTTGCGGAGATGGATCTGCTGTTTACACAGAGATTCGCGAGTGCTAGTGGACGCACCCCGATAACAGCACTGATCAACGCCAGGATAAGGCCAGGCGAAATGTGGGTTCAATACGCAACACGGTGGCGGAATCTGTGGTCGAAATGCGAACAACGCATAGAAGAGGCTCCTGCACTAGGCATGTTTGTGGGTACCCTTGATCCGCAAGCGACCATCTCACAGTTCATGATGTTCTCCAAGCCGACCACCTTCCAGGCCTTGATTGATAAGCTGGCCCAAATGGACCAGATGGGCCATAGGCCTTCCTCTTTAAAGACGGAACCTTGGAATGAAAAGGGCAAAGGGAAAGCAACCTTCGTCGCCAACGCTCAACAACAACCGAGCAACTTAAAGCCGGTTGTCCGTCAAAACAATATGCGTCCACGCCCATCCCTCGAGGAGAGACTGGGACGTCCTTACTCGTTTCCTCAGGATAAAACGAGAAGACTGTTCGAGCTGGCAGTGCGCAACAGACTTATCAATCTGCCGAGTCCAAAGCGTCCGTTGCAGCCAGGCGATGTCAACGATCCCAATTATTGTCCTTACCACCAAACGGTAAGTCACCCGATCGAGGATTGCTTCGTCTTTAAAGGATGGATCGAGGATCAGTATCTACAAGGCAAGTTTACGCTGTCCGAGAAGTGGAAAATAAACCCACCACAACCGCACACTCCAAAGAAGACGGACACACCGGGGGCAACTTGTTCTCTTGTTGAAGAAGCTTCGTGGGAGGTCGTACTGTCAGCCGAAACCAAAAGGATGCTGAATGATCTCCAGACATGCCCGGCGATCGGATCGAAGAACTCGCTAGAACCCCAGACCGTCAAAGGGATGCTGAAGCCGCGCCTAACTCCAAAGATCGATGGTGAAGGCCCCAGCGCTCATACCCAGCCGTCAAAGTCTTCGAAGAAGAAGAAGAAGACCAAAAAGCCCGTGTAGCCTGGTGACAAGCCCATAGACATGCAAAAACAGATTGACGCGTTGGAAGAATATAATCAGAAGGCGCGAACCCCAGTCACACTCCAAGAATTTCTCAGCCACGTCCTTGAGGACGGAGATGATGATAATGGAGAAGACTCGTCGGATGAATCTGAAGATTATGTGGCAAGCTGCCATGTGATCTCTCACTCGTCAATAAATGATGAAGAAGCTCCTTACACAGAGAAACCGGGGGCGGATCCTGAACCAGAACTTCTGTGGCCGTCAGACGAGATGATCGATGCCTTCCTGAATGAGATTCGTCTGAAAAGTATAGCCGACCGGGAGCGTGAGATGGCCATATTTGAAAAGGCCAAACGCCGGCGACTGGGCAAAAGGGTCGAAACACTCCCACCAGATCAAAGTACATCCGCCGCAAATGAAAGCAGGATCAAGACAAGGAAACGATTCGCCAAAGCTATATCAATGGGGATGAGGCCGCCCTCTTTCAGAAAAAATTCTCCTGGTGGTATACATTTTGATGAAACGAACGTACACCCCAACTTCTGCTTATATCATCAGAGGATCGCACATCCTACTGAAGACTGCAACTCCTTTAAGTGTTGGTGGCAAGGATATGTCGCTCATAGACAACACGTCAATAGAATAAAGCGGGAAGCTCATAGACAGCGAAAAAATACGACAGATGAGCATAAAAGAGCTGGCGGCAATTGTTATAGGGACGAGCCCAGGGGATCACGAGTTCTCACCTTTGGAAGCGATTCTGACGAAGAAACCGCCCTCAACCCTCTCTTCAAGGAATTCATTTCTAAAACAAAAGAATTGGAGAGTTGCGAGAACGTTCAGCCGTACAATCTCACGCTACCCGGAAAGAATCTCGGACCCGCAAACGACGGAGCAAACGAAATGAGAAAAGAAAAGGAAAAAACGGCCTTTGTTGCCAACACTCAACAACAGCCGAGTAACCCGAGGCCGTTTTGTCGTCAAAACAACAAGCCGCGATACCTCAATGAGAAGTTGAAACGTCCTTACTCGTTTCCCAAAGATAAAACAAAGAGATTGTTCGAGCTAGCAGTGCGCAGCAGGCTCATCACTCTGCCAGATCCAAAACGTCCATTGCAACCAGGTGACGTTAACAATCCTAACTATTGTCCCTACCACAGAGTAATGGATCACCCACTCAAAAATTGCTACGTCTTCAAAAACTGGGTTGAAGACCAATACCAACAGGGCAAGTTCGCGCTGCCCGAAAAGTGGAAAGTAAACCCGCCACAACAACATGCTCCGAAAAGGGTGGATATGCCGGGGGCATCATGCTCATTCATAGGGAAAGCCCCATAGACCGAAAAGTCAGTAAACTAGAGATGCGCCTCAAATACGACGACGGCGGACCGAAACGTCCTTAAACTAACGGCGGACCGCAATGTCCTAAAACTTGCGAATGACCGAAACGTCGTTAAACTACTCCCAACCCGCAGCATCTTCAGGCTGACGTGGTAAAAAAAAAAAAAGGTACGTCCACAAGCAAAATAGGCACGGATGAAAACCCGAAAGGGCTCCGTGAGTAAAAACAGCAGGGCTACCGGCGAGTGTTCGTGAAAACCCGAAAGGGCGCGACCTCGTTAAAAAAAAAACAAAAAAAAACAAAAAAAACGGTATCTCCATAAGCAAAATGGGCACGGATGAAAACCCGAAAGGGCTCCGTGAGTAAAAACAGCAGGGCTACCGGCGAGTGTTTGTGAAAACCCAAAAGGGCGCAACCTCGTTAAAAGACACTTATAGGGTCCTCTCGACCTTGTAAGGAGAAACCATCCGCGTGAGATCCTTACGACTCACAATGGAGCAACACACTTAGGGATCCTCACGATTCCTAAGGAGAAATTACACTTGCGAGATCCTCACGACTCGTAAGGAGAACTCTCTTATGGGACCCTCACGGCTCATAAGATTTGAAAGTCTTAAGTTACAGAGACCTTAACCTGTTCTTAAGCAACCCCCACAACCTTCGATATTGCCCTACAAGCGGCTCAATACTGGCCCTTGTATACAATCCACGGGCACGAATAAATATTTCCCTGACAAAATCTCATCCGTGACTAGGGATATACTTGTACAGCAAACAACACTTCTAAGTCCTCTCGACTTATAAGGAGAAAACCCTTTTGTAAGATCCTTACGACTTACAAGAGAACATGCACTTAGGAATCCTCACGATTCCCAAGGAGAAAACACACCTACAAGATCCTCACGACTTGTAGGGAGAAATACCTTTGTGAGACCCTTACGGCTCATGAAGTCAAAAGCCTTAGCCGACAGGACCCTTAACCCTGTTTACTAAGCCACCTTTGTTCAACATCGACAGAGGCAAATGATGATTCGCTCCTGGCAATATCCCAGTTGCAGCGATGCTGATGCCTAAACCGGTATCAAATTCCAAGCCCTTTCAAGGTAAATGATGATTCGCTCCTGGCAATATCCCAGTTGCAGCGATGCTGATGCCTAGACCGGTATCAAATTCCAAGTCCTTTTACGGCAAATGATGATTCGCTCCTGGCAATATTCCAGTCGCAGCGATGTTGATGCCAAGATTGGTATCAGATCCCAAATCCCCTACTCGCGAAAAAAAAATCGGCGAGCCAAAAAAAATGCATATGAAATAGCCGAAATGATGGGGCAACTTGCAACGAAATCAGCAAGTAAAAATGTATGCATACAAAAACAGCCGAAATGATTGGGCAACTCGCAATAAAAAGCAGCGAGTAAAAATAAAATAAATAGCCGAAATGATTGGGCACCGCGAAAAATAGCCGAAATGATAGGGCAATCGTGACCTTCGTGATATAAAAGCTGAAATGATAGAGCATCGCGGGAAAAGAAATAAAATAAAAATAAAATTTATGCCCTGCAGGTGATGCCCCATCACACCCTGTATACAATCCAAGGGCGTAAACAAAAAGGGATCATACTTCTCCTCCAAGTTTCATCAGAAGAAGAAGCCAAATCTCGACGGGTCACAAGCGACCTAGAGATCATCCCAACACTCGTCTCGTAACGACGGACACAACTTCGAGCTAAGCGGAACAGCGGCAACTCCCAGTTCCATGGCTCGGTGGTATACGTATCGCCAACAGTCAAACCTCCATCCCGTGAAACGCGGATATAATCAGCAAAATTCCTGGTTATGTGGAACGCGGATAACGTCACTCTTTGACCCCGTGGAAAACGTCCAGAGCGGATCCTGGTCCTCGCAGAGCACGGCAGTGAACCCGTGTGAAGCATCCAGAGCGGAGCCTAGTCCTTGCCGAGCACGGCAGTGAACCCGTGTGAAGCATCTAGTGCAAAATTCCTGGTTACGTGGAACGCGGATAACGTCACTCTTTGACCCCGTGGAAAACGTCCAGAGCGGATCCTGGTCCTCGCAGAGCACGGCAGTGAACCCGTGTGAAGCATCCAGAGCGGATCCTGGTCCTCGCAAAGCACGGCAGTGAACCTGTGTGAAGCATCCAGAGCGGAGCCTAGTCCTCGCCTAACGCGGCAGTGAACCCGTGTGAAGCATCTAGTGCAAAATTCCTGGTCACGTGGAACGCGGATAATGTCACTCTTTGACCCCGTGGAAAACGTCCAGAGCAGATCCTGGTCCTCGCAGAACACAGCAGTGAACCCGTGTGAAGCATCCAGAGCGGAGCCTAGTCCTCGTCCAACACGGCAGTGAACCCGTGTGAAGCATCTAGTGCAAAATTCCTGGTTACGTGGAACGCGGATAACGTCACTCTTTGACCCTGTGGAAAACATCCAGAGCGGATCCTGGTCCTCACAGAGCAGGACAGTGAACCTATGTGAAGCATCCAGAGCGGAGCCTAGTCCTCGCCGAACACGGCAGTGAACCCGTGTGAAGCATCTAGTGCAAAATTCCCGGTTATGTGGAACGCGGATAACGTCACTCTTTGACCCCGTGGAAAACGTCCAGAGCGGATCCTGGTCCTCACAGAGCACGGCGGTGAACCCATGTGAAGCATCCAGAGTGGAGCCTAGTCCTCGCCGAACACGACAGTGAACCCGTATGAAGCATCTAGTGCAAAATTCCTGGTTACGTGGAACGCGGATAACGTCACTCTTTGACCCCGTGGAAAACGTCCAGAGCGGATCCTGGTCCTCGCAGAACACGTCAGTGAACCTGTGTGAAGCATCTAGAGCGGAGCCTAATTCTCGCCCAACGCGGCAGTGAACCCGTGTGAAGTATCTAGTGCAAAATTCCTGGTCACGTGGAACAAGGATAACGTCACTCTTTGACCCCGTGGAAAACGTCCAGAGCGGATCCCGGTCCTCGCAGAGTACGGCAGTGAACCCGTGCGAAGCATCCAGAGCGAAGCCTAGTCCTCGCCTAACACGGCAGTGAACCCGTGTGAAGCATCTAGAGCAAAATTCCTGGTCACGTGGAACACGGATAACGTCACTCTTCGATCCCGTGGGAAACGTCCATAGCGGATCCTGGTCCTTACACCAACATGGAGTGATCACCACCGCGACATTCGTCTCGATACAGTAGACGCAATACCAGCAGACGAAGCGAAGGCCAAGTTCCTAGCTTCAGGGTCTTGACGGCAAGTCATATAAAGCCTGAAAGACAATCGGAGATCATCCCACACCCGCGCGGAGTGGTCACCACCTCGACGTTCATCTCGATACAGCAGATGAAATGTCACCCCAGCGTTCTTCCTCCAGCAGGATTCGGAAGCGACAAAGCAAACGAAGCGAAGGCCAAATTCCTAGCTTCAACGTCTTGACGGTAAGTCATATAAAACCGGAAAGACAAACAGAGATCATCCCACATGGAGTAGTCACCACCACGACATTCGTCTCGATACAGCAGACGAAATGTCACTACAGCGTCCTTCCTCCAACAGGATCCGGACACACCAAAGCCAACGAAGCGAAGGCCAAATTCCTAGCTTCAACGTCTTAACGGCAAGTCATATAAAACCGGAAAGACAATCAGAGATCGTCTCACACCAACATGGAGTGATCACCACCTCGATGTTCGTATCGACACAGCAGACGCAACATCACCGAAAGGAGTCACGGCAAAATCCCTGGTTCCAGACCTCGACGGTTCACCGGAAACCTGGAGACAACCGCGACATTCGTCTCGATACAGAGGACACAATGCCAGCAAACGAAGCGAAGGCCAAATTCCTAGCTTCAACATCTTAACGGCAAGTCATATAAAGCCTGAAAGTCCATCAGAGATCATCCCACACCAGCGTGGAGTGGTCACCACCTCGACGTTCGTCTCGATACAGCAGACGAGATGTCACGACAGCGTTCTTCCTCCAACAGGATTCGCACATGACAAAGCAAACGAAGCGAAGGCCAAATTCCTAGCTTCAACGTCTTAACGGCAAGTCATATAAAGCCTGAAATACAATCGGAGATCATCTCGAACAAATGCGGAGTGGTCACCACCTCGACGTTCATCTCGATACAGCAGACGCAACATCACCAAAAGGAGCCACGGCAAAATCCCTAGTTCCAAATCTCGACGGTTCACCAGCAACCTAGAGACAACCGCGACATTCGTCTCGATACAGAGGACGCAATGCCAACAAAACGAAGCAAAGGCCAAATTCCTAGCTTCAGGGTCTTGACGGCAAGTCATATAAAGACTTAAAAGACTATCGGAGATCATCCCACACCAGCGCGGAGTGGTTATGACTCATCGGGGCTCTCCAAAACGAGCCTAAACTCAAGTAAAAAGCGGCATGGCAAATTCCTAATGCTTGCTCTTCCGACGGTCAAACTACCTAGGAGGATTGCTTGAAGACGTCTTGTCCAGCCCCCGAAGGGATCAGAGACACGGCAGTCGCAGGGCTACTCGAACAGCACGATTGCCTATCGAGGGATACATCAGCCAATGCGACGGTACGATGGCCAAAACCCTAAGTACCACAGACCCTAACGGACTTCTGTCGTAAAGAGCAGAGGTTAACTGTGACGTTAGGATATTCTTGCGAGATCTGCTTGAGCTGTTTCGACTCGTGAGGAAATTGATGTCTTTGCGAGAACTTCTCGATTCGTCTCGACTCTTGAGATAAAGCCTTAGGCAGTAAGGATTAAAAAACCTGTTTCCTAAGCACTGGGACCCTGCAAATCGGCCCAAAACGGTCTCTTGCATACTATCCACGGGTCACACTCTCCAAATTTGAATCTCGACAAGGAGGGAAACAACCACTTATGAGTCCTCTCGACTTATAAGCGGGAAAATCCTCTTGTGAGATCCTTACGACTTTCAAGAGAAAACACACTTAGGAGTCCTCATGACCCCTATAGAGAAAATACACCTGCGGGATCCTCTCGACTCGTAGGGAGAAAAGTCTTTATGAGACCCTCACGGCTCATAAAGTTGAAAAGTCTTAGGTGGCAGATCCTAACCCTGTCTCCTAAGCCGTCACCGCCCTGCAAAGAGGTCAAGATGGACCATCTATGAGCCACACTTGCCAAAGCTACATGCCATTGAAATGGAGAAGCTCATGAGCATATAAACTACTTCCTACCAGAGTAAGACATAAAGAGATAGAAGGGTGCGGCTCATGGAGTTGAGAGTTTGGAACTATATCTCTTAAGAGTCGAGATTTGAGTCAATGATAAATGACGACGCTTGTGTCCGCTCGTTATCTTCTCAGATCAAGATTCTGAAAGATATATACCAACCCGAAACTGGTCATACGCTATGCATAACTCTACACTACTTCACGCACGTACATACTTATGTGGGCAAAGTAGTGGGGGGCATTTGTTCCCGCCAAAAATTTCTGCGCAAAGGAGCCCAAGGTATCAAATGGCAGCGATACGCTTAAGGAAATGCGAACCAGTATCTTCCGTCCAATATTTTGATAAACTCCCAAAGGAGAAACTATTAGATTCTAATAGTATTGGAAGCATCTCGAAAAATTCTTCGATTTGATATATTATGGGCCCCATAATTCATCCGGGAGCAAAAGTTATGAGGTATCACGTGTCCACACGTGATGGACCGTTAAGAACCCGCTGGAGGAGCTAAAAGATATAATAAAAACTCGGAAAAGACCCCAATGGGGCATCACGTGCTCATACGTGACCATGGATCACGTGCATACACGTGATGGGCTTTTAAAGCCTCTAAAATAATGAATAGAATTTAATTCTAAAAGTCAGAAATTACCTCAACGAGGTATCACGTGCTTACACGTGACCAATGGTCACGTGTTGACACGTGATGGTTAAAATGGAAACATAAATAAGCGGCTGAGAAAGGAACCCAGTTGGGGGTCACGTGCTCACACGTGACCAAATGTCATGTGCCAGCACGTGACTGGCTTTAAAAGCCTTATAATTTAATAGAATTAAATTCTAAAAGTTCTGAATCTTTCCAAATGGAAAAGGGTCATGGGGAACCGTTGGATTAAAGATCCAAGGGTGATTAAAAATCACCAATTTATGGAAAAATTTTAAATAAGAAAAGATTCCCCCTAAATCTAACCGAGATAACAAATAGAATATCTTTTGGATTTAAAATCCACGGTGAATAAAATTCACTGAATGATCTAAAGGCCCAGAATTAATGATAAATATAAATCAAATCTCTCAAAAATCAAATCAAATCTTTCAATGAGAGATTTTCTAAACAAATTGATTCTTTTCCTTCACCTATAAATAGGAGCCAAGAAGAGAAGAGAAGAGAATTACTTTTTTGGGGAGAGAAGAAACAGAGAGAGGAGAATTTAATTCTCTGCAAAAGAAAAACCCTAGGTAAGAAAAGAGAGGCTTAAAAAGAGAATTTAATTCTCAAAAGAGTTTAACTCTTATAAAAAGAAAAGAACTTAGTTCTTTCTCTGGTGGAGGATCTACAAAGTGCACATCCCCCCATGAATTGAGAATTTAATTCTCATTGGGTTGAGATCCTGCCATGCAGATCCAAAACATAGAGGAGGAATTAAGTTTTGAGGATTCAATGGTCACAAAATTATAGGAATTTAATTCCTTTGGGATAAAATTAGGGTTTTACCCTAAATAAGAATTTAATTCTTTCACAATAGGAATTTAATTCCTCCAAAACAAAAATCAGGGTTTTACCCTAAATAAGAATATAATTCTTAAAGATAAGGAGACTTAAAAGATCTCTGTGCATGAAAAGACTAAGGTCACGTGCCCCACGTGACCCCTGAAGAGATCCCCCAAAAATGAGAAGAGGAAAGCTTTGAGGCAATGCCTCACGTGCTCCCACGTGACTCCCAAAACGCAGAAAGAAAAAGCAAAGGAAATGAAAGCTTTGGGCGCTCTCACGTGTTATCACGTGACCCCTCAGCAAATGCTTTAACAATTGGCGCACAGATCCCCATCACGTGCCAACACGTGATGCTCTAAAATAAAAATAAAAGTGTTTAACACTTATTCGCAGATTTGAGGATAAAACAAAGGAGATCTGGCCCCACATTTAGGGTGCCCTCACGTGTCACCCCGTGACCCCTAATGAGCATTCTAACAGACCAGAGCGGGGGCTTCCATCACGTGCTCACACGTGATGGCCGTCAGAATTAAAAGAGTTAAACACTGATCTACAGAATAAAATAAGGGAAATCAGGGCGCTCTCACGTTTCCACACGTGACCCCTCTCTCCTTAGTATTTAACACTAATCTGAAGACTTTGTTCCCAGTGTTTAACACTGATTTGCTTTAGTGTTAAACACTAATTTGAAATCTCTGATTACCAGTGTTTAACACTGATTTGCTTTAGTGTTTAACACTAATTTGAAAGCCCTGTTGCTAGTATTTAACACTGATTATCTTTTAGTGTTTAACACTAACTTGTTAATCTTATTCCCAGTGTTCAACGCTGTTGACCTTTAGTGTTTAACACTAGCTTTAGCCCAATTGGCTAAGTTTCTAGAGGCAAAGCCTCTCCTTCAATAGACCAGCAGAGAGCCAATATTTCAAACACAATTGGACTTAGCCCAAATTGGCCATAAGTCCTCAAATCATCTTGAACTGAGCACATCTGCTCTTTCAACCAACTCATTGGTTCAAGGGTACATCTCGGAACTCCTCTGATATTTGTCGTTGTAATCCTTCAACGTCTTCAGAGAGGTAACGGGTACCGACAACCACACATCAACACGGACTGTGGGGTCCTTAAACTCATGGACTTATGCGTCCCTAAACCAAGATACGGACTGTGGGGTCCTTAAACCCGCGGACTTATGCGTCCTTAAACTAACGGACTAATGCGTCCTTAAACACACCCATATGGACTGTGGGGTCCTTAAACCCATGGACTTATGCGTCCTTAAACTACCAATGGACCACCATGTCCCTAAACTGGTAATGGACCACCATGTCCCCAAACTGGTATTGGACCACCATGTCCCTAAACTGGAACAATAGAGCCCCCAAATGCTCTTTTGTCGGATCTAAACAATCCCGTTAAGTCGATCTTAGTCCCAAACTGGACTAACGTATCCTTAGCAACCGTTTAAGTTGATCTTAGCCTCAAATATGGCTAACGTATCCTTAAACCTTCAAACAGACTTTAGTCCCAAATTGGACTACAAATCCCCCAATCAACTTTGGTTCAAGGGTACATCTCTGAACTCCTCTGACATCTGTCGTTGTAATCCTTCAACGTCGTCAGAGAGGTGACGGGTCCCGACGGTCATACATTCAATGGATCACTATGTCCCTAAACTGGAACAATAGAGTCCAAATGCTCTTTTGTCGGATCTAAACGATCCCGTTAAGTTGATCTTAGTCTCAAATTATACTAACGTATCCTTAACAAACGTTTGAGTTGATCTTAGCCTCAAATATGGCTAACGTATCCTCAAACAAAAACCCCAAAACCAAATCTAAGAAAATACGGATTTGGACTAGTCCACGTCCTACAGGCGACGACATAACTCAGTCTCCGTATACAATCCACGGGCAACCGAATACAAAACAAACACCCACGACACGAAGTGATCATCTGGAGAAGGAGAAAGTTGTTACCGCAATGCGGTAGCGTAATTCACTGCAGGGGCTTGCGCCTGCAGGGAAGAGCGTCCCCACAATCAAAAACCCCTCAGACGAGGGGGAATCTGACGAAGTCTGCTACATCGGCCGCATCCTTCTAAACCTCCGATACACGGTGCCATAAATCAACTTGGCATCTTCGGAGAGGTGGACGGATAGCACCTATTAGCATCTGCCCCGAATCTCAGGCGAGACGTCATGTCGCGCCGTCTTTCGGAGGGGAACAGGCAGCAATGGCTTAGGATTCAGGGTTAAGATCTGCTTCCTAAAACTTTTGCGCTTTATGAGCCACGAGGGTCTCATAAAGAGTTTTTTCTCCTTACAGGTCGAGAGGATCCCATAGGTGTAAGTTCTTCTTAAGAATCGTGAGGATTCTTAAGCGGGTTTTTCCTTGAGAGTCGTAAGGATCTCACAAGAGAGTTTTATTCCTTACAGGTCGTGAGGACCTGCAAGTGCTGGATGTGGTCGCCCTTATCCGTGTTTCACGGGGTCAGGGGTTGCTCAAAGTATCGTAGTTTAAAGACGTTGCGGTCAAGGTTAAGGACGTCATAGTCCGTGGATTTAAGGACTCCACAGTCCGATATTAGTTTTAAGACAACACGGTCAAGGTTAAGGACGTCATAGTCCGTGGATTTAGGGACTCCACAGTCCGATGTTAGTTTTAAGACATCACGGTCAAGGTTAAGGACGTCATAGTCCGTGGATTTAAGGGCTCCACAGTCCGATATTAGTTTTAAGATATCACGGTCAAGGTTAAGGACGTCATAGTCCGTGGATTTAAGGACTCCACAGTCCGATATGTGGTTGCGAGGACCCATCACCTCTTTGAAGACGTTGAGGAATTACAACGCCAGGTATCAAAGGAGTGAAGAGATGTACCCCTAAACCAAGGTGGAATCAATATAGAATCAGGGTTGTTGATTGTTAGTTTTAAGACATTACGGTCGAGGTTAAGGACATCATAGTCCGTGGATTTTAAGGACTCCACAGTCCGGTGTTTGCTCTGGATGCTTCACACGGGTTCACTGCCGTGCTTGGCGAGGACCGGGCTCCGCTCTGGGCGTTTTCCGCGGGGTCAAAGAGTGACAATATCCGCGTTCCACGTGACCAGGAATTCTGCACTAGATGCCTCACACGGGTTCACTGCCGTGTTCGGCGAGGACTAGGCTCCGCTTTGGAGTCTTCACACGGGTTCACTGCCGTGCTCTGCGAGGACCAGGATCAGCTCTGGACGTTTTCCACGGGGTCAAAGAGTGACGTTATCCGCGTTCCACGTAACCAGGAATTTTGCACTAGATGCTTCATACGGGTTCACTGCCGTGTTCGGCGAGGACTGGGCTCCACTCTGGATGCTTCACATGGGTTCACCGCCGTGCTCTGCGAGGACCAGGATCCGCTCTGGACGTTTTCCACGGGGTCAAAGAGTGACGTTATCCGCGTTCCACATAACCGGGAATTTTGCACTAGATGCTTCACACGGGTTCACTGCCGTGTTCGGCGAGGACTAGGCTCCACTCTGGATGCTTCACATGGGTTCACTGCCGTGCTCTGTGAGGACCAGGATCCGCTCTGGACGTTTTCCACAGGGTCAAAGAGTGACGTTATCCGCGTTCCACGTAACCAGGAATTTTGCACTAGATGCTTCACACGGGTTCACTGCCGTGTTCGGCGAGGACTAGGCTCCGCTATGGAAGTTTTCCACGGGGTCAAAGAGTAACGTTATCTGCGTTCCACGTAACCAGGAATTTTGCTGATTGTATCCGCATTTCACGGAATGGAGGTTTGGCTGTTGGTGACATGTATATCGCCGAGCCATAGAACCAGGGGTTGACGCTGCTCCGCTTTGTCTGAAGTTGTGTCCGTTGTTACGAGACGAGTGTTGGGATGATCTCTAGGTCGCTTGCGGCCCATCGAGACTTAGCTTCTTTCTTTGATGAAACCTGGGGGGAAGTATGATCACTTCTTTGTTTACGCCCTTGGATGGTATACAGGGTGTGATGGAACATCACCTGTAGGGCATAAATTAAAACTTTTTTTTATTTTATTTCTTTTTCCGCGATGCTCTATCATTTCAGCTTTTATATCGCGGAGGTCGCGATTGCCCTATCATTTCGGCTATTTTTCGCGGTGCCCAATCATTTCGGCTATTTATTTCATTTTTACTCGCTGCTTTTTATTGCGAGTTGCCCCATCATTTCGGCTATTTTGCGTGCATACATTTTTACTTGCTGCTTTTTATTGCAAGTTGCCCCATCCTTTCGGCTATTTCGTATGCACGTGCGGCCTACTGGCTTTTCGCCATAAACCTGAAATTAGACACCAATTTCGGCATCAGCACCGCTACAACTGGGATATAGCCAGGAGCGAATCATCTTCTGCCTCTGTCGATGTTGAACAAAGGTGGCTTAGAAAACCAGGGTTAGGGTCCTGTCGACTAAGGCTTTGACTTCATGAGCCGTAAGGGTCTCACAAAGGTATTTCTCCCTACAAGTCGTGAGGATCTTGTAGGTGTATTTTCTCCCTAGGAATCATGAGGATTCCTAAGTGTATGTTCCTCTATAAGTCGTAAGGATCCTACAAGAGGGCTTTCTCCTTATAAGTCAAGAGGACTTATAAGGGTTGTTCACCATAGGGACATACCCCTAGTTACGGGTGGGACTTTGCTGGGGAAATGTTTATTCGTGCCCGTGGATTGTATACAAGGGTCAGTATGAGCTGCTTGTAGGGCATTGTCGAAGGTTATGAGGGATTTTGCTTAAGCACAGGTTTAGGTCTCTATGACTTAAGACTTTCAAGTCTTATGAGCCGTGAGGATCCCATAAGAGAGTTCTCCTAGCAAGTCGTGAAGATCTCGCAAGTGTATTTTCTCCTTAGGAATCGTGAGGATCCCTAAGTGTGTTGATCCCTTGTGAGTCGTAAGGATCGCACGCGGGTGGTTTCTCCTTACAAGGTCGTGAGGACCCTGCAAGTGTCCTTTAATGAGGTTGCGCCCTTTCGGGTTTTCACAAACACTCGCCGGTAGTCCTGCTGTTTTTTTTACTCACGGAGCCCTTTCGGGTTTTCATCCGTGCCCATTTTTCTTATGGACATACCGTTTTTTATTTATATATATATATTTTCCTTTTCTTTTTTTTTCTTCTTCTTTTTTTTACGAGGTCGCGCCCTTTCGGGTTTCACGAATACTCGCCGGTAGTCCTTCTGTTTTTACTCACGGAGCCCTTTCGGGTTTTCATCCGTGCCCTTTTTGCTTATGGACATGTCGTTTTTTTTATTATTATTTATTATTTTTTTTATTCATCTCATCAGCCTAAGGATGCTACGGTAGTAGTTTTAAGGACGTTTCGGTCCGTTATTAGTTTAAGGATGTTTCGGTCCGTCGTTAGTTTAAGGACGTTTCGGTCCGTCGTTAGTTTTAAGGACGTTTCGGTCCGTCGTTAGTTTAAGGACGTTTCGGTCCGTCGCTGAGAGAGGGTCGGCTACCACTTATAGAGCTTTAGCCTAGGAAGATAGCGAGCGGACATAGTCATCGTCATCTACCATTGACCTAGGCTGTGGCCCATTAAGCGTAGTATTTCTTGAGGAAGCGGCCGTTTATTGTCCTGAAAGGCTTTTCACCGTGCATATCCATGAGTAGATAGGCTCCACCCTGGTAGACCTTGTCTATGATGTACGGGCCTTCATAGTTCGGCTCGAATTTTCTTCGCTTGGTGCGATTGGGGATCATAGGCCTTTTGACCACTAGCACGAGTTCGCCTTGGCGGAATGTCCTCGGCCTATTCAATCTCTCATACGAGCATGTCATTTTTGCTTTGTAAGCCTCCAAGTTTTGTTGTGCTATGAGCCGTGTTTCATCAAGGGCATCAAGCTCTTCTAGCCGAAGGTGAGCATTTTCTTCGCTCGTCAACTCGCAGTGGACTGCCACTCGTAGGGAAGGTAGCCCTATCTCGAGGGGGAGTACTGCTTCCGTACCGAATACCAATGCGTATGGTGTCGTATTCGTGGCCGTCTTGAACGTAGTTCGATATGCCCAGAGAGCTTCTTGCAGTCTCTCGTGCCAGTCCTTCTTATTTCGGGACACCGTCTTCTTCATGATCTTTGTCAAGGTCTTGTTGAAGGCTTCAGCTAGACCGTTAGCTCGTGGATTATAAACTGAGGAATATCTCCAGTCTATATTATACTGTTGCGCAAAGCGGCTGATCTTATGGCTTCTGTAAGCTGGCCCGTTATCGGAAATGATCCGTCACGGAGTTCCAAACCGATAAATGACGTGCGTCTTGAAAAAGTGGAGGATATTCTCCGTCTTCACTTCCCTCAGTGGTACTGCTTCTGCCCATTTGGAGAAGTAATCAGTCGTCGCCAAGATGAAACGATGTCCCCTGGACGATGCCGGTTCGATGGGGCCGACTATGTCAGTTCCCCACATTTCGAATGGCCAGCTAGCCACCGTTGGATGTAGTGGATTCGGATGCTGATGGATGAAATCCCCATGGATTTGGAATGAATGGCATTGCTTCGCATATTCGAGGCAGTCCTGGATCATCGTGGGCCAGTAGTAACCCATCCGTTTAATTTTTAACTTCATCTTCGGGCCTGCTTGATGAGAACCACAGATTCCGTCATGAACTTCCTGAACGACTCTTTCTGCTTCGTCAGGTCCTAAGCATCTCAGCCACAGAGAATCAAACGATCTCTTGTATAGAGTATCGTTGACGAAGGCGAAAGATAGAGCTCGTTTCATGAGCCGATGTCTTGAGGACGCTTCTTCGGGCATTCGGTGGGATTTAAAGTAGTCTATGAAGACTTCCCTCCAGTCCTCAGCCTTCTCACGGTCTTTTATTTGAAGGGTCGTCTGCTCAGTCGCTCCCTTTTCTTCGGATGATTCCGGAGATATTTCTGCTGGGGCGAGCACTCGACGGCTTTGTACCACGATTCTGACGTCATCGAGGTTCTCGTCAGCCAGTTCTTTAGCGACCTTAGCTAACGTGTCCGCTTTGCTATTTTCCGCACGTGGTATGCTTTCCAAAGTATAGGAGGGAATTTGGGTCAACAGCTGTTGCACCTTTTCACCGTACTTCACCAACTCCGGTTTGCACGTTTGGTAGTTGCCGTTTACCTGACTAACGACCAGTTGAGAATCCCCGTATATGAGGAGGTTTTCAATTCCCTTGTCAATGGCGATCTCGAGGCCTGCTATCAAAGCTTCGTATTCGGCTTCATTGTTCGTCCTCAGTTCTATTAAGGAGAAAGCGAAGCGCATTATCCCTCCTTGTGGAGTTACGAAGATGAAGCCTACCCCCGATTTGATCATTGGGGTACTTTGTTTGCGCTTCTTTACGGAGGACGCTCCATCGAAATAAAGTTCCCATCGGGTATTACCACCGTCGATCGCGTCAAACGCATGTTCGTCCGGCAAGTCGCAATTTAGAGGAGAACCGGTAGGTACTGGATGCTCAGCAAGGAAGTCGGCGATGGCTTGGCCTTTCACTGCCTTAAGCGGCTGATAGGTTATTGAAAACTCCATCAAGAGTAGGGCCCATTTAGTGAGTCTCCCTGTCAATATGGCCTTTGACATTAGATATTTTAGGGGGTCCACCTTTGATATAAGACGGACTTCATGTACCAATGCATAGTGCCGGAGTTTTGTTATCGTAAAGATTAACGCCAGGCAATGTTTTTCGATAGGGGAGTAATTGCTTTCTGACCCCAGAAGAACTCGGCTTAAATAGTAGAGCGCTCTCTCCTTCCCTTGGTTGTTTTCCTGTACCCATAATGCGCCTAAGGAATCCTCAAGGGCTGTTGTATAAAGAATAAGGGGCTTTCCCTTGCATGGAGCAGCTAACACCGGCGGGTTCTGCAGGTACTGCTTGATCTCATTTAGCGCGCTCTGGCATTTTTGGTCCCAGACGAACGGGGTTCCTTTCTTCATCAGGTGGCTGTAAGGATGGCACTTGCCTGACAGGTTGGCGATAAACCGCCGGATGTACGCGAGCTTCCCTTGGAGAGACCGCAACTGTTTGAGAGTTCTCGGCGGAGGCATTTCCATGATCGCCTTGATCTTAGATGGATCTATTTCGATACCTCGGTGTCGGATGATGAATCCCAGGAATTTACCCGAGGAGACTCTGAACGCGCATTTGAGGGGATTCATCTTCAAATTATATTGCCGAAGGCGTTGAAATACGGTCTTCAGATGCTCTAAATGCTCTTCATATGACATGCTCTTCACTACGAGGTCGTCGATATAGCACTCAACGATTTCATGTATGAGATCATCGAAGATCTTTGTCATGGCCCTTTGATAGGTAGCACCGGCGTTCTTTAAACCGAAGGGCATAACTTTGTACCAGAATATACCCAAAGGAGTCCGGAAAGCGGTGTGCTTTTGGTCGTCGGGATACATCTTTATCTGATTGTACCCTGATGAACCGTCCATAAAGGAGAAAATCTCATGAGTGGACGTATTGTCTATCATCAGCTCGGTGACCGGCACTGGGAAATCGTCGTTCGGGAAGGCTTTATTGAGATCTCGGAAGTCCACACAAATGCGCACTGTCCAATTTTTCTTCATTACCGGGACGATGTTGGCGACCCAGTCAGGATACTGTACTTCCTGGATAAACCCAGAATCGATCAGTTTCTTGACTTCGGCGTTAATGCTCATCTCAAGCTCGAGCCGCATCCTTCTCGGCGCCTGCTTGACTGGCTTGATATCCGGGGATATTGCTAATTTATGCACAGCAATCTCTGGATCTAGTCCTGGCATCTCGGAATAGTTCCACGCGAAGCAACCTCTGTGCTGTAGAAGCACGTCCTTTAACGCAGCAACTCTTTCTTCAGATAGCAGCTCGCTGACGAATGTCGGTCGCGGATCGTCTGCTGACCCCAACTCAATCTTCTTGAGGTTATCTGCAGTAGTATGTATGCCATCTTCCAGTTCTTTCGGAGCTGGTGGAAATTCTGAGATCACCTCATCATTGCTGTTCTCAAAGCACCAGGGAAGGTCGTCCATGTTCTCGGGGTCTTCTTTTAATCTTGTTATCATGTGACAAGTGCGAATCCGCTTCTAAGACCGATGTGGATCTGGTTCTGCTCTTGTGGCTTTGGGTTCGTGCTTTTGTGGCGGCGTTACCCTCCAGCTGCTGGATAAAGCAACTCTGCCTTGCTGGTACTGGTCTTCGACCCAGTTCTTGAAGGTGAAGCAGTCTTCGATAGGGTGTCCTATGGCTCGGTGATAAGAGCAATAGCCCGGATGAGAAACTTTGTCAGCTTGCTCAAGGTGCTTAGACTCCAGAATTGCGATCATTTGATGTTTTATAGCGAGCTCAAGTAACCTCTTCGTCTTGTCTCGAGGGAAGGAATACACTCGGCTCATCTTCTTCATGAGGGAAAAATTCAGACCACGCAATGCCCGATCACATGACTCTCTAATCCTGCGTCGTTGTTGTCGACTCCTTTTTCCGCTTCTTGACTTACTTCTGCCTCTGCGTCGGGCCTTTTGCACAACGGGTTGACAGAAAGGAGCATCTTCGTCTTTTGCAGCCTGTTGAAACAGAAGTTGCGTCCTGGCCTTCTCGTATATGGCCATCTCGCGATTATGGTCTTCCCGAGCCTTTTGACCTGCTTCCCTGATAAGCTTGTCCATTCGTTCTTCAAACGACGGACTCGGCACTTCGCTCGCGGGATCCAGTTTTGACGAGGGGTTAGCATCGCTCGACAGGGCGTTTTCTTCCTCATCGAATTTATTTATGGCGTAGCTACCGTGGACTCGTTCCCATTTCCCGGATCTCACATATCCAAGCCCGAGCGTTTCCATTCTCCCGTTGGGCAATTTGCGCTGAGTTACAGGGACATCCCAAATCCTGTTATAGAATCGAGCTTGTCGAACAGTCTGTTTTAAGGGTACCCCTTGGCACTTCAATAGTCTCTTTAGTCCGTTTGTGTAATATCTGGGTAAACGGATGGGTTGGAGCCTGTTGAGTGTAGAATCCACGCCATGCCAGATCTCTTTCTCTACTCTCATTTCCGAGGATCGATAGAATAGGATCACCTTCTCACCCTTTCGCCTGGGAGGGACGTAAAACGTCTGCAGGTCCTGCACATTGTAAGCTTGAAGTGTGTCGAGATCCTTGTAGTGTTCCTGTGGCACCATGGTGATTTGCAAACTCTGATCATCGCCACGGGATGCTTGTATTGACGGCCGACTGGAGAACACAGCATTAACCCCATCTTCCGAGTCACTTCCAAAGATCAACATGGGGGCGGACAGTCCCGGGTTGTTGCGTCGGGACGGACCAGCGTAAACTATCTCTTCTTCTTCTTCGGTATCGCTCCCGAAAACAGTGATGGTGGCGGCGGCTTTGTTCTCCGGCTTGCGACACTTTTCTGTATCCTCGAAGTCTGGAGAAAAGTACTTTGCATCTTCTTACTTGCGGACTTCGTTCACGGAAAACGGGTTCAGCTCACCTGTTACGGTATACTCGAAACCATCCTTAAAGTACTTCATACACTGATGCTGTGTAGAAGGGATGATGTTGTACTTGTGTAACCAAGGACGACCGAGCAAGGCGTTGTAGCAGGTCTTGGCGTCAATGACGTGGAATTTAACGTCCGTGACAAGAAGCCCGAAGCGTAGTGTTAATATCACAGATCCGAGAGTCCGTGATGACTGGGAGTCGAAACCGGAGATGGTGATTTTGTCACGAGCGAGGTGCTGCACGCTCATGCAGATTTCCTTCAACACCCGAACATTAAGGAGATTGACAGAGGATCCATTATTAACGAGGAATTTTCCTATCTTGATATCGTGGCAATATCCGGAGACGTATAGGGGACGGTTGTGGTCGCACGTCCCGAGGAGAAGGTCTTAGTCACCGAAAGTGATGTCGGTCGTGTACACTTCTTCCAGTTCATCCTTCATCCTTTCCGCGGCAAGGAAGGCTTGGAATTGCTCGGGTTCTTGTAACGCCTTGATTAATGAATCTCTTGCTTCTTTTGATAATAGGAGGGCGTCGAGAATGCTGATCTGCGAAGGTAGCTTCCTTAGGTGTGCTAGGATGTTGTAGTCCACCTTACCCTTCCTGGGAAGGTCCTTGGCAGTCAACTTTTTAATGACTTGGTCATCTAAGGCGATATCCTTAGTGACCTTTTCCTTTCCCTTATCTTTTCTATTCGCGGGCCCGAGATTCTTTTCCGGTAGCGTGCGGTTGCGCAGCTGAATGTTTTCGCAGGCCTCCGATTCTTCTTCTTTCCCTAAAACGGATTCTTTAATGAGAGGGCCCAGAGCCATTTCCTCATCAGAGTCGCTCCCAAAGGTGAGAACTTGTGATCCTCCGGCGTTGATCATGTAACAATTGCCGGCGGTTCTTTTGTGTCCTTCGACCGTACTTCTTTGTTCCCGACGAGCTTTGCGTTTCATGCGCTTAAAATGTTGCCGGTGAGCAACATATCCCTGCCACCATATCCTAAAAGCGTCGCACTCCTCCGTAGGGTGTGAAATTTTCTGATGATATGAGCAGTAATTAGGGTGCCTCTCCGCCCCATCGAACGTGTTCTCTTCCGAGGGTGGTAGCTTCATCCCCATCGACATGGCTTTGGCGAACCTTTTCCTCGTCTGGAGTACGTTTTTATTCACATCGGATATCTTTTGATTTGGCAGGAGTGCTTCGACTCTTTCGTTTAGTCGCCTGCGCTTGGCTCCTTCCGATGCAGCCATCTTACGCTCCTGATCGGCTTTACTCTTCAGATGAATCTCGTCTAGAAAGGCGTCGATCATTTCATCTGTTGGCCATACAAGTTCTGGCTCAGGCTGTGCCCCCAGTTTCTCAGTGCCAGGAGTTTTCTCATCTTCCGAGTGGGAAATCACATGACAACTCGCCATATATCCCTCGGATTCATTTGACGAGCTCTCTCCATCATCTTCCTCCTGAAAGACGTGGTTGAGGAACTCTTGCATTGTGACGGGAGTCTGCGCCTTTTGATTGTACTCCTCCAGCTTGTTAATCTGTTTCTGCAAATTCGTGCGCTTGTCTCCAGGCTTCACGGGCTTCTTGGGTTTCTTCTTCTTTTTCTTCGAAGATTTTGACAGTTGGGTATGAGTACTTGGGCCATCACCACTGATTCTTGTAGTTGGACGCGACTTCAGCATCCATTCGATAATTTGAGGTTCAAGCGGGTTCTTCCATTCGACCGCCGGGCACGCATGAAGATCACTCAGCATCCTTTTGGTTTTGGTTGATAGCACAACCTCCAAGGGAGCTTCTTCAATAAAGGAACAGGTTGCCCCCGGTGTATCTACTTTTTTAGGAGTATGCGGCTGTGGCGGGTTCACCTTCCACTTTTCGGACAGTGCGAACTTTCTCTGGAGGTATTGATCTTCAATCCATCCTTTGAAGACGAAGCAGTCCTCAATCGGATAACTTACCGTTTAATGGTATGGGCAATAGTTGTAAGTGCACGGCGGCGCCCCGGCCGTCAATCCGACGGCCAAATGCGGAAGCGGTGATAAACTTAAATTTTCTTGAACTGGCAAACCGCCGCGCACTAATACCCGGATCGAACCACTAACTAGTCCTAGCTAACAACAAGAAAGGGAAGAGAGATATACCGACGATCCAAGTCCTCCGGTCTTCTCATCATCGTCCCGATCTCCTGCGGAATGTCCCGTCTCCTCCTCGTCGCCGGAAGTGCACCACATCGCCTACTTCTTTTACGGGCTCCCACCTCAATGCCGAGGCAACTCGGGTACGAAGCCGGCTACTCGACGTGCCCAAGGTTCGCTGTAGAATATGTAGTCCTCAAGTCTCACTTTGGGGTTCATGGAGATGCCATTTTAGGTGGAGGGATGATACAAGAACAATGTGGAGGAACTTGGGGATTTTTCTAACATCAAGAGAGCAAAAATCCCCACTACAAAAATGGGCAACCCCTCCTCCAAGCTTGGCCGGCCATAACTAGAGGGGGAGGAGAGAATGAGAGTGAAGATAGTGTATCAAAAGATAATCAACCTCATAATGCAAGAGAGAGAGGGAGAAAAACTATCATGCAAAAACATGATAACAAACTAAAACCAACACTCCACAACCATATCATAACCCATCATCAAGCATGATGACTTCAAAAAGTCAAGCCATCATGAAGAAGTCAAGAAGTCAAGGTCAATGGATGGTGCACCACTTGAAAGCCATCATGATGCAACAAGATGCAAAGAACCCCCTCCACTAATGCCTATTTGCAACAATACAAATAAACCCTCCTCCACCAATCTTCGGCCAATGAACGATACAAAGGAAATTGGCCGAAACGGAAAGCAAACTGGCAACTCCAGAAAACTGGTCCCGTAATAAATTACAGGAAAACCCCGATACTGTGCATACACACCCGCATCTGTATTTCGACCGAAATACAAATGCAATGAGACAAAATCTACAATGTACTATACTAGGATCCGGCTTATACCAAAACCGGCTAGTATTATCCGTTCGATCCTGATCCGTGCAATACCGCACGTATCTGATCGAACCCTGCCATATATCCATACGGCCTGTAGTACAAACTGTTCGATCCTGATCCGTGCAATACCGTACGTATCTGATCGGACCTTGCCATATCTCCATACGGCCTCTACAACCTTTCGCCCGAAAGCTGAGTAACAGAATGTGGGGGACTCTAAAGACTCGTCAACACCTTGGTTGTGGATTTAACCACTAGCACATCAGAGGTATAAGCCAATACGTAACGGGCTACCAGGTACTGACTAAAAGGGATGTCTGTGAGCGAACTCAGCCTGACAATCCTACTGAGCCTGTCAATGATAATATCCGTACAGTCCGGTCCGTTCGTCTATGAGCATCGCATGGCGGGCCTAGGGGGTTGGTAAAAGTCAGACCCCCAAAAGCGGTACAAGTCGTGTCGGAGTGTAGCCCAGAACACCCTGAGATACTACTGGAATACCTACCAGTAAATCTCCTTGCCTCGGCCGAGGGCTTTGTGTAATGGCTCTCCTAGACACAGCACGACCTCACCCCCAATACCGGGAGAGACGAACCCCTGAAGATACGCTCACTGCCTCCAGGTGGCTCGGGACTGTACCCAACTAAAACCTGTTTGCACGACTCCTTTGAGCCATGGTAGGGTAGTAATCAAAGTACAGTGGGAACTCACACAAGACAAATGACGATCCCCAGGTCGATGAACTAACCTGTACACATGTCACCAGGGAACTGCCATCTGACGTCTGGTATATGACCAACTGGCATGTTCCCGGCGAGTCCTGTCCGGTGTACTCATAACTCAATGAGCACCTGTATACATCTTAGGTGATCCAACTGACACCAATGGCTTGTGAGACCGGCCACCGCCCCTCGTCGGGGTCTCGACTGTATACACTAGTCTACTATGGAGAATCGATGCCCTGTCTCGAAACTCTCACGACTAGGGACCTTTTAAGGATATGCTTATAGACCCCCAGCTCCCACTTATATGATCGCCCTCATACTGCTGGTGGTCAAGCAAGAATCCTAGGGGCTCTATCAACGTGTAATAGCGACGTGTCAGGTCACTTAAAACAGTACACGATGATAAAGGTAAACCAGATAGCATACTATCATCTCGAGTAAGACTGTCCTACCGGGATAGGTCCTCCATCAATCATTGCAATCACGTACCTGTGACCTAATAATTGACTCTGAGGGCACTATCTCCAACAATCTCCCACTTGCACTCAAGGCTAATTATTGCGATGTCGCATACTCACAGCCCGTGTGATACCGAACACCCAACTCCTCTACTAGTCAGTCTCACAAAGCTCGTTTGCGAAACTATTGCGTTCGAGGAATAGCCTCAGTGAGTGGATCCGCTTTGTTGTCTCTTTCCATGTCTCTCTATATCTCAAGTTCGCGGAGAAACCCATCTCCCGAAATGAGCAATACCTGTCTTAGAATATGTCTGGATGTCTGATGGGACTTAGCTCATAAATGAACACCAAATCCAAACTTCTTAGACTGTATCGTCAACTGAACTTAATTAGTATCCTGCGCCATGCCACCCTCAGTATTGCCTTGGACCACCTGTCCAAAATACTGCCCCTCGTCAGAAGGAAAAACTATAACTCTGACAACCTCCCTGTCGTCCAGGTCACCTTGGAAGCTTGGAATGATAACTGTCTCCTGCATGAGGCTGTCGTTATCATATCCCTAGAACATCCACTTATGTTCTAGAACTGCTTCCGACTGTTTCTCCAGGATTGGATTAATGTCAACTTATTGCATCTAGTGCAAGAACAACATCTGGCGTGGTACTTGACATTTCATGATTGACTCAATTGCCTGAGCAAGTGATCTGCCAATCATGCACATCCCTCTCTGCTTTAGTCTGTAAGACACCTTTAGAGAGGGTGACTCCATTACCTGCAGGTACACCACCGTGCCAGGAGTCGTCCATTCTAAATACTCTTAGAATGCTGTCTAAGTACCCTGATTGGGAAACCACCCAAATCTAGATCTAAAACCATAGATCTAGTAACCAGTATGTCTGATATAAAATCCATTTCCTTTGTGGAGAAACCACTGTGTGACGACCAAAAGTATAACCGATTTTAGTATAGGAGTTTCTTTTCCTACTCTGTGTATGTCATCCAAATACCAGGACATCACACCCTACTACCTTCTCAACAGATCCATCCCTCATTCTGATGAAGTCAAACCTATGACTGTCACGTCAGAAATAGATGATCTATCTCCGCTATATCTGCTTTAGTCTATAAATAGACATAAGCTACCTGTCCACCAATGCTTCCGCTGCTCCCACTGACTACGACAACCCTCTGGCAGAGTTATATAGACGTCCACTTCTAAAACTAGTTTAGAACGACGCTATACTCATCCTCCCGCCGGGTCTCGCAGCCTGGAACAACAGCAATGGTAATTGTGGGTAAATAAGAACTTCTCTGTCACCGTCCTTGAGGCTACCGTAGTACCTCTCAGGTGCCTGAAGTTACCCACCGTATCTGCGGAGTGGCCAATGGAATGTCAATCCAGATTGAATCTTTAGGTTCCTTATCAAATCTTCAGTAATCGTTTGTGGTTCTGGAATCACTTCCAGTTCTACCATACTCCCACTACTGTTTTCTGAAAAAATCCATTTTTAATAAAACTGTGGCGAGTCTAGAACAATATCGCTATTGTTCATCCAGATGGTAGAAGGTCAACCCTCGTCATAGCCTGGGTCAACCCACAAACAGCCATTACAGAAACGTGCCTTGAGTTGTCCAGTGTCTGGTTTTAAGCATAAACCGGACAACTCCCCGTACCTTAACATCGTTAAGATATGAACTGTTCTGTATCCAATATAGAACCAGAGGCACTGATTTAATTGAACCAGATTCAAATCATGCAGTTGTCTCCAGTGCATGTCAACTAAATGGAAGGAGGCCGATCAGCGTTACTCAACTTAGGAGTGCTTCCAATTATGAATAACCTGAAAGAGAAGCAATTTCTCTTAATCACTACTATCAACTGAATACCATATACAAGTATCTATATCTTCGATTACTTTGAAGAATCCCGATACTTGCTACACCTGGTTCTCTACTCTATTCAAATACCTATAACTTCTCCAAATTCGGACCCTGTGTTTCCACGAAACACCTGTCTAAAAACTAGAGAAGTCATAAGTAAACCGAATATAGTACGAGGACCAACCCCTCAATCCTGATGGACCCTGGACAACATACAATACTCTGTATAAGTCCCTTGAGTCTGATAACTCATTCACTGTGTGTCGTAGGTTGAAAACTGTACTTATGGTTAAGAAGAATTACACCGCTGTTTAATGCTCCTTACCTAACCATCCACTGATATAGGTAAATGTTACAGACATAATTTCAAAAAGGTATATCTCACTCTATGAAAATAGACGTATAGATATATCAATTTGAAATTGGTGCATAACAGTGGATATTCAAAACCAAATATTTGCCATCCGGCAAACAACCCAGGTGACTTCCTCAAATATCACCGATTACAACGAATCCCGATATAATGAGGATGATCACCCAATTCCCAATAACTTACTCCCACTCATCATTTGTAAAACCATACAGATGTGAGAATCGTACCTGGTAAATACATACCCTGGAGTAAAGACTAATTGGGAAATCAGTTTTCCTTTAACAGTACACAGTGAAACTGAAACATTGAAATATTTCGATGGGGTATCCCGGTATTCCTAGTAATGCCTTTTCCAGATTCACGACTGTAACCGTATAATTCTTTGCCACCTCTCCAAATCCCTTCATATGTCTTTAGTCATTACCTTCTGCACACCCCTTTAGGCCAAATGGTTTTCTTCCTTCCCTACCGTTCGGCACCAGCCTATGGTTTGGAAGAAGACTATCCAATAAGCATAATGGGTGTACTGTCCTAATCCTAGGAGCACTCGCAAAGCGAGAGAAGGTGAAGATAAAAGACACCTGAACAAATCTTATTCCTATTTCTCCTGAACCAGAATCCATCCCCGAACTGGAACAAGTTCCTTTCGAGTTCGTATATAACCATACGATGGAGTATCCAAATAAACTGTGGATCTTCGTGGTGATACAGAGCGTCCTGGAGAAATACAAAGGTGATTTAGGATTGGCGAAGGAATACTTGGTTTGGTCGTGAATATCTGTTGCAATTTACTTTGCCCTCTTACTAATCCCTTGCTTTGTCTTAACTTAATACCTTCTGTACACCATCGTTAGGCTAATTGGTTTTCTTCATTCCCCACCGTTCGGCACCAGCCTAAGGTTTGGAAGAAGACTATCCAATTTGCGTAATAGGCATACTATCTCCTAAACCACGGAGTACTCGCAACCTGAGAGAAGGTAAAAGGAAAAGACAACTGAATAGTCCTATCCATTTCCTCCAGAACCGGAAACCATCCTCGAATAAATCCCTTCGAGTTCGTATCTAACCATACGATGGTTTTGTCTAATGGAAGTGGACGTTCGTAGTAATACGGGGTGTCCTGGAGAAAAGGGTAAAAGTAGGAGTGGCAATGAGGTTCGCAACTCTGACAATCCAAAAGCCAGTGTCAAGAAGGTTCGGTCAATCTTGGTCACTGAGTCATAGTCTTAGGGTCGGGTCAATGGTCGCTGCCAAAGAGAGAGAGAAAAGAAACACTCAGCGTGCACTCTAACCTAGATCAGAATGGTTACCAATTTATCTAATCTGGAAACCTCCCACTGTACCTTAAATTCTCCTCCAAACCTGAAAGAAGAATTAGTCGGGGTCACCCGAGAAGTAAACTAACTCATCAGTGGGAATCGGGATCCAACTATCATCGCATGATAACGTGACGGAATCCGCTCACGGTGTCACACTCCAGAAGGTATGCGCATATCTGGCAAGTTTCAGTTCTTTTGAAACTCCCGATGTGATTTTTGCCCCATGCTCTTATGACCTTGACTTTGGCCAACATATCATAAGTCACATGTCAAGTTCTACCCGTCATTCTCCAGGTTAATTTGAATCCACCCGTACCTACCCTTGACTTTGGCCAAAATGGCAGTACGACTGTCCCAAACCAACGCATCTATCTATGCTGCATATGAATGTCCCAATAGCTACCAATCACTGTGCCTTGACTTTGGCCAACATACACAGCTTGAATACTATTGACCACCCATATGAAACGACGGAAAGCTACGAATGGTTTCTGGCGAAAACCTTTAACGTAGTGAACTTGATATCGTTGAAGGAACTGATAGCTTTTAAAAATATAGTGACGAAAACCTTTGCTAAAGAGGTCACTCCCGGTGAAGGGATCTCGGCTCTTTCCCCGTAGAATGGGGTGCAGGATATTCCAAATGAATACCACGATGCAAAGCAAAAGTAATCGGCTATAGTGAAGTTAATGCCCTGACGCAAACTTTCTGTCCAAGGGGTCACTCCCGGTGAAGGGATCTCGGCCCTTGCCTCGTCGACTGAGGAGCAGGATATTCCAACTGAATACCACGATGCAAAACAAAAGTGAACGTCCTTGCAATAACAGCTTTTTGAAAAGTGTTCCAACAACATCAGATTAGGTATGTTTTTAACTTGCATTGATCCGAATCAATGCAGTCCCATCAATTGATCACACCAAAAAGAACGAAAATATACTGATGTACGTATATGCATCCGCATTCGCCACTGGGTCCCGTCATTACCCGTTAGGTTAGCTAACTAACGACAGAGCGGGGACTGGACTAGCGCGGATGCAAAACATATACAACATCTACTAATATATATACCAATATATTATATTCGCTCAAGGCGTGAATAAAATGCAACATCACAGAAATGTACAGCATCACAGAAACAATACAGATATCTGGGATCCCCGGGTTTCACAGAGCCACTACTGAAACCCGACGTTCCCCTGGTCGTGTGGATAGCCTGTGCAATGAAATCCTAGACCCCTACGGGCACGGCAAGTTACCCGCCAAAACCTGAAGCGAGGCAGCCCCCTTCAGCTCCGTGAATGGACCACCCAGCACTTCACGGAATCCGGTAACCTGGGTACCCCTCCTGGGTCAACCTGTACCCCCTACGAGTGCGGCGAATAGCCCGCCAATCCCAGAGTGAAGCCCCCTCCGTCTCAATGCCATGAGATGCGGGCTTGTTGCCCTCTAGAATCCGGCTATCCGTGCACCCCTCCGCGGGGCAATCCTAGTACAGAAAGTAAAATATACATACAACGGGTACATCGACCGCAACCTGGCCGTGCCCCAAAATAATAATACAAACAGGCAGTGACGGCAGTACACATGTCGGACGCTCGCCCCGCAATATCAAATGTACATAATACAACCACAACAGTACTAGCATTGCATCCAGGCTATCCCCACGACCTATCCGCAATATCACAGCAAAAACAGAACATCAACGTGAAAGTCACGTTCGCAAATCCGTCTAACCGGGCTATAGCAGTTAGACCGTATTTACCGATCAAGTGACATTCACGGTCGCAGATATAATGTAAATACTGTGAAATAATGTGTTTAAAATATCCGATCAATCAAATTTTAACAAGTGGGCCCCAAAGCATTACTGTAGCAGATCAGGAAATTCTGGGCCCAATTTTAATATTCCAAAACCCCAATTTTAACCCCATAAGCCCACTGGAGAAAATTGACAGAGTGATCTTATCATAGTGCAGCGGAACCGCGGCCCAAAGGGGGGTTTGGCCGCGGTTCCGCGCTCCCACTATGGAGTCACTTTGTCGAATTTCTACAGTAGCCTTATAATTTCGAGTACATCAATTTTATGCAACCTGAAAAAATTTTCGACACTAAAAAATTTCAACAGAAAACTGATGTGAATAAAAATGTAGATTTTGGAATTTTGGTCGATCGGAAATGCAAAACACATTAAACCAAGCTAGACTAAGTTAATGGCGAGGCTCTGATACCACTGTAAGTGCACGGCGGCGCCCCGGCCGTCAATCCGACGGCCAAATGCGGAAGCGGTGATAAACTTAAATTTTCTTGAACTGGCAAACCGCCGCGCACTAATACCCGGATCGAACCACTAACTAGTCCTAGCTAACAACAAGAAAGGGAAGAGAGATATACCGACGATCCAAGTCCTCCGGTCTTCTCATCATCGTCCCGATCTCCTGCGGAATGTCCCATCTCCTCCTCGTCGCCGGAAGTGCACCACATCGCCTACTTCTTTTACGGGCTCCCACCTCAATGCCGAGGCAACTCGGGCACGAAGCCGGCTACTCGACGTGCCCAAGGTTCGCTGTAGAATATGTAGTCCTCAAGTCTCACTTTTGGGTTCATGGAGATGCCATTTTAGGTGGAGGGATGATACAAGAACAATGTGGAGGAACTTGGGGATTTTTCTAACATCAAGAGAGCAAAAATCCCCACTACAAAAATGGGCAACCCCTTCTCCAAGCTTGGCCGGCCATAACTAGAGGGGGAGGAGAGAATGAGAGTGAAGATAGTGTATCAAAAGATAATCAACCTCATAATGCAAGAGAGAGAGGGAGAAAAACTATCATGCAAAAACATGATAACAAACTAAAACCAACACTCCACAACCATATCATAACCCATCATCAAGCATGATGACTTCAAAAAGTCAAGCCATCATGAAGAAGTCAAGAAGTCAAGGTCAATGGATGGTGCACCACATGAAAGCCATCATGATGCAACAAGATGCAAAGAACCCCCTCCACTAATGCCTATTTGCAACAATGCAAATAAACCCTCCTCCACCAATCTTCGGCCAATGAACGATACAAAGGAAATTGGCCGAAACGGAAAGCAAACTGGCAACTCCAGAAAACTGGTCCCGTAATAAATTACAGGAAAACCCCGATACTGTGCATACACACCCGCATCTGTATTTCGACCGAAATACAAATGCAATGAGACAAAATCTACACTGTACTATACTAGGATCCGGCTTATACCAAAACCGGCTAGTATTATCCGTTCGATCCTGATCCGTGCAATACCGCACGTATCTGATCGAACCCTGCCATATATCCATACGGCCTGTAGTACAAACTGTCCGATCCTGATCCGTGCAATACCGCACGTATCTGATCGGACCTTGCCATATCTCCATACGGCCTCTACAACCTTTCGCCCGAAAGCTGAGTAACAGAATGTGGGGGACTCTAAAGACTCGTCAACACCTTGGTTGTGGATTTAACCACTAGCACATCAGAGGTATAAGCCAATACGTAACGGGCTACCAGGTACTGACTAAAAGGGATGTCTGTGAGCGAACTCAGCCTGACAATCCTACTGAGCCTGTCAATGACAATATCCGTACAGTCCGGTCCGTTCGTCTATGAGCATCGCATGGCGGGCCTAGGGGGTTGGTAAAAGTCAGACCCCCAAAAGCGGTACAAGTCGTGTCGGAGTGTAGCCCAGAACACCCTGAGATACTACTGGAATACCTACCAGTAAATCTCCTTGCCTCGGCCGAGGGCTTTGTGTAATGGCTCTCCTAGACACAGCACGACCTCACCCCCAATACCGGGAGAGACGAACCCCTGAAGATACGCTCACTGCCTTCAGGTGGCTCGGGACTGTACCCAACTAAAACCTGTTTGCACGACTCCTTTGAGCCGTGGTAGGGTAGTAATCAAAGTACAGTGGGAACTCACACAAGACAAATGACGATCCCCAGGTCGATGAACTAACCTGTACACATGTCACCAGGGAACTGCCATCTGACGTCTGGTATATGACCAACTGGCATGTTCCCGGTGAGTCATTTCCGGTGTACTCATAACTCAATGAGCACCTGTATACATCTTAGGTGATCCAACTGACACCAATGGCTTGTGAGACCGGCCACCGCCCCTCGTCGGGGTCTCGACTGTATACACTAGTCTACTATGGAGAATCGATGCCCTGTCTCGAAACTCTCACGACTATGGACCTTTTAAGGATATGCTTATAGACCCACAGCTCCCACTTATATGATCGCCCTCATACTGCTGGTGGTCAAGCAAGAATCCTAGGGGCTCTATCAACGTGTAATAGCGACGTGTCAGGTCACTTAAAACAGTACACGATGATAAAGGTAAACCAGATAGCATACTATCATCTCGAGTAAGACTGTCCTACCGGGATAGGTCCTCCATCAATCATTGCAATCACGTACCTGTGACCTAATAATTGACTCTGAGGGCACTATCTCCAACAATAGTTGGGGTTATTCACCTCAGTGGGTTGTGGCGGTCGCCTTGGGTTTGGCAAGTTTATAAGCCTGTTGCGTACTGCCAGCTCGAATAACCGTTTCGTCTTGTCCCGCGGAAACGAGTAGGGACGCTTCATCTTCTCATTATAATACCGCCGTCTTTCTTCCAACTGATCTGCCAGCTTTGAGGCACTGGTTTGCTGCTGAGCGTTCGCAACGAAGGTTGCCTTCCCTTTACCCTTGTCATTCCGAGGTTCTGGCTTCGGGGGAGATGGTCTATGACCCATCTGGTCCATCTGGGCCAACTTGTCGATCAGAGCCTGGAACGTGGTTGGTTTAAAGAACATCATGAACTGTGAGATGGTTGCATGAGGATCTAGTGTACCCACGAACATGCCCACCGCAGGCGCTTCCTCAATGCGTTGTTCGCATTTCGACCACAGGTTTCGCCACCGTATAGCGTACTGGTCCCACGTCTCACCTGGTTTCACCCTGGCATTAATTAACATTGTTATCGGGGTATGTTCGCTGGTGCTTGCGAATCGCTGAGTGAATAGCAACTCCATTTCAGCGAACGTCTTGATAGAATCGTTCGGGAGTTCCGAATACCATTCGAACGCTGTTTCTGATAAGCTGCCCATGAACTGGCGAAGCAACAGTTTATCATCACCGCCGGTGTTACCGCAAAGGGCCCTGAACTAGGCAACATGTTGGTGGGGATTGCCGGTCCCCTTATACACATGGAATTTCGGTATTGTATAACCCGGCGGATATTTGATTTGGTCGTACCAGCTCGGATATGGTCGCCCCGTTTTTACGACTTGACCAGCTGCCTCAGTCGCATGATGAACCTGGATCTGCTGTGCTATATAGTCGTTCAAGTCAGCCTTAGAGATTGTCTCCTCCTTGGCCGTTGAGAGAGCCGGTGGTGGATTTGACGTTTTCCCTCTATCATCTTCGAGGATGGTCGGGGGATCTTCAGCAGGAGGCTCTTGCTGGATCATCATACCCACCATGTCCTGAAACAGAAGGACCATTCGTTGTATATTGGCTGCTTGTTCGGCAGCCTCTTTATCCTTCTTCTCCAATATCCTACGAAGGAACTCAGCGTCAGTTTCCTGTTCCTGGCGTTGATCCAAAGATGCTTCGGGGCTTTCTTTTGGCCCAGTGAGTGCGGCCATCGCATTCATCATTTCCTGGAGCTTCTGCTGCTGCTCCTGAGCTTTAGTCACCGATCGCGTGAGCGGTCGATGACCTGTAGATGTACGGCTGTCCTCCTTCCCGGACGCCATGTAAACGGTATGCACCACTATGCCCCCAGACTTAGGGCGTTTAGTCTTACTGTCTTTGACATTAGCTGTAGGCGTAGGGACCTTCTTCGGCCTTCCTCTCTTTTGAGTAATCGACGTTGAGGGAGCCGTTGCAGCGGGCACCCAAGTGGTTGTCGTCCTTTGTTGTTTGACAGGACAGTTCTTCTCTTCCAGAACCTTCACCCTCTTCTGCCGGCGAGAGTGATCTTGGTCGATTACTGAGTCTTGGACCCGTCGCTAGACCTTATAAATCTTGGAGGATAGCCGTTGAGGGGGCTGCTCCGGCATTACATCTTTAATACTCTCCGCAGGTGGAGGAGATCTTTTTAGCGTGGCAGTCGAAGAGTTCTTGCGTACCCTCCTTAGCGGTTCAAAGTTGTTCCCAGTTGGAACAGCAGCATCAACTTCCACTATCGGAGCCGGTGGAGTTAGCCCTAAGGGGGAGTTGCCCCGGCCTTTCTTACTCGGAGCCAGTGGCGACGTCGAGCGTGTCGAGCTGTTGGGACTGGCTCGGCGATAGGGATAGTCTCGTCTTGCCCCCTATCCGGATGAGGCGCCGCTGGTGCCAGCCTCTTGAAGGCTGATGTCTTTTGAGTGGCGATTTTCAATCTGTCAAAAACAGACCCTCGAGCAGGAGCAGGAGCCGGAATAGTCATCCTTGAAAAGACCGACTCTTTAGCAGGAGAAGCCGTCTTGACGACTTCAGGAATGGGGATGGCTGTCTTCTTTGCAATGGACACGTCAGGAGTCATGGGCTTTTTGGCAGGCCCATTATAGTTCAGGTTCAGCCTGGTAAAGACCGAGGCTACTGGCTTGACATTGGACGACCCGTTGAGAGGGGCCGTTGTAGCAGTGAGCCGATCGAAGACCGACTTCTTTTGCACTTCCGGTGCGGGCACTGGAATGGTGAAGCTTGCAGGCGGGAGCATGGTCCCGAAGAACAGACCGGTGGTGGCCTGAGTCACCTGTTCCACTGGCATAGCAAGGATGGAGGCCGCTTGAGGCCCATAGGCTACACCTCCAGGTGAGGCGGAGCGTCTGTTGCACTTGCATTTCGAGCAGCTCGAGCAGTTGGATGCCATTGATGCTTGATTTCTGCGCCAGGCAAAAGTCCAAATCTTAGTAACTTGAAACCTAAAGGCAACCATTAACGAACCGCGATTGGTTCGCGAATCACGACGCACGAAGTGTGGAGTGGAAAGAGGAAAAGGTCTCACCGGGCGTGCCAGAATCTGTTCCCCTCCGAATGACGGCGCGACAGGGACGTCTTGCCTGAGATTCGGGGCAGATGCTAATTGGTGCTATCCGTCCACCTCTCCGAAGATGCCAAGTTGATTTATGGCACCGTGTATCGAAGGTTTAAACGGATGCTTCCGATGTAGCAGACTTCGTCAGATTCCCCCTCACTTGAGGGGTTTTTGATTGTGGGGACGCTCTTCCCTGCAGGCGCAAGCCCCTGCAGTTAATTACGCTACAGCATCGCGGTAACCACTTTCTCCTTCTCCAGATGGTCACTTCGTGTCGTGTGTGTTTATTTTATGTTTAGTTGCCCATGGATTGTATACGGAGACTGAGTTATATCGTCGCCCGTAGGGCGTGGACTAGTCCAAATCCGTATTATCTTAGATTTGGGTTTGGGGGTTTGGGTTTAAGGATACATTAGCCTCATTGAGGACTAAGATCAACTTAAACGTTTGTTAAGGATACGTTAGCCTAGTTTTTAGACTAAGATCGACTTAACGAGATCGTTTAGATCCAACAATAGAGCAATTAAGGGAGCCCTGTTGTTTAGTTTAGTGACATTGCGGTCAATAGGTAGTTTAAGGACATTGCGGTCCAATGTTAGTTTTACGAAGTTGCGGCCAAGGTTAAGGACGTCATAGTCCGTGGATTTAAGGACTCGACAGTCCGATGTTAGTTTTAAGACATCCCGGTCAAGGTTAAGGACGTCATAGTCCGTTGTTAGTTTTAAGACATTCCGGTCAAGGTTAAGGACATCATAGTCCATGGGTTTAAGGACCCCACAGTCCGATGTTAGTTTTAAGACATCACAGTCAAGGTTAAGGACGTCATAGTCCATGAGTTTAAGGACCCCACAGTCCGTATCAATGTGTGGTCATAGGGACCCGTCACCTCTTTGAAGAAGATGAGGAATTACAACGCCAAGTATCAAAGGAGTGAAGAGATGTACCCTGGAACCAAGGTAGATTAAACAGTCTTTGACCCAGTTTAGGACCAAGACCAATTAATTATGTTATGAGCCCATTAGCCCAGTTGAATTTGAATTGAGGACTTATGGCCATTTTGGGCTGAGTTCAATCATGTTTTGCATATTGACTTTCTGTTGGTCCATTAGAGGAGAGGCTTTGCCTCTAGACACTTAGCCAATGGGGATAAAGTTAGTGTTAAATACTAAAGACCAATCAGTGTTGAACACTGAGAATGAGATTGACAAGTTAATGTTTAATACTAAAAGATAGTTAGTCTTAAACACCAGCAACAGGGCTTTCAAATTAGTGTTTATACACTAATGCAAATCAGTGTTAAACACTGGCAGTGGAGATTTCAAATTAGTGTTTAACACTAAGGCAGATCAGTGTTAAACACTGGAAACAGGGTTTTCCAAATTGGTGTTTAACACTAAGAAAGTCAGTGTTAAACACTGTAAATAGAGTTTTCCAAATTAGTGTTTAAACACTAAGAAAATCAGTGTTGAACACTGGATATAGAGGTTTCAACTTTAGTGTTAAACACTAAGGCAAGAGGGGTCACATGGTAGCACGTGAGAGCGCCCTCAATTCATTTTATTCTGCCAAAAGTATTGAATACTTTGGAGCATCACATGCTGTCACGTGATGGGCATTTAAATGTTTGTCTGTTAGAGCTTCTGCCAAGGGGTCACGTGGGGCACGTGAGGCATTGGCTCAAAGCCCTTCTCTGTGGAACTTTTCAGGGGTCACGTGGTAGCACATGACCCTGCTTCTTTACATGTTTGTTTATCTTTTAAGAATTAAATCCTTCATAGGGTTAAACCCTAGTTATAACTTTAGAGGAATTAAATTCCCACTTTCTTTTTGAAGAATTATATTCTTATATGGACTTAAACCCCGGCTTTTCTTCTGTAAGAATTAAATTTCTGATCTATGTGAAGAACTGAATTCTATCATAGGGTTAAACCCTAATTTCTTCTTTCTTAAGGGAATTAAATTCCTGTTATTTTGACAGAATTAAGTTCTTAACTAGGGTTAAACCCTGGTTCTGTTCATTTTGAAGGAATTGAATTCCTATAACATAGGGTTAAACCCTAATTTTATTTCAAAGGAATTAAATTCCTATAATTCTGTGAGAATTAAATTCTCAAACTTCCATTCCCTCTCTATGCTTTGGATCTGCATGGCAGGATCTCAACCCAATGAGAATTAAATTCTCAATTCATGAGAAGATGTGCACTCTGCAGATCCTCTACTAAAGAGAGAACTAAGTTCTTCTTTTTAATATAAGAGTTAAACTCTTTGAGAATTAAATTCTCTTTTTAAAAGCCTCTCCTTTCTTACCTAAGGTTTTCTTTTGCAGAAGATCAAATTCCTCTAAAGTCTCAAGGCTCTATTTTTTCTTCTCTCTATGTCTCTCTATCTCTGTTTATATATTTTCCTGGCTCCTATTTATAGGAGAAGGAGCAGAATCAATTAGTTTTAGTGAATCTTTTATTGAGAGATTTGATTTGTATTCATCATTCATCTGGACCTTTGGATTATTAGGTGAATTTTATTCACCATTGGATTTCAAATCCAAAGATATTCCTTTGTTATTTCGGTTAGATTTTAAGGGGAAATCTTTCCATGTTCAAGATTTTTCCATAAATAGGTGATATTTAATCACCTTTAGATTTTTAATCCAATCGGTTCCAAATAATCATTTTCCTTTGGAAAGATTTGAATGCCTTTCAGAATTTAATTCTGTTAAATAGAGAGGCTTTGAAAGCCGGTCACGTGTGACCAAATGACCCTTGGTCACGTGTAGGCACGTGGCACCTGATCACGTGTAGGCACGTGACCCCCTGGAACAAGCTTTCTTCTCCTTTCTGCACTCTGTTTTCTGGCTGCTATTCAACCGTCACGTGCCAACACGTGACCCCTGGTCACGTGTGAGCACGTGACCTTTTCTGAAGCCTTTTCCTTGACTTGATCAGGGAACTGATGTGCCTTTGCCGCTGCTTTTAAATGTCACGTGCCAACACGTGACTGCTGGTCACGTGCTAGCACGTGATGCCTCCTCCGTAAGCTTTCCTGATTTTAAATTAGGAAACAATGGTATCGGTATGTACTAGACATTAGATCAGTACCCCAGTTCATGATATGTGATGATGATACCATATGGATGTTGTGTTATATGTGATATTCGACCCGTATCCCGATTTGGGATGCCGTACGATGGATTTACCGTACGAGATATAATTATGATGATTGATCCGCACTCTTGACTCGAGAATGTCGTATTATATATTTTATCATATGTGACGCTATTGAGGCGGGATCACCGACTACTAGATGTAAATATCGACTCAGACTTAGCTGGTTTTCCTTACCCTTCTGATTAGTCTCTTAGCTTTGTCCTGTAGTTTACTTAGTAGATGTTAGATTGGGCTCGAGTCATACTTATTTCCAAAACTAACGAATCGTGATTACTTTAAAGACAGGCCAAGGGATACTACGGATATTTCAAAGGACGTACCTTTTCTTAAAAACACCATAGCCCCTATTTTCTAAACACCACGATTCGTGTTATTTCAAATGCCAAAACTGTATGACTCATATATAATGTACATTCTTTATTCTTGCATTTACAATTCATTTTCCGTATATTCTTGCTATTCGCATTGCATTGCATGCTTATATGTGTTTTCATTAGTTATTATGAAACCTGTTGTCAGGACACCAGCACCATTACCGATGATGCGTATGCCCCACGTACACTAATTTGCCGGCTCACACATATCATAATCGGTAATTTTCATGTCATGTACATATTAGAAAACACTACTTCAATGGTATAAATTGCTAGTTGGTAGTTTCGACATAGTATTAGTACACTTGTTTTTATATGCTAGTTTAATTATTATATTCCTTGCTTGATATCCTATGTATTCATATACCCATTTGTCATGCAATATTATAGAGCTTTATGCCGGTAATTCATTGCTTATTTACTCTTGAGAGTGGGATTTCGGATTTCCATGAGATTTCTGGATTTGGAGAAACTGCAAAGATTTTATTAACTTATTATCATTTTAAAGATAGAAAATTGCGGTTTTCTTATGATATGATTTGAGAGGTGTCCACCATGAGTTTTATAGGCTCTTGAGCGGTATCATACACCCGATTCGAGGAGGAGGAGGAACCGTGTATCGATGCATGGTGGACCTGGTGCGGTACCCCGGGGCAAGATGGTCACAGATGATGGCGTTGAGCCTGGCAGGGGAGCACTACCGACCGGTAATTTTGACGCGGCGGATATCCGCAGGATACCGACGTAGTCTTGAGATTTGATGATATAGGCCAGTCCAGATTGCCGGAGCCTGAGTTATTGAGATTTGATGATACGGGCCAGTCCGGATTCCCGGAGCCCGAGATATTGGGATAGCGAGATATATATTTTATGTCGATGTTTGACATTGATTCTCTGTTGATTTCATTGATGATACTTCGGTTTTATACAGAAATCTCACTGAGATATGAAAACAGTTTTCTTATTTTGATGTATTCTGTTTTCATGCATTCGTACATCATTTATATGATACGTTGTTACCTGAGGCACTGACACGAGCACTTGGTATTACACTTATTTATAGATGTTTACCTTGCTATTTAGATGCTTCAGGCTGTAGTATATTAAGGATATATTATTATGGTATGACTTAGGATAGAGTCATACATATGATTTCTTCTCGGTGATGTTTTATACTCACGAGTTGGCAACTCACCCCCCGTTTTGCCACAGTTTCTTGCAGGTATTGCCATACAGGTTTCGTTGCGGTTTGCTGGCACACTACTTCCTTCCGGGTGATTGCTTTGGTAGGTGGGTTCACTTGTATCGTGACCACCGTAGTATCTGTATTTATTTTCAGTTGTATCTAGTAAACTCCATCAACCAGAGTTGTATTATTGATAGACTTAGAAGACCCGTGTTTATTCTTTCGACCAAAGAGCCGCGCTTGTATTATTATGGTTTTCTGGTGGATATTGCTTTTCTTGATGAGTTTTGATTCTCGCCCTTCGGCGTTGTATATTATATTGCTTGCGTGGTTGTGACCGCCAATTGGCGAAAAGCTAGCTCCCGTTTAGGAATGCCTTTATATTATACATGTTTATACCTGTTTGGGGCCAGTATTTACAAAGGAAACTCTGCCGAAATTTTCGGAAAAGACTTGACGTTTTAAAAATGCTTACTATGACTTTCAAAGTAAATTTATATGTTAACTTTTAAATGAATTTTTCCTTCACTCCCTTTTTAAATGGTTTAGATTTTTGGGCTTTTGTCTTACTTGAATTAGATGGGGTCCTATAGACTTCATATGATTCAAGTGCCAGTCACGTGCCATTTCGGGTCGTGACAAAGTTGGTATCAGAGTGCTAGGTTTAACCTTGGTTCGAGTCTATGTTTGACTATGCGGAGTCTAGAGCGTATATGTGTGTGTGTGTGTGTGTGTGTGTGTGTGTGTGTATATATATTCGGAACCTGGGCTTGACCTTACGGAACATAGACTTGGTCGATGGGGTATTAGACCTGAACTTTCTTCGCATAGGTTGACCTTAGTTGATGGAGTAGGCGACTTAAGTAGAGTGACGTACCGTGTGTATGTTCCGCGGCATACTTACGATACGCTACTCAGCTTAAGAATCCTTAGGATGTACATTTCTTTGCACAGTATTCTATTCGTTCATTGATCTATCCTCATCGATATCGGTTGGTGGTTTTGTTACCACGATTGCATAGGCAGAGAGAGCTGCGGCTAGAGTTACGGTCATCATGAGCTCGTCATGGACGGGGACTGACTAGGGCGTAATTTCGGTGACACACGATTGCATAGATGTGTCGTTTTATTATGTTTTTCGCACCATGAGCATTTGATGGATTGCTTTTACTAAAATTTCTCGAACGTTTAAATCAGCACCAGAGGATTGGGCCACTGATAGAGGCCGGCTAGAATGTGATGACCGTCAATGCACCGTTATTCTTGATGATTGAGGCACTGCTTAGCATGCGGACGAATGAGCCAAATGTTGTTGCGACTGACAAGATACCGCCCAGATGTTTGAAGCTATTGCAGCACGAGTTTATACTTAGAGATATGATAGAAGATCGCTAGTCACCCAAAGATGAATGACTAAGACATGTGGTTCGTTTGCATACCCCGATGTGAGGTCATCAGATTGATTGATTTTAGCTAGAGGAGACTTCACGCAGGTACGTTGAGAGTCGATAGAAATGAACGAATGTCAGAAACCCATTTTTCTAAGTTTAAGGTATTCGGAAAAACTTGCGATTAATTCTGTGGACCCACTAGAAGAATGAAACCCTAACTCGACATAATGACCATGGAAACGCTTTTGAACCTTAGGGTTTGCGGCAGTTCCGCGGTGCCATTATTGAGGCTTAGGTTTGCCCTTCTACGGCTGGTCCATAGGTACCGTGGTATGTACATGATATTATTAAACTATGCTCAAGTGTTGAGCTCTCGGGGAATTATGGGACTTTGATGAATCGATCGAAAAGTTCGACGTCGTCTGGATATCATGCGACGGGATACATTACTTGGAAGACTGTAGATATGAGTATAGCCGTTGTAGCGCAGTCCATACAGCTACGAAGAAATGAGTCCGAATCAGTCGACATTAGGGAAAAGTGGAGTAAGAGGTTCGTACGATATTTTGACGAGATGACGTTCCACTCCGTTGACATCAGAGATGTCATACGCATACAGAGGCATTGAATAGGGATATATCTTCCAGAAGGAGTCGTGATGAGTATGCAGCCATTCCGGAACAAGAAATAGATTTAGTAAAGGGTGATAACTTCCGGGCAGTTCAGCAGAAGCGAGATTTGGGAGAGACCCCGACAAGAATCTTCTGGAATACTAAACGAGAAGACTTGGACCCAGGATCGGTCGTATTACGCACACCCAGTAGGCTAGAGTTCGGCATCATCGACGAGACACGCTATGAGTGACCATGACAGTTGGCCAGAGATCTTTTAGAGGATGTGCTAGAGCGGAACTGTTCCGTCATCATTTCCATATTGGGCCGCTGAGCCGAGGAGCTATGTAACTAGCAATTCGTAGTGAGAGAAGAGAGCCACAGGCGCTAGGCCGTGAATAGGAAGCAAGTAGATATCTTGCTCTGCTAGCTTTGGATGCACCGACACCTTCTCAACTTTGAAGAAAAGACATATCGACGACAGTGTTTATGATTTGTGATTTGGTGATTTGAATATCACGTGTCCGTTATTTTGGATCTCGGTATTTTGGGCGATCTATTTGCATGATTGAGATTTTGTGCACCACAGTTACACTCAACTTCGATTTGATGTTATTTAAGATGGTGATTTTGATTTCATGCCTATGGTATGCATGTGATTTGACTTGTGCCTTCGGTGTAGTTTTCATGCACTTTTAATACTTGATTCGATTTTGTGCACGCTAATGCACATAGTTGTGAGATTTTTATACCACGGTATACCTGATTTGGATTGAGGTACGTTGTATACCGTCGATTTCGATTGTGATATTCGGTATTTGTTTTCATGCACCTTGTGCACTTGAGTTGGATTTTGCGCATACTTGGCACGCTCGATGCGATTTTGGTGCACACCAGATGCATTAAATCGGGATTCTTTGTGCATATCAGATGCACCCGATATTGCTGTCAGGCACACTCATTACCTTTGACAGATGTTTTCGTGCATACCTGTTGCACTTAGATTTGTTTTGGTGCACATGTATGGCACACTCATTGATTTCGATTTCTGTGCGCACCAGAAGCACGTGACATCCTTATACACATTTTGGGATTGGTTTCTTTTGGTGCAATAAGTTTTATGATATTTACTATTTGGTATAGTAACTGAGCAGGACTAGTCAGAGGATAGTACCTGAATATGTTTTTGCATGCATCGATAGTTATCGAAGGGATTTCCAAAAAGGAGCTACAGTCTCAATATTATTCCTATGTGTCCCAGATGACACGAAACATTTTACAAAGGAAACCCTTCTAAATTATTTCAAAACGGCGGGACGTGTATATTAAACAAAGGATATATATATATATATATAATTATTTTCTTACAATAAACGTCCGCTACTGTACCGTGATACGCGCATCGCACAGCGATTTGAAAAAGGTTTAGCATGCATTCCTTTCAGATGTTTTGACAAGTTTACAACGATGCGTATTATGTACATATTTTAGTCTTGAGTATATCATGTTGGTTTTCGTATTGGATTTTGACATCGGTACCTTCCCCATAACTCCGATGATTGTGGGATGCTTGACGGAGTTTTGATTTTGAGTTATATACTCGTTTTCATGTGCATGCATTGCGCTGAGATGTGTTTTAAGTATTGATGACTTCGGAGCCCCGACGACTTGATTCTTTCGCTGAAATGTTTTAGTATTTGGGGGGATTAAATTTAAATTCGGGAACCGAATTTATTTAAGGGGGGAAGACTGTAACATTTCAGAAAAATAAAATATTAATTTTGGGAATTTAAATAATTAAAATAGTAAATATTATGAATATTTTAATGAATGGAGATTAGTTTTAATGATATGGTATGATCATATACCAATAGATTGGAAAAATATTGGAAAATTACCTTGAATGCTGATTTTTAAAGAAATTGTGAGATTTAGACATGTCAAGAATTATTATATAATTTATTATATACAAGTTTATGTCAAAGCTTGATTAATGTTCACTAATCATGCATTGATTTTGTTTTGTGCATGTGACATGCACCATGTCATATTGCTAACACTTGTTGCATTTTTCTACCATGACTTCTTCCATTTTATCAAGCATGGCTTTATTTTAAAAGAAATAAAAAGAAAGAGATAAAGAAAAGAAAAAGGGAATAAAGAACTGGGGAGACAAGGGAGTATGCGCATGGCATGGGAAATGCGAGAGAGAGGGTGAGGGGTCATTTTGACCATGGCTCATTGTTATTCATTCATCATCTTCATCATTTCATCTCCCTCTCCCTCCATGGCTGCCCTCTTCCCTCCACCCCCTCTACCACCTTCAAACCACCCCAAGATCCCCTCAAAACCTCATCCCTCCTTCACAAAAATTGATCCTAACACCCTCACAAACCCTATGGAGACATCAAAGCAAGATTTTGAAGACTTTGAGCAAATCAAGAAAATTCTTGAGTTTCCAAATGAGATAATATCTACACGATTAGTTTAGTATTTGAATTTCATTATATCCTTGTGTGGTTTAGAATAGAACTAAGGTGGATTAGTGATGCGAGAATTTTTCTAGATGAGATTAAGCGTAGTTATGAATCAAAAGATGCAATTGAGGTTTAACAGTGACCTTAAACCCCTGTAGTGTTAGTTTTATGGACCAAAACCAGAGACTTTAACCCCAAGACATGAACTTAGAAACCCCGACATCGGATTTGTATAGGAATGGTGATGACTTTAGAAATCTGCTATGACTCGGAGACCTGGAAAAATATATAGAGATTACAGTGACACAAGCAAGCATCCTAGAAGCGACAACTGAGACCCGGGACCCCAATTCCACTTTAGGGCCATAGATTTATTCCCATTGGCCGCAAATTGCGGCCTGGGTAGGGTGGAAATGATTCGTGCTTGGTCTATAGCTCCTATACCGTCTAATTAGACCTCTTATACATGCAAAATTGGCTAATTTCACCTGAGGAAAAATCTGGAAGTGTTTTCTTATGTTGTTGTTTCGTTTTACGACTTCATTTTAACATTGGTTTTGGTATTTGGGTTTTAACTCGATGATTTGACGTTTGTACATCGACATCGAGGATTTGTTTGGCCTTTCTTGCATGTGTAGTTCATAGGTTTTAACCTATGCGCGATTCGTGTGCTGTTTTGGTTTTCATGCGTGATTTTTGTTTACGATGCTATGCGTGTATATATGTAGGTACCCTCAAGTGGACTTTGAACAACAAAGATGAGCGTGGCATCATCGACTTCGGCAAGCAAGGATCAATGTGAGTAGATATATATCTACGGGGGAAGTCAGGTGGATGGCGTATAGCACCTCCGCAGTATCGTAGTGCAACATACAAATGTGTTATATCTATATACTTATGTGTTATTATGAGATGTGTATACTTAGCAAGAAATGCTTAGGTGACTTAGGTTAGTTTTAGCGTATTTGTAGGAAAATGCTTTTAGCTTAGTTTCTTAGTCGCGAAACCCTAGAGTAATGATTGCACACACGTGCACACACACACATACATTTGATTTTTCTTATGCGTATATGGGGATATATATATATATATATACATATATGTATGTGAGTATGTGTGTGTGTATATATATATATATATGTATACGTATACACGTATGATGAGGATAGTATATGATATTTGGAGACGAGTCGATGTGATTGAGCATGATGCCACGAGATCGGTGATGTCACTTGGGTCGTATTATGAGATACGTCATTATATTGTAGCGGATCATTGAGCGATGTGTTTTCATACACACACAGATATATGTTGATGGTATCGGTATGTACTAGACTTTAGATCAGTACCCCAGTTCATGATATATGATGATGATACCATATGGATGTTGTGTTATATGTGATATTCGACCTGTATCCCGATTTGGGATGCCGTACGATGGATTTACTGTACGAGATATAATTATGATGATTGATCCACACTCTTGACTCGAGGATGTCGTATTATATATTTTATCGTATGTGGAGCTATTCAGGCGGATCACCGACTACTAGATGTATATATCGACTCAGACTTAGGTGGTTTTCCTTACCCTTCTGATTAGTCTTTTAGCTTTGTCCTGTAGTTTACTTAGTAGATGTTAGACTGAACTCGAGTCATACTTATTTCCAAAACTAATGAATCGTGAGTATTTTAAAGACAGGCTAAGGGATATTACGGATATTTCAACGGACGTACCTTTTCTTAAAAACACCGTAGCCCCTATTTTCTAAACACCACTATTCGTGTTATTTCAAATGGAAAAACTGTATGACTCATATATATAATGTACATTCTTTATTCTTGCGTTTACAATTCATTTTCCGTTTATTCTTGCTATTCGCATCGCATTGTATGCTTATATGTGTTTTCGTTAGTTATTATGAAACCTGTTGTCAAGACACCAGCACCATTACCGATGATGCATATGCCCCACGTATACTTATTTGCCGGCTCACACACATCATCATCAGTAATTTTCATGTCATGTACACATTAGAAAACACTACTTCAATGTTATAAATTGCTAGTTGGTAGTTTTGACATAGTACTAGTACACTTGCTTTTATATGCTAGTTTAATTATTGCATTCCTTGCTTGATATCATATGTATTCATATACCCATTTGTCATGCAATATTATGGGGTTTTATGCCGGTAATTCATTGTTTATTTACTCTTGAGAGTGGGATTTCGAATTTCCATGAGATTTCTCGATTTGGAGAAACCGCAAAAATTTTATAAACTTATTATCATTTTAAAGATAGAAAATTGCGGTTTTCTCATGATATGATTTGAGAGGTGTCCACAATGAGTTTTCTCAGCTCTTGAGGGGTATCATACACCCGATTTGAGGAGGAGGAGGAGGAATCATCTGCAGGTGCATGGTGGACCCGGTGCGGTACCTCGGGGCAAGATGGTCCCAGATGATGGCGTTGAGCCTGGTAAGGGAGCAATACCGACCGGTTATTTTGACGCGGCGGATATCCGGAGGATACCGATGTAGTCTTGAGATTTGATGATATAGGCTAGTCCGGATTTCCGGAGCCTGAAGTATTGAGATTTGATGATACGGGCCAGTCCGGATTTCCGGAGCCCAAGATATTGAGATAGCGAGATATATATTTTGTGTCGATGCTTGACACTGATTCTCTGTTGATTTCATTGATGATACTTCGGTTTTATACAGAAATCTCACTGAGATATGAAAATAGTATTCTCATTTTGATGTATTCTGTTTTCGTGCATTCATACATCTTTTATACGATATGTTGTTACCTGAGGCACTGACACGAGCACTTGGTATTATACTTATGTATAGATGTTTACCTTGCCATTATTAGATGCTTCAGGCTATAGTATATTGAGAATATATTATTATGGTATGACCTAGGATAGAGTCATACATACTATTTCTTCTCGGTGATGTTTTCTACTCACGAGTTGGCAACTCACCCCGCGTTGTGCTACAGTTTCTTGCAGGTATTGCCGTACAGGTTTCGTTGCGGCTTGCTGGCACACTACTTCCTTCCGGGTGATTGCTTTGGTAGGTAGGTTCACTTATATCATGACCACCGTAGTATCCGTATTTATTTTCAGTTGTATCTAGTAAAATCCATCAACCAGACTTGTATTATTGATAGACTTAGAAGACCCGTGTTTATTCTTTCGACCTTAGAGTCACGCTTGTATTATTATGGTTTTCTGGTGGATATTGCTTTTCTTGATGAGTTTTGATCCTCGCCCTTCGGCGTTGTATATTATATTGCTTGCGTGGTTGTGACCACCAATTGGCGAAGAGCTAGCTCCCGGTTGGGGATGCCTTTATATTATGCATGTTTGTACCTGTTTGGGGCCAGTATTTACAAAGGAAACTCTGCCGAAATTTTCGGAAAAGACTTGACGTTTTAAAAATGCTTACTACGACTTTCAAAGTAAATTTATTTGTAAACTTTTAAATGAATTTTTCCTTCACTCTCTTTTTAAATGGTTTAGATTTCTGGGCTTTTGGCTTACTTGAATTAGATGGGGTCCTATAGACTTCATATGATTCAAGTGCCAGTCACGTGCCATTTCAGGTCGAGACACATATGGAAGGGTCGTTAAACAATATATATATATATATATATATATATAAGATTATCTTCGATACTTCGTCCATTCTGGAATGGAGGGATAGCAGCTTCAGTAATCTCCTCTACACCCTCTGGTGCGTCACTGGAAATGTTTACAGAGTTTATGGCGGGTCCGGTGACCTCCGCTGAAGGAATAAAGGCCGTTACTGTAAGTCGATGTACTACACCCCAATACTTGTGGGGAGGCGGAATTTTCAAAAACGAACTTGTTTAGTGAACGAACATCGACTAACCGCTTGAATCGAAGCTAAACGATAACTAACCAAACATATAGTTGTTCTAAACTACTATGCTTAGGGATTATACCTATCGAAACTAGTCCTTCGTCTTTACGATCTCCTTGTTCTCCTCGGCCTTCTCTAGGTAGTAGACGATCCACCCGAGAGCAAAACTCCAAGCTTAGCCTCTAAACTTGAGGCAACTAACCTTCTTGGATTGCTAATCAAAGAAGCTAGAATGAAATAGAGTGATGGTTATGGATTGATTAGTCTTACTAATCCTAGATCTCAACACATGAGGGTGAGGATTAGTCTTTTGAAGAGAGAGAACTTGAGGAGAGAGAATGTGAGAATGAATTATGATGAGAATAGTAAGTTATCATAATATATATGAAGCATTATCTTTTAACAAGAAAAGAAAAGAAAATGATGAATAAGCTTGCTTCATAAATATCTAATGGTAATTCATTATCATGACTCACTAAGCATTTATCATGCATTAATGATATGCATGAATCACCCTCATGACTCACTAAACTCATTTAATGCAAATGACACATAACCCTCCTTAGTCACCACTTCTAGAAGCTTCTCGCACAATTACGAGAATGCCCCTCCGATCCGTAAAAATACGGAAAAACTTTAGACTGTAAAAATCTAATAACCGGATACCAGTAACTGGCTTAAACCAAAGCCGACTGGTAAAAACTGTCCGAAAGTCGTACGCGCGTAAACGCACGTATGCGTCCGAACCCTTTGTCGCAAAACCATGCAACCTCTATATCGTTTCGCCTGGAGTAGGAAACTCTCTGTGTGGGACTCTAGAGACTCGACTACTACGCTGGCAGTGGGTTTAACCACAGACCGCAAGCGGCACTAGCTGTACGTAACGGTCCCCAGGTAGTTGTCGATAAGAAGGCCGATGAGGAAACCCATCCGAACTCTTACTGAGTCTGATGTGACAATCTCCATACAGTCCGGTCCGTTCGTCCAAGACTATCGCATATCGGGCCTAGGGGGGAGGCAAGCGTCAGTCCCCTAATAGCGGTATAAGTCGTGTCGGAGGGAAGCCCATTACACCCTGAGAAACTACTGGAACCTACCAGCAAATCTCGCTTGCCCTGGCCAGGGACTTTGCGTAATGGCTCTCTGACACAGCACGATATCTACTCCCAATACCGGGAGGGACGAATCCTGTCTAACCGCCACTGCCTCCAAGTGCTCGGGACTGCACCCAACTGCTACCTGTTTGCACGACTCCTTTAAGCCGTGGTAGGGTAGCAATCTAAGAACAGTGGGACACACTCGAGGCGAAGTAGCAGTGTCAAGTCTGCGGACTATGCTGTACTCATGTCACCTGGGAACTGCTCACTGACGACTGGTATCAAACCAACCAACAGTTCCCCGTGAGTCCTGTCCGGTGTACCCGTAACCTAACGAGCACCTGCATACTATCTCCAGTTCGACGTACTGACGGCTGTGGGACAGACCATCTCCCCAACTGGGATGAGAAGCGTACACACCTGTCTACTCCGGAGTATCGATGCTCTGTCTCGATAATCCAACGACCAGGGACCTGAATAAGGATGTGCTTGTAGACTACCCAGCCCCACTAGTGTGACTGCCATCACAACGCTGGTAGACAAGCAAGATCCTAAGAGCTCTATCAATACGTACACTCACATATTAAGATAGAAAAACCAAGTAGCATACTACCATGTTTAGCAAGACTGTTATATACATGTGAATATCCCAAGCTTCCATTAAGTAATATACAAACTAGTATGATACAGTAATGGCCTTCTAGGGCATAAACACTAACAATCTCCCACTTGCACTAGGGCCATGTACTGGCATATCGTAGACCGATGATCTCGAGTAGCCTCTCGAACTGAATCTGAGGTAGGGCCTTCGTGAATGGATCAGCAATGTTCTCTTCAGTAGCAACTCTCCGAACCTCGATCTCCTGACGGTCAATGATCTCCCTGATCAGGTGATACCGCCTCAAGATGTGTCTGGACTTCTGATGGGACCTTGGTTCCTTCGCTAAAGCTATAGCTCCGTTGTTGTCACAATACAGAGGTATTGGATCAACTATGGTAGGAACCACCTGAAGTTCTGTTAGGAACTTCTTCATCCAGACTGCTTCTTTTGCGGCATCGCAAGCAGCTATATACTCCGCTTCCATCGTCGAGTCAGCAACGGTGTCCTGCTTGGAGCTCTTCCAGCACACCGCCCCTCCATTGAGGCTAAAGACATAACCCGACATGGACTTGGAATCGTCCTTATCACTCTGGAAGCCGGAATCAGCAAAGGCCTCCAACCTGAGGTCTTTTCCGCCGTAAACCAAGAACATCTCCTTAGTCCTCCTCAGGTACTTGAGAATGTTCTTTACTGCTATCCAGTGTTTCTCCCCTGGGTCTGACTGATACCGGCTTACCACGCTCAGTGCGTAAGCTACATCTGGTCTGGTGCACAACATCGCATACATTATAGAGCCTACCGCAGAAGCGTAGGGTATAATAGACATGCGTTCCCTTTCCAAATCAGTCTTGGGAGACATCTCTTTGGAGAGGGTGATTCCGTGACAAGCCGGTAGGTTACCGCGCTTAGAATCTTCCATACTGAATCTTTTCAGTACAGTGTCGATATACCTGGACTGCGAAAGTCCCAACATCCTCTTGGATCTATCACGATAGATCCGGATCCCCAGAATGTAAGAGGCATCACCCAGGTCTTTCATGGAGAACCTGTGTGACAAGAATCCTTTGACAGATTGTAGCATAGGAATGTCATTTCCTATCAATAGAATGTCATCCACGTACAAGACGAGGAATACGACACTTCTGGCCACAACTTTACTATATATGCACGGTTCATCTGGATTTTTGATAAAGTCATATTCTTTGACTGTCTCATCAAAACAGATGTTCCAACTCCGCGATGCCTGCTTTAGTCCATAAATAGACTTAAGCAGCTTGCATACTTTCCCGCTGCTCCCACTCTGATTGAAACCCTCTGGCTGATCCATATAGACGCTTTCTTCTAAATTTCCATTCAGAAAAGCCGTCTTTACGTCCATCTGCCAGATTTCATAATCATGGAAGGCAGCAATAGCAAGAAGGACCCGAATGGATTTGAGCATAGCCACTGGAGAAAAAGTTTCGTCATAGTCCAAACCAGGTCTTTGACGAAAACCCTTTGCAACAAGTCTAGCCTTATAGGTTTCCACCTGTCCATCTACACCAATCTTTTTCTTGAAGATCCATTTGCATCCTATGGGTTTTACCCCATCTGGAGCAAAGTCCAAAGTCCATACTTTGTTGGTGTACATGGACTCCATTTCGGTCCGCATTGCATCTAGCCATCGTACCGAGTCGCCGCTCTGGATGGCCTGCTGGAAGTCAGTAGGTTCATCATCATCTATGATGCAATCCTCTCTATCCCCATCTATGAGAAAACCGTAGTATCTCTCAGGCGGATGAGACGGCCTACTACTCCTGCGGAGGGGTGCGGGAATGTTCTGTTCTTCTTGAACCTCTGGTTCTACCAAACTTTCAGTAGCAGTTTGTGGTTCTGGAATTTCTTCCAGTTCTATTTCGCTCCCACTTATTTCCTTTTCTAAAAACTGATTTTCCAGAAAATGGGCATTACGAGAAACAAAAACCTTTTGTTCCTCTGCGTAATAGAAATAATATCCCTTGGAGTTCTTTGGATATCCCACAAACATACATTTTACTGATCGTGCCTCGAGCTTGTCCACATGCTGCTTTTTAACAAAAGCTGGACATCCCCAAATCTTTATATGTTGAAGATGGGGTTTCTTCCCAGTCCATATCTGATATGGAGTGGTAGGCACAGTCTTGGTAGGAGCTCTGTTCAAAAGATATGCCGCTGATTCTAGCGCATAACCCCAGAAAGATCGCGGTAACTCAGCATTACTCATCATGGATCGTACCATATCCAATAGGGTTCGATTCCGTCTCTCCGATACACCGTTATGCTGTGGAGTGTATGGAGGAGTAAGCTGAGAGAGAATTCCTTTCTCTTTTAGGTAACCTAGGAACTCGGCACTTAAGTATTCTCCACCTCGATCAGATCTTAGTGTCTTAATACTTTTGCCGGTTTGGTTTTCTACTTCATTCTTATACTCTTGGAATTTCTCAAAAGCCTCGGATTTATGTTTCATCAGATAAATGAATCCGTATCTTGAGTAATCATCCGTGAAAGTAATGAAATAGGAAAAACCACCTCTCGCATGTGTAGACATTAGACCACATACATCGCTGTGTATGAGTCCTAAGAGCTCGCTCGCTCTTACTCCTTGTCCAGTAAATGGAGTCTTTGTCATCTTTCCTTTAAGACAAGATTGACAAGTGTCATAAGATTGATATTCGAACAAGTCTAAATATCCTTCTCTATGCAACTTAGTCAACCTTCTCTCATTGATGTGACCCAGTCTACAATGCCATAAGAAAGCTTTATTTAAATATGGAGACTTTCTTTTTAGTGTGTTCTGGACATTGAAAATTTGGAGTTGGTTTAAAACATATATGCCGTTATTTAGAGTACCGGACCCAATCAAACCATGATTAAGGTGGATGTTAACAACATCTCTTACAAACGTGAAATCATAACCTTTATTTGATAACAAGGAAACTGATATGATATTACACGTTAAGCTTGGTACAAAATAACAGTTATGTAAAACCAAAATATGTCCACTCGTCAATCCTAGGTGATAATCCCCGACGGACGCAGCTCCCACGCTAGCTCCGTTAGCAACCCTGAGGATCATATCACCTTCCTTCAGCACTCTACGGTTTCTCAGTGCCTGCAATGAATTGCAAATATGAGATCCTGATCCTGTATCCAATACCCAGGAAGTAGAGTTGATCGACAGACAATTCTCAATTACAAACACACCTGAAGTCGAAGCCACAGCTTGCTTCGGTTCCTGGTTCTTGGCGTTCCACGCCTTGCAATCCTTCTTCCAGTGCCCTTTCCTGTGACAATGGAAGCACTCATCCTGGCCCACTACCGGTACCGCAAACTTTTTCTTTCCCTTCTTTCCCACCTTACTAACACCTCCTCTAGGTTTGGGTGCGGCCTTCTTCTTCCTTCCTTTGGCCCTAGCCTTGGACCCGGAAGAAGATGCACCGCCAACAAACATAGCGGGTGTTTCCCTTGCTTTCTTCAAGGTGCCCTCTGCACTCCTTAACATGTTCAGGAGTTCCGCAAGTTCAACTTCTTTTCCTTGAAGATTGAAGTTGAGGATAAACTGGGCGTAGGTGGGAGGAAGGGACTGGAGAATAAGGTCTGTATACAGCTCATTATCCAAAGTCGTCCCAAGGTCTGCGAGCTCTTCAATATAGCCGATCATCTGTAGGACATGTTCACCTACCGATGACCCGACAGCCAACCTCGCTCGAAACAAGTTCTTAGAGGTCTCGTATCTTGCTATACGAGATTGCTCTCCATAAAGTTCCTTTGTATGGAGAAATATGCCATCTAGGGACATATCCTCGTGCCTCCTCTGATGTTCATTGTCCATAGAGGCAAGCACGACGCACTTGGCTCTCGCGCAATCTAAATCCCAGGTTTTGCGGATTTCCTTATCCGCATTGCTGGATTTGGGACCAGGGACAGCAGGTGCCGTAGCGGTGAGGACGTACCCCAATTTGTCATAGGTCAAAGCCATTTTGACATTCCGCAGCCAATCTTTATAGTTTGGCCCCGTCAGTATATTTTTTTCTAAAGTAACTTAAGTCCAGTCATTTTCAGGGTCGCTGCAATTAGGAGAGAGAGAAGAAAACTCTTTAGCATGATGCTCTTGCAAGTTTAGAGTGGTTTTTAGTTTATCTAAACTGGATGGCTCCCACTGTTTCTCGAATCCTTCCTCAAACCATAAAAGAAGAATTAGCCAGGACTATTCTCACCGTACAATACTTGCTTAACCGTTCAGCCAGGCCAGTGTCGATACTTCGAGGGAGGTTTTCCAACGCTTTCGCGAAGTTCCTTAATTAAATAACCTCTTTTCTCTGGGGGCGTAACCCCGCTGACACTTTTCTGGACACCTACTTGGTTTATAGCATTGATCGTTAAGTGACGAATATCCTGATAAGTAGCATATACTCACAGTAGGATCGGGATCCAAATATCATCGTATGATAATGTTGAAGGAATCCTACCAACATTCATCAAACTCCAAATGGTATGCATCACTTTGCAAATTTCAGTTTCTTTAGAAATTCCCGATATATGTTTCTGCCCCATGCTCTTATGACCTTGGCTTTGGTCAAAATGTCATAAGTCACATGTCAAGTTCTACCCGTCATTATCTTGTCAATTTGAACCCATCCGTATATACCCCTGACTTTGGTCAAATGATAATACGACTGTCCCAAACTAACTCATCTATCTTATGCAACAAATGAAAACCCAGCAGCTACCAAACACTATGCCTTGACTTTGGCCAAAATGCATAGCTTGAATACTACTGAATACCCAAATGAAATGACGGAGGGCTACGAATGGTTTTGGCGAAACCGTGAACGTAGTGAACTTGATATAACCGAAGGAACCTGATAGCTTTTAAAAGGAGTGGTTAAAGCTCCGCATTTAAAAATATCTGTTTTCAAAATTAACCGAGTGGTTTCTTTTAAACTGTTCCAACGATTTAAACTTTGGTTTGTTTTTCTTTGCATTATAGATAATGCGTCCCATCATTAACCTATCATTGCAGAAAACAACGAAAATACAACGTCCTCTTATGCCATCCGCATTCGCCATGGGGTCCCGTCATCACCCGTTAGGTTACTTAACTAACGACAGAGCGGGGGCTGGGCTAGCGCGGGTGTAAAACATAAGTGACGTCTAAATAGCTATCATAAATATAGATATTTTACATTCGTCTGACGCAATGATATACATTCCAGAACACAGATAAACAATATTGGATTTGCAAGCAATCTGTATTTCTTTTGAGCCTGCAAGAAAAGACAGATTACACAGTTGTGATGAATAGCCGTTACCCCACCCTCGACCCCTACGGGTACGGCAAACTACCCGCCCGGCAGTTTGTGTACCCCACCTTGGGTCAGTCCTAGGAGCAAAAACAGTAAAATGAAATAATACAACGGTGGCTACAACCGCAACCTGGATGTGCCCCGCAAAAATAATATTACAACAAATTACATTTACAACAAATGAATTAAACAATAACCCATTGCAAACCCCGGCTATACACCACAACAGTCCAATACAGTTTATATGCACAAACAGATATAACCATTACAGAAATGTGCAACCCCCTGCCAACCGATATACTAGCAGTTAGGGGAGGTTTACGAACACATTTATCAATTACAGATATAATCCAACATGCAAATACTGTACAATTTCGATCGATTAAACAACATTAATATTGCTCCAAAAAATGCTCTGTAAACTGGAAACCTGAGCAAAATTAAAATATTCCAGAAAACCCCAAATACCAGAAAGGACCCACACATGAAAGACGAGTCCATGACTCGGCAACTCGGCCGCGGAACCGCGGCGGATCGGTGGGATCCGCCGCGCTTCCGCGGCGCTTTAGCCGATTCATGGGCTCGAATTTCTTGGGTGTTCTTCTGGACCCTTTACAAGCTTTCTGAGCTCACCTGAAAAATTTTAGGACATCATTTTAAACTCGACAGAAACTTGACAGATTTAGGGTTTTCCGGCTTCGTTTTTCCGTTCGAAATTCGTACAAATTTGCAATTAAGTTATTTATTGTTTAGCGAGGCTCTGATACCACTGTAAGTCGATGTACTACACCCCAATACTTGTGGGGAGGCGGAATTTTCAAAAACGAACTTGTTTAGTGAACGAACATCGACTAACCGCTTGAATCGAAGCTAAACGATAACTAACCAAACATATAGTTGTTCTAAACTACTATGCTTAGGGATTATACCTATCGAAACTAGTCCTTCGTCTTTACGATCTCCTTGTTCTCCTCGGCCTTCTCTAGGTAGTAGACGATCCACCCGAGAGCAAAACTCCAAGCTTAGCCTCTAAACTTGAGGCAACTAACCTTCTTGGATTGCTAATCAAAGAAGCTAGAATGAAATAGAGTGATGGTTATGGATTGATTAGTCTTACTAATCCTAGATCTCAACACATGAGGGTGAGGATTAGTCTTTTGAAGAGAGAGAACTTGAGGAGAGAGAATGTGAGAATGAATTATGATGAGAATAGTAAGTTATCATAATATATATGAAGCATTATCTTTTAACAAGAAAAGAAAAGAAAATGATGAATAAGCTTGCTTCATAAATATCTAATGGTGATTCATTATCATGACTCACTAAGCATTTATCATGCATTAATGATATGCATGAATCACCCTCATGACTCACTAAACTCATTTAATGCAAATGACACATAACCCTCCTTAGTCACCACTTCTAGAAGCTTCTCGCACAATTACGAGAATGCGCCTCCGATGCGTAAAAATACGGAAAAACTTTAGACTGTAAAAATCCAATAACCGGATACCAGTAACTGGCTTAAACCAAAGCCGACTGGTAAAAACTGTCCGAAAGTCGTACGCGCGTAAACGCACGTATGCGTCCGAACCCTTTGTCGCAAAACCATGCAACCTCAATATCGTTTCGCCTGGAGTAGGAAACTCTCTGTGTGGGACTCTAGAGACTCGACTACTACGCTGGCAGTGGGTTTAACCACAAACCGCAAGCGGCACTAGCTGTACGTAACGGTCCCCAGGTAGTTGTCGATAAGAAGGCCGATGAGGAAACCCATCCGAACTCCTACTGAGTCTGATGTGACAATCTCCATACAGTCAGGTCCGTTCGTCCAAGACTATCGCATATCGGGCCTAGGGGGGCGGCAAGCGTCAGTCCCCTAATAGCGGTATAAGTCGTGTCGGAGGGAAACCCATTACACCCTGAGAAACTACTGGAACCTACCAGCAAATCTCGCTTGCCCTGGCCAGGGACTTTGCGTAATGGCTCTCTGACACAGCACGATATCTACTCCCAATACCGGGAGGGACGAATCCTGTCTAACCGCCATTGCCTCCAAGTGCTCGGGACTGCACCCAACTGCTACCTGTTTGCATGACTCCTTTGAGCCGTGGTAGGGTAGCAATCTAAGAACAGTGGGACACACTCGAGGCGAAGTAGCAGTGTCAAGTCTGCGGACTATGCTGTACTCATGTCACCTGGGAACTGCTCACTGACGACTGGTATCAAACCAACCAACAGTTCCCCGTGAGTCCTGTCCGGTGTACCCGTAACCTAACGAGCACCTGCATACTATCTCCAGTACGACGTACTGACGGCTGTGGGACAGACCATCTCCCCAACTGGGATGAGAAGCGTACACACCAGTCTACTCCGGAGTATCGATGCTCTGTCTCGATAATCCAACGACCAGGGACCTGAATAAGGATGTGCTTGTAGACTACCCAGCCCCACTAGTGTGACTGCCATCACAACGCTGGTAGACAAGCAAGATCCTAAGAGCTCTATCAATACGTACACTCACATATTAAGATAGAAAAACCAAGTAGCATACTACCATGTTTAGCAAGACTGTTATATACATGTGAATATCCCAAGCTTCCATTAAGTAATATACAAACTAGTATGATACAGTAATGGCCTTCTAGGGCATAAACACTAACAGTTACCGGGGGCTCTAAGGCGTGACCTGGACTCAAAGCTGCGCCCGCCATAGAAGGCCCTACAAAGGAAAAATATGTAAAGACAAATACGATATGAAAGTAATATAAATTATCTGCTGAGAAGGACGTAAAAGATACATACCGATACGCAAGGGAGCCTGAAATATGGCATTTTCTAGCCGCTGCTCTTTTCTATTTAATCGCTATCGTCGGGCTTCGATCGAAGATAAATCCCAACCCTCCTTCAGAGCAGCCTCGTCTTCAGAAGCGGTCGATATTGGCTGTTTGAGAACCCGTTCTTCTTCCAGTGTCAAAGGGACCACTGTTAACATAGTCGGGGCTGGGTCAACATCACGGAATTCAACAGAGGGAATGCATCCCTTCTTGGGGCGCACGTTTTCGGCTTCATCCTGTGAACGCTTCAAGGCCTCGGCCAACTGAGCGGCCTCCTCGATGGATGTACCAGGAAAGTGGAGACCGTCGTCCGGTTCATGCGTAGATACAGGTTCATCATGAATAAGAGGCTCAGACTCAAGCAAAGCATCGAGTAAACAGGCGGACGATTTATTCCTCCTTTTAGGGCCCGAGCTAGCACTAGTAGAGGGGTGCTTCCTCCCCTTCGGCACTTTTGTACGGCGTTGCCCAATCTCGCCTTTCGTATCTGCCTTTGGTGATGCCGCTTCTGGTACTTTATTAGGAGTCTCTGCCCCGGCTCTAGTGCGAACCGGCATACCAGCAGTACAGGGTACCGATTCTGCTCGAGCGGCTTTAGAAATGAGCACTGAATCGTTGTCCCTCATAGGAGGGCGAACAACCGACCGTGGCCGCAACGGGGCGCTGATGGCTTGAGCTGGAGCATAGGATTTACACTAGAAGAGCACACATCTCTCCTCTGCGATGATGGGACTAACCCGGTGGCGATACCTGCCGTTGAAGGGTCCCACGGGCCTTGGAAGGTTGTCGGGCTCGGGGATCATGAAGAGGGAACTAGTGTTTAACCGCATGAAATGATCGATAACGTCGTGGGCGGCCTCCAATAAGAGAGTAGGCTCAACTAAAAAGGCTTCGAGGGGGACACCCTGATTGTAACCTAGCTGCTGGGCGAAGCGATGCGGATTATACCGCATGAAGAGAGAAATGTCATTTAGGCAGAACACTAAGTACCCTGGCCTTATTGAATATAAATGCATGATCTCTTTATATTTTAAAGCAGGAGCCCCATTCTTCGATAAATCGAATAGCTGTTGAACGAGCCCTGCTGGTGCAGAAAGGACTTGATCATTGAAAATCATCTCGCCTTCGTTTGAATACGGATTAAGCAATACGCGCAGAGCCTCTAACTGAATCGGATCAAGAGCGGAAGCATCAACCAACCTCATGACTCGCGGGAAGGTGTATGACTCATCGAAATCAGGCCGCCGGTGCGCAGCAAATGCGCCTAACACAGGCATCTTGATCCACGATATGAAGTAGTGGAGGGAGAAATTCACGGTGTCTGCACCTGGGTTTGAAGTGTTGGCGGCGGTACTTAAACTATGGTATAGGTGTGATAACCCTGCAATGCCAATGGACAATCGCGCTCCCTCAACTATGCGATGGGCAGGATAGAAGAGGAAGGCTTTCATAAAACGGCGGTGCATCGGCATGGCTGACCAGCTAAGCTAGAGACTGATGAAGACTACAAATAATGTTTCTTCGTCAATTTCAGGAGCAGCGATTGCGTCAAAGGTCACGGCTGACGAATTTGGAATGTAAAACTGCGGCGGGTCTTCTTCTTTGGCCTGTAATTTCTCCAAGCCGAATCTGAAAGGATCCTCGACCTTCGCGAATTTTGGAGCTTTCTTGGATAGAGCGTCTTTACGGAGAAAGAAAGCAATGAAAGCGTCAAAAGTGACACCTTGCCCTTTAGATGCCACGAACAGTCTCTCAAAAATGCCCAAGGCCTTGATTAGACTCGGGTGCTTATGCCGAACAACATTCTCGGTCGTCAAGCCTTCAAGCATAGCTGGCACTGTAGCAAATATATACTCGTAGAGGGGTAATAATTCTTCGTAGTGCTCTCCCCTAATCGGCAGCCCTGAAATTTCTCGGAACTCCTCCGGTGAAATAAAGACTTCATGGTCTTCTAACAGAAACGTATTCGTTGGAAGATTCCACTGGTTCAAAAAATCCTTGACCCACCATACATAGGGAGCATGGTAGTAGAACAACGATGCGTACACCGCTTGATACATCCTAACTTTTTGCAATCGTGAGCGTTGGGATGAGAGAATGTACCGGGCCTAGGGAAGGTAGCCCACTGGATGGAGTGGGGTAACACCTATCTTATAGACCTTCCCCCAAGGTCGAACTTCATCCTGACATATTCGGCGTCCTAAAATATCGATAGCCATCATGGGTTGATTGGGTATCCCTGTCGTTGATGGCTCAAGTCGGCCCTCGGGGGTCCAATTAGCCGCCTTCACTGCATAAGCAGTACGCGGATGCTCCGTAAATGACATTGAACGGATGGGTTCTGTTGGTACTTCACATGTGAAACTACGGCGGCCCCTGATAATATGACCATACCAAGCTTCCCATAGGAGAAGGCTCTTATTGTCCTTATCATGTTCCCTAATCATTACCATAATTTCCTCGTCTGATGGCAACTGTGGGAAACCGACCTTCGAGTGTGTGTAAGGGAAGTAGGGAAGTGAGGCCATTGTACCTAAAGGAAGGGGACAAAAAACCCATTAATAAAAAGTGTGGGTTTGTTTCATGGGCCGATTAACTACAAAGCCAGTGGGCCCCACGAAATCAAAATAGCGGCTCACCAATGATAAGGCAAAATAATCATTGTGAGAATCCAAAAGGATTCTCATTAAATAAATAGTGGAGTTTAAAAAAACTCTTAACGTCCTCGAAAAGTGAGTTCTGTTAAGAATAGACAACATATTCAAATCTATGAAAAGGGTGTTAAAACCCTAAAAAGGAAAATGCTCAAGAACAGAAAGGGAATAAAATTCCCAAAAGTCCCTAGATCTCTCAAAGCTAAGCTTTGTAAGAAAATGGAATTAAATTCCTTCAATGGTGGGATTAAATCCCAGAAACCTGTTGGATATGTATGCCCTAGAGGTCATTATTGTATATGTATACATATGGATGCTTGGACATATATATGTACATGACAGTCTCGCTCGATATGATAGTATGCTATTTGGTTTGTATTTATCTTAACATGTGCGTATATGTTACTTGCTATTACATATCTTTTATACATGTTGATAAAGCCCGTAGGATCATTTCTAGACTACCTGCGTTGTGATAGCGATCTTGCTTGTGGGAGCTGGGTAGTCGGTACGCACATCCTTAAATGGTCCCTAGTCGTGGAAGTATCGAGACTGGGCATCGATATTCCGGAGTAGACTAGTGTATACGTTTCTAGACCCCGACGAGGGGCGATGGTATGGTCCCGCAACCATTGGTTTTTCGCACCTAAGATCGTATACAGGTGCTTACTGGGGGTGAGTACACCGGACGCACTCACCAAAAGCTTCCAGATGGTATTATACATTTCGTCAGGTGGAAGTTCTTAGGTGACATGAGTATAGGTTAGTCTTTAGACCTAAGATCGGCATTTGTCTCATGTGAGTTCCCACTGTGCTTTGATCACTACCCTATCACGGCTCTACTGAGTCGTGCAAACAGATTTTGGTTGGGTACAGTCCCGGGCCACATGGAGGCAGGGAGAGATTGTCAGGGATTTGTCTCTCCCGGTATAGGGACTCGATATCGCACTGTTTTTGATTGGTCAGGACCATAAGACCTTAGCCAAGGCAGTTAGGATTTACTGATAGGCTGATCAGTAGTTTCCCGGATTGGTCCCGAGCCACATCAGCATGAATTACCGGGTTATTAGGGTCTGACGTTTACCACTCCCAAACACGGTATGCGATACTCTCAGACGAAGAGACCGGACTGTACAGAGATTGTCACAGATAGGTTCAGTAGGGATCCGGATGAGTTTGCTCGTTGGCCTTCCTTTTCGACTGGTACCCGGGTAGCCGTTACGTACAACTAGGACGTTAAGGTAACCCAACATGGTATCAGAGCCACCCCATAAAACCTATACTAGCAGTTTAAACAATGTTTAAAACAACGGAACTGAAATAACTCCAAAACACAAAACCTTGAATTCCAGTTTCTGTCAATTTTTAAAAGGCCTCTGATAAATTTTTAAGCAAGTGTAGAGCGCTCCTTTGACTGTGAGATGAACCCAGAACAAAAATGAAGCAATTCTACTATGTTTGGACTGGCCAAACCATGAAATTTCCCGGCCTCACCGGTTTTGGTGATGTGGAATCGAATCGTTTTTGTTTGGTTCTCTCTAACTCTTGGATTTAGGGTTTTAGGATATGTTTGTTTTTGCCCAGAATGATTTTTCAGTTATCTTGAGTTTTGGGGCATTGCAGAATATTTTGAAATTGATATTTTAACAACTGTTTAATTGTTATCAGTACTTAGATTAGCATCTGCGACCGTGAATGTCATTTGATCGGTAAACCCGTCTATCTGCTATATGTCCTTTTAGACGAGTTTGCGAACATGACATTCACGTTGATGTTCTGTGATTGTGCTGATATTGTGGTTGGATTGTCGTGGTGGATAGACGGTGTTGCAATGATTTAGTACAGTTTATATTCATTTGTAAATTTGTTATTACGGGGCGAGCGTCCGACTTGTGGACAGCTGTCTCTGCCGTGTTGTATATTATTTGGTTGGGGCACGACCGGGTTGAGGTCGATGTCACCTTGTACATATATTTTTATTTTCTGTAGTAGGATTACCCCACGGTGGAGTGCACGAATAGCCGAGTTCTAAAGGACAACAAGCCCGCATCTCATGGCGTTGAGACGGAGGGGGCTTCACTTTAGAATTGGCGGGCTATTCGCTGCACTCGTAGGGGGTATAGGGATGACCCACGGAGGGGCACTCAAGTTACCGGGTCCCGTGAAGTGCTGGGTGGCCTATTCACTTTGATGAAGGGGGTTGCTTCGCTTCTGAGATTGGCGGGTAACTTTCTGCGCTCGTAGGGGTCTAGGTTTGCATTGCACGGGCTATCCACACGACCGGGAACGTCGGGTCTAATTTGCGGCTCAAATGAAACCCGGGGCTCCAAGATTATCCACCATTCTGTGTTGCTTGCTGATATTTTGTGATGTTGTTTGCTATCATGCTTGGGACGAATGTTATATATATATATATATATATATATACTTGTAGATGTTGTATATATTTTACACCCGCGCTAGTCCAGCCCCCGCTCTGTCATTAGTTAAGTAACCTAACTGGTGATGACGGGGCCCCGTGGCGAATGCAGATGGTATATACGTACATTGTATTTTCATTCTTTTTGTGGTGTGATAGGATTAACTGATGGGACCACATTAATTTTGATTAATGCAAGATAAGAAAACCTACAAGATATTGTTGGAACAAATTTCGAAAAACTATAAATATATTCTTTCGATTTGCATAGTGGTATTCAGTTGTGAACATCCAGCACCTCGTTCCAGGAGGCAAGAGCCGAGATCCCTTCGCAGGGAGTGACCTCTTGAGAAAAAGTCTATACTATAGATTACTCGGTTTTTTCAAAACCACAAGTTTTCAAAAGCGGAGCATAAACCATTCCTTTTTAAAACTGCTCAGGTTCCTTCAACGATATCAAGTTCATTATGTTAACGAGTTTTTCGCCAAAAACCTAGCCGTAGCCCTCCGTCATTTCAGATGAGTTGTACCTAGTATTCGTACTGCGTTTGTTGTCCTTTGTCAAGGCGTAGTGTACAGTAGCTCGATATTGCTTATTTTTTGCATATTGAGATGCGATTATTTAGGACAGTCATACAGCCTTGTTGGCCTTTGTCGAAAGTATGTACGGGTGGGTCTAGATTAATCCTGGATAATGACGAGTTGAACTTGACTAGTGGATTATGATTTGTTGGCCTTTGTCAAGGTCATAAAACGCTAGGGTCAAAAACCACATCGGGAGTTTCAAATATACAAGAAACTTGCTAGTGTTGCATACCTTCTGGAGTATAGTAACTAGAGCAGCTTCCATCTAGGTTATCATGCAATGATAGTTGGATCCCGATCCCACTGATGAGTATGATTACTCCTGGGAGATTTTTCCACTTAATAATCAATGCTATAAACCAAGTAGGTGTCTAAAACAGTGTTAGCGGGGCTACGCCTCCAGGGAAAAGAGGTTATATAATTAAGGAACTTCGCAAAAGAGTTGGAAAACCTCTCTCGAAGTACCAACACTAGCCTGGCCAAAATGTTAAGCAAGTATTGTGACGTGCGATTAATCCCAACTAATTCTTCTTTTTAAGTTTGAAGAAGAATTCGAGAAAACAGTAGGAGCCATCCTGATTAGATAAACTAACAACCAATCTAATCTTGCAAGAGCGCACGCTGAGTGTTTCTTTTCTCTCTCTCCAGGTAGCAACCACTTCATGCCCTAATCAAGATAATAAAATGTATCGCTTGACCAATCTGAATTCTTATTCGGGACTAGGGAACGTCAATTTGGCTCTAACTTATGACAGCAGTCATGAGCTTGAGCAGAGGGAAGGGGATTGCATGAATTCCTTGATGACCCCATCAAAGAAGAAGCATACTATTGCATCTTCTTTAGGTGTTCTTGTTATTGAGAACTGTTTTTCGGTCAGTCCTACCTCTTGGGTACTAGATACTGGATTAGGATCTCATATCTGTAATTTATTACGGGGACTGAGAAAAAGTAGGATGGTTGGACCAGGTGATATGTCCCTCAGAGTAGGGAACGGAGCACAAGTTGATGCTTCTGCCATCGGCGAATATCACCTAGCATTGCCAAATGGCAATACTATGATTTTGAACAATTGCTATTATGTACCTTCCATGGTTTGCAACATCATATCAGTTTTTTTACTTGATAAAGACGGATATAAGTTTGTTTTTGATAGAAATATCATGAACATTTACCTTAATCAGGTATTGGTTGCAGAAGGTACACTGTGTAATGGTATCTATGTTCTTAATCAAAACACAGTTCTCAGCATACAAAACACACGCAAGAGGAAGAGTTCAGAAGTGAATGAATCCTACTTGTGGCATTATATACTTGGTCATATCGGAGAGAAAAGACTGAGTAAGCTGCATAAAGATGGATTTTTGGATACGTTTGAATTTTCATCTTATGAAACTTGTCAGTCTTGTCTCAAAGAAAAAAAGACCAAATCTCCGTTCACCGGACACGGAGAAAGAGCAGCAGAGCTCTTGGGACTCATACGCAGTGATGTATGTGGTCTAATGTCTATACTTCCAAGGGGTGGATTCTCGTACTTCATCACATTCACTGACGATCTCTCTAGGTTCGGATATGTGTATCTCACGAAACACAAATCTGAAGCTTTTAAGAAATTCAAAGAATTCAGAAACGAAGTAGAGAACCAGACTGGCAAAAGTATCAAGATCCTCCGATCTGATAGAGGAGAGGAGTACTTAAGCATGGAATTCCTTGATTACCTAAAAGAGAATGGAATTCTCTCTCAGCTTACTCCTCCGTATACGCCACAGCACAACGGTGTACCGAAGCGGAGGAATCGTACCCTTTTGGACATGGTTCACTCCAAGATGAGTAACGCCGAGTTGCCTCTTTCATTTTGGGGACCTGCGCTTTTGACAACGGCATACCTTTTGAATCAAGTTCCTTCTAAATCTGTGCCTAAGACTCCATATGAAATATGGAGTGGAAAGAAACCATGTCTTAAGAATATTAAGATATGGGGTTGTCCGGCCTATGTGAAAGTACAAAATCCGGACAAACTTCAGGCACGATCATTTCTATGTAAATTTGTGGGATATCCAAAGAATTCTTATGGATATATCTTCTACCACACTGAGGAACAGAAGGTGTTTGTATCTCGCCACGCTACCTTTTTGGAAAGGGAGTTTCTTGCAAAAGAAGCTAGTGGGAGTACGGTAGAACTGGAAGAAACTTCTGAACCACAAAATGTAACTGATAATTCGGTGGAACCGGTAGATTCAATAACCCCAGACGAACCTCAGCCACTCCGCAGATCTAGTAGGACATCTCATCTGCCAGAGAGATACTACGGTTTTCTCATAGACGGGGAGAGGATTGCATCTTGGAAGAAGATGATCCTACTGGTTACAGGCAGGCCATTATCAGTAGGTACTCTGATAAATGGCTGGATGCTATGCGATCCGAAATGGAGTCCATGTACACTAATAAAGTGTGGACCTTGGAAATTTCTCCACCTGGGGCAAAACCCGTTGGATGCAAATGGATCTACAAAAGGAAATTTGGTGTAGATGGGCAGGTGGAAACCTATAAGGCTAAACTTGTTGCAAAAGGTTTCGTCAAAGACCAGGTGTGGACTATGACGAAACCTTTTCTCTAATGGCTATGCTCAAATCCATTCGGATCCTACTTGCCATAGCTGCCTTCCATGACTATGAGATCTGGCAATTGGACGTAAAACGGCTTTTTTGAATGAAAGTTTAGAAGAGTGCGTTCATATGGATCAGCCGAAAGGTTTCGTAGACAGTGGGAGCAGCGGGAAGGTGTGCAAGTTGGTTAAATCCATTTATGGATTAAAGCAGGCATCGCGGAGCTGGAACATCTGTTTTGATGAAACAGTCAAGAGATTTGACTTCATCAAGAATGGGGATGAGCCTTGTATATAGAAGAAGATTGTAGGCCGAACTTTCGTATTCCTAGTCTTGTACATGGACGACATTCTTTTGATAGGAAATGACATTCCTATGCTACAATCGGTCAAGCTATTCTTATCACGATGGTTCTCCATGAAGTACCTGGGTGATACCTCCTACATTCTGGGGATTAATATCTACAGAGATAGATCCAAGAGATTACTGGGACTTTTACAGTCCAGGTACATAGAAACCATATTAAAGAGATTTAGTATGGAAAATTCCAAGCGCGGTAACATACCCGCATTGGACGGAATCACCCTCTCCAAAGAGATGTCTCCCAAGACTGATGAGGAGAGGGTTCGCATGAGCACTATACCCTACGCTTCGGCGGTAGGATCTATAATGTATGCAATGCTATGTACCCGACCAGATGTAGCTTACGCACTTAGCGTGATAAGCCGGTATCAGTCTAACCCAGGTGAGAACCACTGGACAGCTGTTAAGAACACTCTGAAGTACCTGAGAAGGACTAAAGAACTGTTCCTGGTATTCGGTAATGGGGACTTCCAGGTGGAGTCTTTTACCGATTTGAGCTTCCAGAGTGACAAGGATGGCAGCAAGTCTGTCTCAGGTTTTGTGTTTACCCTCAACAGAGGGGCGGTCTGTTGGAAGTGTTCCAAACAGGACACCGTCGCAGGCTCGATGATGGAGGCTGAAAACATTGCTGCCAACGATGCCGCAAAGGAAGCCGTATGGATTAAGAAGTTCATTACTGAACTTTAGGTGGTTCCATCTATTGCTAACCCAATACCTGTGTATTGTGACAACAATGGAGCTATAGCTTTAGCAAGGGAACCACAGTCCCATCAGAAATCCAGGCACATCTTGAGGAGGTATCACCTGATCAGGGAGATCATTGATCGCCGGGAGATCGAGGTGCGAGAGTGGACTCAAAAGACAACACTGCGGATCCATTCACCAAGGCCCTTCCTCAAGCACAGTTCGATAGACTTTTTGAGATGTTGGGTATTCGTTACACCAACAACTGGCCCTAGAGCAGACGTTGGGTAGTCGATACGCCGATATATATAGCCTTAGTGCAAGTGGAAGATTGTTGGATATGTATGTCCTAGAGGTCATTATTGTCCTAGAGGCCATTATTGTATATGTATACATATGGATGCTTGGACATATATATGTACATGACAGTCTTGCTCGATATGATAGTATACTATATGGTTTGTATTTATCTTAACATGTGTGTATGTTTTACTTGCTATTACATATCTTTTATACATGTTGATAAAGCCCGTAGGATCATTGCTAGACTACCTGCGTTGTGATGGCGATCATGCTTGTAGGAGCTGGGTAGTCGGTACGCACATCCTTAAATGGTCCCTAGTCGTGGGAGTATCGAGACTGGGCATCGATATTCCGGAGTAGACTAGTGTATACGTTTCTAGACCCCGACGAGGGGAGATGGTATGGTCCCGCAACCATTGGTTTCTCACACCTAAGATCATATACAGGTGCTCACTGGGGGTGAGTACACCGGACGGACTCGCCAATAACTTCCAGATGGTACTATACCTATCGTCAGGTGGAAGTTCTCAGGTGACATGAGTACAGGTTAGTCTTTATACCTGAGATCGGCATTTGTCTCGTGTGAGTTCCCACTGTGCTTTGATCACTACCCTACCATGGCTCTACTGAGTCGTGTAAACAGGTTTTGGTTGGGTACAGTCCCGAGCCACATGGAGGTAGTGAGCGATTGTCGGGGATTCGTCTCTCCCGGTATTGGGAGTCGATATCGCACTCTGTTCGATTGGTCAGGACCATAAGACCTTAGCCAAGGAAGTTGGGATTTACCGATAGGCTGATCAGTAGTTTCCCGTATTGGTCCTGAGCCACATCAGCACGAATTACCGTGTTATTAGGGTCTGACGTTTACCACCCCCCAGACCCAGTATGTGATACTCTCAGACGAAGAGACCGGACTGTACGGAGATTGTCACAAATAGGCTCAGTAGGGATCCGGATGAGTTTGCTCGTTGGCCTTCCTTTTCGACAGGTACCCGGGTAGCCGTTACGTACAGCTAGTACCGCAGACGTGCTTATGGTTTTGGATTTATCCAGTAAGTCACTGCCGGCGTACTGTCGAGGCTTTAGAGTCCCATACAGAGGGTTTCCCTGGTTCAGGCGAAATGATGAAGTAGCCGTATTGGATACGTGCAGGGTTCCGATCGATTGATGTTCTTTGTACCGGGACTTTTGATCGGACAGATGGTAATACTAGCCGGCTCGGTTTTGAGCCAGATTATTAAATCAGGTATTGATTTGATAATTTACTTATATGTATTTCGATATGTATATTCTAGTATTATGTTCTTCATGTTATTCTATCTCTTTGGGCATTCATGTTTTTATCCGAATGCAGGTATGTAAATACAGCAGACTGTAATCCGTATTTTATTACAGATTACCTTCTAGAAGGTGGACACCTCATCATGGACTTTTCCATTTATTGATAAATGGAAATGAGGTGGAAATTGGAGGAGAGGGAGGAATGGTGAGAGCCGTGACTTTAATAGTTGACATATGAATTATTTATTCATTTGAATCAACTATTGAAGTATGGTTGCTAGTTTTTTATTATGAAAATTCATACACAAAACCATTGTGTTGAATTTTCTCTCACATACATGCTTCATTATTCTTGAGCTCCCATTTTTGCTGCACCTTCCTCCCTCCTCTTGAGTTTCCTCCACCTTCATCATCTTCCTCTTTACTCCCCTCTCATGAGTTTGGGGGAATTTGATCAGTCGAAAATACTGCATTTTTAACACGGCAATTTCCATAACATTTGCACTCATATAAAAGTGTTCGGTATTCATATTGCACATATTACCAAATCATCTCTGAAATACCAGATTGCATGTGTTAGACTTTTAAACCGGCACTTTTAGAGAAATTGTGTGTTTATCATGGCATCGCATCATCCTTGTATTGCGCAACTCTTGTCTGCGGTCTAATGCAGGAAATTCCAGAAGCAAAGCCCAAAATTGAGAAAACAGTGCAGATAAAAGATACGCCAACTCAAAGGCTAAAGATCTGGTAGCGATACAGAAGGCTAAATAAAATTCAACATATCAAAACAAGGCCCATAAATCAGCCCAAGCCTATAGCAGAAATTACAAGTCCTGAAGCCTCCAAAGCGCCGCGGTTCCGCGGCGGGAGCTGGCTTATGCGGCGGAACTGCGGCGGCTTGATGGGATCACCGCTCCAGATTTTTTACACGTGTCTCCCCTAACGGCCAAAGCTTCAAGAAGACACCAGAAGCTCCACGTGGTACTTTTAGAAGGCTCGGCTTAACAAATTATTTCTAGAAGGATCTTGTAACAAACTTTTGGAGGGAAATTTAAATCTTTTGGCTAACAAACTTATGGAGGGAATTCAAATTTCAATCCTGGATCAAGAATTTGGAGGTCTATAAAATGGAGCCTAGATCTAGGGTACAAATTGTTCAAGAATCACCATCATCTTCTACCCACAAGTTGAGTGACACAACTTGTGCCTCAAATTCAACCCCAATTCAAAATCAAGATCAAGATCCCGAGAGCAATTCAAGCAAGAAATCCTTCAACCTTTAGAAGCGACGCCGGATTCCAACGGAGCAAGAAATCCACGCCGATCCGCGACTCAAGGAGCCGAGCAAAGCCGAAATCGACGATCTAGTTCCTTCCTTTTGTAAATTCAAGAGAGTTGTAACGAAATTTGTCGATAAATAAAGGTGAATTTTCTATATTCTTGCTTATCTTTTAATTCAAGCATAATGATTAGATCTCAATTTGTGATTGTGTTTGTGATCATGATGTTTGAGTAATCTCCGCTCGTGTAGGAGTTGTGACGATCTTTAGATGATGATGCTTTATATATTTTTACAATTCTTAAATCCTATAATGTTTGGAAATTCTAGTGAATCAAATGATTAATAACCTAGTTTCGAGATGATGCTTTCTTGATCGTGTTCAATCGAAACTAGGGAACAACTATTGACCATTTGATTAACTAGAAGCTAGAATTTGAATGCGATCCATCGAAAGGACAAAGGATAAGTTGCGAAATCCGTAATTTCCTCGCAAGATCCTTAAACCTCGATGAATTTGCATCGATCTAGTATCAATTCGTTAATGGATAAGAATGAGTAATCATTAGATCTCATCACATCTATAGATCCGATCTACTCCTACGAGCCATACTTCTAATCTTGATTGTTGGTTGGAAATTATTACACATCTCAATTCTTGTTTTTAATGTTTTTCTAGATCTAGATTTTTCTTATTTCTTGATCTTCAATTACAAATCATGAATTGTTTTCTTTTCTTTGCCTTAAATTTTCAACTCATCTAATTTGAAAATTTAACGGATTACACTTTCCCTGTGGATGATCCGCACTCGCTAACGTGCTACATCCGACACCGTTATTGATTGCGGTCAAAATATTTTTGGTTGTGATTTCTCTATACAATTTTCATACTATTCACACAACGAAAAATCATTCAATCAAATGGCGCCGTTGTCGGGGATCGTGTACTATTTGTTCATTTTTTGAAATTTGAGTTGAAAAGTTTATTCTATCTACATTTTTAAAGATCAAAACTTGCGCAAAACACTAAACGCATTGTTGTGGTTAATTGCAAGGAAATCTGGAGCTTGCTGTGAAATTGGAAAATTATTTGGAGAATTCCAGAGAGCTCAGGAGTTGAACAGGAACATTACCAAATTTTTCTGTGCAGAGATCCGACTAAGACACCGCGTTTCCGCGGCCCTAGCTCCCTAATGCGGCGGTTTCGCGGCTTGTTGAGGGCTTCTCTGTAAAATTTTTCTCAGGTAACCTCTATCTTTCTTATCTCCTTCCTAAAATCTTCTCCAATTAACAATTTGTTGCAGGATTCTTTGCAAAAATCGCAGCGTCGCAAAATGCAAAATAAATTGTGCTTGTTTTTTATTTTGTGGTTGTTTGCATAATTAATACGGACATTAAGGGGCACGGCCAAATCCAGATTAGGTGGGGAGTTCATTACCCTTCCTAGGCCCCAAAAATCACAAACCTGCATCCGCATTACCCTCATTAATTAAAAAATATCTAGAGATGACTCTAAGGACCGTCGCGCTCATTTAGGACAGAAGAAGGCCGTGGGTAATTCTTTGCTTATCCGCGTTTCTTTTTGTGGTGTCTAAGGAAAGTGTGTCGAAGGCTGGTGGTTACTTAATTAGGCCCACTACTTACGTAGTGGAGAACCTCCCACTTACCTGGCACTTACATGGCCACAGGAGAAACAAAGAGGCAGTGGAGGATTTTATCCTACGACTTGTCTTTTGGAAGTTAGGAGCGGTCTAGAGCTTTGACCTAGGTGACCATAGATTTTAGGGTTGCTTGTTGCATTTTGTTGTGATCGCATCAAATTTTCAAAATCCGTATCATTTTTCAAAACAAACACCGCATTCACTTCATTTCCCCTAATTATAAATCACGCTGCCACTTGTACTAACCCCTTTTAGTGCAAGATAGGCTGGACACGGGATTCTAGTGCCCGACTTTTCCGCGTCCCCTCGATCGACTCCGAAGTCGGTATTTCTCCATTTACCTTTCTTTTACCCACCACCACACCCACACCGATGGATCCGTCTCCATCGAACCTCTTTACCGCTGCTCTGCCACTGTCCGTTGGTGTGCAGAATCCTCCCCGCATCTCTCTCCAAGAGAGGTGCTACCCTTTGCGAGGTCCTCTCTCGACCTGCTTATCCATTCCACCAGCCAATGGGGATAACTTTGAGATTAAGCACCAGTACATCAATCTTCTACCCAAATTCCACGGTCTCGAGACTGAAGACGCTTACGTTTTCATTACCAAATTTGAAAACGTATGCGCAATGATGGGTACATCACAACTTTCTGTGGATGCCATGCGATTACGACTTCTTCCATTTACCTTGTGCGATATAGCCGAGACGTGGCTGTATAACACCACCGCACATTCCATCACGAATTGGGAAGAATTCGTTGCGGCATTTCTTAAGAAATTCTACCCTATGCAAAAGACAGCTCGAATCCGTAGCGAACTATATCAATTCTCCCAGCTTCCAGCTGAACCATTCTCTAAATGCTTTGACCGATTCAAGGATCTTTTGGTTCAATGCCCACATCACGGCATCCCGAGATGGGACCTTTGCCGAATCATATATGAGGGCAGTAACCCTACCACTAAACAAAACCTTGAAAACATGTGTCAAGGCACCTTTATGACCAAGGATGATGGGGAAGCATGGAAATTTTTAGAAGAGTTCGCTGAAAAGTCCTTACAGTGGGAGACTGGAACCCAGCCATCGAGTAGGGGTGGCGTACACCAAATAGACGTGTCCATAGGTGTTCGAGCTGAGATGGCATCAATGTAAAAGAAGCTCGATGCTATGGAACACAAATTCTTAGCAGCCTCCCTAAACCCAATGTCGCTCCCCAAAACTGTTTGTGGGTGCTGTTCTGATCCTTCTCACTTGACGGAAGAATGTCCATTAAACTCTCAGTTTCGAGGTCTCGAGCATACCAATGCCACATTTCAAAGACCTGGAAACGACCCTTTTTCTTCCACATATAATCAGGGTTGGAGGAATCACCCGAATTTTGCTTGGAACCAATCCCAAAACACGGTTCCAAACCCTAATCAATTCCAATGGGTCCCTCCACCACAACAGCAACCACTTCAACTCACTCAGCACCCCTACCAGTCACAAAACTTCCAAAACCAGGTCAACCCTCCTCCACCTTCTAATCCTATGCAGTCGACCTGTTCTAACGAGTTCTCTCAATTCACTCAAACCATGAAATCACTCTTGTCAAATTTCACGGAAATATCGGCCGAGGTTAGGTCTTCCGTTGGTGAGATAAAGAAAAACTCAGCGTCTCAAGCTGAGTGTATCAGAACGATGGAAGCTGAGATTGCACGACTTAAGGCCGAAATGAGTGCGAGAGAAAAAGGAAAACTCCCAACTCAACCTTTACCCAATCCTGGCTATTCACATCATGTGAATGCAATCACCATGTTAAGATCTGGGAGAGTGCTGGATAACCATGTTGGGGAAGAAGTTGATGATATTGAAAATCCTATCAACACCCCGGCTGAGACCTTTCCTCACACACACGCTACTGCTTCTGATTCTTGTTCTTCTACCCCACCGCCTTCTCGCGAGCCTATTCTCCATTTCCCTCTAGGCTCGACACCTCAGCCCACCTCTTCTACTCCTCTACAGACGATCCCCACTTCTATTTCGGGATTAGGTCCACACACACTTCCTTCTCCTATGATGGACCCAGCGCTTATTGCTAAAGCACCTTATCCTAATCGGTTAAGGGCTAACATATCGAGTCCATATATGGAGAAGATTATGGACATGTTTAAGCAAGTTAACATCAACATCCCTCTCCTAAATGCTATCCAACAAGTTCCGTCCTATGAGAAAACTCTTAAGAACTTGTGCACTAGGAAGAGGAAGACTCAAGTGCCCAAGAAAATTTTCATGGCAAAGACTATAGACACGGCTTTCCCTCAACAATTACTGAGGAAACGTAAGCTTCCTGGATATCCTACGATTTCCATTTCTATTGGGGAAAAACACATTAACCGTGCTCTACTAGATCTGGGCGCAAGTGTTAACCTGCTTCCATACTCAGTCTATGAGCAGTTAGGAATCGGAGAGTTGAAGCCAACCAATTGCACTATCCAGATGGCTGACCGATCAATCACCAAACCTAGGGGTGAACTGGAGGATGTGTTAATAAAAATTGGGGAATTCGTATTCCCTGTGGATTTTATTGTACTTGATACACAGGCTGTAGCGAACCCACGGAATCAAATTCCGGTGATTTTAGGTCGCCCCTTTTTGGCCACTTCCAACGCTATCATCAACTGTCGTAATGGTTCTATGACCCTATCCTTTGGGAATAGGTCAATAGAGCTGAACATTTACAAGTTGGGAAGTGTACCCTCCGAACCTACTGCTCATGTCTGTTCTGTCGACTTAATGGATATCGACGGCAGCGAATTTGATGATCCTCCTGATACCGATCTTGACTCTTTTCATACGTTGTTGTTTGACCCAACTATCTATCATATACATACGGACTCTTCCACTGAGATATCCGAGTCAACAACTAACACCGATTATGAACTACTTTTAGAGTCTGAAGATCACCCCGCACTTTGTGATGACATTATTCTTCGGGGTATTGATGAAACTTTTGAGGAGATCTTCGCTGATGAACTCGCATTTCTGAATAACACGGGTGTTGAGATGAATCATATCCCAATCATTGAAATTGAATCTCCACCCCTTCTTCTGAACTGTAAAAAGAATACGAGCAATCCATCACATTCACTGCATCGTCTCTCCAAAATGAGACGCACACACATTCTATTCCACCAGTTACCCTTTCCCCACTTCTTCTTCCACCAACCAGAGCACTGCATTGATAAAATTTTTGAATGGTTGGTGTTAACGTTCGGTCTTTGCAAAGCTTGGCATCGACCACTGATTTTTGACCCCCTCATGTGATTTTCAAGAGATTAACATTGCATAACTCAAGTTTGGGGGGGCAATTTTTCTGGCTCTTGAAAAGAAAATTTTTACAAAAATTTTGAGTGAAAAAAAAATAAGTTTGGGGGAGGTTATTCACTTATATATTTTGCCCCCATTAATAAATTCCTCCCAGGCTTACAGGTTTTGTAGATATAGCGGTTGGCAACAGTGAGGACACTGTTGAAAACAAGTTTGGGGGAGGTTTGTGCTTAGTTTTGCATCATGTGCATATCATTTGCATAAGAATAAAACATTTCTTTAAAACAACATAAACATTTAAAAATTTTCAAAACCCATAAAAATTATGTGTACATATTTTTGGCTCATCATTTTTTGTAAATAGTTTTTCAAAACCCATTAAAACCTATAAAAATTTAAAAAATTTCAAAATCCATAAAAATTCAAAATTTTTCAAAACTCATAAAAATTAAAATTTTTCAAAATATAAAAATATTTAATATAATAAAAGATTAGATAGTGAACAATTACATCCATGAGATTAGAAAAATTTAAGAAAACCAAGAAAATTATAGAAGTTTTCTTATACGAACTAGTAATAAGTAGTTATGAGCCGTTGTCCCAAGGATTAGTAAGATGAAGGAAGTCACTAATCTGAGGATAAAAATAAGTCTGAAAAATAGTTTCTATTCTGGAATCCAAACATTTTGAACGTTGATACCCTGCTATTCGCACTTACACACGTCTTGAAGCCCGGGATAGTAGAGGATACCTTGAAATGCTCTTGTCTTAAAGCCAAAAGTATGAAGGAAATAAAATAAAAAAAATGAATAAAATATAAAGTGGTGAGAAAAATGGACACTGGTCTTTGTTATCACCAAGGGCAATAAAAAATGTATAGCAAGGGTGCCTCTTCACCTAGTGCCCTAAAGCCAACTGGTCTGGGAGTCACTGCTATGCCTAAGGTAGTGCAAGACGAGGAAAATACACCAAATAAGCAAACACATGAGTAATCGGTCGGTTAGTACCTCAAGAAGTATTAACGGTCGCATGAAAGTGTGTGAGCAAATTCGTTTAAATATTCATTAATCAAAAAAAGTACTGAGGCTGATGGGCAAGAGTATAATAGCTTGAATTGAATTCTCCGGGTGTAGGGATGTCCTTTACACACACGCAGGGTGATATGATCGATGTTTGGAAGAAAGATAAAATGAAGAATAAGACGATGTTTTATTGAGGGAGGACGTGATTTCTGACATCTTTTCATGACCATTAAGATAGAGCTCATGACAACCGAAAGGCTAGCTTAGTTGGAAACCCTAATTTTCAAGGCTTTTCTTTTACAATTCTTTTCTTTAAATGTAATATTCATGATCTTCCTTTTATTATTGAATTTTGTGGGTGCAATCCGCTGAAAACCCTCAGGAGACAACACTCCTCCTATTAGGGACACCTAGAGGTTTAAAGGCTTGTTGCACGTGCTCATTGCAATCGTGTTGCCTACGAAAGTGTGCTTTTTCTTTTTTCTTTATTTTCTCCTTCTCTTTTTAAATAAAACTGTTCGATCGAGACGATCGAAAATAAGTTTGGGGGAATTTGATCAGTCGAAAATACTGCATTTTTAACACGGCAATTTCCATAACATTTGCACTCATATAAAAGTGTTCGGTATTCATATTGCACATATTACCAAATCATCTCTGAAATACCAGATTTCATGTGTTAGACTTTTAAACCGGCACTTTTAGGGAAATTGTGTGTTTATCATGGCATCGCATCATCCTTGTATTGCGCAACTCTTGTCTGGGGTCTAATGCAGGAAATTCCAAAAGCAAAGCCCAGAATTGAGAAAACAGTGCAGATAAAAGATACGCCAACTCAAAGGCTAAAGATCTGGTAGCGATACAGAAGGCTAAATAAAATTCAACATATCAAAACAAGGCCCATAAACCAGCCCAAGCCCATAGCAGAAATTACAAGTCCTGAAGCCTCCAAAGCGCCGCGGTTCCGCGGCGGGAGCTGGCTTATGCGGCGGAACTGCAGCGGCTTGATGGGATCACCACTCCAGATTTTTTACACGTGTCTTCTTTAATGGCCAAAGCTTCCAGAAGACCCCAGAAGCTCCACGTGGCACTTCTAGAAGGCTCGGCTTAACAAACTATTTCTAGAAGGATCTTGTAACAAACTTTTGGAGGGAAATTTAAATCTTTTGGCTAACAAACTTGTGGAGGGAATTCAAATTTCAATCCTAGATCTAGAATTTGGAGGTCTATAAAATGGAGCCTAGATCTAAGGTGCAAATTGTTCAAGAATCACCATCATCTTCTACCCACAACTTGAGTGACACAACTTGTGCCTCAAATTCAACCCCAATTCAAAATCAAGATCAAGATCCCGAGAGCAATTCAAGCAAGAAAGCCATCAACCTTTAGAAGCGAAGCCGGATTCCAACGGAGCAAGAGATCCACGCCGATCCGCGACTCAAGGAGCCGAGCGAAGCCGAAATCGACGATCTAGTTCCTTCCTTTTGTAAATTCAAGAGAGTTGTAACGAAATTTGTCGATAAATAAAGGTGAATTTTCTATATTCTTGCTTATCTTTTAATTCAAGCATAATGATTAGATCTCAATTTGTGATTATGTTTGTGATCATGATGTTTGAGTAATCTCCGCTCGTGTAGGAGTTGTGACGATCTTTAGATGATGATGATTTAGATATTTTTACAATTCTTAAATCCTATAATGTTTGGAAATTCTAGTGAATCAAATGATTAATAACCTAGTTTCGAGATGATGCTTTCTTGATCGTGTTCACTCGAAACTAGGAAACAACTATTGACCATTTGATTAACTAGAAGCTAGAATTTGAATGCGATCCATCGAAAGGACAAAGGATAAGTTGCGAAATCCCTAATTTCCTCGCAAGATCCTTAAACCTCGATGAATTTGCATCGATCTAGTATCAATTCGTTAATGGATAAGAATGAGTAATCATTAGATCTCATCACATCTATAGATCCGATCTACTCCTACGAGCCATACTTCTAATCTTGATTGTTGGTTGGAAATTATCACACATCTCAATTCTTGTTTTTAATGTTTTTCTAGATCTAGATTTTTCTTATTTCTTGATCTTCAATTACAAATCATGAATTGTTTTCTTTTCTTTGCCTTAAATTTTCAACTCATCTAATTCGAAAATTGAACGGATTACACTTTCCCTGTGGACGATCCGCACTCGCTAACGCGCTACATCCGACACCGTTATTGATTGCGGTCAAAATATTTTTGGTTGTGATTTCTCTATACAATTTTCATACTATTCACACAACGAAAAATCATTCAATCAGGTGGCATGCCGAGAAATAAAACACCTTTTGTTCCTCGGTTCGTTAGAAAATATTCCCTTGCGAATGCTTGGAATATCCAACAAACTTCCACAGACCTGACCTTGCCGGGAGTTTGTCCAGATCATACTTTGGACAACCCCAAATCTTGACATCCTTAAGAGATGGGCTCTTCCCATACCATATTACATATGGAGTGGTATGCACCTGATTTGATTGGAACCTTATTAAATAGGTATGCAGCTTCACAAGTGCATAACACCCAAAAGGAAATAGGCAACTCAGTAGTACTCATCAAAGAGCACACCATATCACATAGGGTGCGATTGCTCCGCCCCGATACACTGACGAGCTGTGGTGTATTCGGAGGAGTAATACTGAGAGAGAATCTCATTCTCCTTTAGAATAGTCCAGTAATTCCATGCTCAAGTATTCTCCTCCCTGATCTCATCAAAAGACATAATATTTATACCTGTTTTGGTTCTCTACTTCTGAATTATATTCATTGAATTTCTCAAAATCTTCAGACTTGTGTTTCAACAGGAACATATGTCTGAATCTTAAGAGATAATCAGTGAATATAATGAAGTACAAAGAACCGGTCCTGGCATGTGTAGACGGGGACCTTACATACATCATCATGTATCAATCCCAAGAGTTCACCAACTCTTTCTCTATTTCCAATAAACGGAGCTATGGTCATCTTATCTTTGTGATATGACTGGCAATTTTCACAAGATGTAAATTCAAACAGATTTAAATATGCATTTCCATGTAACTTAGCTAGTCGGGTCGCATTGATATGACCTAGTCTACAATGCCTCAAGAAAGATTCGTTCATTTCTGAACTCTTTCTCTTGTGTGTGTTTTGTATGTTAAGAACTGTGGTTTGATTTAGAATGCATATGCTTTTAGATAACGTGCCTGAACTGATCAACTCTTGATATAGGAAATGTTCAAAACATTATCCAATAATACAAAATTATATCCTTCTTTACTAAGTAAAGAGACTGATATGATATTGTATATCAGGTTCGGTATCGAATAACATTCGTTTAGAATCAATGTATTTGTTAATACAGGGTGATAACTGCTAACATACTTGGCTGCAACACTTGCAACATTTTTAACTCTTAAAACTTATCACCCTTTCTTAGTTCTCTACCTTTCTGTAGCCTATGTAACAGATTACATTCTTGGGATCCTGATCCGGTATCTCATACCCAGGACGTAAAGGATACTGGGAAACAGTTCTCTGTAATGAACACACCCGAAGAAGATGCATCATCATGTACTTTCTTCGTTTGGGCGGCACGGGAATTCTGGTAATCCCCAATTTCCTGCTCGGTCTTATAATAGTTATAAGTTAGAGCGGGACCAACGTTTCCTAGCGCAGTATAAAAAGCTGGTTCGGTCAATACATCCGTATTATTATCTTGATTAAGGCGTGGCATGGTCTCTACCTGGAGAGAGAGAGAGAGAAGAAAACACTCATCGTATACTCTTGCAAGATTAGATTGATTATTAATATATCTAATCAGGATGGCTCCCACTGTTTTAGTCAAATCTTCCTTCAAACACTAAAAGGAAAGACTAGCCGGGCTTAATTACACCGTGCAATTTCGCCAATCTTTCAGTCAGGCTAGTGCCGGTACTTTAGAGTGGTTCCCCGTGCTTTCGCATGCACCTAATTAAAATAAATCTCGTTTTTCCAGAGGCGTAACCCCGTTGACACCTTTCTAGACACCTACTTGATCGGCTATTTGTAATGTGTAAAACTCTCCCAGGAGTAACTCTTACTCGTAGTGGGTATCGGGATCCAACTATCTCATAGGAGGTATGCAATCTCATCGCAAATTTCAACACTTGAAATTTCCGATAATATTTTACCCCTAGCGTGCTATGACCTTGACGCATGCCAAACAACCCATAGTCCGCTAGTCAAGTTTAACACGTGCATTTCCTGATTGAATTAAACCTACCCGTACGACCCTTGACGCATGCCAAACAACGCCGTACGAATACCCTAATCCAATCGCATCGTATACTATCAGATAAGCACCGGTTATCTACCGTACACTACGCCTTGACTCATGCGAAACTACCGCAGCACGAATACTAAGTAGTACTTATCTGAAATGACGGAGAGCTACGGTAGGTTTTTAAGAAAACCTTTTGCATAATGAACTTGATATCGTCGTAAAATCAAATGTTTTAAAATGGAGTGTTTTTGAGGCCTTTGCTAGTTTTGCTAAAGATGTCACTCCCGGTGAAGGGATCTCGGCTCTTTCCTCGTCGAATGAGGTGCAGGATATTTCACAAATACCACTATGCAAAGCAAGAACTAGAAAACCAATCAAAAGACAAAACCGAGGGTTGTAGCATCTGCCAGTTATTGCTAAAGAGGCCACTCCTGGTGAAGGGATCTCAGCTCTTTCCTTATCGAATGAGGTGCTGGATGTTCTACAAGGAACACCACTATGCAAAGCAACAACTAGAGCTACCTGTTTTTGAAAATTCGATTCCACAATATCTTTAGGTTTCTTTTATTTCATTAATCTCATTAATGAAGTCCCATTTTATTATACTTTACAAGCATCACACTTGAAACAAAATCAACAATATATAATATATATCTCATATATATAATATAAATATTCGTCTCAGGCAGTAATATGATCTCATCACAGAACATTGCAGCAGAAGAACATATATGAAATATTGGATATAGTAGGATGTCCGTGTTTTATTGCGAGCCTGTATAAAACATGGATTCCACGGTCTCGATGAATAGCCAATCCCACACCCCTAGACCCCTACGAGAGCGTCAAGCAACCCTACCAATTTTAGAGTTAGGAGACCCGGTCTCGACTCCTCGAGATGGTCTCCCACTGGACCCTAGAACCCGGTTACATGTGCTCCCCGCCTTGGGTCTATCCTAATGTGGAAAAGTAAATAATATACAATGGTGACATCATCCTCATCACGGAAGTGCCCCAATAAAAGAATATTACATACAATGAATTTTACATGAATGAAAATGAAAAAATCTCATCTCACATAAAACCCCCGGCTATTCAAACACGATGATCCAATATAACATATCACAGCAACATATAACATCACATGTCATCAACGTAAGTAAATATGCGTATCCCAGTTGTCGTTGATATATAGCACCGAAACCGGCGATATACTACATATTACACTTACGGTCGCAGAAAAGAAAGTGAAAAACTACAACAGTTGGAATCCGCAACCACCTTAGACATCATAAACCCAATGTATCTCATACTTTGGATTTCATGCCTAACCATATGAATTCCTTAGACATCGCATGCCTAACAATTATAATCCCCGCATTTTAGTCTCTATCTTGAAAACAATTTTCAACATCAAGTCGGGCAATTCAACAAGATTCCCGACATCCTGATCGAATGCTCATCGGAAAGTTTAGTAGACGGCCGCACCCCCCCCCGATGCCGTCGACGAAGTGCACTAAGGCGGAACACCGCTGCCGCGAGCACCCGAACGGATGCTTTTGGCGACGGGGTTCTCCTACAGTCATTTGGTCGGGGCTATGGGGTATGGCTATCTATTATGTTTACCCGGAGAGTATCCGCGTACACTACGTGATTGCGACGGACTTTTGATCGCATCAAAATCCCGTGGCAACCGATCAACTGAGACTAAGCTGCTAGATTTATAACATTCAAATTAGTTATCTTATAACTACATTTGTGGATTCCAAATATTGTATCATATTCCAGAATATCATGACAATGTTTAACGTTTCGATTGAATCAACATACACCCACATTTTACCCCAAGAGCTCAACACCTGAGCAAAGTTACAAATACCCAAAATCGCGCCACAGTGTCTATGGTCCAGCCGTAGAAGGAGTTAACCAACGCCTCACCTATGACACCACGGAACTACGGCAAACCCAGAAGGTTAGTTCGCGGTTTCGTGGGCATAGAATCGAGTTAAGGTTATTATGATCTTCTAGAGGGTCCATAGAATACTTGCGCGGCTATTGAATATAAAGTTAACTTAGGAAAATTACAACACTTGGAAATTTCAGCGGGGTAGAAAGTGTGGTGTTCGATGTTCATTCGAACTGTTAAAAATAGTCAAGGTTACCAATACAGTGTTAAATAATACGACTACGAAGCACTACGAATTAGCCGCAAGTCAAACTAATCATCACATGAAAATTGGGCTAAATAAACAATACTAGGAAACCCAAACTCGAGTCAAAAGAGCACAGGAGGAATACGGGGAGCAAAGGAGCATGTGGGGCCGGCCTGGCCGGAATTTGGCCTATGGGGATCGGCCAAAAACCGAGCACCCCCTCCCGTATTTCACCCATGTTCATAAAATGTCCCAAGTAACATTCTGCACCTGTTTGAAAAATTTTTAAAGGACTTTTTTGAAAATTTCCAAAGAGAAAAATAGGGTATTCATAATATCGTTTTTTGAAGTGATTTTCGTTTTCATAATTGTTATAACACCGTATCTATAATTCTAGTTTGGCTCTGATACTACTGTTGGGCTTCCCTTACACCTAGTCTAGGGTTTGGTAGCATCACACATGTCACTTTAAAATTTTAGAGAGGTGCAAAGTAAGCAAACCATGAATCATGCTAGAATTACTAGGGTAACAAGTTTGTATCACATACAAAGAAGTAAAGAGATAGGGATTACAATCATTGTAGTCCGTTCCTTCGCTTCATAAGCTCTGTGTTGTGATCCCTTCGCTGCGATCATCATGAACTCTGACTCTCGAGAGGATCCATGAAGAGAATGATGCACCTTGCTTGAAGACTTCACTAATCCAAGATGATCTACCTTGAAGAATCTCAAACCCAAGCTCTTGCTTCACTAATCAAGTATTAATAAAGCAAACACCCTAATCTAAGTGGCTAGAATAGATGAGGATGATAAAATAGGAATTTTGCTCTCTTTTGTTTTCAATTTCTCACTCATTATCATCACTAATGAAAAAGCTAGTGAAGTTTTTCAGCAAGAAGAAAGAAAGAAGAAGAAGATCCTAATCCTTTTGTGATGAATAATGAATTAATTGTTGTGGTTACTAATTCAACCATGGGTTAAGAATGATAGAGTTAACCTTTGTAGAGAATAAAATAGAGGTTAAGGTTTGGGTTGGGTTAATAAATATCAACACAAAATATCAAAGGATGAAGACGAAGTCAAAGCTTCATGAAGCTTCATGGAAGCTTCATCTATGCGTAACCCTAACCATGTTTAAACTCCACAAAACATGTTGCATTTGTAACCCTAACTTGTTACAATATTATATATCATATATATAATATATTTTGTAACAAAAGAAAATAATACAATTAACATTTATCGCATATATATCAATGTATTATCCCGTGAGAAAATGAATCAATAAAGCGAGCTTATATTAGTTAACGTAAAGTAATATATCACATATATAATTATACATTAAATTAACGAATCAACACTTGATCCGATAACCCGGCTATAGTACATATAACCGACTAATATAACATGTACCAATTCATCGAATCAACACTTGATCCGATGACCCGGCTATATCACATATACCCGGCCGATATCTCATATCACGAGAATAGAATACGGTCTCTCATATTGTATTATTCTCGGTCCCACACATATCACATATGTGCTCCTACTCCGTTTTGCCTGAGCCAGGAAACCTCTGTGTAGGACTCTAAAGAATCGTTAATACGCCGGCAGTGGGTGATAATCATATCAAACACCCACAAGCTGCAAGCGGTCAGCTAAACGTAACAGCTACCCAGGTATTGAGCGATCAGAAGATCAAAAAGCAAGCTTGTACATTTTCCTTCGAATCCAATCAGTAACACTCACGTACAGTCCGGTCTCTTCATCTGATATGTCGCATATCTAGTCTAGGGGTGGTAAACGTCAGACCCCAATAACCGATAAGTCGTGTCGATATGAGGTCCATAACAATTCGAGAAACTACTGATAACACTTACCAGTAAATCTCAGCAACCCTGGCCAGGGATTTCTAGTTATAGCTAATCGAACACAGCGCAACATCAACTCCCTATACCGGGAGAGACGAAACCCCTCCTATCGCTCATTGCCTCCATATGATTCGGGACTGTACCCAAAAGCCACCGTTTTGCATGCCCTCTTAGACGTGGTATGATGGAAATCAAAGCACGGTGGGAATCACACAAGACTCTATAACGATCTTGGGTCTACAGACTAACCTGTACCAGTGTCACCTAAGAACTGTTATCTGACGATAGGTATAATACCATCTAGGAGTTCTCGGCAAGTCCGTTTAGTATACCCAGTTTGCACTGAGCACCCGTATATCATCTCTGATGTCAAACACCAATGGATATGAGATCATCCATCGCCCATCTACATAGGTCGAGAAGCTATACGCTAGTCTACTGTGGTATATCGATGCCCTGTCTCGATACACCTACGACTAGGAACATTTGAAGGATGTACTTAGCGACTACTATGTCTCCACTAGTATGATCTGCATCATAATCCTGGTAGTCAAGTACTATCCTAAGGGCTTTATCAACATGTAATCAAGAGACAATTAGAGTACATGTTAAGATAAAGAGCAACCAGATAGCATACTATTATGTCGAGCAAGAAAGTCATCCCTATATATGTCCAAGCATCCACTACAACATACATCGTATGTACAGTAATGGCCTCTAGGGCATACATATAACTAACAGGATCATCTACGACAATGGAGGGCCGGAGAACAAGCTTGATCCCGGAGGACCGATGGAGCCAGAAATGGAGATCAAATAAGTTCAAGGTAGCCACTTAGAGCACATGACGAGGAAAGAAGACCGAAGGACTTGGGTCGTTTGGTGAGAATTCTTTCCATAGTAGATAGCACTCCTAGTTTGGCTAGATAGGTTTATGGAAAGATCCTAGTTTTCATTGGGTTAACTTAGCGCCATTTTAAACTCGTAGAAAAATTTTATTCCGCAAACCGCCACGTTCGATGGCTAGGGCGTTAAGGTAACCCAACAAAAACCCCATGGTGGGGAAACAAAGAAAATAGAATTAAATTCTAAGGATCCTCAAAGATCTGTGATAGCGTAAAACCTGTTGGCTATAGTGCCCTCAAGGCAATTATCGTAGTCGCAGGCAGGTGATTATGGTGATTGAGGGGGAACCTATACCGGTAGAACAGTCTTACTCGAGATGATAGTATGCTATCTGGTTTGTCTTTATCATCACTATTTCATGTTGATAGAGCTCATATGATTCTTGCTTGACTACCAGCATTATGAAGGCGATCATATATGTGGGAGCTGGGGGTCTATAAGCAAATCCTTAAATGTCCCTAGTCATGGGAGTTTCGAGACTGGGCATCGATACTCCAGTGCAGACTAGTGTATACTGATCGAGACCCCGACAAGGGGCTGTGGCCAGGTCTCACAAGCCATTGGTGTTAGTTTGTTCACCTAAGATAGTATACATGTGCTCATTGGGTTATGAGTACACTGGACAAACTCGCCGGGAACCTGCTAGTTAGTATTATACCTATTATCAGATAGCTGTTCCCAGGTGACATGTGTACAGGTTAGTCTGTCGACCTGAGATCGTCATTTGTCTCGTGTGAGTTCCCACTGTGCTTAGATTACTACCCTACCACGGCTCAAAGGAGTCGTGCAAACAGGTTTTAGTTGGGTACAGTCCCGAGCCATATAGAGGCAGTGAGCGGATCGTCGGGGACTCGTCTCTCCCGGTATTGGGGGTTGATGTCGCGTTGTGCACGGATGGCCATCACCAGAAATCCTCGGCCGGGGTGGACGAGAATTATCGATCTAGGATCGATAGTTTCTTAGGTGGTGATGGGTTTCATACCGACACTAAATGTCGCGTTTCTAGGGGTCTGACTTTATCCACCCTCTAGACTCGATATGCGATACTCTTAGATGAACAGACTGGATTGTACAGATATTGTCGCTGTCAGGCTTAGTAGAGGTTCAGGATGAGTTTGCTCGTCGGCCTCCCTTTCGCTCAATACCTGGGTAGCCGTTACGTACAGCTAGTGCCGCTGACGTGCTTATGGTTAAACCCACTGCCAGCGTATTGACGAGTCTTTAGTGTCCCACACAGAGGGTTTTCACAGTTCAGGATATATAGTGTAGATGATTTATGTTGGTACATACAGGTGTCCTATTGAATATATGTATATGCTACACAGACTTTAATCAGACGGTTGATAATACTAGCGGTTTAGGATTTAGCCGGATTATTAAATAAGGTTTTGATTTAATAATTTATATATATATATATTCTAGTATTATTGTTCACTATTCATTTTCTCTCTTGGCTATTCATATTTTTATACGAATACGCGTATATGTATTTCGATACGTATATCAGGTTGTATTCCCTATTTATTCGGAATTGTTTTTAGAAGATTGGACACCTCATTTGTATGATTTTCCTTTTTAGAAAATCATTTGTTTTACAAATGAGGTGGAGGGTGAGTTGGCATGAGCATGGGTGATGGCATGTAGAAAGGTATGGTTTGCATTTATTTATTTGTAAAATAAGGAGATATTTTTTGTGTACATGATTGAAAGAGAGGGGGGTAGCCATCATTCTTGACATGTCTTGCTCATTCTTTTCTTGACTTTCTTCATTGCTCTCTCATTCTCCCTCTCACTTGGAGTTTTAGCCACTTTCTTTAGTTGCTCATGCCACATGGTTTCCTCACCTCCTCTTGATCTTCTTGAGTTGCTCCTTGAGCATTTGTGTTGAGAGAAAAATTATAGAGACACATTTCTACACCTCCACTCTCTGTTGCTAGCAACCTTGGAGCGTCGGTTGCATCGCTTTGCGAGGCTGAAACTTGCGCCGTTTCTCTCAGGTGGATCATCGTAGATGGAGGAAGACCGGTGACCAAATTCGATCCGCGACCACTAGGAGCTTAGGATGATGGTTGAAGACCGAAGGACACGGATCAACTCGGTATAACCATCTAACTCCTAGTTTTACATATTGTTAGTATAGGGTTTAGGGTAGATCCGGGCATCGGGTCATGGTAGCGCCAGTTTAGAAAAATTTTGTTCCGCATTTGGCCACGGTTTGATGGTCGGGACGCTGCCGTAACCCAACATGGTATCAGAGCCAACCCTTAACCCCTTGGCTAGCTAGTTTAGACGATGTTAAAGTATCAAAACCGAAACAACTCCGAAACAGTACACTGCATATTCCAGGTTCTGTCGAATTTTCAGAGTCTTCAAAAAAAATTTAAGCAATTGCAGAAGGCTATTTTTATGACAACTAGAACACCCTACAAAAATGAGCCCCGTCCGCCGGATTTGACCCGGCGAGACTTGAGAAGAAACGGGTATGGCCGGTCTATTTTTGAGGTTTGGACTTGATTTTTTTAGGGTTTTCTGGTCTCTGGAATATTGGTTCAGTGGTATTGTTTGTTTTTCCCATTTTGGAAATTTTGTTATCGTTTCTTCAGGGGTAATTCGGGGTGTTTCGAAGTCGATAATTTAGCACTGTTTAAATGTTTATCAGTACATGCATTACTATCTGCGACCGTGAATGTCATTAGAGCGGTACAACTCGTCTAATTGCTATATGTTTTTTTAGACGGGTTTGCGAACGTGACATTCACGTTGATGTTCTGTGTTGTGCTGTGATTGTGGTTGGATCGTCGTGGTGGATAGCATGGGTGCAATGTTAGTACAGTTTAGTTTCATTTGTACATTAGATATTGCAGGACGAGCGTCCGACATGTGGACTGCCGTCACTGCCCGTTTGTATATTATTTGTTTGGGGCACGACCGGGTTGAGGTCGTTATCACCCTTGTATATTATTTTCTTTTCTGTACTAGGATTACCCCGCGGTGGAGTGCACGAATAGCCTAGTTCTAGAGGGCAACGGGTCAGCATCTCATGGCGTTGAGATGGAGGGGACCTTACTCTAGAATTGGCAGGCTATTCGCCGTACTCATAGGGGGTATAGGTTGACCCAAGGTGGGGTACCCAAGTTACCAGATTCCGTGATGTGCTGGGTGGCCCATTCACGTTGTTAATTGGGGTTGCCTCGCTTCTGGGATTGGCGGGTAACTTGCCGCGCTCGTAAGGGTCTAGGTTTTCATTGCACGGGCTATCCACACGACAGGGAACGTCGGGTTTCATTTGCGGCTCAAATGAAACCCGGGGCTCCAAGATTATCCACCATTCTGTGTTGCTTCTGTGATGTTGCTTTATATCATGCCTGGGACAATTGATATATATATTTATATATATACTAGTAGATGTTGTATATGTTTTGCACCCGCGCCAGTCCAGTCCCCACTCTGTCGTTAGTTAAGTAACCTAACGAGTGATGACAGGACCCAGTGGCGAATGCGGATGGCATATACGTACATCATATTTTCGTTCTTTTCTGGTGTGATAAATTGATGGGACTGCGTTGATTTTGATCAACGCAAGGATAAAACAAACCTATATATGATGTTGTTGGAACCAAGTTTTTAAAAATAGACATTACAGACGTTTTCTTTTCCTTTGCACAGTGGTATTCGATTGGGAATATCCTGCAACTCATTCGACGAGGCAAGGGCCGAGATCCTTTCATCGGGAGTGATCCTTGGGCAGAAGTTTGCGTTAACGGAATAACTTTACTATAGTCAATTCTTTTTCTTTGCATCGTGGTATTCAGTTTGGAATATCCTGCACCTCATTCGACGAGGAAAGAGCCGAGATCCGTTCACCGGGAGTGACTTTTTTAGCAAGAGTTTTCGCCACTATATATTTGTAAAACCACTTGGATTCCTTCAATGATATCAAGTCCATTACGTTAAAGGTTTTTCGCCAAAAACCAGCCGTAGCCCTTCATCATTTATTTCATGTAGTACCTAGTATTCGTGCTGTGTTTGTTGGCCTTTGTCAAGGCGTAGTGTACAGTAGCTGGATATTGCATGTTTGTTGCATAGTGTTGCAATTATCTAGGACAGTCGTATAACCTTGTTGGCCTTTGTCAAAGATTAGTACAGGTGGGTCTAGATTAATCTTGGATAATGACGGGTTGAACTTGACTTGTGGTTTATGATTTGTTGGCCTTTGTCAAGGTCATGAACCACTTGGGGTAAAAATCACATCGGGAGTTTCAAACATACAGGAAACTTGTCAGGCTTGCGCATACCTTCTGGAGTGTGATAACTTGAGTGGCTTCCATCAAGTTATCATGCGATAATAGTTGGATCCTGATTCCCACTGATGAGTAGGATTACTCCTCGGGTGATTTTATATTATCCCGACTAATTCTCCTTTTTAGTTTGGAGGAGAATTCGAGGAAGCAGTGGGAGCCATTCTGATTAGATAAAGTGATTAACCATTCTGATCTAGATTAGAGTGCACGCTGAGTGTTTTTTTTCTCTCTCTCTTTGGCAGCGACCATTGCCCGACCCTAAACTAAAACTCATGAACCAAGATAACCGAACCTTCTTAAAACACTTTGGCTTTTGGAATGTCACGGTGTCGCATATATCATTACCCCCTCTATATCACCTTTGCTTTTCTCCAGAACACCCCGTATCACTACGAAGATCCGCACTTATTGGATAATCCATCCTATAGTTACATACGAACACGAAGGAACTTGTTCCAGATTCGAGAATGGATTATGGTTCTGGAGAGATTGAATAGGATTATTCGGTTTTCTTTTCCCTTTACCTTCTCTCAGGTTGTGAGGGCTCCTAGGATTAGGAGAGGGTATACTTATTGTGCTTATTGGATAGTCTTCTTCCAAACCTTAGGCTGTTGCTGAAAGGTAGGGAAGGAAGAAAACCAATTAGCCTAAAGGTGGTATACAGAAGGTAATAAGTAAAGACATATAAAGGGATTAGAATAACGGCAAAGAAAATTGCAACTGCTATCATTCACGACAAAACCGTGTATACCCCTGCCACTCCCACATCCACTTTGGATTTCTCCAGAACACTTCGTATCACTATGAACGTCCATAATGCTTAGACATGCCATCATATAGTTACATACGAACTCGAAGGAATTCGTTCCAGATTCGATGATGGTTTCCGGTTCAGGAGAAATAGAATAGGATTATTCAGATGTCTTTTCCCTTTACCTTCTCTCAGGATACGAGGGCTCCTAGGAATAGGAAGGTACTGTAGGATTGCTTGGCACGACAACAAGGTTTCGGGAGGTATCGTCCATTCCATTTTCAAAAATTTGCCGTACAAAATAATCCTAACCCTAGAATCTTAACTAAAGATTTAGACAATACAATGTGTAAACTACTTTATAACTAAGTGAACTAGGAATACAACCTTTATAGACTGGTCCTTCACTTCAATAGCTCCTTGTAGTAGTCCCTTCGCTCCAAGTAGTGATCTTGCAGACTCTTGAACGGCTCCACAAGAAGAAAGCAACGGGCTTGCACGAAGTCTTCGAGGCCGAAGATGATCTACGTTGAGGAGTCACCGACCCAAGCTACCTCTTCACTAATGTGGGATTAGTGAAGCTAACACCCTATACTAAAGTGCTAATCTAGTAGAGGATGATGAAGTAGGATTTTTGCTCACTTTAGAATTACTTTTCTCACTTATTTTAAGCTCCTCTCAAAAACCTAGAGAGCTCTCTCTTGAGCTTGAGGAAGAAGAAGAAAATAATAGATGAGAGAGTGAATGGCAACCATGGGTGAGAAAATATCTAATATATCTCATGTAGAGACTTAACCATGAGTTTAGATAATGGTTGGGTTAAAAATATCTAGTATAAGACAAAACTAGTGGACTAGTCAATGGATCTCCAAGCTTCTCAAAGCTTCATGCCATGTGACCATTATCCAACTGATAATTGATTTACACTAAATAAATAAACCCTTCATTATCATTAGTATGGTGTAAGTCTCATACACCCATGTTGCATGTATCATCAACCATGACACATGAAGAAAACACAATTAATATATATCACATATATTTTAAGTGTGCACATGTGAGAAAAAGAAATGCTTAAGTGAGCTATAATTAGTTAATGTAAATAAATATATCAAATATATAATTATACATTAAATCATTAAATCAACACTTGATTTAATAATCCGATTATATCTCATATGACCGACTAATATTATTTGTATCAACTTATCAAATCAACACTTGATTCGATAACCCGGCTACTTCACATATAACCGACCGATACAGTATCGACTTATCGAATCAACATTTTATTCGATAACCCGGCTATATCATATATAACCGATCAATACCTTATACCGCGAGAATAGAATACGGTATCACATACTCGCATTAATCTCGGTCCCGCACATAGCACATATGTGCTCCTACTTCGTTTTGCCTGAGCCAGTGAAAGCTCTATGTAGGACTTTAAAGACTCGTCAATACGCCGGTAGTAGGTGATGATCACATCAAGCACCCACAAGCCGTCAGCGGTACTAGATGGACGTAACGGCTACCCAGGTATTGAACGATCAGAAGATCAGCAAGCAAGCCCGCTCTAACTCCTGCAAAAGCCTGTCAGTAACACTACCGTACAGTCCGGTCTTTTCGTCTGATATGTCGCATATCTAGTATAGGGGTTGCAAACGTCAGACCCCAATAACCGATAAGTCGTGCCGATGTGAGGCTCATAACGGGTCAAGAAACTACTGATAACACTTATCAGTAAATCTCCGTAGCAGCCCTGGCCAGGGACTTATCGTTAAGGCCAATCGAGCACAGCGCAACATCAACCTCCAATACCGGGAGAGACGAATCCCCTCCTATCACTCATTGCCTCCATGTGATTCGGGATTGTACCTAAAATCCACCGTTTTGCATGTTCTCATGAACGTGGTAAGGTGAAAATCAAAGCACGGTGGGAATCACACAAGACTCTATAACGATCTCGGGTCTACAGACTAACCTGTACCAGTGTCACCAAAGAACTGCAATCTGACGATAGGTATAATACCAACTAGGGGTTCTCGGCGAGTCCGTTCAGTGTACCCAGTCTCCACTGAGCACCCGTATACCATCTTTGATGTCAAACACCAAAGGATGTGGGATCATCCATCACCCATCATATGGGTTAAGATGCGTATACGCTAGTCTACTCTGAAATATCGATGCTCTGTCTCGATACACCCTCGACTAGGAACAATTTTAGGGTGTACTTGTGGAGTACCTTTGGCCTCCACTAGTATGATCTCCATCATAGTCCTGGTAGTCAAGTACACATCCTAAGGGCTTTATCAACATGTGAGAGCAAGACAATATCACATATACAAGTCAAAATGTTAAGACAAAGAGCCACTAGATAGCATACTATCATGTCGAGCAAGAAAGTCCTCTCTATATATATCCAAGCATCCACTATAATATACATCACATGTACAATAATGGCCTCTAGGGCATACATATAACTAACAATCTCCTACTTGCACTAAGGCCAGTTGTTGTAGTATCTCATACCCAATATCCTGAAGAGTCTCTCAAATTATATCTGGGTAATGGCCTTAGTGAGTAGATCCGCCGTGCTGTCCTTCTTATTAACTCTCCTGATCTCGATCTCCCGGCGATCAACTATCTCCCGGATCAGGTGATACCGCCTCAGAATGTGCTTGGATCGCTGATGGGACCTGGGTTCCTTAGACAAAGCCACTGCTCCATTGTTATCACAATACAAAGGTATTGGATGCACAATGGATGGAACCACTCCAAGTTCAGTTATGAACTTCTTCATCCAGATAGCCTCTTTGGCAGCATCGTTGGCAGCGATGTATTCAGCCTCCATTGTCGAGTCTGCAACGATTTCCTGTTTGGAACTCTTCCAACAAACCGCCCCTCCATTGAGGGTAAAGACAAATCCCGAGACCGACTTAGAGTCGTCCTTATCACTCTGGAAGCTCGAATCGTTAAAGGACTCCACTTGGAGTTCTCCGTTACCATACACCAAGAACATCTCTTTAGTCCTTCTCAAGTACTTAAGAATGTTCTTCACAGCTGTCCAGTGACTCTCTCCTAGATCTTCTTGATACCCACTCACTACACTTAGTGAGTATGCTACATCGGGTCTGGTACATAACATCGCATACATGATAGAGCCTACTGCCGAAGCATAGGGTATCCCTTGCATGCGAGCTCTCTCCAAATTAGTCTTGGGAGACATCTCTTTGGAGAGAGTGAGTCCAGTGATCGTGGATAAATTCCCATGTTTGGATTCTTCCATAAGCTCTTTAGTATGGTGTCAATGTACCTGGATTGGGACAATCCCAGTGTCCGTTTAGATCTATCTCTATAGATCTTAATTCCCAAGATGTATGAGGCATCACCTAGATCTTTCATTATAAATCTATGTGATAAGAAGAGCTTGACCGAGTGCAGCATAGGAACATCATTTCCTATCAAGAGTATATCATCCACGTACAATATGAGGAAGATAACCTTACTCTCTGCCACCTTCTTGTATATACAAGGTTCATCTACATTTTTGATGAAGTCAAACTCTTTGACTACAACATCAAAACAGATGTTCCAACTCCGTGATGCCTGTTTTAACCCATAAATAGATTTAAGCAGCTTGCACACCTTCCCACTGCTCCCACTTTCAACGAAGCCCTCTGGCTGAGTCATGTACACGCACTCTTCTAAATCATCATTTAGTAAGGCGGTCTTAACATCCATTTACCAGATTTCGTAGTCATGGTATGCAGCGATAGCAAGCAGGATCCGGATGGACTTAAGCATAGCCACTGGAGAAAAGGTTTCATTATAGTCCACACTTGGTCGTTGACGAAACCTTTTGCAACAAGTCTAGCTTTGAAAGCCTCAACTTTTCCATCTACACCAAGTTTCTTCTTAAAGATCCATTTGCTCCCAATGTGTTTTACTCCTTCAGGAGCAACTTCCAAAGTCCATACTTTGTTGGTGTACATGGATTCCATCTCAGATTGCATTGCATCCAGCCATTTCACAGAGTCCCCACTTGTGATGGTCTGCTCGAAGCTAGTTGGGTCATCATCTACCATGATGAAATCCTCGCTCCCACCGTCTACGAGAAAACCGTAGTATCTCTCAGGTGGATGAGGAACCCTACTAGATCGGCGGAGAGGCTAAGGTTCGTTGGGAGCTATCGAATTCTCTGGTTCTACCAAATCTTCTGTCGTAGTTTGTATCGCTGGAACTTCTTCCAGTTCTACTTTCTCGCCACTATTTTCCTTTGCAAGAAATTCCTTTTTCTAAAAAGGTGACATATCGAGAAACAAACACCTTTTGTTCTTCGGTGTGGTAGAAGATATACCCTCATGAATGTTTGGGATATCCAATAAACTTACACAGAAAAGACCTTGCCTCGAGCTTGTCCGGATTTTGTGTTTTCACATACGCCGGACAACTCCATATCCTAACATAATTAAGATATGGTCTCTTCCCTTTCCATATCTCATATGGAGTGGTTGGCACAGATTTGGTGGAAACCATATTCAATATGTTTGCAGCTGTATCCAATGCATAACCCCAAAAGAAAACTGGTAACTCGGCAGTGCTTATCATAGAGCGCACCATATCTAATAGGGTGTGATTCTTCCATTCCGATACACCGTTGTGCTGTGGTATATACGGAGGAGTAAGCTGAGAGAGAATCCCATTCTCTTTTAGATAGTTACGGAATTCCGTGCTAAAGTATTCACCTCCCTGATCAGATCGTAAGATTTTAATACTTTTACGCGTTTGGTTCTCAACTTAATGCTTATATTCTTTGAATTTCTCAAAAACTTCAGACTTGTGTTTCAATAGGAACACATGTCCGTATCTTGAGAGATCGTCAGTGAATGTAATGAAGTATGAGGAACCATTCCTGGCATGTGTAGATTTAGGACCGCATACATCACTATGTATTAGTCTCAAGAGTTCCGTAACTCTTTCTCCGTGTCCTGTAAACGGAGTTTTGGTCTTCTTTCCTTTGAGACATGACTGGCAAGTTTCATAAGATGATAATTCGAATGGATTCAAATATCCATTCTTATGTAACTTAGCTAGTCGTGTCGCATTGATATGACCTACTCTACAATACCATAAGAAGGATTCGTTCATTTCTGAACTCTTCCTCTTGTGTGTGTTTTGTACATTAAGAACTGTGGTTTGATTTAGAATGTATATGCCATTATTTAACGAGCCTGATCCAATCAACTTTTGATGCAGGAAGATGTTCATAATATTATCCTGTACTGCAAAATTATATCCTTCTTTACTTAATAAAGAAACTAATATAAGATTGCATATCAGGATCGGTATATAATAGCATTCGTTCAGAATCAATGTATTACCATTTGGTAATACAAGGTGATATTCGCCAACTGCTTTGGCTGCAACATTTGCACCATTCCCTACTAGTACGGAATGATCACCAACTCCCAGTTCTCTACCTTTCCTTAGCCCATGTAACATATTACATATGTGGGATCCTGATCAAGTATCTAATACCCAGGACGTAAAGTGTATTGAGAAACAGTTCTGGATGACTAACACACCCGAAGAAGATGCATCAACATGCTCATTCTTCGTTTGGATAGCATAGGAAACCGGATATTTTCCTATTTCCTGCTCGGACTTATAACAATTATAAGTTGGAGCGGAACCAACGTTCCCCTGCTCAGCATAACAAGCGGGTTCGGTCAATACATCCATATTATTATCTTGATTAAGGCCTGACATGGTCGCTACTTGGAGAGAGAGAGAGAGAGAAGAAAACACTTAGCGTATGCTCTTGCAAAGATCAGATTGGTTACTTATCTTATCAAATTGATGTCTCCCACTGCTATTATCAAATTTTCTTTCAAACCTTAAAAAGAAAATTTATCCAGGATTAATTGCATTCTACAACTTCGCTAACTGTTCAGCCAGGCCAGTGTCGGTACTTCTGAGGGATGTTCCCCGTTCTTTCGCACGGACCTAATTAAAATAAACCTCATTTTCCCAGAGGCATGGCCCTGTTGACACCTTTCTAGACACCTAATGAGTTAGCTAATTGTATAGTGCAAAACTCTCCTGGGAGCAACTTTTGCTCACAGTGGGATCGGGATCCTACTATCACATAGAAGGTATGCAATCTCATTACAAATTTCAACACTTGAAATTCCCGATAATATTTTTGCCCCTAGCGTCCTATGACCTTGACGCGGGCCAATAAACCATAGTCCGCTAGTCAAGTTCAGCCCGTACATTTCTTGATTGAATTAAACCCACCCGCACGACCCTTGACGCAGACCAACAAAGTCACACGACTACCCTAATCCAATCTCATCTCATGTCGCAGATAAGCACTAGTTAGCTACCGCACACTACGCCTTGACACAGGCCAACAAACGTAGCACGAATACTAAGTAATACTTATCTGAAATGACGGAGGGCTACGCATGTTTTTAAGAAAACCATGAGCATAATGAACTTGATATCGTTGTAGAATCAAGTGATTTTTGAAAAGGAGTGTTTTTTAGGCTTTTTACTCGTCTTGCTAAAGAGGTCACTCCCGGTGAAGCTATGCAAAGCAAGAACTAAAAGAAGCAATCAAAAGACAAAATCGAGTGGATTGTAGCATCTGCTGGTTTCGCTAAAGAGGTCACTCCAGGTGAAGGGATCTCGGCTCTTTCCTCATCGAATGAGGTGCTGGATTTCTACAAGGAATACCGCTATGCAAAGCAAAAACTAGAGCTACCCTTTTTGAAAATATGATTCTACAACATCTTTTAGGTTTCTTTTCTTTTCATTAATCTCATTAATGAATTCCCATCATTTATGCTTCCTAAGCATCACAGAAGAAACGAAAATACAACGTACGCTTATGCCATCCGCATTCGCCACAGTGTCCCGTTATGTACCGTTAGGTTGCTTAACTAACGGCACAGCGGGGCGGGACTAGCGCGGGTGTAAAACATAAGCAACATTTATTATATATCATATATACAATAATAAAGCATTCGTCTCACGCATATAAAGTGATCACATCACAGAATATCGGCAGTAGAAGATAACATATGAAATATTGGATATACTAGGAATTCCGTGTTTTATTCTAAGCCAGTATAAAACACAGATTCCACAGTCTCGATGAATAGCCAAACCCACATCCCTAGACCCATACAAGAGCGGCAAGCAACCCTACCAATTCTAGAGTTAGGAGACCCGGACTCGACTCCTCGAGATGGTCTCCCACTGGGCTCTAGAACCCGGTTGCTTGTGCCCCCACCTTGGGTCTATCCTAATGCGGAAAAGTAAATAATATACAACAATGGTGACATCATCCTCAAACCGGAAGTGCCCCAATAAAAGAATATTACATACAATGAATTTTACATGAATGAAAATAAAAACTCTCGTCTCACATAAAACCACCGGCTATTCAAAACACGACTATCCAATATAACATATCACAACAGCACATAACATCGCATGTCATCAACGTAAGTAAATATGCGCATCACAATTGTCGTTGACTTATAGCAACGAAAACGGTGATACCCCACATATTACACTTACGGTCACAGAAAAGAAAATACTAAACTACAATATTTGGAATCCACAATCACCTTAGACATCATAAACCCAAAATATCACATACTTTGGATTTCATGCCTAACTATATGAATTCCACATATTGTATCACATTCCAGAAAAAACTAGACGGCGTTAAACATTCTAATCGAATCAACACCAAAATTTCCCAAAAAGCTCAACACTTGAGCGCAGTTTAAAAATACTCATCATATACCACAGTACCAATGGACCAACCGTAGAAGGGTCAACCCTTGCCTCACCTATGGCGCCGCGGAACTACCGCAAACCCTAGGGTTTGGCGGCGGTTCTTATGGTCATAGAATCGAGTTAGGGTTTTATTCTTTTAAAGGGTCCACCGCATTACTTGCATGATATTTGAACGTTCTTTAACTCGGAAAAAATTCAACTCTTGGAAAATTTTCCGTCGAGGGTTAAAGTGGGTATTTGATATCCGTTCGAATTTCTTAACACCGCCAAGATAACCCGAATACATGTTAGAATTACGACTACGAAACACTCCGAATTGCCTTTGCAGAAAGTTAACATCACATGCAAATTTAGCAAAAACAAACAACACCTGAAACTCCAAAACCCAGTGACCAGAACACCAAAAAAATACGAACTCCAGAACACTTCTTCAGGCCGGCCAGATCGGTTTTTAAGGGTGTGTGCTCGGGTTAAATCCAGCCAAATGAGCTTGTATTTGTTCAAAGTTCATGTTACATCTCATATAACATTCTGCAGTTATTTAAAAAAAATTCGACGACTTTAAAAAAAGACAGAAATTGGGTTTTTAGTTTTGAGTGTTTCGGAGTTGTTTCGGTTTCGTAATTCTACAAACATCGTCTAAATCTTTAGCTTGGCTCTGATACCACTGTAGGATTGCTTAGCACGACAACAAGGTTTCGGGAGGTATCGTCCATGCCATTTTCAAAAATTTGCCGTACAAAACAATGCTAACCCTAGAATCTTAACTAAAGATTTAGACAATACAATGTGTAAACTACTTCACAACTAAGTGAACTAGGAATACAATCTTTATAGACCGGTCCTTCACTTCAATAGCTCCTTGTAGTAGTCCCTTCGCTCCAAGTAGTGATCTTGCGGACTCTTGAACGGCTCCACAAGAAGAAAGCAACGAGCTTGCACGAAGTCTTTGAGGCCGAAGATGATCTACGTTGAGGAGTCACCGACCCAAGCTACCTCTTCACTAATGTGGGATTAGTGAAGCTAACACCCTATACTAAAGTGCTAATCTAGTATAGGATGATGAAGTAGGATTTTTGCTCACTTTAGAATTACTTTTCTCACTTATTTTAAGCTCCTCTCAAAAACCTAGAGAGCTCTCTCTTGAGCTTGAGGAAGAAGAAGAAAATAATGGATGAGAGAGTGAATGGCAACCATTGGTGAGAAAATATCTAATATATCTCATGTAGAGACTTAACCATGAGTTTAAATAATGGTTGGGTTAACAAATATCTGGTATAAGATAAAACTAGTGGACTAGTCAATGGATCTCCAAGCTTCTCAAAGCTTCATACCATGTGACCATTATCCAACTAATAATTGATTTAAACTAAATAAATAAACCCTTCATTGTCATTAGTATGGTGTAAGTCTCATACACCCATGTTGCATGTATCATCAACCATGACACATGAAGAAAACACAATTAATATATATCACATATATATTAAGTGTGCATATGTGAGAAAAAGAAATGCTTAAGTGAGCTAATATTAGTTAATGTAAATTAATATATCAAATATATAATTATACATTAAATCATTAAATCAACACTTGATTTAATAATCCGGTTATATCTCATATGACCGACTAATATTATTTGTATCAACTTATCGAATCAACACTTGATTCGATAACCCGGCTATATCACAAATAACCGACCGATACAGTATCGACTTATCGAATCAACATTTGATTCGATAGCCCAGCTATATCACATATAACCGATCGATACCTTATATCGCAAGAATAGAATACGGTATCACATACTCGTATTAATCTCGGTCCCGCACATATCGCATATGTGCTCCTATTTCGTTTTGCCTGAGCCAGTGAAACCTCTATGTAGGACTCTAAAGACCCGTCAATACGCCGGCAGTAGGTGATGATCAGATTAAGCATCCACAAGCCGTCAGCGGTACTACCTGGACGTAATGGCTACCCGGGTATTGAACGATCAGAAGATCAGCAAGCAAGCCCGCTCTAACTCCTGCAAAAGCCTGTCAGTAACACTACCGTACAGTCCGGTCTTTTCGTCTGATATGTTGTATATCTACTATAGGGGTGGTAAACGTTAGAATCCAATAACCGATAAGTCGTGCCGATGTGAGGCTCATAACGGGTCGAGAAACTACTGATAACACTTATCAAGAAATCTCCGTAGCAGCCCTGGCCAGGGACTTATCGTTATGGCCAATCGAGCACAACGCAACATCAACGCCCAATACCAGGAGAGACGAATCCCTTCCTATCACTCATTGCCTCCATATGATTCGGGACTGTACCCAAAAGCCACCGTTTTGCACGTTCTCATGAATGTGGTAAGGTGTAAATCAAAGCACAGTAGGAATCAACAAGACTCTATGACGATGTCGGGTCTACAGACTAATCTTTACCAGTGTTACCAGAGAACTGCTATCTGACGATAGGTATAATACGAGTTCTCGGTGAGTCCGTTCAGTGTACCCAGTCTCCACTGAGCACCCGTATACCATCTTTGATGTTAAACACCAATGGATGTGGGATCATCCATCGCCCATCATATGGGTCAAGATGCGTATACGCTAGTATACTCTGGAATATCGATGCCCTGTCTCGATACACCCTCGACTAGGAACAATTTTAGGGTGTACTTGTGGACTACCCTTGGCCTCTACTAGTATGATCTCCATCATAGTCCTGGTAGTCAAGTACACATCCTAAGGGCTTTATCAACATGTGAGAGCAAGACAGTATCACATATACAAGTCAACATGTTAAGACAAAGAGCAACCAGATAGCATACTATCATGTCGAGCAAGAAAGTCCTCTCTATATATATCCAAGCATCCACTATAATATACATCACATGTACAATAATGGCCTCTAGGGCATACATATAACTAACAAGTACACCTATTACGCTTATTGGATAGTCTTCTTCTAAGCCATAGGCTGGAGCCGAAAGGTAGGGAAGGAAGAAAACCAATTAGCCTAAAAGTGGTGTACAGAAGGTAATAAGTAAAGACATATAAAGGGATTGGAGTGAGGGCATGGAACTATACGGTTACAGTAATGAATCAGGATAGTGGAAGAGGCGTTACTATGAATACCTGGTTACACCTTTCGAAACATTTTAATGTTTCAGTTTCATTGTGCGATATTAATTGAAAACTGTTTTCCCAATTGGAATCTAACTCCAGGGTATGTATTTACCAGATCAGTTTCTCACATCTGTATGTTATTACAGATGGTGAGTGGGAGTAAGATATTGGGAATTAGGTGATTAGATCCTTTGTATATCGGAATTCGTTTTAATTGGTGATATTTGAGGAAATCACCTGGGTTTCTCCTGACGGTGAATATTTGGTTTTGAATATCCGTAGTTATGCACCAGTTTCAAACTGATATATCTGTACGTTTATTTTATAAAGTGAGATATAAATTTTTTTAAATTATGTTTGTGGCATTTACCTATATCAGTTGATGGTTAGGTAAGGTGCATTCAACAGCGGTGTAATTCATTTTTAACCATGGTATAGTTTTCAACCTACGATGCACAAGGTTTGAGTTATTAAACTCAGTCGGCTTATACAAAGTATTGTATGTTGTCTAGTGTCCATTAAGACAAAGGGGTTGGTACTCGTACTATATTCTGTTTACTCATAACTTCTCCAATTCTAGACAAGTATTTCGTTGAAATGCAAGGTCCAAATATTGAGAAATTATAGGTATAAGAATAAAGTAGAGAACCATTTATTGGAAGTATCAGGATTCTTCGAGATAGTCGAAGATGTAGATACTTGTGTTTGGTATTTCATTGATAGTAATGGATTTGAGAACTTTCTTCTCTTTCAGGTTACTCAAATATGGATGCACTCCTAGATGAGTAATGTTCATTGGCCTCTTTCCATTTGGTTGATATGCACTGGAGACAGCTGCATGATTTTGAATCTGGTTCCAATTAAATTAGTGCTTTTGTTTATATATTGGATATATATAGAATCAATTTATATCTTAACGATGTTAAGGTATAGCGAGTTGTCCGACTGATACTTAAAACCAGAATCCGGATAAACTCGAGGCACGCTTCAGTAATGGCAGTTTGTGGATTATCCCGGACTTTGACGAGGGTTAACTTTCTACCATCAGGAAGATCAATAGTGATATTGTTCATGACTCGCCACAGCTTTAGCAAAATGGACTTTTTCAGAAAACAGTAGTGGGACTATGGTAGAACTAGAAGTGATTTCAGAACCACAAACGATTACTGAAAATTTAATAGAACCTAAACATTCAATCGGGTTTGACATTCCATTAGCTATTCCGCTGATTTGGTGGGTAACCTCAGGCACCCGAGAGGTACTTCGGTCTTCTCAGAGACGGTGATAGGGAGGTTCTTGTTTACCCAGACTTCCTATTGCTGTTGTTCTAGACTACGAGACCCGGCAGGAGGATGAGTATAGCATCGTTTTAAACTAGCTTTAGAAGTGCACGTGTATATGACTCTGCCAAAGGGTTGTTGTAGTCAGTAGGAGCATCGGAAGCATAGAGGGCAAGTAGCTTATGTCTATTTATAGACTAAAGCAGGTATAACGGAAATAAATAATCTATTTTTGATGTGACAGTCATAGGTTTTGATTTCATCAGAATAGGAGATGGATCTGGTAAGCAGGTAATAGGGAGTGTTGTCCTGGTATTTGGATGACTTACTCTTGATAGGAAGAGATCTTCCTATACTACGATCGGTTATACAATGGTTGTCACAAGGTTTTTCTCCACACAGGATATGGAAAAAATATCAGGTTTTCTGGTCACTCGATCTATGGTTTTAGATCTAGATTTGGGAAATTTCCCAATTTGGGTGCTTTGATACTATTCTAAAGGTGTTTTAGAATGGACGACTCCTGGCATGGTGGTGTACCTGCAAGTGATGGAGTCACCCTCTCTAAAAGATGTCTTACAGACTAAAGGGGAGAGGGATTTGCATGATTGGCATATCACTTGCTTAGGCAATTGAGTCAATCATGTGATGTCAAGTACTACACCAGATATTGCTTTTGCACTGGCTGCAAGAAGCTTATATTAATATAATCCTGGAGAAACATTAGGAAGCAGTTATGAACATAAGTGGATGTTCTTTGGATATGGTAATGGCAGCCTCCTTCAGGAGACGGTTATCATTTCAGGCTTCTACGGTGACCTGGATGACAGAGTGACTGTTAGAGTTTTATTTTTTCCTCTTTTGAGGGACAGTATGTTGGACAGGTGGTCCAAGCGGATACTATGGAAGGCATGGCGCAGGATACAGATTAAATTCAGTGGATGATACAGTTTAAGAAGTTTGCTGGATTTGGAGTTCATTTGTGAACTGGGTCCCATCAGATATCCAAACAAATTCTAAGACGGGTATTGCTCATTTTGGGAGATAGTCTTTCTCCGCGAAGTTGAGATATAGAGAGATACAGAAAGAAACATTGGAGCGGATCCACTCACTTATGCTATTTCTCGAACATAATAGTTTCATAAACGAGCTTTGCGAAACTGATTAGTAGAGAAGTTGGGTGTTCGGTATCACACGAGCTGTGAGTATGCGACACCACAATAATTGGCCTTAAGTGTAAGTGGGAAATTGTTGGCAATAGTGCCCTCGAGACAATTATCTTAGTCGCAGACAGGTGATTATGATGATTGAGGGAGGACCTATACCGGTAGAACAGTCTTACTCGAGATGATAGTATGCTATCTGGTTGGTCTTTATCATCACTATTGCATGTTGATAGAGCCTATAGCATTCTTGCATGACTACCAGCATTATGATGGAGATCATATATGTGGGAGCTGGGGGTCTATAAGCAAATCCTTAAATGTCCCTAGTCATGGGAGTTTCGAGACTGGGCATCGATACTCCAGTGTAGACAAGTGTATACTGATCAGGACCCCGACAAGGGGCGGTGGCTAGGTCTCACAAGCCATTGGTGTTAGTTTGTTCACCTAAGATAGTATACAGGTGCTCATTGGGTTATGAGTACACTGGACGGACTAGCAGGGAACCTGCTAGTTGATATTATACCTATTGTCAGATAGCAGTTCCCAGGTGACATGTGTACAGGTTAGTCTGTCGACCTGAAATCGTCATTTGTCTCATGTGAGTTCCCACTGTGCTTTGATTACTACCCTACCATGACTCAAAGAAGTCGTGCAAACAGGTTTTAGTTGGGTACAGTCCTGCGCCACATGGAGGCAGTGAGCTGATCGTCGGGGATCCGTCTCTCCCGGTATTGGGGGTTGATGTCGCGTTGTGCACGGATGACCATCACCAGAAATCCTCAGCCGGGGTGGACAGGAATTATCGATCTAGGATCGATAGTTTCTCAGGTGGTGATGCGTTTCATACCGACACTAAATGTCATGTTTCTAAGGGTCTGACTTCATCCAACCCCTAGACTCGATATGCGATACTCTTAGACAAATAGACCGGACTGTACGGATATTGTTACTGTCAAGCTCAGTAGGGGTTCAGGATGAGTTTGCTCGTCGGCTTCCCTTTCACTCAATACATGGGTAGCCGTTATGTAGAGCTAGTGCCGCTGACGTGCTTGTAGTTAAACCCACTGCCAGCGTATTGACGAGTCCCACACAGAGGGTTTTCACAGTTCAGGATATATAGTGTAGATGATTTATGTTGGTACATACAGGTGTCCTATTGAATATGTGTACAGGCTACACAGACTTTAATCAGACAGTTGATAATACTAGCGGTTTAGGATTTAGCCGGATTATTAAATCAGGTTTTGATTTAATAATTTATATATATATTCTAGTATTATTGTTCACTATTCATTTTCTCTCTTGGCTATTCGTATTTTTGTACGAATACGCGTATATGTATTTCGATACGTATATACCAGGTTGTATTCCGTATTTATAAGGAATTGTTTCTAGAAGATTGGACACCTCATTTGTATGATTTTCCCTTTTAGAAAATCATTTCTTTTACAAATGAGGTGGAGGGTGAGTTGGCATGAGCATGGGTGATGGCATGTAGAGAGGTATGGTTTGCATTTGTTTATTTGTAAAATGAGGAGATATTTTTTATGTGCATGATTGAGAGAGAGGGAGGCAGCCATCATTCTTGACATGGCTTGCTCATTCTTTTCTTGACTTGCTTCATCGCTCTCTCATTCTCCCTCTCACTTGGAGTTTTAGCCACTTTCTTTAGTTGCTCATGCCACATGGTTTCCTCACCTCCTCTTGATCTTCTTGAGTTGCTCCTTGAGCATTTGTGTTGAGAGAAAAATTATAGTGACACATTACTACACCTTCACTCTCTATTGCTAGCAACCTTGGAGCATCGGTTGTTTCGCTTTGTGAGGCTGAAACTTGCCGTTTCCCTCAGGTGGATCATCGTAGATGGAGGAAGACCGGCGACCAAATTTGATCCGCGACCACTAGGAGCTTGGGATGATGGTTGAAGACCGAAGGACACGGATCAACTTGGTATAACCATCTAACTTCTAGTTTTACATATTGCTAGTATAAGGTTTAGTGTAGATCCGGGCATCGGGTCATGGTAGCGCCAGTTTAGAAAAAAAAATTTCCGCATTTGGCCACGGTTTGATGGCCGGGGCGCTGCCGTAACCCAACAAAACCTTAAGAGGAGAACTGACAATCCTCATTGATTCAAGACCCCAGAGTCTACTTAAAAAAGAGTTTTTTTCTAGATCTCTAAGTGATCAGTTCAAGGAAAGAGCAAAGTTCTGTTGATGGATTTAAAATCCAATGCAAGAACAAAAAGGGTTTCCTAAGAGATGAATTTTGTTCATAATTCTGACCAAGAAGAGTTTTTGCAGAGTTTAACTCTGAAGTTCTATGGGCAGAGAGCTAAGCTCTGAAAAAAGAATTAAATTTTCAAGAAAAGAGTTAAGGATGAAGATGAAGAAACAATGGTCATCTCAAGAGCCAAAGACCCCATTTATAAGACGTTATGAGAAGCGGTTCAGCCTCCCATTCCCATAGGCAATTCAATGTTGATAAAGATGGACAGCGTTGCACTCACATGTAAGCCACGTGAGAATAACGTTAAGGGGCATTCGTTCCCTCATAAAAAAAGGAAAAAGGGGAGAAAATTCCCCACAACTCAAGTCTTACGTATTAAACACGTAAGCGCCTATATGCAAAGCATAGAGGTGCTGCAATCAAACAAATGGGCTAAATGAGCCTCACGTGTTTAACACGTGAGCGCCTATATGCAAAGTATATAGGCGCTGCAATCAAACAACTAATAGGTTATATAAGCCTCACGTGTTAAACACATGAGCGCCTATATGCAAAGCATATAAGCACTGCAATCAAAAAACTAATAGGCTAAACAAGCCTCACGTGTTAAACACGTGAGCACCTATATGCAAAGCATATAAGCGCCGCAATCAAACAACTAATAGGCTAAACAAGCCTCACGTGTTAAACACATGAGAACCTATATGCAAAGCATATAGGCGCTGCAGTCAAACAACTAATTGGCCAAATTGGCCTCAAGTGTTAAACACGTGAGCACCCATATACAAGGCATATGGGCGCCAAATCAGAGAAGCTAAATAAGCTTCACGTGTTAAACACGTGAGGGCACCTCCTTACGCAGAATTAAATTCTACTTGAGAAAGATCCTCTCTGTTAAACAAAGAACCGTTGGATCAAAAATCTAATGGTGATTAAGTATATAATTAAATTCTATTGGGAAGGATATTTTCTGTTAAAAAGAAAGTTGATGGATCAAAGATCCAATGCGATGGAAAATATTTCCCATATCCTTCTAAACAAAGAAAGAATGTGCTCTGTTAAATCGAGCACCCTTGGATAAAAAATCCAATGGTGATAAAAATATCACCGTTCAATAGAATTTTATTATATATGGGAGAATATTCCCTCAATCTTATTAAAACAAGAAAACATATTCTGTAAGACAGAAACATTTGGATCAAAGATCCAACGGTGGGTAAGATTCTCCAAAACAATTTTGAGTTCAATTAAATCAATTGGAATCTCTCAATGAGAGATTTTCTCAAAATTAATTAACAAACTTGCCTGCGCTATATAAAGGACCCGAGACTTCAAGTCTCAGATAGAAAATACCCCTTATAATCTTCTGCCAAAATACAGTGAGCTCTAAAAAAAGAAGAACAGAGAATTTAATTCTCAAAGAAGAAGACTTTTCTCCTAAAAAAAACCTAGGTAAAGAAACACAGAAATCAAAATATCTCTTTTTATCTATATATGAGTTTAACCCTTCTCATAGAACTTAGTTCTTCCTCTGTATCAGAGATCCTCAAGACAAGTCTCCTACAAATTGAGAATTTAATTCTCATCAGGAAGATCTTGTTTCTGAGAAACAAAGATTCAGAAAAGAGATAGGTTAAAAAGAAAGAAAAAGAAAAGAACACATGCTCTCGGAATTTAATTCTTCCAAAATTAAGGTTTAACCCTATATAAAGAAATTAGTTCTTATATATAAAAAAAAGGGAAGAGCCTAGTTCTCCAATTAAATGAAAAAATGATCCAAGATCTTCAAAACAGAAATCTTGATGATTATTAATGACAAAAATATCATTAACAGAGATTAACATCTCTATAAACAAGAACTTGGCGTCTCACGTGAAACACAGGTGAGCAAAATTAGTGCTCAGCACTATTATAGTGCCTCACGTGTGTCCCACGTGTGTGCCTAAAACAAACAAAAAAAGAGCTAAAACGCCTCACGTGCTGCCCACGTGAATGTCTCCTTTGTGTTGATTAGGCAGCCACCAAATAAAGCAGCCCAGCACCCCAAAAATAAAGCAGTCACATGAAATACACATGAAACACTCTTGGAAACCCAAAATCAGGCGCGTCACATGCTTCACACGTGAGCACCAGAGCTCTAGCCAAGTACTTAGCACATCTGTCTAAAAAAAGGGGTGAACAATCAAAACCCGAAATCAATGCTTAGCACTCACATGCTTTCCACGTGAGTACCACACAAAGTGCTTAGCACTCTATGTTCAGTCGAAATGACTAAGTTCTTCGCACTGATTGGGCAGTGCCCATATCTGTAACGTTTTGAAAGTCGTTTCGGTGAAATTTCGGAAAATCGGTAAAATAAGGGGGTTTTCCGTAAAAATTGAAAATATAAATATATTTTAATATAAAATTAAATATACATATTCTAGATATGTAATTGCTAGTATTTGGTGTTTATTGAGCCACTGGTAAAATTTCTAATTTTCTGAAAAATTTTCCGAAATTAATTATTTTAATATTATTTTAAGCTGTTAAAAATATATTAAATTAGCGATAAATACAAATTTGAATGGACTAATTATAAACTATAGAACCATGACAACTAAAATCTAGTTAGTAATATAAATTTTTAGTATTTTATTTCAAGTTCTAGTTGATTATAATCGAAGGAAATTAAAATTTAAATAAATTGAACTAAAACTTGCAATTTGGTTACTTGAGGGGGTCTTTTTGCATGAAATTTTCTTTGCAACCTCACACACAGTCTCACCCACTCATTTGGCCGGGCCCACCACCACCTTGGCAGCAGCCTACTTTCCCCTTCCATTTTGTCTTCATCTCATATGAAAGAAATGGTTTTAAAAGGGTTTTAATATATGTTGATTGGGTGGGGGTATTGTGGTAATTTGGGAGGGGGGGCTTTGACGTGGATTTTTTCACCACTCCCTCATACTTCTCCTCATCCCTCACCTGGCCGAAACCCCCATCTGCTGCAGCCCCTCTTGTTCCCCTAAATACCCCTTCTCATTTTGCCTCAAATTCATCTAAAAAATCCATTAAAAATCCACAATTTCTTAACAAAACCAAAGCTAATCCCTATGCTACCTCCTCTCACACCCATATTAGTTTAAAACAAGGAGAAAGATGGCATATTTGGAGGCTAGAGCAAGCTAGGGTTTGAACTTGAGAGGTATAACTCTAATCTAATTTTTTAGTTGTAGTTTAAATATGCTAATTTAGAATTTAAAGTGTGAAATTTGGTTAAAATTGCTTGTTTATAAAAAAATCAAGAGAAGGGTTGATTTTGGAAATAAGGATTGAAGCATTGTAAATGGGTTAATTGAGTGTTGTAGCTATCTAGTAGTGTGGATTGGGTGATTGTGCGATGTTGTGACCATTTTGTCACAAATCCGCGATGTTTGCGCCAATTTTCTATTTTCATGCCTACTAGGTTTTAGAAATTGAATTAAAATGTGGGATTAAAACCTTGTTAGGGTTTTTAGCACATCATTAAGTTTTCCATGAGTGGTTTAACTTTTTTAAAATATGCAAAACTTAGTTTAGTTGATGAATTGTGGATTGTTGCTTTAAAATTGTATAAGTTGCAAACTAGGTTTTTAGGGTTTAATTAAATTGGTAATATAAAATCTAAGTAATGGTTTCTATGGCATAATTAAGATATTATGTTATCATCTTGGTCACTAGAATTGTTAAAACATCAAGTTTTGTACTAAAACGGTAAATTTTGCTTTCTAGGTTTTCGGAAAAATAGCTTTTAAAGTGAGATTGGGGTTTTTGTGAATTTTAAACTATCTCATATTATAATTAGTGTTTGTGAGTGTGCAAATGGGCGCGTTTAGGTTCTTCTCGATTGTTTGACGTTTGTACATCGACATCGAGGGTGGTTTGTCTATTCTTACATGCATAGGCGATAAGTTTTGACCTATGCGTGATACGCGTGCCGATTTGGTTTTCGTATGCCGTTTCGATTTTGAATTGGGTTTTTTATGCGTTATGATACGTGGTGACATGTAGGTACCCTAGGTGGACTTCGAGACGACAAGAAAGCGCATGGCGACATCGGCACCGGCGAGCGCAGATCAGGTGAGTATATTTATATCTATGGGAGAAGTCGGGTGGATGGCGTATAGCACCCCCGCAAAGTTATGAGAAATGATGTGATGTGGTAATGATATACTTTTATATATTAATGTGAGATATGTACACCTAGTAAGAAAAGCCTTAGGAGCTTATGGATTAGTGTTAGCGAGGAACGGAGGAAGGTTTTGGTTGGTTTCTAAATCGCAACCCTAAAGTAAGGAATTGCATACACGCACCCCCACACACTTGCTTGCATTTTAGTACTTGTGCGTAAATGGGATATGTATATATTTATATACACATAGGTATGGGACTATATATATATATATATATATATAGAGAGAGAGAGAGAGAGATACTTATACCTATACATGGATAATAAGGATAATGGATGATAGTTGGGGATGAGTCGATGAGTTTGGGCTTGATACCACGAGATCGGTGATATGATTTGGATCGTATTATGAGATACGAAATGTGATGATAGCGGATCGGTGGGCGATGTGTTTCATACACACGCAATTATATATATGTTGATGATGTTAGTAGTGTACTAGACTTAGATCAGTACCCCCTACCTACGATATGCGATGATATGGATATCAGATGAATAATAAGATAAATGTGATATTGACCCGTACCCAGTTTGGGATGCCGTACGATGGATTTACCGTACGAACTATATATTGATGATAGATCCGCACTCTTGATTTGAGGATGCCATATCAGATGGTGTATCATATGGGATACTATTGAGGCGGGATCACCGACTATTATATAAACAGATATATATCGACTCAGATGTAGGTGGTTTCCGTACCCCTTTCGATTAGTTGTTAGTTAGACCTGTAGTTTATCTAGTAGATGTCAGACTGGACCCGAGTCATACCTATTTCCAAAACTGACGAATCGTGAGGATTTTAAAGACATACCAAGGGATACTACGGATATTTAAAAGACGTATCTTTTCTTAAAAACACCGTAGTCCTTATTTTCAAACACCACGATTCGTACTATTTCAAACGGCAAAACAGTATAACACATGTATAGTAAGGTAGATTCCTTGTTATTACGCTTTTATTCATGTTCCGCATATTATTACTGTTCGCATCGTATTTGCATGTTTATATTGTACTTCCATATGCCATTATTGACATCATGCTGTTAGGACACCAGCACCATCACCGATGACGCGTATGCTCCACATACACTCGCTTGCCGGCTCACACACATCTTCATCGGTAATTGCCATGTCAAGTACACTTTAGAAAATAATAATCGTTGACATAGTTTGCTAGCTGATAGTTGCCCTATGTTATCGCTTTCATATGCTAGTTTAATTATTGCATTCGTTGCATAATATCAGATGCATTCATATATTCGCTGGTTATACAGTATTATGGACATTATGTCGGTTTTCACTTTCATTGACTTGGTGATTTGATGTTTTCGGATCCGTCTTGAGATTTTCTGGATTTGGAAACTGCATGTGAAAGTTTTATAACTGATAATGTATTTTAAAGAGAAAAATGCGGTTTTTCCTTGATATGATGAGTAGTGTCCACCATGATGTTTTCTCGGTTCTGAGATAGTTTTCGAGACCCGATTCGAGGAGTTGGATGAACCGTCTGTGGGTACATGGTGGACCCGGTATGCTACCCCGGGGCAAGAAGTTCGAGTAGTAGACGATGAGCCTGGCAGGGGCAGACTACCTACCGGTGATTTTACCTGGCGCGTCGGATATCCGGAGGATACCGTTCGTGGTCGTTGGATTGATGATATGGGCCGATCTGGACAGACGGAGCCCTAGATATCGAGATTTTGAGATACAGAGATATTGAGATTTGATACTGAGATTTATGTTTTGTGTCGATGCTTGACACTGATTTCTCTGTTGATTTCGTTGATGATACCCGATTTATAACATACAGCAATCTCATTAAATAAGAAAACAGTTTTTCCATCATGATGTATTTTGCTTTCATTTGTATTGCAATTGCATATCAAATTCATGCATTCATACATCACATATATGATATGTCGCTATCTAGAGCACTGACACCACACGTAGTGTTGCACTTATATGTAGATGTATCCGGTTTTTATTGAGGATATTACTTGATATGACCTAGGGTGGCGTTATTCATGCGATTTCTACTCGTAGATGTTTTCTACTCACGAGTTGGCAACTCACCCCCGTTGTGCCAAATTTTTCTTCAGGTTAGATGTACAGGTTCCATTGGCAGTTGTTGGCACATCATTTCATTCAGGGTGATTGCTTTGGCAGGTGGGTTCCTTCGTATCAGGACTACCATTGTATATGTTATTCCATTGTAACTAGTAACCTCCATCAAGCAGATTGTATATTTGAGTGAGATAGAAAACCAGACCAGTTATTCTTTCGGCCTTAGAGTCGCGCGTTGTATTATTTTGGGTTTTCTTGTTGATTTTGGGTTTTATTTTGAGTTTTGATCCTCGCCCTTGGCGTTGTATATTATATTGTTTGCGTGGTTATGACCGTCGATTGACGAAGAGCTAGCTCCCGCTTGGGGATGCATTTTTATTGATTTCGTATACTATTCATGTTGTATCCCGTATGGGGCCAGTTTTTACAAAGGAGACTCTGCCGAAATTTTCAGAAAATACTTGAGATTTTAAAAATACATATTTCGGCCTATGTTGATTAAAACTACTTATTTTAAATTGGTTTTTCCTTCACTCTACTCTTCTTGGGTTTTGATTTCTGGGTTTTGGCTTACTTAGATTACGTACGCCTCGAGACGTTTCGTAATTTAAGTGCCGGTCATGTTCCGTACTTTTCGGGTCGTGACAAAGTTGGTATCAGAGCGTTAGGTTTTACCTTCGGAGTGTAGCATGACCCTTAGTTGATGGAATAGGTAGCTTGAGTAGAGTGACGTACCGTACGTATGTTCCGCGGCAGACTTACGATACGCTACTCCTCTTAAGAATCCTTAGGATGTACATTTCCTTGCACAATATTATATTCCTTCCTATGATCTAGCCTCATCAGTACCAGTTATGGTTTTGTTATCACGGTTGTACGGGCATGGAGAGCTACGGCTAGAGTTGTGGTCAGCACGAGCTCGTCATGGACGAGGACTAACCATGGCGTAATTCCAGGGGCATACGATTGCATAGGGAGGCGTCGTTTTATTGCGTTTTCGCACTACGAGCGTTTGGTGGATCACTTTTACTAGATTTCTCGGACGTGCAGATCAGCACCAAAGGATAGGGCCACTGTAAGAGGCTAGCCAGGATGTGATGACCGTTAATGCACCATATTTTGATGATTGAGGCACTGTTTAGCGTGCGGACGGAAGATTAAGTTGTTGCTGCGAATGACGAGATATCACCCCAGAAGTTTGGAGCTATGCCGCACGAGTTATACTTCGAGATATGATAAGAGATCGCTAGTCACCAAAGGTGAAAGACTAGGACATATGATTTATTGCCTACCCCGATGCGAGGTCATCAGATGGATTGATTCCAGCTAGAGGCGACTTTACGCTGATACGTTGAGAGTCGATAGAGACGATCGAATGTCAGGAACCCATTTACTAAGTTTAAAGTATTCGGAAAAACAATGCAAGCAATTCTACGGACCCTCTAGAAGAATGAAACCCTAACTCGATTTAATGACCATGGAACGCTGGTGAACCTTAGGGTTTGCGGCAGTTTAGCGGTGCCTTTAGTGAGGCTTGGGTCTACCTTTCTACGGTTGGTCCATAGGTGTTGTGGCATATATTCGATACTATTAAACTGTACCCGAGATGATGAGCTCTTGGGGGATTATGAGGTTTTGACAATAGATCGGATGGTTCGACTTCATTTGGATATCAAGTGATGAGATGCATTGCTTGGGAGACTCCAGATATGAGTATAGCCGTTGGAGCGCAGTCCATGCAGCCATGAAGAGATGAGTCCGAAGCAGTCAACATTAAAGAAAGGTGGAGTAAGAGCTTCGTACGAGATCTTGATGAGATGACGTACCACTCCGCTAACATCAGAGATGTGATACGCATGCAGAGGTGTTGTATATGGATCTATCTTCCAGAAGGAGTCGTGATGAGTATGCAGCCGTTCCGGAACAAGAAATAGATATAGTAAGAGGATGATAACTCCCGGGCAGTTCGGCAGAAACGAGACTTGGGAGAGACTTCGACAGGACCTTTCTGGAAATACTGAACGAGAAGACCTGGACCCAGGAGCGGTCATATGACGCACACCCAGTAGGCCAGAGTTCAGCATCATCGATGAGACATATTATGAGTAACCATGATAGTTGGCCAGAAGTCTTTAGAGGATGTGTCAGAGTGGACTGCTTCCGTAATCGTTTCTATATTGGACCGTTGAGCCGAGGAGCTATGTACTTAGCAATTCGCAGTGAGAGACGAGAGCCTAAGGGCACCAGGCGACAGGCCATGATCAGAAGGAAAGTAGATATCTTGCTCTGGTGGCATTGGATGCACCGACACCTTCTCGACTTTGAAGGACGGATATATCGACGACAGTATTTATGATTTGTGATTTTGTGGTTGACTATCACGTATCCGTCACTTTGGATTTCAGTATTTTTGGGTGATTTATTTCATGATTGAGTTTTTATGACCGAGTTTCATGATATTTGATTTCATGCCTGGGACATGCATATGATTTGACTTATGCGTTCGGCGGCATAGTTTTCATGCACTTTTAGTATTTGAGTTGCTTTTGTGCACTTGATTTGGATTTTGCGCATACTTAAGGCACTTGATGTGATTTAGGTGCACACCAGATGATTTTTCGTGCATATCAGATGCACCTGGTTTTACTGTTAGGCACACATGTTACCCTTGACAGGTGTTTTCGTGCACACCCGTTGCACTTAGATTTGGTTTTGTTCACATGTATGGCACATTTATGGATTTCGATTTCCGTGCGCACCAGACGCACGCAGCAATCAGATATATTTGGGATTGATTTCCTTTGGAGCAGTATATTTTAGGATACTTGCTATTTGGCTTAGTACTGAGCAGGACTAGTCAGAGGACAGTACCTGAGTATATTTTTGCACGCATTGATAGTTATCGAACGGATTTTCAAAGAGGAGCTATAATCTCAGTATTTACCTACGTGTCCGTGATGACACGAAACTTTTTATAAAGGAAACCCTACTGAAATTGTTTTCAAAACGGCGGGACATGTATGTTAAACAAAGGATATATATATATATATATATATATATATATATAATTATTTTCTCACGATGGACGTCCGCCACTGTGCAGTGATACACACATCGCACAGAGATTTGAAAAAGGATTTGGCATGCATTGCTTCCAGATGTTTTAATGATGTATATCATATTGATTTTCGTTTTGGATTTAGACATTGTATTTTCACTATAACTCCGATGATTGCGGGATGCTTGACGGAGTTTTGATTTTGGTTTATATATCTGTTTTTCATGCGCATGCATTGCGCTACGAGGTGTTTTATGTATTTATGATTTCGGAGCCCCGACGACTTGATGTTTTGCTGAAATATTTTAGTATTTAGGGGGGAGTTTTAATTTAAATTCGGGGACTGAATTCCTTCAAGGGGGAAGATTGTAACATTTTGAAAGTCGTTTCGGTGAAATTTCGGAAAATCGGTAAAATAAGAGGGTTTTCTGTAAAAAGTCAAAATATAAATATCTTTTAATATAAAATTAAATATACATATTCCAGCTATGTAATTGCTAGTATTTGGTGTTTATCGAGCCACTAGTAAAATTTCAAATTTTCTGACAAATTTTCCGAAATTAATTATTTTAATATTATTTTAAGCTGTTAAAAATACATTAAATTAGCGATAAATACAAATTTGAATGGACTAATTATAAACTATAGAAACATGACAACTAAAATCTAGTTAGTAATATAAATTTTTAGTATTTTATTTCAAGTTCTAGTTGATCATAATCGAAGGAAGTTAAAATTTAAATAAATTGAACTAAAACTTGCAAATTGGTAACTTAAGGGGGTCTTTTTGCATGAAATTTTCTTTGCAACCTCACACACATCCTCACCCACTCATTTAGCCGGCCCCACCACCACCTTGGCAGTAGCCCACTTTCCCCCTCCATTTTGTCTTCATCTTATGGGAAAGAAATGGTTTTAAAAGGGTTTTAATATATCTTGATTGGGTGGGGGTATTGTGGTAATTTGGGGGGGGGGCTTTGACATGGATTTTTTCACCACTCCTTCATACTTCTCCCCATCCTTCACCTTGCCGAAACCCCCATCTGCAGCTGCCCCTCTTGTTCCCCTAAATTCCCCTTCTCATTTTGCCTCAAATTCATCTCAAAAATCCATTAAAAATCCACAATTTCTTAACAAAACCAAAGCTAATCCCTATGCTACCCCCTCTCACACCCATATTAGTTTAAAAAAAGGAGAAAGATGACATCTTTAGAGGCTAGAGCAAGCTAGGGTTTGAACTTGAGAGGTATAACTCTAATCTAATTTTTTTAGTTGTAGTTTAAATATGCTAATTTAGAATTTAAAGTGTGAAATTTGGTTAAAATTGCTTGGTTATAAAAAAATCAAGAGAAGGGTTGATTTTGGAAATAAGGATTGAAGCATTGTAAATGGGTTAATTGAGTGTTGTAGCTAGCTAGTAGTGTGGATTGGGTGATTGTGCGATGTTGTGACCATTTTGTCACAAATCCGCGATGTTTGCGCCAATTTTCTATTTTCATGCCTACTAGGTTTTAGAAATTGAATTAAAATGTGGGATTAAAACCTTGTTAGGGTTTTTAGCACATCATTAAGTTTTTCTTGAGTGGTTTAACTTTTTTTAAATATGCAAAACTTAGTTTAGTTGATGAATTGTGGATTGTTGCTTTAAAATTGTATAAGTTGCAAACTAGGGTTTTAGGCTTTAATTAAATTGGTAATATAAAATTTAAGTAATGGTTTCTATGGCATAATTAAGATATTTTGTTATCATCTTGGTCACTAGAGTTGTTAAAACATCAAGTTTTGTACTAAAACGGTAAATTTTGCTTGCTAGGTTTTCGGAAAAATAGCTTTTAAAGTGAATTTGGGGGTTTTTGTGAATTTTAAACTATCTCATATTATAATTATTGTTTGTGAGTGTGAAAATGGGTGTGTTTGGGTTCTTCTCGATTGTTTGACGTTTGTACATCGACATCGAGGGTGGTTTGGCTATTCTTGCATCCGTAGGCGATAAGTTTTGACGTATGTGTGCTACGCGTGCCGATTTGGTTTTCGTATGCCGTTTCGATTTCGAATTGGGTTTTTTATGCGTTACGATACGTGGTGATATGTAGGTACCCTAGGTGGATTTCGAGATGACAAGCAAGCGCGTGGCTACGTCGGCACCGGCGAGCGCAGATCTGGTGAGTAGATTTATATCTACGGGGAGAAGTCGGGTGGATGGCATATAGCACCCCCGCAAAGTTATGAGAAATGATGTGATGTGGTAGTGATATACTTTTATATGCTAATGTGAGATATGTACACCTAGTAAGAAAAGCCTTAGGAGCTTATGGATTAGTGTTAGCGAGGAACGGAGGAAGGTTTTGGTTGGTTTCTAAATCACAACCCTAGAGTAAGGATTGCATACACGCACCCCCACACACTTGCATGCATTTTTGTACTTGTGCGTAAATGGGATATGTATATATTTATATACACGTAGGTATGGGACTATATCTGTGTGTGTGTGTGTCTATATATATATATATATATAGAGAGAGAGAGAGAGAGAGAGATACGTATACCTATACATGGATAATGAGGATAATGGATGATAGTTGGGGATGAGTTGATGAATTTGGGCTGATGCCACGAGATCGGTGATATGATTTGGATCGTATTATGAGATGTGAAATGTGATGATAGTGGATCGGTAGGCGATGTGTTTCATACACACGCAGTTATATATATGTTGATGATGTTAGTAGTGTACTAGACTTAGATCAGTACCCCCTACCCATGATATGCGATGATATGGATACCGGATGAATAATAAGATAAATGTGATATTGACCCATACCCAGTTTGGGATGTCGTACGATGGATTTACTGTACGAACTATATATTGATGATAAATCCGCACTCTTGATTTGAGGATGTCATATCAGATGGTGTATCATATGGTATACTATTGAGGCGGATCACCGACTATTATATAAACAGATATGTATCGACTCAGATGTAGGTGGTTTCTGTACCCCTTTCGAGTGGTTGTTAGTTAGATATGTAGTTTATCTAGTAGATGTCAGACTGGACCCGAGTCATACCTATTTCCAAAACTGACGAATCGTGAGGATTTTAAAGACATACCAAGGGATACTACGGATATTTAAAAGACGTATCTTTTCTTAAAAACACCGTTGTCCTTATTTACAAATACCATGATTCGTACTATTTCAAACGGCAAAACATTATAACACATGTATAGTAAGGTAGATTCCTTGTTATTACGCTTTTATTCATGTTCCGCATATTATTACTGTTCGCATCGCATTTGCATGTTTATATTGTACTTCCATATGCCATTATTGAGATCATGCTGTTAGGACACCAGCACCTTTACCGATGACGCGTATGTTCCACGTACACTCGCTTGCCGGCTCACACACATCTTCATCGGTAATTGCCATGTCACGTACACTTTAGAAAATTATATTCGTTGACATAGTTTGCTAGCTTATAGTTGCCCGATGTTATCGCTTTCATATGCTAGTTTAATTATTGCATTCGTTGCATGATATCAGATACATTCATATATTCGCTGGTTATACAGTATTATGTACATTATGTCGGTTTTCAATTTAATTGACATGGTGATTTGATGTTTTCGGATCCGTCTTGAGATTTTCTGGATTTGGAAACCGCATGTGAAAGTTTTATAACTGATAATTTATTTTAAAGAAAAAAATACGGTTTTTCCTTGATATGATGAGTAGTGTCCACTATGATGTTTTCTCGGTTCTGGGATAGTTTTCGAGACCCGATTCGAGGAGTTGGATGAACCGTCTGCGGGTACATGGTAGACCCATTATGGTACCTAGGGGAAAGCAGTTCGAGTAGTAGACGATGAGCCCGGCAGGGGCAGACTACCTACCGGTGATTTTACCTGGCGCGTCGGATATCCGGAGGATACCGTTTGTGGTCGTTGGATTGATGATATGGGCCGATCTGGACAGACGGAGCCCTAGATATCGAGATTTGAGATACAGAGATATTGAGATTTGATACTGAGATTTAGGTTTTTTGTCGATGCTTGACACTGATTTCTCTGTTGATTTCGTTGATGATACCCGATTTATAACATACAGCAATCTCATTAAATAAGAAAACAGTTTTTCCATCATGATGTATTCTGCTTTCATTTGTATTGAAATTGCATATCAAATTCATGCATTCATACATCACATATATGATATGTCGCTATCTAGAGCACTTATATGTAGATGTATCAGGTTATTATTGAGGATAATACTTGATATGACCTAGGATGGCGTTATTCATGCGATTTCTACTCGTAGATGTTTTCTACTCACGAGTTGGCAACTCACCCCCGTTGTGCCAAATTTTTCTTCAGGTTAGATGTACAGGTTCCATTGGCAGTTGTTGGTACATCATTTCATTCAGGGTGATTGCTTTGGCAGGTGGGTTTCTTCGTATCAGGACTACCATTGTATATGTTATTCCATTGTATCTAGTATGCTCCATCAACCAGATTGTATATTTGAGTGAGATAGAAAACCAGCCCTGTTATTCTTTCGACCTTAGAGTCGCGTGTTGTATTATTTTGGGTTTTCTTGTTGATTTTGGGTTTTATTTTGAGTTTTGATCCTCGCCCTTGGCGTTGTATATTATATTGCTTGCGTGGTTGTGACCGTCGATTGATGAAGAGCTAGCTCCCGCTTGGGGATGCCTTTTTATTGATTTCGTATACTATTTATGTTGTATCCCGTTTGGGACCAGTTTTTACAAAGGAGACTCTGTCGAAATTTTCAGAAAATACTTGAGATTTTAAAAATACATATTTCGGCCTATGTTGATTAAAACTACTTGTTTTAAATTGGCTTTTCCTTCACTCTACTCTTCTTGGGTTTTGATTTCTGGGTTTTGGCTTATTTAGATTACGTACGCCTCGAGACGTTTTGTAATTTAAGTGCCGGTCATGTTTTGTACTTTTCGGGTCGTGACAATATCTGAACGCCTCACGTGTTTCATACGTGAACGCCAGAGAAAAAATTGTGCTTAGCACTATAGTAGCGTCTCACATGAAAAACACGTGGGGTGCCAGAAAAAAGTTAGTGCTTAGCACTATTTCGGCACCCCACGTGAAACACACGTGGGCACTATATATATTAGTGCTTAGCACTATTGGGTAGTATAAAAACCCAATCTCAGCCCAAATCGGCTAAGTTACCTGAAGTTAAACCTCTTTAATTTTAAATCAACCAAGCTCATATTGCTTATGATTTCCTGTCACGACCCAATATAGCACATGACCGGTACTTGAATCATGTGAAGTCTATAGGACCCCACCTAATTCAAGTAAGCCAAAAGCCCAGAAATCTAAACCATTTTAAATAAGAAGTGAAGGAAAACTTATTTAAAGCAAGTGGTTTAAATAAAATAAATAGCATTAAACATTTAAAAGCAATATCATATTTTCCCGAAAATTTCGGCAGAGACTCCTTTGTAAATACTAGCCCTAAACGGGTACAAACATGAATAATATATATAATGAATAAGGGCATCCCTAAACGGGAGCTAGCTCTTCGCCAATTGGCGGACACAACTATGCATGCAATATAATATACAACGCCTAAGGGCGAGGATCAAAACTCAGAAGAAAACCAATATCCACCAGAAAACCATAATAATACAAGCGCGGCTTTAAGGTCGAAAGAATAGACACTGGTCTGCTAAGTCTATCAATAATACAAGTCTGGTTGATGGAGTTTACTAGATACAACTGAATATAAATACAGATACTACGGTGGCCACGATACAAGTGAACCCACCTACCAAAGTAATTACCCGGAAGGAAGTAGTGTGCCAGCAAGCAGCAACGAAACCTGTACGAAAAAACCTACACGAACTGTGGCACAATGGGGGTGAGTTGCCAACTCGAGAGTAGAAAACATCACCGAGAAGAAATCGCATGTATGACTCTATCCTAGGTCATACAATAATAATATCCTCAAAATAATATAGCCTGAAGCATAAAATAATGGCAAAGGCAAACATCTATACATAAGTGTAATACCAAGTGCTCGTGTCAGTGCCTCAGGTAACAACATATCAGATATATATGATGTATGAATGCATTAAAATAGAATACATCTAAATGAGAAAACTGTTTTCTGATCTCGGTGAGATTTCTGTATAAAACCGGAATATCATCAATGAAATCAACAGAGAATCCGTGTCAAGCATCGACACAAAACATATATCCTAATATCTCAATATCTCGGGCTCCGGCAATTCGGACCGGCCCCTATCATATAATCTCAATATCTCAAAGTCTCAATATCTCGGGCTCTGGCAATCTGGACTGGCCCCTAGGCTTCGGCAATCCAGACTGGCCCAAATATCAAATCTCACGACAATGTCGGTATCCTCCGGATATCCACCGCGTCATAAATAACCGGTCGGTAGTGCTCCCCTGCCAGGCTCAACGCCATCAACTGCGACCATCTTGCTCCGGGGTACCGCACCGGGTCCACCATGCACCCGCAGAAGGTTCTTCCTCCTCCTCAAATCGAGTGTATGATATCGCTCAAGAGCCGAGAAAACTCATGGTGGACACCTTTCAAATCATATCACGAGAAAACCGCAATTTTATATCTTTAAAATGATAATAAGTTTATAAAATTTTTGCGGTTTCTCCAAATCCAGAAATCTCATGGAAATCCGAAATCCCAAATCTCGAGAGTAAATAAACAGTGCATTACCGGCATAAAGCCCCATAATATTACATGACAAATGGATAAATACACATGCATGGATATCTAAGTAAATAATGCAAATGTCTAATTTAGCACATGAAAGCACGCATACTATTAATATGTTGAAACTACCAGCTAGCAGGTCATATCATTGAAGTAATAATTCTAAAGTGTACGTGTCATGGCAGTTACCGATGATGATGTGTGTGAGCCGGTAAGCAAGTGTTCGTAGACATACGTATCATCGGTAATGGTGCTGGTGTCATGACAGCATGGGTTCATAATAAACAAAAGAATCACAAGTATAAGCATGCAATGCGATATGAACAGCAAGAATATATGGAAAATAAATCATAAACGCAACATATAAGAATATACAATATATATACGCGTCATACAGTTTTAGCACTTGAAATAGCACGAATCGTGGTGTTTAGAAAATAGGGGCTACGGTGTTTTTAAGAAAATGTACGTCCTTTGAAATGTCTGTAGTATCCCTTGGCCTGTCTTTAAAATACTCACGATTCGTTAGTTTTGGAAATAAGTATGACTCGAACCCAAATCTAATTTCTACTAAGTAAACTGCAGGACAAGCTAAGAGACTAACCAAAGGGGTAAGGAAATCCACCTAAGTCCGATTCGATATATCTAATAGTTGGTGATCCCGCCTCAATAGCGTCACGTACGATAAAATATATATATAATACGACATCCTCGAGCCAAGAGTGCGGATCTATCATCATTTTATATCTCGTACGGTAAATCCATCGTATGACATCCCAAAATCGGGGTACGGGTCAACTATCACATATACCTCAATATCCATATGGTATCATCATCATAATATCATGAACTAGGGTATTAATCTAAAGTCTAGTACATACCGATACCATCCAACATATATCGCGTGTGTATGAAAACACATCGCTCAACGATCCGCTAATATCATGCCGTATCTCATAACACGATCCAAATCGCATCACCGATCTCACGGCATCATGCCCAATCATATCGACTCATCTCCAAGTACCACATACTATCCTCATCATCCGTGTGTGTGTGTGTGTGTGTGTGTATATCCCCATATATGCACAAGAAAAATAAATGTATGCATGTGTGTGCGTGTGTGCCAATCTTTACTCTAGGGTTTCGCGACTAACAAGCTGAACTAAGTTGCTTCCAATTACACTAAAACTAACCTATGAACACCTAAAGCCTATCTTGATAATCATTTAGTCTCACAACACACACACACACACACACACACATAAATATTCGTATACTACACTACGAAACTGCGGGGGTGCTATACGCCATCCACCCGACTTCCGCCGTAGATATATATCCACTCTCCTGATCCTTGCTTGCCGAACTCGATGTCGCCACGCCTTTGCTTGTCGTCCCGAAGTTCACGCGGAGGTACCTACATGTCATAGCGTATCGTATTGCATTAAAATCCGATTCAAAACCAAAACGACACGCGAGGTGCCTATAGGTTAGAACCTATAGCCCACGCATACGGACACAATCATAAATCCTTTGTCTTTGACGTACAAATGTCCAACGATCGAATCCACAGTTCGAATACCAAAACAAGTTATTGAAAACCACAAAACCAAAACAGCAACTTGGAAAACTTGCTCCAGATTTTAGTTCAGGTGAAATTAGGTTAAACAAACAGTACTGGGGTGTTGTATAGGGGTATATGAGCTACAGAACCAATTTCAACACGATCCCCCACTGTTTGGCCGGCCACATTGGTCAAGAATCCATCCTGGTCTGCTAAGTAGAGGGGTTAGGGTCTTGTCTCTTCTGGGTGGTCTCCTAGTGTCAATCCTAGGTCAATGGTGTTGCTTGTTTTTCCAGTAATGGTCTCGGATCACTCCAGATTCCCTGTAGGCTCAATTATACACAAAACCGACATTTCGATATCTAATTCACATTGCATGGTCTAGTCTCTGCTTGGTCCAGGATTTTAGCACTAGGGGGGTTAAGGTCACTACTAAACCTCAATTGCACCATCTCAATTCAAGAATTCCTCAAAACCTCTTCATGAAAGTTTCAAATGTCATAAAACCTCACTAAACACTTCTAAACTAATATGGATGCTTAGGGAATTGAAATACTACACTAATGATGAAATAATTATCTCATTTGGCAACTCAAGAATTTTCTTGAGTTGCCCCAAGTGCTCAAAATCCAATTTTTCTTGGTTCTCCATGCTTGTAGTGAGCTTGTGCATGTATTTAATGAAGAGGATGAAGTGTTTTGATGTGATTTTGGTGTTGTTGTGAGGTGGTGTAGGTGGTGGAGGGAGAGGGCAGCCATGAGGGAAAGAAGAGGAAGGAGAATGATGAAGGAGAGAATGAAGGAACAGAGAGGCATGGTTCATTTGACCCCTCACCCCCTCTCTCTCTTGCCCATACCTCATATTTTAATCTTTTCCTTTTTCTTTTCTTTTCTTTTCTATTCTTTAACCTTTTCTTTTAAAACCAAAAACAAATACAACCCACATACATATAAAAGGAAAACAAAATGTCATGGTTCAAAAATGAAACAAGTTTTGTCGCATGTCATGATGCAAAAATCAAGCTTAATGCAAGATTATCGAAAATTAATCGATTTTAGCATTAACATAGAATATAATTAATTATATAAAAATCTAGGAATGCTCCATTCTTATAACCCCTTTCAAAAACAATAATTAACATAAATTTCCACATATTTCCCAATTTATCGGTATTTAATTATACCATAACCTTTAAAACTAATCTCCACACATTAAAATATTCGTAATATTTATTATTCAATTATATAAATTCCCAAAAATAATATTTTATTTTTCTTAAATGTTATATTTCCAAACTAATTTTAGTCTCATACATGACTAAAGATCTCTCATTGATGATATCCAAAATGATATTCATCCTATATCTCCTAAGGCAATTTTAGTCTCAAATATGACTAACGATTCCTAAGACCATCACCCTTTTTCCCTCAAATATGGGATTTGGTTTAAGAGTACATCTCTTCAAACCTCTAATATATGTCGTTGGAATTCCTCAGCGTCTTTTGAGAGGTGGAGGGTCCCGACAACCAGCAACTCTTTTCTCGTCCCAACTTGATGTAAAATTTCATCAAGACAGAGAATAATACATCCCACATTAATGCACTTCCAAATTGACGTGCACACCTCAAATCGGATCGCACCCCAAATTGGACACATTCCATGTAACCATCGTTCACTCCTCCACGTAACGAATACATGTGCGTGCAATATGAATAACAGACCGAAATGTCCTTAAACTAACATTCGTCCCCAAAATAGGAATGTCGGACCGAAATGTCCCTAAACTAATATTCGCCTCAAACATGGTGATAATGGACTGTGACGTCCTCAGACTAAAATAATTAGTCCTAAATGCTCACATGTTTAAGTCGATCTTAATCTCAAACCAGATTAACGGTCCTTAAATAAACCAAACTCAAATCTAAAATATACGAATTTGGAATAATCCGCGCCCTACGGGCGACGACATAAACTAGTCTTCGTATACAATCCACGGGCCACAAAAACAAATAAAACATACACACGACACGAAGTGAACTGCTGAAGCAGGAGAAAGTGGTTATCGCAATGCTGTAACGTAATTAACTGCAGAGCCTTACGCCTGCAGGGAAGAACGCCCCCACAATAAAAAGAACCTCATAAAATGAGGGGGAATCTTATGAAGTCTGCTACAACGGCCGAATCTATCCAAACCTCCGATATATGGTGCCATAAATCAACTTGGTATCTTCGGAGAGGTGGATGGATAAATCCAAATAGCATCTGCCCCCCAGATTCAGGCAAGACGATCCATCCCGGTTCGTCTCTGTTTTCGGCAGTAAACAACACAATATAAGAATAAATGGAGACTGTAAAAATTTTCAACAAACTTCTTTTTTTACATTCAACTTCCAATATTTACAAATACATGAGTTTATACTGGAAAGTAAATACAATAAGGAAAAGCCTAACAAGTGGCATACATAAACTGAAGAAAAAATGAAGCTGAGCTAGCCCTGAGTAGAGATCTGGTTGTATTCTTCCTATGTAGCTTCAACTTCCTCTGTCTCGACCGTATCTGACGAACATTCCAAGAGAAGAAAAGTGGGTAGAATGCCCGTTAGCAAACTAGCTCTCGGTAAGTCCCAAGGATAAGTAAGAATAAGAAAAAATGATAATTGTAGAATATTTATATGACGAGTAGGAGTATATGATCATGGGTAAATATATACTATATGTCTCTATATGGTCACTATGTTAACGTTAAGTTTCAAGTTTGAATGTCAACGCAGCCGTAGAAGTATTCACGAGCTCAAGAGTGGGGCCCAAGGAATAAGAAAACACGGGCCTATTTCATGTGTTAGTATCGGGGCTCTAGGCTGTGGATGAGTCAACCCAACTGATATTCGAGTAAAATAAAAAAGGTTATTACGGGACTCCTGAAGCTCCGTTGGATTCATACAAGAAACTATCCAAAACACCCCGAGTATAATATATTATAACTGGTTAATATACTTAATTGGTTTGATTGATTGATTAACATGTCTTGATTGAAACCATAGATTGAAAAAGGTGTAGAATGTATTCGAGTGAGTCGGGTAAAATGCAAGTCATGATAATTACAATCTTGGTTCGAGTCAAGTTGGTTCGAATAGTTTATGTTTGTCACGCCCCGTTTCCCGGTGTACGGTAAGGAGACGCGACAGGTCACACGACGTATTTACTCCGAAGTAAACATGCTAAGCGTATCAAAGCAATATAAGGTAAATGTACACAAGAAAAATGACAACAGATGTAATTGAACAGCAAATTTTATTTATTAACATTTCTTTACAAATACAACTGGAATGTAAATACATGAATGGAAAGCAAAGCCTAAACAATGGCATGAACTGAAATGAAAAGTATGTACAAATATCTAAACCTCGGGGTCAAAGGCTAACTGCTCCAAGTATTCAGTACTAGCTCGATCTCCAGTGAGTCTGATCCACCTGATAACATTCCAAAGAAAGAAGAAAAGGAATATCGTCAGCGAACAATCACTCGGTAAGTCCCAAAGATGTGTAGAGATAGAATAGACAGAAAGAGTATAACTAGTAATGTTTGATTATAATGTTAACGCGGTTGTTTGTAGCTTGGTACAGAATATGCCAGTGTATACGAGAGGAGTCCCACTATGCGGAGAGTAAGGTATACAGAGCACAAGGAACCGTTCAGCCACGGTACAACGGCAATGGATATTCAGGTTATGTGTATTATGGTTACATTCTCGTGCCACTTCTAACACATTATGTACCAATCTATCCCTTTAAAACCCCGTAATGTATTTTGTATTGATTGAATTTTTTGTATAATAGATGGATGACTTGCCAAAACCATGATATCAGTAAATGGAATGGATATAATGGATAGTCATGTAAACGGAGTATATCCATGGTTTGGTACAGTCAATATAGATTGAATAGACGGATTCATGTTGAATTGTAGTTTATACTTGAATCATATTCAAGTCAGATTGATTAGATTGAGACTCGGTCTGAGTCAGACACTTTGAAAAGAATTGAAGTCCTGAATTAGTTTTGATTTTATCGGTAACTGCTGCACATGGACGGCAGGATTTGTATCTTTTTCCAAGACAATTACCGTGTTGATAACACTATTGTTAGATTGTCTAACTTAGATAGGCAAGCACCCACTTTCTCCAACTCCCCGAGGCTCAAGAGACTGGTCCCGCTTAAACCAATATTTACTAGGGTCCTTATTGTAATTTAGTATAACTTGAGGGGGTTTATTTAAAATAGTTTTGATATATTTTCAAAATACACCTCAAGTATTTAATTATCGTATTTAGGGTTTTCATAGATGTATATTTTATAAAAGTGAAATTTCTAGTGAGTAGAACCTAGTTTTTATTGTATATGGTATTTTATTGAAATATTGGAATTGTATTGTATTGAAATGGTACTTTCATGTAATTGTGATTCCTTTGATTTAGAAAACATGAGATATTTGTATAATATATTTAAAATAGATCTTTTGATAATATTCATATATATATCTATATATTTAATAAAAATAAATTTTATTTATTTTGTAGAAATCTCATTTTCTTAAAAATAGCATTAAAAATTCTATCGAGATCGAATGCTCCTTACGGAGGTCTGCATCTTGCTCTACTAGGCTCGAGGACGTACGATAATCCACACCATCCTGATCGGGGTTCCCCAAAATGGGTTGTAGAGGCGTATTTCCAAGGAATTATTTAACACTCTTTTTAAAGAAAACGGTTTTGTAAGTTTAGGGTATTTATTCGTAAAAGAGTATTTTCCCATAATCTAGAATTCCAAAGTTCATTGTGCTATGTACAATATGTGTGTTGTGATGAGGTAGGTTCTTATCTCGTGAGTTTTCTAAAGGTAATACAAGTAAATATGTTGAATTATGTCGAAATGTAAAGTATATGGCATTTTACCGTATAAATGCGATAAAAGTTGCATAAAAGATTTTTTTGAGATGAAACTTATTCTAATGTGTTTATTTATTTTTGTTAAACCTTATAAGAGAATATGGTATTTTGTTATTTAAGAAAAATAGAATTTTTAAGGAAAAACGAATCGAAAGTCGGATTAAATCCGCTTCCGACGAGTTTTGAAAGATGAAAGTTTTAGATAGTATAAGAGGAGGAGAGAGGGAACTTACAAGCTATAAAGAAAGAGGAGAGGTAGGGTAAGGTTAGGAAAGTTTCGGGGCATCGTTTCGTCGCCGGAATCTCCTCGAAACGTTGTCGGAATCTTGCCCTTTGCTAACTCTACTTGCACAACTTGGGACTTGAAACTTTTTTAGAGTTTTTGTAATGAAATTCTGAGTGAGGAGGGGTGAAATGGAGTGTGGTATTTATAGGAAAAATTAGGGTTTTGAGGGTTTAAGAATGCATTAAAAATGGATTAAAGAGTGATTTATTATTCTCTGGATAAATTCAGAGAATTCAAACAGTATGAGGGAAGTGGGGTAGGATAAAAGGTACAAGGGGCAAAAAATAGGGACCATCCCCTACGGAAGGCCCGGCGGTGCCGGTCCATCAAGCAATCTCGTCGGTCATTTACTGGTGGTGGTGCTTGGGATTCTCTCCACGTGTCTCTGTCGCCTCATATACCCCTGTACACGTGTTTGTTTATTCTGTAACTCTTCATTTTATGTGTAGTGCACGTGTAAACCCTTGGGCTTCTAAAAGATTAAAAGAAAAATTAATAAAAAGATAATATCGCTGGGGGGATTCAAACACAGGGGTTATGTCACAGTATTGCAAGGCTTTACCAAAGAGCTACAAGTGCTTTCTTGCTATTTCAAAAGCAAAACAAATACTTATAGTGTACACAGGATTGCAAATACTCCATTTGTACATTAACTTTTAAATAATTTTCTGTACATTGAAATTGGAGTTAAAAATTTCATCCTCGAAATTTACAATTATTTTAAGGACTAGATTACAAACAAATGAGGGTATCTTGCACGCATGTCATCTTCACGTTCCCATGTTGATTCTCCTGGTGAACCTTTTCTCCACATCACTCGAACCAAGTTGACTTCATTTTTCCGAAGTGACTTCACCTTTCTATCCAGGATTTCAACAGGTTGTTGCTCGTAAGATAAATCTGGCTGTATAGTGAGCTCGGAGTGATCAAGAATATGGCTGAGGTCACTCACATACCTTCTGTGTTGGGATATGTGGAACAAATTGTGCACTCCTTCCAATGAAGGTGGAAGTGCCAAGCGATAAGTTGCTTCTCCGACTCGTTCGAGTATGTCGAATGGTCAAATATACCTCGGACTAAGCTTACCCTGTCTTCCAAAACGAATCACTCCACGGTTCGTAGATATCTTCAAAATTACACGTTCTCTCGGTTGGAACTCCAAGTGACGGTGCTTTGCATCAGCCCAGTGCTTCTGTCGATCTTGGGATATGCACATTCTTTCCCTGATAGTGTGAACCACATCTACAGTTTCTACTATTATCTCAGGTCCAAGGAGTTCCTATCTCCGATATCATCCTAACTTAATGGCGATCGACACTTCCTTCCATAAAAAGCTGCAAATGGTGCCATTCTGATACTTTCTTGGTAGCTGTTGTTGTATGAAAACTCCACAAGATATAGGTGATCTTCTCATGATCCTCCGAAGTCTAGCATACACGCTCCTAGCATATCTTTTAAGATCTGAATCGTTCGCTCAGACTGATCATCTGTTTGTGGATGACAAGCTATGCTGAAGCTCAGACTTGTTCCCAAGCTAGCTTGCATACTTTGCCAAAATTGCGATCGAAATCTAGTGTCACGATCGGAGATAATGCAAACCGTTACTCCATGTAATCTCACGATTTCCTACATGAGTTCATGGGTATCAGAGATAGTACATATTGAAAATTTTAAATCTTACTTAGATTCTTACCTCCATGTACTTCTTTGCTAGTGTCTCAGTAGATTGGCCAACTCGAAATAGTATGAAGTGAGCCGACTTGGTGAGTCGATCCACAATAACCCATACCGCATCGTTACCTTTCGTGCTGTGAGGAAGTGCAGTCACGAAATCCATTGTGGTGTATTTCCACTTCCATTCTGGGATAGATAACGGTTGAAGTAAACCAGCAGTCCTGTGATATTCAGCTTTTACTTGATGACACACTAAGCATTTAGCGAATCTTCTGGCTACTTCACGCTTCATTCCATGCCACCAGTAATTTTGACGCAGATCTTTGTACATCTTTGTACCTCCATGGTGGACTGAATAAGGAGAGCTGTGAGCTTATTTCATCAACTCTTCTCGCACAGAATCTTTTGGTACACACATTCTACTGCTGTATCTCAAAGATCCATCTTCATGGATGATGAAGTCCGTTCGAAGTCCACTTTCTACTTGTTCTCTGATCTTTTGCAACTTAGCATCACTTGCTTGAGCTGCTTTGATCTGATTGACAATGGTAGATTGAACTTGTAAGTTCATCAAACTTGGAGCGTTACCTGGCATGACCACTTCAATCTCCATTTGATACAAACCTTGTTGAAGCTTCCACTGTGCGGTGAGATTCAATTCTAATGGTTGGCGACTAAGGGCATCAGGTACTACATTCATCTTCCCTAGATGATATAGTAGGTTGATGTCGAAGTCTTCCATAAGTTCTAACCATCTTCTCTGCCGCATATTCAACCCTTTCTGAGTAAACACATATTTCAGACTCTTGTGATATGTGTATATGTCCACTCATTCACTAAGAAAATAATGGCGCTAAATTTTGAGTGCGAAGTTAACGGTCGCCAACTCCAAATCATGCGTCGGATAATTGCGCTCATGAATCTTCAGCTGTCTTGAAGCATAAGATACAACTTTACCGTGCTAATGTAGAACACATCCTAATCCCTTACCAGATGCATCGCAATGCACTTCGAAACCTCCAGATTGGTCCGGTATGACAAGGATAGGTGCTGATGTCAATCTTGACTTGAGTTCTACGAAAGCTTGTTCGCATGCTTCTGACCATACGAATTCTTCATCTTTACGTGTGAGCTTGGTCAGGGGTGTTGCAATTTTCGAAAATCCTTCAATAAATCTTCTGTAATATCCTACTAAACCCAAGAAACTTCGAATGTCCTTCACTGACTTCGGTGTCGGCCGTTCGCTTACTGTGATACTTTAGCTGGATCTACAGAGATTCCATCGCCTGATACAATATGTCCGAGAAAACCGACTTGATCTAGCCAAAACTCGCACTTTCTGTACTTGGCATAGAGTTGATACTGTCGTAAAGTCTCCAGGACAATTCATAGGTGCTCGGCATATTCTTTCCGACTCTTAGAATACACCAGGATGTCGTCGATGAAGATGACAACAAACCTGTCTAGGTACTCTCGAAAAACTTGATTCATTAGGTTCATGAATATAGCTGGTGCGTTGGTCACTCCAAATGGCATTACAAGAAATTCGTAATGTCCATAGCGAGTTCTGAATGTCGTTTTATGGATATCAGATTCTATGACCTTCACCTGATGATAACCCGAACGAAGATCTAACTTGGAGAAAACACAAGATCCACTTAGTTGATCGAACAAATCGTCGATGCGCGGGAGTGGATACTTGTTCTTTATAGTTATATCATTCAGAGGTCTATAATCAATGCACATTCGATATGAACCTTCCTTATTCTTTACAAGTAGAACTGGTGATCCCCAAATTGAAGTGCTGGGACGAATCCATCCTTTCATTAATAATTCGTCCAACTGAGTACGAACTTCTTTCAAACCTTCAGGGCTTAACCGATACGGTGCTTTGATCACCGGTTGTGCTCCAGGTATTAAATCAATGCTGAATTCAAGAGCTCGATCGGGAGGCAAACCTGATATGTCTTCAGGAAATACATCGTCGAACTCTCGAACTACCTTTGTCTTTGAACCTTCCTCCGCTTGAAGTGTTGCAATCACCACCTTCTTCTGTTTTGCTTTATATATGCTTGGCTCCAGGTTACGGTCTCCACTTTTGAAATAAAAGACTGGATGGTCTGGAATCTCGAACACTACCCTCCTTTGACGACAGTCGATGGTAGCGTAAAAAGTTCCGAGCCAGTCCATACCCAAAACAACATCAAAATTCGGTATGTCCAGCACCTTGAAGTCAGCATAGAATTCTCTGCTGCAGACAACCACTAGACATAGGTCGTATCCCATTATTGCCTTTAGAACGTCGTTCCCTGAACTGATATTCCAGCTGGATACGAAGGGTTTGACTGGAATCGCATGAGTTCGGACGAACCGTTGCGACATAAAGCAATGAGATGCTCCAGTATCGAAGAGTGCTAGTGTAGGAAGTGAGGCTACTAAGATTGTACCTAAGTTATGTGGGATAGGTTTTAGGTATAAAGAAAAGATATATAGGTATGTATATAGACTAAAAGAAAGTTTGAAAGGAAATGTTTCCAGTGATGACTTGGTCGGTGGCTTCAGCTTCTTCCACAGTTATTGTGAAAGCCTGTCGCCTCGGTACATTCCTCCTTGCTGGAAGAGCATTCCTCTGCCCGTTCTTTTGTACTTGAGGTAAGTTCCTTTGAGCTTGATGGAACTGACGAGGAGTAGGTGCAGTCGGTCCATGAGGAGGTAGAGCAGGGAGAGCGAGTCGTGGAGCAAGTGCCTGGATGGCTGGACGTTGGTGATAAGTAATTGCTGGTCTGGGTGCAGCATTTGGGTTATGTCTATGAGGACAAGACCCAATGTCAAGAGTGGCTGAGCCGCAGACTAAGCAAAGGCGATTTGCATGCCGGCGGTCTTTCACCAAATGTCCATCCCTCCTGCAGTAGATACAAAAGGCCGGGTTGGGCCGGTTGTTCGGTACTCTCGGTCTCCTGGGAATAAATTGTGGCCTTGAAGAGGCTCCTCCTGCCATCTGGGTGGCAGGGCACTTCATTCCAACAGAGTGGAGTCTACCCTTCATCTTCACCACTGTTGGGTTATGGCAGTGCCCTGGCTATCAAACAGTGGCCGGATGCAGAACAAAAATTTATAAAACTGGCGCTACCTGATTGTTAGTGGTTCTGCGTGTTCAAGTTTTAGTTAAATACCGCAATCAAGACGGTTTTGCTCGTAGCTAGCCGGTTGAGTACGGGTCGTCCGCAGGGAGATGGGAATCTTTTTCTATGTGCTTTAACGAGTTAAGTCCAGTTTTTCAGATTTTGTTGTGATTAGTTAAGCGGTAAAATGATATGTAAAGAGAGCTTGTTAGGGTTAGGATTAGGTTAGTTTGAGTTAGGAGTCTCCACATCTTCGTTGCCCCTCTTAATATCGGTGTTACGGTAATCAGCAACAACGGGGATTAGCACGACTAGGAAGGAACTTGCGAGTATAAGCTAGGCTTTCCAACGCATAAGTTCTTCCTTTTGGTGCTTGTCCGTCCGTTCTTGGCTCTTAGCCATAACCTCCGGTTAATTCAACCACAACCGGTCTCACTACGGAATCATCGCTATCATGTAGGATAGGGTGCCGTAAGGAGCGGATTGTGGTTCAATTAACGGGAGTCGAATTAAGCTGTTGGGCAAGGAAAGAGTGAGAGAGATTTCCTTCTCTCAAACTTCCCTTATCCTACCCTAACAAGTATTAAACTACTCACACATCATGATACGGAAAAATAAAACAAAACAAAAGAGGAAGATAGAAAGAAAGAGATTAGAAGATAACAACTAGCTATTTGCGACCTCACCTTGGCGAGGATCGAGCGTAAGCATCATAGTCGTTTTAAGGATAAAGAAAAAAAAGAGAGAAGAAAGAAACAACACGAAATAACAACAACTAGTTAACAAATGAAAATTACAACAATTAACAAGATAATGAGACAAGCAAAATAATAAACGGTTCTTCTTTATTCATCATTCTTCACTCACAAGCTCACTACAAGTTTAATGGAGAAGAGATGAGAAGAGGAAGAAGAAACACAACTAAACCTTACAAAAGAGAATACAAGATTGGACCCTTTCCTTCTCAAAGTTCTGGGCTATTTATAGGCTGGAGAATGGAAATCTAGGGCAACCACCAGAACATATGTACAAAGACAAAACTACCCCTGAAAGATGACGAGGTGCGGCGCCAGTAAGGCCGCGGATCCGCGGCCTAGACCCCTATTGGCCGCGGATCCGCGGCCCTATAGGTGAGTTGGGGTATGGCTTTTCTTGTGGTCCCCTGGTTTGCTGTCCCCTTTTGTCTGGTACATATATTTTCTGAAAATACTTCCACATTTCTTCCAGAAATTCTGTTGAAGGAAAGGTGGACTTTTTGTCAAGATTTGGCATGATTGTCTCGAGCTCCGCGTAGATTTCTTGGATCTTGTGCTGCTATTGAGCCTTGTGCATGAAAACGACATTGATTTGCCATTTTGTCTTCCTAAACTGGTATCTGGCAACATACGGATGAAGAGCGGAGACCGTGTTTCCTCAGTGGTTGGCAGGAACCCGGATTTTGTCGTGTTTTCCATGAATTCCACCGTTTTAGAACCGAGAACCTGTATCCTGCAATTGACTAGAAAACACGGCTCAAGAGTATCTACCGATATGCAATGTGATAAAAATTGGGCGGTATGAAAATGCAAAAATCTGATATGAACAAATACCCCCAAACTTATCATTTGCTCGTCCCGAGCAAAGCCAATTTATTCACAAAAAATTTCCTAACCTCACTTTCGCAGGGAACGCGATTGCACTGAGCAAGTGCAACAAGCCGTTAAACCTCTAGGTATCCCTAGTAGGAGGAGTGTTGTCTCCTGAGGGTTTTCAGCGGATACTACCCACAAAATCCGGTCAAGTTGGTTTTGTAAAATAACTAAGATTCAAACCCTAAAGTTTTGTTTCAGAAAATAACAATTCTATAATCCTAAGTCTAGACTATCGAACTTTTATTTTTCACACCTCGCTTCTTATTTAACTACAGATTTTATATGTCGTTACGTGCAGTGCAAATAGTGTCGTTAAGTTCCAGAAGGATCGATTAAAGTCATCATGTCGCACAATAAAGCCCAGATAACAATTTTAAAAGGATCACATAAGTTTTATAAAGAGTTAAGTATTTTTCAAGTTTCGTTTTCCAGTAAGGTTTCAACTTCAGAATTTCTATCTTCCTTAGCAGGAAACTAAGTCGTATTTTTCACTCCACCTTTTTCTTGTTTTCAGTTCATACACACCTCTGTGAACGTGCAATAGTCTTTATCATAGAATAAAACCTTCATATCTCCGTTAAATTTTTTTATAAAAGTCTGTCTTTTATCAAGATTATTCTCACACAAAGAACCGTTAGGAATTTTAATTCGGAGAGAACACTTGCTTGACTTTGTTTTAAACTGGACTTTCTAGGCTTCTTAGCGAGCTTTGGGCCAATGCACCCAAACCAGTTGGTTTTAGGGCATTAGGTGTAGAAACACCCCAGCGGACTTAATTACTCAAGTTACCTAGGTCCAAAAACAAAAGACAGTTTGGCGTGAAAATCAGATGATTTAATACGAACGGAGACATAACCGGCAGTTCAATTATTTTTTGGATAAAAGACGTGTTTAGTGGGTTCGGTGTGTAATCATTCCAATCAAGTTTCAGATGGGTTATTTTTCAGACTTAGTTCCAATTACGGCATCAATAATATTCCTTCATATTCGCTTTACTTCATAAACTATTCTTGACATTACTTATTTCAGAACAAGCCTATTTGATCCTCAGAAAATCATTTATCTGTTTAAAAGTTTTTCAACATAAAAGACTTGTCTCTAATTCCTAAAAACTCACGACACGTGTAGTGTGATGTAAAGACGTTTATCAGCTATAGTTAACTTCAAAGGAGCGTTATCTTTCAGGTTCTCAAAATCTAAACATAAGATTTAGTCATTCCTATTTTTTCAAACAAACACCGTCGAAATGTTGAATCAGGGTTCTTCCACAAGCTAACTTGACAGAAAAGTTTTTATATTTTTAGAAAATTTTCAGATTTTTATGGATTTTAAGGATTTTAATATGCAGATGCAAAATATACATATGAATGCGAAGGTAAGAAATGCGTACCGAGCGTACCCCCAAACTTAAACTGAACAGTGTCCTCACTGTCGTTGCATGAAGAGATCATTTGAAGGGTCAAAATTGTCGGTTAGTGAAACACAAATTTTTATTTGGTTTTGTTTTTAAAGAAAAGAAAAAAGAATATACACAAATATATACAAAATGGTTTGTACATACCCCCAAACTTATTTGGAAGAGTGTCCACTGTTCTTGGCTGGATAACCGAAGTTTGGAGGTAGGCAGAGGAAGATCATGCAGGGTAAACCGGCTCCTGTAGGAACAGGAGCTCCTCTGTTGGTTCGGTGCTAAGGTACGGTTTGCATCGGTGTCCATTTACTTTGAAAAGTGAACCGTCTTTTGGATTTTCCAAATCCACGGCGCCCTGCGGATACACATTCCGCACAAAATACGGCCCTTTCCAGCGAGATCTGAGCTTTCCAGGATGGAAGTGAAGTCGGGTGTCGTAAAGCAGTACCTGCTGACCCGGTACGAAGGTTTTGCGCAAAAGGTGTTTATCGTGAAACACCTTCATTCGATTCTTAACGACAACCGCGTTATCGTAAGCCTCATCCCTAAGCTCGCTCAGTTCGTTCAACTGCAGCTTCCGATGGCTGCCCGCATCCTCGAGAGACCGATTCAGCTCCTTTATCGCCTAAAATGCGCGATGCTCTATTTCGACAGGTAGGTGGCAGGCTTTTCCGTACACAAGACGATAGGGAGACATGCCAAGGTCGGTCTTATAAGCGGTTCGAAATGCCCAAAGGGCATCAGTGAGTTTCAGCGACCAATCCTTACGGTTCTTTGAAACCGTCTTCTCCAGTATCTGCTTGATTTACCGATTTGAAACTTCGGCCTGCCCGCAGGTTTGGAGGTGGTAGGGCGTAGAGAGCTTATGATTAATGGAGTATTTCCGCATCAAGGCCTCGAAGGTTTTGTTGCAGAAATGACTTCCATTGTCGCTAATGATCGCTCGGGGGTGCCCAAACCGGGAGAAAATGTTTTCTTTAAGGAACCTAAGTCGTTAGTCCGGCTGGGCACAGCCTCGACCCATTTAGAGACGTAATCAACAGCTAGAAGGATGTACAAGTTCCCGAAAGAGCTGGGAAACGGCCCCATGAAATCTATCCCCCAAACATCGAAAATCTCCACAACCAAGATCGGTTGGAGCGGCATCTCGTTCCTCCGGGATATCCGGCCCATGTGTTGGCACCGGGAGCAAGTCTTGCAATAGTCATGAGCGTCTTTGAAGAGTTGTGGCCAGTAGAAACCACATTGCAAGATCTTCTCAGCTGTCTTTCTGGGCCTAAAATGCCCGCCACACGCTTGATCGTGGCAAAATGACAGCACTCTCTTGAATTCCTCGTCAGGGACACACCGACGAATAATCTGGTCGGGACAGTACTTGAACAAGTAGGGTTCGTCCCAGTAAAAGTGTTTTACTTGGGATAAGAAGCGAAGTCTGTCCTGACTTGACCATTCAGTCGGTAGTAATCCCGTGGCCAAATAGTTCACAATATCTGCGAACCAGGGTTCGCACGATACTGTCAAGAGCTGTTCATCCGGGAAAACGTCGTTGATTGGAATTGGAAGCGAAGGCGAAGAAGGAAGTCGTGAGAGATGGTCGGCAACTACGTTTTCACATCCTCGTTTGTCCTTAATGACAAGGTCAAACTCTTGAAGCAAGAGGATCCAACGTATTAACCGAGATTTTGCATATTTCTTCGCAAAAAGATGGCGCAGAGCAGAATGGTCAGTGTAGACAATGACTGGAGAGCCGATGAGGTAGGGCCTGAACTTTTCTAAAGCAAATACAACAGCTAAGAATTCCTTCTCAATTGTTGTATAGTTAAGTTGGGCGTCGTTCAGGGTTCGGCTCGCGTAATAGATTACGTGCGGCATTTTGTTGATGTGTTGTCCAAGGACAGCACCAATGGCAAAGTCGGATGCATCGCACATAATCTCGAATGGGTGCGTCCAGTCAGGTGAAGAAAGAACGGGAGCAGAAGTGAGTGAGCGTTTCAATGACTCGAAGGCAGTCACACAGCTCGAGTTGAAGTCGAATGGCGTGTCCTTGGCCAGCAAAAGAGTCAAGGGCCTAGCAATCTTGCTAAAGTCCTTGATGAACCGTCTATAGAAACCGGCATGGCCAAGGAAGGCTCGGATATCTCTGACGCATCGGGGAGGAGGCAGATTGGAAATGACCTCAATCTTTGCTTTGTCAACCTCTATGCCATTTTGCGAGATGATATGTCCTAAGACAATACCTTCGCGCACCATGAAGTGGCATTTCTCCCAGTTCAAAGTGAGATTCTTGTCCTTACATCGGGTAAGGACAGCGTCAAGATGCAGCAAACACTCGTTGAAGGAATCGCCGAAGATGGAGATGTCATCCATGAAAATCTCCAGAAATTTTTCCACCATGTCTGAGAAGATACCCATCATACACCGCTGGAACGTAGTGGGCGCATTGCATAACCCAAAGGGCATGCGACGATATGCAAACGTGCCGAAAGGACAAGTGAATGTGGTCTTGTCCTGGTCTTTTTCGGCGATGGGAATCTGATTATAGCCGGAGTAGCCATCAAGAAAGCAGTAGTACTCGTGTCCGGCCAATCGTTCAAGCATTTGGTCAATGAAAGGTAGCGGAAAGTGGTCTTTCCGCGTTGCGGCGTTGAGTTTTCTGTAATCAATGCAAACTCGCCACCCAGTTTGGGTGCGAGTAGGGATTAACTCATTCGCCTCGTTAGTTATGACCGTGATGCCCGACTTCTTGGGGACAACATGAATGGGGCTAACCCACTGGCTATCAGAGGTAGGGTAAACGATACCACTATCTAGACATTTTACGATCTCCTTCTTCACAGCCTCCTTCATGACTGGATTAAGACGTCTTTGTGGATCCCGGGCTGGTTTGGCATCATCCATCAGATGAATGTGATGCTCAACGATCAGGGGACTAATCCCCTTGATGTCCGCCATGAACCAGCCAAAAGCTTGCCTGTTGCTGTGCAAGACCGCGAGAAGGGCTTTCTCTTGCTCGGGAGCTAGAGAAGCCGAAATGATGACAGGGAGGGTCTCGTTCTCACCTAAGTAAGCATACTTAAGGTGAGACGGCAACGGCTTGAGTTCGAACGTTGGAGGTGAAACGATGGAAGGCAAGATTGGTGCAAAGGTCTCGAACTCAAAGGACTCCAGCAAAGGTTCAAAACGAGTGTAGGCAACCGAGTTGGATGGTTCAGGTAACTCATTCGGAAAGTCGAAGGATTCAAACTCGGGTTGTACGCAGCTAAGATCGTTTAAAAATGTGAAACACTCGTAGTCGTTGTCGGGCGCAGAAACAGCAGCAGCTTCGAAGAGAAACGCACTAGTGGCATCAAGATTATCGTGATCAAACAGAAACTCCTCGAATTCACACTCTTCTGGGGTGATCTCCTGGATCGAGCAGACGTACAGTATATGAGCATTAGGTTCGGCGGGCTGATTCCCCAACCTAAAAATGTTGAGTTCAATCGTCATGTTTCCAAAAGAGAGGTTCATCGAACCATTGCGACAATTGATCACAGCATTTGAGGTTGCGAGAAATGGGCGACCGAGTATCACCGGAATTTGATTTCGGGGGTTAGCTACAGGCTGTGTATCTAATACAATGAAGTCAACGGGGAATATGAAGTCCCCGACTTTTATTAACACATCCTCTAGCTCACCCCTAGGGTGGGTGATCGATCGGTCGGCCATTTGGAGAGTGCAGTGTGTGGGTTTCAGCTCTCCGACACCTAATTGCTCGTATACTGAATACGGAAGCAGGTTAACACTGGCACCAAGATCTAATAGTGCGCGGTTGATGTTCTTATCCCCAATGGTAATTGAAATCGTAGGACAGCCAGGGTCCTTCCGTTTTTGTGGTAAAGATTGGGTAAGGGCATCACTCACAGCACTAGCCAAGAAAACTTTCTTGGGTACCTGAGACTTCCTCTTTTTCGTGCACAAGTCCTTTAAGATTTTCGCGTAGGATGGGACTTGTTGGACAGCATCTAAAAGAGGAATGTTAATGTTAACCTGCTTGAATAACTCCAGAATCTTCTCCATTTGAGGATTTTGTTTATTAGACCTCAACCGGTTTGGAAATGGAACATTTTGAAAATTGGTTGAGTCTAATGCTGGAGGAGGAGATTGTGGAGTTGGAACGGATCCCAGAATAGGTGTCTTCGTGGAGTGAGAAGTGGGTCCGTTCAGAGCAGAAGAAGAGGGAGGGGAGCCTTGTGAAGAACGGAGAATAGGCTCAGAAGACGAAGAAGAAGAAGGAGAAGAAGAATAAGAAGAAGAAGAAGTAGCGGCCGGGGTGTCATCGTTGATCCGTTTGCCAATGTTGTTTTGCAGCATCCTTCCCGATCTCAGTGTGGTCACGGCACTCACATTATGGTTCTGTTGTTCAAGAGCAACATGTGCATTATGTGGGTGACCGGGATTTGGAAGTGGCTGGGACGGGAGCTTCCCCTTCTCTCGCTCGCTTAAGGCCGCGTTCAGCTGTGCAATCTGGGCCTCGATGGTCTTGATGCTTTGCCCGTGTGCGGCAGTGTGTTGCACTAAGGATTGAATGGAAGACTGGATGTTGGCGGTGGATTGAGTCGATTGTTTAACGAACGCCTCCAGACTTCGCTCGAGCGAGGAAACCTTATCGTTGTTTGACGGAACAAAGTTGTTTGGTGGAAAAGAATTGTTGGGTGCAAAGTTGTTCGTCGGATTTTGGAAAGGTTGGGGTTGGAAGGGCTGCTGATATTGATGTTGAGTTTGTTGTTGCACTTGTTGTTGCGGCGGAGGGGCCCTTTGGAAATTGTTGCCCTGGAATTGATTCTGATTCTGATTCCAGGAAAAATTGGGTGGTTCCTCCAACCGGGATTGTAGGTGGAAAAGTATGGATCATTCCTCGATCTTTGCTGGAAGGCAGCATTAACCTGATTCTGTCCTTGCGCGGGTGGATTGTAAGGACACTCTTCGGTCAAGTGGGAAGGATCGGAACAACAAGCGCAAATGGTACGAAGGGGGAGAACAGGGGCAGGAGCAGGAGCAGAAAATTTGCTCTCTATCGCTTCAAGCTTTCTTGTTATTGCAGCCATTTCAGCTTTCATCGCAATAGAGACATCAAGTTGGTGGATTCCTACTCTAGACTGACCGGTAGAAGTGGAGGTAAAAGAAGAAGAAGTCGGTCTGGTGCTCTCCCATTGTAGCGTTTACTCCGCAAGGTCGTCAAAGAATTGCCACGCTTCCTCGTCAGATTTCGATAGGAAGTGGCCCTGACAGATGGTTTCCAACAACTGCTTCGTTGCTGGGTTCAGTCCCTCGTATAAGGTTTGGCAAAGTTGCCATTTCTCTATACCGTGGTGAGGACACTGAACAAGAAGGTCTTTGTATCGGTCAAAGCACTTCCAGAAGGGTTCAGAAGGAAGCTGGGAGAATTGGTTGATTTCATTTCGAATCCTTGCGGTTTTATGATTCGAATAGAATTTTTTCAGAAACGCTTTAACAAACTCGTCCCAGCTGGTTATGGAATGGGACGCGGTGCTATACAGCCATTTTTCAGCAAGATCGCATAAAGTGAACGGAATGACCCGTAGACGTATAGCATCGTCCGACAGCTGGGTGGTTTTCATCATGGCACAGACGTTTTGAAATTTATTGATGAAGATATAGGCATCTTCAGATTCAAGCCCATGAAAACGTGGAAGCATGTTGATGAAGTGAGGCTTAATTTCAAAGTTGTCCCCATTGGCCGGAGGAAGAGAAAGACAGGTGGGAAGTGCAGAACGGGTGGGATAGAAACGATCCTGGAGCGCGATTCGCTGCGGCGCTACAACAGGCGGTGGTGGTGGGATATTGGTCTCCGTAGGAGGTGGAGCCAATCCAGGGGTGGTCAAAGAGATGTTCGGATTAAATCCTGACATCGCGGAAGAAGAGGTTGGTGAAGGTGAAGGTGAAGATGTATGAACAGAATTCCGGTCAACGTCGGAGTTGGCCGGCAAAGGAAGGGGTGAAAGAGGAGTGGACGGAGTATCGACTTCGGAGTCGATCGCGTAGTCGGTAGAGACTAACGTAACGCGGACTAGACGGGCGCTAGTGTCCCGAGTCCAAGCGGACATATACTAAACGAGTTTAGTATAGTCAAAGCGGAGAAGGTGAGGGTAAGAAAATGTCAATGGAGAAAGGCGATGGGTGGTGGGTGAAAAAAATGGATTTGGCGACAAAGGGCGAGTTTTTATAAAAGTTTTTGATTTTTTTCCTTTTTTTTTGTTTTTAGAAAGAGATTTACAGAAATATGTACGGAAATACGTCTTAAGCAATCACAAACAAGATATGCACAATCACACCTAGATCTAGGGTAACCTAGGTCTACTAGACCTGCTCCTGAACTTGATTGTCGAAGTTAAACAGTGTTAAGAAACGGGCTTAAAAATACACTGATCACGAGGCCAGGTAAGTGCAGAGATAAGGGGAGGTTGTCCAATGCTTTCGCGAAGTTCCTTAATTAAATAACCCTTTCTCTTTCGGCGGTTGCGCCTTTAACACTTTCCTAGACACCCCGTAAACAATATACCGTTAAGCGACGTTCTAAACACGGTTTATCTTCTCCTAATGAGCGCGAAGTCCTTAGGGCTGAAGTCTAGTATTTTTTTAATTTACAATGGACAATGCATATGCTTTAGTGATTTTTGGGGTCCTGGGAAGGGCGATGAAATCCCCACCCAATCTGGATTGGTTTCAAGCCCCTTAAGTCCGTATTAAAGAAATGCAAAGCAGTAACAAATCAACTGCAAACAATTTTTATTTTGCGGCGCAAAGAATCCTGCACAAGAACAGTTTATTGGAAGGGGGAGAAGAATTTGCGCAAAGAAGGCTGCAAAAACACAATTCAGTGGAGTCCAGAGGAGTGGGAGAGAGGAGAGAGACTTACAGAGAGATTTTGGTCCACTGACCCCACCAAGTGGCCACGGTTCCGCGGCAATAAGGCCCTAATGCCGCGGTTCCGCGGCGGTTCTGGGGAAGTGGGGCTCTGAAATTTTTGGGTGTCCTCTGTTGGGTGTCCTCTGCTTGTCTGGATTTGCTGAATATTTATTTGCTCACTGTAACTACTCCAGATTTTTCAGTAGACCGTTTTCTTCGTTTTGATCCGTCGCGGTGTAGCCGCGAAATGTGGGTCTATCTTCCCACGTCTTTGGCACTGTTCTTGAACTCCGTATTATCCGACGTCTTTGGCGTCGATCTTGAACTTCGTTTTTTCCTGCACACTTGCACAAAAGCTAATCAAAAAACAACAAGATGGTTTTTTTCACAAAGTATATTTTTTTGTTTTGTTTTTCGGTTAAATTTACAAGTTAACCCGAAATTACACAAGGAAATAAACTACCGTCTCCCCGGCAACGGCGCCATTTGATTGTTAGTGGTTCTGCGTGTTCAAGTTTTAGTTAAATACCGCAATCAAGACGGTTTCGCTCGTAGCTAGCCGGTTGAGTACGGGTCGTCCGCAGGGAGATGGGAATCTTTTTCTATGTGCTTTAACGAGTTAAGTCCAGTTTTTCAGATTTTGTTGTGATTAGTTAAGCAGTAAAATGATATGTAAAGAGAGCTTGTTAGGGTTAGGATTAGGTTAGTTTGAGTTAGGAGTCTCCACATCTTCGTTGCCCCTCTTAATATCGGTGTTACGGTAATCGGCAACAACGGGGATTAGCACGACTAGGAAGGAACTTGCGAGTATAAGCTAGGCTTTCCAACGCATAAGTTCTTCCTTTTGGTGCTTGTCCGTCCGTTCTTGGCTCTTAGCCATAACCTCCGGTTAATTCAACCACAACCGGTCTCACTACGGAATCACCGCTATCATGTAGGATAGGGTGCCGTAAGGAGCGGATTGTGGTTCAATTAACGGGAGTCGAATTAAGCTGTTGGGCAAGGAAAGAGTGAGAGAGATTTCCTTCTCTCAAACTTCCCTTATCCTACCCTAACAAGTATTAAACTACTCACACATCATGATACGGAAAAATAAAACAGAACAAAAGAGGAAGATAAAAAGAAAGAGATTAGAAGATAACAACTAGCTATTTGCGACCTCACCTTGGCGAGGATCGAGCGTAAGCATCATAGTCGTTTTAAGGATAAAGAAAAAAAAGAGAGAAGAAAGAAACAACACGAAATAACAACAACTAGTTAACAAATGAAACTTACAACAATTAACAAGATAATGAGACAAGCAAAATAATAAACGGTTCTTCTTTATTCATCATTCTTCACTCACAAGCTCACTACAAGTTTAATGGAGAAGAGATGAGAAGAGGAAGAAGAAACACAACTAAACCTTACAAAAGAGAATACAAGATTGGACCCTTTCCTTCTCAAAGTTCTGGGCTATTTATAGGCTGGAGAATGGAAATCTAGGGCAACCACCAGAACATATGTACAAAGACAAAACTACCCCTGAAAGATGACGAGGTGCGGCGCCAGTAAGGCCGCGGATCCGCGGCCTAGACCCCTATTGGCCGCGGATCCGCGGCCCTATAGGTGAGTTGGGGCATGGCTTTTCTTGTGGTCCCCTGGTTTGCTGTCCCCTTTTGTCTGGTACATATATTTTCTGAAAATACTTCCACATTTCTTCCAGAAATTCTGTTGAGGGAAAGGTGGACTTTTTGTCAAGATTTGGCATGATTGCCTCGAGCTCCGCGTAGATTTCTTGGATCTTGTGCTGCCATTGAGCCTTGTGCATGAAAACGACATTGATTTGCCATTTTGTCTTCCTAAACTGGTATCTGGCAACATACGGATGAAGAGCGGAGACCGTGTTTCCTCAGTGGTTGGCAGGAACCCGGATTTTGTCGTGTTTTCCATGAATTCCACCGTTTTAGAACCGAGAACCTGTATCCTGCAATTGACTAGCAAACACGGCTCAAGAGTATCTACCGATATGCAATGTGATAAAAATTGGGCGGTATGAAAATGCAAAAATCTGATATGAACACTACCACTACCCCCGGTTACGGATCGACCATAAACCCTAAACCTAGCAAACTAAATAAAGAGTTTGGAATGTTATACCGAATAATCCGTGTCCTTCGGTCTTTAACAAGCTTCCCAAGCTCCTAGTGGCCACCAAGATCTAGTTTGGTCGCCGGTCTCCCTCCATCGAAGATGATCCACCTAAGAGTCTATGAATCGAGCTCCTACTCCAAAACCGAAGTAACTAGGGTATCAAGTTTTCTAGACTTGATAGCCTAGGAGATGTAGATTCTAATGAGGGATTAATTTGTCTCTAAACACCCTAGGTTTCTCAACACATGAGAGGGTTTGGGTGGAAGAAGAAGAAGAAGCCATTGGAGATGAGTGTGTGAAGCTTGGAGTAAAGCAAGAAAAGAAGTGGCAGCCTTTTTCTCTGTGTGTGTGTGTGTGTGTGTGTGTGTGTGTGTTGTGAGAGTGTGTGTTAGTAAAAGAATAAAAGCAACTCAAGAAATAATATCTCAACTCACAAAATATCTCACACCACTCACAACAAATATCAAGCATGAGTCATGCCTTGAACCATACTTCAATCAATGCACATCACATTCATCTCTCCACCTCATTAACCTTTAAACTAAAAGGTTAAAACAAAATGAGGTTAGCAACTTCTAAAAGATAATCTTGTAATAAATTACAAGAATGCCCATCATCCGTATATACATACCCGTATCTGTATTCCGAAGAATCCGAATACAATGAGATGAAAATAATCCAACATTATAATATTAGGATCCGGCTTAAACCAAAGCCCACTAGCATTATTCGTCAGAATCATGATACGTGCACAAGTGCACGTATATGATCGAACCATGCAGTAAAACCATACGGCCTCTACATCGTTTCGCCCGAAGCAGGGAAACCCTCTGTGTAGGACTCTAAAGACTCGTCAATACGCTGGCAGTGGGTTTAACCACAAGCACGTCAGCGGCACTAGCTGTACGTAACGGCTACCCAGGTATTGAGCGAAAGGAAGGCCGACGAGCAAACTCATCCTGACCCCTACTGAGCCTGTCTGGTGACAATATCCGTACAGTACAGTCTCTTCATTTAAGAGTATCGCATATCGAGTCTAAGGGGTGGATAAAGTCAAACCCCTAACAACGCGACATTTAGTGTCGGTATGAAGCCCATCACAAACTGAGAAACTACTGATCCTGGATCAGTAATTCTCGACTAGCTTGATCAAGGGTTTTTTGGTGATGGCCACCTGTGCACAACGCGACATCAACCCCCAATACTGGGAGAGACGAGTCCCCGACGATCCGCTCACTGCCTCCATGTGGCTCGGGACTGTACCCTATTAAAACCTGTTTGCACGACTCCTTTGAGCCATGGTAGGGTAGTAATCAAAGCACAGTGGGAACTCACACAAGACAAATGACGATTTCAGGTCAACAGACTAATCTGTACACATGTCACGTGGGAACTGCTATCTGACAATAGGTATAATACCAACTAGTTTGTTCCCGGCGAGTCCGTCCAGTGTACTCATAACCCAACAAGCACATGCATACTATCTTAGGTGAACAAACTAACACCAATGGCTTATGAGACCGGCCACCACCCCTCGGGGTCTCGATCAATACACACTAGTCTACTCTGAAGTATCGATGCCCAGTCTCGATACTCCCACGACTAGGGACATTTAAGAATATGCTTATAGACAGCCCAGCTCCCACGTATATGATCTCCATCATAATGTTGATAGTCAAGCAGGAATCCTATGGGCTCTATCAACATGTAATAGTGAACTGTAAAGTCACCTAAAGCATGTACATGATGATAAAGATAAACCAGATAGCATACTATCATTTTGAGTAAGACCGTTCTACCTGTATAGGTCCTCCCTCAATCATCTAATCGCGTGCCTGTGATTGCAATAATTGACTTAAGGACACTATAGCCAACAATTTCACACTTGCACTTAAGGCTAATTATTGCGGCGGCGCATTCTCACAGCCCGTGTGATACCGAGCACCCCACTTCTCTATTAATCAGTTTCGCAAAGCCTGTTTGTGAAACTATTGTATTCGAGAAATAGCCTCAGTGAGTGGATTTGCTCCAATGTTTCTTTCTATATCTCAACTTCGCGGAGAACCCCTATCGAAATGAGAAATACCTGTCTTAGAATTTATCTGGATATCTGATGGGACCTAGTTCACAAGTGAACTCCAAATCCAACAAACTTCTTAGACTGTATCATCCACTGAATTTAATCAGTATCCTGCACCAAGCCTTCCTCAGTATCCACTTGGACCACCTGTCCAACATACTGCCCCTCAAAAGAGGGAAAACTATAACTCAGACAGTCTCTCTGTCATCCAGGTCACCTTGGAAGCCTGAACTGATAACCGCTTCCCGAAAGAGGTTGCCGTTACCAATTACCAAAGAACATTCACTTATGTTCAAAACTGCTTCCTACCGTTTCTCCAGGATTGGATTAATATATATACTTATTGCAACTTGTGCAAAAACAATATCTGGTGTTGTACTTGACATTACATGATTAACTCAATTGCCTAAGCAAGTGATATGCTAATCTTGTAAATCTCTCTCCCCTTTAATCTATAAGACATCCTTTAGAAAGGGTGACTCCATCATCTGTAGGTACACCACCATTGTAACATTTTAAAAATTAAATAAATAAATAATTAGATAAATAAAATCCTTTAGGTGAATTTTCTGATAATCGGTAAAATAAACTGTATTTTTCGTAAAACTCAACTATAATTATTTTTTCAATATAGATTTAAATATGCTTATTTTAGCTATATAATTGCTAGTAATTGATATTATTTAGTGACATATAAATTGTTGGTTTAATTAAATATTTTTCCTAAATTAATTAAATTAAAATATTAATATATGCTTTAATTATACATTAAATTGATGCAAATTACAAATTAGAAATGGGTTAATTTTACAAAATGAGCTGATTAGTCGAAAATATTGCATATTTCAGCCGGCAATTTCCTCATCATTTGCACTCATTTAGAAGTGTACGGTATTCATATTTCACATATTAGCAAAACTGTCGCAAAATATCAGATTGCATGTGTTAGACTCTAATACCGGCATTTCAAGGGAAATTGACCGCATTTCATGGCATCGCATCATTCCTATATTGCGCAACACTTGTTTTGAGATCTGTGCAGGAAAATCCAGAAGAAAGGCCAAAATTTATACGGTACCGATCAAACATTACGCCAACTCAATGATTTCAGTTCTGGTATCAATACAAAAGGGAAAATACAAATCAACACATCAGATAAAGTTACAAATACTATCCCAAGACTACAGAAGAAGCCTCAAGTCCCAAGGAGCCATCATGGCCGCGGAACCGCGGCCGGAGCCTGCTTGCGCCGCGGTTCCGCGGCAGTTATGCCACGTCAGCCCTAAAATTTTGGTTCAAAATGCTTCTCTCAGGTCCCACACTTCAGCAAGACATGTTAATTTCCAGAAGACTCCAGAGACTTCTGCTAGATCAGCAAGCTTTGGGATCAACACTAAACTAGCCTATCATTCTAGAAACTTCTTCTTAAACCCTAGCTTAAACCCTAAGCTAAGCCTAACAAACTCCTTCTAGAAGCCTCAACAAACTTTTGGAGGGAATTGTAAATTCAAACCTAGACCTAGGGTTTGGGTGATCTATAAATAAGACCCTAGGCTCACTTGTAAAAAGGACTTGATCCTTGACTAGTTCATTTAGCCAATTTAGATCCATTCAATCTCTTTCTTCATCTTCTTCTTCCACAAGTCTAGTGAGAGGACTTGTGTGAAACCCTAACCCTAATTCCAATCAAAAGCCAAGATCCCGAGTACCCATCAAGCAAGAAGCCTTGCAACCTTTTATGAGCCGAGCCGATCTTTAACAGAGCAAGTGGTCCAAGCCGATCCACGACTCACGGAACCGAGCGACGCCAATTCGACAATTTAGTTCTTCCTCTTGTAGTTCTTGAGCGACTGTAATCAAATTGTTGATATAAATAAAAGGTGATATTCTTTTATCTTGTTTTCTTTAAATTCTTGCATCATGATATCTTTTCAATTCTTGAATGTTTTCTGTGTGATGATGTTTGAGTAATACTCCGCTCGTCGAGGAGTCGAGACGATCAATAGAATGATGATGTAGTATATCTTAAATCGATTCTTGAATCCTACGAGTTTTGTAAACCCTAGCAAGTTCAAGAATCGACGACCCGATTCGTTGCGATGCTTTCTTGATTGATATCGCTCGAGATTGGGGAGTTACGATCGTTTCTTGAAATTGCTAGAGGCTAGAATGTGAATGATATCTACGAAAGAACAAGGGTTAAACGATGAAACCCTAGTTTCATCAAGAAAGCTCTAACTCTCGTCGATCATCATCGATCTAGTATCAATCCTTCGAAGGACAAGGACACGAAATCTTGAGATTACATCACGTCTATAGATCCGATCGATTCCTACGAGCCTCATTTAGATTCTTGACATTTTGGTTGGAAATATCATCGAAACACCGATTCTTGATTTGTTTATCAGTTTCTTGATTCTTGATTAAACATCGTGACACCTGAATCAATCGATAAATTCTTGAATCATGTTTTCTTTTCTTTTCGATTAACTTTTCGATTCAAACAAATTAAATACAGAAACGAATCGCAAAATCCCTGTGGACGATCCGCACTCGCTTACGATCTACAATCGACACCGTAATTGATTGCGGTCAAATATAATTCTTTGATTATGAATTTTATTCAATATTACCGACACATAGAAACTTATTCGCTTTATTCGATTTACACAAACAAGAAATCATTACAATCAAATGAAACCGTTATCAGGGATCACTTGAGTATTTGATTTGATACGCACAATCGGAAATATACGATCAATCAAATGGCGCCGTTGCCGGGGGTCGCGCGCTAATTTGTTTCATATTATAGTTTGAATTGAAAGATTTATTCCATTGTTATTTTTGAGATCAAAATTCGTGCAAACCCTAAACGATTTGTTGTGGTTCATTGCAAGGAAATCTGGAGCTGTTTGGAAATTGAAGAAAATTTTTGGAAAATACCATAGAGCAGAGGGAGTCTACAGAAGCTCGCTGGTGTCTTTTGGTGGAGTGATCTCACCATTCAACCGCGTTTCCGCGGTGGAAGTACCCCTATCGCGGCGGTTCCGTAGCCCCTTTGAGGGATCACTGTGCAATTTTTTCTCTGTAAGCTTCTTACCTTCTCCTCTCTCCTCTTTTTAGCTCCAACTAACAGTTTCTGCAGGTTTCTTTGCAAATAATCGCAGCGCCTCAAAAAGCAAATTAAATTTGTGCGTGATTTTGTTTCTTGGTAGTTTGCATTCTAATACGGATATTAAGGGGCACGGCCAAATCCAAATTAGGTGGGGATTTCATTACCCTTCCTAAGCCCCGAAAACCACAAAACTTGCATCCGCATTGACCCACATTAACTGAAAGAAATGTAGAGATGACTCTAAGGACCGTCGTGCTCAATTAAGAGAAGAGAAGGCCGTGGGTAATTCATTGCTTATCCGCGTTTTCTTGTGGTGTCTAAGGCGAGTGTGTCTAAGGCTAGTGGTTTTTAATTAGGCCCACTACTTACGTAGTGGAGTACCTTCCCACTTACCTAGCACTTATCCGGCCACAGGGGGACAAAAAGGCAGTGGAGGATTCTATCCTGCGACTTGTCTTTTGGCAGTTAGGAGCGGTCTAGAGCCGAACCTAGGTGACCACTAGATTCTAGGGTTGGTGTGCTGCATTTGTTGTGTCGCATCATTTTTTCAAAAAAAATCCGTCCTTTTTTCAAAGCAAGCACCGCATTCATTCATTACCCCTAATTATAAGTCAACGCTGCCACTTGTACTAACCCATTTTTAGTGCAAGATAGGCTGGACACGGGATTCTAGTGCCCGTTTAGTCCGCGTACCCTTTATCGACTCCAAAGTCGATATTTCTCCATTTACCTTTTCTTTACCCACTACCACACCCACACCGATGGATCCGAATCCATCAAACTTCTTTAACCCTAATCTGCCGCCGTCCGTTGGTGCGCAGAATCCATCCCGCATCTCTCTCCAGGAGAGGTGCTACCCTATTCGAGGTCCTCTTTCGACCTGCTTATCCACACCACCAGCCAACGGGGATAACTTTGAGATTAAGCCCCAGTATATCAATCTTTTACCCAAATTCCACGGACTCGAGACTGAGGACGCTTACGTTTTCATTACCAAATTTGAAAACGTATGCACAATGATGGATACGTCACAACTTTCAGTGGATGCTATGCGTCTACGACTTCTTCCATTTACATTGTGCGATATAGCCGAGAAGTGGCTATATAACACTACCGCACATTCTATCATGAATTGGGAAGAATTCGTCGCTACATTGCTTAAGAAATTTTACTCAATAGACAGCTCGAATCCATAGCGAACCGAATCAATTTGCCCAGCTCCCTACCGAACCATTTTCAAAATGCTTTGAACGTTTCAAGGATCTATTGGTTCAGTGTCCTCATCATTGCATCCCGAGATGGGAATTGTGCCGAATCATTTATGAGGGCATTAACCCAAACACTAAACAGAGCCTTGAAAACATGTGTCAAGGTAATTTTATGACCAAAGATGATGGGGAAGCTTGGAAGTATTTAGAAGAGTTCGCTGAAAAATCACTACAGTGGGAGAGTGGAACCCAACCATTGAATAGGGGTGGCGTACACCAAATAGATGTGTCCATAGGTGTTCGAGCTGAAATGGCAGCAATGCAAAAGAAGCTCGACGCTATGGAACACAAATTTGCAGCAGCCTCCCTAAACCCAATGTCGCTCCCTAAAAACTGCTTGTGGGTGCTGTTCTGATCCGTTTCATTTAACGGAAGAATGTCCATTAAACTCTGCGTTTCAAGGTCACGAGCATTCTAATGCCGCATTTCAAAGACCTCGAAACGATCCATATTCTTCCACGTACAATCAGGGTTGGAGGAATCACCCGAATTTCGCTTGGAACCAAAACCAATCTCAAAACACGGTTCCAAACACGAATAATTTTCAAAGGGCTCTTCCTCCACCACAACAGCAACCCCTTCAACTCACTCAGCACCCCTATCAGTCACAAAACTTCAAAAATCAGGTCAACACTCCTGCACAGTCTAATCCTATGACCTGTTCTGACGAATTCTCTCAATTCACTCAAACCATGAAATCGCTTTTGTCAAATTTCATAGAGGTTTCGGCTGAGGTTAGATCTTCCGTCGGTGAGATAAAGAAAAACTCAGCGTCCCAAGCTGAGAGTATTAGAACAATGGAAGCTGAAATCGCACGACTTAAAGCCGAAATGAGTGCGAGAGAAAAAGGGAAACTTCCCTCTCAACCCCTACAGAATCCTGGGCATTACAATGTAAATGCCATCACAACATTGAGATCAGGAAGAGTGCTGAACAATCATGTCGGGGAAGGTATTGATGATACTGAAAATCATATCAATACCCCGGCTGAGACCTTTCTACACATACACACTTCTCCTTCTGATCCTTCTTCTTCTACTACACCATCTTCTCGCGAGCCTATTCTCCAATTCCCACTAGGCTCGACACCTCAGTATAGCCCTTCTAATTCTCCACAGACGGTCCCCACACCTCTTTTGGGACCTCGTCTACCCCCTCTTCCTTCTCCTGTGATGGACCCTGCGCTTATTGCGAAAGCTCCTTACCCGAATCGGTTAAGGGGTAATAGAACGAGTCCTCATATGGAGAAAATTATGGAAATGTTCAAACAGGTTAACATCAATATCCCTCTCCTAAATGCAATTCAACAAGTCCCCGCATATGCGAAAATTCTTAAGGACTTGTGCACTAGGAAAAGGAAGACTCAAGTGCCGAAGAAGGTCTTTATGGCTAATAATATTAGCACTGCTTTTATTCCCCAGCTACCAAAGAAACGAAAGGACCCAGGATGTCCTACAATATCAATTTCGATTGGGGGTAAAAATATAAATCGTGCTCTTTTAGACCTTGGCGCAAGTGTTAACCTACTTCCATATTCTGTCTATGAGCAACTAGGGATTGGAGAGCTAAAACCTGCTCACTGCACTCTCCAGATGGCAGACCGATCTATCACCAAACCAAGGGGTGAATTAGAGGATGTGTTAATAAAGGTCGGGGAATTTGTTTTCCCTGTAGACTTCATTGTACTTGACACACAGCCTGTAGCAAACCCCCGGAGCCAAATTCCGGTGATTCTGGGTCGTCCTTTCCTTGCCACTTCCAACGCTGTTATAAACTGTAGAAATGGTTCAATGAACTTATCATTTGGAAATATGACCATTGAACTAAACATCTACAAAGTTGGAAGTCAGCCATCAGAACCCTCTGCTCATATTTTAGATGTGTGCTCTGTCCACGAGATCGCTCCCGATAGTTGTGGAGCTGAGGATCTTTGCTTTCTAGATCTCGACGACATTAACACATCTCTGCTTGATCTTACACATGATCTTAGTGAGGACACTTTTCCTACACTTGAGTCCTGCACTCCTGACTTTTCTCCACCCGAGTCTGTATCTTTCACAGGCTCTGAGCTTCTTTGTAAATCCAAAAATCACTCAATGATCCCACCTTCTATTATTTCTCCACCTGAATTAGATCTCAAAATTTTACCTTCTCATCTTAAATATGCATATTTAGGTGAGAATGAGTCTTTACCGGTTATCATTTCCGCATCTCTTGCATCAGAGCAAGAGAATGCACTTTTATCGGTATTGAGATCTAACAAAGAGGCGTTTGGTTGGAGTATGGCGGACATCAAAGGGATTAGTCCCTTGATAGTTGAACATCATATACATGTGATGGATGATGCCAGACCAACCCGAGAACCACAGAGACGGTTGAATCCCGTCTTGAAGGAAGCGGTCATGAAAGAGATCGTCAAATGCTTAGATAATGGTATTATATACCCCATCTCCGATAGCCAATGGGTGAGTCCTATACATGTCGTTCCTAAGAAATCCGGCATCACTGTTATAACCAATGAGGCAAATGAGTTGATTCAGACACGCGCCCAAATTGGGTGGCGTGTATGTATTGATTATAGAAAACTCAATGCTGCCATGAGGAAAGACCACTTTCCTCTACCATTCATTGATCAAATGCTGGAACGCTTAGCGGACGAGAGTATTATTGCTTTATGGACGGATACTCAGGCTATAATCAGGTCCCCATCGCCAAAAAGGATCAAGATAAAACCACTTTTACTTGTCCTTTTGGTACCTTTGCTTACAGTCGCATGCCCTTTGGGTTATGCAATGCTCCCGCTACCTTTCAGCGGTGTATGATGGGGATATTCTCTGATATGGTAGAGAATTTTCTGGAGATCTTTATGGACGATTTCTCGATTTTTGGAGACTCTTTTTCTGATTGCCTAGCGAATCTTGACGCTGTTCTTACTCGTTGCAAAGAGAAGAACTTGACATTGAACTGGGAAAAATGCCATTTTATGGTCCAAGAAGGAATAGTACTTGGACATGTCATTTCACAGAAAGGCATTGAGGTTGACAGAGCTAAGATAGATGTCATTCAAACCCTCCCTCATCCCAAAAGCGTCAAAGATATTCGATCTTTCCTTGGCCACGCGGGCTTTTATAGGAGATTCATTAAGGACTTTAGCAAAATTGCTAGACCTTTAACTCTTCTCCTGGCCAAGGATACGACCTTCCACTTTGACTCGGACTGTGAGACAGCTTTCGACTCACTTAAACACTCACTCACTTCAGCCCCCGTTTTATCATCACCAAACTGGGACTACCCCTTTGAGCTGATATGTGACGCATCTAATTTTGCAGTAGGTGCAGTCTTAAGACAGCACATCGAAAAGATGCCACACGTGATCTACTATGCAAGTAAGACCCTGAACGATGCATAAATTAACTATACAACCACCGAGAAAGAACTTTTAGCGGTTGTATTTGCATTAGAAAAATTCAGGCCTTACTTAATTGGCTCTCCTATAGTTGTGTATACTGACCTTTCCGCTTTAAAACATCTTCTGGCGAAGAAAGATGCAAAAGGTCGACTAATACGTTGGATCCTTCTGTTACAAGAATTCGATCTTGTTATCAAAGATAAGAAAGGATGTGAAAACGTAGTAGCTGACCATCTTTCACGCATCTCTTCTTCCCCTGTGACCCTGTCGATCAATGATTCATTCCCTGACGAACAACTTTTGAGCATATCCGCTGAACCATGGTTCAGAGATATTGTGAACTATCATGCCACGGGACTTATACCGAGCGATTGGTCAAAACAGGACAAATACCGTTTTCTATCCCAAGTAAAACACTTTTACTGGGACGAGCCCTATTTGTTTAAATATTGTCCTGATCAGATCATTCGCCGGTGTGTCCCGAATGAAGAGTTCAAGAGTGTTCTTTCATTTTGTCATGATCAGGCCTGTGGGGTTCATTTTGGTCCTAGAAAGACAGCGGAGAAGGTTTTGCAATGTGGATTTTATTGGCCGACCTTATTCAAGGACGCATTTGAGTATTGCAAAACCTGTACACAATGTCAGTACACGGGTAGAATATCCCAGAGGAATGAAATGCCTCAGCAACCCATCTTGGTTGTTGAAATATTCGATGTTTGGGGCATTGATTTTATGGGTCCCTTTCCCAACTCCATTGGGAATTTGTACATACTGCTGGCGGTTGATTATGTCTCAAAGTGGGTAGAAGCCATTCCATGTCGCACTAATGACAAGAAAGTTGTCATTAAGTTCTTGAAAGAGAATATCTTTTCGCGATTTGGACACCCCCGCGCTATCATTAGTGATAATGGGACACATTTCTGCAACAGGTCTTTTGAGACTCTGATGCGAAAATACTCAATCAATCACCGACTTTCTACACCCTATCATCCCCAAACAAGCGGGCAGGCTGAGATCTCAAACAGACAAATCAAACTTATCCTGGAGAAAACTGTTGCTAAAAATAGAAAAGACTGGTCGACCAAACTGACGGATGCTCTTTGGGCATTCCGAACTGCATATAAAACCGACCTAGGAATGTCTCCATATAGGATAGTGTTTGGAAAAGCATGTCATTTACCCGTCGAGATAGAGCATAAAGCATTGTGGGCTATTAAAGAAATAAATTTTGATCTGAACCTTTCTTGCAACTTTCGGAAGCTGCAAATTAATGAGCTAAGCGAACTCCGCGATGAAGCTTATGATAACGCTGTAATCATAAAGAATAGGACTAAGGTTTTTCACGATAAAAACATTTTGAGGAAAACATTTTCACCTGTTCAACAAGTCCTTCTTTATGATTCACGATTACACCTTCACGCGGGTAAGCTCCGATCTCGTTGGAAGGAACCTTTTGTTGTGCGGTCTGTATCCCCACGGGGCAGTAGAAGTAGAAAATGTTAAAAACGGCACCTTTTTCAAAGTAAATGGACATAAACTTAAGCCGTATTTTTCCACTGACCCCACGGAGGAGCTCTTGTTCTTACAAGAGCCAGTTTATTTTGATTAAAATTCCTCCGTCTCACCTTCATGTCCAGTATATCATTGCATCATCTTTTTGAATGAAGGTGAGTGAAAAGAGTAAGTTTGGGGGAAGTTCTTTACTTATATATCTTGCCCCCACAAATAATTCCCCCCAGGCTTACAAGTTTTGTAGGTATAGCGATTGGCAACAGTGAGGACACTGTTGAAAACAAGTTTGGGGGAGGTTTGTGCTTATTTTCGCATCATTTGCATATCATCTGCATAAGCACAAAACATTTCTTTAAAAATCTATAAAAATTGAAAAAAATTTCAAAACCCATAAAAATTTAAAAAAAAATTTCAAGTATAAAAATAATTTTAATATTTACACTTTTTGTATATAAATAAGATAATGAAAGTTTAGATAGTGAACAATTACATCCATGAGATTAGAAAAATTTAAGAAAACTAAGAAAATTAGAAGTTTTCTTATACGAACTAGTAATAAGTAGTTATGAGCCGTTGTCCTAAGGGTTAGTAAGATGAAGGACGTCACTAATCTGAGGATAAAAATAAGTCTGAAAAATAGTTTCTATTCTGGAAGCCAAACATTTTGAACGTTGATACCCTGCTATTCGCACTTACACACGTCTTGAAGCCTGGGATAGTACAGAATACCTTGAAATGCTCTTGTCTTAAAGCCGATGTATGAAGGAAATAAAAAGAAAAAAAAAAGTGAATAAAGAAAATATAAAGTGGTGAGAAAAATGGACATTGGTTTTGTCATCACCAAGGGCAATAAAAAATGTATAGCGAGGGTGTTTCTTCACCTAGTGCCCTAAGGCCAACTGGTCTGGGAGTCACTGCTATGCCTGAGGTGGTGCAAGACGAGGAAAATACACCAAATAAGCAAGCACATGAGGAATCGGTCGGTTAGTACCTCAAGAAGTATTAACGGTCGCATAAAAGTGTGTGAGAAAATTCAGCTAAATATTCATTAATTAAAAAATACTGAGGCTGACGGGCAAGAGTATGATAGCTTGAATTGAATTATCCGGGTGTAGGGATGTCTTTACACACACGCAGGGTGATATGATCGATATTTGGAAGAAAGATAGTAATGAAAAATAAGACGATGTTTTATTGAGGGAGGACGTGATTTCTAACATTTTTTCATGACCATTAAGGTAGGGCTCATGACAACCGAAAAGCTAGCTTAGTTGGAAACCCTAATTTTCAAAGCTTTTCTTTTACAATTCTTTTCTTTAAATGTAATATTCATGATCTTCCTTTTATTATTGGATTTTATGGGTGCAATCCGCTGAAAACCCTCAGGAGACAACACTCCTCCTACTAGGGACACCTAGAGGTTTAAAGGCTTGTTGCACGTGCTCAGTGCAATCGTGTTGCCTACGAAACTGTGCTAGTTAGTTTTTCTCTTTCTTTATTTTCTCCTTCTCTTTTTAATAAACAGTTCGCTCGAGACGATCGAAATTAAGTTTGGGGGAATTTGATTAGTCGAAAATATTGCATATTTCAGCCGGCAATTTCCTCATCATTTGCACTCATTTAGAAGTGTACGGTATTCATATTTCACATATTAGCAAAAATGTCGCAAAATATCAGATTGCATGTGTTAGACTCTAAAACCGGCATTTCTAGGGAAATTGACCGCATTTCATGGCATCGCATCATTCCTATATTGCGCAACACTTGTTTTGAGATCTGTGCAGGAAAATCCAGAAGAAAGGCCAAAATTTATACGGTACCGATCAAACATTACGCCAACTCAATAATTTCAGTTCTGGTACCAATACAAAAGGGAAAATACAAATCTGTTAGGTCCACGTTACCTCTCCCGGTACTTTCGGGGTTGCGGAAACGGTAAAACAAAAATTTTTCTGTACTTGGCAACATGGACCGTAAAAGCCGGATCTTTACTAAACAATACACTAGCATCCTAACTAGACTTTTGTCTACTCGGTTAGGGGTTATACCTCAACTTGAACTCCTTCTCTTCTTGTTGTTCTTCTCTTCTTGTTGTTCTTCTCTTTGCTTGTTGTTCTTCTCTTTGCTTGCTCGATGGTTGATACGGACTTGGGTCACCTCCGCGGCCTCCTTGAGTCGAAGACGATCCACCCGAGAGATGTACACCGAGCTCCACCTCGAGCCGAGGTAACTAAGGCAAGGAGATTGCTAATCTAGAAGCCCTAGGTTGTGTAGAAGTGGTAGATGAATGGTTTTGTCTTTGTGGGATCTTTATCTCTCAACACATGAGATCAAAAGATAAATCAAGAGGAGGAAGAAGGAGGAGCTAGCTAACAACCATGGAGCTTCTCATTCCAAGAGAGAGAATGAGAATGAGCAAATGAAAGACTTAACCAAGAGAAAACACAACCATGGTTGCAATAATGCAAAAACATTATCATTACTAATCCCATCAAGATAAAGTTGATGGCTACAAATGACATGACCATTATCATCACAAAAGAAAAAGAAAACCAAAGAATACTTTAGATCTTTCAAGAAGATCCTAGTCAACTTTGGTCAAATGGTCAACAAAGTCAAGCTGGTCAAATGGTCAATGTAATTAGCCATAACATAATTATCAATGAAAGGATTAGTAAATAATGTCCCCGGCTCATAATCGTTTTGACCAAACGAACTGTCAAAACCCTAATGAGCCTGCCACATAACGGTTTTGGCCGAACCAACCGCCAAAACCCTAATGAGGCACCTCCTCCTTCATCGCTCCGGAAAACTGTGCATACACACCTGCATCCGTATTCCGTAGAATGCGGATGCACAGAAGACAAAACAAATCCATCCGTGCAATACTAGGATCCGGCTTAAACCAAAGACCACTAGTATTGCCTGCCCGAACACCACACGCACACAAGTGTATGTAAGTGATCGCAGCCCTGCCGTAAAACCATATGGCCTCTACACGTTTCGTTCAGTGCAGGGAAACTCTCTGTGTGGGACTCTAAAGACTCGACACTACGCTGGCAGTAGGTTTAACCACAGACCGCAAGCGGCACTAGCTGTACGTAACAGTCCCCAGGCAGATGTCGAAAAGAAGGCCGATGAGGTAAACCCATCCGAACTCCTACTGAGCCTGTATGTGACAATCTCCGTACAGTCCGGTCTGTTCGTCTGATACATCGCATGTCGGGCCTAGGGGGGCGGTAAACGTCAGTCCCCTAAAAGCGGTACAAGTCGTGTCGGAGTGAAGCCCAATACACCCTGAGATAACACTGGAAACCCACCAGTATATCTCGCTTGCCCTGGCCAGGGACTACTCGTGTAATGGCTCTCCTAGACACAGCGCGATGTCAACCCCCAATACCGGGAGAGACGAATCCTGTCTAACCGTCACTGCCTCCAAGTGCTTCGGGACTGCACCCAACTACTACCTGTTTGCACGACTCAGTAGAGCCGTGGTAGGGTAGTAATCAAAGAACAGTGGGAACACACTCGAGGCGAAGTGACAGTGTCAAGTCAGCGGACTAAGCTGTACTCATGTCACCTGGGAACTGATAACTGACGATAGGTATAATACCAACCATCAGTTCCCGACGAGTCCTGTCCAGTGTACTCGTAACCTAACGAGCACCCGTATACTATCTCAAGTACGACGTACTGACGGCTGTGGGACAGACCGTCTCCCATGCTGGGATGAGAAGCGCATACGCTAGTCTACTCCGGAGTATCGATGCCCTATCTCGATACTCCCACGACTAGGGACGTGTATAAGGATGTGCTTGTAGATTACCCAGCCCCCACGAGTGTGATCGCCATCACAATGTCGGTAATCAAGCAAAGATCCTAAGGGCTCTACTAATGCGTATAGGTGATATAATAAATAAACACACATGTACACATTAAAGCAGAGATAAACCAAGTAGCATACTACTATATTGAGCAAGATTGTCTGTACAACTGTGAATATCCCAAGCTTCCATCAAGTAATATACATACTAGTATGATACAGTAATGGCCTCTAGGGCATATACACTAACAATCTCCCACTTGCACTAAGGCCATATACTGGCGTATCGAAGACCTATCATCTCGATCAGCCGCTCGAACTGAGTCTGGGGTAAGGTCTTCGTGAATGGGTCCGCTGTGTTGTCCTTTGTGTCCACTCTCCGCACCTCGATCTCCTGGCGATCAATGATCTCCCTGATCAGGTGATACCGCCTTAAGATGTGCCTGGATTTCTGATGGGACCTTGGTTCCTTCGCTAAAGCTATAGCCCCATTGTTATCGCAATACAAAGGTATTGGGTCAACAATGGACAGAACCACCTGAAGTTCACTAATGAACTTCTTTATCCAGACCGCCTCTTTTGCGGCATCGCTTGCAGCAATGTATTCAGCCTCCATCGTCGAGTCTGCGACGGTATCCTGTTTGGAACTCCTCCAACATACCGCCCCTCCGTTGAGGGTAAACTCAAAACCCGAGACAGACTTGCTGTCATCTTTGTCACTCTGGAAGCTTGAATCGGTAAAGGACTCGACCCTGAGGTCTCCATTACCGTAAACCAGGAACATCTCCTTAGTCCTTCTCAGGTACTTGAGAATGTTCTTCACTGCTGTCCAGTGGTCCTCACCTGGGTCTGACTGATACCGGCTTACCGCGCTCAGCACGCAAGCTACATCTGGTCTTGTACATAGCATCGCATACATTATAGATCCTACCGCCGAAGCATAGGGTATAGTGCTCATGCGAACCCTCTCCTCGTCAGTCTTGGGAGACATCTTCTTGGAGAGGGTAATTCCGTGCAATGCGGGTATGTTACCGCGCTTGGAATCCTCCATACTAAATCTCTTTAGTACGGTCTCTATGTACCTGGACTGCGAAAGTCCCAGTAGTCTCTTGGATCTATCTCTATAGATCTTGATCCCCAGAATGTACGAGGCATCACCCAGGTCTTTCATGGAGAACCGTTGTGACAAAAATAGCTTGACCGATTGTAGCATAGGAATGTCATTTCCTATCAAGAGAATGTCGTCCACGTACAAGACTAGGAATACGACAGTTCGTCCTACAATCTTCTTATAGACACAAGGTTCATCTTCGTTCTTGATGAAATCAAATTCCTTGATTGCCTCATCAAAACAGATGTTCCAGCTCCGCGATGCCTGCTTTAATCCATAAATGGATTTAAGCAACTTGCACACCTTCCCGCTGCTCCCACTGTCTACGAAACCTTCTGGCTGATCCATATAAACGCACTCTTCCAAACAACCGTTTAGGAAAGCCGTTTTTACATCCATCTGCCAGATTTCATAGTCATGGAAGGCAGCAATGGCAAGTAGGATCCGAATGGATTTGAGCATAGCCACCGGAGAAAAAGTTTCGTCATAGTCCAAACCAGGTCTTTGACGAAAACCTTTTGCAACGAGTCTAGCTTTATAGGTTTCCACCTGCCTATCTACACCAAGTTTCCTTTTATAGATCCATTTGCATCCAACGGGTTTTACCCCAGGTGGAGCAATATCCAAGGTCTACACTTTATTGGCGTACATGGACTCCATTTCGGATTGCATTGCTTCCTGCCACTTATCAGAGTCCCTACTGATAATGGCCTGCCTGAAACTGGTAGGGTCATCTTCTTCCAAGATGCAATCCTCTCGATCCCCATCTATGAGAAAACCGTAGTATCTCTCGGGCGGATGAGAAATCCTACCAGATCTGCGGAGTGGCTGAGGTTCGTTTGGGGTTATTGAATCTAGCGGTTCCTCCAAATTTTCTGTTAAAGCTTGTGTTTCTGGAATTTCATCCAGTTCTACCGTGCTGCCACTAATATTTTTAACAAGAAATTCTTTTTCTAAAAATGTGGCATTTCTTGAAACAATTATCTTCTGTTCCTCTGCATGGTAGAATAGATACCCACTTGAATCTTTTGGGTATCCCACAAACTTACACAAAACTGCCCGTGCCTCAAGTTTGTCTGGGTTCTGCTTTTTGACATAAGCTGGGCAACCCCAAATCTTAATACGTTTAAGATACAAACTTTTACCACTCCATATTTCATACGGAGTCTTAGGCACGGATTTGGAAGGAACTTGATTCAATAGATGTGCTGCAGTTTGAAGTGCATATCCCCAGAATGAAAGAGGTAACTCAGCACTACTCATCATGGAGCGAACCATATCCAACAGGGTATGATTCCTCCGCTCCGAAACACCGTTGTGCTGTGGTGTATAAGGAGGAGTAAGCTGAGAGAGAATACCATTCTCTTTTAAGTAATCTAGGAATTCCGTGCTTAAGTACTCCCCTCCTCTATCAGACCGGAGGATCTTGATACTTTTGCCAGTCTGGTTCTCTACTTCGTTTCTAAATTCCTTGAATTTCTCAAAAGCTTCAGATTTATGTTTCATCAGATACACATATCCAAACCTAGAGAGATCGTCAGTGAATGTGATGAAGTACGAGAACCCACCCCTTGCATGTATAGACATCGGACCACATACATCACTGTGTACGAGTCCCAAGAGCTCTGCTGCTCTTTCTCCATGTCCGGTGAACGGAGATTTGGTCATCTTCCCTTTGAGACAAGACTGACAAGTTTCATAAGATGAAAACTCGAACGCATTCAAGAGTCCATCTTTATGCAACTTACTCAGTCTTTTCTCTCCGATATGACCAAGTCTACAATGCCATAAGTAGGATTCATTCGTATCTGAATTCTTCCTCTTGCGTGTGTTATGTACATTGAGAACTGTATTCTGATTTAGAACGTAGATACCATTACACAGTGTACCCTCAGCAACCAGTACCTTATGAAGGTAAATGTTCATGATATTCTTGTCAAGAACAAAGTTATATCCATCTTTATCGAGTAAAGAAACTGATATGATGTTGCAAACCATGGAGGGTACATAGTAGCAATCGTTCAAAATCATAGTCTTGCCATTTGGCAATACTAGGTGATATTCACCGACGGCTGCCGCATTTACTTGTGCTCCGTTCGCTACTCTGAGCGACATATCACCCGGTGCAACTTTCCTACTTTTTCTCAGTCCCTGCAATAAATTACAGATATGAGATCCTGATCCGGTAGCAAGTACCCAGGAGGTAGGGCTGACCGTAAAACAGTTCTCAATAACAAGAACACCTGAAGTAGATGCAAAACCATGCATTTTCTTCAACTGGGTATCCTGGAAATCCATACAATCCCCTTTCCCTTTCTCATACTTATGACTGTTGTCACAAGTTAGAGCTGAACCAACGTTCCCCAGCCCCGAATAAGAATTCGGATCGGTCAAGCGATACATTTTATTATCATGATTAGGGCGTGAAATGGTTGCTACCTGGAGAGGGGGAAAAGAAACACTCAGCGTATGCTCTTGCAAGATTAGATTGGTTTATTAATTTATCTAACCAGGATGTCTCCCACTGTTTCCTCAAATTCTTCTTAAAACCTTTTTAAAAGAAGAACTAGTCGGGATTTCATTCACGTCACAATACTTGCTTTAACCTTTCAGCCAGGCTAGTGTCGGTACTTCGAGGGAGGTTTTCCAACGCTTTCGCGAAGTTCCTTAATTTAAGAACCTCTTTTCCCTGGGGGCGTAGCCCCGCTAACACCTTTCTAGGCACCTACTAGGTTTATAGCATTGATCGTTAAGTGAAAGTAATCTCCCGAGAGTAATCCAACTCATCAGTGGGATCGGGATCCAACTGTCATTGTGTGATAACCTAGATGGAATCCACTCTAGCTACCACACTCCAGAAGGTATGCGAAATCTGCAAGTTTCAGTTCTTTTGAAACTCCCGATGCGGTTTTTGCCCCTAGGACCCAAGTGATCTTGACACAGTCAACAAATCAAAAAGTCCCAGTCAAGTTCATCCCATCATTATCTTGATTGCATTAAACCCACCTGCATAACCCTTGACACAGTCAACAAGGTTCTACAAATGTCCTAACCAATCACATTGTATCCAGCAAATAAGCTACACTTAGCTACCGTTCACTGCGCCTTGACACAGTCAACAAACGCAGCATGAATACTAAGTATAACTTATAAGAAACGACGGAGGGCTACGGCTGGGTTTTTGGCGAAAAACCCGTTAACGTAATGAACTTGATATCGTTGAAGGAACATGATTGCCCTTTTTGAAAAAATAGTGGCAAAAACTTTTGCTAAAGAGGTCACTCCCTGTGAGGGGATCTCGGCTCTTTCCTCGTCGAATGAGGTGCAGGATATTCCAAATTGAATACCTCGATGCAAAGCAAGAATAATCGACTATAGTGAAGTCATTACCCTGACGCAAACTTTTGTCCAAGGGGTCACTCCCGATGAAGGGATCTCAGCCCTTGCCTCGTCGACTGAGGTGTTGGGCATTCATAACCGAATACCGCGATGCAAAACAAAAGTGAACGTCCTTGCAATAACAACTTTTTGAAAAATTGTTCCAACAACGTCTTTTAGGTTTATTTTCTTGCATTAGTTCTTTTAATGCGTCCCATCATTTAAATCCTACCATTGCAGAAAACAACCAAAATATGACATACGCTTATGCCATTCGCATTCGCCACGGGGCCCCGTCATTACCCGTTAGGTTACTTAACTAACGACAGAGCGGGGGCTGGGCTAGTGCGGCTGTAAAACATAAGCAACGCCTAAATAGTTATAATATATAGATATACAACAATGATAGCCAATCCAGATCACAGATGAACACTTTGGATATACTAGGAACCCGCGATTCGTTCGAGCCTGCAACGAAAAACGGATTACACGGTCGCGATGAATAGCCAAAACCCCACCCAAGACCCCTACGGGTGCGGAAAACTACCCGCCAGTACCCGAAGCGAAGCAACCTCCCTCAACGCCGTGAGTAGGCCACTCGGCACTTCGAGATACCCGGTAGTTTGTGCACCCCCTCCATGGGTCTATCCTAGGAGCAAAAACAGTAAAAAGAATTATACAATGACGGCTACAACCCCGACCCGGTTGTGCGGCCATACAAATAATATTACATCAATTTACAAATTTATTACATGAATGAATGAAAAAGAAACTCTCATCTCACATCCACCCCGGCTATTCATCCGCGACAATCCGGCGAGTTCATATACACATACCATCAACAACACAGATCACAGATGTGTATAACCCCCACTAATCGGCGTATAGCGATTAGTAGACGTTCAATACACATATAACATTACAGATATAACCATTAGCCAAAGTCTACAGAACATCGACCAAAAATACGGATTTTTAAGCCCCAAAAACAAATTTTGCTTTCTGGAAAATCTGGGCAAAAAAGTCATATTGTAAAAATCCAAAAATACCCATCTAAGAAAACTGCAAGAAGGAGATCCCCCAACGGAGCCAAACTGGCCGCGGTTCCGCGGCATAAGCAAGCTTATGCCGCGGAAACGCGGCGGTTTAGTTGAGTTGGGTGATCAAATTTTTGCAGTTTTCTAATAAAAGCCTGAGCCGATTTTTAGTGCATGAATTTTTAATTTTGGAACAGATCTGAAAATCGGCAGAAACTGAATTTTCCGGGGTAATTTTGCGGGTTTTTGTCCGGTCGATATTCTTAATACTTTGCTAACATGCTAGGGTGTGTTTAGTTAGGCTCTGATACCACTGTTAGGTCCACGTTACCTCTCCCGGTACTTTCGGGGTTGCGGAAACGGTAAAACAAAAATTTTTCTGGACTTGGCAACATGGACCGTAAAAGCCGGATCTTTACTAAATAATACACTAGCATCCTAACTAGAGTTTTGTCTACTCGGTTAGGGGTTATACCTCAACTTGAACTCCTTCTCATCTTTTTGTTCTTCTCTTCTTGTTGTTCTTCTCTTTGCTTATTGTTCTTCTCTTTGCTTGCTCGATGGTTGATCCGGACTTGGGTCACCTCCGTGGCCTCCTTGAGTCGAAGACGATCCACCCGAGAGATGTACACCGAGCTCCACCTCGAGCCGAGGTAACTAAGGCAAGGAGATTGCTAATCTAGAAGCCCTAGGTTGTGTAGAAGTGGTAGATGAATGGTTTTGTCTTTGTGGGATCTTTATCTCTCAACACATGAGATCAAAAGATAAATCAAGAGGAGGAAGAAGGAGGAGCTAGCTAACAACCATGGAGCTTCTCATTCCAAGAGAGAGAATGAGAATGAGCAAATGAAAAACTTAACCAAGAGAAAACACAACCATGGTTGCAATAATGCAAAAACATTATCATTACTAATCCCATCAAGATAAAGTTGATGGCTACAAATGACATGACCATTATCATCACAAACGAAAAAGAAAACCAAAGAATACTTTAGATCTTTCAAGAAGATCCTAGTCAACTTTGGTCAAATGGTCAACAAAGTCAAGATGGTCAAATGGTCAATGTAATTAGCCATAACATAATTATCAATGAAAGGATTAGTAAATAATATCCCCGGCTCATAATGGTTTTGACCAAACGAACTGTCAAAACCCTAATGAGCCTGCCACATAACGGTTTTGGCCGAACCAACCGCCAAAACCCTAATGAGGCACCTCCTCCTTCATCGCTCCGGAAAACTGTGCATACACACCTGCATCCGTATTCCGTAGAATGCGGATGCACAGAAGACAAAACAAATCCATCCGTGCAATACTAGGATCCAGCTTAAACCAAAGCCCACTAGTATTGCCTGCCCGAACACCACACGCACACAAGTGTATGTAAGTGATCGCAGCCCTGCCGTAAAACCATACGGCCTCTACACGTTTCGCTCAGTGCAGGGAAACTCTCTGTGTGGGACTCTAAAGACTCGACACTACGCTGGCAGTGGGTTTAACCACAGACCGCAAGCGGCACTAGCTGTACGTAACGGTCCCCAGGCAGATGTCGAAAAGAAGGCCGATGAGGTAAACCCATCCGAACTCCTACTGAGCCTTAATGTGACAATCTCCGTACAGTCCGGTCTGTTCGTCTGATACATCGCATGTCGGGCCTAGGGGGGCGGTAAACGTCAGTCCCCTAAAAGCGGTACAAGTCGTGTCGGAGTGAAGCCCAATACACCCTGAGATAACACTGGAAACCCACCAGTATATCTCGCTTGCCCTGGCCAGGGACTACTCGTGTAATGGCTCTCCTAGACACAGCGCGATGTCAACCCCCAATACCGGGAGAGACGAATCCTGTCTAACCGTCACTGCCTCCAAGTGCTTCGGGACTGCACCCAACTACTACCTGTTTGCACGACTCAGTAGAGCCGTGGTAGGGTAGTAATCAAAGAACGGTGGGAACACACTCGAGGCGAAGTGACAGTGTCAAGTCAGCGGACTAAGCTGTACTCATGTCACCTGGGAACTGATAACTGACGATAGGTATAATACCAACCATCAGTTCCCGATGAGTCCTGTCCAGTGTACTCGCAACCTAACGAGCACCCGCATACTATCTCAAGTACGACGTACCGACGGCTGTGGGACAGACCGTCTCCCGTGCTGGGATGAGAAGCGCATACGCTAGTCTACTCCGGAGTATCGATGCCCTATCTCGATACTCCCACGACTAGGGACGTGTATAAGGATGTGCTTGTAGATTACCCAGCCCCCACGAGTGTGATCGCCATCACAACGCCGGTAATCAAGCAAAGATCCTAAGAGCTCTACTAATGCGTATAGGTGATATAATAAATAAACACACATGTACACATTAAAGCAGAGATAAACCAAGTAGCATACTACTATATTGAGCAAGATTGTCTGTACAACTGTAAATATCCCAAGCTTCCATCAAGTAATATACATACTAGTATGATACAGTAATGGCCTCTAGGGCATATACACTAACAAAATCAACACATCAGATAAAGCTACAAATACTATCCCAAGACCACAGAAGAAGCCTCAAGTCCCAAGGAGCCATCATGGCCGCGGAACCGCAGCCGGAGCCTGCTTGCGCCGTGGTTCCGCGGCAGTTATGCCACGTCAGCCCTAAAATTTTGGTTCAAAATGCTTCTCTCAGGTCCCACACTTCAGCAAGACATGTTAATTTCCAGAAGACTCCAGAGACTTCTGCCAGATCAGCAAGCTTTGGGATCAACACTAAACTAGCCTATCATTCTAGAAACTTCTTCTTAAACCCTAGTTTAAACCCTAAGCTAAGCCTAACAAACTCCTTTTAGAAGCCTCAACAAACTTTTGGAGGGAATTGTAAATTCAAACCTAGACCTAGGGTTTGGGTGATCTATAAATAAGACCCTAGGCTCACTTGTAAAAAGGACTTGATCCTTGACTAGTTCATTTAGCCAATTTAGATCCATTCACTCTCTTTCATCATCTTCTTCTTCCACAAGTCTAGTGAGAGGACTTGTGTGAAACCCTAACCCTAATTCCAATCAAAAGCCAAGATCCCGAGTACCCATCAAGCAAGAAGCCTTGCAACCTTTTATGAGCCGAGCCGATCTTCAACAGAGCAAGTGGTCCAAGCCGATCCGCGACTCACGGAGCCGAGCAACGCCAATTCAACAATTTAGTTCTTCCTCTTGTAGTTCTTGAGCGACTGTAATTAAATTGTTGATATAAATAAAAGGTGATATTCTTTTATCTTATTTTCTTTAAATTCTTCCATCATGATATCTTTTCAATTCTTGAATGTTTTCTGTGTGATGATGTTTGAGTAATACTCCGCTCGTCGAGGAGTCGAGACGATCAATAGAATGATGATGTAGTATATCTTAAATCGATTCTTGAATCCTACGAGTTTTGTAAACCCTAGAAAGTTCAATAATCGACGACCCGATTCGTTGCGATGCTTTCTTGATTGATATCGCTCGAGATTGGGGAGTTACGATCGTTTCTTGAAATTGCTAGAGGCTAGAATGTGAATGATATCTACGAAAGAACAAGGGTTAAACGATGAAACCCTAGTTTCATCAAGAAAGCCCTAACTCTCATCGATCATCATCGATCTAGTATCAATCCTTCGTAGGACAACAACACGAAATCTTGAGATTACATCACGTCTATAAATCCGATCGATTCCTACGAGCCTCATTTAGATTCTTGATATTTTGGTTGGAAATATCATCGAAACACCGATTCTTGATTTGTTTATCAGTTTCTTGATTCTTGATTAAACATCGTGACACCTGAATCAATCGATAAATTCTTGAATCATGTTTTCTTTTCTTTTCGATTAACTTTTCGATTCAAACAAATTAAATACAGAAACGAATCGTACAATCCCTGTGGACGATCCGCAATCGCTTACGATCTACAATCGACACCGTAATTGATTGCGGTCAAATATAATTCTTTGATTGTGAATTTTATTCAATATTACCGACACATAGAAACTTATTCGCTTTATTCGATTTACACAAACAAGAAATCATTACAATCAAATGAAACCGTTATCAGGGATCATTTGAGTATTTGATTTGATACGCACAATCGGAAATATACGATCAATCATGAGCCATGACATTAGAATTTAGTTGTAACATGTTTTTCTCTTCTTGAGTTGTATCCATAATTCTAGAGAATTCTAGGATTATTTAGTAAAAGAAAATTTAATAATTAAAGAAATGAATGAAATGATGCAATAAATGATGAAGTTTCTACACCATTCTACATTCATTTCTCTCTCTTTCTCTCTCTCTCTTTCTCTCTCATCTTGGCCGAGCCTTCATGATGGGCAGCCCCCATTTTTCCCATATCATTTTTGCATCAAAATCTCACAAAAAAAATTCAACAAAATTCCAAAATAAAACCTCAAAATCCAAATCCAATCTCTACTCATTATTTTTTGGCCTATCTAGCTTGGATCTTGGAGCAAAGTTAGCATCTTTGGGAGGCTTGGGTGCATGTTTGATCTCATGTTTATTGAGATATAATCCTAATCCTAGTGTTAATTATAGGCAAATTACTTTGATTTAATGAATTTCGGTGTTTAATTATGAATATAATTTGAAAATTAAAGATTTGGGTTTGCGATCAAGTGAGGATTTTTATCAATTACTCATGGTTTTGATGAGTAAATTAACATGTTAATGGAATGCAAAACCTAATTAGTTTCTAGTTGCTAATTGTTAGTTTAAAATTATGCTAATTATGCTAATGTTGCAAACTAGGTTTTTAGAAATTGATTAATTAATTGAGATTAAAATCTAATTAGGGTTTTCATGACATTATTGACATTTCAATTTGTTTCTTAGCAACTTAGATCATGTAAAACTTAGTTTAGTTGATGATTTGTGAATTTTTCCTTTAAAAGTGTTAAAATTGGATAATTTTGCAAACTAGAATTTTGGATTTAATGAAAATTGATGAGATTAAATTATAGTAATGGTTTGTATGACTTAGTTATGATATTTAGTGAATATTATGGCCATTAGTTTCATTAAAACATCAAGTTTCGAATTAAAACGGTTATTTGAGGCTTTCTAGGTTTTCGGAAATAAATCGAATTGATTTATTTTGAGGTTATTATGAGTTACAACTTATTTCATATTATAATTAGTGATTTGTGAAACCACAATTGGTGTGTTTGGGTTTTTATCGATCAATCGACGTTTGTACGCCGATGTCGAGAGTTATTTGGTTATTTTGGATGAGCGGGTCATAGGTTTTAACCTATGCGCGTTTTGTGTGCCGTTTTGGTTTTGTCCGTGATTTCGGTTTACGATATTATATATGTTGGCATATAGGTACCTCTCACGTGGACATCGGACGATGAAGAAGAGGATGGCGGCATCGACTTTGGCAAGCAAGGACCAGGTGAGTAGATGTATATCTACGGGGGAAGTCGGGTGGATGGCGTATAGCACCCCCACAAACGTAGAGTAAGGTTATTGCGTATTATTATTTTTAGTCGGACGTGACCTTGGATTTTGGCGAGTAGGGTACTATTGAAGACCTTAAGTAGGATTAGGTTGATTTAGAGAGAATTAACCAGAGGATGATTACCATGGAGGAAATTCATAGGTTTCACATAGACACACATACGCGCACACACACTTGACTTGGAGGTATATGTGTGTGTGTGTGTGTGTGTGTATGAATGTGTGTGTGTGTGTGTGTGTGTCTATACACACACACACACACACACACACATACACATACATACAACATATATGTGTGGCATGAGGATGTTATATGATTCTTGGAAATGAGTCGATATGATCGGGCATGATGCCGTGTGAAATTTGATATGTGATCGAGTTATGGTATTATAGCGGATCGTTGTGCGATAAGAAAATATATACTATACGATAAATGTGTGATGACATTGGAATGTTTTGAGACTTAGATCAGTAATCAGATCATGATATTGTTTGACGATGATACCTTGTGAATGATGATATATATAAGATAGTTGACATATGATCGAGATATGATATGAGATATGTTATGATATTTATAATGGATCGCTTGGGCAATGTGAATTCATATATGATAATATATGCTGATGACATCGGATTGCATGAGACTTTAGATCAGTAACCAGATCATGATATTGTTTGATGATCATACCATATGAATGATGATATAGATATGATAGTTGACACGTACCCCGATTTTGGGATGACGTACGATGGATTTTACCGTACGAGGTATAGATGTGATTATTGATCCGCACTCTTGACTCGAGAAAGTCGTACGATATACGCGACACTATTGAGGCTGGATCGCCGACTACTAGAGATATCGGCTCGGACTGTAGGTAGATTCTTCTTACCTATCGACTAGTTCTTTAGTTTAGTCCCTTAGTTGGTTAGGTAGATGTTAGTTTAGGCTCGAGTCATACTTATTTTTCAAAACTAACGAATCGTGTGGATTTTTAAAAACAGCCTGAGAGATACTACGGATTTTTCAATGGTCGTATTTTTCTCAAAAACAACATAGCCCCTATTTTTCTAAAAACTACGATTCGTGCTATTTCAAACACTAAAACGGTATGACTCGTATGGTAGAAATATATATTCTTCCGTATTGCGGTTATTACTCCTTCTCTGTTATATTCATGTTATTCTAATTATACTGCATGTTTATACATATGTTCCTTAACTGTTATGATTCCATCTGTTAGGACACCAGCACCATTACCGATGATGCGCATGTTCCACGTATACTTATTTGCCGGCTCACACACATCATCATCGGTAATTGCCATGTCACGCACACTTCAAGAAAAGCTACTTCATTTAGTATAGCTGCTAATTAGTAATTTAAACATATTTTAGTACGCTTGCTTCATGTGCTAGTTTAGATATTGCAATGCTTACTCAGACACTTCATGCATTTATATATTCATACTATCATACAGTTTTGTGGGGCTTATGCCGATACTTATTAGAAACACAAGGAGCAATTGCAGTAGCTCTTCTTCCTCTTCCACTCTATCTCCTGCTTCCTAGGGTTCCATAGGGTATAATTCTTGAACCCAATTTCCTAGTTTGCTTAACTTGTGTGTAGTTTAGCGTCGGTTTGCGTTTAAAGTTAGTTTTAGTGCTAAATATGGTGAACTATGAGGACTTTTGATTAAGTGATGATTGTGTTGGTTAACCCTACCTATTTAAGTGTTATTAAGGTCACTTTAATTGAGATTTAACCCAGATTTCACTAAAATACCATAGGGTTTCCATTTTGTGCAATATATCGTATTTTAGTGTCGATTTGCGACATCTGGAACCTGCTGTGACTCGGAGGAAATACTGGAAAATTAAGCAAAATTGTAGTGATGTAGTAGGGACCCTGGAGCACCACCCGAGACACGACACCCAGGCCACCGGCCAGGGCCGGCGACGGCAAGGAGGAGGTCCGGCGACGCCGGCTAGGGTTAGGAGTTAGGGTTTGGTTTTTCCTGGGTTGGTGTCTGCAGTGGTTTGGGTTCTGTTGGCCTTGTTTGTTTGTTTCGTTTTCACAGTATGCAAAATCTGGGATCACTTAGGCAGTTTCTAGTGTTTTGTGTCCGCGCGATACGTAATACGACACGGATCGTGCTGTTTGCGTGGTTTTGCTCTTAAGTAGTTTTCGTCTTGTCGCTACGCACGTTAGCCACAATACGAACACTTGAGAGTAGGATTTATGTTATTGCGTCGGTACAATATAGTTTGTTCGTGTTTTATAGCTATTATTAATATATAGTTGCTTTATTGTTTTAATATTGCAGGTTCGCAGGCGGGGACTACGGACACTGCTACAGGGGGGAAACTGGTGGTAGGATTCACCTAGCGTGGAGTGCTGGTGAGTAGATTTAACATCTACAGAGGAATCGCCCGCATGGCGTTATGCGTCTGGGTTAGGATTCTAATACTTGTCGCGTATTCTACGTTATTGTTAGAATTGCGCCTTTACCCCATTACCTAGTTGTTGTATTTGGACTAGTAGCCATAGGACACTGCACAAATTATTGACGATTCATGTTGCACGAGCACTGATTGTATGCTACACACACCGTTAATAATTACCATGCCACACACAAACCACTTATAGATAATATATTGCTGGGTTAGGGACCTTGTGATATTGATTCGTACTGCTTATCACATATGACATTTACCATACCTGTATACCTATAGAGTATCGTACCATTAGTGATAGGTACATATACCCTTTTACGATACAGTTACAGGTATACCTTGCTCATATTTTACTTATACCCAAGGGGTATACTACATCATTTAGTTATAGGTAGACACCTATACTTAGCTGTACCTTATTGATTTCGCATACATCTGGTTTCAGCTACATATTTTCCTTTATATGCTCGCATTTCAGATATATCGCACATATTTATTCTTGGATTTGCGCATTGTTATTTGGATTTTACATAATGTTTTCTGGATTTGGGAACCGCGGGAGTTCATGAAATTATGCATTATTTGAAAAACCCGGTTTCCTTGATATGATATTTGCGCATCCACCATGAGATTTATCGGTTCTGATTATATACTCCATACGAGGAGTGGGTGCCATATGAGGGTACATGGTGGAGCCCGGTATGGTTCACCTCGGCAAAATGATCGATGGACTTTGCCGATTGAGCCTGGAGGTGGGCGAGTACCTACCGGTGACAGTACCAATGACTCGGCGGGGATCATGGGGATACCGTTGGGAGTCATGTACGTATGGATACATCGAAAGGCGAGGGTCAGAGCAAGGCACTCGTGCTTTCGAGATAGCGTATGATACGTACCTATCAGGATGCTAGTCTTGGAGACGGCATCTGATAGATCAGTATTTCTGTGTCGATGCTTGGCACATTGTTTTCATGATATTTCTTTTAACACCTTTGTATATATAACAGGGGATTTAGTCGTTGTTATATACACCCTTACACCAATATTAGTGGAGTGGGACGCTAATATATGTGTATTGACCCCATCATATTTATTTCTGCAAATATATATATTTAAGATGTTAGAATTTTACTTGAGTTTGATTTAGGATATTAGGTGATTCATTGAGATTGGATACCGGATACATATGAGATTACTGATTTGTACATTCGGGATATAGAAGATTACTCGATATTGTACATTGAGGAGATATGAGACTTATATGATATGAGAGCCCAACTTGGGGGCTGATTTGAGGAAATGGGATTTGAGTGTCTTGATAGATTGTGATCTTACCACGATGTCAGGTTTCCGTGGGAATGACATATTTCACTCCATACCTCATACCTATTTATTTATGCACTGTTCATATATTAGTAGTACCTGTTAGTGTACCCTTCATGATTACTGCATATCTACATTCTCATATCCCTATTGCATGATTATCGCATACTATTGTCATATTATTATTGCTTCACATATTGATTGTACCTGCTGGTGTACTTTCCATTATTCTGCATTCACATGACCTGTTATTACTGTAAATTGCATATCTTAGATTCATGTTGTACGTACATACTTGCGATTACCTGCATATGTTATCTACTATTCACGAGTTGGCAACTCATCCCCGTTGTGCCACAGTTGTTTTGCAGGGTGTTTCCCCAGAGTAGTCGAGGCAGGCTATTCATCTATCATCTTTTGCTACAGATACTGCATCGGCTCACAGTGTGCTATTTTGCTTAGGTGGGTTTTGGTGGTTATCTGTATTTTGTATTGTACATTCGTTGTATCTTATACTCTCCATATACTATTATATTGTTGACTTAGAGACTTGGTGAGGACGATATTGTATATTATTTGTGGATTTGTTGTCTTTTACACAACTTTATCTCTATTGTCTTTATTTCTTCGCTACGGCGTCGTCTATTTGTTGTGATGATTGTTTTCCGCCTTTTGGCCTGTATTTGCTCCCGTTTGGGGATGCTTTATTTTTCTTTATTGTTGTACCCATTTTGGGGTTAGTTTCTACAAAGGGGGTGCTGCCAAAATTTTAAAGAAAGACAAGTTGGACTTTTAAAGAATTTGGGTTGTGATTTCAAATGTTTCAAAAACTTTTATTATCTTTTCCGTATTTTCATGGTTTAGATTTCTGGGTTTTGGCTTTCTTTTACTGCGTTACGTCTTTAGGCGTTGCGTAGTATTAGGACCGTCACGTGCCAATTTCGGGTCGTGACAAAGCTGGTATCAGAGCGCTAGGTTTTACCTTTCGGAGTGTTGGATGACCTTGGTATGATGGAGTAGGTAGCTTAAGCAGAGTAACGTAGTGTGTGTGTGTGTCTGCAGCATACCCACGATGCGGTACTTCGCCTTAAGTGACCTAAGTACAAATTGCTTGAAATTCCTTCCTTGATGATTCATATCCTTGTGATTCGATTTCATTATTCTTATCGAATCTTATATCTATTTATAGTCTTGCCGCCGATGACTATGGGGACTCAGAGTGATGCAGCGAGGGCCGAGGTCAGAGTTGGCTCGGGTGAGACGAGCACTGACCAGGATGGCACTCTAGTTGCATAGGTGCAAACGGATCAGCCTTCGACATATAATATCGATAGGCTTTTGGCAGAGATGCAGGACTTCCGCCAGACTATGAGTTCATTGGTTGATGTCGTTCGGGAGCTACGACAGGAGGTTGTCACCCCTGTTACTCAGTTGTTCCTTGGGATCAACATGCAGCAGTCCGTCACCTACATAGCACCCGTGGTTGTAGCTCTAGTTGACGAGGCACATATTCCAGAGACTCTAAGAGTTCCAGGACAGTGGAGGACTCGTACCAGTGTACCAGCCTAGAGACAGAGGTTTGGTCATCGAGACAGATTTCGTGGCCGTCGTGGGAGTAGCAGAGGCTTAGGACGAGGACAGTCGTTCAGCTCTCATTCCCAGGAGGGTCAGCAGTCACAACGTGGATGTTTTCGATGCGGGAGCCTTCAGCACTTCGTCAGACATTGTTCCTTAGCACCTCGTCAGGATCATATTCAGAGAGGCCGTGAACGTGGAAGGTTCGCTCAGAGGAGTCAGTCTACCAGAGGAGTTCAGCCAGTTGCGGGTAGAGGGCAGACACAGGAGTTTGCTTCTACTCATCGGGACGTGCAGGTGTCCAATGCAGAGTTTTCAGGTATCCTTAATTCGCATCTTCTTTTGATTTATTCGTTTGTTTTTCGCCCTTGTACCGTGTTGGGTAGATTAGTCATTTGTTGTATTAACTTCTGTCAGCAATTCTTTTGTTGCGCGACACGTATTTCAGTTGTGTGCCAACCGGATAGGAGATAGAGATTTGTCCGTCGTTTTGATCCTTCTAGAGATGTTTGATTTGACGTTCTCCTGGGCACGGACTGGTTAGCTACGTGCTAGGCGTCTGTGGACTACCGTAAGGAAACAGTCAGGTTTTGTTTTCCCCGGTGAGTCAGTTCTTGTTGTGCAGGTGGATAGTTGTGCCGCCTCTCACAGCTTGAATTCAGCCTTTTTCGCTAGTCGGCTTTTGAGGAGATGTCGTGGATTCTTGGCGTTCATTCATGATACCGTAGCCGCAATTGGGATTGTTAGACCGGGATCCTATCCTGCAAGAGTTTTCCGACGTTGTTCCAGATGAGCCGGCGAAGCTTAGGGAGCTTAAGGATCAGCTACAGAGTTGTTTGTTGGGGAGTTTTGTGCGTCTGAGTGTTTCGCTTTTGGAAGCTCCTATTTCTGTTCGTCAAAGAGAAAGACGGCAGTTTGACGTTCTGTATCGACGGATCGTTAATTGAACTGGCTTACGGTGCGGATATGTATCTTTTACCTCGCATTAACGATTTCTTCGGTCAGCTCCACAGTGCGAGACATTTTCTAAGTTTGTTCGGGACCAGGTCATCATTGTTGCGGATTCGGAGTGATGACATTTCGAAGACTGCCTTATGCGTGCTACGGGCTTTGTGTGTATTAGTGAGTCATTGGATTCACTGATGCCCTAGCAGTATTCGTAGATATTGTGAACCAGATTTCTTCATGCCGTTCCTCGACCAGTTATTGTTGTCTTATTTACGACATTCTGGGCTAATTAATTTGTCTTGAGGAACAGGAGCAGCACTTGAGGATTTGTTATGCAGATACTGGGAGAGCCCCAGCGGTTGCTAGATTCTCGGAGTGTTTCTTCAGGCTTGTTTGTGTTGACTCCTAGGTCTTGTAGTCGCGGGAGACGGTTTTGTATGGTTCCGAGGAAGATCGTGGCCGTACAGCTTAGGCCCAGACTTGTGTGCAGGACGGAGGTCCGCAGATTTTGGGCTTAGTAGGTTTTTTACCGCCGTTTCGTGCAGGATTGCTAGTGTAGTGCTGCACCGTCGACCGAATTGACCGGAATGGAGGTTCTTTTCTTTGAACTGAGGCATGTGTGCGGAGTTTTCGGCAGTTGAAGATTCGGTTAACAATTGCATCAGTTCTTTCTTTGCCTTCTGGTTCGGGCAACCTTATGGTTTAACTGTAATGTTTCTTGAGTGGGGCTCGAGTGCGTACTGAGGTGACCCTATAAAGTTATCGCTTTTGCTTCCCTACATTTGGAGGAAGTACGAGAAGGATATCCCACTCATGATCTGGAGATGGCCGCGGTGGTTTTGCGATGGAGATTTCGAGACACTACTGGTTCGAGAGTCGTGTCAGATTTTCACGGACCACCAGAGCTTAATGTACATCTTCCTGCAGCGGATTTTGATTGTTGTGATAGTCCTCTGCAGATTTACAGTTCTTGTGCGATCGTTGAGTACAGCTTAAGTTCGTCTCTACTGAGGGGACGGCTTGCTCATATCCGCGCCCGACCACTTTTCTTTAATCGCTTTCGCGAGACACTGCCCGCCGATGCTCATTCGTCAGAGATACTTGAGCATACTCGGCTGGGTAATGATTCGGAATCCTTGAGTTGTGACACGGTGTGCTAAGTTAGGGACGTGTTTGTGTACCTGATGTTATCGGGTAGAGACGTGAAATCCTAGAACAGGCACATCAGTCAACTCTCTGTTTTCATTTGAGTTCCACCAATATTGACGTGACTTGTGTGATAGTTATGGGTGGGAAAGGATGTAAATAGAAGCTTTGGGTTTCGTTTCAAGGTGTCTGTCTTTTGTGTGTTTGGGTTGAGCATCTAAGGCCGGCTGGAGAGTTGCAACCTTTAACCGTTCCGAAGTAGGAGTGGGAGCAGATCTCCATGAATTTCGTTATGGTGTCTACCAGGGTTAGTCAGGGTATGACTCCATTCGGATTCTTGTCGTCCGGTTATACTCAGTGTGCTCAGTTGTTCTTTGTTAAGTTTGTGCGTATGTGTTATTTGTTTTCGGCAGTTGGGGATCGTCACTCGCCACTGCTAGGGTTCTCCTTCGATAGCTGTTATCAGGAGACACTCCAATTGGCAACCTTTATGTTTAGGGGTTAGGTCGTGTCGATCACCAGTCTGTTGTTTTTCTGACTCTGCGTAAGTAGGATTTTGGACCCCAGCTAGTCTAGAGACTTCGGAGATGATCCAGTTGATTCAGGTCAGGATGAGAGTAGCCCAGTGCAAATAGAGGTCTTATGCCGACTGTGTTGGTCGTAGACTTAAGTGCGCAGTGGTAAATCATGTATTCCTGCAGATTTTTCCGATAAATGACGTGTTGAGTCTTGGGGAGCTTGTCCCAGGATTTTTAGGTTCTTCTGAGATTCTATAAGCGAGTTAGTTTCGTTGCCTTTAATTTGGCACTTCCGCCCAGATTATTGAGTTTTCACCCCGTACTCCTTGTGATGATACTTTACAATTACCTTCATGACCTTTCTCACATGATTTGGCACCAGACCTTTTGGCATGGACGCGATCGTTTTGCTCACCGGCAGCCATTTGTGTTAATGGCTCGGCAGGTGGAGAAACGTCGGTCAAGGGTCTTGCCATCTGTGAAGGGCCTTCTTGGACGTAGCCGTATAGTGAGGTAATCACTTGGGAGGCTGCGAGCGAGATTTAAGAGTTGTAATCTTCTCTTTGAAGGTACGCGTAGCAGTATATTTTTAAAATTCGGGAACGAATTTCTTTTAAGGGGGGAGATTGTAACACCTTAGATTGTGTTTTGTGGATAATTATATTTTAATATATGGTATTTAATAAAAAGTTTACCAAATTTATTTCCAATTATTTTATCCTATTTAATGAATATTTTATTAGATTTTTCCTAGGCTTGCACACACTTGTGCATGATAACTAGGGTATATTTTGGGGTTTAGCCATGATTAGCAAGCATGGTGAGCTAACCATTCCCTAATCTAGTTTTATAGTTTTGTATTAAGTGTTTTGGTTTTATTGTGCATGGTTGTTTTTAAAAAAATGAAATTAAAAGGATCTTAAATGGGTTGAATTGTTGACCATGAGAGAGAGAGAGCATGGTGCTACATGATCTAGGCCATGCCTCATTTAATGAGGGAAGAGAAAGAGAAGGGAGGGGTTTTTGATTTTCTCTCATCCCTCACTTCTCACTCTCATAAACACACACACCCACACCATCAGCTGAGGCAGCAGCAGCAAGCAGCTCCAGCAGCAGCAAACAACAGCAACATCAGCAGCAGACAACAACAGCATCAGCAGCACAGGCAGCAGTAGCACAGGCAGCAGTAGCAACACATGGAGCAATTGCAGCAGCTCTTCTTCCTCTACCACACCTTCTCCTGCTTCCTATGGTTCCATAGGGTATAATTCTTGAACCCAATTTCCTAGTTTGCTTAACTTGTGTGTAGTTTAGTGTCGGTTTGCGTTTAAAGTTAGTTTTAGTGCTAAATATGGTGAACTATGAGGACTTTTGATTAGTGATGATTGTGTTGGTTAACCCTACCCATTTAAGTGTTATTAGGGTCACTTTAACTGAGATTTAACCCAGATTTCACTAAAATACCATAGGGTTTCCGTTTTGTGCAATATCTCGTATTTTAGTGTCGATTTGCGACATCTGGAACCTGCTGTGACCCGGAGGAAATACTGGAAAATTAAGCAAAATTGTAGTGATGTACTAGGGACCCTGGAGCACCACCTGAGACACGACACCCAGGCCACCGGCCAGGGCCGGCGACGGCAAGGAGGAGGTCCGGCGATGCCGGCTAGGGTTAGGAGTTAGGGTTTGGTTTTTCCTGGGTTGGTGTCTGCAGTGGTTTGGGTTCTGTTGGTCTTGTTTGTTTGTTTAGTTTTCACTGTATGCAAATTCTGCGATCACTTAGGCAGTTTCTAGTGTTTTGTGTCAGCGCGATACGTAATACGACACGGATCGTGCTGTTTGCGTGGTTTTGCTCTTAAGTCGTTTTCGTCGTGTCGCTACGCACGTTAGCCATAATACGAACACTTGATAGTAGGATTTGTGTTATTGCGTCGGTCCAATATAGTTTGTTTGTGTTTTATAGCTATTATTAATATATGGTTGCTTTATTGTTTTGATGTTGCAGGTTCGCAGGCGGGGACTACGGACACTTCTATAGGGGGGAAACTGGTGGTAGGATTCACCTAGCGTGGAGCGCTGGTGAGTAGATTTAACATCTACAGGGGAATCGCCCGCATGGCGTTATGCGTCTGGGCTAGGATTCTAATACTTGTCGCATATTCTACGTTATTGTTAGAATTGCGCTTTACCCAATTACTTAGATGTTGTATTTGGACTAGTAGCCGTAGGACACTGCACAAATTATTGACGATTCATGTTGCACGAGCACTGATTGTATGCTACACACACCGTCAATAATAGCCATGTCACACACAAACCACTTATAGATAATATATTGCTTGGTTACGGACCTTATGACATTGATTCGTACTGCTTATCACATATGACATTTACCATACCTGTATACCTATAGAGTATCGTACCATTAGTGATAGGTACATATACCCTTTACGATACAGCTACAGGTATACCTTGCTCATATTTTACTTATACCCAGGGCGGTATACTACATCATTTAGTTAAAGGTAGACACATATACTTAGCTGTACCTTATTGATTTCGCATACATCTGGTTTCAGCTACATATTTTCTTTTATATGCTCGCATTTCAGATATTTCTCACATATTTATTCCTGGATTTTTGCATTGTTATTTGTATTTTACATGATGTTTTCTGGATTTGGGAACCCCGGGAGTTCATGAAATTATGCATTATTTGAAAAACCCGGTTTCTTTGATATGATATTTGCGGATCCACCATGAGATTTATCGGTTCTGATTATATACTCCATACGAGGAGTGGGTACCGTATGAGAGTACATGGTGGGGCCCGGTATGGTTACCCTCGGCAAGATGATCGATGGACTTTGCCGATTGAGCCTGGAGGTGGGAGAGTACCTACTGGTGACAGTACCAATGACTCGGCGGGGATCATGGGGATACCGTTGGGAGTCATGTACGTATGGATACGTCGAAAGGCGAGGGTCAGAGCTAGGCACTCGTGCTTTCGGGATAGCGTATGCTACGTACCTATCAGGATGCTAGTCTTAAGACGGCATCTGATAGATCAGTATTTCTGTGTCGATGCTTGGCACATTGTTTTCATGATATTTCTTTTAACACCTTTGTATATATAACAGGGGATTTAGCCGTTGTTATATATACCCTTACACCAATATTAGTGGAGTGGAACGCTAATATATGTGTATTGACCCCATCATATTTATTTCTGCAAATATATATATTTAGGATGTTAGAATTTTACTTGAGATTTATTTGGGATATTATGTGATTCATTGAGATTGGATACCGGATACATATGAGATTACTGATTTGTACGTTCGGGATATAGGAGATTACTCCATATTGTACATTGAACAGATGTGAGACTTATATGATATGAGAGCCCAACTTGGGGGCTGATTTGAGGAATTGGGATTTGAGTGTCTTGATGGATTGTGATCCTACCACGATGTCAGGTTTTCGTGGGAATGACATATTTCACTCCATACCTCATACCTATTTATTTATGCACTGTTCATGTATTAGTAGTACCTGTTAGTGTACCCTTCATGATTGCTGCATATCTACATTCTCATATCCCTATTGCATGATTATCGCATACTATTGTCATATTATTATTGCTTCACATATTGATTGTATCTGCTAGTGTACTTTCCATTATTCTGCATTCACATGACCTGTTATTACTGTAAATTGCATATCTTAGATTCATGCTGTACGTGCATACCTGCGATTACCTGCATATGTTATCTACTATTCACGAGTTAGCAACTCACCCCCGTTGTGCCACAGTTGTTTTGCAGGGTGTTTCCCCAGAGTAGTCGAGGCAGGCTATTCATCTATCATCTTTTGCTACAGATACCGCATCGGCTCACAGTGTGCTATTTTGCTTAGGTGGGTTTTGGTGGTTATCTGTATTTTGTATTGTACATTCGTTGTATCTTGTACTCTCCATCTACTATTATATTGTTGACTTAGAGACTTGGTAAGGACGATATTGTATATTATTTGTGGATTTGTTGTCTTTTACACAGCTTTATCTCTATCGTCTTTATTTCTTCGCTACGGTGTCGTATATTTGTGGTGATGATTGTTTTCCGCCTTTTGGCGTGTATTTGCTCCCGTTTGGGGATGCTTTATTTATCTTTATTGTTGTACCTATTTTGGGGTTAGTTTTTACAAAGGGGGTGCTGCCAAAATTTTAAAGAAAGAAAAGTTGGACTTTTAAAGAATTTGGGTTGTGATTTCAAATGTTTTAAAAACTTTTATTATCTTTTCCGTATTTTCATGGTTTAGATTTCTGGGTTTTGGCTTTCTTTTACTACGTTACGTCTTTAGGCGTTGCGTAGTATTAGGGCCGTCACGTGCCAATTTCGGGTCGTGACACAAACTAAACACCCTGCACTCCAAAGCATGTGAAATTTGCAGAGAGCCCCTTGCCTCCATAAATCAGCCACCTTATGCACATTAACACCCCATGCTGCCTAAGGCCATGCCTATGCCAATGCTGAACAGTGCTCGGCATCCATGGAATTCAGTGCAAGAAGAAAAAGTCAAATTCAAAGTCAAAGTCAAATTGCTCACAAGAATTAAACATAGAGGGTGATGTTAAGACGGAAAAAGAAAACTGGCAACTCCCAAAATAATACCGTAACGAATTACGAGATTACACCTCAACTGTAAATACATACCCGCATTTGTATTCCGACCGAATACAAATGCAAAGAGACAAAAAATATTCCTACAATATAATACTAGGATCCGGCTTAAACCAAAGTATGCTAGTATTATCCGTCCGATCATGATCCATGCCCAAGTACACGGATATGATCGAACCCTGCCATATATCCATACGGCCTCTACAACGTTTCGCCCGAACTTGGGAAACTGTTTGTGGGGGACTCTAATGACTCATCAATACACTGGCACTGGGTATAACCACTAGCACGTCAGAGGTACTAGCTGTACGTAACGGTTGCCCATGTATTGATCGTAAGGGAAGCTGACGAGCGAACTCATCCAGAAACCCTACTGAGCCTGACAGTGACAATATCCGTACAGTCCGGTCTGTTCATCTATGAGTATCGCACATAAGGCCTAGGGGACTGGTAAACGTCAGACCCCCAATAGCGGTATAAGTCATGTCGGAGAGTAGCCCAGAACACCCTGAGATACTACTGGAATACCTACCAGTAAATCTCAATTACCCTGGCCAGGAATTTCGTGTAATTGCTCTCCTAAACACAACGCGATCTCAACCCCAATACCGGGAGAGACAAATCCCCGACGATCCGCTCACTGCCTCCATGTGGCTCGGGACTGTACCCAACTAAAACCTGTTTGCACGACTCCTTTGAGCCGTGGTAGGGTAGTAATCAAAGCACAGTGGGAACTCACACGAGACAAATGACGATCTCAGGTCGACAGACTAACCTGTACACATGTCACCAGGGAACTGCTATCTGACGATATGTATAATACCAACTAACATGTTCCCGGCGAGTCCTGTCCGATGTACTCATAACCCAATGAGCACCTGTATACATCTTAGGTGAACCAACTGACACCAATGGCTTGTGAGACCGGCCACCGCCCCTTATCGGGGTCTCGACTGTATACACTAGTCTACTCTGGAGTATCGATGCCCTATCTCGAAACTCCCACGGCTAGGGACACTTTAAGGTGTTGGATATATGTATGCCCTAGAGGCCATTATACGATAGTGGATGTATCTATACATGTATATATATTCAGTATGCATTCTTGCTCGACATGATAGTATGCTATCTGGTTCTTCTTTATCTGACATGTTGATTTGATCATGCTTTTATTCATTCAAATATGCTGATAAAGCCCTGAGGATATCGGCTTGACTACTCTGATTATGCTGGAGATCATACTAGTGGGACATCTGTAGTCTATAAGCATATCCTGAAAAGTCCCTAGTCGCAGGTGTATCGAGATGGGGCATTGATATACCAGAGTAGACTAGCGTACATGATACTAGACCCATACGATGGGCGATGAATGTTCCCACATTCATCGATATTTGACATCAAGATCATATATGGGTGCTCAGTGGTGACTGGGTACACTGGACGGACTCGCCGAGAACTCCTATATGGAATTATATCTATCGTCGGATAGCAGTTCTCAGGTGACACTGGTACAGATTAGTCTGTAGACCCGAGATCGTCATAGAGTCTTGTGTGTTCTCCCACTATATTTTGATTGCCACCCTACCACGGCTCTACTGAGTCGTGCAAACAGGTGGCCGTTGGGTACAGTCCCGAGACACACAAAGACAATGAGCGATAGGAGGGGTTTCGTCTCTCCCGGTATTGGGAGTTGATGCTGTGCTGTGCCCGACTGGTTATATCAGTAAGTCCCTGGCCAGGGCTGCTGAGATTTGCTGATAAGTGTTATCAGTAGTTTCTCGATCTGTTATAGACCATTCACCGGCACGACTTATTGAGTTATTGGGGTCGACGTGACCATCCCTAGGCTCGATATGCAGCATATCTGACGAAGAGACCGGACTGTACGGTAGTGTTGCCGGTTGGCTCGACGGGAGTTGTAGCAGGTTCGCTTGTTTTCTTCTGATCGCTCAATACCCGGGTGGCCGTTACGTTTAGCTGACCGCTTGCGGCTTGGGGGTGCTTGATATGATCATCACCCACTGCCGGCGTATTGACGAGTCTTAGAGTCCCACAAAGGAGTTACCTAGTCCAGGCGAAACGTTGTGGTGCGCGTATGCGATATGCGCATGGACCCGATTAAAATGCGCGTATAGAATACCGTATATTGATCGGGCAGCTTGCTTTTGGTAGGGTCATATGTGATATGGCCGAATTGATAAATCAAGTGTTGATTTATCATTTAACCATTAGTTTTCTTACTTGAAACCTTTTCTTGTTCATGATGGATGTATGCATGCATGCATGCTATCTTTCTTTTAGTTTCATGCACATATTGATGTGCATACACACATGCATACATGCATCATCCTTCATGGTTTCTTATACATGGAAAATGGTGGCAATATAAGACTCACGCCATGGTTAAATGAATGGATTATTATTTGATTTATGTTTAAAACAAAATAGAAAAGGAAAGGATAATTCTTGCTTAGCTTCTACACTCTTCTTTAAACCTAACCATGCTTACCTTCTTCTAACCATGAGTTATCCTTCTCTTTGTGTTTTAAACTCAAGTTAAATAATGTCTCCATCATCTAACCATGGTTTGAGATGAGGATTAGAAAATATATATACATATATTTTCTTTTTACTTCATAAGGGTTATCATTTTACTCTTGTTAAAAGAAAGCCACCATCTTCTTCCTCCTTCACCATTTGCTCTCTAGTTTCTTCTAGTGAGTAAAACACACATAAAGAAAGGTTCTTGAAGTGAGAATCATAACCACAACATCATTCTACACAAGTTTAGCCAACTTGTTTAGAGTGTTCTCTTCATTTCTCATCTTGAAAAGTGAAGTTGCGAGCTTGGACGAGAAACTTCGGGTGGATCGTCGTGGACGCGAGAAGACTTTAAGAGGACCTTCTTCCAACACCCAAGAGGCCAAAGAGTCTAGCAAAGGGAGCTACAAAGGTTGTAGTCTCGAAACCCTAGTCTTTATTGCCTTTATCTTTTGAAACCCTAATTTTCTAGGATCGATTCCTTTGTATTCTTGCTTAGCACCATAAAAATTTAAACTTTGTGACATGTGATGCTTCCAAACTCTACATAGGGTGCTAGGCAAACCTAACATAAGGATGTGCTTATAGACCCCAGCTCCCATGTATATGATCGCCATCATACTGCTGGCAGTCAAGCAAGAATCCTATGGGCTTTATCAACATGCAATAGTGAACTAAAGCATGTACACGATGATAAAGACAAACCAGATAGCATACTATAATCTCGAGCAAGACTGTCCTATCGGTATAGGTCCTCCCTTAATCATTGCAATCACGTACCTGCGATCCAATAATTGACTTTGAGGTCACTATATCCAACAATCTCCCACTTGCACTTAAGGCTAATTATTGCGATTTCGCGTACTCACAGCTCGTGTGATACCGAACATCCAACTTCTCTACTGACAGTTTCACAAAGCTCGTTTGTAAAACTATTGTGTTCGAGAAATAACCTTAGTGAGTGGATCCGCCCTGATATTTCTATCTATGTCTCTCTTTGTCTCAAGTTCGCTGAGAAAGCCATCTCTCGAAATGAGCAATACCTGTCTTAGAATATGTATGGATATCTGATGGGACCCAGTTCATAAATGAACACCAAATCCAGCAAATTTCTTAGACTGTATCGTCAACTGAATTTAATCAGTATCCTGCACCATGCCTCCTTCAGTATCCGCTTGGACCACCTGTCCAAACTACTGCCGCTCATCAGAGGGAAAACTATAACTCTAACAGTCACTCTGTCATCCGGGTCACCTTGGAATCTTGGAATGATAACTGTCTCCCGAAGGAGGCTGTCGTTATTAAATCCGTAGAACAACCACTTATGTTCTAAAACTGCTTCCGAACGTTTCTCCAAGATTGGATTAATATCAACTTATTATATCTAGTGCAAAAACAACATCCGGTGTAGTACTTCACATCTCATGATCAACTCAATTGCCTAAGCAACTGATCTGCCAATCATGCACATCCCTCTTCCCTTTAGACTGCAACACACCTTTAGAGAGGGTGACACCATCACCTGTAGGTACACCACCATGCCAGGAATCGTTCATTCTAAAATACCTTTAGAATGCTGTCAAAGTACCTAGATTGGGAAACTACCCAAATCTAGATCTAAAACCATAGATCCAGTAATCAGAATACCTGATATAATATCCATATCTCATGTGGAGAAACCACTGTGTGACAACCACAGTATAACCGATCGTAGTATAGGAATTTTACTTCCTACTATGTGTATGTCATCCAAATACCAGGACATCACACCCTACTACTTCCTTAACAGATCCATTTTGTATTCTGATGAAGTCAAAGCCCATGACTGTCACATCAAAAATAGATGATCTATCTCCGCTATATTTTTTTTAGTCTATAAAAAGACATAAGCTACTTATCCACTATGCTTCCGCTGCTCCCATTGACTACAACAACCCTCTGGCAGAATCATATACACGTACACTTCAAAAGCTAGTTCAGAACGACGCTATACTCATCCTCCTGCCGGGTCTCATAGTCTGAAACGGCAGCAATAGCAAGTCTAGGTAAACAAGAACCTCCCTGTCACCGTCCTTAAGGATACCGGAGTACCTCTTGGGCGCCTGAGGTTACCCACCTTATCTGCGGAGTGGCTAATGGAATGTCAATCCTGATTGAATCTCTAGGTCCTATTAAATTTTCCTTAATCGTTTGCGGTTCTGGTATCTCTTCCAGTTCTACCATACTCCCACTACAGTTTTCTGAAAAAGTCCATTTTACTAAAACTGTAGAGAGTCAAGAACAATATCACTATTGATCTTTCAGATGGTAGAAAGTCAACCCTCGTCAAAGCCCGGGTTAACCCACAAACAGCCATTACAAAAACGTGCCTTGAGTTATCCGGAGTCTGGTTTTAAGCATAAGCCGGACAACTCCCCGTACCTTAACAACGTTAAGATATGAACCATTCTATATACAATATAGAAATAGAGGCACTGATTTAATTGGAACCAGATTCAAATCATGTAGCTGTCCCCAGTTGTTCAGTTGATAAAACTACACATTTGTTATTACATTTTTCCTACTATTTCCATATTAAAAAAGGTCTTTATTGTAATATATCATACATATGAGGGTTTATGTGTAAAAATACTATTTTCCATGTGTTGATATATTATAATTAGAACTTGGTAGGAAATTGTATGCAAATAATATCATTGACCAAATCCTAGTAGAACTAAGTCTACTAAATATTATTTAAGTTGTTGTACAGAATTTTCAGGTCTTAAATCAAGGAAATCAAGTTGTTAAAGCTAACCTGCCTAATTAAGAAATCAAAATTAAGAAATCAATTCTGGCAGAAGAAAAGAAAAGATTTCCAAATTCTGAAGGTTCCAAGGATAGCCATATGTCACAAGGAGCAACCCATAAAAAATTGATCAAGGGATAAGATCATCAGGCCGCGGATCCGCGGCCCGAGCCCCTAGATGCCGCGGATCCGTCGCGTGGAAGTAGAGTTAAGGGCTGGAATTTCTCTGTGTGGATCCTAACTACCATTCCCCAATTTAGGCATCTAAATTTCTGGCTTTGGGACTATAAATAAAAACCGAGAGCCTCTTGGAAAAATCATCAAGCCGACGAGATCACGAAGTCCAAGACGGCTCGCGCATTCAGGCTGATCATCAACGGTTCATCTACCTCCTTAGAAGAGATCGAGAAGGAACTAGAAATTGTAATCATTTTCTAAGGATTCAAGTGTAATGAATATTGTTGATTAATAAAGGTAGCTTTCTTTTTCTTATTCTATTTCTTCGTAGTTTCATTATGCAATTTCTTTCCATCTCTTTTTCTCCCAACATGCGCGAGTAATTCTCCGCTTGTTAGGGTTCGTAGGATTATGGTAGGCTAATGGATGATGAACATCCCTAAACTCTTTTTAAGTCCTATAAAATTTATGAACTTTATCAAAAGAATCATTAACATCCTAATCGGGCGCGCTAACAATTCTTTGTTAATTCCGACCGCGATTAGAGATTAGATTTATGATTGTTTTGGTAAAGGCTAGATATGAACGGAGTTCCGTGTCGAGATAAGGGTTAAGAGTGGGATTCCTTTTCCCTCCAGAAACCCTAATCTACGCGCATCACCGTCGTTCTAGTTTTAAATCTATTAAAGGATAAAAGGGTAACTTTTAATTAATTGTCCATAACTACTAAATCCTAACGAACCCTACAAGCCCTCTTATTATATTAACTACATCCCTAAAATAATCTAGATCTATATATTTTGCATTCTTGCTTAACATAGATCTAGAAACCTTTCCACAAAATTCTTTATCCCTCCTCTCTTTTTCAACACATGTAAAGTAAGAGTAAAAGATTCAACGTTTCCCTGAGGACGACCCGTACTCATCTCGGTCTAGCTACGCGCGACACCGTTATTGATTGTGGTTAACTACTACAAACACTCTTTCGTAACAATCAAAATGGCGCCGTTGCCGGGGATACGTGCGTAATTTTTTTATTCTTACTATTAGTGTTGAATTCTTATACGATCTATATCATAAATAAAACAAAACTGCAAATTGTATATTTAACGATTATTGTGTGAATTTTGTGAGGGAATCTAGAGTCACAGACATGAGGAAACAGGAGACAGATACACTCATTGAGATCCAAAGCAGTAGAGAAGGCCACAGAAAAAAAAATTCATCAATTGATCTCTCCCTCTTGCGGCGGAACCGCGGCCGGAAGTGCACATCGGCGACGGAAGCGCGGCCAGTTAGAAGATCTAGGGCTTCAGTCTTCTCTTGTAAGATTCTAACCTCCTTCTCTCTCCTCTGAAATCAATTAAAATATCTTTTCTGCAGGATTCTTTACAAAATAGCCCCGCTCAAAAATCTTTTTACAAAAGTTTTGTGATTGGTTTTGTTTTGCATATTTTAATACGGATTTTAAGGGGCAAAGACCAAATCAAGATTAGGTGGGGATTTCATCACCCTTCCTAAGCCCCACAAATCACAAACCGAGCATCTAGATCAACCCTACATTAATTTAAAAAATATCTAGACCAGACTCTAAGGACTGTCGCGCTCAATAAGGACAGAAGAAGGTCGTGGGTAATCTATCGTTTATCCGCATTACTTTTGTAGTGCCTAGGCAAGTGTGTCAAAGGCTAGTGGTTTTTAATTAGGCCCACTACTGTGGTTCCTTCCTACTTACCTGGCACTTACCTGGCTACAAGGGTAGTACAGAGGCGGTAGAGGATTGATCCTGCGGCTTGTCTTTTGGAAGTCTAGGAGCAGTCTAGAGACTGGACCTAGGTAACCTTAGTTCTAGGGTTGCTTATGCATTTTAAAGTGATTTGTCTTGAGTCCCACTTTTTTCAAAACAAACCAATTTTAAATCACACACACGCTGCCACTTGCACTAGACCCGCTTAGTGCATGCTCGGCTGGACACGGGATCCTAGTGCCCATCTTGTCTGCGTTCCTGCTATCGACGCCGAAGTCGGTACTTCTTCATCTTCTTTTCCCTCACCACACACGACCGAGATGGACGGCACTCCATCAGATTATAACACCACGCTGCCACCGTCCGTAGGTGCGCAGAATCCACCGCGCATCTCTCTCCAAGAGAGATGCTATCCTATCCGTGGTCCTCTTCCCACTTGTCTATCTCTTCCACCACCTAACGGGGATAATTTCGAAATTAAACCCCACTACATCAATCTGCTGCCCAAATTTCACGGGCTTGAATCGGAAGACGCATACGTTTTCATTACCAAATTCGAAAACATATGCACAATGATGGGTACTTCACAATTGACTTTAGATGCTATGCGCTTACGTCTTCTCCCATTCACACTGTGCGACTTGGCAGAAAAATGGCTTTATAATACTGCCGCGCACTCTATCACTAATTGGGATGAATTCGTAATAGCATTTCTTAAGAAGTTTTACCCAAACCATAAGACTGCCCGTGTTAGGAGCGAGATCAACCAGTTCACCCAGCTTCCCAATGAACCATTTTGGAAGTGCTTTGAATGTTTCAAAGATCTTCTTGTCCAATGTCCTCATCATGGAATCAATAGATGGGATTTATACCGAATTATATATGAGGGCATTAATCCAGCGACAAAGCAGATGCTTGAAACAATGTGTCAATGCAATTTCATGTCTAAAGACGACGGTGAAGCTTGGAAATATCTGGAAGACCTTGCTGAACACACCTTGCAGTGGGAAAGCGTAAGACCACCATCATTTAGGGGAGGTGTTCACCAGCTCGATGTTTCCATCGCAGTGAAAGCCGAAATGGCAGCGATGCAGAAGAAACTCGACGCTATTGAGAACAGATTCTCATTAGTCTCCCTAAATCAGGTTACGCTTCCCAAAACCGTCTGTGGTTGCTGTTCAGATCCTTCACACTTAACGGAAGAATGTCCTATGAATGCACCGTTTCAACGTCACGAGCAAACTAATGCTGCTTTTCAGCAGCGACCTAGAAACGATCCTTATTCTTCCACATACAACCAAGGATGGAGGAATCATCCTAACTTTGCTTGGAATCAAAACCAACAAAGAAATTATCAAAGACCTCCTCCAAAGCAACTACAACCACAAAGTCAGCTCCCCTTTCAGTCATAAAATTTCCAAAATCCGGCCAATACTACTACACCACAAGTGGCCGGTACTGACAACTCTTCACTTGCATAAACTTTGGATATGTTCATGAAACATTCCATGCAATTGTCGGCTGAGATGAAGTCTTCTATTGATACCATAATGAAAAACTCCGCCTCCCATGGTGAGAGTATTAAATCAATAGAAAACCAAATCGCACAGTTAAACGCCGCAATGAGTGCGAGAGAGAAAGGGAAACTCCCATCTCAACCCCTACCGAATCCTGGGCATTCACAAAGTCATAATGTGAATGCCATTACTACGTTGAGATCAGGGAGAGTGTTGAATAACCGAGAGGGTGAGCAATTTGATGTTAGTGACACCATTGATACCCCAGCTTCTTCTTCTTCTTCCCCTAATTCGTCTAGTCTCCTACCTTCATCCGAGCCTATTCTCCGTTTTCCCCAAGGCTCGAACATTTCACCAAATCTACCTAAAACGATCCCCACTCCAATTCTGGGATCCACTCCATCCCCACAATCCTCTCCAATGTCGGACCAAACCCTTATTGATAAAACACCTTATCCAAACAGGTTAAGGGGCAACAGAACAAGTCCACAAATGGAGAAGATTGTGGAAATTTTAAAGCAAGTTAACATAAACATTCCTCTCCTAGATGCTATTCAACAAGTTCCGTCATATGCGAAAATCCTAAAGGACTTGTGCACTAGGAAGAGAAAAGTTCAAGTACCTAAAAAAGTTTTCCTTGCGAGTAATGTGAGCACTGCTTTTACACAACAACTACCTAAGAAACGAAAGGACCCCGGAAGTCCTACAATTTCTATTTCTATTGGGGGTAAAAATATCAATCGTGCTCTACTCGATCTAGGTGCTAGTGTTAACTTGCTTCCGTATTCTCTTTGTAAGCAATTAGGGATCGGAGAGTTAAAACCTGCGCATTGCACTCTTCAGATAGCCGATCGATCTATCACCCAACCTAGGGGTGAGCTAGAGGATGTGTTAATTAAAGTCGGGGAATTCATATTCCCTATGGACTTTATCGTTATAGATACACAGCCTGTAGCAAACCCACGCAATCAAATCCCGGTGATACTCGGTCGACCCTTTTTAGCCACTTCCAACGCAGTAATCAATTGTAGAAACGGCTCTATGACCCTATCCTTTGGAAAAAAGTCAATTGAGCTTAACATTTACAAGTTGGGAAGTGAACCCTCCGAACCCTATGCTCATGTGTGTTCTGTCAAATTAATGGATGTCGACAGCAGCGAATTTGATCAACCTCATGATACTGACTCTATTCATATGTTGTTTGACCCAACCATGTACTCTTCCACCGAGTTGTCTGGGTAAACATCTAACGTTGATGAGGAACTTTTTATAGAGTCTGATGATCACCCCATTTTTTCTGATGACATTATTCTTCGGGGTATCGATGAAAGCTTTGAGGAAATTTTCGCTGATGAACTCGCATTTTTAAAAGATACGGGTGTTGAGATAAATCAACTCCAAGATGAAGAAATTGGACCTCCACCCCTTCTTTTGGACAATCATGATAATGCGAGTAATCCATCATTACTATCACTGTGTCGTCTCTCCAAATTGAGACGCAATCATTTTCCATTACACCTCTTATCACCTCCCCACTTCTTCTTGTCGAAAGGTGACATGTTCTTCTACTAACCTTGGTACTTCCTCGATAAAATTTTTAAATGGTTGGTGTTGACCTTCGGTCTTTGCAAAGCTTGGCATTGACCAATAACCTTGACCCCCTCGTGTGATTTTAAATGATTAAAAATTTTTAACTCATGTTTGGGGGGTGGTATATTTTGGTTCTTGAAAGAAAATGATTTTTACAAAATTGTGAGCCAAAAATAAGTTTGGGGGAGGATTTTCACTTTCATATATTCTTGCCCCCATTAATAATTTCCTCCCAAGTCTACAGGTTTTTGAGCTTAACGGATGACATCAGTGAGGACACTGCTGTAAACAGGTTTGGGGGAGGTTTGTGCTTATTTACACATCAATTTGCATCATACTTTGCATAAGCACAACGTTTTCAAAAATTTTTTAAAAAAAAAATTTATAACAAAAGAGTAGAAAGTGAAATATTATATCCAAAAGATAGGAATGGTTTAAGAAAACCAAGAAAATTAGAAGTTTTCTTAAACAAACTAGTAATAAGTAGTTATGAGCTGTTGTCCCAAGGGTTAGTAAGATGAAGGAAGTCACTAATTTAAAGATAAAAATAAGTCTGAAAACTAGTTTCTATTCTGGAAGCCAAACATTTGAATGTTGATACCCTACTATATGCATTTACACACGTCTTGAAACTCGTGATAGTAGAGGATACCTTGAAATGCTCTTATCTAAAACCCAAAGTATGAAGGAAATGAAAAAAAATGAAGAAAATTTAAAAATGGTGAAAAGAAAAATGAACACTGGTTTTGTTATCGCCAAGGCAGCAATAAAAAAATATAGCGAGGGTGCCTCTTCACCTAGTGCCCTAAGGCCAACTGGTCTGGGAGTCATTGCTAAGCCTTAGGTGGTGCAAGACGAGCAAAATATTATCACCGAATCAGCAAGCACATGAGTACTCGGTCGGTTAGTACCTCAAGAAGTATTAATGTTCGCATGAAAATGTGTGAGCAAATCTAAATATTCATCAAGTTAAAAAGTACTGAGGTAGATGGACAAGAGTATGATAGCTTGAATTGAATTCTCCGAGTGTAGGGATGTCCATTTCACACACGTAGGGGTATATGATCGATGTTTGGATGAAAGGTAGGAATGAAGAATATAGACGATGTTTTTTGAGGGATGATGTGATTTCTAACATTTTTTCATGACTATTAAGATAGGGCTCATGACAACTAAAAAGCTAGTATAGTTGGAAACTCTAAATTTTCAAAGTATTTCTTTTATGGTTCTTATCTTTATATGTAAATTTCACCGTCTCTATTTTATTATAGGATTTTGTGGGTGTAATCCGCTGAAAACCCTCAGGAGACAACACTCCTCCTAAAAGGGACACCTAGAGGTTTAACGGCTTGTTGCACGTGCTCAGTGCAATCGTGTTTGCCTACGAAAGTGTGCTTAGTTTTCTTTTTCTCCTTCTCTTGAATAAACTAGTTTGCTCGGGTCGATCAAAGATAAGTTTGGGGGTATTTGTTCAGTTGATAAAACTGCACATTTGTTATTATATTTTTCCTACTATTTCCATATTAAAAAAGGTCTTTATTGTAATATATCATACATATGAGGGTTTATGTGTAAAAATACTATTTTCCATGTGTTGATATATTATAATTAGAACTTGGTAGGAAATTGTATGCAAATAATATCATTGACCAAATCCTAGTAGAACTAAGTCTACTAAATATTATTTAAGTTGTTGTGCAGAATTTTCAGGTCTTAAATCAAAGAAATCAAGTTGTTAAAGCTAACCTGCCTAATTAAGAAATCAAAATTAAGAAATCAATTCTGGCAGAAGAAAAGAAAAGATTTCCAAATTCTGAAGGTTCCAAGGATCGCCACATGTCACAATGAGCAACTAAAAAAAATTGATCAAGGGATAAGATCATCAGGCCGCGGATCCGCCGCGTGGAAATGGAGTTAAGGGATGGAATTTCTCTGTGTGGATCCTAACTACCATTCCCCTATTTAGGCATCTAAATTTCTGGCTTTGGGACTATAAATAAAGACCGAGAGCCTCTTGGAAAAATCATCAAGCCGACGAGATCATGAAGTCCAAGACGGCTCACGCATCTAGGCTGATCATCAACGGTTCATCTACCTCCTTAGAAGAGATCGAGAAGCAACTAGAAATTGTAATCATTTTCTAAGGATTCAAGTGTAATGAATATTGTTAATTAATAAAGGTAGCTTTCTTTTTCTTATTCTATTTCTTCGTAGTTTAATTATGCAATTTCTTTCCATCTCTTTTCCTCCCAACATGCGCGAGTAATTTTCCGCTTGTTAGGGTTCGTAGGATTAGGGTAGGCTAATGGATGATGAATATCCCTAAACCCTTTTTAAGTCCTATAAAGTTTATGAACTTTATCAAAAGAATCATTAACATCCTAATCGGGCGCGCTAACAATTCTTTGTTAGTTCCGACCGCGATTAGAGATTAGATTAATGATTGTTTTGGTAAATGCTAGATATGAACGGAGTTCCGTGTCGAGATAAGGGTTAAGAGTGGGATTCCTTTTCCCTCCAGAAACCCTAATCTACGCGCATCACCGTCGTTCTAGTTTTAAATCTATTAAAGGATAAAAAGGGTAACTTTTAATTAATTGTCCATAACTACTAAATCCTAACGAACCCTACAAGCCCTCTTATTATATTAACTACATCCCTAAAATAATCTTGATCTATATATTTTGCATTCTTGCTTAACATAGATCTAGAAACCTTTCCACAAAATTCTTTATCCCTCTTCTCTTTTTCAACACATCTAAAGTAAGAGTAAAAGATTCAACGTTTCCCTGAGGACGACCCGTACTCATCTCGGTCTAGCTACGCGCGACACCGTTATTGATTGCGGTTAACTACTACAAACCCTCTTTCGTAACAATCACCAGTGCATGTCAACTAAATGGAGAGAGGCCGATCAACATTACTCAACTTAGGAGTGCGTCCAATTATGAGTAGCCTGAAAGAGAAACAAGTTTCTCAAAACCATTACTATCATCTGAATACCTCATGCAAGTATCTACATCTTCGATCACCTTGAAGAATCCCGATATTTGCGACACCTGGTTCTCTACTTTATTCTTGTACCTATAACTTCTCAAACTTAGACATTGTATTTCTACGAAACACTTATCCAAAAACTTGATAAGTCATAAGTAAACAGAATATAATACGAGGACCAACCCCTTTGTCCTAATGGACACTGGACAATATACAATACTTTGTATAAGTCTTCTGAGTTGAATAACTCAAACTCTGTGCGTCGTAGGTTGAAAACTGTACCCAGGCGATTTTCTCAAATATCACCAATTACAACAAATTCCGATATAATGAGGATGATCACCTAATTCCCAATAACTTACTCCCACTCATCTTCTGTAAAACCATACAGATGTGAGAATCATACCTGGTAAATACATACCCTGGAGCAAGGGTCTAATTGGGAAATCAGTTTTCTATTAACAATGCACAGTGAAACTGAAACATGAATATGTTTCGAAGGGGTATCCGAGTATTCCTAGTAATGCCTCTTCCATTATCAGATTCATGACTGTAACCGTATATTTCCTTGCCATTTCTCCAATTCCCTTTATTTGTCTTTAGTCGTTACCTTCTGTACACTATCGTTAGGCTTAATGGTTTTCTTACTTCCCTACCGTTCGGCACCAGCCTATGGTTTGGAAGAAGACTATCTAATAAGCATAATAGGTGTACTCTCCTAATCTTAGGAGCATTCGCAACCTGAGAGAAGGTAATGATAAAAGACAACTGAATAAATCTTATTCCTATTTCTCCTGAACCAAAACCATCCTCGAAAAAGTTCCTTCGAGTTCATATATAACCATACGATGAATTTATCCAATGGAATTGGATGTTCGTAGTGATACGGGGTGTTCTGGAGAAATACGAAGGTGAAGTAGGAGTGGCGATGAAATACGTGGTTTAGTCGTGAATCATAACAGTCGCATTTTATTTTGCCCTCTTTCTAATCCCTTTGTTTGTCTTTACTTATTACTTTCTGTACACCCAACTTAGGCTAATTGGTTTTCTTCATTCCCTACCTTTTAGCACCTGCCTATGGTTTGGAAGAAGACCGTCCAATAAGCGTAATAGGTGTACCCTCTCCTAATCCTAGGAGGCCTCATAACTTGAGAGAAGGTAAAAGGAAAAGACAACTGAATAGTCCTATTCGATTTCTCCAGAACTAGAATCCATCCTCGAAGAAGTTCTTCCGAGTTCGTATATAACCATACTGTCACGACCCGAAAGTACGGAACATGACCGGCACTTAGATTACGAAGCGTCTAGAGACGCAACGTAACCTAAGTAAGCCGAAGCCCAGAAATCTAAACCATAAAAAGAAGTAAAAGAAAACATGAAGAAAACAGGTTTAAAAGCATCAGCCAATTTTCCCAAAAATTTCGGCAGAGTCTCCTTTGTAAAAACTGGCCCCAAACGGGTACAACAAGTATAATATACACAACAATAAAAAGCATCCCTAAACGGGAGCTAACTCTACGCCAAAAGGCGGAAACAACCACACCAAACACAATAATATACAACGCCAAAGGGCGAGGCTCAAAACTCAAAGAAAACAAATCCACCATATACCATAATAATACAAGCGCGACTCTAAGGTCGAAATAAATAACTGGTCCAGTAAACTAATCAAGAATACAAGTTTGGTTGATGGAGCTGTCTAGATACAAATGAAATAATAAAAGTACAATGGCGGTCCAAATACAAGTGAACCAACCTACCGTGCAAATCACCTAGAATGAAATGATGTGCCAGCAAACTGCTAAGGAACCATGTACATCGAACCTGTAATAAAATTTGGCACAACAGGGGTGAGTTGCCAACTCATGAGTAGAAGATATCTGCAAAAAGAAATCGAAATGCACGACGCTATCCTAGGTCATAATAATATACTAATATACTACTAGTCATCAAGTAAGACAGGATGATAAACTACGTGTAAGTGCAAAACCTCCGTGCTCGTGTCAGTGCCTCATATAGCATTATGTCATGTGAATGAGTATGCATGCACCATGAATGTGAAATAACCAATCCTGAAATCTGGATATATCTGTATAAGAAATCTTTAGCTTTTATCATGGTAAAATGTGTATAGAAATCTGAAATATCAACGATGAAATTCATGGAAATCTGTGTCAAGCATCGACACAAAACATGTAAATCTCAAGTCTCAATACCTCATAATCTCAATGTCTCATAGTCTCAATATCTCGGGCTCCGTCAGTCTCGATCGGCCCATATCATCAAATCTCACGACAAAGGTCGGTATCCTCCGGATATCCGCCGCGCCAGACATCACCGGTAGGTAGTCCTTCCCTGCCAGGCTCATCGTCTACAACTCGATCTTCTTGCCCCGGGGTACCATACCGGGCCCACCATGTACCCGAGACGGTTCATCCACTCCTCGAATCGGGTCTCGAAATCCAACAGAAAACATGAAATCTCATGGTGGACGACACATACATCACGAGAAAACCGCATCTTATGTTTTAAAAAGAGTAGGAGAGAGGGAGAAGTTTTTATATATTCTTGCGGTTTTCCCCAAAAATCCAGAAATCTTATAGAAATCCAAAATCCCAAAATCATGAGTAAGTATATGATAAGTGTCGGCATATGCCCCATAATACTGCATGATAACATGAAAATGTGAATATATGAAATGTCTAAGTAATAAATACCATGTCTATACTAACACCAGAGAGTAATCACAATGTAATATCGATCTAGCTGTTAGATGATTCTATCAATAAAAGATAATATGATCTAAAGTGTACGTGACATAGCAATTACCGATGATGATGTGTGTGAGCCGGAAAATAAGTGTGCGTGGAATATGCGTATCATAGGTAATGGTGCTGGTGTCCTAACAGGCAGAGTTTTATACTGATTATAGAAACGTATGTATGAACATGCAACATTATGATTACGGTATGAATGTAAAGACGGATGTGTAATAACCACTCATCTGTGATATACAAGTATAACTACAACTATATGACTCCAGCCTAAACTAGTGTCCATATAACCCCCTAAGGAACTAAACCTAAGAAACTAGTCAATAAGAAATAAGAGTACACCTAAAGTCTGAGTCCATATCTCTAATAGTCGGCGATCCAGCCTCAATAGCGTCACGTACGTAGTACGGCGTCCTCGAATCAAGAGTGCGGATCAATCATCATATCTATGGCTCGTACAGTAAAATCCATCGTACGGCATCCCAATATCGGGGTACGAGTCAAGTATCACCTACGTGTCTCATCATTCGTATAACATCATCATCAACACATGTCAAGATCAAGGTGCTATACTGTAATCGCATACATCAATCATATATCATTGCCAGTATAAATATACATCGTTAATTTATCCTCAGAAATATTATGTCATATGTATCATATTATGATTAAGTCACACTTAGATCATATCGTAATCAAGTCACACCTATATGATATCGTAATCAAGTCACATATATATGATATCGAAATCAAGTCACACCAATATCATATCAGAATTTCAGACACAGGTTACGGTCCGGGTTCTATTTTAGAGTCTCATGTACTTCAATATCATCACCACCCTTTATTATTATTCATGTATACAAATCCATTATCTTATTTTCTAATGATCCGCTAACATCATAACACGACTGTATAGCCAAGAATCACGGCATCAAGCCCAGTTATATTGTTTCATTCCCGTGTATCATATCACATCCCTGTAACACATATACGTATTGTGTATATATATATACATACACCAAGTCCTATATATATATACACATACACGTATACACCAAAGTCAAGTCTCAGTGCGTGCGTATGTGTGTATCTACCTGAAACCTACGAATCTCTTCCAAGGTATTCATCCTCTGGTATGGTCTTTCTAATCAGTCTAGTCCAACCAAGGGAAATTACTAGGGTCCTACTCACCAAGGATCTAAGATCACGTCTAGCTTCCTAACGACAATAAATACTACTACTATTCTACGTTTGTGGGGGTGCTAAACGCCATCCACCCGACGTCTCCCCGTAGATATACATCTACTCAACTGGTCCTTGTCTGCCGAAGACGATGTCGCCTTCCTCTTCTTCCTCGTCCGAAGTCCACGCGAGGGGTACCTATACGCAAACATGTATAATATCGTAAACTGAATCAGGGACAAAAATCAAAACGACGCACGGAACGCGTATAGGTTAAAACCTATGTCCCGCTCATGCAAAAGAACCAAATATCGCTCGATATCGGCGTACAAATGCCGATTGATCGAGATAAACATCAACAAACAACTTGTAGTTTAAAAACTCGTTACTTATAATATAAAACATGAATTAATCCATCAAAACCCTAAAAATCAATCAAATCGTCCGATTTCGAAAAACCCGAAAACGCCAATTTACCGTTTTACTTCAAAACTTGATATTTAAATGAAACTAATGGTCATAAAACTCAATAAATAGCATAACTAGATTATACAACCCATTACTATATTTTTAACACCCCAATTGTATTAATTAGAAAATTCTAGTTTGCAAATAAACCAATTTTCACACCTTGCAAGCAAAATGTCACAATATCACATCTAAACATGATTTTACATGAATTAACTTACTAAACTACAATTCATGATGATAATAGTATAATGAAACCATAAATTAGATTTTTAAACCTCATTTATTTAAGAATTTCCAAAATCTAGTTAGCAAAAATAGCATTTTTCTCACAATTTTTCAATTATCAATAAAAACTAGTAACCAATTTAAGTTTTCCATTCCACTAACAAGTTAATATCCTCACTAAAACCACAATCTAGTGATAACAAGCTCAATTAGAATTTTATATCACCAATAATTATGTTTTATAGAAACCTAGTTAGCCAAAATACTTAATTTAAACAATTTGAATGAACAAATTACAATATATCAACCATGCATGATTTTTCCCATTTCTAAAAATGTTAGACTAGTTATAATAAGCCTACTTAATTAATAAAAACCATAACTTAATTTTATAAATCCTAACTTGAATTTTAAAACTTGTAGATAGAAATTATTTATTAAATCTAATTATGCTTAAATGAAACATCTAATAACAATAAATCAAAAGAATAAGATTTATACCTCCACAACAAGCAATCCAAACATGAAAATAAGCCTCCAAAATGAATGCTTTCCATCTCCAAAATCTATATAATGATGAGCAAAGAATAGAGGTTAGGAATTAATTAGGATTTTGTGGATTTTTATTTGTATTTTTGTAGGATTTTTGATGATTTTTGTAACAAAATCAAGAGAGGAAAATAGGGGGCTGCCAAGGGGAGGAGGCCGGCCAAAATTAGGAGGTGAGGGAGAGAAAGAAAAGAGTGAAGAATGATGTAGAATTTTCCCCCAAAATATCACCTCTTTATGTCTTTTCAACCTTTTCTTTAATTTCTTTCATTTCTAAACTAAATAAACCAAAGAAATGTCTAGAATCATGGAAAATTTGTAAATAAATTTTGCATGATACACACTAGATTCTAATATGCAACGGTTCATTTTTGCAAATTAAACCCATTCAAATTTGTAATTTACACTAATTTATTGTATAAATAAAGCTTATGTTAATATTTAAAATAATTAATTTAGGAAAAATATTTAATTAAACTAAAAATTTATAAGTGACTAAATAAACACCATTTACTAGTAATAAAATAATTAAAATAGGTATTTTTAAATTTATAGTGAAAAATAATTACGGTTTAGTTTTACGAAAAATACGTTTTATTTTACCAAAAATCATAAGATTCACTTAAACGATTTTATTTATTTAATTATTTATTGAATTATTTTTAAAACGTTAAAATCTTCCCCCTTTGAGAAATTCGGTCCCCGAATTTAAATTAAAACTCCCCCCCCCCCAATTACTAAAACATTCAGTAAAACACTCAAATCGTCGGGGCTCCGAAATTATCAATACATAAGGCACGTTTTTAGCACGATACAAGCGCATGAAAAACAAGTACATAACTCAAATCAAAATTCCGTCAAATATAACACAATTATCGGAGTTATGGTGAAAATAAAATATCCAAACCCAATATGAAAAACCAATATATTATACATCAATCTATAACTTATGTATAGTGCGCATCATAGTAAAACCATCCAAATATCCGGATAAAGAAGTATGCAAGAACCCCTTTTGAAAATCGTCGTGTGATGCACGTGTCATGGCATAAGTAGCGGACGTTTATTTTAAAAAAATAGCTATATATATCTTTTATTTAACATACACGTCTCGCCTGGTTACTAAATCAAATAGTAATGATTATAAAAACATACTGCTCAAACTAAAATCAATCCCAATCACATTATAAAAATAACATGTGCGTCCGGTGCGCACTGAAATCGGAACCAAATACAGATACCATGAATACACACAAAACAAAACGAAGTGCAACAGGTGTGCACCAAAAATATCTGTCAAGTGCAACGGGCGTGCACGACTTAATATCAGGTGCATCTAATCTGCACAAAACCCCGATTTAGTGCATCTGGTGTGCACAAAATCGCATCAAGTGCGCAAGAATCTCAATCAGGTGCACATGGTGCACGAAAAAATACACCGAATATCAAAATCGAAATTACAGTACGAAAGTGCATGAAAACTAGGTCGAAGCATATGTCAAAATCATGTGTAACCATATGCACGAAATCAAATCAAAATCTCAAAATTTATAAAAACCAAATCAAGTGCACTGGGTATATACTACACAACATCAATACTACTGATATATAAAACACAATTAGAATATAATGAAGGTACACATAAGAAATACCAATCGTAGAACAAAGTCCTCAAAATACCAAAATCCCATCAACGAAAATATGAAATTCAAATCACCAAATCACAATCGTAAACACTATCGTCAATATGCGCCTCTTTCCCCCTTTCCTCTGGTGTCGACTGCTTCGAATTTGTCTCTTGATAGGTGTGCTGACTGCGCTACCAACGGCAATACTCATATCTAAAGTCTCCCACGTAGTCGATCCCTTCACCTGATATCCGGACTACATTAAACTTTTCGATCGATCCATCAAAATCCTATAATTCCCCAAGAGCTCAACACTCAAGTACAGTTTAAAAATATCCGGTACATACCCCAGCATCGATGGTCCAGCCGTAGAAGGGCAAACCCAAGCCTCACTAATGGCACCACGGAACTGCAGTAAATCCTAAGTTTCAAGGGCGTTCTCGTGGTCATTATGTCGAGTTAGGGTTTCATTCTTCTAAAGAGTCCATAGAAATACCTGCATGTTCTTCCGAATACCTTAAACTTGGGAAAATGGGTTTCTGACAATCGTTCGAATCCTTTAACTTCGTCTGGACGGCATATGAATACCCTTCGTCCACACGTTAAACAATGCTTCACTCCTCAAGAATAACCAATACCCTAATGGTTATCGCACTCGAGCCGCAGCTCCCCCTGCCCGTGCGCCCGTGGTAACAGAAACCACCCTCCGATATCGACGAAGACAGATCAAAGGAACGAATGAAATGCGGTGCAAAGAAATGTACATCCTAAGGCTACTTAAGAAGAGTAGCGTATCGTAAGTATGCCGCGGATCATACCCACGGTACGTCACTCAACCTAAGGCGCCTACTCCATCAACCAAGGGTCACCTAGACTTATACATGGTTAAATGTAGCGCTCTGATACCAACTTTGTCACGACCCGAAAGTACGGAACGTGACCGGCACTTAGATTACGAAGCGTCTAGAGGCGCAACGTAACCTGAGTAAGCCGAAGCCCAGAAATCTAAACCATAAAAAGAAGAAGTAAAAGAAAACATGAAGAAAACAGGTTTAAAAGCATCAGCCAATTTTCCCAAAAATTTCGGCAGAGTATCCTTTGTAAAAACTGGCCCCAAACGGGAACAACAAGTATAATATACACAACAACAAAAAGCATCATCAAACGGGAGCTAACTCTACGCCAAAAGGCGGAAACAACCACACTAAGCACAATAATATACAACGCCAAAGGGCGAGGCTCAAAACTCAAAGAAAACAAATCCACCAGATACCAGAATAATACAAGCGCGACTCTAAGGTCGAAATAAATAACTGGTCCAGTAAACTAATCAAGAATACAAGTTTGGTTGATGGAGTTGTATAGATACAAATGAAATAATAAAAGTACAATGGCGGTCCAGATACAAGTGAACCAACCTACCGTGCAAATCACCCGGAATGAAATGATGTGCCAGCAAACTGCCAATGAACCATGTACATCAAACCTGTAATAAAATTTGGCACAACGGGGGTAAGTTGCCAACTCATGAGTAGAATATATCTGCGAAAAGAAATCGAAATGCACGACGCTATCCTAGGTCATAATAATATACTAATATACTACTAGTCATCAAGAAAGACAGGATGATAAGCTACGTGTAAGTGCAAAAACTCCGTGCTCGTGTCAGTGCCTCATATAGTACTATGTCATGTGAATGAGTATGCATGCACCATGAATGTGAAATAACCAATCCTGAAATCTGGATATATCTGTATAAGAAATATTTAGCTTTTATCATGGTAAAATGTGTATAGAAATCTGAAATATCAACGATGAAATCCATGGAAATCCGTGTCAAGTATCGACACAAAACATGTAATTCTCAAGTCTCAATACCTCATAATCTCAATGTCTCATAGTCTCAATATCTCGGGCTCCGTCAGTCCGGATCGGCCCATATCATCAAATCTCACGACAACGGTCGGTATCCTCCGGATATCCGCCGCGCCAGACATCACCGGTAGGTAGTCCTCCCCTGCTAGGCTCATCGTCTACAGATCTTCTTGCCCTGGGGTACTATACAGGGCCCACCATGTACCCGAGACGGTTCATCCACTCCTCGAATCGGATCTCGAAATCCAATAGAAAACATGAAATCTCATGGTGGACGACACATACATCATGAGAAAACCGCATCTTATGTTTTAAAAAGAGAGGAGGAGAGAAGGAGAAGTTTTTATATATTCTTGCGGTTTTCCCCAAAAATCCAGAAATCTCATAGAAATCCAAAATCCCAAAATCATGAGTAAGTATATGATAAGTGTCGGCATATGCCCCATAATACTGCATGATAACATGAAAATGCGAATGTATGAAATGTCTAAGTAATAAATACCATGTCTATACTAACACCGGAGAGTAATCACAATGTAATATCGATCTAGCTGTTAACTGATTCTATCGATAAAAGATAATATGATCTAAAGTGTACATGACATAGTAATTACCGATGATGATGTGTGGGAGCCGGCAAATAAGTGTGCGTGGAATATGCGTATCATCGGTAATGGTGCTGGTGTCCTAACAGGCAGAGTTTTATACTGATTATAGAAACGTATGTATGAACATGCAACATTATGATTACGGTATGAATGTAAAGACGGATGTGTAATAACCACTCATCTGTGATATACAAGTATAACTACAACTATATGACTCGAGCCTACACTAGTGTCCATCTAACCTCCTAAGGAACTAAACCTAAGAAACTAGTCAATAAGAAATAAGAGTACACCTAAAGTCTGAGTCCATATCTCTAATAGTCGGCGATCCAGCCTCAATAGCGTCACGTACGTAGTACGGCGTCCTTGAATCAAGAATGCGGATCAATCATCATATCTATGGCTCGTACGGTAAAATCCATCGTACGGCATCCCAATATCGGGGTACGGGTCAAGTATCACCTATGTGTCTCATCATTCGTATAACATCATCATCAACACATGTCAAGATCAAGGTGCTATACTGTAATCGCATACATCAATCATATATCATTGCCAGTATAAATATACATCGTTAATTTATCCTCAGAAATATCATGTCATATGTATCATATTGTGATTAAGTCATACTTAGATCATATCGTAATCAAATCACACCTATATGATATCGTAATCAAGTCACATATATATGATATCGAAATCAAGTCACACCTATATCATATCAGAATTTCAGGCACAGATTATGGTCCGGGTTCTAATTTAGAGTCCCATGTACTTCAATATCATCACCACCCTTTATTATTGTTCATGTATACAAATCCATTATCTTATTTTCTAATGATCCGCTAACATCATAACACAACTGTATAGCCAAGAATCACGGCATCAAGCCCAGTTATATTATTTCATTCCCGTGTATCATATCACATCCCTGTAACACATATACGTATTGTGTATATATATATACCTACACCTAGTCCTATATATATATATATATACACATACACGTATACACCAAAGTCAAGTCTCAGTGCGTGCATGTGTGTGTATCTACCTGAAACCTACGAATCTCTTCCAAGGTATTCATCCTCTGGTATGGTCTTTCTAATCAGTCTAGTCCAACCTAGGGTCATTACTAGGGTCCAACTCACCAAGGATCTAAGGTCACGTCTAGCTTCCTAACGACAATAAATACTACTACTATTCTACGTTTGCGGGGGTGCTAAACGCCATCCACCCGACTTCCTCCCGTAGATATACATTTACTCACCTGGTCCTTGTCTGCCGAAGACGATGTCGCCTTCCTCTTCTTCCGCGTCCGAAGTCTACGCGAGGGGTACCTATACGCAAACATGTATAATATCGTAAACTGAATCACGGAAAAAAATCAAAACGACGCACGGAACGCGCATAGCTTAAAACCTATGTCCCGCTCATGCAAAAGAACCAAATATTGCTCGATATCGGCGTACAAACGCCGATTGATCGAGATAAATATCAACAAACAACTTGTAGTTTAAAAACTCGTTACTTATAATATAAAACATGATTTAATCCATCAAAACCCTAAAAATCAATCAAAAAGTCCGTTTTCGAAAAACCCGAAAACGCCAATTTACCGTTTTACTTCAAAACTTGACATTTAAATGAAACTAATGGTCATAAAACTCAATAAATAGCATAACTAGATTATACAACCCATTACTATATTTTTAACACCCCAATTGTATTAATTAGAAAATTCTAGTTTGCAAATAAACCAATTTTCACACCTTGCAAGCAAAATGTCACAATATCACATCTAAACATGATTTTACATGAATTAACTTACTAAACTACAATTCATGATGATAATAGTATAATGAAACCATAAATTAGATTTTTAAACCTCATTTATTTAAGAATTTCCAAAATCTAGTTAGCAAAAATAGCATTTTTCTCACAATTTTTCAATTATCAATAAAAACTAATAACCAATTTAAGTTTTCCATTCCACTAACAAGTTAATATCCTCACTAAAACCACAATCTAGTGATAACAAGCTCAATTAGAATTTTATATCACCAATAATTATGTTTTATAGAAACCTAGTTAGCAAAAATACTTAATTTAAACAATTTGAATGAACAAATTACAATATATCAACCATACATGATTTTTCCCATTTCTAAAAATGTTAGACTAGTTATAATAACCCTACTTAATTAATAAAAACCATAACTTAATTTTATAAACCCTAACTTGAATTTTAAAACTTGTAGATAGAACTTATTTATTAAATATAATTATGCTTAAATGAAATATCTAATAACAATAAATCAAAAGAATAATATTTATACCTCCACAACAAGCAATCCAAACATGAAAATAAGCCTCCAAAATGAATGATTTCCATCTCCAAAATCCATGTAATGATGAGCAAAGAATAGAGGGTAGGAATTAATTAGGATTTTGTGGATTTTTATTTGGATTTTTGTAGGATTTTTGATGTTTTTTGTAACAAAATCAAGAGAGGAAAATGGGGGGCTGCCAATGGGAGGAGGCCGGCCAAAATTAGGAGGTGAGGGAGAGAAAGAAAAGAGTGAAGAATGATGTAGAAGTTTCCCCCAAAATATCACCTCTTTATGTCTTTTCAACCTTTTCTTTAATTTCTTTAATTTCTAAACTAAATAAACCAAAGAAATGTCTAGAATCATGGAAAATTTGTAAATAAATTTTGCATAATACACACTAGATTCTAATATGTAATGGTTCACTTTTGCAAATTAAACCCATTCAAATTTGTAATTTACACTAATTTAGTATATAAATAAAGCTTATGTTAATATTTAAAATAATTAATTTAGGAAAAATATTTAATTAAACTAAAAATTTATAAGTGACTAAATAAACACCATTTACTAGTAATAACATAATTAAAATAGGTATTTTTAAATTTATAGTGAAAAATAATTACGGTTTAGTTTTATGAAAAATACGTTTTACTTTACCGAAAATCATAAGATTCACTTAAACGATTTTATTTATTTAATTATTTTTAAAACGTTACACATACGATGGATTTATCCAACGGAAGTGGATGTTCGTAATAATACGGGGTGTTCTGGAGAAACTCAAAGGGTAAAAGAAAGAGTGGCAATGATGTATGTAACCCAGACAATCCAAAAGCCAGTGTTTTAAGAAAGTTCGGTTAACTTGGTCACTGAGTTATAGTCTAGGGTCGGGTCATGGTCGCAGTCAAAGAGAGAAAAAGTAGAAATGCTCTGCCTGCACTCTAACCTAAATCAGAATGGTTAATCACTTTATCTAATCAGGAAACCTCCCACTGTTTTCTCAAATTCTCCTCTAAACCTGAAAGAAGAATTAGCCGGAATCACCCGAGGAGTTATACTACTCATCAGTGGGAATCGGGATCCAACCATCATCGCATGATAACGTGATGGAAGCCACTCACGTCATCACACTCCAGAAGGTATGCGCAAGCCTGGCAAGTTTCCTGTATGTTTGAAACTCCCGATGTGATTTTACCCTAAGTGGTTTATGACCTTGACTTTGGCCAACAAATCATAACCCGCAAGTCAAGTTCTACCCGTCTTTGTCTTGAATGATTTAGACCTACCTGCACACACCCTTGACTTTGGCCAATAAAGTGGTACGACTGTCCTAAACCAATGCATATCCATGCTACGGACAAGCAACACACAGCTACCAGACACGATGCCTTGACTTTGGCCAACAAACACCGCACGAATACTATGTGCTACTTATCCGAAATGACGGAGGGCTACGGCTGGTTTTGGCGAAAAACCTTTAGGATATTGTTGAAGGAACCGGATAGCTTTTTATAAATATATAGTAGCGAAAACCTTTGCTAAAGAGGTCACTCCCGGTGAAGGAATCTCGTCTCTTTCCTCGTCGAATGAGGTGCAGGATATTCCAAACTGAATACCACGATGCAAAGCAAAAGAAAACGACTATAGTGAAGTTATTACCCTGACGCAAACCTCTGTCCAAAGGGTCACTCCCGATGAAGGGATCTCGGTCCTTGCCTCGTCGAATGAGGTGCTGGATATTCATAACCGAATACTACTGTGCAAAACAAAAGAGAACGTCCTTGCAATAATAGCTTTTTAAAAATTTGGTTCCAACAACATCAAATATTGGTTTGTTTTCCTTGCATTGATAAGAATCAACGCAGTCCCATCAATTGATCACACCAGAAAAGAACGAAAATATGATGTACGTATATGCCATCCGCATTCGCCACTGGGTCCCGTCATCACCCGTTAGGTTACTTCACTAACGACAGGGCGGGGACTGGACTAGCGCGGGTGCAAAACATATACAACATCTACTAGTATATATATCAATATATAATAATCGCTCTAGGTGTGATAAATGCAATATCACAGAGAAGTAATAAGCATCATAGAACAATACAGATAATCTGGGATCCCCGGGTTTCATAGAGCCGCAAATGAAACCCGACGTTCCCCTGGTCGTGTGGATAGCATGTGTAACACCTTAGAATTTGTTTTGTAGCTAATTATATTTTAATGTGTGGTTTTTAATAAAAAGTTTACCAAATTAAGTTTTAAATGTTTTATCCTATTTATTTAGTATTTTATTAGATTTTTCCTAGGCTTGCACACACTTGTGCATGATAACTAGGGTTGTTTTTGGGGTTAAACATGATTAGCAATCATGGTTAACTAACCATTTTCCCTAATCTAGTTTTATATTTTGTTTAAGTGTTATGGGTTTTTTTAAGTGTGCATGGTTGTTAAAATAAAAAGGGTTTTATTTTGAATTTTTGTTTTGGGTTTTAATTATGGTTGTTTTTGTGTTGACTTGGTGTGAGAGAGTGCATTATGAGGCATGATGGCTTGCCCATGCCTTCATTTAATGAAGAGAGAGAGAGAGAGAGGAGGGGGTTGACTTGTTAGTGTTCTCTCATTCTCACTCATTTCTCTCATCCTCTCACTCTCAAACTCATACACCCACACACCCACACAACAACAGCAGCAGCAAAGACAACAACAACAATACCAGAAGCAGCAGCAGCAGAGGCTTCAGCAACAACACCAGAAGCTAGCAACAGCAGCAGCTCCATCAGCAACACACACACCCACACCACCATCAGCTTCTCCAGCAACAGAAGAGAAGCATCAGCAGCAGAGGCTTCAGCAACAATACCAGAAGCAGCAGTAGCAGCAGAACATCAGCAGCAAGCAGCAGCAGCACCTGGCAACAGCAACAGGGCCCCCAGCAGCAGTAGCAACCCTCATCTCCTCTGTACACTTCCTCTCCTGCTCTCTAGGGTCCATTAGGGTATAATTTCTTAACCTAAATTCCTAGTTTGCTTGAGTTGTGCATTGATTAGTGTCGGTTTGTGTTAAATAGTGGGTTTAGTGCTAGATTATGGTGTTTAAGTGGAATTTTGGCTAAGTCTTGATTGTGTTGGTAAACCCTACTTATTTAAGTGTTGTTAGGGTCACCTTAACTGAGCTTAACCCTGGATTACACTAAAATACCATAGGTTTTCTATATTGTGCAAAATTGGTGTTTTTAAGCGATATATTAGCATTTTTGTGATCTGCTTTTGACCCGGGACCTTCAGGTTAAAATTGAGAAAACTGGGGCATGTACACTAGGTCTAGATACCACCTCCTAAACACGAAACCTTATTTCCAAACTTTGGCCGCAGATTTATTCGATTTGGCCGCAATTTGCGGCCAAGTTAGGGACATGGGTGTTGGGTTCTTGGCTAGGGTTGTCTGCAGTGTTGTCTATTGCTTTGGCATGTCTAGTTTTGTAAGATTTGGCCTGTAGGAAAATCTGGGGCAATATACCGTTTATCATGTCCGTTGTGTTTGCGCGATACGCGCGATACGTGAGAGGGTTCTGTGATCCAGCGTATCGCGGCGTGTCGCGATGGTTTTAGACGCGTACACACACGATTCAGCGTATCGTGCACACGCGCGTTTAGTTCGCGACGCGAGTTTCTCATTTGGGTTCGATATCGTGCTTTGCAAGATATTTGGCTTATATATGATTTCCTTGTCTCATTTTCAGGTTTGCAGGCGGGGATTACTGACACTGCTACGGAGGGAGACAGGTGGTAGGATTCACCTAGCGTAGAGCGTAGGTGAGTAGATTTAACATCTACGGGGGAATCGCCCGCATGGCGTTATGCGTCTGGGCTAGGATTCTAATACTGGTCGCATATTCTACGTCATTGTTAGAATTGCGCCTTTACTTTATTTCCTTGATATAGTTATACTGTGACTAGCAGCCGTAGGACACTGCACATATTATTGACGGTTCATGTTGCACGAGCACGGATTGTATGCTACACACACACCGTCAATAATTGCCATGTCACACACAAACCATTATAGACATTATATTGCTTGGTTAGAGACCTTGTGACATTGATTCGTACTGCTTATCACATATGAGATTACCATACCTATATAACTATAGAGTATCGTACCTTTAGTGATAGGTACACATACCCTTTACGATACATCTACAGGTATATCTTACTCATATTCTTCTTATACCAAGGGGGGTATACGACATCAGTTCCTATAGGTAGATACTTATACATTGCTACACCTGTATGTTACACACATATTCAGTTGCAATCATATATTTACCTTTACTGATGTTACTTAGCTGTACCTTATTGGTTTCGCATACATCTGGTTTCAGCTACATATTCTCATTTATATGCTCGCATTTCGGATATATCGTATATGTTTATTTCTGGATTGCGCATTATTATTTGGATTTTACATGATGTTTTCTGGATTTGGGAACCGCGGGAGTTCATGAAATTATGCATACATTGAAAAACCCGGTTTCCTTGATATGATATTTGTGCATCCACCATGGGTTTTATCGGTGCTGATTATATATACCCCTACGAGGAGGCGTCGAGGCCGTAGAGGGTACATGGTGGGGGCCCGGAGGTACCCCGGGGCAAGAAAGGGATGTCGATGTGCTATGAGCCGATGAGCCCGGCAGGGGAACCATACCATCCGGTGACAGTACCAATGACTCGGCGGGGATCATGGAGATACCGTTGGGAGTCATGCACGTATGCATACGTCGAAAGGCGAGGGTCAGAGCTAGGCACTCGTGCTTTCGGGACAGCGTATGATACGTACTTATCAGGATTTCTGTGTCGATACTTGGCACATTATTTTCATGATATTTCTTTTAATACCTTTGTATATATAACAGGGGATTAGCCGTTGTTATATATACCCTTATACCAATATTAGTGGAATAGGACGCTAATATATTTGTATTGCCCCCATCATATTTATTTCTGCAAATATATATACCTTTAGGATGTTAGAAACTTACTTGAGATTCGACTTGGGATATAGGTGATTTATTGAGATTGGAGATTGGATATGAAAGAGATTGTTGATTTGTACATTCGAGATATAGGAGAGCTATTCGATATTGTACATTGATGTGATGTGATACTTATACAATGTGAGAGCCCAGTTTGGGGGCTGATTTGAGAAATTGTGGATTTGAGTGTCTTGATGGATTGTGATCCTGCCACGATGTCAGGTTTCCATGGAAATGACATATTCCACCCCATACCTCACACTTATCTATTTTATGCACAGTTTCATATATTGGTAGTACCTGTTAGTGTACCCTTATGATAGTTGCATATTTACATTCTCATATCCCTATTGCATGGTTATTGCATATTATTGTCATGTTACTATTGCTTCACATATTGATTATACCTGCTAGTGTACTTTCCTTTATTCAGCATTTGCATGACATGTTATTACTGTAATCGCATATCTTAGATTCATGCTGTACATGCATTCCTGCGATTACCTGCATATGTTATCTACTATTCACGAGTTGGCAACTCACCCCCGTTGTGCCACAGGTGTTTCAGGTTGTTCCCCAGAGTAGTCGAAGCAGGCTATTCCGCTATTCATCTATCATCTTTTGCTACAGATACCGCATCAGCTCACAGTACTATTTTGCTTAGGTGGGTTGGATGATTATCTGTATTTCATATTGTACATTCGTGGTATTTTGTACTCTCCATCTACTAGTATGTTGTTGACTTAGAGACTTGGTGAGGACGATATTGTATATTATTTGTGGACTTGTTGTCTTTTATATACAGCTTTCTCTCTATTGTCTTTATTTCTTCGCTACGGCGTCGTATATTTGTATTATATTCATCTTGGCTAGTTTTTACAAAAAAGGGGTGTTGCCAAAATTTTAAAGAAAGAAAGTAAGACTTTTAAAGAATTTGGGTTGCGATTTCAAATGTTTCAAAAACTTATATTATCTTTTCCGTATTTTCTTGGTTTAGATTTCTGGGTTTTGGCTTTCTTTTACCACGTTACGTCTTTAGGCGTTGCGTAGTATTAGGGCCGTTACGGGCCAATTTTGGGTCGTGACAGCATGCGCAATTAAAACCTAGACACCTATGAGCACGGCAAGTTACCCGCCAAAACCTGAAGCGAGACAGCCCCCTTCAGCAAAGTGAATGGACCACCCAGCACTTCACGGAATCCGGTAACTTGAGCACCCCTCCTTGGGTCAACCTGTTGTTAGTTGTATGTATGCCCTAGAGGCCAGTATTGTACAGATGACGTATATTATATTGGATGCTTGGACATATATAGAGATGACTTTCTTGCTTGATATGATAGTATGCTATCTGGTTGCTCTTTATCTTAACATGTATACTAGTCTCTTTAAACTGTCTTATAGTTACATGTTGGTAAAGCCCTTAGGATGTGTACTTGACTACCTGGACTATGATGCAGATCATACCAGTAGGGACATGGTAGTCCATAGGTACATCCTTCAAGGTCCCTAGTCGTGGGTGTATCGAGACGGGGCATCGATATACCAGTGTAGACTAGCGTATACGCTTCTCGACCCATGAGATGGGCGATGGATGATCCCATATCCATTGGTGTTTGACATTAGAGATGGTATACGGGTGCTCAGTGGAGACTGGGTACACTGGACGGACTCACCGAGAACTCCCAGATGGTATTATACCTCACGTCAGATGGCAGTTCTCAGGTGACACTTGTGCAGGTTAGTCTGTAGACCCGAGATCGTCATAGTGTCTTGTGTGATTCCCACTGTGCTTTGATCTCCACCTTACCACGTCCATGAGGGCGTGTAAAACGGTGGTTTTTGGGCACAGTCCCGAGTCACATGGAGGCAATGAGCGATAGGAGGGGTTTCGTCTCTCCCGGTATTGGGGGTTGATGTTGCGCTGTGCTCGATTGGCCGTAACAGGGAAGTCCCTGGCCAGGGCTGATCAGAGATTTGCTGGTAAGTGTTACCAGTAGTTTCTCGACCCGTTATGAGCCTCACATCGGCACGACTTATCGGTTATTGGGGTCTGACGTTTACCACCCCTAGACTTGATATGCGACATATCAAACGAACAGACCGGACTGTACGGTAAGTGTTACTGGTTGGATTCACAGGAATATGAGCGGGCTTGCTCGTCGATCTTCTGATCGCTCAATACCCGGGTGGCCGTTACGTTTAGCCGACCGCTTGCGGCTTTTCGGTGCTTGATATGATCATCATCAGCTACCGGCGTATTGACGAGTCTTTAGAGTCCTACACAAAGGTTTCCTGGCTCAGGCGAAACGAAATAGGAGCGCATATGAGATATGTGCGGGACCGAGAATAATGCGTGTATGTGATACCATATTTCATTCTCGCGATGAATGTTTCGATGGTTGTATGCGATATAACCTAGTTATCGAATCGAAGATTGATTCGATAAGTCGATACATTAGATACTAGTCGGTTATCTGTGTATTGACCGGATCATTGAATCAAGTGTTGATTTATTGATTTAATGTATAATTATATATTTGATATATTACTTTGCATTAACTAGTATTGGTTCACTTTAAAAGGATTTTCTCATTTGATGTGCACATTGTATATGTGATATATTTTTTGTGTGCACTTAATTGTATCATGTTTGATGATACATGCTAACTTGAGTTTGTGTAAAGATTAAACCATGGTTATATGAATGGTTAGGGTTTTGTTTATTTATTCATTTATTTATTTTGATTATTTATTTTGGAAAAGAAAATGGAAATGGTGGCTTTCTTTGTTTCTTTCATGAAGCTTCATGAAGAGTTGAAAGCTTGACCATTTTTGTTTTCTTCCCTTAACCTAACCATTCACCTAACCCTAGTTTACTCTCTACACTTGACCATGGTTAGTATATGATAAGTATTCATATTATTTTCCTTTTTAATGAGATACTTATCATATTCTATCTTCTTCTTCTTCTTCTTGAAGAAGAAAGCTTGCCACCATTAATGGCATCTTGAGAAAAAGAGTGAGAAATCCAATTCTAAAGTGAATCCACCTCCTATTTCTTCACCCTCTACCTCTTGCCAAGTAGTATAGGGTGTTTTCTTCACAAGTTTCACGACTTGGTGAAGTTGGAGCTTGATCTTGAGTTGCCTCGACGTAGATCTTCTTCGGCATCGAAGTCGACAACCTAGTCCGCCCATTTTTTCGATGAAGCCGATACTAGAGTCCGAGATCCGATATGGACAGCGAGGGGACGTCTACGTGGAGCTAAGGAAGTGGAGAACCGGATCTACAAAGGTTGTAGCCTCTTTCTTTTAGTTAAGGTGTTAACTAGTTTCACTTTTCGCCTAATCTCTAGTCAACGAATCCATATTAGGGTTTCTCGGCACTTGTAAAATTTAAAATTGGCATGGTTGATGCCGTGTGAGACCTCATTAGTGTGCCTAGGAACCCTACAGTGGTATCAGAGCCTAGCTAGAGCCTTAGGTGAAGTGTAGACGACGTTTGAAATCCAAACGAACATCGAAACCCTAATCCAAAATGCTCTCTGGAAATTTTCTGAAAATTTGGATTTTTGTGAATTAAAAATATGCAGAAAACTAAGCAGGAATTTCTAAGAATTACAGTGAAGTACGATCACATGATTCCACCAAAGTGCGGCGGAACCGCGGCATTAGCATGGCTAATGCGGCGGTTCCGCGGCCAATTTGTCTCTTCTCCTATTGATTTCTGCACAGTAATTCTTATATTTGAATACTATATTTTCTGGGTATTTTTATTATGACTCAATAGTTGAGTATTCTGGGGTTGTATTGGGAATCGAAGATTCGATCGGATAATCAAATTTTGTCTATGTGTTTTTCCGGATAATTTTAGAATATGTTAAAAAGTTCGACCGAAGCAAATACCCAATCTTTCCCCTGCCGGGAAATTTCCAATTGTTGGACTTTTCCATAGTTTAATGACGTTCTAAGTAGTGCAAGTAACGCGATGGTCCCTCTAGAAGACAACAAACCTTAACTCGATTATGTGACCGTCTTGAACTGCCCTTTGAACCTTAGGGTTTGGGGAAGTACGGCGTGCCACATGTGAGGCGTTGGCTTGACCCTTCTACGGCTGGACCGTTGGTACTGAGGCATGAAGTGAATGTCTTTGAACTTATTTCATGTGTTGAACGGTTTCGGGAAAACTTGGGTGTTCGAATGTTCGATCGGAAAGGTTAATATTTTCTATTTATCCGGAACGGGATACAATAATTGGAATTCACACACAGTTATGAGATAACTGAATGAATGTTATAAATCTAGCGGTTTAGTCTCACTTGATATTGAAAAGAGTTTTCGATAAAGAGACTAAAATGCGGGGTTTATAATTGTTAGGCATGTGATGTCTAAGTATTTCATTTGATTAGGCATGCGATGTCTAAAGAGGTTGCGGATTCCAACTGTTGTAGTTTTACACTTTCTTTTATGTGACCGTAAGTGTAGTATGTAGTGGTATTGCCGATTGTCGTTGCTATACGTCGACGACAATCGGTGTATGCATACTTACTTACGTTGATGACATATGATGTTATGTGTTGCTGGATATGTTATATTGGATTGTCGTGTTTGAATAGCCGGGGTTTTTTTTTTATGAGATGAGTGTTTTTCATTTTCATTCATGTAAAAACTTATATGTAATATTCTTTTATTGGGGCACTTCCAAGTTGCGGAAGATGTCACCGTTGATGTATATTATTTACTTTTCCGCATTAGGATAGACCCAAGGAGGGGAGCACAAGTAACCGGGTTCTAGGGTCCAGAGGGAGACCATCTCGAGGAGTCGAGTCCGGGTCTCCTAACCCTAGAATTGGTAAGGTTGCTTGCCGCTCTCGTAGGGGTCTAGGGGTGTGGGATTGGCTATTCATCACGACCGTGGAATCCGTGTTTTATACTGGCTCGTATTAAAAACACGGACGTCCTAGTATATCCAATATTTCATATGACATTTTCTGCTGCGATATCTGTGATGTGATCATTTGATATGTTCTGATGGATACAGTATATAGTATATATGATATATTATATAGACGTTACTTATGTTTTGCACCCGCACTAGCCCTGCCCTGCTCTGTCGTTAGTTACCTAACCTAACGGTGCACGAGGGGACATCGAGGCGAATGCGGATGACATAAGTGTACGTCGTATTTATCTGTGATGTTTAGGTGACTTAAATGATGGGACTTCATTAATGTGATTAATGAAAGAAAAGAAACCTAAAAGATGTTGTAGTATCAAATTTTAAATAAAAAGGGTAGCTACAGTTTTGCTTTGCATAGCGGTATATATGATATACCCTGCACCTTATTCGATGAGGAAAGGGCCGAGATCCCTTCACCGGGAGTGACCCCTTTAGCAATAACTGGCAGATGCTACACACTCGGTTTGACTTTTGATTGCTTCTATAGTTTCTACTTTGCACAGTGATATATATGATATATCCCGCACCTCATTCGACGAGGAAAGGGCCGACGATCCCTTCACCGGGAGTGACCCCTTTAGCAAAACTAGAAAAGCCTCAAAATCACTCCATTTCAAAAATTCATTTGATTCTACAACGATATCAAGTTCATTACGCAATAGGTTTTCAGAAAAACCTGTCGTAGCCCTCCGTCATTTCAGATAAGTTGCATATAGTATTCGTGCTACATTTGTTGGCTTTCGTCAAGGTGTAGTGTGCGGTAGCTATGTGCTACTTATCTGCTGCATATGATGCGACTGGATTAGGGTAGTCATACGGCTTTGTTGGCTTTCGTCAAGGGTCGTGCGGGTGGGTTTAATTCAGTCAAGAAATGTACGGGTTGAACTTGACTGGTGGGCTGTGGTTTGTTGGCTTTCGTCAAGGTCATAGCACGCTAGGGGAAAAAGCATTATCGGGAATTTCAAGTGTTGAAATTTGCAGTGAGATTGCATACCTTCTATGAGATAGTTGGATCCCGATACCCACTGCGAGTAAGAGTTACTCCTGGGAGAGTTTTACACATTACAATTAGCCGATCAAGTAGGTGTTTAGAAAGGTGTCAACGGGGTTACGTCTCTGAGAAAACGAGGTTTACTTTAATTAGGTCCGTGCGAAAGCACGGGGAACCTCCCTCAAAGTACCGACACTGGCCTGGCTGAAAGATTGGCGAAGTTGTAGGGTGTAATTAATCCCAGCTAGTCTTTCCTTTTAGGGTTTGAAGGAAGATTTGATAAAAACCAGTGGGAGCCATCCTGATTAGATAAGATAATAACCAATCTGATCTTGCAAGAGCATATGCTAAAGTGTTTTCTTCTCTCTCTCTCCAGGTAGCGACGATGTCATGCCCTAATAAAGATAATAATATGGATATATTGACTGAACCCGCATGTTATACTGTGCTGGGGAACGTTGGTTCCGTTCTTTGTTATAAGAGTTATAGGAATGAACAGGACATAGGGGAATACCAGGATTCCCAAGCCACCCGAATGAAGAAAGTACATGATGATGCATTTTCTTCGGGTGTGTTCGTTACAGAGAACTGTTTCTCCATTTGCTCTACGTCCTGGGTATTAGATACCGGGTCAGGATCCCATACATGTAATCAGTTACATGGGCTCAGGAAAGGTAGAGAACTTGGAGAAGGTGATAAAGACATTAGAGTTGGAAATGGTGCAATTGTTGCAGCTAAGACTGTCGGGGAATATCACCTTGCATTACCAACTGGTAATGCATTGGTTCTGAACGAATGCTATTATATGCCGAACCTGATATGCAACATTATATCGGTTTCTTTGTTGAGTAAAGAGGGATATAATTTTGTATTACAGGACAATGTTATGAACATTTTCCGTAACCAAAAGTTGGTTGGATCAGGCACGTTGTGCAATGGCGTTTATGTTCTAAATCAATCAACAGTTCTGAGCATAACAAACACACACAAGAAGAAGAGTTCAGAACTGAACGAATCCTTCTTGTGGCATTGTAGACTGGGTCACATCAATGTGACACGACTGGCTAAGTTGCATAAGGATGGATATTTGAAACAATTCGAATTTTCATCTTATGACACTTGCCAGTCATGTCTCAAAGGCAAGATGACCAAAACTCCGTTTACGGGACACGAAGAAAGAGTTACCGAACTCTTGGGACTGATACATAGTGATGTATGCGGTCCCATGTCTACACATGCCAGGGATGGTTCTTCGTACTTCATTACATTCACTGACGATCTCTCAAGATACGGACATGTGTACTTGATAAGACACAAGTCTGAAGCTTTTGAGAAATTTAGAGAATATAAACAAGAAGTCGAGAACCAAACCGGAAAAAGTATTAAAATCCTTCGATCTGATCGAGGAGGTGAATACTTGAGCAGTGAATTCCTGGACTTCCTAAAAGAGAATGAGATTCTCTCTCAGCTGACTCCTCCATATACACCACAGCACAACGGTGTATCAGAACGGAGAAACCGCACCCTATTAGATATGGTGCGCTCTATGATGAGCACAGCTGAGTTACCTATTTCCTTTTGGGGGTATGCGCTTGAGACAGCCATACATCTATTGAATATGGTCCCCACCAAATCTGTGCCTACCACTCCATATGAGATATGGAAAGGAAAGAGACCATGTCTTAACTATGTTAAGATATGGGGTTGTCCAGCCTATGTCAAACGACAAAATCCGGACAAACTCGAGGCACGGTCTGTTCTATGCAAATTTATAGGATATCCCAAGAATTCACAAGGGTATATCTTCTACCATCCTGAGGAACAAAGAGTGTTTGTTTCTCGGCATGCCACCTTTTTAGAAAAGGAATTTCTTGAAAAAGAGATTAGTGGTCATGAGGTAGAACTGGAAGAGGTTCCAGCTACAAAAGCTACAACAGAAGATCTGGTGGAACCAGAGGATTCCGTAGTTCCCAATGAACCCCAGCCACTCCGCCGATCTAGTAGGGTTCCTCACCCACCTGAGAGATACTACGGTTTTCTCATGGATGGTGGGAGCGAGGATTGCATCATGGAGGATGATGACCCAACTAGCTTCGAGCAGGCCATCACGAGTAGGGACTCAGTGAAATAGCTGGATGCTATGCGGTCCGAGATGGAATACATGTACACCAACAAAGTATGGACTTTGGAAGTTGCTCCTGAAAGGGTAAAACCCATTGGGAGCAAGTGGATCTTCAAGAAAAAACTTGGTGTAGATGGGAAAGTGGAGACTTTCAAAGCTAGACTTGTTGCAAAAGGTTTTCGTCAAAGACCTGATGTGGACTATGACGAAACCTTTTCTCCAGTGGCTATGCTTAAATCCATCCGGATCATGCTTGCCATCGCTGCATATCATGACTACGAAATCTGGCAAATGGATATTAAGACCGCCTTTCTAAACGGTGATTTAGAAGAGTGCGTGTACATGACTCAGCCAGAGGGCTTCGTTGACAGTGGGAGCAGCGGGAAGGTGTGCAAGCTGCTTAAATCCATTTATGGATTAAAGCAAGCATCGCGGAGTTGGAACATCTGCTTTGACGTCGTTATCAAAGAGTTTGATTTCGTCAAAAACCCAGATGAACTTTGTATTTACAAGAAGGTGGCAGAGAGTAAGGTTGTCTTCCTCATATTGTACGTAGACGACATTCTCTTGATAGGAAATGATATTCCTATGCTGCAATCATTCAAGCTCTTCTTATCACAAAGATTCTCAATGAAAGATCTTGGTGATGCCTCCTGCATATTAGGAATCAGGATCTATAGAGATAGATCCAAACGGATATTGGGATTGTCCCAATCGAGGTACATTGACACCATACTAAAGAGGTTTAGTATGGAAGAATCCAAGCGTGGGAACTTGCCCACGATCTCTGGAGTCACTCTCTCCAAAGAGATATCTCCCAAGACTGATTTGGAGAGAGCTCGCATGCAAGGGATACCCTATGCTTCGGCTGTAGGCTCTATCATGTACGCGATGCTATGTACCAGACCCGATGTAGCATACTCACTAAGTGTAGTGAGCAGGTATCAAGCTGATCCTGGAGAGAGTCACTGGACAGCTGTGAAGAGCATTCTCAAGTACTTGCGAAGGACTAAAGAGATGCTCTTAGTGTATGGTAACGGAGAACTCCAAGTGGAGTCCTTTACCGATTCGAGCTTCCAAAGTGATAAGGACGACTCTAAGTCGCAGTAGGGATTTGTCTTTACCCTTTACGGAGGGGCGGTTAGCTGGAAGAGTTCCAAGCAGGAAACCGTGGCAGACTCGACGATGGAGGCTGAATACATCGCTGCCAACGATGCTGCCAAAGAGGCTGTCTGGATCAAGAAGTTCATTACTGAACTTAGAGTGGTTCCATCCATTGAGCATCCAATACCATTGTATTGTGATAACAATGGAGCGGTGGCTTTGGCCAAGGAACCTAGGTCCCATCAGCGATCCAGGCATATTCTGAGGCGGTATCACCTGATCCGGGAGATAGTTGATCGCCAGGAGATCGAGGTTAGGAGGGTTGACACGAAGAAAAACACGGCGGATCCACTCACGAAGGCCATTCCCCAGATACAGTTTGAGAGATTCTTCGGGATGCTCGGTATGCGATACTACAGCAGCTGGACCTAGTGCAAGTGGGAGATTGTTAGTTGTATGTATGCCCTAGAGGCCAGTATTGTACAGATGATGTATATTATATTGGATGCTTGGACATATATAGAGATGACTTTCTTGCTCGATATGATAATATGCAATCTGGTTGCTCTTTATCTTAACATGTATACTAGTCTCTTTAAACTGTCTTATAGTTACATGTTGGTAAAGCCCTTAGGATGTGTACTTGACTACCTGGACTATGATGCAGATCGTACTAGTGGGGACATGGTAGTCCATAGGTACATCCTTCAAGGTCCCTAGTCGTGGGTGTATCGAGACGGGGCATCGATATACCAGTGTAGACTAGCATATACGTTTCTCGACCCATGAGTTGGGCGATGGATGATCCCATATCCATTGGTGTTTGACATCAGAGATGGTATACGGGTGCTCAGTGGAGACTGGGTACACTGGACGGACTCGCCGAGAACTCCCAGATGGTATTATACCTCACGTCAGATGGCAGTTCTCAGGTGACACTTGTGCAGGTTAGTCTGTAGACCCGAGATCGTCATAGAGTCTTGTGTGATTCCCACTGTGCTTTGATCTCTACCTTACCACGTCCATGAGGGCGTGCAAAACGGTGGTTTTTGGGCACAGTCCCGAGTCACATAGAGGCAATGAGCGATAGGAGGGGTTTCGTCTCTCCCGGTATTGGGGGTTGATGTTGCGCTGTGCTCGATTGGCCGTAACAGGGAAGTCCCTGGCCAGGGCTGATCAGAGATTTGCTGGTAAGTGTTACCAGTAGTTTCTCGACCCGTTATGAGCCTCACATCGGCACGACTTATCGGTTATTGGGGTCTGACGTTTACCACCCCTAGACTTGATATGCGACATATCAAACGAACAGACCGGACTGTACGGTAAGTGTTACTGGTTGGATTCACAGGAATGTGAGCGGGCTTGCTTGTCGATCTTCTGATCGCTCAATACCCGGGTGGCCGTTACGTTTAGCAGACCGCTTGCGGCTTGTGGGTGCTTGATATGATCATCATCTGCTACCGGCGTATTGACGAGTCTTTAGAGTCCTACACAGAGGTTTCCTGGCTCAAGCGAAACTAAATAGGAGCGCATATGAGATATGTGCGGGACCGAGAATAATGCGTGTATGTGATACCATATTTCATTCTCGCGATGAATGTTTCGATGGTTGTATGCGATATAACCTAGTTATCGAATCGAAGATTGATTCGATAAGTCGATACATTGGATACTAGTCGGTTATCTGTGTATTGACCGGATCATTGAATCAAGTGTTGATTTAATGATTTAATGTATAATTATATATTTGATATATTACTTTGCATTAACTAGTATTGGTTCACTTTAAAAGGATTTTCTCACTTGATGTGCACATTGTATATGTGATATATTTTTTGTGTGCACTTAATTGTATCATGTTTGATGATACACGCTAACTTGAGTTTGTGTAAAGATTAAACCATGGTTATATGAATGGTTAGGGTTTTGTTTATTTATTCATTTATTTATTTTGATTATTTATTTTGGAAAAGAAAATGGAAATGGTGGCTTTCTTTGTTTCTTTCATGAAGCTTCATGAAGAGTTGAAAGCTTAACCATTTTTGTTTTCTTCCCTTAACCTAAACATTCACCTAACCCTAGTTCACTCTCTACACTTGACCATGGTTAGTATATGATAAGTATTCATATTATTTTCCTTTTTGATGAGATACTTATCATATTCTATCTTCTTCTTCTTCTTCTTCTTCTTCAAGAAGAAAGCTTGCCACCATTAATGGCATCTTGAGAAAAAGAGTGAGAAATCCAATTCTAAAGTGAACCCACCTCCTATTTCTTCACCCTCTACCTCTTGCCAAGTAGTATAGGGTGTTTTCTTCACAAGTTTCACGACTTGGTGAAGTTGGAGCTTGATCTTGAGTTGCCTCGACGTAGATCTTCTTCGGCATCGAAGTCGACAACCTAGTCCGCCCATTTTTCCGATGAAGCCGATGCTAGAGTCCGAGATCCGATATGGACAGTGAGGGGACGTCTACGTGGAGCTAAGGAAGTGGAGAACCGGATCTACAAAGTTTGTAGCCTCTTTCTTTTAGTTAAGGTGTTAACTAGTTTCACTTTTCGCCTAATCTCTAGTCAACGAATCCGTATTAGGGTTTCTCGGCACTTGTAAAATTTAAAATTGGCATGGTTGATGCCTTGTGAGACCTCATTAGTGTGCCTAGGAACCCTACACCTGTACCCCCTACGAGTGCGGCGAATAGCCCGCCAATTCTAGAGTGAAGGCCCTTCCGTCTCAACGCCATGAGATGTGGGCCCGTTGCCCTCTAGAACCCGGCTATCCGTGCACCACACCGCGGGGTAATCCTAGTACAGAAAAGAAAATATATACAATGGGTATATCGACCTCATCCCGGTCGTGCCCCAAACAAATAATATACAAACATGCAGTGACGGCAGTCCACATGTCGGACGCTCGCCTCGCAATATCAAATGTACAAATAAATCCAAACGGCACTACCATTGCACATGAGCTATCTATCACGACAAATCGCAACATCACAGCACAACACAGAACATCAACGTGAATGTCACGTTCGCAAACCCGTCTAAAAGAACTATAGCAATTAGACAAGATTTACCGCTCGAATGACATTCACGGTCACATATAGAAATGTAAGCACTGTGAACTAACTTGTTTAAATTTTCGATCGACAAAAATTTCCCGAAGTGGGCCCCAATTACAAAACCCAGCACTCAAAATAATCTGGGCCAAAACTAAAAATTCCAGAAACCACAATTCCATGCAAAAGACCACCTGTAGAGAAATGGAGCACTGAAACATCAAAACAGCGGCGGAACCGCGACCAAAACGTGGGGACGGCCGTGGTTCCGGGTTGTTACAGATGTATCACACTACTAAATTTCTACAGTTGTCTTATAAAAACCTGCCTGATTTTCTAAAACTCTCAAAATAATTTTTCGACGACAAAAAAAATTCGACAGAAACTTTAGAACTGAAATTGCGGTTTCGGAAATTTTGTTCGATCGATATTTTAAACATGATAGAACAAGCTAGTATACGGTTAATGGGTGGCTCTGATACCATATTGGGTCACGACGGCGCCCCGGCCGTCAAAACGACGTCAAATGCGGAACAAAAACTTTTTACAAAAACCGGCGCTACCGCAACCAAATACCCGGATCACTCCATTAACCGTAAACTAGAAATCTGAAAAAGGAGTTAGACATTATACCGATCGATCCGTGTCCTTCGGTCTTTAATCTTCGCACCAAGCTCCCCGCTGCTGCGCCGACGAAATCCGCTCCCCGATCTCGCTTGTCGATGTGGCACCACGTCATTGAATCTTTATACGGGCTCCCGCCTCGAACCGAGGCAACTCGGACATGAAGTTTGCTAGTCGACATGTCCAAGAATGAAGTAGAGAGAGTGTAGAACATTTTGTCTCAAGGCATCCAAGCTTTTGGGTGGAGGTATATGAAGTTGCCAAGGAATGAAGTTGTGAGCATAAGAAATTTTTTCAAATGAAGCCAACTGAATCCAAAGGGGGCTCGGCCACAAGCCAGCAGCAAAAAAGTTCTCTGGGGAATTCTCTTTTTCTTGATGAGGTAAAAACAATTGATGTAGTGGTGAGTGGTTTTATTCAATTCACCCTACAAGCCCACAAGAAGGAAAAACCCACACCCAAGCATTTTTTCCCACCACAAAAAACCCCTGCACTAAGGAAGCTAGACATATTTGCAAGGAATCCCCCAGAAGAAAAACGACCACCAAACAAAACACCCTGCACTCCAAAGCATGCGAAATATGCAGAGAGCCCCTTGCCTCCATAAATCAGCCACCTTATGCACGTTAACACCCCATACTGCCCAAGGCCATGCCTATGCCCATGCTGAACAGTGCTCGGCATCTAAGGAATTTAGTGCAAGAAGCAGAGTCAGAGTCAGAGTCAGAGTCAGATTGCTCACAAGAATTGTCATGCCCCGCTTCCTAGAGTACGCTAGATTGGGCACGTGACATAGCCAACCATGCTACCTGTGAGTAGGAAGTATCCATCCACAGTCATATTACGGCTGTAGAGATATCAAGAACAAGATGAAACTATCTAAAACATGTCCATAATCCAGAATAACAGGAGTCAATAATAAATAAATGCGGAAGCAAATGATCCAATACAAATAACTGAAAAGTATGTCCCATAATGCGGGCTCACATCAGGAAATGAATGCAGGAAATAAAACTAACTACTACTGAACTCACAGCTCAGCCTGCTGGCTGAAGTACTCCTGCTCGGACTGCGACAGCGGTACAGAATCTGGGCCATGCAAAACCCAGACGTCAGCGCGTCATGTCAATAAGTAATATAATATGAACAGAGTAACATGCAATGCAAAAATAAACATGAATAAAACGAGAGTAGCAATAATGTGGATCAAGCAGTGCAGGGTAGGATGGGCGAGTGATGTCGGCATCATCACTCCGGGGCTGGCCTAGCCTGTAAGACTGATCAGAACAGGTATCGAACTGTTGAGTTACAAGTCGGTTTCATCTTTGATTTCCCCATACCCCCAAGTTATGTATGTCGAGTCAGGTATTCAGGAATCAAGAACTAATGCCAACACAGGATCGGGTAAAATCAGGTTTGTCTGGATAGACAACAGTAATGGTCCATGAGGACTACATGTCAGGTTTGTTGGCATTAGACACAAGATCAGGTAACGGGTCGGGTCATGGTATATCAGGTCAAGTCAACAGTATACCGTACCATATCAGGTGTATCAATATATATATGTGTAGCAATGTCAGGTCAAGATGTAAACAATATCGTGGGTGTGCTCACAATCAGATATATAATCAAACACGGGTATTAACAATACGAGATAAGCAATGAATTACATAATAAGCAGTTTCATTCAAATTACAAGAGTGCAGTAAAACGGTATGGCCGTTTAGTCATGTTAATAGGTTTAAGCACCCTTAGCGGTGCAATAATTTAGGTATCGGTTCAATACAGTTATATCAAGTTAAGTGCATACGAGTGAATGTAACAGAACTACATGGATAATCGCCACCATCTATTTAACAGTAAAATGTAATTAAACAGGTAGATTTGATTAGTAGGTTTAAATTGTAAATTCCATGTTTAAAAATGATATAATGCAACATTGTAACCGAAATAGGAAACCAAGTTAAATTTTACAGGTTTAGGGTGACAATACATATATAAATATATTGTATAGCATGTAGCAAGGGGTACATGCCTCGACGGGTCGCGAACCGGGAAAAACGGAACGTAACGTCGGCGGGGAAACTCGCGACGGACACACGGTTCACGGATTGAACCCAAACAACGAACACTGGGACCATGCGGATCGGGGTACCTCGGATGATCAGCAGAGGGGTTGCGAAGGTTGACGACGTCACCGGAGCTCCGGCGGTGAACAGTGATCGCGGGGAAGAAAAAGGGTGTTCTGGAGTGGTCGGGGATCGCCGGCGACGGCCAGGGACGGTGCAGGTGGTCGCCGGTGGTGAGCAGGGAAGATGCAGGAGGTTGCAGAGGGTCGCGGCTGCGCAGGGTGCGCGGGGGTGGAAGAAAGAAGGTGTGGGCGAGGCGAGGCAGAGGAGTCGAGGGTGCCGGTGACGCTGGCGCCGGCGTCGGGGCTGCGGCGGCAAGGATGGAGGTGGCTAGGGTTGAGGGCGAGGCTCGTGATGGGTTGCAGGCGCACGGGGAAGGATGGCGAGGGTTGTGGTTGAGACGAGGAGGCGCGGGCGAGGGTGACGATGGTGCCGGCGACGTGGTTGCGGCGGCGACGGGGACGAGGCGGTGGCTAGGGTTTTCTGCCGATGGGTTCTGTTGCTGCGTGATAAAGAAAAGTGAGGGGAAGGAAATATTTAAAAAGGAGAGAGAAAAAGATTATGGGTGAGAGAGAGATAGAGAAAGATAGAGAGATAGAGATAGAGAAAGATATTGTGGGTGAGAGAGAGATAGAGAAAGATAGAGAGAGAGAGATAGAGAAAGATATTATGGATGAGGGGCCCACGGGAATTAAAAGGCTGGTGATTGGCTGAGCGTGGTTAGAAAAGATTCAGATAGAGATTTAAAGCTTTAATAAACAGAAAAATATATAAGGTTAAGAAATATATTCTAAGGTTTTAAATTATTAAAATTTGGGATTTTGGCGCCAAATAAAACATTTTCAAATCACGCCCGGCTTGAGTCCAAATATTTGAAATTTAAATAATAGGATTTTAAGCAGGTTCCAAACTTTAAAATTAAGTGTTTTATGATTAAAGAGCATACCCCCAAGACGGACACCTGTACGCGTGCGTAGCCGTCCAAACTCGCCCGTTTCACCGAACGGGACGAGAACTCGATGCACGGACGCTACCACAAGGCTCGGGGTATCGAGTAGGCCAAGATGACTGTTTTTAATTTCATTTTAGATGCTAAAATTTGTTTTGTGCAGAAATGACTTTTGCGGATAAAATTTTACAGTAAGCCACAAATAAGCAAGATAAATGAAATGAGTACCACCTAATACTCAAACAGTAACAGAAAACAGTAGCATTGGGCTCGGGTGTTACATTATACCCAACTACAAAAAGAATTTCGTCCTCGAAATTCCAAGAATACAAAGATAGAAAACTACAAGAAAATGTGAGGAATCTTCTGTCGGATTTCATCTTCTCGTTCCCAAGTGGACTCTCCATGCGGTCGATTTCCCCAAGAAATAAGCACAAGGGGGATAACCTTGTTCTTGAGAACCTTTTCCCTTCGATCCACGATTTCAGCCGGTCGCTCCACAAAAGTTAAGTCTTCCCGCACTGTTAACTCCGAGTGATCCAAAACGTGCGTTTCATCTCGAACATACCTTCGTAGTTGAGATACGTGAAACACATCGTGCACACCTGCCAAGGACTGCGATAATGCCAAACGGTACGCTACCTCTCCAACACGCTCCAAGATCTCAAAGGGTCCAATGAATCGAGGACTAAGCTTTCCTCAACTCCCAAAACGAATCACCCCTCTAGTCGGTGATATCTTCAAGAACACCAAATCACCCACGGCGAACTCTAGAAGACTTCTTGACGTGTCTGCCCAACTCTTCTGTCCGTCTTGTGCTGCCTTCATATGATTTCTGATATTGTTAACCTTCTCAACTGTCTGCACAACCAAATCTGGTCCCAACAATCTTCGTTCACCGACATCATCCCAACAAACAGGTGAACGGCATTTACGACCATACAAAGCTTCAAACGGAGCCATCTGGATAGTTGCTTGAAAACTGTTGTTGTAAGAAAACTCCACCAAGTGTAGATGATCCTCCCACGAACCCTTGAAGTCCAACACGCATGCTCTCAACATATCTTTAAGAGTTTGGATCGTTCTCTCCGACTGACCATCAGTTTGAGGATGATAAGCTGTGCTAAACTTCAATCGAGTCCCTAAACTCTCCTGTAAACTCCGCCAAAAGTGTGATAAGAACCGAGTGTCCCGATCGGACACGATGCTTACCGGTACTCCATGCAATCTTACAATCTCCTGCATGTACCGCTCTGCCAAAGTCTCTGTTGATTGACCAACCCGGAAAAGAATAAAGTGAGCTGCCTTAGTCAACCGATCAACGATCACCCATACTGCATTGTTGCCCTTTGGACTCCGCGGTAAAGCTGTCACGAAATCCATGGTTATATGTTCCCACTTCCACTGAGGAATCGGAAGTGGTTGCAATAAACCAGCAACCCTTTGATGTTCTGCCTTAACTTGCTGACACACCAAGCACTTAGCCACAAAGCGAGCAATCTCCCGTTTCATGCCTTCCTACCAGAAATACTGTCGAATATCTCGGTACATCTTTGCGCCTCCTGGATGTTCAGAATAAGCTGAACTGTGTGCCTCCTTCATAAGCTCTTCACGAACATCACCCTTTGGCATACATAAACGGCTACCATACCTCAACGAACCGTCTTCGTGGACCAGTAAATCTGTTCGTAGTCCGGCTTCAACCTGCTCTCGAAACCTTTGCAGTCTAGGATCCTGCGATTGTGCTGCTTTAATTTTCTCAACCAAAGACGACTGCACTTGCAGCTGCATCAACTGTCCTTTAGAATGCGGTAGCACAACCTCCAAGTCAAATCTTCGAAAATCTGCAACGATCTCCTCCTGCGTAGTTAACATCTGAATTGCTGGTAACCGACTAAGCGCATCCGGCACAACATTAACCTTCCCCGGATGGTACTTAAGATCAAGATCGTAGTCAGCCATCAGCTCCAACCATCTACGCTGCCTCATGTTAAGCTCCTTCTGAGTGAACACGTACTTCAAGCTCTTATGATCTGTAAAAACTTCGACTCTTTCGCCCAAAAGGTAGTGTCTCCAAATCTTTAAAGCGAAAATCACAGCCGCAAGCTCCAAGTCATGAGTTGGATAATTCTTCTCATGGGTCTTCAATTGTCTCGATGCGTATGCTACAACCTTCGCATGCTGCATCAAAACACATCCCAATCCTTTTCCAGATGCATCGCTGTGAATCATCAATCCTCCGGAATTGTCTGGCACGGTCAGAATAGGGGCGGTTATCAACTTCTGCTTCAACGCCTCAAAAGCTAACGCACATTTATCCGTCCATACAAAAGGTACCTCCTTGCGCGTAAGCATGGTCAACGGCTCTGCCAGACGAGCGAAGTTCTCCACAAATCTCCTGTAGTATCCGGCTAATCCAAGGAAACTTCTTATCTCAGCAACACTCTTTGGAATCGGCCAATCTCGAACTGCTGCAATCTTTTCTGGATCGACGGCAATGCCATCGCCAGACACAACATGCCCCAAAAACTTCACTTCCTCCAGCCAAAACTCGCACTTACTTATCTTCGCATACAATTTCTCCTGTCTCAACGTCTGCAATGCGATCTTTAAATGCTCAGCATGCTCCTCAAAACTCTTCGAGTGAACCAAAATATCGTCAATGAATACCACAATGAACTGGTCCAAGAACGGTGAGAAGATTCGGTTCATCAAGTCCATGAATACTGCCGGCGCATTCGTTACTCCGAAGGGCATCACTAAGTACTCGTAATGTCCATACCGAGTTCGGAACGCCATCTTGCAAATATCTTCTGCTTTCACTCGAACCTGATGATATCCGAATCGCAAATCCAGCTTCGAGAATACCCTTGCGCCACTAAGCTGCTTAAAAAGTTCTCTAATGTGAGGGATCAGGTACTTGTTCTTAATAGTCACCCGGTTTAATTCTCGATAGTCGATGCACATCCTTCTCGTGCCATCCTTCTTCTTTACTAGAAGAACTGGAGCTCCCCAAGGCGAGTTACTGCTTCGAATCCAACCCTTCTTAAGCAATTCAGCAACCTGTTTCTTAACTTCTTCCAACTCTACTGGTGCCATTGGATAATACGCTTTAGATACTGGCGCTGCACCAGGAATAAGATCAATTGCGAACTCCACGTCTCGCTTCGGCGGTAAACCCGATATATCTTCAAATACATCCATAAAATCGCGAACAACCGCCGGCTCTTCACCACTATCAACTTCTATTGCTGCAAGAATATTGTTTGTCGGCCTAGCCCTAAACTCGACTGGCCCGACAGAACTGCTTCCTCCAGTGAAGGTAAACTCGGGATGTCCAAGAATCTGGAAAATTACTTTCTTTGCCCTACAGTCAATGTGAGCGTGGAAAGTGCCAAGAAAATCCATTCCCAAGACGACTTCATAGCTTCCCGTTTCTATCACCAAGAAATCTGCAAAGAGTTCCCGTCCGCACACAACAACTGTACAATCTTTACACTCCCTACTAGATATGATTTTCCCATTCCCAGTGTGTATGTCCCAGAAACTAGACAGGGTCATGCAGGTAATCGAGTGTGTAGTTATAAATTTGGATGACATAAAACAGTGGGTGCACCAGAATCAAATAATGCCAATGCGGGAAAGCCATGAACGAGTAAAGTACCTGAAACACTTCTCCTGCTGCCTTGGCTTTCTCAGCTGTCAATGTAAAAGCTCGAGCCTGATTAGGTCCTTGAGTCAGCTGTTTCTGCCCTTGGAACGGTCTCTGCGGAGGCTTCTGAATATCCTCCCTTGTATGAAGCTTTGACGGACAAGCACCAACTGCGTGATTAGCCGCTCCATAACCAAAACAGAGTCCCAGCCTCCTACGACAATCCTTTCGCACATGTCCGGGTACATGGCAGTAGTCACAAATCATGCTCCTTTTCCGATCACCCACAATGGTTTTCTTCATTGGTGCTACGCTGCGTCTGTTCACCGGAACACTTCTACGTACAGACGTTTGGTTCAGTGCAGACGCCGGTTTCATCTCGGTCTGTCTCTTTAGATTCTCCAGCAATCCCCTTATCACTCTACGCATGGCGGCTTTTTCTGCACGTCTTTGGTGTAGGGTTCCTAGGCACGCTAATGAGGTCTCACAAGGCATCAACCATGCCAAATTCAAATTTTGCAAGTGCCGAGATGTTAGTTATATGTATGCCCTAGAGGCCATTACTGTACATTGGATGTATATTGTAGTGGATGCTGGGACATATATAGGTAGGACTTTCTTGCTCGACATGATAGTACGCTATCTGGTTGCTCTTTATCTTAAAATGTATACTTTCTGTCTCTCTATTACATGTTGATAAAGCCCTTAGGATCTGTACTCGACTTCATGGACTATGATGCAGATCATACTAGTGGGGCCTGGGTAGTCCATGAGTACATCCTTCAATGTTCCTAGTCATGGGAATATCGAGACGGGGCATCAATATTCCAGAGTAGACTAACGTATATCTTCTCGACCCATGCGATGGGCGATGGATGATCCCATATCCATTGGTGTTTGACATCAGAGATGGTATACGGGTGCTCAGTGGAGACTAGGTACACTGAACGGACTCGCCGAGAACTCCCAGATGGTATTATACATCACGTCAGATGGCAGTTCTCTGGTGACACTGGTACAGCTTAGTCTGTTGACCCGAGATCTTCATAGAGTCTTGTGTGTCTCCCACTGTGCTTTGATTTCCACCCTACCACGGCTCTACTGAGTCATGCAAATAGGTGGTTTTTGGGTACAGTCCCGATTCACATGGAGGCAATGAGCGATAGGAGGGGATTCGTCTCTCCCGGTATTGGGGGTTGATGTTGCGCTATGCCCGACTGGCCATAACAGGAAATCCCTGGCCAGGTTTACAGTGATATACTGGTAAGAGTTATCAGAAGTTTCACGATTGTTATGGACCTCACGTCGGCATGACTTATCAAGCTACTGGGGTCTGCCGTTTACCACCTCTAGGCGATATATCCGACATATCAGACGAACAGACCGGACTGTACGGTAAGTGTTACTGGTTGGATTCATAGGAGTGTGAGCGGGCTTGCTCGTCGATCTTCTGATCGCTCAATACCCGGGTGGCCGTTAAGTTTAGCAGACCGCTTGCGGCTTGTGGGTGTTTGATATGATCATCATCTGTTGCCGGCGTATTGACGAGTCTTTAGAGTCCTACACAGAGCTTTCCTTGCTCAAGCGAAACGAAATAGGAGCGCATATGAGATATGTGCGGGACTGAGAATAATACGTGTATGTGATACCGTATTCTATTCTCGCGATGAATGTATCGATTGGTTGTATGCGATATAACCTAGTTATCGAATCAAAGATTGATTCGATAAGCCGATACATAGGATATTAGTCGGTTATATGCGATATGACCGGATCGTTAAATCAAGTGTTGATTTAATGATTTAATGTATAATTATATATTTGATATATTACTTTACATTAACTAATATTAGTTCACTTTAAATGGATTTTCTCACTTGAAATACACAAGTTGTATATGTGATATACTTTTGTGCACTTGTTTGTATCATGTTTGATGATACATGCAAACTTGGGTTTGTGTAAGACTTAAACCTTGGTTAAGTAAATGGTTAGGGTTTTATCATCTTCTCTTGATTATTTTAGTTTATTTATTTATTCTTTATTTTAGGAAAAGAAATTGATATGGTTGATTCTTTTGTTCTTTTCTTAGAAGTTTCAAGAGGCTTTGACCATTCTTGTTCTTTTCCTAAACCTAACCATTCACATAACCTTAGTTAGTTCTCTACACTTGACCATGGTTGTGTATATGATAAGTATGATTTTATTTCCTATTTTTATAATACTTATCATATCCTTTTTCTTCTTCTTCTTCTTCATCAACAAGAAGAAAAGCTTGCCTCCATCAATGGCAACTTGAGAAAAAGAGTGAGAAATCCAATTCTAAAGTGAACCCACTTCCTATTTCTGCATCCTCTACCACTTGCCAAGTAGTATAGGGTGTTTTCTTCACAAGTTTCATGGCTTAGTGAAGTTGGAGTTTGATCTTGTGTTGCCTCGACGTAGATCATCTTCGGCATCGAAGTCGGCGACCTAGCCCGATCCTTTCTCCGATGAAACCACCGCAAGAGTCTAGGATTCCGATTGCTACAGCGGAGGGACGTCAAAGCGGAGCTATGGAGGTGGAGAACCGGATCTACAAAGGTTGTAGTCACTTTCCTTTAGCAATAAATTCGTTTACTTGCTTGCATCGCCTATAAATCTAGTTAACGATCCGTATTAGGGTTTGTAGGCACATGAAATTTTTTGAATTGGGCATGTTTGATCACTTGTGAGACCTCATTAGTATGCCTAGGAACCCTACACGAGAAACCCTAATACGGATCATTAACTAGAGTTTAGGCGATAACATATGCGAGCAAACAACTTTACTCTAAAAGTGAACGGAAATACAACCTTTGTAGATCCGGTCCTCCACCTCCATAGCTCCATGATGAAGTCCCCTCGCTGCAATCATCGGATACCGAGCTCTAGCGTCGGCTTCATCGGAGAAATGGGCGGGCTAGGTCGTCGACTTCGATGCCGAAGATGATCTACGTCGAGGCAACACAAGATCAAGCTCCAACTTCACCAAGTCATGAAACTTGTGAAGAAAACACCCTATACAACTTGGCAAGTGGTAGAGGATGAAGAAATAGGAAATGGGTTCACTTTAGAATTGGATTTCTCACTCTTTTTCTCATTTCACCATTGAAGCTAGCAAGCTTCTTTCTTGAAGAAGAAGAAGAAGAAGATAATATGATAAGTATTTCCAAAATAGAAAATAATATGATACTTATCATATTGCAACCATGGTTATGTGTAGAGAGTAAACTAAGGTTAGGTTAGGCATGAAACAAAAATGGTAGACTTTTTCAAAGCTTCATGAAGCTTCAAAGAAAAGACAAACAAGCCACCATTTTATTTTCTTTTTCCAAAAAGAATAAAGTAAATAAATGAATAAATAAAAACCCTAACCATTTACTTAACCAAGGTTTAAATCAAACATACACCCAAGTTTGCATGTATCATCAAACATGATACAATCAAGTGCACAAAAATATATCACATATACAATATGCACATCAAGTGAGAAAATCCATCTTAAGTGAACCAATACTAGTTAATGCAAAGTAATATATCAAATATATAATTATACATTAAATCATTAAATCAACACTTGATTTAACGATCCGGTCATATCGCATATAACCGACTAATATCCAATGTATCGGCTTATCGAATCAATCCTTGATTCGATAACTAGGTTATATCACATACAACCATTCGATACATTCATCGCGAGAATAGAATACGGTATCACATACACGCATTATTCTCGGTCCCGCACATATCTCATATGCGCTCCTATTTCGTTTCGCTTGAGCCAGGAAACCTCTGTGTAGGACTCTAAAGACTCGTCAATACGTCGGCAGCAGATGATGATCATATCAAACACCCACAAGCCGCAAGCGGTCTGCTAAACGTAACGGCCACCTGGGTATTGAGCGATCAGAAGATCGACGAGCAAGCCCGCTCACACTCCTGTGAATCCAACCAGTAACACTTACCGTACAGTCCGGTCTCGTCGTCTGATATGTCGCATATCTCGCCTAGGGTGGTAAACGTCAGACCTCAATAGCTCGATAAGTCGTGTCGATATGAGGTCTATAACAATTCGAGAAACTACTGGTAACACTTACCAGTAAATCTCAGCAACCCTGGCCAGGGATTTCCGGTTATAGCCATTCGAACACATCGCAACATCAACTCCCTATACCGGGAGAGACGAATCCCCTCCTATCGCTCATTGCCTCCATGTGACTCGGGACTGTACCCAAAAACCACCGTTTTGCATGCCCTCTTGGACGTGGTAAGGTGGAAATCAAAGCACAGTAGGAATCACACAAGACGCTATGACGATCTCGGGTCAACAGACTACTCTGTACCAGTGTCACCAGAGAACTGCCATCTGACGTAAGGTATAATACCATCTGGGAGTTCTCGGCGAGTCCGTCCAGTGTACCCAGTCTCTACTGAGCACCCGTATACCATCTCTGATGTCAAACACCAATGGATATGGGATCATCCATCTCCCATCTGTATGGGTCGAGAAAGTATACGCTAGTCTACTCTGGTATATCGATGCCCTGTCTCGATACACCCACGACTAGGGACCTTGAAGGATGTACTTATGGACTACCTGTCCCCACTAGTATGATCCGCATCACAGTACAGGTAGTCAAGTACACATCCTAAGGGCTTTACCAACATGTAACAGAGAGACAATCAGTGTACACGTTAAGGTAAAGAGCAACCAGAAAGCATACTATCATGTCGAGCAAGAAAGTCCTCCCTATATATGTCCAAGCATCCACTACAATATACATCCTATGTATAGTAATGGCCTCAAGGGCATACATATAACTAACAATCTCCCACTTGCACTAGGGCCATCTGATAGCAGTGGTTGTAGTATCTCATACTCAACCATCCCATAATAGTCTCTCTCTGGGAAAAGGCCTTTGTGAGTGGATCCGCCGTGTTGTCCTCTGAGTCTACTCTCCTAACCTCGATCTCCTTGGAGATCAACCATCTCCATGATCAGGTGCTACTGCCTTAGAATATGTCTGGATCACTGATGGGACGGACGTTCCTTGGCATAAGCCACAACTCCATTGTCACACAATGGGAGGAACTAAGTTCATCTCATGAACAAATATACATCCAGACTGCCTCTTTGGTAGCATCTTAAGTAGCGATGTATCCTGCCTTTATCGTCTAGTAAGCCACGGTATTTAGCTTGGAACTCTTCCAACATACCGTCCCTCCACTAAGGGTAAAGACAATGCCTGTGACTGACATTTAGTCGTCTTTATCACCCTGAAACCCTTCCAGTGATTCTCCCCAGGATCGATTGATACCATCTCACTACATCTAGTGAGTATCCTAACATCCAATTACATCTATCTCATAGATGAAAACTCAGGATTTAGGAGGTATCATTTTGATCCTATGTGGAGAATCATTGTGATAAGCGGAGATTGATCGAGCGTAGCATAGGAAACTCCTTCCCTATCAAGCGTATGTCATCCACGTACTCTACGAGGATCGTCACCATACTCCCTACTACCTTTTTGTTTATACAAGGTTCATTTACCATTTTGATGATGTCAAACTCTTTGACTAATCCATCAAAACAGATGTTCCAACTCCGCGATGCCTGCTTTATCACATAAAACATCTTGCAAACATTTCCGCTGCTCCCACTGTCTACGAGGCCCTCTGGCTGTGTACTTATAGACGCCCTCTTCTAAAACATCATTTAGAAAAGCTGTCATGACACCCAACCACCAGATATCGTAGTCATGGTATGTAGCCGTGGCAAATAGGATCTGGATGGACTTAAGCATAGTCCCCAGAAAAGATTTCATCATTATCCACGCCTGGTTGATGACGAAAACCTTTAACAATTCTAGCTTTGAAAGTCTCAACTTTTCCATTTATACCAAGTAATCTTCTCAAGATATACTTGCTCCTGATGGGGATTTAACCCTTCAGATATAGCAACCAAAGTCCATACTTTGTTGGTGTACATGGATTCCATCTCAGATCGCTAAGCATCCAGCCATTCTTACAGAGTCACTACTCTCGATGACCTGCTCGAAACTAGTTGGGTCATCATCTCATGATGCATTCCTCGCTCCCACTGTCATAGAGAAACCGTAGTAACTCTCAGGTGGGTGAGGAACCCTACTAGATCAGCGGAGAGGCTGAGGTTCGTTGGTAAGTATTGAATCCTTTGGTTCTTTCAAATCATCAGCTGCAGTTTGTATAGCTGGAACATTTCCAGTTCTACATAACAGACCTTGCCTCGAGCTTGTCCGGATTTTGCTTTTAGACATAGGCCGGACAACCCCAAATCTTAACTAACTTAAGATATGGGCTCTTCCCTTTCCATATCACATATGAAGTGGTAGGCAACTGATTTGATTTGAACCCTATTCAATAGATATGTAACTTCATAAGTGCATAACTCCCAAAAGGAAATAGGTAACTCAGTAGTACTCATCATAGAGCACACCTTATCATATAGGGTGTGATTGCTCTGCCCCGATATACCATCGTGCTATGGTGTATACGGAGGAGTAATGCTGAGAGAGAATCTCATTCTCTTTTAGAATAGTCCAGGATTTCCGTGCTTAAGTATTCTCCTCCCTGATCACATCAAAGGACATAATACTTATACCCGTATTTGGTTCTCTTCTTCTAACTTATATTCTGTGAATATCTCAAAAGGTTCGGACTTGTGTTTCAACAGGAACATATGTCTGAATCTAAAGAGATCATCAGAGAATGTAATGAAGTACAAAGAACCGGTCTTGGCATGTGTAGACAGGGGACCTTCATACATCTACATGTATCATCCCAAGAGTTCACTAACTCTTTCTCTGTTTCCAGTAAACGGAGCTATGGTCATCTTATCTTTGTGACATGACTGGCAAGTTTCACAAGATGCAAATTCAAACAGATTTAAATATGCATCTAAATGTAAGTTCAGCTAGTCGGGTCGTATTGATATGACCTAGTCTACAATACCTCAAGAAGGATCCTTTCATTTCTGAACTATTCCTCTTGTGTGTGTTCCATATACTAAGAACTGTAGTTTGATTTAGAACATCAATACTTTTAGATAACGTGCCTGAACCGATCAACTTTTGATATAGGAAATGTTCAAAACATTATCCAACAATACAAAATTTTATCATTTCTTTACTTATAAAGAGACTGATATGATTTTGTATATCAGGTTCGGTATCTAATAACATTCGTTCAGAATCAATGTATTTGTAATACAGGGTGACAGTGACCAACAGACTTGGCTGCAACACTTGCCCCGTTTTCTGCCTCATGAAACTTATCACCCGTTCTCAGTTCTCTACCTTTCTGTAGCCCTATGTAACAGATTACATATCTGGGATCCTGATCGGATATCAAATACCCAGGACGTAGAGGACACTGAGAAACAGTTCTTTGTAATGAACACACCCGAAGATGATGCATCAGCATGCACTTTCTTCGTTTGGGCGGCAAGGGAATCTGGCATTCCCCTATTTCCTGCTCGGTCTTATAACAATTATAAGTTGGAGCGGGACCAACGTTCCCCAGCACAGTATAACAAGCGGGTTCGGTCAATACATCCGTATTATTATCTTGATTAAGACGTGATATGGTCGCTACCTGGAGAGAGAGAGAAGAAAACACTCAGCGTGCGCTCTTGCAAGAATAGATTGGTTATATATTTTATCTAATCAGGATGGCTCCCACTGTTTTTATCAAATCTTCCTTCAAACCCTAAAAGAAAAGACTAGCCGGGATTAATTACACGCTACAAGTTCGCCAATCTTTCAGCTAGGCCAGTGTCGATACTTTGAGGGAGGTCCCTCGTGCTCTCGCACGAACCTAATTAATGTAAACCTCATTTTCCCAAAGGCGTAACCCCGTTAACACCTTTCTAGACACCTACTTGATCGGCTAATTGTAATGTGTAAAACTCTCCCAGGAGTAACTCTTACTCGCAGCGGGTATCGGGATCCAACTATCTCAAAGAAGGTATGCAATCTCATTGCAAATTTCAATACTTGAAATTCCCGATAATTTTGCCCCTAGCGTCCTATGACCATGACGGAGGCCAAACAATCCATACTGCTAGTCAAGTTCAACCCGTTATTTCCTGATTGAATTAAACCCACCCGCACGACCCTTGACAGAGGCCAAACAACGCCGTACGAATACCCTAATCCAATCGCATCATATGCTAGCAGATAAGCACTAGTTAGCTACCGTACACTACGCCTTGACGGAGGCCAAACTACCGCAGTACGAATACTAACTAGTACTTATCTGAAATGTCGGAGGGCTACGACAGGTTTTTCTGAAAACCTATTGCGTAATGAACTTGATATCGTTGTAAGATCGAATGATTTTAAAATGGAGTGTTTTTGAGGCTTTTCTAGTTTTGCTAAAGGGGTCACTCCCGGTAAAGGGATCGTCGGCCCTTTCCTCGTCGAATGAGGTGCGGGATATATCATATATATCATTGTGCAATGCAGAAACTATAGAAGCTATCAAAAGACAAACCGAGTGTGTAGCATCTGCCAGTTATTGCTAAAGGGGTCACTCCCGGTGAAGGGATCATCGGCCCTTTCCTCATCGAATAAGGTGCAGGATATATCATATATACCGCTGTGCAAAGCAAGAACTGTAGCTACCTGTTTTATTTTTGAAATTCAATTCTACAACATCTTTAGGTTTCTTTTTTTTCATTAATCATATTAATGAAGTCCCATCATTTAAGTTACCTAAACATCACAGATAAATACGACGTATACTTATGCCATCCGCATTCGCCTCAATGTCCCCTCGTGCACCGTTAGGTTAGGTAACTAAAGGCAGAGCGGGGCAGGGCTAGCGCGGGTGTAAAACATAAGTAACGTCTATATAATATATCATATATACTATATACAGTATCTATCACAGAACATATCACATGATCACATCACAGATATCGCAGCAGAAGAATCATATGAAATATTGGATATACTAGGACGTCCGTGTTTTCAATACGAGCCAGTATAAAACACGGATTCCACGGTCGTGGTGAATAGCCAATGTTAGTGTATATGCCCTAGAGGCCATTACTGTATCATACTAGTATGTATATTACTTGATGGAAGCTTGGGATATTCACAGTTGTACAGACAATCTTGCTCAATATAGTAGTATGCTACTTGGTTTGTCTCTGCTTTAATGTGTACATGTGTGTTTCTTTATTATATCACATATACGCATTAGTAGAGCCCTTAGGATTTTTGCTTGATTACCAGCGCTGTGATGGCGATCACACTCGTGGGGGCTGGGTAATCCACAAGCACATCCTTATACACGTCCCTAGTCGTGGGATTATCGAGATAGGGCATCGATACTCCGGAGTAGACTAGCGTATGCGCTTCTCATCCCAGCACGGGAGACGGTCTGTCCCACAGCCGTCAGTACGTCATACTTAAGATAGTATGCGGGTGCTCGTTAGGTTACGAGTACACTGGAAAAGACTCGTCGGGAGCTGATGGTTGGTATTATACCTATCGTCAGTTATCAGTTCCCAGGTGACATGAGTACAGCTTAGTCCGCTAACTTGACACTGTCACTTCGCCTCGAGTGTGTTCCCACTGTTCTTTGATTACTACCCTACCACGGCTCTACTGAGTCATGCAAACAGGTAGTAGTTGGGTGCAGTCCCGAAGCACTTGGAGGCAGTGACGGTTAGACATGATTCGTCTCTCCCGGTATTGGGGGTTGACATCGCGCTGTGTCTAGGAGAGCCATTACACGAGTAGTCCCTGGCCAGGGCAAGCGAGATATACTGGTAGGTTTTCAGTGTTATCTCAGGGTGTTCTGGGCTTCACTCCGACACGACTTGTACCGCTATTAGGGGACTGACGTTTACCGCCCCCCTAGGCCCGCCATGCGATGTATCAGACGAACAGACCAGACTGTACGGAGATTGTCACATACAGGCTCAGTAGGAGTTCGGATGGGTTTACCTCATCGGCCTTCTTATCGACATCTACCTGGGGACCGTTACGTACAGCTAGTGCCGCTTGCGGTCTGTGGTTAAACCCACTGCCAGCGTAGTGTCGAGTCTTTAGAGTCCCACACAGAGAGTTTTCCTGCACTGAGCGAAACGTGTAGAGGCCGTATGGTTTTACGGCAGGGCTACGATCACTTACGTGCACTTGTGTGCGTATGCTGTTCGGGCAGGCAATACTAGTGGGCTTTGGTTTAAGCCAGATCCTAGTATTGCATAGATGGATTTATTTTGTCATCTGTGTGTCCGCATTCTACGGAAAGCGGATGCGGGTGTGTATGCACAGTTTTGAGGAGAGATGAAGGAGGAGGTGCCCCATTAGGGTTTTGGCAGTTGGTTCGGCCAAAACCGTAATGTGACACACTCATTAGGTTTTTTGACAATTCGTTTGGTCAAAACCGTTATGAGCCGGAGACATTGTTTGCTGATCCTTTTAGTGATAGATTAGTGATGGCTAATTGCATTGACCATTTGACCACTTAGATCTCTCTTGACTTTGTTGACCCGTTGACCGTGTTGACCATTGACCTTCAAGAGAGATCCACACTCTTCTTTCATTTTCTTTTTATTTCTTGTGTTATGATAATGGTCAATTCATTGTGCCATCAACTTTTATCATGATAGGATTAGTAATGATGATTTTGTGTATTATTGCAACCATGGTTCATTTCATTTTGGCTTAATCTTTTCATTATTCTATTCTCATTCTCTCTCATGAAGTGAGAAAAAAAAAAGAAAAGCTCCATGGTTGCTAAGTTTCTCCTTCTTCTTCCTCCTCTTGATCTCATCTTTTGATCTCATGTGTTGAGAGAAAAAGATCCTACAAAGACAAACACATCCATACATCTCCTCTACACATCCTAGGGCTTCTTGACTAGCAATCTCTTTGCCCTAGTTGCCTCGGCTCGAGATAGAGCTCGGTGTATATCTCTCGGGTGGATCGTCTTCGACTCAAGAAGGCCGCGGAGGTGCCCAAGGTCCGGATCAACCCTCGGAGCAAGCAAGGAGAAGAACAACAAGGAGAGAAGGAGTTCAAGTTGAGGTATAACCCCTAACCGAGTAGATAAATCTCTAGTTAGGATGCTAGTGTGTTGTTTAGCAAAGATCCGGCTTTTACGGTCCATGTTACCAAGTCTAGAAATAATTTTGTTTTACCGTTTCCGCAACACCGAAAGTACCGGGAGAGGTAACGTGGACCTAACAGTAGTATCAGAGCCTAACTAAAGACACCCTAGCATATTAGCAAAGTATCTAGAATTTCGACCGGACGAAAAACCGCAAAACACCCTGGAATTTCAAGTTTCTGCCGATTTTTAGAACTGTTCCAAAATTAATAAATCATACACTAAAAATCGGCTCAGGCTTTTTGTAGAATACTGAAGAAAAATGATCACCCAACTCGGTTAAAGAGCTGCGGTTCCGCGGCATAAGCTTGCTTATGCCGCGGAACCGCGGCCGAGTTAACTCGGTTGGGGATCCTGTTTGCTGCAGTGTTCTTATATGGGTATTTTGGGATTTTTGGAATATGATTTTTCTGCCCAGATTTTCCAGAAAGCAAAATTTGTTTTTGGGGCTCAAAAATCCGTATTTTTGGTCGATGCTCTGTAGACTTTGGCTAATGGTTATATCTGTAATGTTATATATGTATTGAACGTCTACTAATCGCTATACGTCGATTAGTGGGGGTTATACATATCTGTGATCTGTGTTGTTGATGGTATGTGTATATGAACTCGTTGGATTGTCGCGGATGAATAGCCGGGGTGGATGTGAGATGAGAGTTTCTTTTTCTTTCATTCATGTAATAAATTTGTAAATTGATGTAATATTATTTGTATGGCCGCACAACTGGGTCGGGGTTGTAGCCGTCATTGTATAATTCTTTTTACTGTTTTTGCTCCTAGGATAGACCCATGGAGGGGGTGCACAAACTACCGGGTATCTCGAAGTGCCGAGTGGCCTACTCACGGTGTTGAGGGAGGTTGCTTCGCTTCGGGTACTTGGCGGGTAGTTTGCCGCACCCGTAGGGGTCTTAGGTAGGGTATTGGCTATTCATCGTGACCGTGTAATCCGTTTTTCGTTGCTGGCTCGAACGAATCGCGGGTTCCTAGTATATCCAAAGTGTTCATCTGTGATCTGGATTGGCTATCATTGTTATATATCTATATATAATAACTATTTAGGTGTTGCTTATGTTTTTCAGCCGCGCTAGCCCAGCCCCCGCTCTGTCGTTAGTTAAGTAACCTAACGGGTGATGACGGGGCCCCGTGGCGAATGCGAATGGCATAAGCGTACGTCATATTTTGGTTGTTTTCTGCAATGGTAAGATTTAAATGATGGGACGCATTAAAAGAACTAATGCAAGAAAATAAACCTAAAAGACGTTGTTGGAACAATTTTTTCAAAAAGCTGTTATTGCAAGGACGTTCATTTTTGTTTTACATCGAGGTATTCAGTTATGAATGCCCAGCACCTCAGTCGACGAGGCAAGAGCCGAGATCCCTTCATCGGGAGTGACCCCTTGGACAAAAGTTTGCGTCAGGGTAATAACTTCACTATAGTCGATTATTCTTGCTTTGCATCGAGGTATTCAGTTTGGAATATGCTGCACCTCATTCGACGAGGAAAGAGCCGAGATCCCTTCACAGGGAGTGACCTCTTTAGCAAAAGTTTTCGCTACTATATTTTTCAAAAGATTACCAGGTTCCTTCAACGATATCAAGTTCATTACGTTAACGGGTTTATCGCCAAAAACCCAGCCGTAGCCCTCCGTCATTTCTTACAAGTAACACTTAGTATTCGTGCTGCGTTTGTTGACTCCATCAAGCCGTAGTGTACGGTAGCTGAGTGCTGCTTGTTTGTATCGGTATATGGGATTGATTAGGACAGTCGTATAACCTTGTTAACTCCGTCAAGGGTTATGCGGGTGGGTTTAATGCAATCCAGATAATGACGGGTTGAACTTGACTAGGACTCTTTGATTTGTTGACTCCGTTAAGATCACTTGGGTCCTAGGGGCAAAATCCACATCGGGAGTTTCAAAAGTACTGAAACTTGCTAGTGTTGCATACCATTTGGAATGTGATGATTCTAGTAGGATTCCTTCAGTTTTGTCACGCGATGATATTTGGATCCCGATCCTACTGTGAGTATATGCTACTCCTCGGGAACTTTCTCGCTTAACGATCAATGCTATAAACCAAGTAAGTGTCTAGAAAGGTGTTAGCGGGGCTACGCCCTCAGGGAAAAGAGGTTACTTAATTAAGGAACTTCGCGAAAGCGTTGGAAAACCTCCCTCGAAGTACCGACACTGGCCTGGATGAACGGTTAAGCAAGTATTGTACGGTGAGATTGATTCCGACTAATTCTTCCTTTATGGTTTGAGGAGGGATTCGAGAGACAGTGGGAGCCATCCTGTTTAGATAAATTAAAAACCAATCTAAACTTGCAAGAGCGCACGCTAATTTTTTATTTTCTCTCTCTCCAGGTAGCAACCATTTCACGCCCTAATCAAGATAATAAAATGTATCGCTTGACCGATCCGGATTCTTATTCGGGGCTGGGGAACGTTGGTTCGGCTCTAACTTGTGACAACAGTCATAAGTATGAGCAAGGGAAAGGGGATTGTATGGATTCCCAGAATACCCAGTTAAAGAAGAAGTATGGTTTTGCATCTACTTCTGGTGTTCTTGTAATTGAGAACTGTTTTACGGTCAGCCCTACCTCCTGGGTACTTGATACCGGATCAGGATCTCATATCTGTAATTTATTGCAGGGACTGAGAAAAAGTAGGAAAGTTGCACCGGATGATATGTCGCTCAGAGTAGCGAACGGAGCACAAGTTAATGCGGCAGCCGTCGGTGAATATCACCTAGTATTGCCAAATGGCAAGACTATGATTTTGAACGATTGCTACTATATACCTTCCATGGTTTGCAACATCATATCAGTTTCTTTACTCGATAAAGATGGATATAACTTTGTTCTTGATAGAAATATCATGAACATTTACCTTCATAAGGTACTGGTTGCAGAAGTTACACTGCGTAATGGTATCTACGTTCTAAATCAGAATATAGTTCTCAATGTACAAAACACACTCAAGAGGAAGAATTCAGATACGAATGAATCCTACTTGTGGCATTGTAGACTTGATCATATCGGAGAGAAAAGACTGATAAGTTGCATAAAGATGGACTCTTGAATACGTTCGAGTTTTCATCCTATGAAACTTGTCAGTCTTGTCTCAAAGGGAAGATGACCAAATCTCCGTTCACCGGACATGGAGAAAGAGCAACAGAGCTCTTGGGACTCATACACAGTGATGTGTGTGGTCCAATGTCTATACATGCAAGGGGTGGGTTCTCGTACTTCATCACATTCACTGACGATCTCTCTTGGTTCGGATATGTGTATCTTATGAAACACAAATCTGAAGCTTTTGAGAAATTCAAGGAATTCAGAAAGGAGTAGAGAACCAGACTGGCAAAAGTATCAAGATCCTCCGGTCTGATAGAGGAGGGGAGTACTTAAGCACGGAATTCCTGGATTGCTTAAAAGAGAATGGTATTCTCTCTCAGCTTACTCCTCCTTATACACCACAGCACAACGGTGTATCGGAGCGGAGGAATTGTACCCTATTGGATATGGTTCGCTCCATGATGAGTTGTGCTGAGTTGCCTCTTTCATTTTGGGGACATGTGCTTCAAACAGCGGCATACCTATTGAATTACGTTCCATCCAAATCAGTGCCTAAGACTCCATATGAAATATGGAGTGGAAGAAATCCGTATCTTAAGCGATTTAAGATATGGAGTTGTCCGGCCTATGTGAAAACACAGAAACCGGACAAGCTAGAGGCACGGTCAGTTCTGTTTAAATTTGTGGGATATCCTAAAGACTTACTAGGATATCTGTTCTACTACACTGAGGAACAGAAGGTGTTTGTATCTCGCCACGCTACCTTCTTAGAAAGGGAGTTTCTTGCAAAAAAAACTAGTGGGAGTTCGGTAGAACTGGAAGAAATTCAGCGACCACAAAATATAACTGAAAATTTGGAGGAACCACTAAATTCAATAACCACAAACGAACCTCAGCCACTCCGCAGATCTGGTAGGATTTCTCATCCGCCCGAGAGATACTACGGTTTTCTCATAGACGGGGATCGAGAGGATTGCATCTTGGAAGAAAATGACCCTACTAGTTTCAGGCAGGCCATTATCAGTAGGGACTCTGATAAGTGGCAGGAAGCAATGCAATCCGAAATGGAGTCCATGTATGCCAATAAAGTGTGGACCTTGGATATTGCTCCACCTGGGGTAAAACCCGTTGGATGCAAATGGATCTACAAAAGGAAACTTGGTGTAGATGGGCAGGTGGAAACCTATAAGGCTAGACTCGTTGCAAAAGGTTTTCGTCAAAGACCTGGTTTGGACTATGACGAAACTTTTTCTCCGGTAGCTATGCTTAAATCCATTCGGATCCTACTTGCCATTGCTGCCTTCCATGACTATGAAATCTGGCAGATGGACGTTAAAACGGCTTTTCTAAACGGTTGTTTGGAAGAGTGCGTTTATATGGATCAGCCAGAAGGTTTCGTAGACAGTGGGAGCAGTGGGAAGGTGTGCAAGTTGCTTAAATCCATTTATGAATTAAAGCAGGCATCACGGAGCTAGAACATCTATTTTGATGAGGCAATCAAGGAATTTGATTTCATCAAGAACGAAGATGAACCTTGTGTCTATAAGAAGATTTTAGAACGAACTGTCGTATTCCTAGTCTTGTACGTGGACGACATTCTTTTGATAGGAAATGACATTCCTATGCTACAATCGGTCAAGCTATTTTTGTCATAACGGTTCTCCATGAAGGACCTGGGTGATGCCTCGTACATTCTGGGGATCAAGATCTATAGAGATAGATCCAAGAGACTACTGGGACTTTCGCAGTCCAGGTACATAGAGACCGTACTAAAGAGATTTAGTATGGAGGATTCCAAGCGCGGTAACATACCCGCATTGCACGGAATTACCCTCTCCAAGAAGATGTCTCCTAAGACTGACGAGGAGAGGGTTCGCATGAGCACTATACCCTACGCTTCGGCAGTAGGATCTATAATGTATGCGATGCTATGTACAAGACCGGATGTAGCTTACGCGCTGAGCGCGGTAAGCCGGTATCAGTCAGACCCAGGTGAAGACCACTGGACAGTAGTGAAGAACATTCTCAAGTACCTGAGAAGGACTAAGGAGATGTTCCTGGTTTACGGTAATAGAGACCTTAAGGTCGAGTCCTTTACCGATTCAAGCTTCCAGAGTGACAAAGATGACAGCAAGTCTGTCTCGGGTTTTGTGTTTACCCTCAACGGAGAGGCGGTATGTTGGAGGAGTTCCAAACAGGATACCGTCGCAGACTCGACGATGGAGGCTGAATACATTGCTGCAAGCGATGCCGCAAAAGAGGCGGTCTGGATGAAGAAGTTCATTAGTGAATTTCAGGTGGTTCCGTCCATTGTTGACCCAATACCTTTGTATTGCGATAACAATGGGGTTATAGCTTTAGCGAAGGAACCAAGGTCCCATCAGAAATCCAGGCACATCTTAAGGCGGTATCACCTGATCAGGGAGATCATTGATCGCCAGGAGATCGAGGTGCGGAGAGTGGACACAAAGGACAACACAGCAGACCCATTCATGAAGGCATTGCCCCAGACTCAGTTCGAGCGGCTGATCGAGATGATAGGTCTTCGATACGCCAGTACATGGCCTTAGTGCAAGTGGGAGATTGTTAGTGTATATGCCCTAGAGGCCATTACTGTATCATACTAGTATGTATATTACTTGATGGAAGCTTGGGATATTCACAGTTGTACAGACAATCTTGCTCAATATAGTAATATGCTACTTGGTTTGTCTCTGCTTTAATGTGTACATGTGTGTTTCTTTATTATATCACCTATACGCATTAGTAGAGCCCTTAGGATTTTTTCTTGAATACCGACGTTGTGATGGCGATCACACTCGTGGGGGCTGGGTAATCCATAAGCACATCCTTATACACGTCCCTAGTCATGGGATTATCGAGATAGGGCATCGATACTCCGGAATAGACTAGTGTATGCGCTTCTCATCCCAGCACGGGAGACAGTCTGTCCCACAGCCGTCAGTACGTCGTACTTGAGATAGTATGCGGGTGCTCGTTAGGTTACGAGTACACTGGACAGGACTCGTCGGGAGCTGATGGTTGGTATTATACCTATCGTCGGTTATCAGTAACCAGGTGACATAAGTACAGCTTAGTCCGCTGACTTGACACTGTCACTTCGCCTCAAGTGTGTTCCCACAGTTCTTTGATTACTACCCTACCACGGCTCTACTGAGTCGTGCAAACAGGTAGTAGTTGGGTGCAGTCCTGAAGCACTTGGAGGCAGTGACGGTTAGACAGGATTCGTCTCTCCCGGTATTGGGGGTTGACATCGCGCTGTGTCTAGTAGAGCCATTACACGAGTAGTCCCTGGCCAGGGCAAGCAAGATATACTGGTAGGTTTCCAATGTTATCTCAGGGTGTTCTGGGCTTCACTCCGACACGACTTGTACCGCTATTAGGGGACTGACGTTTACCGCCCCCTAGGCCCGCCATGCGATGTATCAGACGAACAGACCGGACTGTACGGAGATTGTCACATACAGGCTCAGTAGGAGTTCGGATGGGTTTACCTCATTGGCCTTCTTATCGACATCTATCTGGGGACCGTTACGTACAGCTAGTGCCACTTGTGGTCTGTGGTTAAACCCACTGCCAGCATAGTGTCGAGTCTTTAGAATCCCACACAGAGAGTTTCCCTGCACTGAGCGAAACGTGTAGAGGCCGTATGGTTTTACGGCAGGGCTACGATCACTTACGTGCACTTGTGTGCGTATGCTGTTCGGGCAGGCAATACTAGTGGGCTTTGGTTTAAGCCAGATCCTAGTATTGCATAGATGGATTTGTTTTGTCTTCTGTGCGTCCGCATTCTACGGAAAGCGGATGCGGGTGTGTATGCACAGTTTTGAGGAGAGATGAAGGAGGAGGTGCCCCATTAGGGTTTTGGCAGTTGGTTCGGCCAAAACCGTAATGTGGCACAGTCATTAGGGTTTTTGACAATTCGTTTGGTCAAAACCGTTATGAGCCGGAGACATTGTTTACTGATCCTTTTAGTGATAGATTAGTGATGGCTCATTGCATTGACCAATTTGACCACTTAGATCTCTCTTGACTTTGTTGACCCGTTGACCGTGTTGACCATTGACCTTGAAGAGAGATCCACACTCTTCTTTCATTTTCTTTTTATTTCTTGTGTTATGATAATGGTCAATTCAATGTGCCATCAACTTTTATCATGATAGGATTAGTAATGATGATTTTGTGTATTATTGCAACCATGGTTCATTTCATTTTGGCTTAATCTTTTCATTATTCTATTCTCATTCTCTCTCTTGAAGTGAGGAAAAAAAAAAAAGAAAAGCTCCATGATTGCTAAGTTTCTCCTTCTTCTTCCTCCTCTTGATCTCATCTTTTGATCTCATGTGTTGAGAGAAAAAGATCCCACAAAGACAAACACATCCATACATCTCCTCTACACATCCTAGGGCTTCTTGACTAGCAATCTCTTTGCGCTAGTTGCCTCGGCTCGAGATGGAGCTCGGTGTACATCTCTCGGGTGGATCGTCTTCGACTCAAGAAGGCCGCGGAGGTGCCCAAGGTCCGGATCAACCCTCGGAGCAAGCAAGGAGAAGAACAACAAGGAGAGAAGGAGTTCAAGTTGAGGTATAACCCCTAACCGAGTAGATAAATCTCTAGTTAAGATGCTAGTGTGTTGTTTAGCAAAGATCCGGCTTTTACGGTCCATGTTACCAAGTCTAGAAAAAAATTTGTTTTACCGTTTCCGCAACCCCGAAAGTATCGGGAGAGGTAACGTGGACCTAACAGCCAAAACCCACACCCCTAGACCCCTACGAGAGCGGCAAGGAACCCTACCAATTCTAGAGTTAGGAGACCCGGACTCGACTCCTCGAGTTGGTCTCCTACTGGACTCCAGAACCCGGTTACTTGTGCCCTCCTCCTTGGGTCTATCCTAGTGCGGAAAAGTAAATAATATACAAAAGGTGACATCTTCCGCAACCTGGAAGTGCCCCAATAAAAGAATATTACATACAAGTTTTTACATGAATGAAAATTAAAAACACTCATTTCACATAAAAAAAACCCGGCTATTCAAACACGACGATCCAATATAACATATCCAGCAACACATAACATCACATGTCATCAACGTAAGTAAATATGTGCATCCCAATTGTCGTTGACATATAGCAACGAAACCGGCGATATCACATATTACACTTACGGTCACAGAAAATAAAGTGTAAAACTACAACAGTTGGAATCCGCAACCTCTTTAGACATCGCATGCCTATACAAATGAATTTCTTAGACATCGCATGCCTAACAATTATAAACCCCGCATTTTAGTCTCATTATCGAAAACTCTTTTCAATATCAAGTCGGGAAATTCAACAAGATTCCCGACATCCTGATCGAATGCTCGTCGCAAACTTTAGTAGGCGGCCGCACCCCCGATACCGTCGACGAAGTGTACCAAGGCGGAACACCGCTACCGCGAGCACCCGGACGGATGCTTTCGGCGACGGGGTTCTCCTACAGTCACTTGGTCGGGGCTATGGGGTGTAGCTGTCTATTAAGTTTATCCAGCGAGTATCCGCGTACGCTACGTGATTGCGACGGACTTTTGATCACATCAAAATTCCGTGGCAACCGATCAAGTGAGACTAAACCGCTAGATTTATAACATTCATTCAGTTATCTCATAACTACTTGTGAATTCCAATTATTGTATCCCATTCCAGATAAATAGAAAATGTTAAACTTTCCGATCGAACAGTCGAACACCCAAGTTTTCCCGAAATAGCTCAACACATGAAACAAGTTTAAAAACATTCACTTCATACCTCAGTACCAACGGTCCGGCGGATATCCAACACGCAGATGATGGCGTTGAGCCCGGTTGGGAAATGGTCGTAAGATTGGATGATATGAGCCGATCCGGACTGCCGGAGCCCGAGATACTGAGATATTAAGATTTGAGATACAGAGATATTGAGATTGAGATACAGAGATATTGATATTTGAGATACAGAGATATGAGATTTTGAGATATATCTATTTTGTGTCGATACTTGACACGGATTTCTGTCGATTCACTGACGAGGTTTCAGTTTTATTATACAAGACTCATTAATGTTTTTCTTATATCAGATTATTCAGATTTCATGGTTGATTTTCTCATTCATGATGCATTCATACATCAGATATGTGACATATTACTGTTCAGTGATACGGACACGATGCACTAAGTATTGCACTTATGCATAGATTATTACCCTGCCACTACTAAATGTCTAGTGTTACATATGTATATTATTATGACCTAGGAGATCGCCGTGCATGCGATTTCTCCTCGCAGATGTCTTCTACTCACGAGTTGGCAACTCACCCCCGTTGTGCCAAACTTTTCTTACAGGTTTAGATGTACTAGTTTCCTTGGCGACTTGTATTACCGATAGATTTAGAAGATCAGTTGTTTATTCTTTCGACCTTAGAGTCGCGCTTGTATTATTATGGTTTTCTGGTGGTTTTGATGGTTTTCTTTGAGTTTTGATCATCTCCCTTCGGCGTTGTATATTATATTACTTGCGTGGTTGTGACCACCAATTGGCGAAGTGCTAGCTCCCGCTTAGGATGCCTTTTATTGTTGCTTATGTATATATTCTTGTTTGTACCCGTTTGGGGCCAGTTTTTACAAAGGAGACTCTGCCGAAATTTTTGAGAAAATTTGATGTTGCTTTTAAACTTGTTTTCCTACAGTTCTTCTTTTAAATGGTTTAGATTTCTGGGGATCGGCTTGCTTAGATTACGTTACGCTTTTAGACGTTTCGTAATTTAAGTGCCGGTCATGTTCCGTACCTTCGGGTCGTGACAACCATGCCATGTGTCAACCATTCTAAAACACCCTTAGAATAATGTCAAAGTACCCAGATTGGAACACTTCTCAAATCTAGATCCAAAACCATAGATCTAGTTACCAGAATCCCGATATTTTATCCAGATCCTATGTGGAGAAACACTTTGTGACAACCACAGTTTATAATCGATCGTATTATAGGAATTTCACTTCCTATTAAGTGCATGCCATCCAAAAACTAGGACGTCACACCCTACTACCTTGTTACCAGATCCATCTCTTATTCTGATGAAGTCAAACTCTATGACTATCACATCAAAATAGATGATCTGACTCCGCTATATCTGCTTTAGTCTATAAATAGACATAAGCTACTTGCCCACTATGCTTCCGCCGCTCCCACTGTAGGGTTCCTAGGCACCCTAATGAGGTCACACAAGGCATCGAACATGCCATATTAAAATTTTAACGGTGCCGAGAGACCCGACTACGGATCGTTTGCTAGATGTTTAGGCGAAACTAAAAGCTAGTTAACAGTTAACTACTGGGATACGGAAATTACAACCTTTGTAGATCCGGATATCCACCTCCACGGCTCCGCAAGGGCGTCCTCTCGCTGTCCATCTTGAAGCTTGAACTCTCGTGACGGCTTCATCGGAGAAACGTGCGGAATAGGTCGTCGGCTTCGTGTCAAAGACGATCTACGTCGAGGTTGCACAAACTCAAGCTCCGACTTCACAAACTTGTGAAACTTATGAAGTAAACACCCAAAACAACTTGGCAAGAGGTAGAGGGTGAAGAAATAGGAGGTGGGTTCACTTTAGAATTGGATTTATCTCACTTTAACTCAAGTTGCCATTGATGGACCTTGAGCTTGAAGAAGAAGAAGAAGATGAAGATGAAGCAAGAATGATAAGTCTTCACATTTTAAAATAAAACTAATATGAATACTTATCATATCTTGACCATGGTCAAGTGTAGAGATTAAACCAAGGTTAGTAAGTGTGGTTAGGGTTAAGGATGAGATAAGGATGGTGGACTTTGTCAAAGCTTCATGAAGCTTCAACATAGCTCCAAAATAAGCCACCATTCTTAACTTAATCCTTTAAAATAAATAAACAAATAAATAAATGAAAAACCAAAACCCTAATCATCACTTAACCATGGTTTAACCCTTTACACTTAATCACATTATCAAGTATCATCAAACATGATACAAAGTAGTGCACTAAAGCATATCACATATACAATGTGCATCAAGTGAGAAAAATCCGTTTAAAGTGAACCAATACTAGTTAATGCAATGCAATATATCAAATATATAATTATGCATTAAATCATTAAATCAACATTTGATTCAATGATCCGGTCATGTCGCACATAACCGACTAGAATCTAATGTATCGATTTATCGAATCAATGATTCGATAACTAGGTCATATCGAATATAACCAATCGAAACATATATCGCGAGAATGAAATGCGGTATCACATACACGCATTATTCTCGGTCCTGCACATATCTCATATGCGCTCCTATTTCGTTTCGTTTGAGCCAGGAAACCTCTGTGTAGGACTCTAAAGACTCGTCAATACGCCGGTAGCAGATGATGATCATATCAAGCACCCACAAGCCGCAAGCGGTCTGCTAAACGTAACGGCCACCCGGGTATTGAGCGATCAGAAGATCGACGAGCTAGCCCGCTCACACTCCTGCGAATCCGACCAGTAACACTTACCATACAGTCCGGTCTCTTCGTCTGATACGTCGCATATCAAGTCTAGGGGTGGTATACGTCAGACCCCAATAACCCGATAAGTCGTGCTGATGTGAGGCTCGTAACGGGTCGAGAAACTACTGGTAACACTTACCAGCAAATCTCCGATCAGCCCTGGCCAGGGACTTCCCTGTTACGGCCAATCGAGCACAGCGCAACATCAACCCCCAATACCGGGAGAGACGAAACCCCTCCTATCGCTCATTGCCTCCATGTGACTCGGGACTGTGCCCAAAGACCACCGTTTTGCACGCCCTCATGGACGTGGTAAGGTGGAGATCAAAGCACAGTGGGAATCACACAAGACTCTATGACGATCTCGGGTCTACAGACTAACCTGTACAAGTGTCACCTGAGAACTGCCATCTGACGTGAGGTATAATACTATCTGGGAGTTCTCGGCGAGTCCGTCCAGTGTACCCAGTGACCACTGAGCACCCGTACACCATCTTTGATGTCAAACACCAATGGATATGGGATCATCCATCGCCCATCACATGGGTCGAGAAGCGTATACGCTAGTCTACTCTGGTATATCGATGCCCCGTCTCGATACACCTACGACTAGGGACCTTGAAGGATGTACTTATGGACTACCATGTCCCCACTAGTATGATCGGCATCATAGTCTAGGTAGTCAAGTACAAATCCTAAGGGCTTTACCAACATGTAACTATAAGACAGTATAAAGAGACTAGTGTACATGTTAAGATAAATAGCAACCAGATAGCATACTATCATGTCGAGCAAGAAAGTCATCTCTATATATGTCCAAGCATCCAATATAATATACATCATCTGTACAATACTGGCCTCTAGGGCATACATACAACTAACACCACTGACTACAACAACCCTCTGGCAGAGCCATATAGACGTGCACTTCTAAAGCTAGTTTAGAACGATGCTATACTCATCTTCATGCTGGATTTCATACTCTAGAACAACAGTGGTGGCAAGTTTGGGCAAACAAGAACCTCCCTGCCACCGTCCTTGAGGAAACTGAAGTACCTTTCGGGTGTCTGAGGTTACCCACCAAATCTGCAGAGTGGCTAATGGAATGTCAAATCCAATTGAATCATTAGGTCCTACTAAATTTTCAGTAACCGTTTGTGGTTCTGGAATGACTTCCAGTTCTACCATACTCCCACTGATGTTTTTTGAAAAGAATCCATTTTACTAAAATTGGTGGCAAGTCAAGAACAATATAACTATTGATCTTCCAGATGGTAGAAAGTTAACCATCGTCAAAGCCCGGGATAACCCACAAACTGCCATTACCGAAACGTGTCTTGAGTTTATCCGGATTCTGGTTTTATGCATAAGCCGGACAACTCCATATACCTTAACATAGTTAAGATATGAACAATTCTATATCCACTATAGAAACAAGGGCACTAATTTAATTGGAACCAGATTCAAAATCATGCAGCTGCCTCCAGTGCCTATCAACCAAATGGAAGGAGGCAAATCAGCATTACTCATCTAGGAGTGTATCCATATATGAGCAACCTGAAAGAAAAACAAGTTCTCAAAACCATTACTATCAACGGAATACATGGCACTAGTATCTACATCTTTGATCACCTTGAAGAATCCTGATACTTTGCAACACAGGTTCTCCACTTTATTCTTATACCTATGACTTCTCAAAACTTGGACCCTGTATTTCTACAAAATACTTGTCTAAAACTAGAGAAGTCACAAGTAAACAGAATATAGTACGAGTACCAACCCCTTTGCCCTAAAGGACACTGGACAACATACAATACTTTGTATAAGTCCCCCGAGTTTAATAACTCATACACTGTGCGTCGTAGTTTGAAAATTGTACTATGGTTAAGAAGAATTACACTATTGTAAAATGCTCCTTACTCAATCATCAACTGGTATCGGTAAATGTCATAGACATAATTTCAAAAAGTTATATCTCACTTTATAAAATAAATGTACAGATATATCAGTTTGAAATTGGTGCATAATATCGGATATTCAAAACCATATATTTGCCGTCTGGCTAAAACCCAGATTTCCTCAAATATCACCAATTACAAAGAATTCCGATATGTTGAGAATATAATCACCTAATTCCTAATAGCTTACTCCCACTCACCATCTGTAACGCCATACAGATGTGAGAATCAAATCTGGTAAATACATACCCTGGAGTTAGAATCTAATTGGGAAATCAGTTTTCAATTAACAACGCACAGTGAAATTGAAACATGAAAATGTTTCGGAGGGGTATCCGGTATTCCTAGTAATGCCTCTTCCACTATCCTGATTCATGACTATAACCGTATATTACCTTGCCATCTCTCCAATCCCTTTATATGTCTTTACTTATTACCTTCTGTACACCATCTTTAGGCTAAATGGTTTTCTTCCTTTCTTACCTTTTGGCACCAACCTATGCTTTGGAAGAAGACTATCCAATAAGCGTAATAGGTGTACCCTCCTATTCTTAGGAGCCCTCGCAACCTGAGAGAAGGTAAAGATAAAAGAAAACCCAAATAATCTTATTTGATTTTTCCTGAACTGGAAACCATCCTCGAATTGGAACAAGTTCCTTCGAGTTCGTATGTAACTAAACGATGGCGTATCCAATAAATGTGGAGCTTCATAGTGATATGGAGTGTTCCGGAGAAAAGCAAAGGTGAAGTAAGAGTGGCGATGATATACACAGCTTCATCATGAATGATAGCAGTCGCAATTTCCTTTGCCATCTTTCTAATCCCTTTATATGTCTTTTCTTATTACCTTCTATACACTACACTTAGGATAATTGGTTTTCTTCTTTCCCTACCTTTCGGCACCTGCCTATGGTTTAGAAGAAGACTATCCAATAAGCGTAATAGGTGTACACTCCTAAATACCAAGAGCCCTCGAGAAGGTAAAGAGAAAAGACAACTGAACAGTCCTATTCTATTTCTCCATAACCAGAAACCATCCTCAACCTAAAACAAGTTTCATCGAGTTCATATCTAATTATACGATGGTTGGTCGCACGCTTTTGGCGTGTCGAGTTTTAATAGTTCTAAAGTTAACCGCGATCAGGACGGTGTTGCTTTGCAGCTAGCCGCGATGAGCACTGGTCGATCCATGGGGAGAAGGAGCGTTTTATGTTCTTGTTTTGATGAGTTAATGCGCGTGGGCGAAATTGTTCGTATATATCCTATGTGTTATAGGAAAAGTATAAAGTTGTTAGGAAAATATACAATAGTGTAAGCTAAGGAAATCTGTGTAGGGTTCCTAGGCACTCTCAAGAGGTCTCACAAGGCATCAACCATGCCAATTTGAAAAATTGCGGTGCCGAGAAACCCTAGACTAGATCGTTGGCTAGATTTTTAGGCGAAAAAGAAACTAGTTTACAACTAAACTAAAAGAACGGAAATACAACCTTTGTAGATCCGTTTCTCCACCTCCATAGCTCCATGATGAAGTCCTCTCCGCTGTCCAAATCGAACCATGACTCTCACGGTGGTTTCATCAGAGAAAAGACCGGGCTAGGTCGTCGACAACGTGCCGAAGATGATCTACGTCGAAGCATCACTAGATCAAGCTCCACCTTCACCAAGCCATGAAAACTTGTGAAGGAAACACACTCTACTACTTGGCAAGAGGTAGAGGATGAAGAAATAGGAAGTGGGTAGACTTTAGAATTGGATTTCTCACTCTAATTCATCAATCACCATTGATGGAATCTAGTTTCTCTTCTTGAAGAAGAAGAAGAAGAAGAAGATAATCTTATGATAAGTTAATTAAAAGGAATAATAAAAATGAATACTTATCATATCATTAACCATGGTAATGTGTAGAGAATCAATCATGGTTAAAGGAATGGTTAGGGTCAAGTTAGAGACAAAATGGTCACTTAGTCAAAGTGTTCATGAAGCTTCATGAAAACAACAAAATGAAAGCCACCATTTCATTTCATTTTCTTTTATTCATTTATCAAAAATAAATGGATAATTAAATAAGATAAATGAATAACAAATAATAAACCCTAACCATTTCATTAACCAAGGTTTAATACTTTACACTTAACCAAAAAGCATGTATTATCAAACATGATACAAGCAAGTGCACAAAATCATATCACATATATAATGCGCACATCCGAGCAAGAAAATCCATTTAAAGTGAACCAATACTAGTTAATGCAAAGCAATATATCAAATATATAATTATGCATTAAATCATTAAATCAACACTTGATTTAACGATCCGGTCATATCACATATAACCGACTAGTATCCAATGTATCGGCTTATCGAATCAATCCTTGATTCGATAACTAGGTTATATCGCATATAACCAATCGATACATCCATCGCGAGAATAGAATACGGGATCACATACTCGCATTATTCTCGGTCCCGCACATATCTCATATTCGCTCCTATTTCGTTTCGCTTGAGCCAGGAAACCTCTGTGTAGGACTCTAAAGACTCGTCAATACGCCGGCAGCAGATGATGATCATATCAAACACCCATAAGCCGCAAGCGGTCTTCTAAAAGTAACGGCCACCCGGGTATTGAGCGATCTGAAGATCGACGAGCAAGCCCGCTCACACTCCAGTGAATCCAACCAGTAACACTACCGTACAGTCCGGTCTGATCATCTGATATGTCGCATATCTCGCCTAGGGGTGGTAAACGTCAGACCCCAATAGCTCGATATGAGGTCTATAACAATTCGAGAAACTACTGGTAACACTTACCAGTAAATCTCAGCAACCCTGGCCAGGGATTTCCTGTTATAGCCAATCGAATACAGCGCAACATCAACTCCCTATACCGGGAGAGACGAATCCCCTCCTATCGCTCATTGCCTCCATGTGACTCGGGACTGTACCCAAAAACCACCGTTTTGCATGCCCTCTTGGACGTGGTAAGATGGAAATCGAAGCACAGTGGGAACCACACAAGGCTCTATGACGATCTCGGGTCAACAGACTACTCTGTACCAGTGTCACCAGAGAACTGCCATCTGACGTAAGGTATAATACCATCTGGGAGTTCTCGGCGAGTCCATCCAGTGTACCCAGTCTCTACTGAGCACCCGTATATCTCCTCTGATGTCAAACACCAATGGATATGGGATCATCCATCGCCCATCTGTATGGGTCGAGAAGGTACACGCTAGTCTACTCTGGTATATCGATGCCCTGTCTCGATACACCCACGACTAGGGACTGTGAAGGATGTACTTATAGACTACCATGTCCCCACTAGTATGATCCGCATCATAGTCCAGGTAGTCAAGTACACATCCTAAGGGCTTTACCAACATATAACAGAGAGACAATTAGTGTACACGTTAAGGTAAAGATCAACCAGATAGCATACTATCATGTCGAGCAAGAAAGTCCTCCCTATATATGTCCCAGTATCCACTACAATATACATCCTATGTATAGTAATGGCCTCTAGGGCATACATATAACTAACAATCTCCCACTTGCACTAGGGCCATCTGATAGCAGTGGTTGCAGTATCTCATACTCAACCATCCCATAAAAGTCTCTCTCTGGGAACAGGCCTTTGTGAGTGGATCCGCTGTGTTGTCCTCTGAGTCTACTCTCCTGACCTCGATCCCCTGGAGATCAACCATCTCCATGATCAGGTGATACTGCCTTAGAATATGTCTGGATCACTGATGGGACCGGCGTTCCTCGGCATAAGCCACAACTCCATTGTCTCACAATGGTAGGAACGTAGTTCATCTCATGAACCAATATACACCCAAATAGCCTCTTCGGTAGCATCTTAAGTAGCGATGTATCCTTCCTTTATCGTCTAGTACGCCACGGTATCTAGCTTGGAACTCTTCCAACATACCGTCCCTTTACTGAGGGTATAGACAATGCCTGTGACTGACATTCAGTCGTCTTTATCACCCTGGAACACTTCCAGTGATTTTCCCCAGGATCAACTGATACCATCTCACTACAACTAGTAAGAATCCTAACATCCAATTAGATCTATCTCATAGATCCAAAATCCAGGATTTAGTAGGTATCACTTTGATCCTATGTGGAGAATCATTGTGATAAGCGGAGATTGATCGAGCGTAGCATAGGAAACTCCTTCCCTATCAAGAGTATGTCATCCACGCACTCTACGAGGATTGTCACCATACTCCCTACTACCTTTTTGTTTATACAAGGTTCATCTACCATTTTGATGAATGTCAACTTCTTTGACTAATTCATCAAAACAGATGTTCCAACTCCGCGATGCCTGCTTTATCCTATAAAGCATCTTGCACACGTTTCCGCTGCTCCCACTGTCTACGAAGCCCTCTGGCTGTGTACTTATAGACGCACTCTTCTAAAACATCATTTAGAAAAGCAGTCATGACACTCAACCACCAGATATCGTAGTCATGGTATGTAGCCGTGACAAGTAGGATCTGGATGGACTTAAGCATAGCTACTTGAAAAGGTTTCATCATTATCCACACCTGGTCAATGATGCAAACTTTTAACAAGTCTAGCTTTGAAAGTCTCAACTTTTCCATCTACACCAAGTAATCTTCTCAAGATATACTTGCTCCTGATGGGGGTTTAACCCTTCAGATATAGCAACCAAAGTCCATACTTTGTTGGTGTATAAGGATTCCATCTCAGATCGCTAAGCATCCAGCCATCCTTACAGAGTCTTACTCCTGATGGCCAGCTCGAAACTAGTTGGGTCATCATCTCATGATGCAATCCTCGCTCCCACTGTCACAGAGCAACTGAAGTATCTCTCAGGTGGGTGAGGAACCCTACTAGATCGGCGGAGAGGCTGAGGTTCGTTGGAATCTACTGAATCCTTTGGTTCTACCAAATTATTTGCTGTATTTTGTATAGCTGGAACCTTTCCAGTTCTACATTACAGACCTTGCCTCGAGCTTGTCCGGATTTTTCTTTTAGACATTAGCCGGACAACCCCAAATCTTAACTAGCTTAAGACATGGGCTCTTCCCTTTCCATATCACATATGAAATGGTAGGCAACTGATTTGATTGGAACCTAATTCAATAGGTATGCAACTTCATAAGTGCATAACCCCCAAGAAGGAAATAGGTAACTCAGCAGTACTCATCATAGAGCACACCATATCAAATAGGGTGTATCTGCTCCGCCCCGATATACCATCGTCCTATGGTGTATACGGAGGAGTAATGCCGAGAGAGAATTTCATTCTCCTTTAAAATAGTCCAGGATTTCCGTGCTCAAGTATTCTCCTCCTCGATCTCATCAAAGGACATAATACTTATACCCGTATTTTGGTTCTCTACTTCTGGCTTATATTCTGTGAATATCTCAAAAGGTTCGGACTTGTGTTTCAATAGGAACATAGGTCTGAAACTCGAAAGATCATCAAAGAATGTAATGAAGTATAAAGAACCAGTCCTGGCATGTGTAGACAGGGGACCTTACATACATCATCATGTATCAGTCCCAAGAGTTCACTAACTCTTTCTCTGTTTCCAATAAACAGAGCTGGTGTCATTATATCTTTGTGACATGACTGGCAAGTTTCACAAGATGTAAATTCAAACTGATTTAAATATGCATCTAAATGTAACTTCAGCTAGTCGGGTCGCATTGATATGACCTAGTCTACAATACCTCAAGAAGGATTCGTTCATTTCTGAACTCTTCCTCTTATGTGTGTTCCATATACTAAGAACTGTAGTTTGATTTAGAACATCAATGCTTTTAGATAACGTGCCTGAACCGATCAACTTTTGATATAGGAAATGTTCAAAACATTATCCATCAATACAAAATTTTATCATTTCTTTACCAATAAAGAGATAGATATGATTTTGTATATCAGGTTCGGTATCTAATAACATTCGTTCAGAATCAATGTATTCGTAATACAGGGTGACAGTGACCAACAGACTTGGCTGCAACACTTGCCCCGTTTTCTGTCTCATGAAACTTATCACCCGTTATCAGTTCTCTACCTTTCTGTAGCCCTATGTAACTGATTACATATCTGGGATCCTGATCTGGTATCACATACCCAGGACGTAGAGGATACAGAGAAACAGTTCTTTGTAATGAACACACCCGAAGATGATGCATCAGCATGCACTCTCTTCGTTTGGGCTGCACGGGAATTCTGGTAATCCCCAATTTCATGCTCTGTCTTATAACAATTATAAGGTGGAGCGGGACCAACGTTCCCCAGCTCAGTATAACAAGCGGGTTCGGTCAATATTCCGTATTATTATCTTGATTAAGGCGTGATATGGTCGCTACCTGGAGAGAGAGAGAAGAAAACACTCAGCGTGCGCTCTTGCAAGAATAGATTGGTTATTATTTTATCTAATCAGGATGGCTCCCACTGCTTTTATCAAATCTTCTTTCAAACCCTAAAAGGAAAGACCAGCCGGGATTAATTACATACTACAAGTTCGCCAATCTTTCAGCCAGGCCAGTGTCGGTACTTTGAGGGAGGTCCCCCGTGCTTTCGCACGAACCTAATTAATGTAAACCTCGTTTTCCCAGAGGCATAACCTCGTTGACACCTTTCTAGACACCTACTTGATCGGCTAATTGTAATGTGTAAAACTCTCCCAGGAGTAACTCTTACACGCAGCGGGTATCGGGATCCAACTATCTCATAGAAGGTATGCAATCTCATTGCAAATTTCAACACTTGAAATTCCCGATAATATTTTGCCCCTAGCACCCTATGACCTTGACGGAGGTCAACAAACCATAGGCTACTAGTCAAGTTCAACCCGTCATTTCTTGATCGAATTAAACCCACCCGCACGACCCTTGACGGAGGTCAACAAGGCCGCACGACTACCCTAATCCAATCTGCATCATATGCATAAGCAGATAAATACTAGTTAGCTACCGCACACTACGCCTTGACGGAGGTCAACAAACGTGGCACGAATACTAAGTAGGACTTATCTGAAATGACGGAGGGCTACGACAGGTTTTTCTGAAAACCTATTGCGTAATGAACTTGATATCGTTGTAGAATCAAATGATTTTAAAATGGAGTGCTTCTGAGGCTTTTCTAGTTTTGCTAAACGAGTCACTCCTGGTGAAGGGATCGTCGGTCCTTTCCTCGTCGAATGAGGTGCGGGATATATCACATATATCACTGTGCAAAGCAAAACTCTTAAAAGCAATCAGAAGACAAACCGAGTGTGTAGCATCTGTCAGTTATTGCTAAAGGAGTCACTCCCGGTGAAGGGATCTCGGTCCTTTCCTCATCGAATAAGGTGCAGGATATATCACATATACCGCTGTGCAAAGCAAGAACTGTAGCTACCTGTTTTATTTTGAAATTCGATTCTACAACATCTTAGGTTTCTTTTACTTTCATTAATCACATTAATGAAGTCCCATCATTTATATACCTAAACATCACAGATAAATACAACGTACACTTATGCCATCCGCATTCGCCTCGATGTCCCCTCGTGCACCGTTAGGTTAGGTAACTAACGGCAGAGCGGGGCAGGGCTAGCGCGGGTGTAAAACATAAGTAACGTCTATATAATATATCATATATACTATATACAGTATCTATCAGAGAACATCACATGATCGCATCACAGATATCGCAGCAGAAGAATCATATGAAATATTGGATATACTAAGACGTCCGTGTTTTCAATACGAGCCAGTATAAAACACGGATTCCACGGTCGCGATGAATAGCCAAACCCACACCCCTAGACCCCTACGAGAGGGCAAGCAACCCTACCAATTCTAGAGTAAGGAGACCCGGACTCGACTCCTCGAGTTGGTCTCCCACTGGACTCCAGAACCCGGTTACTTGTGCTCCCCTCCTTGGGTCTATCCTAGTGCGGAAAAGTAAATAATATACAAAAAGGTGACATCTTCCGCAACCTGGAAGTGCCCCAATAAAAGAATATTACATACAAGTTTTTACATGAATGAAAATGAAAAACACTCATCTCACATAAAAACCCCCGGCTATTCAAACACGACGATCCAATATAACATATCCAGCAACACATAACATCACATGTCATCAACGTAAGTAAATATGCGCATCCCAATTGTCGTTGACATATAGCAACGAAACCGGCGATATCACATATTACACTTACGGTCACAGAAAAGAAAGTGTAAAACTACAACAGTTGGAATCCGCAACCACCTCAGACATCGCATGCCTGACCAAATGAATTCTTTAGACATCGCATGCCTAACAATTATAAACCCCGCATTTTAGTCTCATTATCGAAAACTCTTTTCAATATCAAGTCGGGAAATTCAACAAGATTCCCGACATGCTGATCGAATACTCGTCGCAAACTTCAGTAGGCGGCCGCACCCCCGATGCCTCCGACGAAGTGCACCAAGGCGGAACACCGCTGCCCGAGCACCGGAACGGATGCTTTCGGCGACGGGGTTCTCCTACAGTCACTTGGTCGGGGCTATGGAGTGAGGCTGTCTATTAAGTTTATCCGGCGAGTATCCGCGTACGCTACGTGATTGCGACGGACTTTTGATCACATCAAAATTCCGTGGCAACCGATCAAGTGAGACTAAAGTGCTATGTTTATAACATTCATTCAGTTATCTCATAACTTATTGTGAATTCCAATTATTGTATCACATTCCGGATAAGATAGAAAATGTTAAACTTTTCGATAGAACAATCGAACACCCAAGTTTTCCCGATCAACCGAATGAAATAAGTTCAAAGACATTCACTTCATGCCTCAGTACCAACGGTCCAGCCGTAGAAGGGTCAAGCCAACGCCTCACATGTGGCACGCCGTACTGCCCCAAACCCTAAGGTTCAAAGGGCAGTTCAAGACGGTCACATAATCGAGTTAAGGTTTGTTGTCTTCTAGAGTGACCATCGCGTTACCTGCACTACTCAGAACGTCCTTAAACCACGGAAAAATCCAACACTTGGAAATTTTCCGGCAGGGGAAAAAGTGGGTATTTATGTCCGGTCGAAATTTTTAACATATTCTAAAATATCCGAAAAACACATAGACAAAATTAGACAATCCGATCGAATGTACGAACTCCTAATACAACCCAAAAAACTCAACTCTTGATTTCAGATAAAACAAAATTCCCAGGAAAACCAGCACTGCAAAATAGGAATTACTGTGCAAAATTGAATGCCTAATAAGACAAAACGGCCGCGGAACAGCCGCATTAGCATGCTAATGCCGCTGTTCCGCCGCACTTTTGAGGGATCATTAGTTACTTTTTGCACCGTAATTCTTAGAATTTCCTGCTGATTTTTCTGCATATTTTTAATTCTCAAAAATCCATGAAAACAGAAAATGTCCATAGAGCACTTTCAAGTCGGGGTTTCGGGTCGATCGGACTTCTAACTCCGTCGACGCATCGCCTAAGGCTCTAGCTAGGCTCTGATACCACTGTAGGGTTCCTAGGCACTCTCAAGAGGTCTCACAAGGCATCAACCATGCCAATTTGAAAAATTGCGGTGCCGAGAAACCCTAGACTAGATCGTTGGCTAGATTTTTAGGCGAAAAAGAAACTAGTTTACAACTAAACTAAAAGAACGGAAATACAACCTTTGTAGATCCGTTTCTCCACCTCCATATCTCCCTGATGAATTCATCTCCGCTGTCCAAATCGAACCATGACTCTCACGGTGGTTTCATCGGAGAAAAGACCGGGCTAGGTCGTCGACAACGTGCCGAAGATGATCTACGTCGAAGCATCACTAGATCAAGCTCCACCTTCACCAAGCCATGAAAACTTGTGAAGGAAACACACTCTACTACTTGGCAAGAGGTAGAGGATGAAGAAATAGGAAGTGGGTAGACTTTAGAATTGGATTTCTCACTCTAATTCATCAATAACCATTGATGGAATCTAGTTTCTCTTCTTGAAGAAGAAGAAGAAGAAAAAGATAATCTTATGATAAGTTAATTAAAAGGAATAATAAAAATGAATACTTATCATATCATTAACCATGGTAATGTGTAGAGAATCAATCATGGTTAAAGGAATGGTTAGGGTCAAGCTAGAGACAAAATGGTCACTTAGTGAAAGTGTTCATGAAGCTTCATGAAAACAACAAAATGAAAGCCACCATTTCATTTCATTTTCTTTTATTCATTTATCAAAAATAAATGGATAATTAAATAAGATAAATGAATAACAAATAATAAACCCTAACCATTTCATTAACCAAGGTTTAATACTTTACACTTAACCAAAAAGCATGTATCATCAAACATGATACAAGCAAGTGCACAAAATCATATCACATATATAATGCGCACATCCGAGCGAGAAAATCCATTTAAAGTGAACCAATACTAGTTAATGCAAAGCAATATATCAAATATATAATTATGCATTAAATCATTAAATCAACACTTGATTTAACGATCCGGTCATATCACATATAACCGACTAGTATCCAATGTATCGGCTTATCGAATCAATCCTTGATTCGATAACTAGGTTATATCGCATATAACCAATCGATACATCCATCGCGAGAATAGAATACGGTATCACATACTCGCATTATTCTCGGTCCCGCACATATCTCATATGCGCTCCTATTTCGTTTCGCTTGAGCCAGGAAACCTCTGTGTAGGACTCTAAAGACTCGTCAATACGCCGGCAGCAGATGATGATCATATCAAACACCCACAAGCCGCAAGCGGTCTGCTAAACGTAACGGCCACCCGGGTATTGAGCGATCTGAAGATCGACGAGCAAGCCCGCTCACACTCCAGTGAATCCAACCAGTAACACTACCGTACAGTCCGGTCTGATCATCTGATATGTCGCATATCTCGCCTAGGGGTGGTAAACGTCAGACCCCAATAGCTCGATAAGTCGTGTCGATATGAGGTCTATAACAATTCGAGAAACTACTGGTAACACTTACCAGTAAATCTCAGCAACCCTGGCCAGGGATTTCCTGTTATAGCCAATCGAACACAGCGCAACATCAACTCCCTATACCGGGAGAGACGAATCCCCTCCTATCGCTCATTGCCTCCACGTGACTCGGGACTGTACCCAAAAACCACCGTTTTGCATGCCCTCTTGGACGTGGTAAGATGGAAATCAAAGCACAGTGGGAACCACAGAAGACTCTATGACGATCTCGGGTCAACAGACTACTCTGTACCAGTGTCACCAGAGAACTGCCATCTGACGTAAGGTATAATACCATCTGGGAGTTCTCGGCGAGTCCATCCAGTGTACCCAGTCTCTACTGAGCACCCGTATATCTCCTCTAATGTCAAACACCAATGGATATGGGATCATCCATCGCCCATCTGTATGGGTCGAGAAGGTACACGCTAGTCTACTCTGGTATATCGATGCCCTGTCTCGATACACCCACGACTAGGGACTGTGAAGGATGTACTTATAGACTACCATGTCCCTACTAGTATGATCCGCATCATAGTCCAGGTTGTCAAGTACACATCCTAAGGGCTTTACCAACATGTAACAGAGAGACAATTAGTGTACACGTTAAGGTAAAGATCAACCAGATAGCATACTATCATGTCGAGCAAGAAAGTCCTCCCTATATATGTCCCAGCATCCACTACAATATACATCCTATGTATAGTAATGGCCTCTAGGGCATACATATAACTAACAATCTGCACTAAAACCTTTCAGCCGAACTTAACGATTGAAGCTAGAGCAATCAGCAACAACGTGGATTAGGGTATTTAAGCACGGTATTCGTAGAATCCAGCTTATTGACCCTTGTCCGTCCGTTCTTGTCTCTTGCTTTTGCCTCCGGCCAATCCGAAAGCAGCCGGTCGCGGTTAGGAAACACCGATACCATGGTAGGGTAGGGTGCTTAATGGTGCACTTGCGTAAGGTTTGGACGGAGTTTCAATGGAAAATACGGGAAAAGGAAATGAGAAACGGAACGTTAACTTACAATATCGTATTCTTTGCCTAACAACACATATTCACAAACATTACAAAAACAAACCAAAAAAGAAAAAGAAAAGATAAATAAAGAAAAGAAAAGAGCATTATAAGAAAGTAAAGGGCATGGAATGTAAATGACATGAATAAAATAGCAAGTAAGTAAATGCAAGAATTAAAAGAGCAAGAATATAAATACTAGGAACCATAGAACAAAATACAAGACATGGGTTCAATAACCTAATCTTAAACATGCAAGCTCAATTAAGAGGTTGCAAGATAAAGAAGAGGAAAAGAACTCATGGTGAATGAAGGTACAAAAAGAGAACTTTATTAAACTTGAAGAATGATACAACTCTTGAGATCAATAACCAAAGCTTAACCTTGCAAGCTTAATGAAGAGGTTGCAAGATAAAGTTAAGGCAAAGAACTCAAGGGGAAGCTAAGCTATGTACAAGAGAACTAAAACAAAAACTAAAAGAGTTACAAATGAAGAATGAAACAATGCAAAATGTGAGACCCTCGACCCCTTGCCCACTGCCTACTTTTATAGGTAGAAAAGAAAAATAAACAAACAATAAAAACAGGACAACGTGGCAGCAAGGGAGGCACTGTGAGAAACTAGGGTCTATTGGACACTGTAGGGCCGGCCAAGGGGGTGTTGTGCTCGGCCCAAATCCGAGCTCTCTGGCTCGGATTTGGTGTGTGGTCATGTGTTGTCCCCAGTATCACTTTGGTGCTGCTAGTTTTCTCTAATTTGACCTGGTTTGCACTCTGGGTTTGGAGGGAACATGTAGCTATACATCACATCACACATCTTGTAGCATTTAATGCATGTCACACCCACTTTTGTCTTGGGCAACCCCCTCACCTAGGTCCATGGTCCAAGAGTTGTGTTCACACATGCTATGTGTTGGACCAAAATGTATACACTTGAGTTGTTTGCAAAATAACTCTTGGGATATCGGTTTGCAGTTCTGGTTGCAGTGTCGGCTCGCAAATGATATATCCGTAATTTTAAGTGTATTTCCAGTATTTTATCGTGTATACCTGTAATCTGTATTACCGAGCAGACACTGGTTAATAGTACCGATATATAACAAAATAGATAAAGAATGAGCGGTATTGAAATGTAGTTTTCTGATATGAACAAATACCCCAAATATATCTTTTGCTCGTCCCGAGCAAAAAAAAATCCTAGCCTCACTTTCGCAGGGAACGCGATTGCACTGAGCTCGTGCAACAAGCCGTTAAACCTCTACGTGTCTAGGAGGAGTGTTGTCTCCTGAGGGTTTTCAGCGGATTACACCCATAAAATCCCGTCAAGTCAGTTTCATAAGTTAACGTTGATTCTACTCCTATAGTTTAGTATCTACGTTAGAAATTCTATTATCCTAAGTTAGAAATATCCAACCCTTATGTTTCATACCTCCTATCTATTTAACCTTAGATCCTATACATTCCAAAATAGTTTAGAAAGATGTTGGTATCTCCTGAGTTTTCCATCTAAAGTGCGGTCTCCAATCAGTGATTTTTGTCAACTTTACGGAAAACATAAGTCTTATTCTTTATTTCTACCTTTCCTCCTAACATCGATTGTATACCCGTACGTGTGTGTATAGTTTCACCCCTACACTTAAGAATTCAATTCAAGCTATAGTACCCTTGCCTTAATACCTAATACTACTTCTTTTCATTGAAAATGGTCAGTGTTGCTCACACATCTTTCATGCGACAATTAATGCTTCTTAAAGCACTAACAGCCGATTACTGAATGTGTAGGCTTAAGCGTAAATAGCAATTTTCAGGTCTTGACTTTATTTATTTATTTTTCTTTCCTTTATTTTCCTTTTTCAAGACCGGATATATTTTTCAATATGCTCTTTTGGTGTTTAGGTTTAAATACCATTTTTTCTTTCATATTAGGCTTTCAGGCAAGAGTATTTCTAGGTATTCTCTACTATCCCAAGTTTCAAGGTGTGTATATGTGCAGTTTGAAGGGTATATACTTTCTAAATTTGGACTCAAGAATAAAAACTATTTTTCAGACTTATCATTCATTAAAGCTTCAATACTTTCCTTTCATCTTGACATAACTCAAGAATTGAACTCAAGATTACCTACTTCTAAAAAATCTGTAAGGACGTATAATTACCAATGTTAAATAAAATGAGGGTTTTTTTTAGGGTTCTTAATTCCTAAGCCTATGGTTTAGTTATTTCTAACGTATCAACTAAACTTTCGGAATAAAAATCTAAGTTACCCTATTAGCTAACTTGACGACAAAGTTTTTATATTTTTTTGGAAAATTTTCGATTTTTGTAGGTTTTTATATAAGAATGAAAATGCAAAATATACATATGAATGTGAAGGTAGAAAGCCTACCCAGCACACCCCCAAACTTAAACTTGACAGTGCCCTCACTGTCAGGCTACACCAAGATGGTAAAAATTATCGGCGCTTCCTAAAAGAAATATATACAAAACAAAAATCAAAACAAAAATATATACACAAAAAGATTCCCCCCAAACTTAAGTGAAACAGTGTTTTCACTGTTTAAGCGGTGAAGTACAGGATTAGGGGGGAAAGAGAACAATATCAAGTTATACAAGGCCTTACACAGGCCAAAAGTGAGCACCAACCATTCAAAAATTCTATCGCTATAAAGCAGTGGCTGGTGAAAGAATACAGTGAGGAAAGAAATGGAGAATACGCGAGACCGTATATGAATAGAGGTGGTACACAGTCTCGGTATTTGAGAAAAAGAATGGCGGAGTGGAAAAAGAAATGGTGTACGAACTTGAAGGTGAAAATGGAGTGAATAAATTAGCACAATTTGCGATGACTGATGTGTAAAAAGTGATTGTGCTAATCTATCAACCCGTCCAGAAATGGGGTCAAATCCCTCAAGATTCGTAAGAAACAATGGGTAAGCCGAACTTGGTAAACCAGACACAAGAAATGAAAGTGATATGGTGTCTTTCAAGGTCGGAACGATGGAAAGGATGGAGGAAAGTGATCGAGGAAGTGTATCTGTTAAAGGTTCTGGAGGGTGTGCACTGTCAGTGGAAGGGACAGGATGAATTGGAAAATCCGACTCATTAATTAAAATTGGTTCATCCTTAAAAATTTCCTCAATATTCTCCTTAAAAATTTCCTCAATATTCTCCTTAAAAATTAGCTCATCCATGCACTTATCATCAAAATCCAGACGCATATGGAGTTCGGGAAGAACAGTTAATGACTCGGGATGATGAATTGGAGAGAAAAACTTATCCAAATCTGCGGGTTCATCATCCAAAATATTCCTAGCATCAATATCCTTAATCAAGTGAAAATCAATATTCTTAGACACCTCCTCAAAAGCATGGATTTCAATCAATTCAGGTTCTAAGATGGAGGTGTAGAGGTTAAAAGGGTTGGGTGCGGTTTCACTCGAAAGGGACCCTTCACAATCGGGTAAATCAAACACTACAAAGTTGCACAACTCATTAAACATTCTATCTTCAATCGGTAAATCATTTGGGACACTTGATAGACATTTAAAACTGGAGTTGTGCGATTCAATTTGGGATGGATAGGTTTGATTTGGAAGGGGGTACAGCTCACTCTCTCCACTCAAATTCTCAATATATCCAACTATCTCATCATACATTGGAAAATTTGGAGCTAGTTGGTAACTAGCTACCGGGTCACTAGGTTGTATGAAGGCGGCCATGGACGCATTCAAATCCAGCATCTGTTGGTACGACGCTACCCGAAAATCTTCAACGACTGTTCCAGACTAGACATGGGTTGTGAAGGAGTTTCAGTAAAAGATTCAAAGTTGTTTGGATACTGGAAACTCCCAAATGGCGATTCAGAAGCAATGTCTAGGGAAGGTGTAAAAGTTGGGTAGGATGCTGATTTAATGAGATTTTATGATCAAAAATATTTCTAACCGCAATCAAGAACGGCGTCGCTTGGTATCTAGCCGGTGAGTACGGGTCGGTCCACAGAGATCTTATGAATTTCCTAATCGCTCTAACGAGTTAATTCCGAACGGTGTGAATGGATCAATTAAATCTAAAAAGTAAATTAATCTAGATCTAAGTCTTGCTAGGGTTAGGTCTAGGTTAAGTTTGGAAAGTCAATAAATCTCACCGGTTTCTATACCCATATGAAGATCTATTATGAGTTATGGTAATTATTAATAAAAGGGATTAGAACCATTTGGAAAGATGTTTCTTCCTCTAGGTTCTTGTCCTTCTTTTATCAATCCTTACCCTAACCTCCATGGAAAACATGCGCAGCCGGGCCTTTATACTACGGTATCACCGCTACCTCGAAGGATAGGGTGCCGTAGGGAGCGGTGTGTGCATGTATGCATGGAGTCCTATGAAAATATATGACGGGCAAGAAAGGGGTGAGAGATCTTCATCTCTCAAACCTTCCCCAAATCTAACCCTAACAAGCGAGGAGACTACTCACTCATTAGGGAATTGAAAAACATTTATCTAGGGCAGAGAATAAAAGATCTAACTAGGGCAAGAAATTAAAATTACCTAGGGCAGAAAAATAAATTAAGAACTTACAAATTGATGCTCTCCAAAAAGAATTCTGAATTTTATTAAAGAAAGGAGGCATAACCTAATACAAGGAATTGGGCTTCTATTTATAGGACATAGAAAACCCTAGGTTTACAATTGCCGCATGTCTGCATTTACCAAAAATACCCCTAGGAAAACTACCAAGAGCCGCCTTGAAATTATGGTAAAATTTATTGCTTCTACAGGCTCAAGACGGCCGCGGAACCGCGGCCGCAGCATGGGTTGGGCCGCGGTTCCGCGGCCCAATGGTGGAATTGGATGCTGAATCTTCTGGGCTGGGTTCTGATTGCCTTGGGCTACTTAATTCTTTAGTTCTTTTCTCAAATTAGCTTCTGGTTCTCTTCCAGATTTTTCAGTGAATAATTGTGGTGGACTTTAACCGTGGCTTTGTAATCTTGGACCTTGCGTTGCCTTGTACTAATCTTTTGTGTAGGCTTGATTAAGATCTTTCTCTTTGTTAGTCAAAATCTCACTTTTGCATCGTCTTTTATCTTTTTCACTGTTTTAGCTTCAAGAACCTGTAACCTGTAATATGTAGCAGACATGCGTCAAAAGCACCTGTTTTATTTGTAAAACGAATAAGAATGAGGAATATAATAATGCAATATTATGGTATAAACAGATGCATAGGAATTGAATGGTTGGACTGGAGTAGGATCAACATTTGGATAAGAATGTGAATGGAATTGTTGATCCCAAGAATTGGAAGTGGTGAGAGGAGTGAAAGATCGGTTACGGGATTGTTCAATACGTTCATCGATGGACAATGGACGAATCGCAAAAGGGGTATCAACGTAAGAGGGCGGGGAGGTTGAAACGGTTGATACGAAGTGGATTGCGGAGTGCAATTGTTTGTCCTAGACGCGTCTATCCGATCTTTCAAAGATATTTTGGGCATGGAGGGGTCGTTCGAAATTCGACCAAAGCAAGAACCGTAAGAAGTAATGTCTGGTTGTGGGTACCAAAATTCGGCAAGAGTTTTTCGAGGTGCGGTACCAATGATATAATGAGAGAAAGGAGAAGAAAAAGAATGTGATTTTTTTTATAAATTTTTTTAAAGTTAGTTATTAACAAAAGATTGAAATATACAGACAAAAAGAATCTGGACTAAAACAATCACGACACAAAAATACCACGCACCTAATTGGTCTAGGGTTCACCTAGGTCAACTAGACCTGCTTAAGAACTTGATTGTCGAAGTAAAACTGTGTCGAGAAACGGGCTCGAGATATACTGATCACGAGGCCAGGTAAGTGCAGAGATAAGGGGAGGTTTTTCGACGCTTTCGCAAAAGTCCTTAATTAAATAACCCTTTCTCTTATGGCGGTTTCGCCATGAACACTTTCCTAGACACCCCGTAAACAATATACCATTAAGCGGTGTTCTAAACACAGTTAACTTCTCCTAGTGAGTGTGAAGTCCTTAAGGCTTAAAGTCTAGTTTCTTTTCAATTTTGTGCGGGTAAACGTTTATGCTCAATTCTTGATTTGCAGGCCACGGAAAAGGTGATGAAATCCTTTACCGTATATTGTGGGGTTCGCTTGCCCTTAAGTCCGTATTAATGTATGCAATGTGCAATTCAATAAAAATTCTATAAAGAATCAAACAATCGTTTTTTTATATTAAGCACGGCACTGTAACAAATACGGGTTAGTCAAGTTTAGCGTTTGCTAGCGAACTTGCAAAGAATCCTGCAAAGATATTATATTGGATGCGTCGGATTTGAGAAGAAGGTGTTAGTAAAGTACGTACCGATAAATTTTCGGGTTAAGAAACCCCCGTTTAATCAAATCCGGTAAGCTTGAAAAGTTCGCATGCGCAGGTCAAACTACCCGGATCATTGGCACTGTACTTTGTAATCACCTTAACTTGGAATGTACACTTTGCTCCCCACAATCGCCATTCACAATTCCGCAAAAATCTACAAATGTCGGAAAACGGATATTAATGCGGAAAAGCGATACGAATGCCCAAATACCTGCACACTAAAAGTTAAAAACACAAACAATAAAAATGGGACAAAAACAGAATACTGAAGCATAGGGAAAAAGTTTGGAGCCAAAGGTGGAGATTAGGCCGGTGAGTTCAGAAATATAGGGTATGTCGCCGGTCCAAGTATGGAATTTGGGCTCCAAACTTCTTCTGTGATCACAGTGTTCCACTAGTATCTCACTGGTATTGTTTGATTTTTTAGTTGAAGTCTAGAGTGCTAGAAGGTAAGAATTACAGAGAACAAAAAAGTTAGTTTAGTTAGTTTTTGTTTTGGTTTTTGAAATTTTTATATTGTTTTTACGGATAGGGTTAGATGTATAGATGAAATGTACAGAGATTAACCCGAAACAACAAGAATTAAAATGTTATCGTCTCCCCGGCAACGGCACCATTTGGTCGCATGCTTTTGGCGTGTCGAGTTTTAATAGTTCTAAAGTTAACCACGATCAGGATGGTGTTGCTTTGCAGCTAGCTGCGATGAGCACGGGTCGATCCACAGGGAGAATGAGCGTTTTATGTTCTTGTTTTGACGAGTTAATACGCATAAGCGGAATTGTTCGTATCTATCTTATGTGTTATATGCAAAATATAAAGTTGTTAGGAAAAGATACAATAGTGTAAGCTAAGAAAATCCGCACTAAAACCTTTGAGCCGAACTTAACGATTGAAGCTAGAGAAATCGGCAACAACGTGGATTAGGGTATTTAAGCACGGTATTCATGGAATCCGGTTTATTGACCCTTGCCCGTCCATTCTTACTTCTTGCTTTCGCCTCCGGCCAATCCGAAAGCAACCGGTCGCGGTTAGGAAACACCGATATCTTGGTAGGATAGGGTGCTTAATAGAGCGCTTGCGTAAGGTTTGGACGGAGTTTCAATGGAAAATACGGGAAAAGGAAATGAGAAACGGAACGTTAACTTACAATATCGTATTCTTTGCCTAACAACACATATTCACAAACATTACAACAACAAACCAAAAAATCAAAAGAAAAGATAAATAAAGAAAAGAAAAGAGCATTATAAGAAAGTAAAGGGCATGGAATGTAAATGACATGAATAAAATAGCAAGTAAGTAAATGCAAGAATTAAAAGAGCAAGAATATAAATACTAGGAACCATAGACAAAATACAAGACATGGATTCAATAACCTAATCTTAAACTTGCAAGCTCAATTAAGAGGTTGCAAGATCAAGAAGAGGTAAAGAACTCATGGTGAATGAAGGCACAAAAAGAGAACTTTATTAAACTTGAAGAATGATACAACCCTTGAGATCAATAACCAAAGCTTAACCTTGCAAGCTCAATGAAGACGTTGCAAGATCAAATTAAGGCAAAGAACTCAAGGGGAAGCTATGCTATGTACAAGAGAACCCGCGGAAGCAGATATAAATCAAGTCCCATTTCAAAAACAAAACCTAAAAGAGTTACAAATGAAGAATGAAACAATGCAAAATGTGAAACCCTTGACCCTTTGCCCACTGCCTGCTTTTATAGGCAGAAAAGAAAAATAAACAAACAATAAAAACAGGACCACGTGGTAGCAAGGGAAGCACTGTGAGAAACTGGGGCCCATTGGACACTGTAGGGCCGGCCAAAGAGGTGTTGTGCTCGGCCAAAATCCGAGCTCTCTGGCTCAGATTTGGTGTGTGGTCATGTGTTGTCCCTGTTAGTTGTATGTATGCCCTAGAAGCCAGTATTATACAGATGATGTATATTATATTGGATGCTTGGACATATATAGAGATGACTTTCTTGCTCGATATGATAGTATGCTATCTGGTTGCTCTTTATCATAACATGTATACTTGTCTCTTTATACTGTCTTATAGTTACATGTTGGTAAAGCCCTTAGGACATGTACTTGACTGCCTGGACTATGATGCGGATCATACTAGTGGGGACATGGTAGTCCATAAGTACATCCTTCAAGGTCCCTAGTCGTGGGTGTATCGAGATGGGCGATGGATGATCCCATATCCATTGGTGTTTGACATCAGAGATGGTATACGGGTACTCAGTGGAGACTGGGTACACTGGACGGACTCGCCGAGAACTCCCAGATGGTATTATACCTCACGTCAGATGGCAGTTCTCTAGTGACACTTGTGCAGGTTAGTCTGTAGACCCGAGATCGTCATAGAGTCTCGTGTGATTCCCACTGTGCTTTGATTTCCACCTTACCACGTCCATGAGGGCGTGCAAAACGGTGGTTTTTGGGTACAGTCCCGAGTCATATGGAGGCAATGAGCGATAGGAGGGGTTTCGTCTCTCCCGGTATTGGGGGTTGATGTTGCGCTGTGCTCGATTGGCCATAACAGGGAAGCCCCTGGCCAGGGCTGATTCAGAGATTTACTGGTAAGTGTTACCAGTAGTTTCTCGACCCGTTATGAGCCTCACATCGGCACGACTTATCGGTTATTGGGGTCTAACGTTTACCACCCCTAGACTTGATATGCGACATATAAGACGAGGAGACCGGACTGTACGGGAAGTGTTACCGGCAGGCTTTTACAGGAGTTGGAGCGGGCTTGCTTGCTGATCTTCTGATCGATCAATACCCGGGTAGCCGTTACGTCCAGCTAGTACCGCTGACGGCTTGTGGGTGCGTGATGTGATCATCACCTACTTCCGGCGTATTGACGAGTCTTTAGAGTCCTACATAGAGGTTTTTCTGGCTCAGACAAAACGAAATAGGAGCACGTATGTGATATGTGCAAGACCGAGAATAAATGCGTGTATGTGATACCGTCTTCTATTCTCGCGACTTCAAGTATCGGTCGGTTATATATGATATGACCGGGTTATCGAATCAAGTGTTGATTCGATAAGTCGATACGATGAATGTTAGCCGGTTATATTAGATATGAACGGATTATTAAGTCAAGTGTTGATTTAATATTTAAGTGTATAATTGTATATTAGATATACTAATTTACATTTGCTAACATTTGTTCACTTTAGGGTTTTTCTCACATGTACACTACTTTAACATGTATATGATATATGTTAAAATGTGTTATCATATTGTATCATGGTTGATGATACACTAAACATGGGTGTGTATGACTTACACCATTCTATATTTAAATGGTGGTTAATAATTATTTAAAGTAATTACAAATTAGTGGACATTTTGTCATAAGCTTGAAGCTTGTGGAAGCTTGTGGATACTTTGACAAAGTCCACTTGATTTGTTTTACCTTAGAATTTTATTAACCTAACCATTTAGACTTAGCCATGGTTATGTCCCACCATGAGTTAGTATATGATACTCACTCACCATGGTTAGCATACTCACTTAATCATTATCCTCATATCTTTTCTTTTGTTCATCATCTTCTTCTTTATTGAGCAAGAGAAAAGCAAGCTAGGGTTTGATCCAAAGTGAGAAACAAAATTCTAAAGAGAACCCACTTCCTATTTCTCCATCCTCTACTAGATTAGCTCTTTAGTATAGGGTGTTTACTTCACTAATTCTCTAGTTAGTGAAGTAGGAGCTTGAGTCGGAATTCCCTCGACGTAGATCATCTTCGGCCTCGGAGATTTCAAGCAAGGTCGCATCCTTCGCGTCGTGAAGCCATGCAAGAGCCTGGGAGAACCTTGGTTGCAGCGAAGGGACTTCAACAAGGAGCAAATGAAGTGGAGGACCGATCTACAAAAGTTGTATATCGCGTTCCCTTTAGTGTAAAGTTGTTTACTTGCCATTTGTTTCCCTAAACTCTAGTTAACGATCTTGCTTAGGGTTGTGCGGCACATAAAAATTTAATTTTGGCATGGTCGATGCCTTGTAGAGTCTTGTTGGTGTGCCTAGTAACCCTACATTGGTATCAGAGCCTAGCTAGAGCCTTAGGCGATGTGTTAACGAAGTTAAAACTCCGAACGAACCCGAATACGACAAAACGGCCCCCTCTCTGGACAATTTTTAAAATATGGGATTTTTGTGAATTAAAAATACTTAAAAAATACAGCAGGGATTTATAAGAATTACGGCGCAAAAATTATGACATAATCGGTACGGACCGCCGCGGTTCCGCTGCAATACCCTGCTTGTGCCGCGGAACCGCGGCCGTACAGTGAGACGTTGACAGTTTGTTTGCACAGTAATTCTTGTTTCTGATTGTGTTATTTTATGGGTATTTTTAAACTGACTCAAGTGTTGAGTATTCAGGGGTTCATTTTGTAACCATTGATTCGATCGGAGAATTTAATTTTGTTATGTATTTCCGGATAATTTAGAAAGCACTAAAATGTTCGAACGGATATCATTAACTCAACTTTTCCCGGCACGAAAAAATATTCAAGTGTTGAATTTTTCTCGGGTTTAAATCTTTCGGAAAAACGTGCAAGAAATGTGACGGACCCTCTAGAAGACAACAAAGCTTAACTCGATTATGTGACTGTCTTGAACTGCCCTTTGAACCTTAGGGTTTGGGGTAGTACGGCGTGCCACATGTGAGGCATTGGCTTGATCCTTCTACGGCTGGACCGTTGCTACTGTGACGTATTCTGGAATCTTTAAACTCCGCTCAAGTGTTGAGCTATTATGGAAATCTTGAGTATTCGATTATTCGATCGGAAAGTTTAATACTGTCTATTTATCTGGAATGTGATACAATATGTGGAATTCATACATGTTAGGCATGAAATGCGAAATATGTGATATTTCGGATTTACGATATCTAAAGAGATTGTGGATTCCAAATGTTGTAGTTTTACACTTTCTTTTCTGTGTCCGTAAGTGTAATATGTGATATCGCCGGTTTCGTTGCTATATGTCAACGACAATTGGGATGCGCATATTTACTTACGTTGATGACATGTGATGTTCTGTGTTGCTGGATATGTTATATTGGATCGTCGCGTTTTGAATAGCCGGGGGGTTTTATGTGAGATGAGAGTTTTTATTTTCATTCATGTAAAATTTAAATGTATGTAATATTCTTTTATTGGGGCACTTTCGGGTCGAGGTTGATGTCACCTTTTGTATATTATTTACTTTTCCGCACTAGGATAGACCCAAGGAGGGGAGCACAAGTAACCGGGTTCTAGGGTCCAGTGGGAGACCAACTCAAGGAGTCGAGTCCGGGTCCCCTAACTCTAGAATTGGTAGGGTTGCTTGCCGCTCTCGTAGGAGTTTAGGGGTGTGGGTTTGGCTATTCATCGCGACCGTGGAATCCGTGTTTTATTGAGGCTCAAAATAAAACACGGACGTCCTAGTATATCCAATGTTTCATATGTTTCTTCTGCTGCGATATCTGTGATGTTATCATGTGCTGTGCTGTGATAAATACTATATATAGTATATATGATATATTATATAGACGTTACTTATGTTTTACACCCACGTTAGCACTGCCCTGCTCTGCCGTTAGTTACCTAACCTAACGGTGCACGAGGGGTAACGGTGCACGAGGGGACATCGAGGCGAATGCGGATGGCATAAGTGTACGTCGTATTTTTCTGTGATGTTTAGGTGACTTAAATGATGGGACTTCATTAATGTGATTAATGAAAGAAAAGAAACCTAAAGGATGTTGTAGAATCAAACTTTCAAATAAAAAGGCAGCTACAGTTTTGCTTTGCATAGCGGTATATATGATATACCCTGCACCTTATTCGATGAGGAAAGAGCCGAGATCCCTTCACCGGGAGTGACCTCTTTAGCGAAACTGGCAGATGCTACAAAACTCGGTTTGTCTTTTGATTGCTTTTAGTGTTTTGCTTTACACAGTGATATATATGATATGTCCTGCACCTTATTCGATGAGGAAAGAGGCGAGATCCCTTCACTGGGAGTGACCTCTTTAGCAAAACTAATGAAAGCCTCAAAAACACTCCATTTCAAAAATTTCACATGATTCTACGACGATATCAAGTTCATTACGCTCATGGTATTCTGAAAAACCTGCGTAGCCCTCCATCATTTCAGATAAAGACTAGTTAGTATTCATGCTGCGTTTGTTGACTATGTTAAGGTGTAGTGTGCGGTAGCTAATTAGTACTTATCTGCTAAAACATGAGATGTGATTGGATTAGGGTAGTTGTACGACTTTGTTGACTATGTTAAGGGTCGTGCAGGTGGGTTTAATTCAATCAGGAAATGACGGGTTGAACTTGACTAGCAATTATGATTTGTTGACTATGTTAAGGTCATAAATTGCTAGGGGCAAAATAATATCGGGAATTTCAAGTGTTGAGATTTGCAATGAGATTGCATACCTTCTATGAGATAGTTGGATCCCGATACCCACTGCGAGTAATTGTTACTCCTGGGAGAGTTTTACACATGACAATTAGCCGATCACGTAGGTGTCTAGAAAGGTGTCAACGAGGTTACGCCTCTGGGAAAACGAAGTTTACTTTAATTAGGTCCGTACGAAAGCACGGGAAAACTCCCTCAAAGTCCCGACACTGGCCTGGCTGAAAGATTGGCGAAGTTGTAGGGTGTAATTAATCCCGGCTAGTCTTTCCTTTTAGGGTTTGAAGGAAGATTTGATAAAAAACAGTGGGAGCCATCCTGATTAGATAAGATAATAACCAATCTGATCTTGCAAGAGCATACGCTAAAGTGTTTTCTTCACTCTCTCTCCAGGTAGCGACCATATCATGCCTTAATAAAGATAATAATATGGATGTATTGACCGAACCCGCATGTTATACTGTGCTGGGGAACGTTGGTTCCGTTCTTTCTTATAAGTATTATAGGACTGAACAGGATATAGGGGAATATCAGGATTCTCATGCCATCCGAATGAAGAAAGTACATGTTGATGCATTTTCTTCGGGTGTGTTCGTTACAGAGAACTGTTTCTCCATTTCCTCTACGTCCTGGGTATTAGATACCGGGTCAGGATCCCATATATGTAATCAGTTACATGGGCTTAGGAAAGGTAGAGAACTTGGAGAAGGTGATAAAGACATAAGGGTTAGAAATGGTGCAATTGTTGCAGCTAAAACCGTCGGGGAATATCACCTTGTATTGCCAACTGGTAATACATTGATTCTGAACGAATGCTATTACATGCCGAACCTGATATGCAACATTATATCGGTCTCTTTGTTGAGTAAAGATGGATATAATTTTGTATTACAGGATAATGTTATGAACATTTTCCTAAACCAAAATTTGGTCGGATCAGGCACAATGTGCAATGGCATTTATGTTCTAAATCAATCAACAGTTCTGAGCATAACAAACACACACAAGAGGAAGAGTTCAGAACTGAACGAATCCTTCTTGTGGCATTGTAGACTCGGTCATATAAATGCGACACGGCTAGCTAAGTTACATAAGGATGGATACTTGAAACCGTTCGAATTTTCATCTTATGACACTTGCCAGTTATGTCTCAAAGGCAAGATGACCAAAACTCCGTTTACGGGACACAGAGAAACAGTTACAGAACTCTTGGGACTGATACATAGTGATGTATGCGGTCCCATATCTACACATGCCAGGGATGGTTCTTCATACTTCATTACATTCACTGGCGATCTCTCTAGATTCGGATATGTGTTCCTGATGAAACACAAATCAGAAGCTTTTGAGAAATTTAGAGAATATAAACAAGAAGTCGAGAACCAAACCGGAAAAAGTATTAAAATCCTACGATCTGATCGAGGAGGTGAATACTTGAGCAATGAATTCCTGGACTTCCTAAAAGAGAATGGGATTCTCTCTCAGCTGACTCCTCCATATACACCACAGCACAACGGTGTATCGGAACGGAGGAATCGCACCCTATTAGATATGGTGCACTCGATGATGAGTACAGCTGAGTTACCTATTTCCTTCTGGGGTTATGTACTTGGGACAGCAGCATACCTATTGAATCAAGTTCCGTCTAAATCTGTACCTACCACACCATATGAGATATGGAGTGGGAAGAGACCATATTTTAAACGAGTTAAGATATGGGGTTGTCCGGCCTATGTCAAAAGGCAAAATCCAGACAAACTCGAGGCACGGTCAGTTCTTTGCAAGTTTGTGGGATATCCTAAGAACTCCCTAGGATATTTTTTCTACCACGCTGAAGAACAAAAAGTGTTTGTCTCTCAATATGCCACCTTTTTGGAAAAGGAATTTCTTGCAAAAGAAATTAGTGGCAAAGTGGTAGAGCTGGAAGAGGTTCCAGATACACAAACTGCAACTGAAGATTTAGTGGAACCAGAGGATTCGGTAGTTCCCAACGAACCTCAGCCTCTCCGCCGATCTAGTAAGGTTCCTCACCCACCTGAGAGATACTACGGTTTTCTCATAGATGGTGGGAGCGAGGATTGCATCATGGTTGATGATGTCCCAACTAGCTTCGAGCAGGCCATCACGAGCGGGGACTCAGTGAAATGGCTGGATGCAATGCGGTCCGAGATGGAATCCATGTACACCAACAAAGTATGGACTTTGGAAGTTGCTCCTGAAGGGGTAAAACCCATTGGGAGCAAGTGGATCTTCAAGAAAAAACTTGGTGTAGATGGGAAAGTAGAGACTTTCAAAGCTAGACTTGTTGCAAAAGGTTTTCGTCAAAGACCAGGTGTGGGCTATGACGAAACCTTTTCTCCAATGGCTATGCTTAAATCCATCCGGATCATGCTTGCCATCGCTGCATATCATGACAACGAAATCTGGCAAATGGATGTTAAGACCGCCTTTCTAAACGGTGATTTAGAAGAGTGCGTGTACATGACTCAGCCAGAGGGCTTCGTAGATAGTGGGAGCAGCGGGAAGGTGTGCAAGCTGCTTAAATCCATTTATGGATTAAAGCAAGTATCGCGGAGCTGGAACATCTGCTTTGACGTCGTTATCAATGAGTTTGATTTCGTCAAAAACGTAGATGAACCTTGTATCTACAAAAAGGTGGCAGAGAGTAAGGTTGTCTTCCTCGTATTGTACGTAGACGACATACTCTTGATAGGAAACGACATTCCTATGCTGCAATCGGTCAAGCTCTTCTTATCACAAAGATTCTCAATGAAAGATCTAGGTGATGCCTCCTGCATATTGGGAATAAGGATCTATAGAGATAGATCTAAACGGATATTGGGATTGTCCCAATCTAGGTACATTGACACCATACTAAAGAAGTTTAGTATGGAAGAGTCCAAACGTGGGTTTTTACCCACGATCTCAGGGCTCACTCTATCCAAAGAGATGTCTCCCAAGACTGATTTGGAGAGAGCTCGCATGCAAGGGATACCCTATGCTTCGGCAGTAGGCTCTATCATGTATGCGATGCTATGTACCAGACCCGATATAGCATACTCACTAAGTGTAGTGAGTAGGTATCAAGCTGATCCTGGAGAGAGTCACTGGACAGCTGTGAAGAGCATTCTCAAGTACTTATGAAGGACTAAAGAGATGCTCTTGGTGTATGGTAACGGAGAACTCCAAGTGGAGTCCTTTACCGATTCGAGCTTCCAGAGTGATAAGGACGACTCTAAGTCGTAGTCGGGATTTGTCTTTACCCTTTACGGAGGGGCGGTTAGCTGGAAGAGTTCCAAGCAGGAAACCGTGGCAGACTCGACGATGGAGGCTGAATACATCGCTGCCAACGATGCTGCCAAAGAGGCTGTCTGGATCAAGAAGTTCATTACTGAACTTGGAGTGGTTCCATCCATTGAGCATCCAATACCTTTGTATTGCGATAACAATGGAGCGGTGGCTTTGGCCAAGGAACCCAGGTCTCATCAGCGATCCAGGTATAATCTGAGGCGGTATCACCTGATCCGGGAGATAGTTGATCGCCGGGAGATCGAGGTCAGGAGGGTTGACACGAAGAACAACACAGCGGATCCACTCACGAAGGCCATTCCCCAGATACAGTCTGAGAGACTCTTTGGGATGCTCGGTATGTGATACTACAGCAGCTGGCCCTAGTGCAAGTAGGAGATTGTTAGTTGTATGTATGCCCTAGAGGCCAGTATTGTACAGATGATGTATATTATATTGGATGCTTGGACATATATAGAGAGGACTTTCTTGCTCGATATGATGGTATGCTATCTGGTTGCTCTTTATCTTAACATGTATACTTGTCTCTTTATACTGTCTTATAGTTACATGTTGGTAAAGCCCTTAGGATATGTACTTGACTGCCTGGACTATGATGCGGATCATACTAGTGGGGACATGGTATCCATAAGTACATCCTTCAAGGTGCCTAGTCGTGGGTGTATCGAGACAGGGCATCGATATACCAGAGTAGACTAGCGTATACGCTTCTCGACCCATGAGATGGGCGATGGATGATCCCATATCCATTGGTGTTTTACATCAGAGATGGTATACGGGTGCTTAGTGGAGACTGGGTACACTGGAAGGACTCGCCGAGAACTCCCAGATGGTATTATACCTCACGTCAGATGGCAGTTCTCTGGTGACACTTGTGCAGGTTAGTCTGTAGACCCGAGATCGTCATAGAGTCTCGTGTGATTCCCACTGTGCTTTGATTTCCACCTTACCACGTCCATGAGGGCGTGCAAAACGGTGGTTTTTGGCTACAGTCCCAAGTCACATGGAGGCAATGAGCGATAGGAGGGGTTTCGTCTCTCCCGGTATTGGGGGTTGATGTTGCGCTGTGCTCGATTGGCCGTAACAGGGAAGTCCCTGGCCAGGGCTGATTCAGAGATTTACTGGTAAGTGTTACCAGTAGTTTCTCGACCCGTTATGAGCCTCACTTCGGCACGACTTATCGGTTATTGGGGTCTGACGTTTACCACCCCTAGACTTGATATGCGACATATCAGACGAGGAGACCGGACTGTACGGGAAGTGTTACCGGCAGGCTTTTACAGGAGTTGGAGCGGGCTTGCTTGTTGATCTTCTGATCGATCAATACCCGGGTAGCCGTTACGTCCAGCTAGTACCGCTGACGGCTTGTAGGTGCGTGATGTGATCATCACCTACTGCCGGCGTATTGACGAGTCTTTAGAGTCCTACATAAAGGTTTTTCTGGCTCAGAAAAAACGAAATAGGAGCACGTATGTGATATGTGCAAGACCGAAAATAAATGCGTGTATGTGATACCGTATTCTATTCTCGCGACTTCAAGTATCGATCGGTTATATATGATATGACCGGGTTATCGAATCAAGTGTTGATTCGATAAGTCGATACGATGAATGTTAGCCGGTTATATGAGATATGACCGGATTATTAAGTCAAGTGTTGATTTAATATTTAAGTGTATAATTGTATATTAGATATACTAATTTACATTTGCTAACACTTGTTCACTTTAGGGTTTTTCTCACATGTACACTACTTTAACATGTATATGATATATGTTAAAGTGTGTTATCATATTGTATCATGGTTGATGATACACTAAACATGGGTGTGTATGACTTACACTATTCTATATTTAAATGGTGGTTAATAATTATTTAAAGTAATTACAAATTAGTGGACATTTTGTCATAAGCTTGAAGCTTGTGGAAGCTTGTGGATACTTTGACAATGTCCACTTGATTTGTTTTACCTTAGATTTTTATTAACCTAACCATTTAGACTTAGCCATGGTTATGTCCCACCATGAGTTAGTATATGATACTCTCTCACCATGGTTAGCATACTCACTTAATCATTATCCTCATATCTTTTCTTTTGTTCATCATCTTCTTCTTCATTGAGCAAGAGGAAAGCAAGCTAGGGTTTGATCCAAAGTGAGAATCCTTGTGAGAAACAAAATTCTAAAGAGAACCCACTTCCTATTTCTCCATTCTCTACTAGATTAGCTCTTTAGTATAGGGTGTTTACTTCACTAATTCTCTAGTTAGTGAAGTAGGAGCTTGAGTCGGAATTCCCTCGACGTAGATCATCTTCGGCCTCGGAAACTTCAAGAAAGGTCACATCCTTCGCGTCGTGAAACCATGCAAGAGCCCGGGAGAACCTTGGTCGCAGCGAAGGGACTTCAATAAGGAGAAAATGAAGTGGAGGACCGATCTACAAAGGTTGTATATCGCGTTCCCTTTAGTGTAAAGTTGTTTACTTGCCATTTGTTTCGCCTAAACTCTAGTTAACGATCTTGCTTAGGGTTGTGCGGCACATAAAAATTTAATTTTGGCATGGTCGATGCCTTGTAGAGCCTTGTTAGTGTGCCTAGTAACCCTACAGTCCCCAGTATCACTTTGGTGCTGCTAATTTTCTCTAATTTGACTAAGTTTGCACTCTGGGTTTGGAAGGAACATGTAGCTATACATCACATCATACATCTTGTCGCATTTAATGCATGTCACACCCACTTGTGTCTTGGGCAGCCTCCTCACCTAGGTCCATGCTCTAAGAATTGTGTTCACACATGTTATGTGTTAGACAAAAATGTGTACACTTTAGTTTTTTGTAAAATAACTCTTGGGATATCGATTTGCAGTTTCGGTTGCAGTATCGGCTCGTAAATTATATATCCGTGATTTTAAGTGTATTTCCAGTATTTTGTCACGGACACCTGTAATCTGTATTACTGAGCAGACACTGGTTAATAGTACCGATATATATTAAAATAGATAAATAATGAAGGGTATTGAAATGCAGTTTTCTGATATGAACAAATACCCCCAAACTTATTTTTTGTTCGTCCCGAGCAAAACAAAATCCTAGTCTCACTTTCGCAGGGAAAGCGATTGCACTGAGCTCGTTCAACAAGCCGTTAAACCTCTAGGTGTCCCTAGTAGGAGAAGTGTTGTCTTCTGATGGTTTTCAGCGGATTACACCAAAAAAATACCGTCAAGTCAGTTTCATAAGTTAACGTTGATTCTACTCCTATAATTTAGTATCTACGTTAGAAATTCTATTATCCTAAGTTAGAAATATCCAACCCTTATGTTTCACACCTCCTATCTATTTAACCTTAGATCATATACGTTCCAAAAAAGTTTAGAAAGATGTTGGTATCTCCTGAGTTTTCCATCTAAAGTGCGGTCTCCAATCAGGGATTTTTGTCAACTTTACGGAAAACATAAGTCTTATTCTTTATTCTACCTTTCCTCCAAACATCGATTGTATACCCGTACGTGTATGCATAGTTTCACCCCTACACTTAAGAATTCAATTCAAGCTATAGTACCCTAGCCTTAATACCTAATACTACTTCTTTTAATTAATAATGGTCGGTGTTGCTCACACATCTTTTATGCGACTATTAATGCTTCTTGAGGCACTAACAACCGATTACTGAATGTGTGGGCTTAAAGCGTAAATAGCAATTTCCAGGCCTTGACTTTATTTATTTATTTTTCTTTCCTTTATTTTTCTTTTTCAAGACCGGATATATTTTTCAATATGCTCTTTTGGTGTTTAGCTTTAAATACCGTTTTATCTTTCATACCAGGCTTTCAGGCAAGAGTATTTCTAGGTATTCTCTACTATCCCAAGTTTCAAGGTGCGTGTATGTGCAGTTTGTAGGGTATATACTTTCTAAATTTGGACTCAAGAATAGAAACTATTTTTCAGACTAATCATTCAGTAAAGCTTCAATACTTTCCTTTCATCTTGACGTAACTCAAGATTACCTACTTCTAAAAAAACAGTAAGGACGTATAATTACCAAGGTTAAATAAAATGAAGGTTATTTTTAGGGTTTTCAATTCCTAAGCCTAGGGTTTAGTTATTTCTAACGTATCAACTAAACTTTCGGAATAAAAATCTAAGTTACTCTATTAGCTAACTTGACGACAAAGTTTTTATATTTCTTTGGAAAATTTTTCGATTTTTGTGGGTTTTTAAATAAGAATGCAAATGCAAAATATACATACGAATGCGAAGGTAGAAAGCTTACCGAGCACACCCACAAACATAAACCTGACAGTGCCCTCACTGTCAGGCTATACCAAGATGGTCAAAATTGTCGGTGCTTCCTAAAAGAAATATATACAAAACAAAAAGCAAAACAAAAAGCAAAAAAAAAATATATACACAAAAAGATTCCCCCCAAACTTAAGTGAAACAGTGTTTCTACTGTTTAAGCGGTGAAGTTTAGGATTAGGGGGAAAGAGAACAATATCAAGCTATACAAGGCCTTACACAGGCCTAAAGTGAGCACCAACCATTCAAAAATTCTATCGCTATAAAGCAGTGGCTGGTGAAAGAATACGGTGAGGAAAGAAATGGAGAATACGCGAGACCGTATGTGAATAGAGGTGGTATACGGTCTCGGTATTTGAGAAGAAGAATGGCGGAGGGTAAAAAGAAATGGTGTACGAACTTGAGGGTGAAAATGGAGTGAATAAATTATCACAATTTATGATGACTGATGTGTAAAAAGTGATTGTGTTAATCTATCAACCCGTCGAGAAATGGGGTCAAATCCCTCAAGATTCGTAAGAAACAATGGGTAAGCCGAACTTGGTAAACCAGACACAAGAAATGAAAATGATACGGTGTCTTTCAAGGTCGGAACGATGGAAAGGATGGATGAAAGTTATCGAGGAAGTGTATCTGTTAAAGGTTCTGGAGGGTGTGCACTATCAGTGGAAGGGACAGGATGTAGGACTACGGTAGCGCCCCGACCGTCTTTTCTCGGCCAAAATGCGGAAACGAAAATTTTTCTTAACATGAAAACCGGCACTACCGCATCCTAAAACCCCGGATCGTAACCATTAACCTAATGCTAGCTAACAAGAGAATGGGTAGAGGGCTATACCGATCGATCCGTGTCCTTCGGTCTTCGGCCACCATCCCAAGCTCCTCGCGGCATCTCCGGTCTTCATCTTCTCGTCGGAAAAGGGCACCACATCGAGAAGTCTTTTTACGGGCTCCCGCTTCATCCAAAGCAACTCGGGCGCGAAGTGTGCTAGCCGACGTACCCAAGGTGAAGTAGAGAATGTTGTGATCACTTTGTCTCTTGCATCCATGGCTTTGGATGGAGGTTAAAGTGTTGCCATTGATGAAAGCAATGAGCTAGAGGAAGAAGATGAAGAACAAGAGCTTTTCTTTTTCTTTTCTTTTCTTTTTGTTGTAATGAGAGTGAGAGAGTGAGATCAAGAAAAATACAAGACTAATCTCTCACATATGGCAGCCCCTCTCTCTCTCCATCTTATTTCATGACATAAAACAATTCATTAATGTGACACATTTGCTAAAAAAGAGACCATGACTCATGATACAAGTCCATGTCACATTAATGCATTGTCATGATGAAAATCTAGCTCATTATTTCCATAAGCAAACATTAATCCAAATGTTTGCCATAATAAAGAAAATCCGGCAACATCTAAAGTAAACTCGTGACGGATCACGAGGATACCCCTCACCTGTATATACATACCTGCATCTGCATTCCGGCTGAATGCGAATGCGATGAGACTAAAGTAATCCAACAAATCTAATACTAGGATCCGGCTTAAACCAAAGCCCACTAGTATGATCCGTCCGATCATGATCCATGCAATACCGCACGTATATGATCGGACCCTTCCATATATCATACGGCCTCTACAACGTTTCGCCCGAAACTTGAGAAACTGTCTGTGGGGGACTCTAAAGACTCGTCAATACCTTGGATGTGGATTTAACCACTAGCACGTCAGAGGTATTAGCCGTACATAACGGGCTACCAGGTATTGACCAAAAGGGAGGTCGATGAGCGAACTCATCCTGACACCCTACTGAGCCTGTCAGTGACAATATCCGTACAGTCCGGTCCGTTCGTCTATGAGTATCGCATGGCGGGCCTAGGGGGTTGGTAAAAATCAGACCCCCAAAAGCGGTACAAGTCTTGTCGGAGTGTAGCCCAGAACACCCTGAGATCCTACTGGAATACCTACCAGTAAATCTCCTGCCTCGGCCGAGGGCTTTGTGTAATGGCTCTCCTAGACACAGCGCGACCTCATCCCCAATACCGGGAGAGATGAACCCCTGACGATCCGCTCACTGCCTCCATGTGACTCGGGACTGTACCCAACTAAAACCTATTTGCACGACTCTTTTGAGCCGTGGTAGGGTAGTAATCAAAGCACAATGGGAACTCACACGAGACAAATGACGATCTAAGGTCGATGAACTAACCTGTACACATGTCACCAAGGAACTGCTATCTGACGTCAGGTATAAGACCAACTAGCATGTTCCCGGCGAGTCCTGTCCGGTGTACTTATAACCCAATGAGCATTTGTATACATCTTAGATGAACCAACTGACACCAGTGGCTTATGAGACCGGCCACTGCCCCTCGTCGGGGTCTCGACTGTATACACTAGTCTACTCTGGAGTATCGATGCACTGTCTCGAAACTCCCTCGACTAGGGACCTTTTAAGGATGTGTTTATAGACCCCAGCTCCCACGTATATGATCGCCATCATACTGCTGGCCGTCAAGCAAGAATCCTAAGGGCTCTATCCAACACAGGATGAATTGGAAAATCCGACTCATCAATTAAAACTGGTTCATCCACAAAAATTTCCTCAATATTCTCCTCAAAAATTAGCTCATCCATGCACTTATCATCAAAATCCAGACGCATATGGAGTTCTGGAAGAACATTTAATGACTCGGGATGATGAATTAGAGAGAAAAACTTATCCAAATCTGCCGGTTCATCATCCAAAATATTCTCAGCGCCAATATCTTTAATCAAGTGAAAATCAATATTCTTAGACAGCTCAAAAGCATGGATTTCAATCAATTCAGGTTCTAAGATGGAGGTGTAGAGGTTAAAAGGGTTGGGTGCGGTTTTACTCGAAAGGGACCCTTCACAATCGGGTAAATCAAACACTACAAAGTCGCACAACTCATTAAACATTCTATCTTCAATCGGTAAATCATTTGGGACACTTGATAGACATTTAAAACTGGAGTTGTGTGATTCAATTTGGCACGGGTAGGTTTGATTTGGAAGGGGGTACAGCTCACTCTCTCCACTCAAATTCTCAATCTGTCCAACCGCCTCATCATACATTGGAAAATTTGGAGCTAGTTGGAAACTAGCTACCGGGTCACTAGGTTGTATGAGGGTGGCCATAGACGCATTCAAATCCAGCATCTGTTGGTACGACGCTACCCGAAAATCTTCTAACGACTGTTCAAGACTAGACATGGGTTGTGAAGGAGTTTCAGTAAAAGATTCAATGTTGTTTGGATACTGGAAACTCCCAAATGGCGGTTCAGAAGCAATGTCTAGGGAAGGTGTAAAAGTTGGGTAGGATGGATAGGAATTGAATGGTTGGACTGGAGTAGGATCAACATTTGGATAAGAAGGTGAATGGATATGTTGATCCCAAGAATTGGAAGTGGTGAGAGGAGTGAAAGATCAGCTACGGGATTGTTCAATACGTTAAGCGATGGACAATGGACGACTCGCAAAAGGGGTATCAATGTAAGAGGGTGGGGGAGGTTGAAACGGTTGATATGAAGTGGATTGCGGAGTGCAAGTTTTTTTCCTAGACGCATCTATCCGATCTTTCAAAGATATTTTGGGCATGGAGGGGTCGTTCGAAATTCGACCAAAGCAAGAACCGTAAGAAGTAATGTCTGGTTGTGGGTACCAAAGTTCGGCAAGAGTTTTTCGAGGTGGGGTATCCATGATATGATGAGAGAAAGGAGAAGAAAAAGAATGTGATTTTTTTTTTATAAATTTTTTTAAAGTTAGTTATTAACAAAAGAATGAAATATACACATAAAAAGAATCTGAACAAAAACAATCACGACACAAAAATACCACGCACCTAATCGGTCTAGGGTTCACCTAGGTCAACTAGACCTGCTCAAGAACTTGATTGTCGAAATAAAACTGTGTCGAGAAACGGGCTCAAGATATACTGATCACGAGGCCAGGTAAGTGCAGAGATAAGGGGAGGTTTTTCGACGCTTTCGCGAAGGTCCTTAATTAAATAACCCTTTCTCTTTTGGCGGTTTCGCCGTGAACACTTTGCTAGACACCCCGTAAACAATATACCGTTAAGCGGTGTTCTAAATACAGTTAACTTCTCCCAGTGAGCGCGAAGTCCTTAAGGCTTAAATTCTAGTTTTTTTTAAATTTTGTGCGGGTAAACGTTTATGCTCAATTCGTGATTTATGGGCCACGGAAAAGGTGATGAAATCCTTTACCGTATGTTGTGGGGTTTGCTTGCCCTTACGTCCGTATTAATGTATGCAATGCGCAATTCAATAAAAATTCTATAAAGAATCAAACAATCGTTTTTTATATTAAGCACGGCAGTGCAACAAATACGGGTTAATCAAGTTTAGCATTTGCTAGCGAACTTGCAAAGAATCCTACAAATATATTATATTGGATGCGTCGGATTTGAGAAGAAGGTGTTAGTAAAGTACGAACCGAGAAATTTTTGGGTTAAGGAACCCTCGTTGAATCAAATCCGGTAAGCTTGAAAAGTTCTCTTGCGCGGGTCAAACTACCTGGATCTTTGGAACTGTACTTTGTAATCACTTTAGCTTAGAATGTACACTTTGCTCCCCATAATCGACATTCGCAATTCCGCAAAAATCTACAAAATCTTCGGAAAACGGATATTAGTGCGGAATAGCGATACGAATGCCCAAATAGTTGCAAATTAAAAATTATAAAACACAAACAATAAAAATGGGACAAAAACGGAATACTGAAGCACAGGGAAAAAATTTGGAGCCAAAGGTGGAGATCAGGCTGGCGAGCTCGGAAATATAGGGTATGTCGCCGGTCCAAGTATGGAATTTGGGCTCCAAACTTCTTCTGTGATCACAGTGTTCCACTAGTTTCTCACTGGTATTGTTTGATTTTTTTAGTTGAAGTCCAGAGTGCTAGCAGGTAAGAATTCCAGAGAACAAAAAGGTTAGTTTAGCTAGTTTTTGTTTTTAAAATTTTTATGTTGTTTTTACGGATAGGGTTAGATGTATAGATGAAATGTACAGAGATTAACCCAAAACAACAAGAATTAAAATGTTACCGTCTCCCCGGCAATGGCGCCATTTGGACGCACGCTTTTGGCGTGTCGAGTTTTAATAGTGATAAAGTTAACCGCGATCAGGTTGGTGTCGCTTTGAAGCTAGACGTGATGAGCACGAGTCGATCCACAGGGAGAAGGAGCGTTTTATGTTCTTGTTTTGACGAGTTAATGCGCGTGGGCGGAATTGTTCGTATCTATCCTATGTGTTATATGCAAAATATAAAGTTGTTAGGAAAAGATACAATAGTGTAAGCTAAGGAAATTCGCACTAAAACGTTTGAGCCGAACTTAAAGATTGAAGCTAGAGCAATCGGCAACAACGTGGATTAGGATATTTAAGCATGGTATTCGTGGAATCCGGCTTATTGACCTTTGTCCGTCCGTTCTTGTCTCTTGCTTTCGCCTCCGGCCAATCCGAACGCACCAGTCGCGCTTAGGAAACATCGATACCTTGGTAGGGTAGGGTGCCTAACGAAGCGCTTACGTAAGGTTTGGACGGAGTTTCAATGGAAAATACGGGAAAAGGAAATGAGAAACGGAACGCTAACTTACAACATCGTATTCTTTGCCTAACAACACATATTCACAAACATTACAACAACAAACCAAAAAAGCGAAAGAAAAGATAAACAAAGAAAAGAAAAGAGTATTATAAGAAAGTAAAGGGCAAGTATTGTAAATGACATGAATAAAATAGCAAGTAAATGCAAGAATTAAAAGGACAAGAATATAAATACTAGGAACCATCGAACAAAATACAAGACATGGGTTCAATAACCTAATCTTAAACTTGCAAGCTCAATTAAGAGGTTGCAAGATCAAGAAGAGGCAAAGAACTCATGGTGAATGAAGGTACAAAAAGAGAACTTTATTAAACTTGAAGAATGATATAACCCTTGAGATCAATAACCAAAGCTTAACCTTGCAAGCTTAATGAAGAGGTTGCAAGATCAAGTTACGGCAAAGAACTCAAAGGGAAGCTAAGCTATGTATAAGAGAACTAAAACAAAAACTAAAAGAGTTACAAATGAAGAATGAAACAATGCAAAATGTGTGACCCTTGACCCCTTGCCCACTGCTTGCTTTTATAGGCAGAAAAGAAAAATAAACAAACAATAAAAACAGGACCACGTGGTAGCAAGGGAGGCACTGTGAGAAACTGGAGCCCATTGGACACTGTAGGGCCGACCAAGGGGGTGTTATGCTCGGCCCAAATCCGAGCTCTCTGGCTCGGATTTGGTGTGTGGTCATGTGTTGTCCCCAGAATCACTTTGGTGCTTCTAGTTTTCTCTAATTTGACCCGGTTTGCACTCTGGGTTTGGAGGGAACATGTAGTTATACATCACATCACACATCTTGTAGCTTTTAATGCATGTCGCACCCACTTGTATCTTGGGCAGCCCCCTCACCTATGTCCATGCTCCAAGAGTTGTGTTCACACATGCTATGTGTTGGACCAAAATGTGTACACTTTATTTGTTTGCAAAATAACTTTTGGGACATCGGTTTGCAGTTCCGGTTGCAGTGTCGACTCGAAAATGATATATCCGTGATTTTAAGTGTATTTCCAGTATATTATCACGGTTACCTGTAATCTGTATTACTGAGCAGACACTGGTTAATAGTACCGATATATAACAAAATAGATAAAGAATGAGCAGTATTGAAATGCAGTTTTCTGATATGAACAATGGTCATATCCAATAAATGTAGATCTTCGGAGTGATACGGAATGTTCTGGAGAAATGATAAGGGTAAAAGTAGGAGTGGCAAAGATATATGCGACCCAGACAATCCAAAAGCGAAAGTGTTTTAAGAAGGTTTGGTTAACTTGGTTAATGAGTTTTAGTTTATGTCGGGTCAAGGTAGCTTCCAAAAAGAGAAAGAGAAAAGAAACACTCAGCGTGCACTCTAAACTAGATTAGATTGGTTATCTATTTATATAATCAGTATGTCTCCCACTGTTTTCTCAAATTCTCCTCCAAACCTAAAAGAGAATTAGTCGGGATCGTCTAAAATCACCCGAGGAGTAACACCTATTCATCAGTGAGAATCGGGATCCAACTATCATCGCATGATAACTTGATGGAATCCACTCAAGTCACCATACTCCATAAGGTATGCGCATGTCTGGCAAGTTTCCTGTATATTTGAAACTCCCGATGTAATTTTTACCCCTATGACCCAAGTGACCTTGACACAGTCAACAAATCAAAGAGTCCTAGTCAAGTTCAACCCGTCATTATCTTGATTTCATTAAACCCACCCGCACGAGCCCTTGATACGGTCAACAAGGCCGCACGACTGTCCTAACCAATCCACATATCCATATGCTACAAACAAGCACCACTTAGCTACCGCACACTACGCCTTGACACAGTCAACAAACATAGCACGAATACTAAGTACTACTCGTAGGAAATGACGGAGGGCTATGGCTGGTTTTTGGCAAAAAACCTTTAACGTAATGAACTTGATCTCGTTGAAGGAATCCAAGTGGTTTTACAAATGTATAGTGGCGAAAACTTTTGCTAAAGAGGTTACTCTCGGTGAAGGGATCTTGGCTCTTTCCTCGTAGAATGAGGTGCAGGATATTCCAAACCGAATACCATGATGCAAAGTAAAGGAATCGACTATAGTATAGTTATTACATTGACGCAAAACTTCTGCCCAAGGGGTCACTCCCTATGAAGGGATCTCGGCCCTTACCTCGTCGAATGAGGTGCTGGATATTCATAACCGAATACCACTATGCAAAACAAAAGCAAACGTCTGTAATGTCTGTTTTAAAAAACTTGGTTCCAACAACATCAAATAGGTTTGTTTTATCTTTGCATTGATCAGAATCAACGCGGTCTCATCAATTAAACATATCACACCAGATGAAGGAACGAAAATATGATGTACGTATATGCCATCAGCATTCTCCACTGGGTCCCGTCAACACCCGTTAGGTTACTTAACTAACGACAGAGCGGGGAATGGACTAGCGCGGGTGCAAAATATATACAACATCTACTAATATATATATATATATATATATATATATATATATATATATATATATAACAATCATCCCAGGCATGATATAAAGTAACATCTCAGAATCACAGCCAAGCAACATAGAGTGGTGGATAATCCTGGAGCCTCGGGTTTCACTTGAGCTGCAAATGAGACCCGACATTCCCTGTCGTGTATATAGCATGTGCAATGAAAACCTAGACCCCTAAGAGTGCAGCAAGTTACCCGCCAATCCCAGAAGCGAGGCAACCCCAATCAACAACGTGAATGGGCTACCCAGCACTCTACGGAATCCGGTAACTTGAGCACCCCACCTTGGGTCAACCAGTACCCCCTACGAGTGCGGTGAATGGCCCGCCAATTCTAGAGTAAGGTCCGCTCTGTCTCAACTCCATAGATGCGGACCCGTTGCCCTCTAGGACTCGGCTATTCGTGCACTCCACCGCGGAGTAATCCTAGTACAGAAAAGAAAATATATGTACAATGGTGACATCGATCTCAACCCGGTCGTCCCCCCAAAAAATAATATACAAATGGGCAGTGACGGCAGTCCACAAGTCGGACGCTCACCCCGCAATATCAAATGTACAAATGAAACTAAACTGCACTACCATTGCACAACTGGCTATCCACCACGACGATCCAACCACAACCACAACACAACACAGAACATCAACATGAATGTCATGTTCGCAAACTCGTTTAAAAGACATATAGTAATTAGACGAGTTGTGCTGCTCTAATAACATTCACAGTCGCAGATAGTAATGCATGTACTGTAAACATTTAAACAGTGTTAAAATATCGACTTCGAAGCACCCCGAAATGCCCCAAACCATAGATAATACTATATCCAAAACTGGGAAAAAAAACAATACCTGAAACTAAATTTTCCAGAGACCAGAGTACACCCAAAATCTCAAGTCCAAACCCAAAAATGAAACCGGCCAGGCCGGACTTTTTCCAAATCTCGCCGGGTCAATTTTTGCAATTTGGGCTCGGATTTTGTAGGTATTCTAGATGTCACAATAATATTCTTCTACAATTGTTTAAATAATTTTTGAAGACTAGTTTAAATTCGACAGAAACTGGAAAGTATAGGGTAATGTTTCGGAGTTGTTTCGGTTTTGATACTTTAAACGTTGTCTAAACTACTAGATTAGAGTTTATAACCTGGCTCTGATACCATGTTGGGTTATGGCAGCGCTCTGGCCATCAAACCGTGGCCGGATGTGGAACAAAAATTTATAAAACTGGCGCTGCCACAATTCCCGATTATGGATCGACCATAAACCCTAAACCTAGCAAACTAAATAAAGAGTTTGGAATGTTATACCAAATTATCCATGTCCTTCGGTCTTTATCAAGCTTCCCAAGCTCCTAGTGGCCACCATGATCTAGTTTGGTCGCCGGTCCCCCTCCATCGAAGATGATCCACCCGAGAGTCTATGAATCGAGCTCCTACTCCAAAACCAAAGTAACTAGGGTATCTACTTTGCTAGACTTGATAGCCTAGGAGATGTAGAGTCTAATGAGGGATTAATTTGTCTATAAACATCCTAGGTTTCTCAACACATGAGAGGGTTAAGGTGGAGGAGGAAGAAGAAGCCATTGGAGATGAGTGTGTGAAGCTTGGAGTAAAGCAAGAAAAGAAGTGTCTGCCTTTTTGTGTGTGTGTGTGTGTTGTGATAGTGTGTGTTGGTAAAAGAATAAAAGAAACTCAAGAAATAATACCTGAACTCACAAATATCTCACACCACTCACAACAAATATCAAGCACGAGTCATGACTTGAACCATGCTTCAATCAATGCACATCACACTCATCTCTCCACCTTATTAACCTTTAAACTAAAAGGTTAAAACAAAATGAGGTTAGAAACTTCTAAAAGATAATCTTGTAATAAATTACAAGAATGCCCCTCATCTATATTCTAAAGAATCCGAATACAATGAGATAAAAATAATCCAACAATATAATACTAAGATCCGGCTTAAACCAAATCCCACTAGCATTATCCGTCCGAATCATGATACGTGTACAAGTGCACGTATATGATCGAACCCTGCCATAAAACCATACGACCTCTACATCGTTTCGCCCGAAGCAGGGAAACCCTCTTGTGGGACTCTAAAGACTCGTCAATACGCTAGCAGTGGGTTTAACCATAAGCACATCAGCGGCACTAGCTGTACGTAACGGCTACCCGGGTATTGAGCGAAAGGAAGGCCGACGAGCAAACTCATCCTGACCCCTACTGAGCCTGTCTGGTGACAATATCCGTACAGTACAGTCTCTTTGTCTAATAGTATCACATATCGAGTCTAGAGGGGTGGATAAAATCAGACCCCTAACAACGCCACATTTAGTGTCGGTATGAAGCCTATCACAAACTGAGAAACTACTGATCCTTGATCAGTAATTCTCGACTACCTTGATCAAGGGTTTTCTGGTGATGGCCACCCATGCACAACGCGACACCAACCCCCAATACTGGGAGAGACGAATCCCCGACGATTCGCTCACTGCCTCCATATGGCTCGAGACTGTACCCAACTAAAACCTGTTTGCATGACTCCTTTAAGCCGTGGTAGGGTAGCAATCAAAGCACAGTGGGAACTCATAGGAGACAAATGACGATCTCAGGTCAACAGACTAATCTGTACACATGTCACCTGGGAACTGCTATCTAACAATAGGTATAATACCAACTAGCATGTTCCCGGCGAGTCCGTCCAGTGTACTCATAACCCAACGAGCACCTACATACTATCTTAGGCGAACAAACTAACACCAATGGCTTGTGAGACCGGCCACCGCCCCTCGTCGGGGTCTCGATCAGTACACACTAGTCTACTCTGGAGTATCGATGCCCAGTCTCGATACTCCCACGACTAGGGACATTTAAGGATGTGCTTATAGACCACCCAGCTCCCACGTATATGATCGCCATCATAATGCTGGTAGTCAAGTAGGAATCCTATGGGATCTATCAACATGTAATAGTGAATTATAATGTCACCTAAAGCATGTACATGATGATAAAGATAAATCAGATAGCATACTATTATTTTGAGTAAGACTGTTCTACCTGTATAGGTCATCCCTCAATCATCTAATCGCGTGCTGCGATTACAATAATTGACTTGAGGGCACTATAGCTAACAACCACTGCCTCATATCGGCGGGAAGCTTTCAGGGCCAGCTCGTAGGTTTGGAAATCCCCTGTAGCTAAGGCAGCTTGGATTTTTGGATCTAACCCTTGTTGAAATCTTCTGGATCTGATCTCAGCAGATGGTATTAAATGTACCGCGAACCTATTAAGGTCTTGTGTTAGCTGTCTAATATGTGATATTTGAAAATCGAATATTTAGACATATCTTACCTACTGAGCATGGTAAACTCATGGTCATATTCGTCCACTGATTTGGTCCACATATAACCCTGTTGCAAGTGAATGAACAACTGCTCCATGTCAAATAGGGTAGTCTCTGGGAAGTATTTCGCGTCGAACATATCGCGAAAAGTCCTCCATTCGATAGGTTGGGCAAGACGGCTTTCTTCCGCCTTCCACCAGACTCGGGCGTTGTCGGTGAGTTGCAGGTTCGCAACTCGAACCCAAGCGATCTCTGGCACTTGTGTCGCCACCAGGTCATCCTCAATACTTTGAGCCCATTCCTCAACTTCTAGAGGGTTCTCTTTTCCCAAAAATTGTTTTAGGTGTAATGCCTGGAATTGCTTCACTCCGGGCACTTCTGCTTCTGGACGGTTCATTAGAATAGCAGTCTTCTGCTGCTATCCTTCCAGGAGGCTGTGGATCACCTCAAGCAGTACCGTCTGCACATTGATCAGAGCAGCAATGGTAGGTGTAAGCGGTAGAGGTGGTGGAGTGTTGTTGAAGTTTGTGCTGGTGTTGTTTAGAGAATCCATAACCTTGAAAGAAAAATACGGTTAGGACGGATTCAAAGTATTTGAAATTGTAAGATTCAAGGAATTAGAAATGTAAAGAATGTTTTTAGTTGCTGATTCTTGTGTTATATTGCTTAGGACTTCATGCAGAATCGACCCACATGTCCACGCAGAACGGACCTGCATGGGCCGCCAACAAAACATGTCACGTCCCGCTTCCCGGTGTACGGTAAGAAGACGCGACGGGTCACGCGACGTATTTATTCCGAAGTAAACATGCTAAGCGTATCTAAGCAATATAAAGTAAATGTACAAAAGAAAAATGATAATAGATGTAATTGAACAACAACTTTTATTTATTAACATTTCTTTACAAATACAACTGGAATGTAAATACATGAATGGAAATCAATGCCTAAAAAATGGCATGAACTGAAATGAAAAGTATGTACAAGTATCTAAAGCTCGGGGTTAAAAGCTAACTGCTCCAAGTCTTCAGTACTGGGCTCGATCTCCAGTGAGTCCGATCTACCTGACAACATTCCAAAGAAAGAATAAAAGGAATGTCGTCAGCGAACAATCGCTCGGTAAGTCCTAAAGATGAGTAGAGATAGAATAGACAGAAAGAGTATAACTAGTAATGTTTGATTATAATGTTCACGTAGTTGTTTGTAGCTTGGTACAGAATATGCCAGTGTATACGAGAGGAGTCCCACTATCCGGAGACTAAGGTATACGGAGGACAAGGAACCGTTCAGCCACGGTACAACGACAATGGATATTCAGGTTAGGTGTATTATGGTTACAGTCTCGTGCCACTTCTAACACATTCCGTACCAATCTACCCCTTTAAAACCCTTTAATATCTTTTGTATTAATTGTATTGTTTGTATAATAGATGGATGACTTGCCGAAACCATGATATCAGTAAATGGAATGGATATAATGGATAGTCATTTCAACGGAGTATATCCATGGTTCGGTACAGTCAATATAGATTGATATAGATTGAATAGACGGATTCATGTTGAATTGTAGTTTATAATTGAATCATATTCAAGTCAGATTGATTAGATTGAGACTCCGTCTGAGTCAGACACTTTGAAAAGAATTGAAGTCCTGAATTAGTTTTGATATTATTGGTAACTGCTGCACATGGACGGCAGGATTTGTGTCTTTTTCCAAGACAACTACCGTGTTTATAACACCGTTATTAGATTGTCTACCTTAGATAGGAAAGCACCCACTTTCTCCGACTCCCAGAGGCTCAAGAGACCGGTCCTGCTTAAACCTATATTTACTAGGGTCCTTATTGTAATTTAGTATGACTTGAGGGGGTTTTATGTAAAAATAGTTTTGATATATTTTCAAAATAGACCTCAAGTATTTAATTATCATCTTTATGGTTTTCATAGATGTATATTTTATAAAAGTGAAATTTCTAGTGTGTAGAACCTAGTTCTCATTGTATATGGAATTTTATTGAAATATTGGAATTGTACTGTATTAAAATGGTACTTTCATGTAATTGTGATTCCTTTGATTTAGAAAACATGGAATATTTTTCTAATATATTTAAAATAAATCTTTTGATAATATTCATATATATATCTATATATTTAATAAAAATAAATTTTCTTTATTTTGTAGAAATCTCATTTTCTTAAAAATAGCATTAAAAATTCCATCGAGATCGAATGCTCCTTGCGGTGGTCTGCATCTCGCTCTACTAGGCCCGAGGACGTGCGATAACCCGCACCTTCCCGATTGGGGTTCCCTAAAATGGGTTGTAGAAGCGTATTTGCAAGGAATTAGTTAACACTCTTTTTTAAAGAAAACGGTTTTGCAAGTTTAGGATATTTATTCGTAAAAGCGTATTTTCCCATAATCTAGAATTCCAAAGTTCATCGTGCTATGTCCAATATGTGTGTTGTGATGAGGTAGATCCTTACCTCATGAGTTTTCTAAAGTTAATACAAGTCAATATATTGAATTATGTCGAAATGTAAAGTATATGATATTTTACCGTATAAATGCGATAAAAGTTGCATAAAAATTCTTTTGAGATGAAAATTTTTCTAATGTGTTTATTTATGTTTTTAAAACCTTATGAGAGAATATGGTATTTTGTTATTTAAGAAAAATGAAATTTTTAAGGAAAAACGAATCGGAAGTCGGATTAACTCCGCTTCCGACGAGTTTTGAAAGATGAAAGTTTTAGAATAGTAGAAGAGGAGGGGAGAGGGAACTTATAAGCTATAGAGAAAGAGGAGAGGTAGGGTAAGGTTAGGAAAGCATCGGGACGTCATTTCGTTGACGGAATCTCCTCGAAACGTCGTCGGAATCTTGCCCTTTACTAACTCCACTTACACAACTTGGGACTTGAAACTTTTTTAGATTTTTTGTAATGAAATTCTAAGTGAGGAGGGGTGAAATAGAGTGTGGTATTTATAAGGAAAATTAGGGTTTTGAGGGTTAAAGAATGTTTTAAAAAGTGGATTAAAGAGTGATTTATTATTCTTTGGATAAATTCAGAGAATTCAAACAATATGACGGAAGTGGGGTAGGCCAACAAGTGCAAGGGGCAAAAAATGGGGACCATCCCCTACGGACAACCTGGCGGTGCTGGTCCATCAAGCAATCTCGCCGGTCATTTACCGGTGATGGAGCTTGGGATTCTCGCTACGTGTCTCTGTCGCCTCATATACTCCAGTGCATGTGTTTGTTTATTATGTAACTCTTCATTTTATGTGTAGTGCACGTGTAAAACCTTGGGCTTCTAAATGATTAAAAGAAAAATTAATAAAAAGGTAATGTGGTTGGGGGGATTCGAACACAGGGGCTATGTCATAGCAGTGCAAGGCTTTACCAATGAGCTACAAGTGCTTTCTTGCTGTTTCAAAAGCAAAACAAATACTTCTAGTGTACACGGGATTGCAAATACTCCATTTGTACATTAACTTTTAAATAATTTTCTGTACATTGAATTTAGAGTTGTTAAAGTGTTCGAGTACCTATTCGAGTTTAGGTTCGAGTTAGGTTAAAGTTCGAGTTTGTGTTCGAGTTCGAGTTCAAGTTTAGATTCGAGTTTGGATTCGAGTTCATGTCTTTTCATGGGAAATGATGTAAATTGTTAAAAATCTTATGTTCGGGAGAAATCGGCAACTACTGCACATGGACTGCAGGATTTGTGTCTTTTTCCAAAACAATTGCCATTGATAACTCTATTAAGTTGTCTAACCTGAATAGACAAGCACTCAATTTCTCCGACTCCCTGGGGCTCAAGAGAAATGATACCGTTTAAACCTATATTAATTCTAGAGTCCTTAAAATATTATTTGCATATCTCGAGGGGGTTTTATGAAAAATATATATTAATATTGTTTAAAAATAAGCTCGAGGGTGATTTGTAATATTTAAAGTTTTCATGAACATGTATTTTAATTGATATGGTATTTTGATAAAACTTAGCTTTTAAAAGTTTATGGTATTTCTATGAAAACTAGCTCTTTTGCAAACTTGTTGGTATTTTATTAAAATTCTAATCTTTCTTTTTAAAAATATAGTTTCTTAAATTGTTTTTATTTAAAATAAGGATTCATAATTTTTATATAATTTTTCAAAATTTAGTTTTGTTTAGATTTCTTAAAAAACCGTATTTTTATTTCCTTTCGAGACCGAATACTCCATGAGAAGTTCTGCATCTCGCTCTACGGTCCCCAGGATGTGCGATAATCCGCACCATCCATTAGCGGGTCCCCTAACGAGGGTTGTAAAGGCGTAATTGCCAGGAATTTTAAAATACCGATTAAAAGAAACCCGTTTTTGTAAAAGTGTGGTATTTTAATGTAAAAACCTATTCTTTAATTGAACCATAGATTTAGAATACCGTGTTATGGAACCATAGTGTGCGTATGGGGTAGGTCATTATCTCGTGAAGTTTTTCTAAAAGTATTTAAACTAATTCGAGAAGTGTTATACTAAAGTTCAAGGTATTTTAAGGATTAAGTTCGTTATATGTTTGTTTCACATGAAAATTTTGTTAAACTAAAAACTAAATGATGGGAAATAAGGTTAAGATTAATATAGGATGTTAGTTTGATCTAATTGGCTTATCAAGGGGAATACAAAAATTAAAAGAAGATTATATTGGAGATAAATCCACTTTTGTCGATTTGTTTTAAAATTTTATTTTAAGGTGGAAAAGGATAGAGATGAAGGGACTTACGTGTTTAGGTGGTTAGCAAGAGAGAAAGGAAGCTTTCGGGTGTCGTGGCGTCGTCGGAAATGCTTCGGTCGTCGTGTTTGGCTTGCTACTCCACTTGGGGTGCTTAACTCCACTTGATACTTAGAGAGTTTGAGAGAATTTTTGCTAGAATTTTCAGAATGGGGAAGAGCTAGGGCATGGGGTAGTATTTATAGTGAAAAATTAGGGTTTAAGAATTAAAAATTTGGATTAAAAGAATTTAAATGGTGAATTTAAGAGTCTCTGTTTGATTGCAGGAAGATCAAATAGTGTGCAATACATGGAGAAACGAAAAGTTTCAGAAAAATCAAAAAGAAAAAATCCTAAAAATAATTGGGTCTGATGGGAATCGAACGCACATGCTATTTCACAGCAGTGTAGAGGCTTTACCAGTGAGCTACAAGTTGATTCTTGCTTTTATTTAACAAAAAAACTTTTAACTCTTACAAAGGCTGTAATACCCTTTTCTGTACAATAACAAAAAATTTCTGTATAGGGATCTCAGAGTCGTTACAGTTCTAGAGTGCGCTAAATGGTTGTCTCGCAGTGCCGAGTTCGAGCCGCCTCGCTCTAGAATTGGTGGGGTGTTCGCCGCACTTATTAGGGTTTTAGGATAACCCACGGTGGAGTGCTCAAGTTACCAGATTCCGTGAATTGTAGGGTGTAGGGTTCCTAGGTACACTAATGAGGTCTCACAAGTGATCAAACATGCCCAATTAAAAATTTCATGTGCCTACAAACCCTAATACGGATTGTTAACTAGATTTATACGTGATGCGATGCAAGTAAACGAATTTATAGCTAAAGGGAACGGGCTACAACCTTTGTAGATCCGGTCCTCCATCTCCATGGCTCCGTGATGAAGTCCCCTCGCTGTCCAAATCGAATCCATGACTCTAGCATTGGCTTCATCAGAGAAATGGGCAGGCTAGGTCGTCGACTTCGATGCCGAAGATGATCTACGTCGAGGCATCACAAGATCAAGCTCCCACTTCACCAAGTCATGAAACTTGTGAAGAAAACACCCTATGCTACTTGGCAAGAGGTAGAGGATGAAGAAATAGGAAGTGGGTTCATTTTGGAATTGGATTTCTCACTTATTTTCATAAGTTGCCATTGATGGAGGCAAGCTTTCTTCATTTTGTTGAAGAAGAAGAAGATGAAGAAAGAATATGATAGAATAAAAAGGATTTTTCTCAAAAATGAAAATCCAACTCATTCTTATCATAATCCAACCTTGGTTAGGTGTAGAGACTAAACTAGGGTTAGGTTGAATGGTTAGGGTTAAGGCTAAGAAACAAAATGGTCAATGCTACAAAGCTTCATGAAGCTTCAAAGAAAAAACAAAAGTAGCCACCCTTTTGTTTCTTGCCAAAATAAATAATAAATAAATAAAAAGAATAACTAAATAAGATCAAAACCCTAACCATTACATAACCAAGGTTTAGTCTAAACATACACCCTAACATTCATGTATCATCAAACATGATACAATCAAGTGCACAAAAGTATATCACATATACAACTTGTGTACATCAAGTGAAAAAATCCTTTTAAAGTGAACAATTACTAGTTAATGCAAAGTAATATATCAAATATACAATTATGCATTAAATCATTAAATCAATACTCGATTTAACGATCCGGTCATATCGCATATAACCGACTAGTATCCTATGTATCGGCTTATCGAATCAATCCTTGATTCGATAACTAGGTTATATCGCATACAACCAATTGATACATTCATCACGAGAATAGAATACGATATCACATACACGCATTATTCTCGGTCCCGCACATATCTCATATGCGCTCCTATTTCGTTTCGCTTGAGCCAGGAAACCTCTGTGTAGGACTCTAAAGACTCGTCAATACGCCGGCAGCAGATGATGATCATATCAAGCACCCACAAGCCGCAAGCGGTCTGCTAAACGTAACGGCCACCCGGGTATTGAGCGATCAGAAGATCGACGAGCAAGCCCGCTCACACTCCTGTGAATCCAACCAGTAACACCTACCGTACAGTCCGGTCTGTTCGTCTGATATGTCGCATATCTCGCCTAGGGGTGGTAAACGTCAGACCCCAATAGCTCGATAAGTCATGCCGACGTGAGGTCCATAACAATCGTGAAACTACTGATAACTTTTACCAGTATATCACTGCAACCCTGGTCTGGGATTTCCTGTTATGGCCAGTCGTGCATAGCGCAACATCAACCCCCAATACCGGGAGAGACGAATCCCCTCCTATCGCTCAATGCCTCCATGTGAATCGGGACTGTACCCAAAAACCACCTGTTTGCACGACTCAGTAGAGTCGTGGTAGGGTGGAAATCAAAGCACAGTGGGAGACACACAAGACTCTATGACGATCTCGGGTCAACAGACTAAGCTGTACCAGTGTCACCAGAGAACTGCCATCTGACGTGAGGTATAATACCATCTGGGAGTTCTCGGCGAGTCCGTTCAGTATACCCAATCTCCACTGAGCACCCGTATACCATCTCTGATGTCAAACACCAATGGATATGGGATCATCCATCGCCCATCGCATGGGTCGAGAAGATATACGCTAGTCTACTCTGGAATATCGATGCCCCGTCTCGATATTCCCACGACTAGGAACATTGAAGGATGTACTCATGGACTATCCAGGCCCCACTAGTATGATCTACATCATAGTCCTGGAAGTCGAGCACACATCCTAAGGGCTTTATCAACATGTAATCAGAGAGACAGAGAATATACATGTTAAGATAAAGAGCAACCAGATAGCGTACTATCATGTCGAGCAAGAAAGTCCTACCTATATATGTTCCAGCATCCACTACAATTTACATCCAATGTACAGTAATGGCCTCTAGGGCATACATATAACTAACAATCTCCCACTTGCACTAGGGCCATCTGTAGCAGTGGTTGCAGTATCACATACTCAACCATCCACTAAAAAGTCTCTCTTTGGGAAAAGGCCTTCGTGAGTGGATCCGCCGTGTTGTCCTCTGAGTCTACTCTCCTAACCTCGATCACCCTGGAGATCATCTATCTCCATGATCAGGTGATGCCACCTCAGAATATGTCTGGGTCACTGATGGGATCGGGGTTCCAGGACCAAAGCCACACTTCCATTGTCATACAATGGCAGGAACCTAGTTTATCTTATGAACCAATATACACCCAAACTGTCTCTTTGGTAGTATCTTAAATAGCGATGTTACCCGCCTTTAACGTCTAGTTTTCCACGGTATCTAGTTTGGAACTCTTCCAACATACCGTCCCTTTACTGAGGGCAAAGACAATGCCTGTGACTGACATTCAGTCGTCTTTATCACCCTGGAACCCTTCCAGTGATTCTCCCCAGGATCGATTGATACCATCTCACTACAACTAGTGAGAATCCTAACATCCATTTAGATCTATCTCATAGATCCAAAACCCAGGATTTAGGAGGTATCACTTTGATCCTATTGGAGAATCCTTGTGATAAGCGGAGATTGACCGAGTGTAGTATAGGAAACCCCTTTCCTATCAAGAGTATGTTGTCCACGTATAATACGAGGATGACCACCTTACTCTCTACTACCTTTTTGTACTTACAAGGTTCATCTACCATTTTGATGAAGTCAAACTCTTTGACTACCACATCAAAACAGACGTTCCAACTCCGCGATACCTGCTTTATCATGTAAAGCAACTTGCACACGTTTCCGCTGCTCCCACTGTTTACGAAGCCCTCTGACTGTGTACTTATAGACGTTCTCTTCTAAATCATTATTTAGAAAAGTAGTCATGGCACCCAACTACCAGATATCGTAGTCATGGTATGTAGCCGTGGCAAGTAGGATCTGGATGGACTTAAGCATAGCCACTTGAAAAGGTTTCATCATTATCCACGCCTGGTCGATGACGAAAAGCTTTAACAAGTCTAGCTTTGAAAGTCTCAACTTTTCCATCTACACCAAGTAATCTTCTCAAGATATACTTGCTCCTGATGGGGATTTAACCCTTCAGATATAGCAACCAAAGTCCATACTTTGTTGGTGTACATGGATTCCATCTCAGATCGCTAAGCATCCAGCCATTCTTACAGAGTCCTTACTCTCGATGGCCTGCTCGAATCTAGTTGGGTCATCATCTCATGATACAATCCTCGCTCCCACTGTCATCGAGAAACCGAGGTATCTCTCAGGAGGATGAGGAACCCTACTAGATCGGCGGAGAGGCTGAGGTTCGTCGGGAACTATTGAATCCTTTGGTTCTATCAAATCATCAGCTGCAGTTTTGTATAGCTGGAACCTTTCCAGTTCTACAGAACTGACCTTGCCTCGATCTTCTCCGGATTTTGCTTTAGACATAGGCCGGACAACTCCAAATCTTAACTAACTTAAGAAATAGGCTCTTCCCATACCATATCTCATATGGAGTGGTAGGCAGCGATCTGATTCGAACCTAATTCAATAGGTATGCAGCTTCTCAAGTGCACAACCCCAAAAGGAAATAGGTAACTCAGTGGTACTCATCATAGAGCACACTATATCCAATATGGTGCGATTGCTCCACCCCGATACACCGTTGTGCTGTGGTGCATTCAGAGGAGTAATACTGAGAGAGAATCTCATTTTCTTTTAGAATATCCAAGAATTCCATGCACAAGTATTCTCCTCCCTGATCTCATCAAAGGACATAATACTTATACCCTTATTGGTTCTCTACTTCTAGCTTATATTCTGTGAATATCTCAAAAGGTTCGGACTTGTGTTTTAACAGGAACATATGTCTGAATCTTGAGAGATTATCAGAGAACGTAATGAAGTATAAAGAACCAGTCCTGGCATGTGTAGACAGGAGACCTTACATACATCATCATGTATCAGTCCCAAGAGTTCATTAACTCTTTCTCTGTTTCCAATAAACAGAGCTATGGTCATCTTATCTTTGTGATATGACTGGCAAGTTTCATAAGATGTAAATTCAAACTGATTTAAATATGCATCTAAAATGTAACTTCAGCCAGTCGGGTCGCATTGATATGACCTAGTCTACAATACCTCAAGAAGAATTCGTTCATTTCTGAACTCTTCCTCTTATGTGTGTTCCGTATACTAAGAACTGTAGTTTGATTTAGAACATCAATGCTTTTAGATAACGTGCCTGAACCGATCAACTTTTGATATAGGAAATGTTCAAAACATTATCCATCAATACAAAATTTTATCATTTCTTTACTAATAAAGAGATGGATATGATTTTGTATATTAGGTTCGGTATCTAATAGCATTTGTTCAGAATCAATGTATTGGTAATACAGGGTGACAGTGACCAACAGACTTGGCTGCAACACTTGCCCCGTTTTCTGTCTCATGAAACTTATCATCCGTTCTCAGTTTTCTACCCTTTTGTAGCCCTATGTAACAGATTACATATCTAGGATCCTGATCCTGTATCAAATACCCAGGATGCAGAGGATACTGAGAAAACAGTTCTGTATAATGAACACACCCGAAGGAGATGCATCATATGCACTTTCTTCGTTTGGGCGGCATAGGAATTCTGGTATCTCCCTATTTCCTGCTCTGTCTTATAACAATTATAAGTTGGAGCGGGACCAACGTTCCCCAGCTCAGTATAACAAGCGGGTTCGGTCAATACATCCATATTATTATCTTGATTAAGGCGTGACATGGTCGCTACCTGGAGAGAGAGAGAAGAAAATACTCAGCGTGCGCTCTTGCAAGATTATATTGGTTATATATTTTATCTAATCAGGATGGCTCCCACTGTTTTTATCAAATCTTCCTTCAAACCTTAAAAGGAAAGACTAGCCGGGATTAATTACACTCTACAAGTTCACCAATCTTTCAGCCAGGCCAATATCGGTACTTTGAGGGAGGTTCCCCGTGCTTTCGCACGGACCTAATTACAGTAAACCTCGTTTTCCCAGAGGCGTAACCCCGTTGACACCTTTCTAGACACCTACTTGATCAGCTAATTGCAAAGTCCAAAACTCTCCCAGGAGTAACAATTACTCGCAGTGGGTATCGGGATCCAACTATCATATAGAAGGTATGCAATCTCATTGCAAGTTTCAACACTTGAAACTCCCGATAAAGATTTTTACCCCTAGCACTTATGACCTTAACTATGGTCAACAAATCATAAGTACTAGTCAAGTTTTACCCGTCATTTCGTGATTAATTAGACCCACCCACATGACCCTTAACTAAGGTCAACAAAGTCACGCGACTTTCCTAACCAATCGCATCATATGCGGTGTAGGAAGACATCACTTAGCTACCGTACACTGTGCCTTAACTAAGGTCAACAAACACAGCACGAATACTAAGTACTCTACTTCCTAAAATGACGGAGGGTTGCGAATGGTTTTTGTGAAAACCTTTAACGCTTTGAACTTGATCTCGTTGCGGAATCAAACTGTTTTTAAATGGAATGTTTTTGAAGCTTTTCTAGTTTTGCTAAAGGGGTCACTCCCGGTGAAGGGATCGTCGGCCCTTTCCTCGTCGAATGAGGTGCGGGATATATCATATATATATCACTGTGCAAAGCAGAAACTATAGAAGAGATCAAAAGACAAACCGAGTGTGTAGCATCTGCCAGTTAATGCTAAAGGAGTCACTCCCGGTGAAGGGATCTCGGTCCTTTCCTCATCGAATAAGGTGCAGGATGTTCTATAATGAACACCGCGATGCAAAGCAAGAATTGTAGCTACCAGTTTTATTTTAAAATTCGATTCCACAACATCAATTAGGTTTATTTTCTTTCATTAATCTCATTAATGAATATCCCATCATTTAAGTCCACCTAATCATCACAGATAAATATAACGTACGCTTATGCCATCCGCATTTCGATGTCCCGTCTGCATCGTTAGGTTAGGTAACTAACGCCAGAACGAGGCAGGGCTAGCGCGGGTGTAAAACATAAGCAACGTCTATATAATATATCATATATACTATATATAATATCTATCTGAACAAATCTCATGATCACATCACAGATAACGCAGCAGAAAATATCATATGAAATATTGGATATACTAGGACGTCCCTATTTTCAATACGAGCCAGTATAAAACACGGATTCCATGGTCGTGATGAATAGCCAATCCCACACCCCTAGACCCCTACGAGAGCGGCAAGCAACCCTACCAATTCTAGGGTTAGGAGACCTGGACTCGACTCCTCGAGTTGGTCTCCCACTGGACCCTAGAACACGGTTACTTGTGCCCTCCTCCTTGGGTCTATCCTAGTGCAGAAAAGTAAATAATATACAAATGGTGACATCATCCGCAACCTGGAAGTGCCCCAATAAAAGAATATTACATACAAGTTTTTACATGAATGAAAAGGAAAAACACTCATCTCACATAAAAAAAACCCCGGCTATTCGAACACGACGATCCAATATAACATATCCAGCAACACATAACATCACATGTCATCAACGTAAGTAAATATGCGCATCCCAATTGTCGTTGACATATAGCAACGAAACCGGCGATATCACATATTACACTTACGGTCGCAGAAAAGAAAGTGTAAAACTACAACAGTTGGAATCCGCAATCTGTTTAGACATCGCATGCCTAATCAAATGAAATACTTAGACATCACGTGCCTAACAATTATAAACCCCGCATTTTAGTCTCATTATCGAAAAGACTTTTCAATATCAAGTCGGGTAATTCAACAAGATTCCCGACATCCTGATCGAATGCTCGTCGCAAACTTTAGTAGGCGGCCACACCCCCGACGCCGTCGACGAAGTGCACCTAGGCGGAACACCGCTGCCGCGAGCACCCGAACGGATGCTTTTGGCGACGGGGTTCTCCTACAGTCACTTGGTCGGGGCTATGGAGTGAGGCTGTCTATTAAGTTTACCCGGCGAGTATCCGCGTACACTACGTGATTGCGACGGACTTTTGATCACATCAAAATTCCGTGGCAACCGATCAAGTGAGACTAAAGTGCTATGTTTATAACATTCATTCAGTTATGTCATAACTTCTTGTGAATTCCAATTATTGTATCACATTCCGGATAAATAAAAAATGTTAAACTTTCCGATCGAACAATCGAACACCCAAGTTTTCCCGATACAGCTCAACACATGAAATAAGTCTAAAAACATTCAGTTCTTGCCTCAGTACCAACGGTCCAGCCGTAGAAGGGTCAAGCCAACGCCTCACATGTGGCACGCCGTACTGCCCCAAACCCTAAGGTTCAAAGGGCAGTTCAAGACGGTCACATAATCGAGTTAAGGTTTGTTGTCTTCTAGAGGGACCATCGCATTACTTGCACTACTTAGAACGTCTTTAAACCACGGAAAAATCCAACACTTGGAAATTTTCCGGCAGGGGAAAAAGTGGGTATCTATATCCGGTCGAAGTTTTTAACATATTCTAAAATTATCCGGAAAAACACACAGACAAAATTAGACAATCCGATCGAAACACCGAGTCCCCAATACAACCCAGAAAATTCAACTCTTGAATAAATATTAAAAATTCCCAGGAAAACCAGCACTGCAAAGTAAGAATTACTGTGTAAAATTCTTTGTACAATGAGGCCGTACGGCCGCGGAACCGCCGCACGAGCCATGCTCGTGCCGCGGAACCGCGGCGGTTTAATGGAATTGGGAAATCGAATTTCACAGTAACTCTTAGAAACTCCTGCTGATTTTTCTGCATATTTTTAATCTGGAAAAAGCCCAGTTTTTGAAAAAAGTCCAGAGAGCAAATTTGTGTTAGGGTTTCGGTTCGATCGGACTTCAAACTCTGTCTACGCATCGCCTAAGGCTCTATCTAGGCTCTGATACCACTGTAGGGTTCCTAGGCACACTAATGAGATCTCATAAGTGATTAAACATGCCCGATTAAAAATTTCATGTGCCTACATGTTAGTTATATGTATGCCCTAGAGGCCATTACTGTACATTGGATGTATATTGTAGTGGATGCTTGGACGTATATAGAGAGGACTTTCTTGCTCGACATGATAGTATGCTATCTGGTTGCTCTTTACCTTAACGTGTATACTGATTGTCTCTCTGTTACATGTTGGTAAAACCCTTAGGATGTGTACTTGACTACCTGGACTATGATGCGGATCATACTAGTGGGGACATGGTAGTCCATAAGTACATCCTTCAAAGTCCCTAGTCGTGGGTGTATCGAGACGGGGCATCGATATACCAGAGTAGACTAGCGTATACCTTCTCGACCCATACAGATGGGCGATGGATAATCCCATATCCATTGGTGTTTGACATCAGAGATGATATACGGGTGCTCAGTGGAGACTGGGTACACTGGACGGACTCGCCGAGAACTCCCAGATGGTATTATACCTTACGTCAGATGGCAGTTCTCTGGTGACACTGGTACAGAGTAGTCTGTTGACCCGAGATCGTCATAGAGTCTTGTGTGGTTCCCACTGTGCTTTGATTTCCATCTTACCACGTCCAAGAGGGCGTGCAAAACGGTGGTTTTTGGGTACAGTCCCGAATCACATGAAGGCAATGAGCGATAGGAGAGGATTCGTCTCTCCCGGTATAGGGAGTTGATGTTGCGCTGTGTTCGATTGGCTATAACCGGAAATCCCTGGCCAGGGTTGCTGAGATTTACTGGTAAGTGTTACCAGTAGTTTCTCGAAGTGTTATAGACCTCATATCGACACGACTTATCGAGCTATTGGGGTCTGACGTTTACCACCCCTAGGCGAGATATGCGACATATCAGACGATCAGACCGGACTGTACGGTAAGTGTTACTGGTTGGATTCACAGGAGTGTGAGCAGGCTTGCTCGTCGATCTTCTGATCGCTCAATACCCGGGTGGCCGTTACGTTTAGCAGACCGCTTGCGGCTTGTGGGTGTTTGATATGATCATCACCTACTGCCGGCGTATGGACGAGTCTTTAGAGTCCTACACAGAGGTTTCCTGGCTCAAGCGAAACGAAATAGGAGCGCATATGAGATATGTGCGGGACCGAGAATAATGCGTGTATGTGATACCGTATTCCATTCTCGCGATTTGTGACATTAATCGGTTATATGCGCTATAGCCGGGATATCGGATCAAGTGTTGATTCGATAAGTTGTTACTGTTACTATTAGTCGGTTATATGCGATATGACCGGATCATTAAATCAAGTGTTGATTTAATGATTTAATGCATAATTATATATTTGATATATTACTTTGCATTAACTAGTATTGGTTCACTTTAAATGGATTTTCTCACTTGGATTGTGCACATTGTATATGTGATATACTTTTGTACACAAGTTTGTATCATGTTTGATGATACATGCTCACTAGTGTATGTGTAAAGATTAAACCATGGTTGTGTAATGGTTAGGGTTTTCCTTTTTGTTTTCTTATTCTTTTATTTATCTATTTATTCTTTTTTGGAAAAATATTAAGCATAAAGATAATGGTGGCTAACTTTGTTGTATGTTGAAGCTTCTTGAAGCTTTGACAAAGTCCACCATTCTTATCTCATCCTTAACCCTAACCATTCCAACTAACCTTAGTTTAATCTCTACACTTGACCATGGTTAGTATATGATAAGTATTCATATTAGTCTCATTTTTAAATAAGAAACTAATCATATTATCTTCTTCTTCTTCTTCTTCTTCAAGAAGAAAACCTAGACTTCATCAATGGTGATTGATGAAAATGAGTGAGAAATCCAATTCTAAAGTGAACCCACTTCCTATTTCTTCATCCTCTACCTCTTGCCAAGTAGTAGAGTGTGTTTTATTCACAAGTTTTCTTGACTTGGTGAAGTTGGAGCTTGATCTAGCGATGCCTCGACGTAGATCATCTTCGGCATCGTCGTCGATGACCTAGCCCGCTTTTACTCCGATGAAGCCGACGCTAGAGCCCAAGATCCGATTTGTACAGCGAGGAGACATCATCGCGGAGCCATGGAGGTGGAGAACCGGATCTACAAAGGTTGTTTTTCCGTTTACCATTTAGTTAAGTTGTTAACTAGTTTCTTTATCGCCTATATATCTAGTTAACGATCCGTATTAGGGTTTCTCGGCATCCGTAAAGTTTGAAATTGGCATGGTTGATGCCTTGTGAGACCTCATTAGCATGCCTAGGAACCCTGCAGTGGTATCATAGCCTAGCTAGAGCCTTAGGCGATGCGTAGACGAAGTTTGAAACCCGAACGAACCCGAAACCCTGAAATTTCTCGCTCTTTGGACTTTTTCTGAAAAAGTGGTTTTTTCCAGATTAAAAATTCTTAAAAAATGCAGCAGGGAATTCTAAGAATTACGGTTCAAAATTTACCCAAAGATGCCTCTAAAGTGCGGCGGAACCGCGGCAGAAGCAAGGCTTCTGCGGCGGTTCCGCGGCCGTATTGTCACATTGCCCCATAATTTTTGCGCAGTAATTCCTAATTTCTGGTGTTGGATTTTCTGGGAGTTTTTAATATTTATTCAAGAGTTGAATAATCTGGGATGTTTTGGAGCTTCGATGATTCGATCGAGTTTATCAGACTTTGTCTATTTGGCTTTCCGGATATTTTTGAATATGTTAAAAAGTTCGACCGGATATAAATACCCAATTTTTCCCTGTCGGGAAATTTCCAAGTGTTGGATTTTTCCGTGGTTTAAAGACGTTCTAAGTAGTGCAAGTAACGCGATGGTCCCTCTAGAAGACAGCAAACCTTAACTCGATTATGTGACCGTCTTGAACTACCCTTTGAACCTTCGGGTTTGGGGCAGTACGGCGTGCCACATGTGAGGCGTTGGCTTGACCCTTCTACGGCTGGACCGTTGGTACTGAGGCACGAACTGAATGTTTTTAGACTTGTTTCATGTGTTGAGCTGTTTCGGGAAAACTTGGGTGTTCGACTGTTTGATCGAAAAGTTTAACATTTTCTATTTATCCGGAATGTGATACAATAATTGGAATTCACAATAAGTTATGAGATAACTGAATGAATGTTATAAACATAGCAGTTTAGTCTAACCATGATCGGTTGCCACGGAATTTTGATGTGATCAAAAGTCCGTCGCAATCACGTAGCGTACGTGGATACTCGCCGGGTAAACTTAATAGACAGGCTCACTCCATAGCCCCGACCAAGTGACTGTAGGAGAACCCCGTTGCCGAAAGCATCCGTTTGGGTGCTCCAGGTAGCGGTGTTCCGCCTTGGTGCACTTCGTCGACGGTATCGGGGGTGCTGCCTTCTACTGAAGTTTGCGACGAGCATTCGATCAGGATGTCGGGAATCTTGTTGAATTGCCCGACTTGATATTGAAAAGTGTTTTCGATTTTGAGACTAAAATGCGGGGTTTATAATTGTTAGGCATGTGATGTCTAAGGTATTCATTTGATTAGGCATGCGATGTCTGTGCGGATTGCGGATTCCAACTGTTGTAATTTTACACTTTCTTTTCTGTGACCGTAAGTGTAATATGGGATATCGCCGGTTTCGTTGCTATATGTCAACGACAATTGGGATGCGCATATTTACTTACGTTGATGACATGTGATGTTATGTGTTGCTGGATATGTTATATTGGATCGTCGTGTTTGAATAGCCCGGGTTTTTTATGTGAGATGAGTATTTTTCATTTTCATTCATGTAAAAACTTGTATGTAATATTCTTTTATTTGGGCACTTCCAGGTTGCGGAAGATGTCACCGTTTGTATATTATTTACTTTTCCGCACTAGGATAGACCCAAGGAGGGGAGCACAAGTAACCGGGTTCTGGAGTCCAGTGGGAGACCAACTCGAGGAGTCGAGTCTGCGTCTCCTAACTCTAGAATTGGTAGGGTTGCTTGCCGCTCTCGTAGGGGTCTAGGGGTGTGGGTTTGGCTATTCATCACGACCGTGGAATCCGTGTTTTATACTGGCTCGTATTGAAAACACGGACGTCCTAGTATATCCAATATTTCATATGATTCTTCTGCTGCGATATCTGTGATGTGATCATATGATATGTTCTGTGATGGATACTGTATATAGTATATATGATATATTATATAGATGTTACTTATGTTTTACACCCGCGCTAGCCTTGCCCCGCTCTGCCGTTAGTTACCTAACCTAACGGTGCATGAGGGGACATCGAGGCGAATGCGGATGGCATAAGTGTACGTCGTATTTATCTGTGATGTTTAGGTACTTCAATGATGGGACTTCATTAGTGTGATTAATGAAAGAAAAGAAACCTAAGATGTTGTAGAATCGAATTTCAAAAATAAAACAGGTAGCTACAGTTCTTGCTTTGCATAGCGGTATATGTGATATATCCTGCACCTTATTCGATGAGGAAAGGACCGAGATCCCTTCACCGGGAGTGACTCCTTTAGCAATAACTGGCAGATGCTACACACTCGGTTTGTCTTTTGATTGCTTTTAAGAGTTTTTGCTTTGCACAGTGATATATATGATATATCCCGCACCTCATTCGACGAGGAAAGGACCGACGATCCCTTCACCGGGAGTGACTCCGTTAGCGAAACTAGAAAAGCTTAAAAAACACTCAATTTCAAAATCATTCGATCCTACAACGATATCAAGTTCATTACGCAATAGGTTTTCAGAAAAACCTGTCGTAGCCCTCCGTCATTTCAGATAAGTCCTGTTTAGTATTCGTGCTGCGTTTGTTGACCTTGTCAAGGCGCAGTGTGCGGTAGCTAACCAGTATTTATCTGCTTATGCATATGATGCAGATTGGGTTAGGGTAGTCGTGCGGCCTTGTTGACCTTGTCAAGGGTCGTGCGGGTGGGTTTGATTCAATCAAGAAATGACGGGTTGAACTTGACTTGCGGTCTATGGTTTGTTGACCTTGTCAAGGTCATAGATCGTTCGGGGCAAAATATTATCGGGAATTTCAAGTGTTGAAATTTGCAATGAGATTGCATACCTTCTATGAGATAGTTGGATCCCGATACCCACTGTGAGTAAGAGTTACTCCTGGGAGAGTTTTACACATTGCAATTAGCCGATCAAGTAGGTGTCTAGAAAAGTGTCAACGGGGTTACGCCTCTGGGAAAATGAGGTTTACATTAATTAGGTTCGTGCGAAAGCACGGGGGACCTCCCTCAAAGTACCGACACTGGCCTGGCTAAAAGATTGGCGAACTTGTAGTGTGTAATTAATCCCGGCTAGTCTTTCCTTTTAGGGTTTGAAGGAAGATTTGATAAAAACAGTGGGAGCCATCCTGATTAGATAAAATAATAACCAATCTATTCTTGCTAGAGCGCACGCTGAGTGTTTTCTTCTCTCTCTCTCCAGGTAGCGACCATATCACGCCTTAATCAAGATAATAATACGGAATATTGACTGAACCCGCTTGTTATACTGAGCTGGGGAACGTTGGTCCCGCTCCAACTTATAATTGTTATAAGACAGAGCAGGAAATTGGGAATTACCAGAATTCCCGTGCCGCCCAAACGAAGAGAGTGCATGATGATGCATCATCTTCGGGTGTGTTCATTACAAAGAACTGTTTCTCTGTATCCTCTACGTCCTGGGCATACGATACCGGATCAGGATTCCAGATATGTAATCTGTTACATAGGGCTACAGATAGGTAGAGAACTGAGAACGGGTGATAAGTTTCATGAGGCAGAAAACGGGGCAAGTGTTGCAGCCAAGTCTGTTGGTCACTGTCACCCTGTATTCCTAATACATTGATTCTGAACGAATGTTATTAGATACCGAACCTGATATACAAAATCATATCAATCTCTTTATTAGTAAAGAAATAATGAAATTTTGTATAGTTGGATTATATTTTGAACATTTCCTATATCAAAAGTTGATCGGTTCAGGCACGTTATCTAAAAGCATTGATGTTCTAAATCAAACTACAGTTCTTAGTATACGGAACACACACAAGAGGAAGAGTTCAGAAATGAACAAATCCTTTTTGAGGTATTGTATACTAGATCAGATCAATGTGACCCGACTAGCTGAAGTTACATAATAGATGCATATTTAAATCAGTTTGAATTTACATCTTATGAAACTTGCCAGTCATGTCACAGAGATAAGATGACCATAGCTCCGTTTATTGGAAACAGAGAAAGAGTTAGTGAACTCTTGGGATGATACATGTTGATGTATGTAGGTCCCCTGTCTACACATACCAAGACCGGTTCTTTGTACTTCATTACATTCTCTGATGATCTCTCAAGATTCAGACATATGTTCTTGTTGAAACACAAGTCAGAACCTTTTGAGATATTCACAGAATATAAGTTAGAAGTAGAGAACCAACACGGGTATAAGTATTATGTCCTTTGATGAGATCAAGGAGGAGAATACTTGAGCACGGAAATCCTGGATTATTCTAAAGGAGAATGAGATTCTCTCTCAGCATTACTCCTCCGTATACACCATAGCATGATGGTATATCGGGGCGGAGCAATCACACCCTATATGATAAGGTGTGCTCTATGATGAGTACTACAGAGTTACCTGTTTCCTTTTGGGAGTTATGCACTTGAGAAGCTGCATACCTATTGAATAGGGTTCAAATCAAATCAGTTGCCTACCACTTCATATGTGATATGATAAGGGACGAACCCATGTCTTAAGCTAGTTAAGATTTGGGGTTGACCGGCCTATGTCTAAAAGCAAAATCCGGACAAGCTCGAGGCAAGGTCAGTTATGTAGAACTGGAAAGGCTCCAGCTATACAAACAACAGCTGATGATTTGAAAGAACCAAAGGATTCAATAGTGACCAACGAACCTCAGCCACTCCGCCGATCTAGTAAGGTTCCTCGCCCACCTGAGAGATACCTCTGTTCCTCTATGACAGTGGGAGCGAGGATTGCATCATGAGATGATGACCCAACTAGTTTCGAGCAGGCCATCGAGAGTAGGGACTCTGTAAGAATGGCTGGATGCTTAGCGATCTGAGATGGAATCCTTATACACCAACAAAGTATGGACTTTGGATGCTACATCTGAAGGGTTAAATCCCCATCAGGAGCAAGTATATCTTGAGAAGATTACTTGGTGTAGATGGAAAAGTTGAGACTTTCAAAACTAGACTTGATAAAGCTTTTTCGTCATCGACCAGGCGTGGATTATGATGAAACCTTTTCAAGTGGCTATGCTTAAGTCCATCCAGATCCTACTTGCCACGGCTACATACCATGACTACGATATCTGACGGTTGGGTGCCGTGACTGCTTTTCTAAATGATGTTTTAGAAGAGAACGTCTATAAATACACAGCCAGAGGGTTTCGTAGACAGTGGGAGCAGCGGAAACGTGTACAAGATGCTTTATAAGATAAAGCAGGTATCGCGGAGTTGGAACATCTGTTTTGATGTAGTAGTCAAACAGTTTGACATCATCAAAATGGTAGATGAACCTTGTATATACAAAAAGGTAGTAGGGAGTATGGTGATGATCCTCGGAGAGTACGTGGATGACATACTCTTGATAGGGAAGAAGTTTCCTATGCTACGCTCGGTCAATCTCCGCTTATCACAATGATTCTCCATATAGGATCAAAATGATACCTCCTAAATCCTGGATTTTGGATCTATGAGATAGATCTAATTGGATGTTAGGATTCTCACTAGTTGTAGTGAGATGGTATCAACCGATCCTGAGGAGAATCACTGGAAGGGTTCCAGGATGATAAGGACGACTGAAAGTCAGTCACAGGCATTGTCTTTACCCTCAATCGAGGGACGGTATGTTGGAAGAGTTCCAAGCTAGATACCGTGGCAAACTAGAAGATAAAGGCAGGATACATCGCTACTTAAGATGCTACCAAAGAGGCTGTCTGGATGTATATTGGTTCATGAGATGAACTTTGTTCCTCCCATTGTGTGACAATGGAGTTGTGGCTCATGCCAGGAACCCCGATCCCATCAGTGATCCAGACATATTCTAAGGCAGTATCACCTGATCATGGAGATGGTTGATCTCCAGGGTGATTAAGGAAAGGAGAGCAGACTCAGAGGATAACACGGCGGATCCACTCACGAAGGCCTATTCCCAGAGAGAGACTATTATGGGATGGTTGAGTATGAGATACTGCAACCACTGCTACAGATGGCCCTAGTGCAAGTGGGAGATTGTTAGTTATATGTATGCCCTAGAGGCCATTACTGTACATTGGATGTATATTGTAGTGGATACTTGGACGTATATAGAGAGGACTTTCTTGCTCGACATGATAGTATGCTATCTGGTTGCTCTTTACCTTAACGTGTATACTGATTGTCTCTCTGTTACATGTTGGTAAAGCCCTTAGGATGTGTACTTGACTACCTGGACTATGATGCGGATCATACTAGTGGGGACATGGTAGTCCATAAGTACATCCTTCAAAGTCCCTAGTCGTGGGTGTATCGAGACGGGGCATCGATATACCAGAGTAGACTAGCGTATACCTTCTCGACCCATACAGATGGGCGATGGATGATCCCATATCCATTGGTGTTTGACATCAGAGATGATATACGGGTGCTCAGTGGAGACTGGGTACACTGGACGGACTCGCCGAGAACTCCCAGATGGTATTATACCTTACGTCAGATGGCAGTTCTCTGGTGACACTGGTACAGAGTAGTCTGTTGACCCGAGATCGTCATAGAGTCTTGTGTGGTTCCCACTGTGCTTTGATTTCCATCTTACCACGTCCAAGAGGGCGTGCAAAACGGTGGTTTTTGGGTACAGTCCCGAATCACATGGAGGCAATGAGCGATAGGAGGGGATTCGTCTCTCCCGGTATAGGGAGTTGATGTTGCGCTGTGTTCGATTGGCTATAACTGGAAATCCCTGGCCAGGGTTGCTGAGATTTACTGGTAAATGTTACAAGTAGTTTCTCGAATTGTTATAGACCTCATATCGACACGACTTATCGAGCGATTGGGGTCTGACGTTTACCACCCTTAGGCGAGATATGCGACATATCAGACGATCAGACCGGACTGTACGGTAAGTGTTACTGGTTGGATTCACAGGAGTGATGTAATACCCAGTTTTTCTTATACGTCTAAATCCGTATTTCTTTTACCTATAAGATTTATTTATAATTCTTTATTTATTTTCAAAAATCCTATTAAACCTAGATCTTATCTTTCTTTCCTCTGCCTCAGCCGTTTTCCTGTTATTGAATTTAAAACCCCAAAACCCAAACCCTATATTATCTCATTTTTCCCTCAGCCCACTTTCCTTTCAATAAACAAATTTTCCTTTCCCTTTTATACACCTTCAGCCCATTCAAAATTCTTTTCAAAATAACTCTTTAATTAAAACCCTTATTTAAAAACCCAACCCAACAGTCAGGCCCGCTCCCATATTTTTCCCTAATATTTTGTTCAAAATTATTCTGGCCCGTTTCTATTTATTTTCCCTAATTATTTTCATTAAGCCGGCCCTTCTGTTATTTATCCTTGATTAATCTTAAACCCTAGCCCAATTGGAAATCCCCATTTAGAAATTTAGAATTTAAATTTATTTCCTCAGCCCGTTCCAATTACCAAGCCCACCCATTTTTTTCCTTCAAATAAATATCCTTATAAATTGTCTGGGCCGCCCCTTTTTATTTCCCCAGCCCACTTGGATTATATAAATCCTTTATAATTAAAATCCTTTTTCTTTTACCATCCCACCTAGCCGGCCCGGCTCCTCACATTTAATTTTAGGGAATTCCTTTTAATTCACTGGCCCGGCCCACTCCTCTCCCCAGCAGCCCGCTCCCACGCTTCCTCACCCGACCCGACTCCATCACTGTTCATCTTCCATTTACAACTCCAACGGCTCTTTTCCCTCAATCCCGCTCGTGACCGCGTTCCTCGCCGCTCCCCGCGCCCTTGCTCACGCTGCCGTTACTCCCCACGACGCGCGACCACGTCTCCATATCCCTCACTCTCCCGTCTCCCTCTCTTCCCTTTCCCCTCTCCCGACGACTCTCTTCTCTCTCACCGCCCCTGCTACTACTCCTCCATCGAGCCCCGCGCGACCACCTTGCACCACCTCCATCAACGACACATCCATCTCCTTCTCCTCCTCACACAATCACTCCTCCTCCCCTCTTCCTTCACTGCCCCGAGCGCCTCGCCTGCACCATTTCCCGAGCTGCACCCCTCACCTGAACCCGTCGCCTCTCGTCAACCCCCGCCTCACCGCCGTTCAACCACGCCGTCACCCCATCATCATCGTCGTTGTCGTCATCGTCTCTCTCTTTCTCGAATTCTCTCTGCTCTCCTCTTCTCCCTCTCTGTGCTGCTCTCTCTCTCTGCTCTCCTCTTCTCCCCCTCTCTGTGCTGCTCTCTCTCTCTCTCTCTCTCTCTCCCCTGTTCCTCTCTCTGCTCATCCCTCTATCTCTCTGTCTCTCTCACTCTCTACTCTCCCTCTCCTCTCTCTCACTGCATACACAATCTCCCTCTCTCTCTGTCTTTCTCTCTCTCACTCTCTAATTCTCTGTCCATTTCTCTAATTCTCTTTCTCTCTCTCTAACACTCTCTCTCTCTCTCAATAACTCACTTCATCGGCCCCGACAGCATCAGCGATCCCTAGCCACGACTTTGCCCGAGGCCGCAACAGCCAACTTCACCAAAACTGCGAGCCGTCGTTGCCGAGACTCGAATTCGAGCCAAGTCGAGTGCCGTGACGCGTGTGCATCGCGCGTTCGTGACGTTACGATCACCGTGCATCCCCGGGACTGATCCAGGCAAGTTCTTTACTTACTTACATGCTATTTTATCTATGTTACAAACCAACATCGTATATAAATCGTGCTTTACTTTTCTGTTAGATTATTCGACACAACTGTTCGATACTTGTTCCCTTAAGAAATCATTATCAATTTTGGCGGAACTAAATAGTTTTGCTTGGCCCGTATGGCTGTGAAGTTAGTGTATGAATTTCGTTGGATAATTTGATCGTTAACGACTAAAACAACTGCCCCCAAGTTTAACCGTAAAACTGTAATTCTGTTGCACCTGAAAAGCGTTAAATTTACCATAAATCGTATACATATTAGAATGGTACGTTCGAGGGCTCAAATCGAAGCTAACTCGACGAACTTTAACCCTATGCTATTTTCCAGACATTCCTGTACATAAATCGTGATGATAATCATATCGGAGTACGACTCTGGACTGCAGTCCAGAGCGACTCCAGGCGTGCTTGCTGTTCCGTATTGGATACCATAGGATTTCCTTAACTCGTAGGTTGCGGAACTCCACTTTTTATTATAGATAAATCTGTTATCTAGACAACACAATTTATTTCATTCTGTTTCGTTAATGTTTGATATTTAATCTGTAATTTAGAAGATCGGACACATAACAGTCCCAGCAGAATCAGAATTGACATGTTAATATTAAACAGATTATAACTCCTAACGTACAGACGCGATTGAAGATCCGTTTGTTGCGTTGAAAACCTTACTGAAAACCCTAGAATTCATCCAACTGTAGAGTCGCTAAAATCTGATCCCAACTGGGGTTAAAATGCGTTGCGAAACAGACATCTGATTCTGAAACCGGATTTCCAGCCGCGAGCGCTTAAAATGAAATGGTCATAACTATTGATCCTGGAACCCGATTGGCTTGAAACAAAATTCTATGGATCGCTAACTGAACATATTAATTACTACCGGTTTATTGTTTCGCTAAATTATATACAAATGTTTCATGATAAATCGTGCAAGTGATAGACTGTTGTTTATGACACCTTAATTGTGCTTCTTATACTGTTCATGCATCACATCATACCTATATCATTGTAGTGATAACCTAGTGACATCGTGCATTTACCCAGTGTTAGATTTTAGTGGTGATTGTGGCAAGTACGTCAGTGTTCGTGTATCCGTGATTAAGTGAAAGTGATACGTACTGGTACACAATCAGCGATCCTATTATTTCATTGCATTGTCGACGTCTGTGAGATGCATGCACGTGTGACTATAAGTGGAATGGGAAATTTATGGAAGCGTTGCACGGGTGTCACAGATAAGACACCAGACACTGCCGTTTATCTTAGGTATTAGTGGGGACGTGCTTGATGGAGGTCCTGCCTCCAGTTCTCGCGCAGACTTGTCACGGATCGATTAGTATTTAGGTTGATGGTTAGCGTTTGATGTAGACCACGGGGTGTGGGGTAGTTTAAGTGTGAGTTCAACAGAATCTCGGGAGTCCCATGCCGGCTTATATATTTAGGGAGTTATATGGAGATTTACAGGGTACGTGATATATACACCGTGATATTCTTGTTACATGTTGGGCCCGTGGTCCCTTGCCCTTGGGTTCTACCCTTGGGTGGAGGACACTCGCGAGTGGTTGACTCTCACACTTGGACTGACGATAGGCTTAGTGACCTGTACAGTGAGACTTAGAGACTGATAGGGATACTGGCATTTTATTCCTTATATACTGTATGGCATACGTGACATATTGTTATACTGATTTACTGTTCCGCTGTATTTATTACTGCACATTCATATTCATGATGTCATTGATTTACTGCTTCACATATCTATTATTACTGTTAGAACTGTCACTTGATCATATATATATTATATTGCGATTGTGTCGCTCTGACGACCTGAGTATGCATGCTCAGTGTGAGGAGAAGATTTAGCTTGAATCAGAACTAGACGTGCATCACAGACTTCCTGACTTGCTACTCCGAGTTACTTTCGTTTGTTCCACTTCAGGTCAGTTTATATTATTGTATCTTTCACTTACTGCATTTCTCATTACCTGCGCATCGTTTACTGTTTACCATGATAAACTAGAAGCCGAAGTGTGACTACGGCAGGACATTTCCTTGACCGTAGGAGCATGGCTGGCCTTGTCTACCCCTCGTATTCCGTATTTTGGGAAGCGGGGCGTGACATGGTTTAGTTGGTATCAGTGCCAGGTTTTGCATCAATTGGGATTGCAGTTTTCCGTGTATAGTTTGGCAATCTAAGACATCACTCGGTCTAGGTTGTAAACTTGTCACAATTGATCCATATTCACATCGTGTGTTCAGCTATCCATTCGCTATGGTTTCGGGTGACTTGACAAGGTCACGTGGTTGCAATTGCACTACCGTACTCCATTCAAGTAACTTAAAGTCATACAGTTGATTCCCCACTTGTAATAAATTCATCATCTCTGATATTCTTGAATCCTTGTCCTATCCATATCATATTTTGATTCATTTAGCGTGTGACTCATATCATTCTCGAAATTGTTGTTTCAGGATCATGTCTTCCAACGACTCATCCGCTCCTCAGAATCAGACTGTTGAGATCCTTAGTGTACTGCGAGGTTTAAAGGAAGCTCAGGAGCGAACAAGCGACTTGTTGGCTGAAGGGCTGAGAAGACAGGTGAGTCAGACCCCAGCGAGAGTCTCCTATCATAAAGGAATTCCTATTGGACGAGGAAAGGAGAAGAAGATGAAGCGTCAACAGAAGCATCAGAAGAACCCTTGCTGTGGATATTGTATGAGGCCAGGACACCTTCAGAGGGATTGTCGCCGCGCCCAAGGGAAATGTCTAATATGCGGTTCCAACGAACACCTCATCAACGGTTGCCCAGAAAGGAAAGAACTACAAGGAGGAAACTCGTCCACACTCCCCACTTCTACCAAGTGAGGATCATCGTGTAGTTTGAACTTCGACCATAAAGCGGATCTAACGCAGGATTCAACTCGCGTAACGATGATGCAGCGTGCTGGCAATCGAAGAAGAATTCTATGATTTCCAATTTCAATAATAATGTTGTCATCTTTTATGAATATTTCCTTCCATTTGAACCTTTGTATCCGTCGAACTTTAGCTGAATGAAATAAAATTTGAATCATAATATGTGTATCATTCTCATGCTTTCTCTATGTCAAATTCTATTCATTATCACAGTATTTTCATTCTGATCTTTCAGTTCCTGCAACCGCATATTTTCCTATATTTCGTACCCTGAGCTTTCCTTGATGTATTCCACTGTCTAATCATGACTTCTCTTTTCAGGCCATGGCCCACCCTGGAGCAGCGCCGCATCTAGACGAGGATGCACAGTCATGCGTTTCCTTAGATCACACACTGACGAGTTCCGATGATGAGGTCAATGGTCCACAGGTCAACTTCGAAAACAATGATTCAGAGGACGAAGGAGCAGCCGCCCCAGAGTTTGACATGATAGCTGATTCTGACGAAGAAGAAGGAGATCCTGAAGAGAACCCTATAGAGGAAGACCCGATAGAGGAAGACCCCGAGGAAGAACCGATAGGAGAAAATCCAGCGGAAGAAAACCCAGAAGAAGAAAATCACATGGAAGCGGATCTCGATGAAGAAGGTCTATCCGAGGAAGAAGGACCAGAAGATCAAGACCCTATTGTTGAAGAACTCCCAGCGGCGATGCCTGCGAGGCGATATGGGAATGGACGCCCCTACCTGAGTGCGCGAGCCTACCGCAACCTACTGAATCTCCACAACCGCGACTGACGGAATTTCTTTTGATGCTGTCTTTCTGGCCAAATAAAATGTGTATAGTTTAGGGCCACTTTTCGTCTTTGGGAATGTCCTGTTTCAAATTTTCTTGAATGAAATAAATCTTCTGTATTCGTAAACCTTTTGATTATTGGTTCGTTTGATACTAGTTTATTGCCCCTATCCATTTATCTTTCTGCTGAGATCTCTGACTATCCACCCCTACTTGTTGTAAAGTTTTTCACCCTCGTTTCAATTGGAAAGTACCGCACTCTGATCCTTGGAATGAGCCACCATTCATCCTTCGTCTGTACCCTGTTTGGGATCCTTCTGGGAGGAGAATAGTTCCTGTGAAACTTCCGAATTCATTAACTCTTCAAATTTTGATTCGTGTGTTGTACCAACTGTTGTTTCCCCCACACTTTTCCTTTTGTATTCTTTTTTTTTTGCTCACCCTTACTACTTGTGCTGACCCGATCCCAATTCCCTGATCCTCAACCTAAAGCCGTCACTCACCAATCTTTGAATGATCCACACTTCCTTGTAGTCAATATCCTAGCTAACCTACATTTTTGTGTTCTTCCTATTACCCTAACTATATATAGGGACAGTGTTATTCAAAGATTTAGTTTTCATTATTTTGGTTCGTGTTATTGATTACTCCGTTTTTGTATTTTAAGTACAACTATTATTCTTTTCATTTTCAGTAGCGCAACCTTATACCGCGCACATTTTGTCCATGTTTCTTACTTTCATTCTACGAGTTTTCTAAGCTATTTTGAAGCTAATTGCCCGATGCATTATCTTAAGCTGTTTAACCTACCGACTAACCCTTCACTATTTTATGGTCGTTACTTTATCTTCGAGTAGTGTGTTTATAATTACTATCATCAATGTTTGTGCCCATACTTACTATTTCCGATGTACCACTTTTGATATATTTACATGTGCACGTAGTTGTGTTTCGATTTTATCGAGTACACCTCAAATATTATTGTTCGTTATTGTTCTTATGACTATTCTTATATACATATAGCTGCCTTTGTAGTTGTTCCTGTCTTATACTCCTTTGAACCTATACCTTTGTATGTTGTTATTATATAGATAAACCTTCAAATTTCTTCGTTCACTTATACCTATTAGAGGGTTACGTGTTAGTTTGCAATATAATAGCTTTCGCCTATATTTGTATAATTTATCGTTTACTTTAAATTTCGAGGACGAAATTTTTATAAGGGTGGTATGATGTAATACCCAGTTTTTCTTATACGTCTAAATCCGTATTTCTTTTACCTATAAGATTTATTTATAATTCTTTATTTATTTTCAAAAATCCTATTAAACCTAGATCTTATCTTTCTTTCCTCTACCTCAGCCATTTTCCTGTTATTGAATTTAAAACCCCAAAACCCAAACCCTATATTATCTCATTTTTCCCTCAGCCCACTTTCCTTTTAATAAACAAATTTTCCTTTCCCTTTTATACACCTTCAGCCCATTCAAAATTCTTTTCAAAATAACTCTTTAATTAAAACCCTTATTTAAAAACCCAACCCAACAGTCAGGCCCGCTCCTATATTTTTCCCCAATATTTTGTTCAAAATTATTCTGGCCCGTTTCTATTTATTTTCCCTAATTATTTTCATTAAGCCGGCCCTTCTGTTATTTATCCTTGATTAATCTTAAACCCTAGCCCAATTGGAAATCCCCATTTAGAAATTTAGAATTTAAATTTATTTCCTCAGCCCGTTCCAATTACCAAGCCCACCCATTTTTTTCCTTCAAATAAATATCCTTATAAATCGTCTGGGCCGCCCCCTTTTACTTCCCCAGCCCACTTGGATTATATAAATCCTTTATAATTAAAATCCTTTTACTTTTACCAGCCCACCTAGCCGGCCCGGCTCCTCACATTTAATTTTAGGGAATTCCTTTTAATTCACTGGCCCGGCCCACTCCTCTCCCCAGCAGCCCGCTCCCACGCTTCCTCACCCGACCCGACTCCATCACTGTTCATCTTCCATTTAAAACTCAAACGGCTCTTTTCCCTCAATCCCGCTCGCGACCGCGTTCCTCGCCGCTCCCCGCGCCCTTGCTCGCGCTGCCGTTACTCTATATCCCTCACTCTCCCGTCTCCATATCCCTCACTCTCCCGTCTCCCTCTCTTCCCTTTCCCCTCTCCCGACGACTCTCTTCTCTCTCACCGCCCCTGCTACTACTCCTCCATCGAGCCCCGCCGCGACCACCTTGCACCACCTCCATCAACGACACATCCATCTCTTTCTCCTCCTCACACAATCACTCCTCCTCCCCTCTTCCTTCACTGCCCCGAGCGCCTCGCCTGCACCATTTCCCGAGCTGCACCCCTCACCTGAACCCGTCGCCTCTCGTCGACCCCCGCCTCACCGCCGTTCAACCACGCCGTCACCCCATCATCATCGTCGTTGTCGTCATCGTCTCTCTCTTTCTCGAATTCTCTCTGCTCTCCTCTTCTCCCTCTCTGTGCTGCTCTCTCTCTGCTCTCCTCTTCTCCTCCTCTCTGTGCTGCTCTCACTCTCTCTCTCCCTCCCCTGTTCCTCTCTCTGCTCATCCCTCTATCTCTCTGTTTCTCTCACTCTCTACTCTCCCTCTCCTCTCTCTCACTGCATACACAATCTCCCTCTCTCTCTGTCTTTCTCTCTCTCACTCTCTAATTCTCTGTCCATTTCTCTAAATCTCTTTCTCTCTCTCTAACACACTCTCTCTCTCTCTCAATAACTCACTTCATCGGCCCCGACAGCATCAGCGATCCCTAGCCACGACTTTGCCCGAGGCCGCAACAGCCAACTTCACCAAAACTGCGAGCCGTCGTTGCCAAGACTCGAATTCGAGCCAAGTCGAGTGCCGTGACGCGTGTGCATCGCGCGTTCGTGACGTTACGATGACCGTGCATCCCCGGGACTGATCCAGGCAAGTTCTTTACTTGCTTACATGCTATTTTATCTATGTTACAAACCAACATCGTATATAAATCGTGCTTTACCTTTCTGTTAGATTATTCGACACAACTGTTCGATGCTTGTTCCCTTAAGAAATCATTATCAATTTTGGCGGAACTAAATAGTTTTGCTTGGCCCGTATGGCTGTGAACTTAGTGTATGAATTTCGTTGGATAATTTGATCGTTAACGACTAAAACAACTGCCCCCAAGTTTAACCGTAAAACTGTAATTCTGTTGCACCTGAAAAGCGTTAAATTTATCATAAATCATATACATATTAGAATGGTGAGTTCGAGGGCTCAAATCGAAGCTAACTCGACGAACTTTAACCCTATGCTAGTTTCCAGACATTCCTGTACTTAAATCGTGATGATAATCGTATCGGAGTACGACTCTGGACTGCAGTCTAGAGCGACTCCAGGCGTGCTTGCTGTTCCGTATTGGATACCATAGGATTTCCTTAACTCGTGGGTTGCGGAACTCCGCTGTTTATTATAGATAAATCTGTTAGCTAGACAACACAATTGATTTCATTCTGTTTCGTTACCGTTTGATATTTAATCTGTAATTTAGAAGATCGGACACATAACAGTCCCAGCAGAATCAGAATTGACATGTTAATATTAAACAGATTATAACTCCTAACGTACAGACGCGATTGAATATCCGTTTGTTGCGTTGAAAATACTACTGAAAACCCTAGAATTCATCCAACTGTAGCATCGCTACAATCTGATCCCAACTGGGGTTAAAATGCGTTACGAAACGGACATCAGATTCTGAAACCGGATTTCCAGCCACGAGCGCTTAAAATGAAATGGTCATAACTATTGATCCTGGAACCCGATTGGCTTGAAAAAAAATTCTATGGATCGCTAACTGAACATATTAATTACTACCGGTTTATTGTTTCGCTAAATTATATACAAATGTTTCATGATAAATCGTGCAAGTGATAGACTGTTGTTTATGACACCTTAATTGTGCTTCTTATACTGTTCATGCATCACATCATACCCATATCATTGTAGTGATAACCTAGTGACATCGTGCATTTACCCAGTGTTAGATTTTAGTGGTGATTGTGGCAAGTACGTCAGTGTTCGTGTATCCGTGATTAAGTGAAAGTGATACGTACTGGTACACAATCAGCGATCCTATTATTTCATTGCATTGTCGACGTCTGTGAGATGCGTGCACGTGTGACTATAAGTGGAATAGGACATTTATGGAAGCGTTGCACGGGTGTCACAGATAAGACACCAGACACTGCCGTTTATCTTAGGTATTAGTCGGGACGTGCTTGATGGAGGTCCTGCCTCCAGTTCTCACGCAGACTTGTCACGGATCGATTAGTATTTAGGTTGATGGTTAGCGTTTGATGTAGACCACGGGGTGTGGGGTAGTTTAAGTGTGAGTTCAACAGAATCTCGGGAGTCCCATGCCGGCTTATATATTTAGGGAGTTATATGGAGATTTACAGGGTATGTGATATATACACCGCGATATTCTTGTTACATGTTGGGCCCGTGGTCCCTTGCCCTTGGGTTCTACCCTTGGGTGGAAGACACTCGCGAGTGGTTGACTCTCACACTTGGACTGACGATAGACTTAGTGACCTGTACAGTGAGACTTAGAGACTGATAGGGATACTGGCATTTTATTCCTTATATACTGTGTGGCATACGTGACATATTGTTATACTGATTTACTGTTCCGCTGCATTTATTACTGCACATTCATATTCATGATGTCATTGATTTACTGCTTCACATATATATTATTACTGTTAGAACTGTCACTTGATCATATATATATTATATTGCGATTGTGTCGCTCTGACGACCTGAGTATGCATGCTCAGTGTGAGGAGAAGATTTAGCTTGGATCAGAACTAGACGTGCATCACAGACTTCCTGACTTGCTACTCCGAGTTACTTTCGTTTGTTCCACTTCAGGTCAATTTATATTATTGTATCTTTCAGTTACTGCATTTCTCATTACCTGCGCATCGTTTACTGTTTACCATGATAAACTAGAAGCCGAAGTGTGACTACGGCAGGACATTTCCTTGACCGTAGGAGCATGGCTGGCCTTGTCTACCCCTCGTATTCCGTATTTTGGGAAGCGGGGCGTGACAAGTGTGAGCGGGCTTGCTCGTCGATCTTCTGATCGCTCAATACCCGGGTGGCCGTTACGTTTAGCAGACCGCTTGTGGCTTGTGGGTGTTTGATATGATCATCACCTACTGCCGGCGTATTGACGAGTCTTTAGAGTCCTACACAGAGGTTTCCTGGGTCAAGCGAAACGAAATAGGAGCGCATTTGAGATATGTGCGGGACCGAGAATAATGCGTTTATGTGATACCGTATTCCATTCTCGCGATTTGTGACATTAATCGGTTATATGCGCTATAGCCGGGTTATCGGATCAAGTGTTGATTCGATAAGTTGTTACTGTTAATATTAGTCGGTTATATGCGATATGACCGGATCATTAAATCAAGTGTTGATTTAATGATTTAATGCATAATTATATATTTAATATATTACTTTGCATTAACTAGTATTGGTTTACTTTAAATGGATTTTCTCACTTGGATTGTGCACATTGTATATGTGATATACTTTTGTACACAAGTTTGTATCATGTTTGATGATACATGCTCACTAGTGTATGTGTAAAGATTAAACCATGGTTGTGTAATGGTTAGGGTTTTCCTTTTTGTTTTCTTATTCTTTTATTTATCTATTTATTCTTTTTTGGAAAAATATTAAGCATAAAGATAATGGTGGCTAACTTTGTTGTATGTTGAAGCTTCTTGAAGCTTTGACAAAGTCCACCATTCTTATCTCATCCTTAACCCTAACCATTCCAACTAACCTTAGTTTAATCTCTACACTTGACCATGGTTAGTATATGATAAGTATTCATATTAGTTTCATTTTTAAATAAGAAACTAATCATATTATCTTCTTCTTCTTCTTCTTCAAGAAGAAAACCTAGACTTCATCAATGGTGATTGATGAAAATGAGTGAGAAATCCAATTCTAAAGTGAACCCACTTCCTATTTCTTCATCCTCTACCTCTTGCCAAGTAGTAGAGTGTGTTTTCTTCACAAGTTTTCTTGACTTGGTGAAGTTGGAGCTTGATCTAGCGATGCCTCGACGTAGATCATCTTCGGCATCGTCGTCGATGACCTAGCCCGCTTTTACTCCGATGAAGCCGACGCTAGAGCCCAAGATCCGATTTGTACAACGAGGAGACATCATCGCGGAGCCATGGAGGTGGAGAACCGGATCTACAAAGGTTGTTTTTCCGTTTACCATTTAGTTAAGTTGTTAACTAGTTTCTTTATCGCCTATATATCTAGTTAACGATCTGTATTAGGGTTTCTCGGCACCCGTAAAGTTTGAAATTGGCATGGTTGATGCCTTGTGAGACCTCATTAGCGTGCCTAGGAACCCTGCACTACAAACCCTAATACGGATCGTTAACTAGATTTATAGGTGATGCGATGCAAATAAACGAATTTATAGCTAAAGAGAAGGGGCTACAACCTTTGTAGATCCAGTCCTCCATCTCCATGGCTCCGTGATGAAGTCCCCTCACTGTCCAAATTGAATCCATGACTCTAGCATCGGCTTCATCGGAGAAATGGACGGGCTAGGTCGTCGACTTCGATGCCGAAGATGATCTACGTCGAGGCATCACAAGATCAAGCTCCCACTTCACCAAGTCATGAAACTTGTGAAGAAAACACCCTATACTACTTGGCAAGAGGTAGAGGATGAAGAAATAGGAAGTGGGTTCACTTTGGAATTGGATTTCTCACTCATTTTCACAAGTTGCCAATGATGGAGGCAAGCTTTCTTCATTTTGTTGAAGAAGAAGAAGATGAAGAAAGAATATGATAGAATAAAAAGGATTTTTCTCAAAAATGAAAATCCAACTCATTCTTATCATAATCCAACCTTGGTTAGGTGTAGAGACTAAACTAGGGTTAGGTTGCATGGTTAGGGTTAAGGCTAAGAAACAAAATGGTCAATGCTACAAAGCTTCATGAAGCTTCAAAGAAAAAACAAAAGTAGCCACCCTTTTGTTTCTTGCCAAAATAAAGAATAAATAAATAAAAAGAATAACTAAATAAGATCAAAACCCTAACCATTACATAACCATGGTTTAGTCTAAACATACACCCTAACATTCATGTATTATCAAACATGATACAATCAAGTGCACAAAAGTATATCACATATACAACTTGTGTACATCAAGTGAGAAAATCCTTTTAAAGTGAAAAAATACTAGTTAATGCAAAGTAATATATCAAATATACAATTATGCATTAAATCATTAAATCAATACTTGATTTAACGATCCGGTCATATCGCATATAACTGACTAGTATCCTATGTATCGGCTTATCGAATCAATCCTTGATTCGATAACTAGGTTATATCACATACAACCAATCGATACATTCATCGCGAGAATAGAATACGATATCACATACACGTATTATTCTCGGTCCCGCACATATCTCATATGCGCTCCTATTTCGTTTCGCTTGAGCCAGGAAACCTCTGTGTAGGACTCTAAAGACTCGTCAATACGCCGGCAACAGATGATGATCATATCAAGCACCCACAAGCCGCAAGCGGTCTGCTAAACGTAACGGCCACCCGGGTATTGAGCGATCAGAAGATCGATGAGCAAGCCTGCTCACACTCCTGTGAATCCAACCAGTAACACTTACCGTACAGTCCGGTCTGTTCGTCTGATATGTCGCATATCTCGCCTAGGGGTGGTAAACGTCAGACCCCAATAGCTCGATAAGTCATGCCGACGTGAGGTCCATAACAATCGTGAAACTACTGATAACTCTTACCAGTATATCACTGCAACCCTGGCCAGGGATTTCCTGTTATGGCCAGTCGTGCATACCGCAACATCAACCCCCAATACCGGGAAAGACGAATCCCCTCCTATCGCTCATTGCCTCCATATGAATCGGGACTGTACCCAAAAACCACCTGTTTGCACGACTCAGTAGAGTCATGGTAGGGTGGAAATCAAAGCACAGTGGGAGACACACAAGACTCTATGACGATCTCGGGTCAACAGACTAAGCTGTACCAGTGTCACCAGAGAACTGCCATCTGACGTGAGGTATAATACCATCTGGGAGTTCTCGGCGAGTCCGTTCAGTGTACCCAGTCTCCACTGAGCACCCGTATACCATCTCTGATGTCAAACACCAATGGATATGGGATCATCCATCGCCCATCGCATGGGTCGAGAAGATATACGCTAGTCTACTCTGGAATATCGATGCCCCGTCTCGATATTCCCACGACTAGGAACATTGAAGGATGTACTCATGGACTATCCAGGCCCCACTAGTATGATCTACATCATAGTCCTGGAAGTCGAGCACACATCCTAAGGGCTTTATCAACATGTAATCAGAGAGACAGAGAACATACATGTTAAGATAAAGAGTAACCAGATAGCGTACTATCATGTCGAGCAAGAAAGTCCTACCTATATATGTTCCAGCATCCACTACAATATACATCCAATATACAGTAATGGCCTCTAGGGCATTCATATAACTAACATAGGGTAGGATAACCGACACCTAGAGTGCGGGTTGCCTCACTTATGGAATTGGCAAGTAACTTGCCTCGTTCGTAGGGGTCTTGGTTCTATATTGTACAGGCTATTCACACGACCGGAGAACGTCGAGTTTCATTTGCGACTTAAATGAAACTCGGGGCTTCTAGATTATCTGCTATTCCATATTGTTTATCGCTTCTCTGTGATGTTTCTTATATCATGCCTGTGACGAATGGTTATACACACACGCGCGCACACACACATACATATATATATACACATACATACATATATACACATACATACATAGATACATACATACATACATATATATATTAATAAATGTTGTATATGTTTTCCATCCGCACTAGCCCTGCCCCCGTTCTGTCGCTAGTTAAGTAACCTAACGGTGCATGACGGGGCCCCGTGGTGAGTGCGGATAGCAAATACGTACATTCTATTTTCGTTCTTTTCTGATGTGATAGAAATTAATTGATGGGACCGCATTAATTTTGATTAATGCAAGAAAATAAACCTAAAAGATGTTATCGGAATCAAATTTCAAAACCACTCGGTTTTTTCAAAAACTACTCGGTTTCCTACAAAACTACAAGTTTTCAAAATTGAGCTTGAACCACTCGTTTCGAAATCACTAAATTCCTTCAACGATATCAAGTTCATTACGTTAAAGGTATTTTCGTCAAAAACCAGCTGTAACCTCCGTCATTTCATATTAGTATTACTTAGTATTCGTGCTATATGTTTTGACCTTATTAAGGCGTAGTGTTCGTGTAGGGTTCCTAGGCACACTAATGAGGTCTCACAAGGGATCAACCATGCCAATTTCAAATTTTACAAGTGCCGGGAAACCCTAATACGGATCGTTGACTAGAGTTTAGGAGAAAAATGAAACTAGTTAACAACTTAACTACAAGAAAGAGGCTACAACCTTTGTAGATCCGGTTCTCCACCTCCATGGCTCCGTGATGAAGTCCCCTCACTGTCCATATCGGATCCCGGACTCTAGCGTCGGCTTCATCGGAGAAATGGAGGGGCTAAGTCGTCGACTTCGATGCCGAAGATGATCTACGTCGAGGCAACACTAGATCAAGCTCTAACTTCACCAAGTCAAGAAACTTGTGAAGAAAACACCCTATACTACTTGGCAAGAGGTAGAGGATGAAGAAATAGAAAGTGGGTTCACTTTAGAATTGGATTTCTCACTCTTTTTCACTAGTTGCCATTGATGGAGGCAAGCTTCTTCATCTTGAAGAAAGAGAAGAAGAAGAAGATCATATGATATACGATAAGTGTTATCTCAAAATAGAAAAATAAAATGAATACTTATCATATACCAACCATGGTTAGATGTAGAGAATCAACTATGGTTAGTTTGAATGGTTAGGGTTAAGCAAGAGACAAAAAATGGTGGACTTGTTCAAAGCTTCATGAAGCTTCAACTAGAAACAAAATTAGCCACCATTTTTCCTTTTGCCAAAATGAAATAAATAAATAAATGAATAAATAAATAAGTAAATAATCAAAACCCTAATCATTCATATAACCATGGTTTAATTCTTTACACTAACCCAAGTGAGATTGTATCATCAAACATGATACAAACAAGTGCACAAAAGTATATCACATATACAATGTGCATTTCAAGTGAGAAAATCCATTTAAAGTGAACCAATACTAGTTAATGCAAAGTAATATAGCAAATATATAATTATGCATTAAATCATTAAATCAACGCTTGATTTAACGATCCGGTCATATCGCATATGAACGACTAATATCCAATGTATCGGCTTATCGAATCAATCCTCGATTCGATAACTAGGTTATATCGCATACAACCAATCGATACATTCATCGCGAGAATATAATACGGTATCACATACATGCATTATTCTCGGTCCCGCACATATCTCATATGTGCTCCTATTTCGTTTTGCTTAAGCCAGGAAACCTCTGTGTAGGACTCTGAAGACTCGTCAATACGCCGGCAGCAGATGATGATCATATCAAACACCCACAAGCCGCAAGCGGTCTGCTAAACGTAATGGCCACCCGGGTATTGAGTGATCAGAAGATCGACGAGCAAGCCCGCTCATACTCCTGTGAATCCAACCAGTAACACTTACCGTACAGTCCGGTCTCGTCGTCTGATATGTCGCATATCTCGCCTAGGGGTGGTAAACGTCAGACCCCAATAGCTCGATAAGTCGTGTCGATATGAGGTCTATAACAGTTCAAGAAACTACTGGTAACTCTTACCAGTAAATCTCAGCAACCCTGGCCAGGGATTTCCGGTTATAGCCAATCGAACACAGCGCAACATCAACTCCCTATACCAGGAGAGACGAATCCCCTCCTATCGCTCATTGCCTCCATGTGATTCGGGACTGTACCCAAAAACCACCGTTTTGCACGCCCTCTTGGACGTGGTAAGGTGGAAATCAAAGCACAGTGGGAACCACACAAGACTCTATGACGATCTCGGGTCAACAGACTACTCTGTACCAGTGTCACCAGAGAACTGCCATCTGACGTAAGGTATAATACCATCTGGGAGTTCTCGGCGAATCCGTCCAGTGTACCCAGTCTGTACTGAGCACCCGTATATCATTTCTGATGTCAAACACCAATGGATATGGGATCATCCATCGCCCATCTGTATGGGTCGAGAAGGTATACGCTAGTCTACTCTGGTATATCGATGCCCCGTCTCGATATACCCACGACTAGGGACCTTGAAGGATGTACTTATGGACTACCCTGTCCCCACTAGTATGATCCGCATCATAGTCCAGGTAGTCAAGTACACATCCTAAGGGCTTTACCAACATGTAACAGAGAGACAATCAGTGTACACGTTAAGGTAAAGATCAACCAGATAGCATACTATCATGTCGAGCAAGAAAGTCCTCCCTATATATGTCCAAGCACCCACTACAATATACATCCTATGTATAGTAATGGCCTCTAGGGCATACATATAACTAACAATCTCCCACTTGCACTAGGGCCATCTGATAGCAGTGGTTGTAGTATCTCATACTCAACCATCCCATAAAAGTCTCTCTCTGGGAAAAGGCCTTTGTGAGTGGATCCGCCGTGTTGTCCTCTGAGTCTACTCTCCTAACCTCGATCACCCTGGAGATCAACCATCTCCATGATCAGGTGATACTGCCTTAGAATATGTCTGGATCACTGATGGGACGTACGTTCCTTGGCATAAGCCACAACTCCATTGTCACACAATGGGAGGAACTAAGTTCATCTCATGAACAAATATACATCCAGACTGCCTCTTTGGTAGCATCTTAAGTAGCGATGTATCGAGCCTTTATCGTCTAGTATGCCACGGTATCTAGCTTGGAACTCTTCCAACATACCGTCCCTTTACTGAGGGTAAAGACAATGCCTGTGACTGACTTTCAGTCGTCCTTATCACCCTGGAACCCTTCCAGTGATTCTCCCCAGGATCGGTTGATACCATCTCACTATAACTAGTGAGAATCCTAACATCCAATTAGATCTATCTCATAGATCCAAAACCCAGGATTTAGGAGGTATCATTTTGATCCTATATGGAGAATCATTGTGATAAGCGGAGATTGACCGAGCGTAGCATAGGAAACTCCTTCCCTATCAAGAGTATGTCATCTATGTACTCTACGAGGATCATCACCATACTCCCTACTACCTTTTTGTATATACAAGGTTCATCTACCATTTTGATGATGTCAAACTGTTTGACTACTACATCAAAACAGATGTTCCAACTCCGCGATACCTGCTTTATCCTATAAAGCATCTTGTACACGTTTCCGCTGCTCCCACTGTCTACGAAGCCCTCTGGCTGTGTACTTATAGACTCTCTCTTTTAAAACATTATTTAGAAAAGCAGTCATGACACCCAACCGCCAGATATCGTAGTCATGGTATGTAGCCGTGGCAAGCAGGATCTGGATGGACTTAAGCATAGCCACTTGAAAAGGTTTCATCATTATCTACGCCTGGTCGATGACGAAAAGCTTTAACAAGTCTAGCTTTGAAAGTCTCAACTTTTCCATCTACACCAAGTAATCTTCTCAAGATATACTTGCTCCTGATGGGGATTTAACCCTTCAGATATAGCAACCAAAGTCCATACTTTGTTGGTGTACATGGATTCCATCTCAGATCACTAAGCATCCAGCCATTCTTACAGAGTCTTACTCCTGATGGCCAGCTCGAAACTAGTTGGGTCATCATCTCATGATGCAATCCTCGCTCCCACTGTCATAGAGAAACCGAAGTATCTCTCAGGTGGGTGAGCAACTTTACTAGATCGGCGGAGAGGCTGAGGTTCGTTGGTAACTATTGAATCCTTTGGTTCTTTCAAATCATCAGCTGCAGTTTGTATAGCTGGAACATTTCCAGTTCTACATAACAGATCTTGCCTCGAGCTTGTCCGGATTTTGCTTTTCAGACATAGGCTGGACAACCCCAAATCTTAACTAACTTAAGAGATGGGCTCTTCCCTTATCATATCAAATATGAAGTGGTAGGCAACTGATTTGATTTGAACCCTATTCAATAGGTATGCAGCTTCTCAAGTGCATAACTCCCAAAAAGGAAATAGGTAACTCAGTAGTACTCATCATAGAGCACACCTTATCATATAGGGTGTGATTACTCCGCCCCGATATACCATCGTGCTATGGTGTATACGGAGGAGTAATGCTGAGAGAGAATCTCATTCTCCTTTAGAATAGTCCAGGAATTCCGTGCTAAAGTACTCTCCTCCTTGATCACATCAAAGGACATAATACTTATACCCGTTTTGGTTCTCTACTTCTAACTTATATTCTGTGAATATCTCAAAAGGTTCGGACTTGTGTTTCAACAAGAACATATGTCTGAATCTAAAGAGATTATCAGAGAATGTAATGAAGTACAAGGAACCGGTCTTGGCATGTGTAGACAGGGGACCTTACATACATCAACATGTATCATCCCAAGAGTTCACTAACTCTTTCTCTGTTTCCAGTAAACGGAGCTATGGTCATCTTATCTCTGTGACATGACTGGCAAGTTTTATAAGATGTAAATTCAAACTGATTTAAATATGCATCTAAAATGTAACTTCAGCCAGTCGGATCGCATTGATATGACCTAGTCTACAATGCCTCAAGAAGAATTCGTTCATTTCTGAACTCTTCCTCTTATGCGTGTTCCGTATACTAAGAACTGTAGTTTTATTTAGAACATCAATGCTTTTAGATAACGTGCCTGAACCGATCAACTTTTGATATAGGAAATGTTCAAAACATAATCCAACAATACAAAATTTTATCATTTCTTTACTTATAAAGAGACTGATATGATTTTGTATATCAGGTTCGGTATCTAATAACATTCATTCAGAATCAATGTATTTGTAATACAGGGTGACAGTGACCAACAGACTTGGCTGCAACACTTGCCCCGTTTTCTGCCTCATGAAACTTATCACCCGTTCTCAGTTTTTCTACCTTTTTGTAGCCCTATGTAACAGATTACATATCTGGGATCCTTATCCGGTATCATATACCTAGGATGCGGAGGATACTGAGAAACAGTTCTTTGTAATGAACACACCCGAAGAAGATGCATCATATGCACTTCCTTCGTTTGGGCGGCAAAGGAATTCTGGTATTCCCCTAATTCCTGCTCTGTCTTATAACAATTATAAGTTGGAGCGGGACCAACGTTCCCCAGCTCAGTATAACAAGCGGGTTCGGTCAATATTCCGTATTATTATCTTGATTAAGGCGTGATATGGTCGCTACCTGGAGAGAGAGAGAAGAAAACACTCAGCGTGCGCTCTTGCAAGAATAGATTGGTTATTATTTTATCTAATCAGGATGGCTCCCACTGTTTTTATCAAATCTTCCTTCAAACCCTAAAAGGAAAGACTAGCTGGGATTAATTACACGCTACAAGTTCGCCAATCTTTCAGCCAGGCCAGTGTCGGTACTTTGAGGGAGGTCCCCCGTGCTTTCGCACGAACCTAATTAATGTAAACCTCATTTTCCCAGAGGCGTAACCCCGTTGACACCTTTCTAGACACCTACTTGATCGGCTAATTGTAATGTGTAAAACTCTTCCAGGAGTAACTCTTACTCGCAGCGGGTATCGGGATCCAACTATCTCATAGAAGGTATGCAATCTCATTGCAAATTTCAACACTTGAAATTCCCGATAATATTTTGCCCCAAACGATCTATGACCTTGACAAGGTCAAAAAACCATAGACCGTAAGTCAAGTTCAACCCGTCATTTCTTGATTGAATCAAACCCACCCGCACGACCCTTGACAAGGTCAACAAGGCCGTACGACTACCCTAACCCAATCTGCATCATATGCATAAGCGGATAAATACTGGTTAGCTACCGCACACTGCGCCTTGACAAGGTCAACAAACGCAGCACGAATACTAAACAGGACTTATCTGAAATGACGGAGGGCTACGACAGGTTTTTCTGAAAACCTATTGCGTAATGAACTTGATATCGTTGTAGAATCAAATGATTTTAAAATGGAGTGTTTTTGAGGCTTTTCTAGTTTTGCTAAAGGGGTCACTCCCGGTGAAGGGATCGTCGGCCCTTTCCTCGTCGAATGAGGTGCGGGATATATCATATATATCACTGTGCAAAGCTGAAACTATAAAAGCAATCAAAAGACAAACCGAGAGTTGTAGCATCTGCCAGTTATTGCTAAAGGAGTCACTCCCGGTGAAGGGATCTCGGTCATTTCCTTATCGAATAAGGTGCAGGATATATCATATCTACCGCTGTGCAAAGCAAGAACTGTAGCTACCTGTTTTAATTTTGAAATTCGATTCTACAACATCTTAGGTTTCTTTTTCTTTCATTAATCACATTAATGAAGTCCCATCATTTAAGTACCTAAACATCACAGATAAATATGACGTACACTTATGCCATCCGCATTCGCCTCGATGTCCCCTCGTGCACCGTTAGGTTAGGTAACTAACGGCAGAGCGGGGCAGGGCTAGCGCGGGTGTAAAACATAAGTAACGTCTATATAATATATCATATATACTATATAAAGTATCCATCACAGAACATATCACATGATCACATCACAGATATCGCAGCAGAAGAAACATATGAAACATTGGATATACTAGGACGTCCGTGTTTTTAATATGAGCCAGTATAAAACACGGATTCCACGGTCACGATGAATAGCCAAACCCACACCCCTATACCCCTACGAGAGCGGCAAGCAACCCTACCAATTCTAGGGTTAGGAGACCCGGACTCGACTCCTCAAGTTGGTCTCCCACTGGACCCCAGAACCCGGTTACTTGTGCCCTCCTCCTTGGGTCTATCCTAGTGCGGAAAAGTAAATAATATACAAAAGGTGACATCTTCCGCAACCTGGAAGTGCCCCAATAAAAGAATATTACATACAAGTTTTTACATGAATGAAAATGAAAAACACTCATCTCACATAAAAACCCCCGGCTATTCAAACACGACGATCCAATATAACATATCCAGCAACACATAACATCACATGTTATCAACGTAAGTAAATATGCGCATCCCAATTGTCGTTGACATATAGCAACGAAACCGGCGATTGCACATATTACACTTACGGTCACAGAAAAGAAAGTGTAAAACTACAACAGTTGGAATACGCAACCAGCATAGACATCGCATGCCTAATCAAATGAATTTCTTAGACATCGCATGCCTAACAATTATAAACCCCGCATTTTAGTCTCATTATCGAAAACACTTTTCAATATCAAGTCGGGCAATTCAACAAGATTCCCGACATCCTGATCGAATGCTCATCGCAAACTTTAGTAGACGGCCGCACCCCCGATACCGTCGACGAAGTGCACCAAGGCGGAACACCGCTGCCGCGAGCACCCGACCGGATGCTTTCGACGACGGGGTTCTCCTACAGTCACTTGGTCGGGGCTAAGGGGTGTAGCTGTCTATTAAGTTTATCCAGCGAGTATCCGCGTATGCTACGTGATTGCGACGGACTTTTGATCACATCAAAATTCCGTGGCAACCGATCAAGTGAGACTAAAGTGCTATGTTTATAACATTCATACAGTTATCTCATAACTTGTTGTGAATTCCAATTGTTGTATCTCATTCCAGATAAATAGAAAATGTTAATCTTTCCGATCGAACATTCGAACACCCAAGTTTTCCCGAAACAGCTCAACACATGAAATAAGTTTAAAAAACATTCACTTCGTGCCTCAGTACCAACGGTCCAGCCGTAGAAGGGTCAAGCCAACGCCTCACATGTGGCACGCCATACTGCCCCAAACCCGAAGGTTCAAAGGGCAGTTCAAGACGGTCACATAATCGAGTTAAGGTTTGTTGTCTTCTAGAGGGTCCATCGCGTTACTTGCACTACTTAGAACGTTATTAAACCACGGAAAGATCCAACACTTGGAAATTTCCCGACAGGGGAAAAAGTGGGTATTTATATCCGGTCGAATTTTTTTAACATATTCAAAAATTATCCGGAAAACACATAGACAAAATTAGACAATCCGATCGAATAATCGAATCCCCAAAACAACCCTTGAAAACTCAACAGTGGAATGTAAGTTAAAAATTCCCAGAAAAAACAACACATTCATATAGGAATTACTGTGGAATTTAAATTGAATGAAGCCTCCGTATGGCCGCGGAACCGCCGCACGAGCCATGCTCGTGCCGCGGAACCGCGGCGATTTGATTGATTTAGCCCGTCGAATTTCACAGTATCTCCTACAAACACCTGCTGATTTTTCTGCATATTTTTAATTCACAAAAATCCAAAAATTTCAAAAATGTACAGAGAGCAAGTTTTGAATTAGGGTTTCGGTTCGATCAGACTTATAACTCCGTCTACAAATCGCCTAAGGCTCTAGCTAGGCTCTGATACCACTGTAGGGTTCCTAGGCACACTAATAAGGTCTCACAAGGCATCAACCATGCCAATTTCAAATTTTACAAGTGCCGGGAAACCCTAATACGGATCGTTGACTAGAGTTTAGGCGAAAAATGAAACTAGTTAACAACTTAACTACAAGAAAGAGGCTACAACCTTTGTACACCCGGTTCTCCACCTCCATGGCTCCGTGATGAAGTCTCCTCGCTGTCCATATCGGATCCCGGACTCTAGCGTCGGCTTCATTGGAGAAATGGGCGGGCTAGGTCGTCGACTTTGATGCCGAAGATGATCTACGTCGAGGAAACACTAGATCAAGGTCCAACTTCACCAAGTCAAGAAACTTGTGAAGAAAACACCCTATACTACTTGGCAAGAGGTAGAAGATGAAGAAATAGAAAGTGGGTTCACTTTAGAATTGGATTTCTCACTCTTTTTCACTAGTTGCCATTGATGGAGGCAAGCTTCTTCATCTTGAAGAAGGAGAAGAAGAAGAAGATCATATGATATATGATAAGTGTTATCTCAAAATAGAAAAATAAAATGAATACTTATCATATACCAAACTTGGTTAGATGTAGAGAATCGACTATGGTTAGTTTGAATGGTTAGGGTTAAGCAAGAGACAAAAAATGGTGGACTTGTTCAAAGCTTCATGAAGCTTCAACTAGAAACAAAATTAGCAACCATTTTTCCTTTTGCCAAAATGAAATAAATGAATAAATAAATAAGTAAATAATCAAAACCCTAACCATTCATATAACCATGGTTTAATTCTTTACACTAACCCAAGTGAGCTTGTATCATCAAACATGATACAAACAAGTGCACAAAAGTATATCACATATACAATGTGCATTTCAAGTGAGAAAATCCATTTAAAGTGAACCAATACTAGTTAATGCAAAGTAATATATCAAATATATAATTATGCATTAAATCATTAAATCAACGCTTGATTTAACGATCCGGTCATATCGCATATGAACGACTAATATCCAATGTATCGGCTTATCGAATCAATCCTCGATTCGATAACTAGGTTATATCGCATACAACCAATCGATACATTCATCGCGAGAATATAATACGGTATCACATACACGCATTATTCTCGGTCCTGCACATATCTCATATGTGCTCCTATTTCGTTTCGCTTGAGCCAGGAAACCTCTGTGTAGGACTCTAAAGACTCGTCAATACGCCGGCAGCAGATGATGATCATATCAAACACCCACAAGCCGCAAGCGGTCTGCTAAACGTAACGGCCACCCGGGTATTGAGCGATCAGAAGATCGACGAGCAAGCCCGCTCATACTCCTGTGAATCCAACCAGTAACACTTACCGTACAGTCCGGTCTCGTCGTCTGATATGTCGCATATCTCGCCTAGGGGTGGTAAACGTCAGACCCCAATAGCTCGATAAGTCGTGTCGATATGAGGTCTATAACAGTTCGAGAAACTACTGGTAACTCTTACCAGTAAATCTCAGCAACCCTGGCCAGGGATTTCCGGTTATAGCCAATCGAACACAGCGCAACATCAACTCCCTATACCGGGAGAGACGAATCCCCTCCTATCGCTCATTGCCTCCATGTGATTCGGGACTGTACCCAAAAACCACCATTTTGCACGCCTTCTTGGACGTGGTAAGGTGGAAATCAAAGCACAGTGGGAACCACACAAGAATCTATGACGATCTCGGGTCAACAGACTACTCTGTACCAGTGTCACCAGAGAACTGCCATCTGACATAAGGTATAATACCATCTGGGAGTTCTCGGCGAGTCCGTCCAGTGTACCCAGTCTGTACTGAGCACCCGTATATCATCTCTGATGTCAAACACCAATGGATATGGGATCATCCATCGCCCATCTGTATGGGTCGAGAAGGTATATGCTAGTCTACTCTGGTATATCGATGCCCCGTCTCGATATACCCACGACTAGGGACCTTGAAGGATGTACTTATGGACTACCCTGTCCCCACTAGTATGATCCGCATCATAGTCCAGGTAGTCAAGTACACATCCTAAGGGCTTTACCAACATGTAACAGAGAGACAATCAGTGTACACGTTAAGGTAAAGATCAACCAGATAGCATACTATCACGTCGAGCAAGAAAGTCCTCCCTATATATGTCCAAGCACCCACTACAATATACATCCTATGTATAGTAATGGCCTCTAGGGCATACATATAACTAACAGTTCGGTAGCCATGTAATGCTTTTTTGTTGCATTGTGATACGATTATCTAGGACAGTCACACGACCATTTTGACCTTGTCAAAGGCTCATGCGGGTGGGTTTAGATTAATCCAGGATAATGACGGGTTGAACTTGACTAGCGGCTTATAACATTTTGACCTTGTTAAGGTGATAGGCCGTTAAGGGTAAAAACCGCATCGAGAGTTTCAAATATATAAGAAACTTGCTAGTGTCGCATACCTTCTGGAGTGTGGTGACTAGAGTGGCTTCCATCCAGGTTATCACACGATGATAGTTGGGTCCAATCCCAGTGATGAATGGGATTACTCTTGGGAGATATTTTTCAACTCATAATTAGCAAACCTATTAGGTGTCTAGAAAGGTGTTAACAGGGCTACGCCTCTGCGGAAACAAGGTTTATTCTAATTAGGTCCGTACAAGAGCACAATGAACCTCCCTCGAAGTACCAACACCCACTTGGCTGAACGGTTAGCGAACTTGTTAGGTCTTAATGATCCCGACTAGTTCTCCTTTTAAGGTTTGAAGAAAAATTCGAGAAAACAGTGGGCGTCATCCTGATTAGATAAATTAAAACCCAATCTAATCTTTTAAGAGCATACGTTGAGTGTTTCTTTTCTCACTCTTCAGGTAGCAACCATATCACTCCTTAATCAAGATATTAAAAGGTATGACTTGACTGAACCAGCTTATTACACCGGACTGGGGAATATCGGTTCGGCTGAAACTTATGACAACTGTCATGAGTATGGGCAAAGGAAAGAGGACTATAAGGAATTCCATATGACCCTAGTAAAGGAGAAGTATTCCAATGCATCTTTTCCGGGTGTATTTGTTATTAAAAACTGTTTTTCGGTCAACCTAGCTACCTCCTGAGTACTAGATACCAGATCAGGATCTTATATCTGTAATTTTTTATAAGGAAAAAGTAGAATGGTTGGACTAGGTGATATGTCCCTCATAGTAGGGAACGGAGCACAAGTTGGTACTGCTGCCGTCGGTGAATATCACCTAGCATTGCCAAGCGACAATACTATGATTTTGAACAACTGCTGGTATGTACCTTCCATGCTTTGCAATATCATATCAGTTTTTTTTACTTGATAAAGATGGATATAACTTTGTTCTAGATAGAAATATCATGAACATTTACCTTAATCAGGTTTTGGTTACAGAAGGTACACTGTGTAATGGTATCTACGTTCTTAATCAAAACACGGTTTTCAATGTACAAAACACATGCAAGAGGAATAGTTCAGATACGAGCGAAGCCTACTTGTGGTATCATAGACTTAGCCATATCAATAAGAAAAGACTATCTAAGTTACGGCACACGGAGAGAGAGGCTACAGAGCTCTTAGGACTCATACACAGTGATAGATGTGGTCCAATATCTACATATACGAGGGATGGGGTCTCATACTTCATTACATTCACTGATGATCTCTCTAGGTTCGGATATGTATTTTTGATGAAACACAAATCTGATGATTTTGAGAAATTCAAAGAATACAGAAACGAAGTAGAGAACCAGACTGGCAAAAGTATCAAGATCCTCCGATCTAATAGAGGAGGGGAGTACTTAAGCACGAAATTCCTTGACTACTTAAAAGAGAATGGTATTCTCTCTCAGCTTACTCCTCTGTACACACCATAGCACAATGGTGTATCGGAGTGGAGGAACCGTACCCTATTGGATATGGTTTTCTCCATGATGAGTAGTGCTGAATTGCCTCTTTCATTCTAGAGATATGCACTTCAGACAGTAGCATCCCTATTGAATCAAAATTCCATCCAAATCAATGTCTAAGACTCCATATGAAATATAGAGTGGAAAGAAACCATATCTTAAACATGTTAAGATATAGGGTTGTCCGGCCTTTGTTAAAATACAAAATACGGAAAAACTTTAAGCATGATCGGTTTTATGTAAGTTTGTGGGATATCCCAAGAATTTATATAGATATCTATTCTACCATACCGAGGAACAAAAGATATTTGTTTCTCAGTATGCCAAATTCTTATAATAGCAGTTTCTTACAAAAGAAACAAGTGGAAGTACGGTAGAACTGGAAGAAATTTCAAAAAAACAAAGTATAACTGAAGAATTAGTGGAACCAGGGAATTCAATAGAACCCGACGAAGCTCAGCCACTCTGCAGATCTAGTAGGATTTCTCATCCGCCCGAGAGGTACTACGGTTTTCTTATAGACAGGAATTGAGAGGATTGCATCTTGGAAGAAGATGATCCTACTAGTTTCGAGCAAGCCATTACCAATAGAGACTCTGTAAAATGACTAGATACTATGCGATTCGAAATGGAGTCTATGTACACCAACAAAGTTTGGACCTTGGATATTGCTCCTCATGGGGTAAAACCCTTTGGATGCAAATGGATCTTCAAAAAGAAGTTTGGTGTAGATAGACAGGTGTAGACCTATAATGATGGACTTATTGCAAAAGGTTTTCATCAAAGACCCGGTGTGGACTATGACGAAACCTTTTCTCCAGTGGCTATGCTGAAATCCATTCGGATCCTACTTGCTATTGCTGCCTTCCATGACTTTGATATCTGGCAGATGGACGTAAAAACGGATTTTCTAAATGGAAGTTTAGAAGAGTGCGTTTATATGGATCAGTCAGAGGGATTCGTAGACAGTGGGAGCAATGGGAAGGTGTGAAAGTTGCTTAAATCCATTTATGGATTAAAGCAGGCATCGCAGGGCTGGAACATCTGTTTTGATGAGACAGTTAAGGAATTTGAGTTCATCAAAAACGAAGATAAGCCATGTATCTATAAGAAGATTGTAGGGAGAACTGCCGTATTCCTCGTCTTGTACGTCAATAACATTCTCTTGATAGGAAATGACATTCCTATGCTGCAATCGGTCATGTTGTTCTTGTCACAAAAGTTGTCCATGAAAGACCTGGGTGATGCCTCCTGCATTCTAGGGATTAAGATCTACAGAGATAGATGCAAAAAATTATTGGGACTATCATAGTCAAGGTACATAGACACCATACTAAAGAGCTTTAGTATGGAAGATTCCGAGTGCGGTAATATACTCGCTTTGCATGGAATCACCCTCTCCAAAGAGATGTCTCCCAAGATTGATGGGGAGATAGCTCACATGAGAATTATACCCTACGCTTCGGCGGTACAATCTATAATGTATGTAATGCTATGTACCAGACCAGATGTAGCTTACGCACTTAGCGTGGTGAGCCAGTATTAGTCGAACCTAAGTGAGAATTATTGGACAGCTGTAAAGAACATACTCAAGTACTTGAGAAGGACTAAAGAGATGTTCTTACTTTACAGTAATGGAGACCTCCAATTCGAGTCATTTACCGACTCAAGCTTCCAAAGTGACAAGGATGACAGCAAGTCTGTCTCGGGTTATGTGTTCACCTTCAACGGAAGGGCGGTCTATTGGAAGAGCTCCAAACAAGACACCGTCATAAACTCGACGATGGAGGCTGATACATTACTGCCAACGATACCACAAAAGAAGCAGTCCTGATGAAGAAGTTCATTACTAAACTTGAGGTGGTTCCGACCATTGATGATCGAATAGCTTTGTATTGTGATAACAATGGGGCTATGGCCTTAGCGAAGGAACCACGGTCCCATCAGAAATCTAGACACATCTTAAGGCGGTATCACCTGGTTAGGGAGATCGAGGTTCGGAGAGTAGATACGAAAGACAACACGGCAGATCCATTTACCAAGGTCCTCCCTCAAGCACAGTTCGAACGACTTTTTAAGATGGTTGGTATGCGATACGCCAACAACTGGCCCTAGAGCAGACGTTGGGTATTCAGTATGCCAATTACAGGCTTTAGTATAAGTGGGAGATTGTTGGATACGTATGTCTTAGAGGCCTGTATTGTATAGGATGGTATGGATATGTATGTACAAGACAATCTTGCTCAGTTATATAGTATACTATTTAAGTTGTCTTTATCTAAACATATGTATTTGTTTTTCATATTGCTTAAAATTTCTTATACATGTTGATTAAGACTCGATACAGTAGTATACTATTTTGGTTTGTCTTTATCTTAACATGTGCATATGTTTTACTTGATATCATATATAGCTGATACATGTTGATAAAGCCCGCTGGATTTTGCTTGACCACCAATGTTATGATAGCGATCATACTTGTAACGCCTTGAAAATTCGTTTAGGTTATTTTCGCATTAATTAGCGATAATGCGTGTTTTTCATAAAACATCGTTAATAGCTATTTCCACATAGACTGGAATAAATCTATTTTTAATAGTGAAAATATATAATTATTTATATATTTGTGTTTTATTAATTATCATTTAATTTATTGTTCACTTAATTATCAATTTTCTTAACTATTATTTTCTAAGCAAAATTTTAGTTAGCATGCACAACCCTATATTTACCCTAGGTTAATAATGTAACATGTATTCCATTTTTATTCCCTCTTGTTTCTCTATTCCCTTTTTAAAAAACCAAAACAATAATGAAAATAGAAAAGAATTGGAAAAGGAGAGGCATGAAGCATTAAATGAGCATGGAAACCTTGACTTTTGCACTCTCCCCATCACTCTCTCTCTCCCTCTCAGCAGCAGCAGCAGTAGCTCCAGCAGCCCCTCCCCTTTCCTCTTCTTCTTCTTCATTCATTCAAGCTCCAATCTCCATCAAAAATCTATCTTTCTTCACAAAACCTCTTGCTAAACACCCCAAAACACTTCCTTGTTGGTTCTTAAGGCAAGGTCAGCAAATTTGAACCCTCCTAGGAACAATTTGAGATATAAAACTTACCCTAATTACCTCTTTGCTAAAATTGTAGTTTATTTAGCTTAAATTAGTGTTTATGTGGGTTTTTGTGCTAATTATGTGGTTTAAGTGGAGATTAGGTTAAGTTAGGGTTTTTATGGCTCGATTAGCTTAATTAAGTGTTGTTTGTGTCGTTTAATCCAAGTCTTCCCACCAGATTACACTAAAATACCATATTGTCTTAAATTAGTGTTTTAGTTAAGAAATGTGCAAGTTTTGTCATCTGCTTTTAAACCGGATGCTTCGGGCAAAAGTTGCAATTACTCGGGCTTAGTTAATGGGCTAGGACCACACACACGAGACACGAAACCCCTGTTGGATATAGTGCCCTCAAAGTCAATTATTGGATCACAGGTACATGATTACAATGATTGAGGGAGGATCTATACTGGTAGTACAGTCTTGCTCGAGATGATAGTATGCTATCTGGTTTGTCATTATCATCATGTACATGCTTTAGTTTACTATTGCATGTTGATAGAGCCCATAGTATTCTTGCTTGACTGCCAGCAGTATGATGGCGATCATATACGTGGGAGCTGGGGTCTATAAGCACATCCTTAAAGTGTCTCTAGTCGTAGGAGTTTCGAAACAGGGCATCGATACTCCAGAGTAGACTAGTGCATACAGTCGAGACCCCGATGAGAGGCGGTGGCCAGTTTCACAAGCCATTGGTGTCAATTGGTTCACCTAAGATGTATACAGGTGCTCATTGGGTTATGAGTACACCGGACAGGACTCCCTGGGAACATGCTAGTTGGTATTATACATAACGTCAGATAGCAGTTCCCAGGTGACATGTGTACAGGTTAGTCTGTCGACCTGAGATCGTTATTTGTCTCGTGTGAGTTCCCACTGTACTTTGATTACTACCCTACCACGGCTCAAAGGAGTCATGCAAACAGGTTTTAGTTGGGTACAGTCCCGAGCCACATGGAGGCAGTGAGCGGATCGTCGGGGATTCGTCTCTCCCGGTATTGGAGGTGAGATCGCGCTGTGTTTAGGAGAGCCATTACATGAAATCCCTGGCCAGGATAATCGAGATTTACTGGTAGGTATTCTAGTAGTATCTCAGGGTGTTCTGGGCTACTCTCCGACACGACTTATACCGCTATTGGGAGTCTGACGTTTACCAGCCCCCTAGGCCCTATATGCGATACTCATAGACGAACGGACCGGACTGTACGGATATTGTCACTGTCAGGCTCAGTATGGTTTCTGGATGAGTTCACTCATCAGCTACCCTTCCGATCAATACATGGGCAACCGTTACGTACAGCTAGTACCTCTGACGTGCTAGTGGTTATACCCAGTGCCAGTGTATTGATGAGTCATTAGAGCCCCCCACAGACAGTTTCCCAAGTTCGGGCGAAACGTTGTAGAAGCCGTATGGTTTTATGGAAGGGTTTGATCATATCCGTGCACTTGTGCACGGATCATGATCGGACGGATAATACTAGCAGGCTTTGGTTTAAGTCAGATGCTAGTATTATAGTGTAGGAATATTTTTTGTCTCATTGCATTTGTATTCGGTCGGAATACAAATGTGGGTATGTATTTACAGTTGAGGTGTAATCTCTTAATTCGCTATGGGATTATTTTGGGGGTTGCCAGTTTCCTTTTTCCATCTTTAACATCTTGTCCCTTGTTTAATTTATTTGAGCATGTGACCATCTCTCCTTTGACCACTTTTTCCTGCACTGTTCCTGCACTGTGGGGGGCTGCCGAGCACTGTTCAGCATGTGCTTGGCATGGTGGCTGATTGAGTGTGTGTGCTGGCAATTGTTTGTGGATTTATTTCCTTGGGTTGATTAATTTAATGATGCACTTCACCATTTCCACACACTCACTTGATGAAAACCAACACAACTTCATTGCATATTTCCTAGAGAGCTTTTTCCTTTGAAAATTCTGGCCGAGCCCCCTTGGAGTGCAAGCTCAATTTTTTTTCTTCAAAAAAAATCCATTGCTCACATTTCCATCCAAATTGGCAACTTCACTCTTGAGACAAAATATTCTACACTCTTTCTACTTCTTTCTTGGACATGTCGGCTAGCAAACTTCATGTCCGAGTTGCCTCGGTATAGAGGCGGGAGCCCGTATATAGATTTAATGACGTGGTGCCACTTTGACAAGCAAGATCGGAGAGCAGACTTCGTCGGCGCAGCAGCAAGGAGTTTAGCGCGGAGATTGAAGACCGAAGGACACGGATCGATCGGTATAATTTCTGAACTCATTTTACATTTAGTTAGTTAACGGTTAATGGAAAGATCCGGGTATTTGGACCGCGGTAGCGTCAAGTTTTGATAAAATTTTTGTTCCGCATTTGGCGTCGGTTTAACGGCCGGGCCGCCGCCGCATCCCAACATGGTATCAGAGCCACCCATTAACCGTATACTAGCTTGTTCTAAAATGTTTAAAAGCTCGATCGAACAAAATTTCCAAAACCGCATTTTCAAGTTCAATGTTTCTGTCGAATTTTTTCTTGTGTGATCTAAAAATTATTTTGAGTGTTTCAGAAAATCAGGCAGGCTTTTATAAGACAACTGTAAAATTTTGGTAGCATGATCCCTCTGTAGCGCCGTGGAACCGCGTCCATACCCACGTTTTGGCCGCGGTTCCGCCGCAGTGTTGAGTTTTCAGTACACTAAATTTTGGCTTTTGATCTTTAACTTGGAATTGGGGTTTCTGGAATATTTTGTTTGGGCCCAGATTTTATTTTGAGTACTGGATTTGTACTTGGGGCCCACTTCGGGAATTTTTATCGATCGAAATTTTAAATACGTTAGTTAACAGTGCTTACATTACTATCTGTGGCCGTGAATGTCATTTGATCGGTAAATCTTGTCTAATCGCTATAGCTCTTTTAGACGGGATTTTCGAACGTGACATTCACGTTGATGTTCTGTGTTGTGCTGTGATGTTGCGGATTTGTCGTGGTGGATAGCTTGGTTGCAATAGTAGTACAGTTTTGTTTTATTTGTACATTTGATATTGCGGGGCGAGCATCCGACATGTGGATTGCCGTCACTGCCTGTTTGTATATTATTCTTTCGGGGCACGACCGGGTTGAGGTCGATGTACCCATTGTATATATTTTCTTTTCTGTACTAGGATTACCCCGCGGTTGGGTGCATGGATAGCCGGTTTCTAGAGGGCAACGGGCCCGCAGCTCATGGCGTTGAGATGGAGGGGGCTTCACTCTAGAATTGGCGGGCTATTCGCCGCACTCATAGAGGGTCTAGGTTGACCCAAGGAGGGGTGCTCAAGTTACCGGATTCCGTGAAGTGCTGGGTGGTCCATTCACTTTGTAGAAGGGGGCTGCCTCGCTTCAGGTTTTGGCGGGTAACTTGCTGCGCTCATAGGGGTCTAGGTTTTCATTGCACAGGCTATCCACACGACCAGGGGAACGTCGGGTTTCAGTTGCGGCTCTGTGAAACCCGGGATCCCAGATTATCTGTATTGTTCTGTGATGCTTATTACTTTTCTGTGATGTTGCATTTATCACGCCTGGAGCGATTATTATATATTTATATATACTAGTAGATGTTGTATATGTTTTACACCCGCGCTAGTCCAGTCACCGCTCTGTCGTTAGTTAAGTAACCTAACGGGTGATGACAGGACCCAGTGGCGAATGCGGATGGCATATACGTACATCATATTTTTGTTCTTTTCTGGTGTGATCAATTGATGGGACTGCGTTGATTCTTATCAATGCAAGGAAAACAAACCTATATTTGATGTTGTTGGAACCAATTTTTCAAAAGCTGTTATTACAAGGGCGTTCTCTTTTGTTTTGCACAGTGGTATTCGGTTATGAATATCCAGCACCTCATTCGACGAGGCAAGGGCCGAGATCCCTTCATCGGGAGTGACCCCTTGGACAGAGGTTTGCATCAGGGTAATAACTTCAATATAGTCGATTACTTTTTGCTTTGTATTGTGGTATTCAGTTTGGAATATCCTGCACCTCATTCGACGAGAAAAGAGCCGAGATCCCTTCACCGGGAGTGACCTCTTGAGCAATGGTTTTCGCTACTATATTTTTATAAAAAGATATTTGGTTCCTTCTATTGGATATAGTGCCCTCAGAGTCAATTATTGGATCACAGGCACGTGATTGCAATGATTGAGGGAGGACCTATACCGGTAGGACAGTCTTACTCAAGATGATAGTATGCTATCTGGTTTATCTTTATCATCATGTATTGCTTTAGGTGACCTTACAGGTCACTATTACACATTGATAAAGCCCTTAGGATTCTTGCATGACGGCCAGCAGTATGATGGCGATCATATACGTGGGAGCTGGGGTCTATAAGCACATCCTTAAAAGGTCACTAGTCGTGGGAGTTTTCGAGACAGGGCATCGATACTCCAGAGTAGACTAGTGTATACAGTCGAGACCCCGACGAGGGACGGTGGCTGGTCTCATAAGCCACTGGTGTAAGTTGGTTCACCTAAGATGTATATAGGTGCTCATTGGGTTATGAGTACACCGGACAGGACTCGCCGGGAACATGCTAGTTGGTTTTATACCTGATGTCAGATAGCAGTTCCCTGGTGACATGTGTAAAGGTTAGTTCATCAACCCGAGATCGTCATTTGTCTCGTGTGAGTTCCCACTGTACTTTGATTACTACCCTACCACGGCTCAAAGGAGTCATGCAAACAGGTTTTAGTTGGGTACAGTCCCGAGCCACATGGAGGCAGTGAGCGGATCTGCAGGGGTTCGTCTCTTCCGGTATTGGGGGTGAGATCGCGCTGTGTTTAGGAGAGCCATTAAATAAAGTCCTTGGCCAAAGCAGGAGATTTACTGGTAGGTATTCCAGTAGTATCTCAAGGTGTTCTGGGCTATACTCCGACACGACTTGTACCGCTTTTGGGGTCTGACTTTTACCAACCCCCTAGGCCCGCCATGCGATACTCATAGACGAACGGACCGGACTGTACGGATATTGTCACTGACAGGCTCAGTAGGGTATCAGGATGAGTTCGCTCATCGACTTCCCTTTTGGTCAATACCTGGTAGCCCGTTACGTACGGCTAATACCTCTGACGTGCTAGTGGTTAAATCCACAGCCAAAGTATTGACGAGTCTTTAGAGTCCCTCATAGATAGTTTCTCAAGTTTCGGGCAAAACGTTGTAGAAGCCATATGGATATATGGCAGGGTTCGATCATGTAAGTACGGTATTGCACGGATCATGATCGGACGGATAATACTAGCGGGCTTTGGTTTAAGCCGGATCCTAGTATTGTACAGTGTAGATTTTGTCTCATTGCATTTGTATTCGGTCGGAACAGAAATGCGGGTATGTATATACAGTCTCGGGGTTTTCCTATAATTTATTACGGGATCGCTTTTTGAAGTTGCCAGTTTGCATTCCGTTTCGGCCATTTTTCCTTTATTCCTTCTTGGCTGAAATTCCTTTGATGGGAGGGGCTTATTTGCAAATGTGCAAATTAGCAAAGTGGAGGGTGTTTTTTGTAAGTGGTTGCTTCATGATGGTTCTAGATTGAGGTTGACTCCATTTGCATCATTACTTGCTTTATGTGAATGGATTGATTAGGATGAGACTTTGTGGTGATCATTATTCCTCATCATTACCCACCCTTTTCCTTATGCTCACCCATTCCTTTTCCTTGTGCTCACCCTCCTCTTCTACCAAATAGAGGAAGGCCATTTTTTTGTGAGGGCAACACATTCATTTTGGTGTGAGGAATTTTTGGTTGATTCTCATTACAAAGAAAAATTCCTCAAGCTCTTTCCTCTTGCTCATTTTTCACCTCCATTCTAAAATGGCAACTTCATAAACCCCCTCGAGACATAGCATTCTACACTCAGTCTACAGCAATCTTGGACACGTCGGCTTGCCAACTTCGTGTCCGAGTTGCCTCGGTTCAGAGGTGGGAGCCCGTAAAAAGACTCGGTGATGTGGTGCCCTTTCCGACGAGGAGATCGAGACCGGAGATTCCGCGGGAAGATCGGGATGATGGCCGAAGACCGAAGGACACGGATCGCTCAGTATAGCTCTCTACCCTTTCTCCAATTAGCTAGTAGTAGGTTAATGGTCCGATCTGGGTTAATAGTCCGCGGTAGCGCCGGTTTCTAGTTAAAGAAAAGTTTTTGTTTCTGCATTTTAGCCTCGGACAGACGGCCGGGGCTCTACCGTAGACTTACATGGTATCAGAGCTATACCATTAACCTTTTCTAGCTTGCTCTAACGTGTTTAGAACTTGATCGAACGAAATTTCCAAAAACCACAATTTCAAAAGCATCAGTTTCTGTCGATTCTGTTTTGTTGTCAAAAAATTATTTGGTATATTGCAGAAATATGTGCAGGCTTTTTCAAGAGAACTGAATCGGCTGATTTCACTATAGCGCGGTGGATCCACGGCCATAACCACGTTTTGGCAGCGGATCCGCCGCCGTACTGTAGCCACAGTGCACCAAATTTCTTTATTAGGTCTCTGTGTTGGAATTGGGATTTTTGGTATATTCTGTTTGGGCCCAGATTTATTTTGTGTACTGAGTATTGTACTTGGGGCCCATTTCGAGAAATTTAGTCGATCGAAAATTTTAAACATGCTAGTTCGCAGTATTTAAATTATATCTGCGACCATGAATGTCACTTGATCGGTAAATCTTGTCAACTGCTATAGCCCTTTTAGACGGATTTGCGAACGTGACATTCACGTTGATATTCTGTGTTGTGCTGTGATGTTGCGGATTTGTCATGGTGGATAGCCTGGATGCAATGGTAGTACAGTTTGGTTGTATATGTACATTTGATATTGTGGGGCGAGCGTCCGACATGTGGACTGCCGTCACTGCCTGTTTGTATATTATTCTTTTGGGGCGCGACCGGGCTGAGGTCGATGTACCCGTTGTATATTTTACTTTCTGTACTAGGATTATCCCAGGGAGGGGTGCACGGGTAGCCGGGTTCTAGAGGGCAACGAACCCGCATCTCATGGCTTTGAGACAGAGGAGGCTTCACTCTAGAATTGGCAGGCTATTCGCCGCACTCGTAGGGGGTATAGGTTGACCCAAGAAGGGGTGCACAAGTTACCAGATTCCGTGAAGTGCTGGGTGGTCCATTCACTTTGTTGAAGGGGGCTGCCTCGCTTCAGGTTTTGGCGGGTAACTTGCCGCACCCATAGGGGTCTAGGATTTCATTGCACAGGCTATCCACACGACCAGGGGAACGTCGGGTTTCAGTAGCGGCTCTATGAAACCCGGGGATCCCAGATATCTGTATTGTTCTGTGATGCTTATTACATTTCTGTGATGTTGTATTTTATCACGCCTTGAGCGAATATTATATATTGATATATATACTAGTAGATGTTTTATATGTTTTGCATCCGCGCTAGTCCAGTCCCCGCTCTGTCGTTAGTTAAGTAACCTAACGGGTGATGACGGGACCCAGTGGTGAATGCGGATGGCATATACGTACATCGTATTTTCGTTCTTTATTGGTGTGATCAATTGATGGGACTGCATTAATTCGGATCAATGCAAGCTAAACAAACCTATTTTGACGTTGTTGGAACATTTTTCATAAAGCTGTTATTGCAAGGATGTTCTCTTTTGTTTTGCACAGTGGTATTCGGTTATGAATATCCAGCACCTCAGTCGACAAGGCAAGGGCCGAGATCCCTTCACCGGGAGTGACCCCTTGGACAGAAGTTTGCGTCAGGGTAATAACTTCACTATAGTCGATTACTTTTGCTTTGCATCGTGGTATTCAGTTGGAATATCCTGCACCTCATTCTACGGGGAAAGAGCCGAGATCCCTTCACCTGGAGTGACCTCTTTAGCAAAGGTTTTCGCCACTATATTTTTATAAAAGGTTATCTGGTTCCTTCAACGATATCAAGTTCATTACGGTAAAAGGTTTTTCACAAAAAACCATTCGTAGCCCTCCGTCATTTCAGATTAGTATTGCTTAGTATCCGCGCTACGTTTGTCGTTGCTATTCGCCGAGGCGTAGTGTGCGGTAGCTCTGTAAATGGATATGTGGATTGGTTAGGACGGTCGTACGACATTGTTGATTATTCGTCAAGGGTCATGCGGGTGGGTTTAACGCAATCAAGATAATGACGGGTTGAACTTGACTAGGACCTTTTGATTTGTTGATTATTCGTCAAGGTCACTTGGGTCCTAGGGGTAAAAACATACATCGGGAGTTTCTAAAGAAACTGAAACTTGCCAAGCATGCGCATACCTTCTGGAGTGTGATAACGTGAGTGGATTCCGTCACGTTATCATGCGATGATAGTTGGATCCCGATTCCCGCTGATGAGTTGGTTTACTCCTCGGGTGATCCCGACTAATTCTTCTTTCAGGTTTGGAGGAGAATTTGAGGTTACAGTGGGAGGTTTCCTGATTAGATAAAGTGATAACCATTCTGATGTAGGTTAGAGTGCACGCTGAGTGTTTCTTTCCTCTCTCTCTTTGGCAGTGACCACAGCCCGACCCTTAACTATGACTCAGTGACCAAGTTAACTGAACCTTCTTAAACACTGGCTTTTGGATTGTCAGAGTTGCATACCTCATTGCTACTCCTACTTTTACCCTTTTCTCCAGGACACCCCGTATTATTACAAACATCCACTTCCACTGGATAAAACCATCGTATGGTTATATTCGAACTCGAAGGAACTTGTTCCAGATTCGAGGATGGTTTCTGGTTCTGGAGAAAACAAACAGGACTATTCAGTTGTCTTTTCCTTTTACCTTCTCTCAGGTTGTGAGTGCTCCTTGGATTAGGGGTTAGTACACCCGTTACGCTTATTGGATAGTCTTCTTCCAAACCATAGGCAGGTGCCGAACGGTAGGGAATGAAGAAAGCCGATTAGCCTAAGTGTGGTGTACAGAAGGTATTAAGTAAAGACAAATAAAGGGATTAGAAGGAGGGCAAAGTAAATTGCGACTGCTATTCACAACCAAACCAAGTATTTCATTACCACTCCCACATCACCTTTGTATTTCTCTAGGATACTCTGTATCACTATGAAGATCCACAGTTATTTGGATACTCCATCGTATGGTTATATATGAACTCGAACGGAACTTGTTCCAGTTCGGGGATAGATTCTGGTTCAGGAGAAATAGGAATAAGGTTTATTCAGTTGTCTTTTATCTTCACCTTCTCTCGCATTGCAATTGCTCCTAGGATTAGGACAGTACACCTATTACGCTTATTGGATAGTCTTCTTCCAAACCATAGGCTGGTGCCGAATGGTAGGGAAGGAAGAAAACCATTTAAGCCTAAGAGGGTGTACAGAAGGTAATGACTAAAGACATATAAAGGGATTTGGAGAGATGGCAAAGAAATATACGGTTTCAGTTGTGAATCTGATAATGGAAGAGGCATTACTAGGAATACCCGGATACCCCATCGAAACATTTCAATGTTTCAGTTTCACTGTACTGTTAAAAGAAAACTGATTTCCCAATTAGCCCTTGCTCCAGGGTATGTATTTACCAGGTATGATTCTCACATCTGTATGGTTTTACAGATGATAAGTGGGAGTAAGTTATTGGGAATTAGGTGATCATCCTCCTTATATCGGAATTCGTTGTCATTGGTGATATTTGAGGAAATCGCCTGGGCTGTTTGCCGGACGGCAAACATTTGGTTTTGAATATCCGTTGTTATGCACCAATTTCAAATTAATATATCTGTACGTATATTTTTATAGAGTGAGATATACCTTTTTGAAATTATGTCGATGACATTTAGCTATATCAGTTGATGGCTAGGTAAGGAGTATTAAACAGCGGTGTAATTCTTCTTAACCATAAGTACAGTTTTCAACCTACGACACACAGGGAATGAGTTATTAGACTCAAGGGACTTATACAGAGTATTGTATGTTGTCCAGTGTCCATTAGGACAGATGGGTTGGTACTCATACTATATTCTGTTTACTTATGACTTCTCTAGTTCTTAGACAAGTGTTTCGTAGAAATGCAAGGTCTAAATTTTGAGAAGTTGTAGGTATATGAATAAAGTAGAGAACCAGACGTTGCAAGTATCTGGATTCTTCAAGATGATCGAAGATGTAGATACTTGTGTATGGTATTCAGTTGATAGTAATGGTTTTGAGAAACTTGTTTCTCTTTCAGGTTATTCATATCTGGATGTATTCCTAAGTTGAGTAACGCTGATCGGCCTCCTTCCATTTAGTTGACATGCATTGGAGACAGTTGCATGATTTGAATCTGGTTCCAATTAAATCAGTGCCTCTGTTTCTATATTGGATATAGAACGGTTGATATCTTAACATTGTTAAGGTACGGGGAGTTATCCGGCTTATGCTTAAAACTAGACTTTGGATAACTCAAGGCACGTTTCCGTAATGGCTGTTTGTGGGTTGACCCGGGATATGACGTGGGTTGACTTTCTACCATCTGGAAGATCAATAGTGATATTGTTCTAGACTCGCCACAGTTTTAACAAAAATGGATTTTTTTCAGAAAACAATAGTGGGAGTATGGTAGAACTGGAAGTGATTCCAGAACCGCAAACGATTACTGAAAATTTGATAAGAACCTAAAAATTCAATCTAGTTTGACATTCCATTGGCCACTCCGCAGATAAGGTGGGTAACCTCAGGCACCCGAGAGGTACTCTGTAGCCTCAAGGACGGTGGCAGGGAGTTTCTTCTTTACCCAGACTTGCCATTGCTGTTGTTCCAGACTATGAGACCCGGTAGGAGGCTGAGTATAGCGTCATTCTAAACTGTCTTTAGAAGCGTACAAGTATATGACTCTGCCAGAGGGTTGTCGTAGTCAGTGGGAGTAGCGGAAGCATAGTGGACAGGTAGCTTATATCTATTTATGGACTAAAGCAGATATAGCGAATATAGATCATCTATTTCTGATGTCACAGTCATAAGTTTGATTTCATCAGAATAGGGGATGGATCTGTTAAGAAGGTAGTAGGGTGTGATGTCCTGGTATCTGGATGACATACACAGAGTAGGAAATGATATTCCTATACTACGATCGTTTATACATTAGTTGTCGCACAGTGGTTTCTCCACAAAGGAATTGGGTATTATATCAGACATTCTGGTTACTAGATCTATGGTTTTAGATCTAGATTTGGGAAGTGTCTCAATCAGGGTACTTAGACAGAATTCTAAAGGTGTTTTAGAATGGACGACTCCAGGCACGGTAGTGTACCTGCAGGTGATGGAGTCACCCTCTCTAAAGGTGTCTTATAGACTAAAGGGGAGAGGGATGTGCATGATCGGCAGATCACTTGATTAGGCAATTGAGTTGATCATGAGATGTCAAGTACCACACCAGATGTTGTTTTTGCAGTAGATGCAATAAGTTGATATTGATCCAATCCAGGAGGAACATTCGGAAGCAGCTTTAGAACATAAGTGGATGTTCTAGGGATATGATAACGACAGCCTCATTCGGGAGACAGTTATCATTCCAGGCTTCCAAGGTGACCTGGATGACAGAGTGACTGTCAGAGTTATAGTTTTTCCCTCTGACGAGGGGCAGTGTTTTGGACAGATGATCCTAGTGGACACTGAGGGAGGCATGACGCAGGATACTGATTAAGTTCAGTTGATGATACAGCCTAAGAAGTTTGGATTTGGAGTTCATTTATGAACTAGGTCCCATCAGATATCTAGAAATATTCTAAGACAGGTATTGCTCATTTCGGGAGATGGCTTTCTCCGCGAACTTGAGATAAAGAAAGACATAAAAGGAAACATCAGAGCGGATCCACTCACTGAGGCTATTACTCGAACGCAATAGTTTCGCAAACGGGTTTTGTGAGACTGATTAGTAGAGGAGTTGGGTGTTCGGTATCACACGGGCTGTGAGTATGCGACATCGCAATAATTAGCCTTGAGTGCAAGTGGGAGATTGTTGGATATAGTGCCCTCAGAGTCAATTATTGGATCACAGGCACGTGATTGCAATGATTGAGGGAGGACCTATACCAGTAGGACATTCTTACTCAAGATGATAATATGCTATCTGGTTTATCTTTGTCATCGTGTATTGCTTTAGGTGACCTTACAGGTCACTATTACACATTGATAAAGCCCTTAAGATTCTTGCTTGACGGCCAGTAGTATGATGGCGATCATATACGTGGGAGCTGGGGTCTATAAGCACATCCTTAAAAGGTCCCTAGTCGTAGGAGTTTTCGAGACAGGGCATCGATACTCCAGAGTAGACTAGTGTTACAGTCGAGACCCCGACGAGGGGCCGTGGCCGGTCTCACAAGCCACTGGTGTCAGTTGGTTCACCTAAGATGTATACAGGTGCTCATTGGGTTATGAGTACACCGGACAGGACTCGCCGGGAACATGCTAGTTGGTTTTATACCTGATGTCAGATAGCAGTTCCCTGGTGACATGTGTACAGGTTAGTTCATCGACTTGAGATCGTCATTTGTCTTGTGTGAGTTCCCACTGTACTTTGATTACTACCCTACCATGGCTTAAAGGAGTCCTGCAAACAGGTTTTAGTTGGGTACAGTCCCGAGCCACATGGAGGCAGTGAGCGGATCTGCAGGGGTTCGTCTCTCCCGGTATTGGGGGTGAGGTCGCGCTGTGTCTAGGAGAGCCATTACACGAAATCCTTGGCCAAGGCAGGAGATTTACTGGTAGGTATTCCAGTAGTATCTCAGGGTGTTCTGGGCTACACTCCGACACGACTTGTACCGTTTTTGGGGGTCTGAATTTTACCAAACCCCTAGGCCCGCCATGCGATACTCATAGACGAACGGATCGGACTGTACGGATATTGTCACTGACAGGCTCAGTAGGGTGTCAGGATGAGTTCGCTCATCGACTTCCCTTTTGGTCAATACCTTGTAGCCCGTTACGTACGGCTAATACCTCTGACGTGCTAGTGGTTAAATCCACAGCCAAAGTATTGACGAGTCTTTAGAGTCCTCCACAGACAGTTTCTCAAGTTTCGGGCGAAACGTTGTAGAGGCCGTATGGATATATGGCAGGGTTCGATCATGTACGTGCGGTTTTGCACGGATCAAGATCGGACGGATAATACTAGCGGGCTTTGGTTTAAGCCGGATCCTAGTATTGTACAGTGTAGATTTTGTCTCATTGCATTTGTATTCGGTCGGAACACAAATGCGGGTATGTATATACAGTCTCGGGGTTTTCCTGTAATTTATTACGGGATCGCTTTTTGAAGTTGCCAGTTTGCATTCCGTTCCGGCCATTTTTCCTGTGTTCCTTCTTGGCTGAAATTCCTTTGATGGGAGGGGCTTATTTGCAAATGTACAAATTAGGAAAGTGGAGGGTGTTTTTTGTAAGTGATTGCTTCATGATGGTTCTAGATTGAGGTTGACTCCATTTTCATCATTAGTTGCTTTATGTGAATGGATTGATTAGGATGAGACTTTGTGGTGATCATTATTCCTCATCATTACCCACCCTTTTCCTTATGCTCACCCATTCCTTTTCTTTGTGCTCACCCTCCTCTTCTACCAAATAGAGGCCGGCCATTTTTTTGGGAGGGCAACACATTCATTTTGGTGTGAGGAATTTTTGGTTGATTCTCATTGCAAAGAAAAATTCCTCAAGCTCTTTCCTCTTGCTCATTTTTCACCTCCACTCTAAAATGGCAACTTCATAAACCCCCTCGAGACATAGCATTCTACACTCAGTCTACAGCAATCTTGGACACGTCGGCTTGCCAACTTCGTGTCCGAGTTGCCTCGGTTCAGAGGTGGGAGCCCGTAAAAAGACTCGGTGATTTGGTGCCCTTTCCGACGAGGAGATCGTGACCGGAGATTCCGCGGGGAGATCGGGTTGGTGGCCGAAGACCGAAGGACACGGATCGCTCGGTATAGCTCTCTACCCTTTCCCCAATTAGCTAGTAGTAGGTTAATGGTCCGATCCGGGTTAATAGTCCGCGGTAGCGCCGGTTTCTAGTTAAAAAAAAGTTTTTGTTTCCGCATTTTGGCCTCGGACAGACGGCCGGGGCGCTACCGTAGACTTACACCTTCAATGATATCAAGTTCATTACGCTAATGGTTTTTCGCCAAAAACGAGCCGTAGCCCTCCATCATTTCAGATAGGTATCTCGTAGTATTTGTGCTATGTATGTTGGTCTCTATTAAGGCATAGTGTACGGTAGCTGCGTGATACGTGTCTGTAGCATGGACATGCGATTATCTAGGACAGCCGCACAGTCACGTTGGTATCTATCAAGGGCTTGTGTAGGTGGGTTTAGATCAATCTTGGATAATGACGGGTTGAACTTGACTAGCGACTTATGGCACGTTGGTCTCTATCAAGGCCATGAAGTCGTTAGGGGTAAAAATCATATCGGGAGTTTCAAACATACAGGAAACTTGCCAGGCTTGTGCGTACCTTCTGGAGTGCTATGACGTGAGTGGCTTCCATCACGTTATCATGCGATGATAGTTGGATCCCGATTCCCACTGATGAGCTGGTTTACTCCTCGGGTGTTCCCGACTAATTCTTTTTTCAGGTTTGGAGGAGAATTTGAGGATACAATGGGAGGTTTCCTGATTAGATAAAATGATTAACCACTCTGATTTAGGTTAGAGTGCACGCAGAGTGTTTCTTCTATCTCTCTCTTTGGCTGCAACCATGGCCCGACCCTAGACTATAACTCAGTGACCCAGTTGACCGAAATTTCTTAAAACACTGTCTTTTGGATTGTCTGAGTTGCATACATCATTGCCACTCCTTCTCTTACCCTTTGCATTTCTCCAGAGCACCCTGTATCACTACGAACATCCACTTCCATTGGATAAATCCATCGTATGGTTATATACGAACTCGAAAGAATTTCTTCGAGGATGGATTCTGGTTCTGGAGAGATTGAATAGGACTATTCAGTTGTCTTTTCCTTTTACCTTCTCTCAGGTTGTGAGGGCTCCTAGGATTAGGAGAGGGTACACCTATTATGCTTATTAGATAGTCTTCTTCCAAACCATAGGCAGGTACCGAAAGGTAGGGAATGAAGAAAACCAATTAGCCTAAGTTGGGTGTACAGAAGGTAATAAGTAAAGACAAATAAAGGGATCAGAAAGAGGGCAAGGTAAATTACGAATGTTAACATTCACGACCAAACCACGTATTTCATCGCTACTCCTAATTCACCTTTGTATTTCTCCAGAACACCCCGTATCACTACGAACATCTAATTCCATTGGATAAATCCATCGTATGGTTATATACGAACTCGAAGAAACTTTTTCGATGATGGATTCTGGTTCAGGAGAAATAGGAATAAGGTTTATTCAGTTGTCTTTTATCCTTACCTTCTCTCAGGTTGCGAGTGCTCCTAGGATTAGGAGAGTACACCTATTATGCTTATTGGATAGTCTTTTTCCAAACTATAGGCTGATGCCGAATGGTAGGGAAGGAAGAAAACCACTTAGCCTAACGATGGTGTACAGAAGGTAATGAGTACAGACAAATAAAGGGAATTGGAGAGATGACAAGGAAATATACGGTTACAGTCATAAATCTGGTAATGGAAGAGGCATTACTAAGAATACCCGGATACCCTTTCGAAACATATTCATGTTTCAGTTTCACTGTGTATTGTTAATAGATAACTGATTTCCCAATTAGACACTTGCTCCAGGGTATGTATTTACCAGGTATAATTCTCATATCTGTATGGTTTTACAGATGATGAGCGAGAGTAAGTTATTGGGAATTAGGTGATCATTCTCATTATATCGGAATTCGTTGTAATTGGTGATATTTGAGAAAATCGCCTGGGTACAGTTTTCAACCTACGACGCACAGAGTTTGAGTTATTCAACTCAGAGGACTTATACAAAGCATTGTATATTGTCCAGTGTCCATTAGGACAAAGGGGTTGGTCCTCATACTATATTCTGTTTACTTGTGACTTCTCAAGTTAAAGACAAGTGTTTCGTAGAAATACAAGGTCCAAGTTTGAGAAGTTATAGATACAAGAATAAAGTAGAGAACCATGTGTTGCAAGTATCAGGATTCTTCAAGGTGATCGAAGATGTAGATACTTGTGGTTGGTATTTAGTTGAAAGTAATGGTTTTTGAGAACTTGCTTCTCTTTCAGGTTACTCATAATTAGATGCATTCCTAAGTTGAGTAATGCTGATCGGCCTCTCTCTATTTAGTTGACATGCACTGAAGGCAGTTGCATGATTTGAATCTGGTTCCAATTAAATCAGTGCCTCTATTTCTATATTGTATATAGAATGGTTCGTATCTTAACGATGTTAAGGTAAGGGGAGTTGTCCGACTTATGCTTAAAACCAAACTCTGGATAACTCTAGGCACGTTTCTGTAATGGCAGTTTGTGGGTTAACCCGGGTTTTGACGAGGATTAATTTTCTACCATCTGGAAGATCAATAGTGATGTTGTTCTTGACTCGCCACAGTTTTAGTAAAATGGATTTTTTTCAGAAAAAAGTAGTGGGAATATGGTAGAACTGGAAGAGATTCCAGAACCGCAAACGATTACTGAAAATTTAATGGGACCTAAAGATTCAATCAGGTTTGACATTCCATTAGCCACTTCGCAGATATGGTGGGAAACCTCAGGCGCCCGAGAGGTACTTCGGTATTCTCAAAGACGGTGACAGGGAGCTTCTTGTTTACCCATACTTGACATTACTGTTGTTCTAGACTATGAGACCCGACAGGAGGATGAGTATAGCGTCATTCTAAACTAGCTTTAGAAGTGCATGTGTATATGACTCTGCCAGAGGGTTGTTGTAGTCAGTGGGAGCAGTGGAAGTATAGTGGACAAGTTTCTTATGTCTATTTATAGACTAAAATAGATAAAGCGGAGATAGATCATCTATTTCTGATGTGACAGTCATAGGCTTTGACTTCTTCAGAATAGGGGATGGATCCGTTAAGAAGCCAGTAGGGTGTGAAGTCCTGGTACTTGGATAACATACACATTGTAGGAAGTGAAATTCCTATACTACGATCGGTCATACTGTGGTTGTCACACAGTAGTTTCTCCACATAGGATATGGATATAATATCATACATTCTGGTTACTAGAACTATGGTTTTAGATCTAGATTTGGGTAGTTTCCCAATCTGGGTACTTAGACAATATTCTAAAGATATATTAGAATGAACGACTCCTGGCATGGTGGTGTACCTGCAGGTGATGGAGTCACCCTCTCTAAAGGTGTCTTACAGACTAAAGGGAGAGGGATGTGTATGATTGGCAGATCACTTGGTTAGGCAATTGAGTTGATCATGAAATGTCAAGTACCACACCAGATGTTGTTTTTGCACTAGATGCAATAAGTTGATATTAATCCAATCCTGGAGAAACGTTCGGAAGTAGTTTTAGAACATAAGTGGTTATTTTAAGGATTTGATAACGACGGCCTCCTTCGGGAGACAGTTATCATTCCAGGCTTCCAAGGTGACCCGGATGACAGAGTGACTGTCAGAGTTATAGTTTTCCCTCTGACAAGGGGCAGTAGTTTGGACAGGTGGTCCAAGCGGATACTGAGGGAAGCATGGTGCAGGATACTGATTAAATTCAGTTGACAATACAGTCTAAGAAGTTTGATGAATTTGGAGTTCATTTATGAACTGGGTCCCATCAGATATCCTGATATCCAGACATATTTCAAAGACAGGTATTGCTCATTTCGGGTGATGGCTTTCTCAGCGAACTTGAGACAAAGAGAGACATAGAAAGAAACATCAGGGCGGATCCACTCACTGAGGATATTTCTCAAACACAATAGTTTTACAAACGAGCTTTGTGAAACTGATTAGTAGAGGAGTTAGATGTTCGGTATCACACGAGCTGTGAGTACGCGATATCTCAATAATTAGCCTTAAGTGCAAGTGGGAGATTGTTGGATATAGTGCCCTCAAAGTCAATTATTGGATCGTAGGTACGTGATTACAATGATTGAGGGAGGACCGATACCGGTAGTACAGTCTTGCTCGAGATGATAGTATGCTATCTGGTTTGTCTTTATCATCGTGTACATGCTTTAGTTTACTATTGCATGTTGATAGAGCCCATAGGATTCTTATTTGTCTGCCAGCAGTATGATGGCGATCATATACGTGGGAGCTGGGGTCTATAAGCACATCCTTAAAGTGTCCCTAGTCGTGGGAGTTTTGAGACAGGGCATCAATACTCTAAAGTAGACTAGTGTATACAGTCGAGAACCCGACGAGGGGCGGTGGCCGGTCTCATAAGCCATCAGTGTCAGTTGGTTCACATAAGATGTATACAGGTGCTCATTGGGTTATGAGTACACCGGACAGGACTCGCTGGGAACATGCTAGTTGGTATTATACATATCGTCAGATAGCAGTTCCCAGGTGACATGTGTACAGGTTAGTCTGTCGACCTGAGATCGTCATTTGTCTTATGTGAGTTCCCACTGTACTTTGATTACTACCCTACCACGGCTCAAAGGAGTCGTGCAAACAGGTTTTAGTTGGGTACAGTCCTGAGCCACATGGAGGCAGTGAGCGGATCGTCGGGGATTCGTCTCTTCCGGTATTGGGGGTGAGATCGCGCTTTGTTTAGGAGAGCCATTACACGAAATCCCTAGACAGGGTAATCGAGATTTACTGGTAGGTATTCTACTAGTATCTGAGGGTGTTCTGGGCTACTCTCCGACACGACTTATATAGCTATTGGGGCCTGACGTTTACCAGCCCCTTAGGCCCAATATACGATACTCATAGACAAACGGACCGGACTATACGGATAAAGTCACTGTCAGGCTCAGTAGGGTTTCTGGATGAGTTCACTCATCAGCTTCCCTTCCGATCAATACATGGGCAACCGTTACGTACAGCTAGTACCTCTGACGTGCTAGTGGTTATACCCAGTGCCAGTATATTGATGAGTCATTACAGTCCCCCACAGACAGTTTCCCAAGTTCGGGCAAAACGTTGTAGAGGCCGTATGGTTTTATAGCAGGGTTCGATCATATCCGTGCACTTGTGCACGGATCATGATCGGACGGATAATACTAGTGGGCTTTGGTTTAAGTCGGATGCTAGTATTATAGTGTAGGAATATTTTTTGTCTCATTGCATTTTTATTCGGTTGGAATACAAATGCGGGTATGTATTTACAGTTGAGGTGTAATCTCGTAATTCGCTACGGGATTATTTTAGGAGTTACCAGTTTCCTTTTTCCGTCTTTAACATCTTGTCCCTTGTTAAATTTATGTGAGCATGTGACCATCTCTCCTTTGACCACTTTTTCCTGCACTGTTCCTGCACTGTGGGGGGCTGCCGAGCACCATTCAGCATGGGCTTGGCATGGTGGCTGATTGAGTGTGTGTGCTGGCAATTGTTTGAGGATTTATTTCCTTGGGTTGATTAATTTAATGATGCACTTCACCATTTCCACACACTCACTTGATGAAAACCAACACAACTTCATTGCATATTTCCCAGAGAGCTTTTTCCTTTGAAAATTCTGGCCGAGCCCCCTTGGAGTGCAAGCTCAATTTTTTTTCTTCAAAAAAAAATTTCATTGCTCACATTTCCATCCAAATTGGCAACTTCACTCTTGAGACAAAATATTCTACTCTCTCTCTACTTCTTTCTTAGACATGTCGGCTAGCAAACTTCATGTCCGAGTTGCCTCGGTACAGAGACGGGAGCCCGTATAAAGATTCAATGACGTGGTGCCACTTTGACGAGCGAGATCGGAGAGCAAACTTCATCGGCGCAGCAGTGAGGAGTTTGGCGCGGAGATTGAAGACCGAAGGACATGGATCGATCGGTATAATTTCTGAACTCATTTTACGTTTAGCTAGTTAACGGTTAATGGAAAGATATGGGTATTTGGGCTGCGGTAGCGTCAAGTTTTGATAAAATTTTTGTTCCGCATTTGGCGTCGGTTTGATGGCCGGGGCGCCGCCGTACCCCAACAACCCCAACTTCCCTAAGTGGCTGCAAATTTAAGGTTCTAGCCGCAATTTGCGGCCAGAAGGTGGACCTGGGTGTCGGGTTTTCTTCTGTAGGTGTCTGCTGCATTTTGTAGGTCTTTGGTACATGCGACTTTTCCTGTTTCCACTCGAATCAAAATCTGGGACCATATACCTTGTTTTTAGAATTTTTAGACTTGCGCGATACGTACGTTATGAGTTTGGGTTTGGTGTTTGCTGTGTATCACGGCATGTCGGGGCGGTTTCAGACGTTAGCACTCACGTTTTGGTGTTTCGAGTGCACACGCGTTAGCTTACGACGCTAGTTTCTCGTATGATCTTGATATCGCGTTTTTGCAGGATATTAGCCTTATGTGTGTTGCTTTGTGTAATTCTAGGATCGTTCGTGGAGACATCGGAAGTGGTGTGGAAAGGGAAGGCAATGATTGGATCAGACTAGCGGAGGCATTCCGGTGAGTAGATTTACACATCTACGGGGGAAATCGTTCGGATGGCGCAAGACGCCCAATAGTTAGAATATTGTTTAGTACTTACACTTATGTGTAGTTCCTAGTTATTCATCCCGTTTCATTGCATCATTTATCATATATACATATACTGTGATAGTACCTCCTAGGACACTCGCACCATTACCATTGGTTTATGCTGCACGAGTACTATTTATGTGGACACACACGCCTTGGTAATTGCTATGCCACAAACACTTTATAACTTGTTAAATCCGAATCTTATATCTTGTGCCAAATATGTTTAATAAACCTGCATTTGATATATTTAATTCATCAGGATAGATACGTAGGATTGCTAGTCATTTGCACATATCTTATTGCATCATTGTTCATGCATAGTTTTCTAGTTCCGCATCGCATTGCATATTGTTGATATTATAGACATTCATAAATTCTTACATGTTCATGTATTATGATTCTTCTCGAGAATTTATGTATTTATGAGATTTATGGATTTGGAGAAACCGCAAGAATTTAAGAACGTATTATCATTTTAAAAATGTAAGTTGCGGTTTTCTCATGATATGATGTATATATATTGTCCACCATGAGATTTCTCGGTGCTTGAGCGGTGTCATACACCCGATTCGAGGAGGAGGAGGAACCGTCTGTGGGTGCATGGTGGACCCGGTGCGGTACCCTGGGGCAAGATGGTCGCAGATGATGGCGTTGAGCCTGGCAGAGGAGCACTACTGACCGGTTATTTGTGACGCGGTGGATATCCGGAGGATACCGACGTAGCTTGAGTTATGATGATATGGGCCAGTCCGGATTGCCGGAGCTCTAAATCAGATATTTTGGGCCAGTCCGGATTGCCGGAGCCCTGGATAATTGAGATATTCATATTTGGTGTCGATACTTGACACAGATTTATATTGATTTCATTGATGAAACTACAGCTAAAATACATAAGCTTAATAAGATAAGAATACAGATTTTCCATGTTAATTATATTCAAATCTTATGTTATTTATTGCATACATATTATTACATTGCATCATATTAGTATATGTAGGTTGTGACATCATTTTGTACATGCTTAAGATAGCCTTATTAGATGTTACTTATACTCACGAGTTGGCAACTCACCTCCGTCGTGCCACGGTATTTTGCAGGTCTGACCTGTCAGCACAGTAGCGGCGGGCGCACCTTCTCTCTTGTTCCTTTTGCTTTGACTCGCTGCTTTGTTCGTAGGTGGGTTGCGGGATTATTTTGTTGCCACCTTGTATCATTATTGTATCTAGTGTACTCCATCTGCCGTATTTACCATATGTATTATTATATTGTGACCTAGAGACGAGACAGTGAGATTTGTGTATTTATATGTTGTATCTCGGGTTCGAGCTCACTTGAGCCGACATGATGCTTTATTACTTAAGACGTTATATGCTTATTTTGCGCAGTAATAATTTATATTGCGTGTGATTTGAGTCCGCCTTGGGCGAAGAGCTAGCTTCCACTTGGGGATGCCTTATTTCATGTTATACATATATTGCTGTTTTGTACCCGTTTGGGGCCAGTAATTACAAAGGAGACTCTGCCGAAAATTTCGGAAAATGATGTTGCTTTTAAAAAGCTTGATGTGACTTAATTGATTAAAATCGCTTTCAATCATTTGGTTTTCCTTCTGTAACATTTCAAAAAATATAAAATATTATTTTTGGAATTTAATATTAAAATAATATTTTTCGCGAAATATACCCGATTTGCGAAATTGGGGTTTTCGTAAAACCGTATAAATATATACCAAAAATTATGAAATAATTGGAAATTAAAATGATTTGATTCATTTAAAAATATATTTATCGGATTTGGCATTTTTAAAAGTTATTATATGCTATTTGGATAAAACCCGATTAGTGCACTGCTTAGGCCAAATCCGTGTTTATACAGTTTTCCATGATTAGTACACCGTGTGATGTCGCATTTGATTGCATGTTATTTCTTATGTTGTGTTGCGTATTATGTGCTTTTGCTTTGAAATAAAAAGAAAAGAAAGTGAGAAGGGTAAGAGAGAGAGAGAGGGTGAGAATAAAAGAGTGAGAGAGAGAGGGCTGCCATATAACCTCACCCCCTATTTGTTTTCTCTTCTTTTTCTCATCTCCTTCTTCCTGAAGTCCCCTTCCACTTAAAAACCCTAAACCACTTTCATTAAAGTTGATCCCCTCTTCATCCTCTACACTTTGGACGGATTTTGATGACTTGGAGAAACTAGGGTTTTTCTTGGGTTTCCCAAATGAGGTATGAATTCTTCCATCTAGTTTAATTTAAGGTCTAATGGCACCCTATAGTAGTTTAGAGTTAAATTGGTGTTGATTAGTGATGTTAGAAAATTTCTAGAGAGTGTTGTATGGATTGGGTGATGCCTAGTGGCTGTTTACAAGACCCTAGAGATCGATTCTTGACCTGGACCAGTGACCAAACCCCAAAATACGAACTTTAGATTTATCAATATCGGGTTTTAGTGAATTTTGTGAGTGTATTTAGAGACCTGGAGTGACCCGAGACAACCATTAAACAAGTTCCCATGACCATGAGACGTGCCGGCAACTATGGATCACCCTTTGAAACCTGAGCCACTCCCCCAACTGCATGGCCGCAGATTTATTCCCCCAGGCCGCAATTTGCGTCCTTGTCATGGTGAAAGTGAGTGGTGCTTAGTACATAGCTCCTATATCTGATATCTAGACAAACCCTATGTGCAAAATCCCTTAGTTTGGCCTAGGGTGAAATCTGGGAGCACAATTGTGTGATTTTTGTTTATGTTTTCCGTATTTAGAATGCTTGGTTTTGGTCTTTGATATTGTTTTGGGTTGTTTGGCGTTTGTACATCAACAACAAGGGTTGTTTGATTGATTTTGTACGCGTAAGCTATAGGTTCTAACCTATAAGCAATGCGCGTGCCGTATTGGATTTCGGAACTTCATGTTAATAGCGATTTCGATTGTGTATTATTGTAGGTACCTTCTCGTGGATTCCGAGGCGACGGAGCATGTCGTCATCGACTTCGGCGAGCGAGAACCAGGTGAGTAGATCTATATCTACGGGGGAAATCGGGTGGATGGCGTATAGCACCCCCGCAAATTTTAAATGGAAACCGATCTATAGGATACAGTCGTAGAAACTTAGATTAGGAAACTAAGGATATAGTTCAAAAGATAGTTAGTGATAATATTAGTAATTAAATATATATTTTGAGATATAAAAATTGAAAGCGAATTACGACTTATAGATAGGAATTACACTAGAATAAGCATTGAGTTTAGCGTAACATGAAACTAGTTTAATAAAGTAGAATGTATATATATAAAAGAAAACAACGATGTGTTATGATAACTTGATGATATGTTGGTATACGGATACGAGTCGATGTGATAATTGATACCTTTGCCGGTCCCATGATCTGAGATTGATACGGATGGACCTGAGAGATAGGTATATATATATGGATAATGTTGTGAATCTTGAGAGTTATGCTGTAGGAGACGTGAGGTCCGTACTCTCCCTGTAACATAGGTTGTTAGGATCCTAAATTTTTTTATGACGCCGTACGATGAGTTACCGTACGTGATGAGTTAATTGATGATTGATCCATGCCCTTGACTAAAGAAGGCTGATTGACAGATTCACCGACTCGGTCATGTTAGATACGTATACCATATACCATTTAGCTGTCGATTTACTTTATGTTATGTTCATGTCATTACTATTGTATTTCATATAACTGTTCTAATACACTTGCACCATTATCGATGATGCGTATGTCACACTTACACAGATTTGCCGGCTCACACACTTCATCATCGATAATTGCCATGCCACTACACAGTAGAATCGCTGCATCATGATATGACTCTTGCATAATTTATTTGATATAGTTGCATATAAACCTTTATACAATGTTGCATTTGACCTTGGAGAAATTGGGGACCGCAGGATATATTTTAAAACTTGATTCATTTTAAAGTGCGGTTTCCCCTTGATATATGCATATTACTATTCCATGATTGCATGAATTACTGATATGCTTACATTCTGTTATATGTCGCATACATCATGCTTTATAATGATACGCATTGAGATATGCTGTTTTCATGAGATTTCTGAATTTGAGAACCGTGGTTACTTCAAAAGAAAGTATGTATTATTTTAAAAACCCGGTTTCTGTTGATATGATATTTATATAGTCCACCATGAGTTTTCTCGGCTCGTGAGCGATATCATACACCCGATTCGATGAGGAGGAGGAACCGTCTGCGGATGCATGGTGGACCCGGTATGGTACCCCGAGGTGAGAAGGTCGCAGATGATAGCGTTGAGCCCGGCAGAAGGATCACTACCTACTGGTGATAGTATTTGGACCTGGCGGTTATCCGGAGGATACCGACCGGAGTCATGAGATGGATACAGGCCAGTCTGGATAGCCGGAGCCTGAGATATGAGGATTTACGTGTCGATGCTGGACACGGGTTTTATGATATTTTGAGAGTCGATGTTGGACACCCAGGTTACATGTTTTGGTGTGTCATTGATGAACACACACATTCTTGATATCCTCATATATTTACATGCATATGCTATTACGATGTTTCGAGTGGACGGGATCCACTTGTGTATTGAAATTGATTATGTTTTTGGATGTTATCCACTTGCACACTGCATTCACTATATTGTTGGCACATATTTACACATACGGTCACCCTAGATATCATAATATTACTTTTATGATATAGTTGACCTAGAAAATCGTTATTTTATTCGATTTCTACCTACTGATGTTGTCTACTCACGAGTTGGCAACTCGCCCCGTTGTGTCACAGTTATTGCAGGTTGACCGCATGGATCGGTAGCGGCATCTTTGGCACACAGTTGCATTCGGGTGATTTTCTTTGGTAGGTGGTACACATCAGATCGTGCCACTATTTTATTTTATTATTCCCGTTGTATCTAGTCAACTCCATCAATAAAACTAGTATTTGTATAAGTAATGAGACTTAGCAAGACTTGTAGTTGCGAGATTTGAGCGTTGGGTTTTATATTCGCTTTTGGGTTGATGTCTTGCTTTATTCATTAATTTTTGTGTGATCTTCGACGATTGGGCGTCGTATACTTGTTTTATTACTTGTGTGGTTCTGAATCCGCCGTTTGGCGAAGAGCTAGCTCCCGCTTGGGGATGCCTTTATTATTATCTTTTATTAGTGGTTTTGGATCAAAATATACAAAGGAGGTGCTGCCCAAATTTTTAAAAGACGAACATGTTTTACAACAAGTAGGATAAACTTGCAATTCTCATGTTCCCTTTATTATGCATTTAAGAAAACATTTTTCTTCGTTATACCTTATTTAAAAACTGCACCTCTTTTATTTCTTTAAATGGTTTAGATTCCTGGGTTTCAGTTTACTTGGATTACGTTACGCTTTGGACATTGCGTGATTTAGGTGCTGGTCACGAGCTAATATTTCGTGTCGTGACAATGTTGGTATCAAAGCGCTAGGTTTAACTTTTGTTCGAGTTTAGGTTTGACTATGTGGAGTCTAGGGCGTTTATATATATTCGGAACTTAGGCTTGACCTTACGAAACTTAGACTTGGACATAGGGGTATTAAACCCGAACTTTCGTTACATAGGCCGACCCTGATTGATGGAGTAGGTAACTTGAGTAGATTAACGTACCATAAGTATGTTCTGTGTCATATTTACGATACGATACTCCACTTAAGAAACCTTAGGATGTACATATATTGACATCTTTGATTCTATTTGATTCCATGATCATACTCTTATTGATTCCGTTCCTCCTTATGATCATGTATCCATTTTAGGATCTGTTGATTCCTTTCATTCCATTGATATGGTTTCATCGATACATGCTTGAGGTTCCTGTCACCATGGTTTGAGCGCAGATTGAGCTGCTGCTAGTTTGCGATCAGGGCGAGCTCATCATGGACGAAGACTGACCATCGTGTTTTCTGGTGACACGTGAACACCTCGATTTTATATTGGTGTTGTGACTTCTGGTTCGAGGCGAGTGTTCGGCGTTGCACCGTATGATCGGGACGTTGATAGAGGCTGCCAATTGTGCGAGGACTGTTGATGTACAGCATACTTCAGAGATTTTGATGTCATTTACCGTGCAAACAGATGACCCAACTGTTGCTGAGATTGATAGGATGTCACATCCATACTTTACGAGCTGAGATCGTTGGAGTTTCAGGCAGAGCTGCGACAGATGATAGCTAGTCTACCTTGAGTTGAGAGACGAAGAGTATTCACATGTTGTCTAGGCAAAGTTAAAAAGTTCGAACGAATATCAGAAACCCATTTTTCCAAGTTTAAAGTATTCGGAGGAACATGCAAGTAATTCTATGGACCCTCTAGAAGAATGAAACCCTAACTCGACATGATGTCCATGGAACCGCTTTTGAACCTTAGGGTTTGCGGCAGTTTAGCAGTGCCATCAGTGAGGCTTGGGTTTGCCCTTCTACGGTTGGTCCATAAGTACTATGGCATGTACTAGATATTGTTAAACTGTGCTAAGGTGTTGAGCATTCGGGGAATTATGGGATTTTTACAAATCGTACAAAAGGTTTAACGTCGTCCGGATATCATGTGATAGGAGACCAGTGAGTGGACCAGCTTCAGATAGAGGACCACACCCAGATGTGCGGTGAGTTGGTCGAGAACGGACGAGCATTGAGTATTCCTCCGATGGTATGGACGAGTTCCCGAGGACGTGTTCGGCTAGAGATCTTCTACAGAGTGATGAAGATACCGAGTTCGTGATTTCCAGTCCGTGTGAGAGACTCCGGATTGACTATAGTCGAGGCAATTGCAGTACGCAGATAGCATGACGTGACGTCGAAGCAGACGATAATAAAGACGAGTGGAATAAGAGATTCGTGCGAGATGTCAACGAGCTGTTGCAACTCCCCGTTGAGATTAAAGATCTGATATGTATACAGAGGCGTGAGATATGACCAGTTCCCGAGAAAAAGCTGTGCTGAGAACGCAGATGTCCAGAAAGCGAGAAGAAGATGAGGCAAGAGTACAAGTCTCCGTATAGTTCGGCATAGGAAAGATCGGAAGAGACCATGAGCAGGTTCCTTCCAGGACACTGCTGCAATAAGATTTGCGCCCAGGATTAGATATGTGTCGTGTATTCATAGGACCAGAGGCCGACGCCAATGACGTGCTGCTTTACGAGTGGTCATACTAATTGGCCAAGAGACGACCAGAGAAGTGCCGGAGCGGAATCGTTTCCGTTAGCACACCTGACTGAACCGATGAGCCGATGGATTGCGAGATTGGTAATCCACAGAGAAATGAGGACCCAGAGACGGAGGACGCCAGACCGTGAGTAAAAGGCAAGCGGATGTTCTTGCTCCACCAGTTTTGGGCATACCAATATTTTTCCGACATTGTAGGAAGTATACCTCAATGTCATTTACTGCGATTTGCGTTGCGATCCGAGTAACACGCTTATATCGCTTGGATTTGAGTTTTGATGATGAGTTTTATGATATAGATTTCGTGCACCATGGCTGCACCTACTGAGTATTTATATTTTCGTGCATAGTTGTTGCACTTAATATACGATTTACACGCTGTTGTATTGGTTTATGATTTGTGCATATCTATTGCACTTGATATTGATTTTGTGTTTTGGCTGCACATGTTTATGATTTCCTGGAATTCATACAGTTGATTTGATTTTGTGCGTGTGGTACCCACTCGATTTGATTTTGCACTTGGTATAGCTTATATGTGCTTACAGTGCATTGATATGTGTTTTGTGCACGCAGTTGCACACGTTTATGACTTTATACACCTTGGTACACTCGGTGTTACTTTTTACGCATTGCAGTATTGTTTGTATTTCATGCATTTGATACTCCAGATTTGTATTTTTTGTACATTTGTACACCAGACTTATATTTTTCGTACATGCTATTGCACTAGATGCTTTTTACGAACCTGACACGTTTGATTTGGATTTTGCGCATATTAGGCGCTTGGTTTTGGGTTTCATGCATATTGAATGCACTTGATTTAGATTTCATTCGTGCATGATACGAGATGTGATTTTGTGCACACCGGATGCACACGATTGAGATTTTCCTGCACAATAGATGCACCAGATATTGTTGTCGTGCACACCCGTTGCACTGGACAGATTGTTTCGTGCACACCTGCTGCACATAGTTTGCTTTGTGCATATTGTGGCACATGTGTTGGATTTGATTTCCGTATGCACCAGACGAACATGGTTGTTGGATACGCCTTTTGAGGCTGATTTTGCTTTTGAGCACCTTGTTTTCATGTTGGGCACTATATTGTGTAGTAGCCAAACAAAACTGATCTGAGGACAGTACCTGAGTATTTTGCATGCATTAAAAAGTTTAACAAGAGCTTTTCAAAAAGGAGCTATAGTCTCACTATTTCCTACGTGTCCACGAGCGGCACGAACGTTTATAAAGGAAAACCTTTTTTGGATATTTCAAGACGGCGGAACGTATAATTTGAGAAAAAACATATATAAGTATATTTACTACTTGAAAATGAGCGTCCTCCCCTTGTGCCGTGAGTTACACATCACACGGCAATTCAGGAAAGATTTTTACATGTGTTTTATTCGGTTTTAAGATTTTTCCAAGGATGCGTGTTATATATATGTGTTATAGTATTTTACTATGCATAATGGATTTTAGTTGGGGATTTTGAGATCTGTATCTCCATTGTAACTCCGATAATATGCGTGCAAATCCGATGATTTGCATGACACTTGACGGAGTTCGATTTTGAGTTTTATATTGTTTTCAGTCGCACGCGATGTGTTGTGGTTTTCTATTTCTCCCATGATTTCGTAACCCCGTTGATTTGCGCTGATTGCTGAAATGTTTTAGTAGTTGGGGGTTTAAATTTAAATTCGGGGACCGAATTTTTTAAAGGGGAAGATTGTAACATTTCAGAAAATATAAAATATTATATTTGGAATTTAATATTAAAATAATATTTTTCGAGAAAAATACCCGATTTGCGAAATTGGGGTTTTCGTAAAACGGTATAAATATATACCAACAATTATGAAATAATTGGAAATTAAAATGATTTGATTAATTTAAAAATATATTTATCGGATTCGGCATTTTTAAAAGTTATTATATGCTGTTTGGATAAAACCCGATTAGTGCACTGCTAATCGCGATTAGGCCAAATCCGTGTTTATACAGTTTTCCATAATTAGTGCACCGTGTCATGTCGCATTTGATTACATGTTATTTCTTATGTTGTGTTGCTTATTATGTGTTTTTGCTTTAAAATAAAAAGAAAAGAAAGTGAGAAGGGTGTGAGAGAGAGGGGGGGGTGAGAATAAAAGAGTGAGAGAGAGAGAGCTGCCATATATCCTCACCCCCCATTTGTTTTCTCTTCTTTTTCTCATCTCCTTCTTCCTCAAGTCTCTCTCCACTTCAACCCATGAAATCATATAAAAAGTTTCATCAAAACCCTAAACCCCATTCATTAAAGTTGATCCTTTCTTCATCCTCTACACTTTGGGCCAAGAAAAGACGGATTTTGATGACTTGGAGAAACTAGGTTTTTTCTTGGGTTGCCCAAATGAGGTATGAATTCTTCTATCTAGTTTAATCTAAGGTCTAATAGCACCCTATAGTAGTTTAGAGTTAAATTGGTATTGATTACTGATGTTAGAAAATTTCTAGATAAGGGTTTGAGTGTTGTGTAGATTGGGTGATGCCTAATGGCTGTTTACAAGACCCTAGAGATCGATTCTTGACCTGGACCAGTGACCAAACCCTAAAATACGAACTTTAGATCTGTCGATATCGGGTTTTAGTAGATTTTGTGAGTGTATTTAAAGACCTGGAGTGACCCGAGACAACCATTAAACAAGTTCTCATGACCATGAGACGTGCAGGCAACCATGGACCACCCCCTGAAACCTGAGCCCCTCCCCCCACTACATAGCCTCAGATTTATTCCCCCTGGCCGCAATTTGCGGCCTGGTCATGGTGAAAGTGAGTGGTGCTTGGTACATAGCTCCTATATCTGATATCTAGACTAACCCTATGTGCAAAATCTCTTAGTTTGGCCTAGGGTGAAATCTGGGAGCACAATTGTGTAATTTTTGGTTATGTTTTCCGGATTTAGAATGCTTGGTTTTGGTCTTTGATATTGTTTTGGGTTGTTTGGCGTTTGTACGTCAACAACAAGGGTTGTTTGATTGATTTTGTACACGTAAGCTAAAGTTTCTAACCTATAAGCAATGCGCGTGCCGTATTGGATTTCGGAACTTCATGTTAATAGCGATTTCGATTGTGTATTATTGTAGGTATCTTCGCGTGGATTCCGAGGCATCGGAGCGTGGCGTCATCGACTTCGGCGAGCGAGGACCAGGTGAGTAGATCTATATCTACGGGGGCAGTCGGGTGGATGGAGTATAGCACCCCCGCAAATTTTAAATGGAAACCGATCTATAGGATACAGTCGTAGAAACCTAGATTAGGAAACTAAGGATATAGTTTAAAAGATAGTTAGTGATAATATTAGTAATTAAATATATATTTTGAGATATAAAAAGTGAAAGCGAATTACGACTTATAGATAGGTATTACACTAGAATAAGCATTGAGTTTAGCGTAACATGAAACTAGTTTAATAAAGTAGAATGTATATATATAAAAGAAAAAACGATGTGTTATGATAACTTGATGATATGTTGGTATACGGATACGAGTCGATGTGATAATTGATACCTTTGTCGGTCCCATGATCTGAGATTGATACGGATGGACCTGAGAGATAGGTATATATATATGGATAATGTTGTGAATCTTAAGAGTTATGCCGTACGAGACATGAGGTCCGTACCCTCCCTGTCACATAGGTTGTTAGGATCCTAAATTGTTTTATGACGCCGTACAATGAGTTAAGTGATGATTGATCCATACCCTTGACTAGAGGAGGCCGATTGATAGATTCACCGACTCGGATATGTTAGATACGTATACCTTATACCTTTTAGCTGCCGATTTACTTTATGCTACGTTCATGTCATTACTATTGCATTTCATATACCTGTGCTAGTACACTTGCACCATTATCGATGATGTGTATGTCACACTTACACAGATTTGCCGGCTCACACACTTCATCATCGATAATTGCCATGCCACTACACAGTAGAATCGCTGCATCATGATATGACTCTTGCATAATTTACTTGCTATAGGTACATATACACCTTTATACGTTGTTACATTTGACCTTGGAGAAATTAGGTACCGCAGGATATATTTTAAAACTGGATTCATTTTAAAGTGCGGTTTCCTCTTGATATATGCATATTACTGTTCCATGATTGCATGAATTACTGATATGCTTACATTCTGTTATATGTCGCATACATCATGCTTTATAATGATACGCATTGAGATATACTGTTTTCATGAGATTTCTGAATTTTAGAACCGTGGTTATTTCAAAAGAAAGTATGTATTATTTTAAAAACCCGGTTTCTTTTGATATGATATTTGTATAGTCCACCATGAGTTTTCTTGGCTCATGAGCGATATCATACACCCGATTTGAGGAGGAGGAGGAACCATCTGCAGGTGTATGGTGAATCCGGTATGGTACCCCGGGACGAGAAGGTCGCAGATGTTGGCGTTGAGCCCGGTAGAATGACCACTCCCTACTGGTGATAGTATTTGGACCAGGCGGTTATCCGGAGGATATCGACCGGAGTCATGAGATGGATACAGGCCAGTCTAGATAGCCGGAGCCTGATATATAAGGATTTACATGTCGATGCTGGACACGGGTTTTATGATGTTTCGAGTGTCGATGTTGGACACCCAGGTTACATGTTTTGGTGTGTCATTGATGAACACACACATTCTTGATATCCTCATATATTTACATGCATATGCTATTACGATGTTTTGAGTGGACGAGAACCACATGTGTAATGACATTGATTATGTTTTTGGATGATATCCACTTGCACACTGCATTCACTGTATTGTTGGCACATATTTACACATACGGTCACCATAGATATCATAGTATTACTTTTATGATATAGTTGACCTAGGAAATTGTTATTTTATTCGATTTCTACCTGCTAATGTTTTCTACTCACGAGTAGGCAACTCACCCCCGTTGTGCCATAGTTATTGCAAGTTGACCGCATGGATCGGTAGCGGCATCTTTGGTGAACAGTTGCATTCGGGTGATTTGCTTTGGTAGGTGGTACACATCGGATCGTGCCACTATTGTATTTTATTATTCTTGTTGTATCTAGTCAACTCCATCAATCAAACTAGTATTTTTATAGGTAATGAGACTTAGCAAGACTTGTAGTTGCGAGATTTGAGTGTTGGGTTTTATATTCGCTTTTGGGTTGATGTCTTGCTTTATTCATTACTTTTTCTGTGATCTTTGTCGATTGGGCGTCATATACTTGTTTTATTACTTACATAGTTGTGAATCCGCCGTTTGGCGAAGAGCTAGCTCCTGCTTGGGGATGCCTTTATTATTATCTTGTATTAGTGGTTTTGGATCAAAATATACAAAAGAGGTGCTGCCCAAATTTTTAAAAGACGAACATGTTTTACAACAAGCAGGATAAACTTGCATTTCTTATGTTCCCTTTATTATGCATTTAAGAAAACATTTTTCTTTGTAATACCTTATTTCAAAACTGCACCTCTTTTATTTTTTTAAAAGGTTTAGATTTCTGGGTTTCAGCTTACTTGGATTACGTTACGCTTTGGACGTTGCATGATTTAGGTGCTGGTCACGAGCTAATATTTGGGGTCGTGACAAAGTTGGTATCAGAGCGCTAGGTTTAACCTTTGTTCGAGTTTAGGTTTGACTATGTGGAGTCTAGGGCGTTTATATATATTCGGAACCAGGCTTGACCTAACGGAACTTAGACTTGGACATAGGGGTATTAAACCCAAACTTTCGTTACATAGGCCGACCTTGATTGATGGAGTAGGTAACTTGAGTAGAGTAACGTACCGTACGTATATTCCGCGGCATATTTACGATACGATACTCCACTTAAGAAACCTTAGGATGTACATATATTGACATCTTTGATTCTATTTGATTCCATGATCATACTCTTATTGATTCCGTTCCTCCTTATGATCATGTATCCATTTTGGGATCTGTTGATTCCTTTCATTCCATTGATATGGTTTCATCGACACATGCTTGAGGTTCCTGTCACCATGGTTTGAGCGCAGATTGAGCTGCTGCTAGTGTCTCGGTCAGGGCGAGCTCGCCATGGACGAGGACTGACCATCGTGTTTTCTGGTGACACGTGAATGTCTCGATTTTGTATTGGTGTTGTGACTTCTGGTTTGAGGCGAGTGTTCGGCGTTGCACCGTATGATCGGGACGTTGATAGAGGCTGCCAATTATGTGAGGACTGTTGATGTACAGCATACCTCAGAGATTTTGATGTCGTCTACATTGCAAACAGATGACCCAGCTGTTTCTGAGATTGATAGGATGTCGCCTCCATACTTTACGAGCTGAGATCGCTGGAGCTTCACGCAGAGCAGCGATAGATGATAGCTAGTCTACCTTGAGTTGAGAGTCGAAGAGTATTCACATGTTGTCTAGGCAAAGTTAAAAAGTTCGAACGAATGTCAGAAACCCATTTTTCCAAGTTTAAAGTATCCGGAGGAACATGCAAGTAATTCTGTGGACCCACTAGAAGAATGAAACCCTAACTCGACATGATGATCATGGAGCTGCTTTTGAACCTTAGGGTTTGCGGCAGTTTAGCGGTGCCATCAGCGGGGCTTGGGTTTGCCCTTCTACGGTTGGTCCATAGGTACTGTGGCATGTACTAGATATTGTTAAACAATGCTCAGGTGTTGAGCTTTCGGGTAATTATAGGATTTTGACAAATTGAACGAAAGGTTTAACATCGTCCGGATATCATGTGATAGGAGACCAGTGAGTAGACCGGCTTCAGATAGAGGACCATACCCAGATGCGTGGTGAGTTGGTCGAGAACGGACTAGCATTGAGAATTCCTCCGATGGTATGGACGAGTTCCCGAGGACGTGTTCGGCTGGAGATCTTCTACAAAGTGATGAAGATACCGAGTTTGAGATTTCGAGTCCGTGTGAGAGACTCCGGATTAAGACAATTGCAGTACGCAGATAGCATGACGTGACGTCGAAGCAGACGATAATAAAGACAAGTGGAACAAATGATTCGTGCGAGATGTCAACGAGCTATTGCTACTCCCCGTTGAGATTAGAGATCTGATATGTATACAGAGGCGTGAAATACGACCAGTTCCCGAGAAAAAGCTGTGCTGAGAACGCAGATGTCCAGAAAGCGAGAAGAAGATGAGGCAAGAGTACAAGCCTCCGTATAGTTCGGCATAGGCAAGATCGGAAGAGACCCTGAGCAGGTTCCTTCCAGGACACTGCTGCAATAAGATTTGCACCGAGGATCAGATGTGTGCCATGTATTCATAGGACCAGAGGCCGACGCCAGTGACGTGCTGCTTTACGAGTGGTCATACTAATTGGCCAAGAGACGACCAGAGAAGTGCCGTAGCGGAATCGTTTCTGTTAGCACACCTGACTGAACTGATGAGCTGATGGATTGCGAGATTGGTAATCCACAGAGAAATGAGGACCCAGAGATGGCGGACGCCAGACCGTGAGTAGGAGGCAAGCGGATGTTCTTGCTCCGCCAGTTTTGGGCGCACCAATATTTTTCCGACATTGTAGGAAATATACCTCAATGTCATTTGCTGCGATTTGCGTTGTGATCCGAGTATCACGCTTATATCGCTTGGATTTGTGTTTTGATGATGAATTTTATGATTTAAATTTCGTGCACCATGGCTGCACCTACTGAGTATTTATATTTTCGTGCACAGTTGTCGCAATTAATATATGATTTACATACTGTTGTATTGGTTTATGATTTGTGCATATATATAGCACTTGATATTGATTTTATGCCTTGGCTGCACATGTTTATGATTTCATGGATTTCATACAGTTGATTTGATTTTGTGCGTGTGGTACGCACTCGATTTGATTTTGCACTTAGTATAGCTTATATGTGCTTACAGTGCATTGATATGTGTTTTGTGCACGCAGTTGCACACGTTTATGACTTTATACACCTTGGTACACTCGGTGTTACTTTTTACGCATTGGAGTATTGTTTGTATTTCGTGCATTTGATGCACCAGATTTGTATTTTTTGTACATTTGTACACCAGACTTATATTTTTCGTACATGCTATTGCACTAGATGCTTTTTACGGACCTGACACGTTTGATTTGGATTTTTGCGCATATTAGGCGCTTGGTTTTGGGTTTCATGCATATTGAATGCACTTGATTTAGATTTCATTCGTGTATGATACGAGATGTGATTTTGTGCACACCGGATGCACACGATTAAGATTTTCGTGCACAATAGATGCACCAGATATTGTTGTCGTTTACACCCGTTGCACTGGACAGATTGTTTCGTGCACACATGCTGCACTTAGTTTGATTTGTGCATATTGTGGTACCTGTGTTGGATTTGATCTCCGTGCGAACCAGACGCACGTGATTGTTGGATACGCTTTTTGAGGCTGATTTTGCTTTTGAGCACCTTGTATTCATGTTGGGCACTATATTGTGTAGTAGCCAAACATGACTGATCTGAGGACAGTACCTGAGTATTTTGCATGCATTAAAAAGTTTAACAAGAGCTTTTCAAAAAGGAGCTATAGTCTCACTATTTCCTACGTGTCCGCAAGCGGCACGAATGTTTATAAAGGAAAACCTTTTGGGGATATTTCAAGACGGCGGAACGTATAATTTGAGCAAAAACATATATAAGTATATTTACTACTTGACAATGAGCGTCCACCCCTTGTGCCGTGAGTTACGCATTACACGGCAATTCAGGAAAGATTTTTGCATGTGTTTTATTCGGTTTTAAGATTTTTCCAAGGATGCGTGTTATATATATCTGTTATAGTATTTGACTATGCATAATGGATTTTAGTTGGGGATTTCAAGATCTGTATCTCCATTGTAACTCCGATGATATGCGTGCAAATCCGATGATTTGCGTGACATTTGACGGAGTTCGATTTTGAGTTTTATATTGTTTTCAATCGCACACGATGCGCTCTGGTTTTCTATTTCTCCAATGATTTCGTAACCCCATTGATTTGCGCTGATTGCTGAAATGTTTTAGTAGTTGGGAGTTTAAATTTAAATTCGGGGACCGAATTTCTTTAAGGGGGAAGATTGTAACATTTCAGAAAATATAAAATATTATTTTTGGAATTTAATATTAAAAAAATAATTTTCGCGAAAAATACCCGATTTGCGAAATTTGGGTTTTCGTAAAATGGTATAAATATATACCAACAATTATGAAATAATTGGAAATTAAAATGGTTTGATTCATTTAAAAATATATTTACCGAATTCGGCATTTTTAAAAGTTATTATATGCTGTTTGGATAAAACCCGATTAGTGCACTGCTAATCTCGATTAGGCCAAATCCGTGTTTATACAGTTTTCCATGATTAGTGCACCATGTCATGTCGCATTTGATTACATGTTATTTCTTATGTTGTGTTGTGATTATGTGTTTTTGCTTTAAAATAAAAAGAAAAGAAAGTGAGAAGGGTAAGAGAGAGAGAGAGAGGGGGGGGTGAGAATAAAAGAGTGAGAGAGAGAGGGCTGCCATATATCCTCACCCCTATTTGTTTTCTCTTATTTTTCTCATCTCCTTCTTCCTCAAGTCTCTCTCTACTTCAACCCATGAAATCATCTAAAAAGCATCATCAAAACCCTAAACCCACTATCATTAAAGTTGATCATCTCTTCATCCTCTACACTTTGGACCAAGAAAAGACGGATTTTGATGACTTGGAGAAACTAGGGTTTTTCTTGGGTTGCCCAAATGAGGTATGAATTCTTCCATCTAGTTTAATTTAAGGTCTAATAGCACCCTATTGTAGTTTAGAGTTAAATTGGTATTGATTAGTGATGTTAGAAAATTTCTAGAGAAGGATTTGAGTGTTGTGTGGATTGGGTGATGCCTAGTGGCTGTATACAAGACCCTAGAGATCGATTCTTGACCTGGACCAGTGACCAAACCCTAAAATATGAACTTTAGAATTGTCGATATCGGGTTTTAGTGGATTTTGTGAGTGTATTTAGAGACCTAGAGTGACCCGAGACAACCATTAAACAAGTTCACATGACCATGAGGCGTGCAGGCAACCATGGACCACCCGCTGAAACCTGAGCCCCTTCCCCTACTGCATGGCCACAGATTTATTCCCCTAGGCCACAATTTGCGGCCTGGTCATGGTGAAAGTGAGTGGTGCTTGGTACATAGCTCCTATATCTGATATCTAGACTAATCCTATGTGCAAAATCCCTTAGTTTGGCCTAGGGTGAAATATGGGGGCACAATTGTGTGATTTTTGGTTATGTTTTCCATATTTAGAATGCTTGGTTTTTTTCTTTGATATTGTTTTGGGTTGTTTGGCATTTGTACGTCAACAACAAGGGTTGTTTGATTGATTTTGTACGCGTAAGCTATAGGTTTTAACCTATAAGCAATGCGCGTGCCGTGTTGGATTTCGGAACTTTATGTTAATAGCCAATTCGATTGTGCATTATTGTAGGTACCTTCGCGTGGATTCCGAGGCGATAGAGCATGGCATCATCGACTTTGGCAAGCGAGGACCAGATGAGTAGATCTATATCTACGGGGGAAGTCGGGTGGATGGCGTATAGCACCCCCGCAAATTTTAAATAGAAACCGATCTCTAGGATACAGTCGTAGAAACCTAGATGAGGAAACTAAGGATATAATTTAAAAGATAGTTAGTGATAATATTAGTAATTAAATTTATATTTTGAGATATAAAAAGTGAAAGCGAATTACGACTTATAGATAAGAATTACACTAGAATAAGCATTGAGTTTAGCATAACATGAAACTAGTTTAATAAAGTAGAATGTATATATATAAAAGAAAACAACGATGTGTTATGATGACTTGATGATATGTTGGTATACGGATACGATTCGATGTGATAATTGATACCTTTGCCGGTCCCATGATCTGAGATTGATACGGATGGACTTGAGAGATAGGTATATATATATATGGATAATATTGTGAATATTGAGAGTTATGCCGTACGAGACGTGAGGTCCGTACCCTCCTTGTCACATAGGTTGTTAGGATCCTAAATTGTTTTATGACGCCGTACGATGAGTTACCGTACGTGATGAGTTAATTGATGATTGATCCATACCCTTGACTAGAGGAGGCAGATTGATAGATTCACCGACTCGGTCATGTTAGATACGTATACCTTATACCTTTTAGCTGGCGATTTACTTTATGCTATGTTCATGTCATTACTATTGCATTTCATATACCTGTGCTAGTACACTTACACCATTATCGATGATGTGTATGTCACACTTACACAGATTTGCCGGCTCACACACTTTATCATCGTTAATTGTCATGCCACTACACAGTAGAATATCTGCATCATGATATGACTCTTGCATAATTTACTTGCTATAGTTGCATATACACCTTTATACGATATTGCATTTGACCTTAGAGAAATTGGGGACCGCAGGATATATTTTAAAACTGGATTCATTTTAAAGAGCGATTTCCCCTTGATATGTGCATATTATTGTTCCATGATTGCTTGAATTACTGATATGCTTACATACTGTTTTATGTCGTATACATCATGTTTTATAATGATACGCATTGAGATATGCTGTTTTCATGAGATTTCTGACTTTGAGAAAGGTGGTTATTTCAAAAGAATGTATGTATTATTTTAAAAACCCGGTTTCTCTTGATATGATATTTGTATAGTCCACCATGTGTTTTCTTGGCTCGTGAGTGATATCATACACCCGATTCGAGGAGGAGGATGAACCGTTCGTGGGTGCATGGTGGACCCGGTATGGTACATCGGGGCGAGAAGGTCGTAGATGATGGCGTTGAGACCGGTAGAGGGACCACTACCTGCCAGTGATAGTATTTGGACCTGGCGGTTATCCGGAGGATACCGACCGGAGTCATGAGATGGATACAGGCCAGTCCGAATAGCCCGAGCCTGAGATATGAGGATTTACGTGTCGATGCTGGATACGGGTTTTATAATATTTCGAGTGTCGATGTTGGACACCCAGGTTACATGTTTTGGTGTGTCATTGATGAACACACACATTCTTTATATCCTTATATATTTACATGCATATGCTATTACGATGTTTCGAGTGGACGAGATCCACATGTGTACTGACATTGGTTATGTTTTTGGATGATATCCACTTGCACACTGCATTCACTATATTGTTGGCACATATTTATGCATACGGTCACCCTAGATATCATAGTATTACCTTTATGATATAGTTGACCTAGGAAATCGTTATTTTATTCGATTTCTACCTGTTGATGTTGTCTACTCACGAGTTGGCAACTCACCCCCGTTGTACCACAGTTATTGCAGGTTGACCGCATGGATCGGTAGCGGCATTTTTGGCGCACAGTTGCATTCGGGTGATTTTCTTTGGTAGGTGGTGCACATCGGATCGTGCCACTATTGTATTTTATTATTCTTGTTGTATCTAGTCAGCTCCATCAATCAAACTAGTATTTGTATAAGTAATGTGACTTAGCAAGACTTGTAGTTGCTAGATTTGAGCTTTGGGTTTTATATTCGCTTTTAGGTTGATGTCTTGCTTTATTCATTACTTTTTGTGTGATCTTCGTTGATTAGGCATCGTATACTTGTTTTATTACTTGCGTGGTTGTGAATCCGCCGTTTGGCGAAGAGCTAGCTCCCGCTTGAGGATGTCTTTATTATTTTCTTGTATTAGTGGTTTTGGATCAAAATATACAAAGGAGGTGCTGCCCAAATTTTTAAAAGACGAACATGTTTTACAACAAGTGGATAAACTTGCGTTTCTCATGTTCCATTTATTATGCATTTAAGAAAACATTTTTCTTCGTTATACCTTATTTCAAAACTGCACCTCTTTTATTTGTTTAAAAGGTTTAGATTTCTCGGTTTCAGCTTACTTGGATTACGTTACGCTTTGGACGTTGCGTGATTTAGGTGCTGATCATGAGCTAATATTTCGGGTCGTGACACCTTCACTCTATTGCTCTTTTTGGTTTTGATTTCTGGGTTTGGCTTACTTAGATTACGTACGCCTCGAGACGTTTCGTAATTTAAGTGCCAGTCACATTCCGTACTTTTCGGGTCGTGACAAAATTGGTATCAGAGCGTTAGGTTTTACTTTTCTGAGTGTAGGATGACCCTCAATAGATAGAGTAGGTAACTTAAGCAGAGTGACGTAGCGTGTGTATGTTCTGCGGCATACTTACGATGCGGTACTCCGCCTAAGAGACCTTAGTATATAATTTCTTGCAATTCCTTCCTCGATTCCTTATATCCTATGATTCTGTTGCACTATTTTTATTATCCTGTTTCCTGTACCAGCCATTATGCCACCGAAGAGCACGAGGGCTCAGAGGGCTGCCACCAGAGATGAGATTCTAGCGGGCTAGTCTGGGTCGAGAACTGACCAGGACGGTACGCTCGCTGTACAGGAGCAGATTGATCCGCCTTTGATAGATCGTATCATTAGGCTAGAGGCAGATATTCAGGATTTGCTCCAGATGATGGGATCGTTGGTTGGGGCCAGTCGAGCGCAGCGACAGGAGGTTTCCACTCCTGTTACCCAGTTATTCCTCGCTATCAGCATACAACATTGTGTCACATATACAGCAGCAGTGGACACAGCCCTACTAGATGAAGGGCGTCTTCTGGAGACTTTTGAAGTTCCGGAACCGAGGAGGACTCGTACAAGTGTATCAGCCCAGAGACAAATGTTTAGACGCCGCGACAGATTTCGTTCAGGTCGCGGGCGTAGCAGAGGCTTAGGACGAGGCCAGTGGTTTAGCTTCTACCCTCAGGAAGGTCAGCAGTCATCGTCTGGATGTTTCTGATGCGGGAGTCTCCATCACCTCGTTAGGAATTGTCCCGTGGTACGCCAGAGAAGGGAAGTCGTACCATATGTTACCTTACCACCTTCACCTCAGGGAGAGTCGCCTTTTGCGCCTGTTGTTAATCCGCATTAGACTTATGTTCAAAGAGGTCATGGTCGCGGAGGGTTTGTTCAGAGAGGACAGGGTGGCAAAGGAGGAGGACAGCCAGTTGCAGGTAGGGGCAAGCACGAGCATTTGCTTCGATTCATCAGGACACGCAGGCGTCCAATGCAGAGTTCTCAGGTACTATTTCTGTATGTTCTTTTGATGCACACGTTATGTTTAATCCGGGATCTATGGATTCGTATGGTTATACACACTTCTTGCCGAAGCTGGGCCGAGAGTCGTGTTTGCTAGATCAGCCGCTTGTCATGACTACTCCTGTTGGCAAGTCACTTGTTGCGCAACACGTGTTTCGGTCATGTGCCAATCGGATAGGAGATAGAGATTTGTCCGTCGATTTGATCCTTATAGATATGTTAGACTTTGATGTTCTCCTGGGCACAGACTGGTTAGCTACGTGCTATGCGTTTGTGGACTGCCGCGAGGAGATAGTCAGGTTTTGTTTTCCCGGCGAGCCAGTTCTTATTGTGCAGGGGGACCGTGGTGCCACCCCTCACAGTTTGATTTCAGCCTTTTTCTCTAGTCGGCATTCGAGGAGAGGATGTTAGGGATTCTTTGCTTCCATTCGTGATACTGGAGCCACAGTAGATTCGTTGGACCGAGTTCCTATCGCGCGAGAGTTTCCCGACGTTGTTCCCGATAAGCCGGCATAGCTTAGGGAGCTTAAGGATCAGCTGCAAGAGTTGTTTGTTAGGGGACTTGTACGTCTAAGTGTTTCTCCTTGGGGAGCCCCTATTCTGTTCGTCAAGCAGAAGGACTGCAGTTGAGGTTGTGCATTAATTTTTCGTCAATTGAAACGAGTTACGGTGCGGAATAGGCACCCTTTATCTCACATTGACGATTTGTTTGATCATCTCCAGGGTGCGGGATATTTTTCTTTGTTTAATTTGAGATCAGGTTATCATCTGTTGCGGGTTCGGAATGATGACATTCTGAATACTGCTTTTTCGTACACGCTACGGGCATTTTGAATTTTTGGTGGTGTCATTTGGACTCACCAATGCCCCAGCAGCATTCATGGATGTGATGAACCAGATCTTTTAGGCCGTTCCTCGACCAATTTATTGTTATGTCATTGATGACATACTGGTTTATTTCCAAGAGTTGAGAGGAACATGAACAACACTTGAGGATTTCTTTGCAGACATTGAGAGAGTACTAGCTATTTGCTAAATTCTCGAAGTGTTCCTTCTGGCTTAATAGTGTGGACTTCCTAGGTCATGTGGTTATGGGAGACAGTATTCATACGGACCCGAGTAAGATCGAGACCGTACAGCTTTGGCCCAGACCTATATTAGTGATAGAGGTCCGCAGCTTTTTGGGCTTAGGCGGTTTTTACCGCCGTTTCGTGCAGGACTTCTCGAGTATCGCTGCAACGCAGATCGTACTGACCAGGAAGGGGATTACTTTTCTTTAGACTGAGGCATGCGAGCTGAGTTTTCAGTAGTTGAAGACTCGGTTGACGACTGCACAAGTTCTATCTTTGCCTTCTGGATCGGGCGGCTTTGTTGTTTACTGTGATGTTTCGCGAGTGGGGCTCGATTGTGTTTTGTTGCAGCATGATAGAGTTATTGCTATGCTTTCTGACAATTGAAGAAGCACGAGCAGGATTATCCCACTCATGATCTGGAGATGGCCGCGGTGGTCTTACGCTGAGGATTTGGAGACACTACTTGTATGGAGAGTCGTGTCGGATTTTCACAGACCACTAGAGCTTAATGTACATCTTCCTGCCGCGGGATCTGATTTTAAGACAGCACCGTTGGATGGAGCTTGTGAAGGATTGTGATTATGAGATCCTTTATCACCCGGGCAAGGCGAATGTGGTAGCTGATGCATTGAGTCGTAGGCTCGGGAGTAACCTGTTCCAGTTGAGCACAGTTCAGAGACAATCTTCTGTAGATTTGTAGTTCTTATGTGACAGCTGAGTACAGCTTAAGTTCACCTCCACTGAGGGACAGCTTGCTCATGTCCGCGCCCGTCCACTTCTACTTAATCGTTTTCGTAAGGCACAGCCCGCCGATGCCCAGTTGTCTAAGATTCCTTGTCTGAGATTCTTGAGCATGTTCGGCAAAGCAAAGATTCGGAGTTCTGATTGATGACCAGGGTGTGCTACGTTTAGGGACGCGTTTGTGTGTACCTGATACCGATAGGTAGAGATGCGAGATCCTAGAGCAGGCACATCAGTTAGCTTTTAGTGTTCACCCAAGTCCCACCAAGTGGTAACGTGACTTGAGAGATAGTTACGGGTGGGCAGGGATGAAGAGTGACGTTTCGGATTTCGTTTTGAGGTGCCTGACTTGTCAGTGAGCTAGGGCTGAGCATTTGAGACTGGTAGGAGAGTTGCAACTTTTGACCGTTCCGGCGTGGGAATGGGAGCAAATCTCTATGGATTTCGTTGTGGGTCTACCTAGGTCTAGTCAGGGGTAAGACCCCATTTGGGTGATTGTTTTCCGGTTAACGAAAGCGGCTCACTTCCTTCCAGTGGAGACCATTTTCGGTTGTGCTCAGTATGCTCAGTTATATAGTGATGAGTTTGCGCATTTGCATGGAGTTCCTTCATGCATCGTATCCAATAGAGGCACCCAGTTCACCAGCCGTCTTTGGCAGAAGCTTCAGGGAGCCCTGGGTACCTGTTTGCGTTTTATCACCGTTGTCCATCCATAGACCGATGTTCAGTCAGAACGGACTATACAGACTCTAGAGGATATGCTTCACGCATGCGAACTAAATATTGTTGGCAGTTGGGATCGTCACTTGCTATTGATAGAAGTTCTCTTACAATAACAGTTATCAGGAGACGATTCAGAGGGAACCTTTTTAGGCTTTGTATAGTAGATAGTGTCGATCACCAGTCTGTTAGAACGAACTCAGCGAGAGCAGGATTTTTGGACCCCAGCTAGTTCAAGAGGCTACGAAGAAGATCCAGTTGATTCAGGACAGGATGAGAGCAGCCCACAGTAGACAGAAGTCTTATGCCGACCGTCGTCGTCGCAGGCTTGAGTTCGCAGTGGGGGATCATGTATTCCTACGAACTTCTCCGATGAAGGGCATAATGAGTGTTGGGAAGAAGGGAAACTTAGTCCCAGAATTGTAGGTCCTTTTGAGATCCCTGAGCGAGTCGGTACCGTTTTCCTATCGTTTAGCTCTTCCGCCCAGTTTTCCTGATTTTCATCCCGTATTCCACGTATCGGTGCTCCGCAAGTACCTTCATGACCCTTCTCATGCAATTCAGCACCCGACGATCCAGCTGGTGCATGACCTTTCCCTTACAAAGCAGCCAGAGGTCATTCTGGATCGGCAGGTGAAGAAATTGAGATCAAGGGTTATACTGTCCGTAAAGGTCCTTTGGCGTGACCCGAGCAGCGAGGAGGTCACCTGGGAGACCGAGGATGAGATGAGGAAGAAATATCCCCATCTCTTCGAAGGTACGTGTAGCTAGATTTTTAAATTCGGGGACCGAATTTTTTTAAGGGGGAAGATTGTAATGCCTTGAAAATTAGTTTAGGTTATTTTCGCGTTAATTAGCGATAATGCGTGTTTTTCATAAAATATCATTAATAGCTATTTCCACATAGGCTGGAATAAATCTATTTTTAATAGTGAAAATATATAATTATTTATATATTTGTGTTTTATTAATTATCATTTAATTTATTGTTCACTTAATTATCAATTTTCTTAACTATTATTTTCTAAGCAAAATTTTAGTTAGCATGCACAACCCTATATTTATCCTAGGTTAATAATGTAACATGTATTCCATTTTTATTCCCTTTTGTTTCTCTATTCCCTTTTTAAAAAACCAAAACAATAATGAAAATAGAAAAGAATTGGAAAAGGAGAGGCATGGAGCATTAAATGAGCATTGGAACCTTGACTTTTGCACTCTCCCCTTCACTCTCTCTCTCCCTCTCAGCAGCAGCAGCAGCTCCAGCAGCCCCTCCCCTTTCCTCTTCTTCTACTTCTTCTTCTTCTTCATTCATTCAAGATCCAATCTCCATCAAAAATCCATCTTTCTTCACAAAACCTCTTGCTAAACACCCAAAAACACTTTCTTGTTGGTTCTTGAGGCAAGGTCAGCAAGTTTGAACCCTCCTAGGACCAACTTGAGGTATAAAGCTTACCCTAATTACCTCTTTGCTAAACTTGCAGTTTATTTAGCTTAAATTAGTGTTTATATGGGTTTTTGTGCTAATTATGTGGTTTAAGTGGAGATTAGGTTAAGTTAGGGTTTTTATGGCTCGATTAGCTTAATTAAGTGTTGTTTGTGTCGTTTAATCCAAGTCTTTGCACCAGATTACACTAAAACACCATATTGTATTAAATTAGTGTTAAATAGTGTTTTAGTTAAGAAATGTGCAAGTTTTGTGATCTGCTTTTAAACCAGATGCTTCAGGCAAAAGTTGGAATTACTGGAGCTTAGTTACTTGGCTAGGACCACACACACAAGACACGAGACCCCAACTCCCCTAAGTGGCCGCAAATTTAAGGGTTATGGCCGCAATTTGTGGCCAGAAGGTGGACCTGGGTGTCGGGGGTTCTTCTGTAGGTGTCTGCTGCATTTTGTAGGTCTTTGGTACATGCAACTTTTACTGTTTCCACTCGAATCAAAATCTGGGACCATATACCTTGTTTTTAAAACTTTTAGACTTGCGCGACACGTACGTTATGTGTTTGGGTTTGGTGTTTGCTGTGTATCACAGCATGTCGTGGTGGTTTCAGACGTTAGCACACACGTTTTGGTGTTTCGAGTGCACATGCGTTAGCTTGCGACGCTAGTTTCTTGTATGACCTTGATATCGTGTTTTTGCAGGATATTAGCCTTATATGTGTTGCTTTGTGTAATTCTAGGATCGGTCGCGGAGACATCGGAAGTGGTGCGGAAAGGGAAGGCAGTGATTGGATCAGAATAGCGGAGACGTTCTGGTGTGTAGATGTACACACCTACGGGAGAAATCGTTCGGATGGCGCAAGACGCCCAATAGTTAGAATTTCGTTTAGTACTTACATATATGCATAGTTCCTAGTTATTCAACCTGTTGCATTACATCATTTATCATATATACATATTCTGTGATAGTACCTCCTAGGACACTCGCACCATTACCATTGGTTTATGTTGCACGAGCACTATTCATGTGGACACACACGCCTTGGTAATTGCTATGCCGCAAACACTTTATAACTTGTTAAATCCGAATCTTATATCTTGCGCCAATTATGTTTAATAAACTTGCATTTGATATATTTAATTCATCAGGATAGATACGTAAGATTGCTAGTCATTTGCACATATCTTATTGCATCATTGTTCATGCATAGTTTTCTAGTTCCGCATCGCATCGCATATTGTTGATATTATAGAAATTCATAAATTCCTACATGTTCATGTATTATGATTCTTCTTGAGAATTTACGTATTTATGAGATTTATGGATTTGGAGAAACCGCAAGAATTTAAGAACGTATTATCATTTAAAAAATGTAAGTTGTGGTTTTCTCATGATATGATGTATATATATCGTCCACCATGAGATTTCTCGGTGCTTGAGCGGTATCATACACCCGATTCGAGGAGGAGGAGGAACCGTCTGTGGGTGTATGGTGGACCCGGTGCGATACCCCAGGACAAGATGGTCGCAGATGATGGCGTTGAGCCCGGCAGGGCAGCACTACTGACCGGTTATTTGTGACGCGGCGGATATCCGGAGGATACCGACGTAGTCTTGAGTTATGATGATATGGGCCAGTCCGGATTGCCGGAGCCCTAGATCAGATATTTTGGGCCAGTCCGGATTGCCGGAGCCCTTGATAATTGAGATATTCATATTTGGTGTCGATGCTTAATACAGATTTATATTGATTTCATTAATGAAACTATAGCTAAAATACATAAGCTTAATAAGATAAGAATACAGATTTCCCATGATAATTATATTCAAATCTCATGTTATTTATTCCATACATATTATTACAACGCATCATATTAGTATATGTAGGTTGTGACATCATTGTGTGCATGCTTATGATAGTCTTATTTGATGTTACTTATTACTCACGAGTTGGCAACTCAGCCCCGTCGTGCCATAGTGTTTTGCAGGTCTGACCCGTCAGCACAGTAGCGGCGGGCGCACCTTCTCTCTTGTTCCTTTTGCTTTGACTCGCAGCATTGTTCGTAGGTGGGTTGCGGGGTTATTTTGTTGCCACCTTGTATGATTATTGTATCTAGTGTACTCCATCTTCCGTATTTACCACATGTATTATTATATTATGACCTAGAGACGAGACAGTGGGATTTGTGTATTTATATGTTGTATCCCGGGGTCGAGCTCACTTGAGCCGACATGATACTTTATTACTTAAGCCTTTATATGCTTATTTTGCACAGTGATGATTTATATTGCTTGTGATTTGAGTCCGCCTTGGGCGAAGAGCTAGCTCCCGCTTGGGGATGTCTTATTTCATGTTATACATATAATGTTGTTTTGTACCCGTTTAGGGCCAGTATTTACAAAGGAGTCTCTGCCGAAAATTTCGGAAAATGATGTTGCTTTTAAAAAGCTTGATGTGACTTAATTGATTAAAATCGCTTTCAATCATTTGGTTTTCCTTCACTCTATTGCTCTTTTTGGTTTTGATTTCTGGGTTTGGCTTACTTAGATTACGTACGCCTCGAGACGTTTCGTAATTTAAGTGCTAGTCACGTTCCGTACTTTTCGGGTCGTGACAATACTTGTAGGGGCTGGGTAGTCCATAAGCACATCCTTAAATGTCCCAAGTCGCAGGAGTATCAAGACCGGGTATTGGTATTCCAGAGTAAACTTGTGTATATATTTCTAGACCCTGACGAGCCCACAACCATTAGTATGATCACCTAATATTGTATACAGGTGCTTACTGGGGGTGAGTATACTGGACGGACTCGCCGAGAACATCTAGATGGTATTATACCTATCGTTAGATAGTGGTTCTCAAGTGACATGAGTACAGGTTAGCCTTTAGACCTGAGATCGTCATCTTTCTTGTGTTAGTTTCCACTGTACTTAGATCACTACCATATCATGGCTTTACTGGGTCGTGCAAACAGGTTTTTGTTGGGTATAGTTCCGAGTTATATGGAGGAAGTGAGCGATTGTCAGGGATTCGTCTCTCCCGGTATTGGGATTCGATATCGCACTGTGTCCTATTTTCTAAAACCATAAGACCTTGGCCAAGGCAGTTGAGATTTACTGATGGTTAGATCAGTGGATTCTCGGATCAGTCCTGAGCTATATCGACACAACTTATTGGATTATTAGTGTAAGGATATCATGCACTTGGTTAGATCAAGAAGCACGATGCAGAATGGTAAAATCAAAGAAAAATCTAGCTAGCATGACATGCTTCCTTAGTGATCATCCTAAAACTATAACCTGCAAGAATAAAAACTATGAGCTAAGAGAGAAAAATCATACAACCTTTAATACTTCTTCTTTCAAGCTAAAATTTGTGAAGTAAGATGGCTCCTTTGATTTGAACTCCTAGCTTGGTCTCCTAGAGTTCACCGGTTTATGTCTCGTTGTCGGCCCTTTCCGTCGAACACGATCCACGGCGATGAATGGAAACTCGAGCTACTCCTTCTTCCTTACTAGTTGCTAAACAGTAAAGAGAAGTATGAGGTAAATGTTGATGATAGAGGATATCACTCTTTTCACTATATTATTTTTCTTCTCTATCTTTTTATTTTTCTCAAGAATTTTGCAAGCATGAAGGGGAGAGAGTGAGAGAGTTAGGTTATGGCTTAACTCAACATGCTCCCATAACCTAAGTCATGCCATCTCTCTTCTATCATGCTAACACATGTCCTAAATTGTGTGACATGTTTACATATCACCCTTAGGCATGGATAAATGAGAAAGGAAAAAAGATATAAGAAAAAGAGAAATAGATATATCATGGTTAATAAATATTAGCCATGATAAACAAATATGTTCACATCACATGGAACAAAAGATAAAGAGAGAGAGGAAAAATGATATTAGTTTAATTACATGTATTATCATATAATATCATATAATTAAACTTGTTATTAAATTAACAATTAATTCAATGACCCGGTTTATTCAATAAACTTGCTAGTATCATAACCCGTCCGGCTAAAGACGAATGTCTAACCAGACCCTGCATACGTCTCATGCATGCACTACATTATTTCGCTCAAGTGGACAAAACATCTGTGTGGGAATCTAAAGACCCATCAATACGCTGGCAGTGAGTTGTCATATCACATTCTCAACTTACAAGCACGTCAGCGGTACTAGCTGTACGTAATGACCAACCAGGTATTGAACGAAAGAAAGGTCGACAAGAAAACTTGCCCGTACCCTATAGAGCCTATCGATGACACTTACCGTACAGTCCGGTCTCTTCGTCTGAGAATGTCGTACATCGGGTCTGGGAGGTGGTATCCGTCAGACTCCCAATAACCTGATGAATCGTGCCAATATAAAACTCATAACCATATGAGAAACTACCGACAACGCTTATCAGTAAATCTTGTTTGCTCTGGCCAGGGACTTATGGTTATAGCTAGTCTTACACGGCGCAACATCAACTCCCCATATCGGGAGAGATGAATCCCTTTCGATCACTCATTGCCTCCACATGATCTGGGACTGTGCCTAACCACTACCTGTTTACACAGCCCTTTAAGGCTGTGGTAGGGCAGTAATTTAAGTAGTGGGGACCATATGAGAAACTATGACGATCTCAGGTCTACAAACTAACCCGTACTTGTTTCACCTGAGAACTGTTATCAGACGATAGGTATAATACCATCTAGAGGTTCTCGGCAAGTCCGTTCGGTGTACTCAGTCTCTAATGAGCACCTGCATACAATCTTTGGTGTCAAACACCAATGGTTGTGGGATCAACCATCGCCCTATACGGGGTCGAGAAATGTATACACTAGTCTACTCTGGAATATCGATACCCTGTCTCGATACCCCTACGACTAGGAACTTTTAAGGATGTGCTTATTTTCTTCCCAGGGCCCACGACATCATAGTCCTAGCAGCCAAGCAAAAAATCCTAAGGACTTTATCAGCATGTATATTTGAGAGCAAGAAATAAATGCATACACGTTAAGATAAAGTCAAAACTTCATAGTCTAGTATCATTTTGAGCAAGATTGTTCTATACATACATATGTCCCTAATGTCCAATATACAATAATGGCTACTAGGGCATACATATCCAACAATTAAAGGTCTGACGTTTATCACCACTAGACCCGGTATGCGATACTATTAGACGAAGAGACCGGACTGTATGGAGATTTTCACGGATAGGCTCGGTAGGGGTTCAGATGAGTTTGCTCATCGGCCTTCCTTTCGACAATTACCTGGGTAGCCGTTACGTACAGCTAGTGTCGCCGACGTGCTTATGGTTAAACCGACTGCCAGCATACTATCGAGTCTTTAGAGTCCCACACAGAGGGTTTCCCTAATTCAGGCGAAATGATGTGGTGACCGTATTTTGATATGTTCGGGGTTCCGATCAAATGAGTGTACTACCTACCCGAACTTTTGATCGGACGGTTGATAATACTGGTTGGCTTAGGATCAAGCCGGATTATTAAATCAGGTATTGATTTAATAATTTATATATATATATATATATATATATATATCGATATGTATATTCAATTATTATGTTCATTGTATTATTCTATCTCTCGGGTATTCGTATTTCAATACGAATATGGGTATGTATATACGGAGATTTGTTCTTGTATTTATACAAGTATACATTCTAGAAGCACACCTCATCATGTATATTCTATTTTTCATAAAATGGAAATGAGGTGTAAAGGGAAAGTGAGGTTAGAATGGTGAGAGACATACTTGAATAGTATTAACAAATGAATTGTAAATTCACTTGTGTAAACTATTCAAGCATGGTTATCATTTTATATTGGAAAATATCATTTTATACAAAACCATGGCTCTTGATTTTCACTCACTAGCTTTTCCATTCTCACCATTTTGTTCTCTCTCCTCACTTAGCTCTTCTCTTGAGCTCCTCATTCTTCTTCCTCCTTACCCTCCATTGAGTTGAGAATCAAAGGTAGAAGAAAGATAGAAAATACTACAAATCATCGCAACATCTCTAGACTTCCTAGTGTAGCAAGTTTGGAACTTTAGCTGCTTCATTGAGCGAAGTTAGAGCCTTGAACCATATCTCTCGGGTGGATCATTTTCGACTAAGGAAGACCGGCAGTCAAGATCAATCACGAAAGTCCCGAGGAGTTAAACAAGAGGGTTGAAGACCGAAAGAAACGGATCTTTAGGTATAACCCTCTTTCAAAGTAGTTAGAACTCCTTAAGTTTACTAGTTTAGTGTTTGGATAGATTCTAGGTCGTAGTTGCTAGTGCCTAGTTCTTTAAAAGTTAAAGTTTTTCATTCCGCAATGGCCATAGTTAGCGCTTAGAGTGCTAGAAACTCCAACACAAAGTTCGTTTTATCGGTTAAAAAAATCGACATTTTCGTGTGGCAAATGTCATGATAATTGTTGGTTGATATGTGTATCAAAACCCTACTGAAAATACTCCTATCTCTCATATATAAATTCACTTGCACGTTAACTAATATTTTGTGGAATTTGAACTCATAATATTGTTGTTAGATCATGAAATGTCGTAAACACAATTCGATGTTAAAACTGGATTTCACCGTACCTGTCACGTTACAAAAATCGTTATAAATCATAGAAAATTCCAATCCCAGAATTCTTGGGTTCGTTACTATGTTTACTTCATAATCTTTAACATGATGTATAAGTTTACTGAATAACATTTGAACATCGAAAACATAGAACTTACCTGACTTTGGACTGCAGTCCACAGCAGGAATTCACCCCTTAACATGCCTTTATACACTTGAAACCTTACTGTTTAATTGTGATAGTGTGCGGAGACATTTACCGCTGCGTATAAAATTGTTTCAGCTTTCCAATGGTACTAGTTTCACTGAATTCTATTATCATTTTGTATTTAAAACATATTTTAAACTGATGACATGTATGGCAGATTTCTATAATTTCAATTTACACCCTTCATCAGTAAACTGATCATAACTCCTAAACTAAGATGAATATTGTTGATCCGTCTTTTGTGATGTAAATTTAACTCATATACCAACAAATAGTTGAACTGTAGCATCACCTAATTGTAATCCCAACAGGGGGTAAAACGTGTTACGAAATGGACTTTCAGTTCAGGAACTGGATTTCCAGCAGTGAACACATAAAATGGAATGACCGTAACTTGCAAACAGGAAACCCGATAGACCTGAAACCAATTTTTTTGGATTTCTATTTAAGTTTAATTTCTACCCCTTTTGTATCGTTTTGCCTAATTACGATCGTACGATTTAATATGATTTTCTGAACATATAAGGCACATAGCGATTCATATTATACACGACTTGATTAGTTGCATAATTCACATACTTACCCGACCGTGATACCTTTAGTGATAGCGGGCGCTCTTATTGATTCATAGCAATTATTGCATTATCGAACGTGAGTGGTATTAGATTAGTTTTCTCAAGTATGCCAGTAAAAAAATGAATGATTCAGGAAAGTGAACAGTACAGTGAAAAGTGAATAAAGTAGGTATTGATACGTACTTATGCACAACTAGCCCCATACATATAGTTATTGAAAGCTAGGAAAATGGGAAAATCAAGGTGAAATCGAACTCGTATTTAGCGAGATATTTAATGCTTTAGAGGATGATCATTCGATATTAGTGACAGTGATACATTTAGGTATTTGTGCCTAGCGGCACGGCTGATAGGGTTATGTCCCGGGTATATTTTTTATCGTTGTCTCGGACATGCACGAGACCCTTGCTAAACATTAGGATACATTTCACTAACCGATTTCAAATGACATAAATACTGTTAGCTTAATGACTTGCGTATTAACCTAGGTTACTTCTATGATCCATGCCCACTACTGTTACCTGTGTATATTATTTAATACATTCATATTAGTGCTTTATACTATTGTTTCATGCTTCACTATTTACTGCCACATGTTTAGTATTATTATATTATAATATTATGTCGCTCTGATGATATCAGTATGTATGCTTAGAAGAAGAAGTGGACCCTGAAAGTCGACCTTAGCACCACCATGAGGTTCTAGAGGTATCAAGCATACCATATTTTAAATTTTATTAGGTGCTAAGTTAGACTAATAAGATCTTTACTAGATTATTAGGGTTTGCCTTCATGATGTAATGAACTAAAGAGAAGAAAAGAGCATACAACTTTTGTAGTTCGAGTCCTTCTCTTCTAAATCTCCGGATTGAAGTCCACGCGACTCTACAAGGCTCATCTTCGAGTTGAACGAACCTCCTTCATGATCTTCGAGCCAAAGACGATTCACCCGAAGTTCCTCTAGCTCACGATAACTCTACACTAAACTCCTTTAGTGTAGGAAAACACACCACAGCAAATTGCTAGTTTGATGTGGGATGGTGAAGTAGGGGTTTAATTTGCTCACTGGGGTTTTCATAAGTTCAATGATTCACATCACATGTGAGGGTTTGAACTTGGAAGTGAGGTGAAGAAAATTGTAGAGAGCAAGAGGAAGCAAGAGCTCAAGAAATGGCTAAAGCATGAAGAATGAAAATTATGAGAGTAAACTCAAAATGGATCTTTCCCTCCTCGCTCATTCAAGTATGGAATAAAATTGCAATTCTAAATTGCAACCATACTTGAATAGTGAGTCAAGACTAATATACAAATAATAAAACCCATGCCTTGCCCATTCCACAAATATCTCCACAATTTACACCTCATTTTACCATTTTCTAAAAATAGAAAAACATGACATGCTTCATATAATAATATGTATACATATATTTATATATATCAAATATACATTAATATATATATATATATAAAGCAATTAGTGAGCTAATGATATTAGTTAAGATATAATTATATCACATATAATATATATCACATTATTAAATCAACACTTGATCTGATAATCCGGTTATATCACATATAACCGACTAATATCATTAATCTGAATATCACATTATCAAACCAACACTTGATTCGATAATCCAGTTATATCACATATAACCTGACCGACATCAGATAACTGCCAGATTATAATACGGTATCACATACTCATATTTAATCAGGCCCACGCACATATCAACATATGTGCCTTACTTCGTTTTGCTCGAACCAGGAAACTTCTGTGTGGGAATCTAAAGACTCATCAATATGCCAGCAGTAGGTGATGATCACATCAATCACCTACAAGCCGTCAGCGGTACTAGCTGGACGTAACGGCTACCCGGGTATTGAGCGATATGAAGATCAATAAGCAAGCTCATCCATACTCTCCATGAATCCTATCAGCAACACTACCATACAGTCCGGTCTTTTCGTTTGATATGTCGCATATCATGTGTAAGTCCACGGTAGCGCCCCGGCCGTCTAACAGACGCCAAATGCGGAACAAAAACTTTTTACAACTGGCGCTATCGCGTACTATAACCCGGATCTTCCATTAAAGCTAAACTAACAAACTACAAAGTGGGTAGAAACGTTATACCGAATGATCCGAGTCCTTCGGTCTTCAACCATCATCCCACGCTTGTTGCGGCTGGTCCGATCTCCTGAATCTCCAATCTTCTCGTCCAGGTGGCACCACGTCGACGGATCTTTAAACGGGCTCCCGCCTCTGAACCGAGGCAACTCGATCGTCAAGTTTGCTAAAAGAGACGACCAAGATGTTGTAGAAAATAAGTAGAACATTTTGTCTCGTTACGTCCAAAGGTATGGACGAACGATTAATGAAGTTGCCTTTTGGATCGGGTGGAAATGTGAAATGAGTATCTATCAAATTTCCATACACTTAAACTCTCATCTTTTTTTCTCTCAAGCAACCATATCCCCCCAAAATGAATGGCCGGCCACCATTTATCAAGGAGGGGGTGAGTGTAGGAGAGAGGAGGGGGTGACCATAATCATAATGAAAGAATGAGTCATGAAACACCTAGTATGAACTCATTAAATGAACTAATGAATCATCACCCTTAGTCATCAAAACATTAATTGCACAATTAAAGCTCTAATGACTCACTAGCCTCATCACCACTTCTAGAAGCTTCCACACTCATCTCAAGAAGAAAAGATAAATCCGCATTTAACCGAATGTTAAATACGGCCGATAGAAAACTGGAAACTGGCAACTTCCAAAAGTGATCCTGAAACGAATTTCAGGATAATCCCGTAATGGTATAAACATACCCGCATTTGTATTACGACCGAATACAAATGTATCTGAGACAAAGATATTATATCTACACAATATAATACTCGGATCCGGCTTAAACCAAAGACGACCAGTATTATCTGCCCGAAAAATGACACGTGCTAAAACGCACGTGCATTTTTCGAACCTTGCCATAATTCCATACGGCCTCTACAACGTTTCGCCTGAACTTGGGAAACGGTCTGTGGGGGACTCTAATGACTCATCAACACACTGGCACTGGGTATAACCTCTAGCACGTCAGAGGTACAAGCTGTACGTAACGGTTGCCTATGTATTGATTGAAAGGGAAGCTGACGAGCGAACTCATCCATAAACCCTACTGAGCCTGACAGTGATAATGTATATACAGTCCGGTCCGTTCGTCTAAAGAGTATCGCATATCGAGTCTAGGGGGTGGATAAAGTCAGACCCCTAATAACGCGATAATTCGTGTCGGTATGAAGCCCATCACCACCTGAGAAACTACTGATCCAAATCAGTAATTCACCACTACCCCGGCCGAGAATTTCTAGTGATGGCCACCCGTGCACTGTGCGACATCAACCCCCAATACCGGGAGAGACGAATCCCCGACGATCCGCTCACTGCCTCCATGTGGCTCGGGACTGTACCCAAAAAATACCTGTTTGCATGATTCCTTTGAGCCGTGATAGGGTAGGAATCAAAGCACAGTGGGAACTCATACGAGACAAATGACGATCTCAGGTCGACAAACTAACCTGTACACATGTCACCAGGGAACTGCTATCTGACGATATGTATAATACCAACTAGCATGTTCCCGGCGAGTCCTGTCCGGTGTACTCATATCCTAATGAGCACCTGTATACATCTTAGGTGAACCAACTGACACCAGTGGCTTGTGAGACCGGCCACCGCCCCTCGTCGGGGTCTCGACTGTATACACTAGTCTACTCTGGAGTATCGATGCCCTGTCTCGAAACTCCCATGACTAGGGACACTTTTAAGGATGTGCTTACAGACTCCAGCTCCCACGTATATGATCGCCATCATACTGCTGGCAGTCAAGCAAGAATCCTATGGGCTCTATCATTATGCAATAGTGAACTAAAGCATGTATACGATGATAAAGACAAACCAGATAGCATACTATCATCTCGAGCAAGACTGTCATATCGGTATAGATCCTGTCTCAATCATTGCAATCACGTACCTGCGATCCAATAATTGACTTTGAGGGCACTATCTCCAACATCATGTCTAGGGGTGGTAAACGTCAGGCCCCAGTAACGTGATAAGTCATGCCGATGTCTGGCCTATAACGGTTTTAGAAACTACTGATAACTCTTATCAGTAAATTTCAACAGCAGCCATGGCAAGGGACTTCCGGTTATAGCCAATCGAGCTTAGCGCAACATCAACTCCCAATACCGGGAGAGAAGAAACCCCTCATATCGCTCATTGCCTCCATGTGACTCAGGACTGTACCCAAAATCCACCTGTTTGCACGACTCCTTTGAGCCATGGTAGGGAGGAAATCTAAGCACAGTGGGAGCCACACAAGACTCTATGACGATCTCGGGTCTACAGATTAACCTGTACCAGTGTCACCAGAGGACTGCTATCTGCCGATAGGTATACTACCACATAGGAGTCCTCAGCGAGTCCTGTTTGGTGTACCTATTCTCCAATGAGCACATGTGTACAATCTTTGATATCACACACCAATGGTTGTGGGATCAACCATCGCCCTCTAAGGGACAAGAAACGTACACACTAGTCTACACTGGAATATCGATGCCCTGGTCTCGATATTCCTACGACTAGGAACTGATTAAAGGATGTACTTATGGACCACCCTGGCCCCACTAGTATGATCTCATCATAATCCTGGTAGTCAAGTACATATCCTAAGGGCTTTATCAACATGTGAGAGCAAGAAAGTAAAGAATACCAATCAACATGTAAAGATAAAGGGTAACCAGATAGCATACTATCATATCAAGCAAGAAAGTCCTATATATATATGTCCAAGCATCCATTATAATATACATCACATGTATAATAATGGCCTCTAGGGCATACATATTCCTAACAATCTCCCACTTGCACTAAGGCTGTGTGTTGTAGTATCTCATACCCAACATCCTAAAAAGTCTCTCAAACTGTATCTAGGGGAGGGCCTTCGTCAGTGGATCAGCTACGTTGTACTTCGTGTCAACTCTTCTGACCTCGATCTCCCGGCGATCTACTATCTCCCTTATCAGGTGATACCGCCTCAGATAATGTCTAGATCTTTGATGGGACCTGGGTTCCTTGGCCAAAGTCACTGTTCCATTGTTATCACAATACACAGGTATTAGATGTTCAATGGATGGAACCACACCAAGCTCGGTAATGAACTTCTTCATCCAGACAGCCTCTTTGGCAGCATCGTTGGCAGCGATGTATTCAGCCTCCATCGTCGAGTCTGCTACGGTGTCTTGCTTGGATCTTCCAACACACCGCCCCTCCGTTGAGGGTAAAGACAATGTTAGTTATGTATATGCCCTAGAGGCCATTGTTGCACATATGATGTATATTATAATGGATGCTTGGATATATAAAGAGAGGACTTTCTTGCTCGTCATGATAGTATGTTATTTGGTTCTCACTTTATCTTAACATGTTGACTTGTATTGGTTTACTGTCTTACTCTCACATGTTGATAAAGCCCTTAGGATCTGTACTCGACTACTGGAACTATGATGAGATCATACTAGTGGGGCCATGGTAGTCGATGAGTACATCCTATAACTGTTCCTAGTCGAGGGTGTGACGAGACAGGGCATCGATACACCAGAATAGACTAGCGTATACGCATCTTGACCCATATGATGGGCGGTGGATGATCCCATATCTATCGGTGTTTGACATCAAGGATGGTGTACAAGTGCTCAGTGGAGACTGGGTACACTGAACGAACTCGCCAAGAACTCCCAGATGGTGATATACCACACGTCAGATGGCAGTTCTCCGGTGACACTGGTACAGGGTAGTCTGTAAACCCGAGATCGTCATAGAGTCTTGTGTGATTCCCACTGTGCTTTGATTTCTACCTGACCACGTCCAAGATGGCGTGCAAAACGGTGGCTTTTGGGCGCAGTCCCGAATCAAATGAAGGCAATGAGCGATAGGAGGGGATTCGTCTCTCCCGGTATAGGGAGTTGATGTTGTGCTGTGTTCGATTGGCTATAACTGGAAGTCCCTGGCCAGGGCTGTATAGAGATTTACTGGTAAGTGTTACCAGTAGTTTCTCGACCCGTTATGAGCCTCACATCGACACGACTTATCGGTTACTGGGGTCTGACGTATACCACCTCTAGACTAGATATGCAACATATCAGACGAAGAGACCGGACTGTATGAAGTGTTACTGATTGGATTCACAGGAGAACGGACAGGCTAGCTTGTTGATCTTCTAATCATTCAATACCTAGGTGGCTGTTACGTTTAGCTAACCGCTTGCAGCTTGTGGGTGTTTGATATGATCATCACCTGCTACCGGCGTATTGACGATTCTTTAGAGTCCTATACAGAGGTTTCTTGACTCAGGCAAAACGGAGTAGGGGCACATATGTGATATGTGCAGGACCGAGGATAATGCGACATGAGATACCGTATTATATTCTCGTGATATTTAGATATGAGCCGGGTCATCGGATCAAGTGTTGATTCGATGAATCAGTACATGATATATTAGTCGGTTATATTCGATATAACCGGATTGTCGGATCAAGTGTTGATTCGATAATTTAATGTATAATAATATATATGATATATTGTATTACATTATCTAATATTGGCTTGCTTTATTATTTCATTTTCTCACCGGGTAATCATTGATATATATGCGATATATGTTAATTGTATTATTTTCTTTTGTTACAAATATATAATATATATGTGATATATATTAATGTAGCATGATATGATTACTAATGCAACTTGTTTAGTGGAGATTAAACAAGGTTAGGGTTTGATTTAGGTTAGTTCTTTCTTGCACCTTCTAGAAGCTTTTCTTTTGTCATGAAGAAGATATTATGGTTGATATTTTCTTATGACTCATTGTTTAACCCAACCAAACCCTAGCCTTAGTTAATTCTCTACAAGAGTTATCCTTGACCATGGTTGCATTATTATTCATATATTCTTTTCATTATTCATCACAAAAGGATTAACTCATTTTTCATCTTCATCTTCAACCTTGAGCTTTGAGAAAGCTTACTAGGTTTTCCTTTTGTGATGTTTTCATGTGAGAATTTGATATAAAAGGAAAGCATAAATACTACTCCATCATCCTCATCTAATCTAGCCAATTAGATTAGGGTGTTCACCTCATTAGAGTGAGAGAGCTTGAGTTATAGCAACTTCGACATAGATCATCGGAGAAAAGGAACACTATAAGCTAGAATGGATCGTTCGAGTCGTGGAGCATCTCTTGAGTCTGGGAGATCATGGATCGCGGATGGATCGCGGCGAAGGGTCTTCTACTCGGAGCTTATGAAGCGAAGGAGCGGACTACAAAGGTTGTAATCCCTCACACTTAGTTGTAAAGATGTTTACTTGCATGTTAAACCCTAATAATCTAGCAAAGATCCCGGTTTTGGGTTGTTCGGCACGTTTAAAATTTTATTCGGGCATGGCTGATGCCTTATGAACCCTCACAAGAGTGCCTAGGAACCTTACAGTGGTATCAGAGCCTAGCTAGAGTATTAGGCGATGTGTATACGAAGTTAAAACTCCGATCGAACCCCGTAACGATGATTTAAACCCCTCTCTGGACAATTTTTAAAAATGTGATTTTTTCTCTATTAAAAATACCTAAAATAATCAGCAGGGAATTATAAGCATCACTGTGGAAAACGAGATGGTAAGTCGTACGGACCGCCGCGGAACCGCGGCTATACCTTGCTTGGGCCGTGGATCCGCGGCCGTACAGTTGTATTTAACATTGTATTTTGCACAGTAATGCCCGTAACTGCTAGTGTATATTTCTGGGTATTTTTAATCTGACTCAAGTGTTGAGTGTTCTGGGGATTATTTTGAATTCGTTGATTCGATCGGAAAATTTAATTTCATTCTTTTTCCGGATAATTTAGAAACTGTTAAAATGTTCGAACGGATATCATTAACTCATTTTTTCCCGGCACGACAAACTTTCAAGTGTTGAATTTTTCTTGGGTTTAAATCTTTCGGAAAAACGTGCAAGTAACGCGGCGGTCCCTCTAGAAGAACACAAACCTTAACTCGATTATGTGACCGTCTGAACCGCCTCTAAACCTTAGGGTTTGGGGCAGTACGGCGTGCCACATGTGAAGCGTTGGCTTGACCCTTCTACGGCTGGACCATCGGTACTGTGATATATTCTGGGATTATTTGAACTCCGCTCAAGTGTTGAGATATTTAGGAAATCTTGGGTATTTGATTATCCGATCGGAAAATTTAATACTGTCTATTTATCTGGAATGTGATACAATATGTGGAATTCATATAGTTAGGCATGAAATGCGAAGTATGTTATATTTCGGATTTACGATGTCTAAAGTGATTGTAGATTCCAAATGTTGTAGTTTTACAATTTCTTTTCTGTGACCGTAAGTGTAGTATGTACTTATATTGCCGGTTTTCGTTGCTATACATCAACGACGATCGGTGTATGCATACTTACTTACGTTGATGATATGTGATATTATGTGTTGCTGTGATATGTTATATTGGATCGGCGTGTTCTGAATAGCCGGGGGTTTTATGTTAGATGAGAGTTTTTATTTTCATTCATGTAAAATTCATTTGTATGTAATATTCTTTTATTGGGGCACTTCCGGGATGAGGTTGATGTCACCAGTGTATATTATTTACTTTTCTGCATTAGGTAGACCCAAGGAAGGGAGCACAGGTAACCGGGTTCTAAGGTCCAGTGGGAGGCCATCTCGAGGAGTCAAGACCGGGTCTCCTAACCTTAGAATTAGCAGTGTTACTTGCCGCTCTCGTAGGGGTCTAGGGATGTGGGTTTGGCTATTCATCGCGACCGTGGAATCCGTGTTTTATACAGGCTCGTATTAAAAACACGGACATCCTAGTATATCCAATATTTCATATATGTTCTTCTGCTGCAATGTTTTGTGATGAAATCATATTACTGCCTGAGACGAATGCTTATACTATATATATATGCTAATATATAAATATTACTGCTTTCATTTCTTCTGTGATGCTTAGGAAGCATAAGCTGATGGGATTTTTATTAATGAGATTAATAAAAGAAAAGAAACCTAAAAGATGTTGTAGAAACAAAACTTTATAAAAAGGGTAGCTATAGTTTTTCTTTGCACAGCGGTATATATGATATACCCTGCACCTTATTCGATGAGGAAAGAGCCGAGATCTTTTCACCGGGAGTGACCTCTTTAGCGAAACTGGCAGATGCTACAAACTCACGGTTTTGTTTTTGACAGCTTATATAGTTCTTGCTTTGCACAGCGGTATATATGATATACCCTGCACCTTATTCGATGGGGAAAGAGCCGAGATCCCTTCACCGGGAGTGACCTCTTTAGCGAAACTAGAAAAGCCTAAAAAACACTCCTTTTCAAAAATCACTTGATTCTACGACGATATCAAGTTCATTACGCTCATGGTTTTCTGAAAATCCTGTGCAGCCCTCCGTCATTTCAGATAGATATTACTTAGTATTCGTGCTACGTTTGTTGGCCTGCGTCAAGGCGTACTGTGCGGTAGCTAACTAATACTTATCTGCAACATGAGATGTGATTGGATTAGGGTAGTCGTACGACTTTGTTGGCCTGCGTCAAGGGTCGTACGGATAAGTTTAATTCAATCAAGAAATGTACGGGTTGAACTTGACTAGCGGACTGTGGTTTGTTGGCCTGCGTCAAGGTCATAGGACGCTAGGGGTAAAAGTTTTATCGGGAATTTCAAGTGTTGAAATTTGCAATGAGATTGCATACCTTCTATGAGATAGATGAATCCTGATACCTACTAGGAGTAAGAGTTACTCCTGGGAGAGTTTTACACGGGACAATTAGCCGATCAAGTAGGTGTCTAGAAAAGTGTTAACGGGGTTATGCCTCTGGGAAGACGAGGTTTATTTTAATTAGGTCCGTGCGAAAGCACGGGGAACCTCCCTCAAGTACCGACACTGATCTGGCTGAAAAATTGACGAAATTGTAGGGTGTAATTAATCCCGGCTAATCTTACCTTTTAGGGTTTGAAGGAATATTTGATAAAAACAGTGGGAGACATCCTGATTAGATAAGATAATAACCAATCTAATCTTGCAAGAGCATACGCTAAAGTGTTTCCTTCTCTCTCTCTCCAGGTAGTGACCATGTCAGGACTTAATCAAGAAAAAAATATGGATGTATTGACTGAACCCGCTTATTATACTGAGCAGGGGAACGTTGGACCCGTTCTATCTTATAAGTGTTATAAGACTGAACAAGAAACAGGAGAATATCTGGATTCTCACGCTACCCAAACAAAGAACATGCATGCTGATGCATCTTCTTCGGGTGTGTTGGTTATTGAGAACCGTTTCTCAGTTCACCCTACGTCCTGGGTATTAGATATCGGATCGGGATCCCACATATGTAAATTGTTACATGGGCTACAGAAAGGTAGAGAACTGGGAAAAGGTGACCATTCCGTTCAAGTAGGGAATGGTGCAAGTATTGTAGCCAAAGCAGTTGGCGAATATCACATAGTATTACCAACTAGTAATACACAAATTCTGAATGAGTGCTATTATATACCGAACATAATGTGCAACATTATATCAGTTTCTTTATTAAGTAAAGAAGGATATAATTTTGTAGTAAAGGATAATGTTATGAACATAATCCTAGACTAAAAGTTAATTGCATCAGGCTCGTTACATAATGGCATATTCATTCTCAATCAAAATACAGTCCTCAATATACAAAACACACACAAGAGGAAGAGTTCAGAAATGAACGAATCCTTCTTGTGGCATTGTAGACTTGGTCATATCAATGCGACACGACTAGCTAAGTTACATAAGGATGGATATTTGAATTCGTTCGAATTATCATCTTATGATACTTGCCATTCATGTCTCAAAGGTAAAATGACCAAACCTCCGTTTAGTGGACACGGAGAAAGAGTTACGGAACTCTTAGGATTGGTACATAGTGATGAATGCGGTCCTATGTCTACGCATGCCAGGAACGGTTCTTCCTACTTTATTACATTCACTGACGATCTCTCAAGATTCGGATATGTGTTCCTGATGAAACACAAGTCTGAAGCTTTTGACAAATTCAGAGAATATAAGCACGAAGTAGAGAACCAAACGGGCAAAAGTATTAAGATCCTTCGATCTGATCGAGGAGGAGAATACTTAAGCAATGAGTTTCTAGATTATCTAAAAGAGAATAGGATGCTCTCTCAGCTTACTCCTCCTTATACACCACAGCACAACGGTGTATCGGAACGGAGGAATCGCACCCTATTAGATATGGTACGCTCGATGATGAGTACAGCTGAGTTACCTATTTCCTTCTGGGGATATGCACTGGAGACAGCTGCAAACCTATTGAATATGGTTCCCACCAAATCTGTGCCAACCACTCCATATGAGATATGGAAAGGAAAGAGACCATATCTTAATTATGTTAGGATATGGGGTTGTCCGGCATATGTGAAAACACAAAATCCGGACAAGCTCGGGGCAAGACTTATTCTGTGTAAGTTTATTGGATATCCCAAACATTCGCGAGGGTATATCTTCTACCACACCGAGAAACAAAAGGTTTTTGTTTCTCGGCACGCCACCTTTTTAGAAAAGGAATTTCTTGCAAAAGAGATTAGTGGCTTTGAGGTAGAACTGGAAGAAGTTCCAGCAGAACAAACTACGACAGATGATTTGATGGAACCAGAGGATTCGGCAGTACCCGACGAACCCCAGCCTGTCCGCCGATCTAGCAGGGTTTCTCATCCACCTGAGAGATATTACGGTTTTCTCATTGATGGTGGGAGTGAGGATTGCATCATGGAAGATGATGACCCGACTAGTTTCGAGCAGGCCATCACGAGTGGTGACTCTGTGAAATGGCTGGATGCAATGCGATATGAGCTGGAATCCATGTACACCAACAAAGTATGGACTTTGGAAAATGCTCCTGAAGGGGTAAAACCCATTGGGAGCAAGTGGATCTTTAAAAAGAAAATTGGTGTAGATGGAAAAGTTGAGACTTTCAAAGCTAGACTTGTTGCAAAGGGTTTTCGTCAACGAACAGGTGTGGATTATGACGAAACCTTTTCTATAGTGGCTATGCTTAGGTCCATCCGGATCTTACTTGCCATTGCTGCATACCATGACTACGAAATCTAGCAAATGGATGTTAAGACCGCCTTTCTAAACGGTGATTTAGAAGAGTGCGTGTACATGACTCAGCCAGAGGGCTTCGTAGATAGTGGGAGCAGCGGAAAGGTGTGCAAGTTGCTTAAATCCATTTATGGATTAAAGCAAGAATCGCGGAGTTGGAACATCTGCTTTGATGTTGTAGTCAAAGAGTTTGACTTCATCAAAAACGTAGATGAACCTTGTATCTATAAGAAGGTTGCAGAGAGTAAAGTTGTCTTCCTCGTATTGTACGCCGATGACATACTCTTGATACGAAATGATGTTCCTATGCTGCAATCAGTCAAGCTCTTCTTATCACAAAGATTCTCAATAAAAGATCTAGGTGATGCCTCCTGCATACTGGAAATTATGATCTATAGATATAGATCTAAACGGATACTGGGATTGTCCCAATCCAGGTACATTGACACCATACTAAAGAGGTTTAGTATGGAAGAATCCAAGCGTGGGAACCTACCCACGATCTCTGGACTCACTCTCTCCAAAGAGATGTCTCCCAAGACTGATTTGGAGAAAGCTCGCATGCAAGGGATACCCTATGCTTCCGCGGTAGGCTCTATTATGTATGCGATGGTATGTACCAAACCCGATGTAGCATACTCACTAAGTGTAGTGAGTCGGTATCAAGCAGATCCTGGAGAGAGTCACTGGACAGCTGTGAAGAACATTCTCAAGTACTTACGAAGGACTAAAGAGATGTTCTCGGTGTATAGTAACGGAGAACTCCAGGTGGAGTCCTTTACCGATTCGAGCTTCCAAAGTGATAAGGACGACTCTAAGTCACACTCGGGATTTGTCTTTACCCTCAATGGAAGGGCGGTATGTTGGAAGAGTTCCAAACAGGATACCGTTGCAGACTTGACGATGGAGGCTGAATACATCGCTGCCAACGATGCTGCCAAAGAGGCTGTCTTGATAAAGAAGTTCATTAGTGAACTTGGTATGGTTCCATCCATTGAACATCCAATACCTCTGTATTGCGATAACAATGGAGCTGTGGCTTTGTCCAAGGAACCCAGGTCCCATCAGAAGTCCAGACATATTCTGAGACGGTATCACCTGATCAGGGAGATAGTTGATCGTCGGGAGATCGAGGTCAGGAGAGTAGATACGAAGGACAAAACTGCGGATCCACTCACGAAGGCCATTCCCCAGATACAGTTTGAGAGATTATTCGGGATGATAGGTATGAGATACTACAGCAGCTGGCCTTAGTGCAAGTGGGAGATTGTTAGTTATGTATATGCCCAGGAGGCCATTGTTGTACATATGATATATATTATAATGGATGCTTGGATATATATAGAGAGGACTTTCTTGCTCGTCATGATAGCATGCTATTTGGTTTTCACTTTATCTTAACATGTTGACTTGTATTGGTTTACTGTCTTACTCTCACATGTTGATAAAGCCCTTAGGATCTGTACTCGACTACTACGACTATGATGAGATCATACTAGTGGGGCCACGGTAGTCGATGAGTACATTCTATAACTGTTCCTAGTCGAGGGTGTGCCGAGACAGGGCATCGATACACCAGAGTAGACTAGCGTATACGCATCTTGACCCAAAGGATTGGCGATGGATGGTCCCATATCCATCGGTGTTTGACATCAAGGATTGTGTACGGGTGCTCAGTGGAGACTGGGTACACTGGACGGACTCGCCGAGAACTCCCAGATGGTGATATACCACACGTCAGATGGCAGTTCTCCGGTGACACTGGTACAGGGTAGTCTGTAGACCCGAGATCGTCATAGAGTCTTGTGTGATTCCCACTGTGCTTTGATTTCTACCTTACCACGTCCAAGAGGGCGTGCAAAACGGTGGCTTTTGGGTGCTGTCCCGAATCACATGGAGGCAATGAGCGATAGAAGGGGATTCGTCTCTCCCGGTATAGGGAGTTGATGTTGTGCTGTGTTCGATTGGCTATAACTGGAAGTCCCTGGCCAGGGCTGATATAGAGATTTACTAGTAAGTGTTACCAGTAGTTTCTCGACCCGTTATGAGCCTCACATCGACACGAATTATCGGTTACTGGGGTCTGACGTATACCACCTCTAGACTAGATATGCAACATATCAGACGAAGAGACCGGACTGTACGGGAGTGTTACTGATTGGATTCACAGGAGAACGGACAGGCTAGCTTGTTGATCTTCTAATCGCTCAATACCTGGGTGGCTGTTATGTTTAGCTGACCGCTTGCATCTTGTGGGTGTTTGATATGATCATCACCTGCTACCGGCGTATTGACGATTCTTTAGAGTCCTACACAGAGGTTTCTTGACTCAGGAAAAATGGAGTAAGGGAACATATGTGATATGTGCAAGACCGAGGATAATGCGATATGAGATACCGTATTATATTCTCGCGATATTTAGATATGAGCTGGATCATCGGATCAAGTGTTGATTCGATGAATCGGTACATGATATATTAGTCGGTTATATTCGATATAGCCGGATTGTCGGATCAAGTGTTGATTCGATAATTTAATGTATAATAATATATATGATATATTGTATTACATTATCTAATATTGGCTCGCTTTATTATTTCATTTTCTCACCGGGTAATACATTGATATATATGCGATATATGTTAATTGTATTATTTTCTTTTGTTACAAATATATAATATATATGTGATATATATTAATGTAACATGATATGATTACTAATGCAACTTGTTTACTGAAGATTAAACAAGGTTAGGGTTTGATTTGGGTTAGTTCTTTCTTGCACCTTCTAGAAGCTTTTCTTTTGTCATGAAGAAGATATTATGGTTGATATTTTCTTATGACTCATTGTTTAACCCAACCAAACCCTAGCCTTAGTTAATTCTCTACAAGAGTTATCCTTGACCATGGTTGCATTATTATTCATATATTCTTTTCATTATTCATCACAAAAGGATTAACTCATTTTTCATCTTCATCTTCAACCTTGAGCTTTGAGAAAGCTTACTAGGTTTTCCTTTTGTGATGTTTTCATGTGAGAATTTGATATAAAAAGAAAGCATAAATACTACTCCATCATCCTCATCTAATCTAGCCAATTAGATTAGGGTGTTCACCTCATTAGAGTGAGAGAGCTTGAGTTATAGCAACTTCGACGTAGATCATCGGAGAAAAGGAACACTACAAGCTAGAATAGATCGTTCGAGTCGTGGAGCCTCTCTTGAGTCCGGGAGATCATGGATTGCAGCGAAGGGACTTCTACTCGAAGCTTATGAAGCGAAGGAGCGGACTACAAAGGTTGTAATCCCTCACACTTAGTTATAAAGATATTTACTTGCATGTTAAACCCTAATAATCTAGCAAAGATCCCGGCTTTGGGTTGTTCGGCACGTCTAAAATTTTATTCGGGTATGGTTGATGCTATATGAACCCTCACAACAGTGCCTAGGAACCCTACAAATAAAACCCGAGACTGACTTACTGTCGTTCTTATCACTCTAGAAGCTCGTATCGGTAAAGGACTCCACCTGGAGTTCACCGTTACCATACACCAAGAACATTTCTTTAGTCCTTCTCAAGTACTTAAGAATGTTCTTCACAGCTGTCCAGTGGTTTTCCCCAGGATCTGATTGATACCTGCTCACTACACCTAGTGAGTAAGAAACATCCGGTCTGGTACATAACATCGCATACATGATAGAGCCTGTTGCTGAAGCATAGGGTATCCCTTGCATGCGAGCCCTCTCCAAATCAGTCTTGGGAGACATCTCTTTGGAGAGAGTGATTCCTGAACAAGCGGGTACATTACCTCGCTTGGAATCTTCCATACTAAACCTCTTTAGTATGGTGCCTATGTAACTGGATTGGGACAATCCCAAAATCCGTTTAGATCTATCTCTATAAATCTTTATCCCCAGAATGTAGGAGGCATTACCAAGATCTTTCATAGAGAACATGAGTGATAAGAAAAGCTCGACCGAGTGTAGCATAGGAACATCGTTTCCTATCAAGAGTTTGTCATCCATTTACAATACGAGGAAGATCACCTTACTCTCTACAGCCTTCTTATATATATAAGGTTCATCTATATTTTTGATGAAGTCAAACTCTTTGATAGCTTCATCAAAACAGAAGTTCCAACTCCGCGACGCCTGCTTTAAACCGTAGATAGATTTAAGCAGCTTGCACACCTTTCCGCTGCTCCCACTGTCTATGAAGCCCTCTGGCTGTGTCATCTACACGCTCTCTTCTAAATCACCATTTAGAAAAGCGGCCTTAACGTCCATTTGCCAGATTTTGTAGTCATGGTATGCAGCAATGGCAAGTAGGATCCTGATGGACTTAAGTATAGCGACAGGAGAAAATGTTTCATCGTAGTCGACGCCAGGACATTGATGAAAACCTTTAGCTACAAGTCAAGCTTTGAAAGTCTCAACTTTTCCATCTACACCAATCTTCTTTTTGAAGATCCACTTGCTCCCAATGGGTTTTACCCCTTCAGGAGCAACTTCCAAAGTCCATACTTTGTTGGTGTACATGGATTCCATCTCGGATCGCTGAGCATCCAGCCATTTCATAGAGTCCCTACTCGTGATGGCCTGCTCGAAACTAGTCGGGTCGTCATCTTCCATGATACAATCCTCACTGCCACCGTCTATGAGAAAACTGTAGTATCTCTCAGGTTGATAAGAAACCCTACTAGATCTGCGGAGTGGTTGGGTTCGTTGGGCACTATTGGATCCTATAGTTCTACCAAATCGTCAATTGTAGTCGGTGCTGCTGGAACTTCTTCCAGTTCTACCTCATTGCCAATAATTTCTTTAACAAGAAATCCCTTTTCTAAAAAGGTTGCATGTCGAGAAACAAACGCCTTTTGTTCCTCGGAGTGGTAGAAGGTATACCCTCGCGAATGTTTGGGATATCCTATAAATTTTCACAGAACTGATCTTGCCTCGAGCTTGTCCGGATTTTGTGTTTTCACATAGGCCGGACAACCACATATCTGAATAAAATTAAGATATGGCCTCTTCCCATTGCATATCTCATATGGAGTGGTAGGCACTGATTTGTTCGGAATCCTATTCAATAGGTATGCAGCTGTCCCAAGCGCATAACCCTAAAAAGAGATAGGCAACTCAGCAGTACTCATCATAGAGTGCACCATATCTAATAGGGTGTGATTCCTCCGCTCCGATACATCATTGTGTTGTGGTGTATACGGAGGAGTAAGATGAGAGAGAATCCCATTCTCATTTAGATAGTCTCGGAATTCCCCGCTCAAGTATTCTCCTCACCGATCAGATTGTAGGATTTTAATACTTTTGCCCGTTTGGTTTTCAACTTCGCACTTATATTTCTTGAATTTCTCAAAAGCTTCAGACTTGTGTTTCAACAAGAACACATGTTCGAACCTTGAGAGATCATCGGTGAATGTAATAAAGTACGAATAACCATTCCTGGCATGTGTATACATACGACCGCATACATCACTATGTATCAGTCCCAAGAGTTCAGTAGCACTTTCTCCGTGTCCAGTAAACTGAGTTTTGGTCATCTTGCCTTTGAGACATGACTGGCAAGTTTCATATGATGAAAATTCGAACGAATTCAAATATCCATCTTTTTGCAACTTAGCCAGTCTTGTCGCATTGATATGACCTAGTCTACAGTGCCACAAGAAGGCTTCGTTCATTTCTGAACTTTTCATCTTGTTTGTGTTCTGTATGTTAAGAACTGTACTTTGATTAATAACGTATATACCGTTACATAACGTACCAGATCCAATCAACGCTTGATTCTGGAAAATGTTCATAACATTATCCTCTAATGTGAGATTATATCCTTCTTTAGTTAGCAAAGAAACCGGTATAATGTTGCACATCATTTTTGGTACGTAATAACAGTCGTTCAGAATCAATATATTACCAGTTGGTAATACAAGGTGATAATCGCCAACTGCCTTGGCTGCAACAATTACACCATTCCCTACTGTTAGGGATCTATCACCCTTTCCCAGTTCTCTACCTTTCTTTAACCCATGTAACAAATTACATACGTGGGATCCTGATCCGGTATCCAATACCCAGGACGTAGAACAAACTGAGAAACGGTTCTCGGTAACGAACATACCCGAAGAAGATGCATCAACATGTTGTTTCTTCGTACGGGTGGTGTGGGAATCCTGACATTCCCCTATCCCTTGCTCAGACTTATGACATTCATAAGATAGAGCGGGACCAACGTTCCCTAGCCCTGTATAAAGGAGGGTTCGGTCAATACGTCCATATTATTATCTTGATTATGGCGTGACATTAGTTGCTGCCTGGAGAGAGAGAGAAGGAAACGCGTTAGCGTGCGCTCTTTGCAAGATTAGATTGGTTATTATCTTATCTAATCAGGATGGCTCCCACTGTTTTTATCAAATCTTCCTTCAAACCCTAAAAGGTAAGATTAGCCGGGATTAATTACACCCTACAGGTTCGCCAATCATTCGGCCAGGCAGGTATCGATACTCCAAGGGAGGTTCCCTGTTCTTTCGCACGGACATAATTAAAATAAACCTCATTTTCCTAGAGGCATAACCCCGTTGACACCTTTATAGACACCTACTAGATTAGCTAATTGTAAAGTGCAAAATTCTCCCAGGAGTAACTCTTACTCGCAGTGGGTATCGGGATCCAACTATCACATAAAAGGTATACAATCTCATTGTAAATTTCAACACTTGAAATTCCCGATAATAGTTTTTACCCCTAGCGTCCTATGACCTCGACGGAGGCCAAACAACCCATAGGGCGCAAGTCAAGTTCAACCCGTTCATTTCTTGATTAAATTAGACCCACCCACACGACCCTTGACAGAGGCCAAACAACGCCGTACGAATACCCTAATCCAATCGCATCACATGCTACAGATAAGTACTAATCAGCTACCGCACACTACGCCTTGACGGAGGCCAAACAACCGTAGTACGAATACTAAAATAGAAATTATCTGAAATGACGGAGGGTTACGCAGGTTTTTAAGAAAACCATGAGCGTAATGAACTTGATATCGTTGTAGAATCTAGTGATTTATAAAATGAGTGTTTTGGTGCTTTTTCTAGCTTTGCTAAAGAGGTCACTCCTGGTGAAGGGATCTCGGCTCTTTCCTCATCGAATGAGGTGCAGGATATTCAAGAATACCACTATGCAAAGCAAGAATTAGAGAAGCAGTCAAAAGAAAAAAACGAGTGGCTTGTAGCATTTGCTAGTTTCGCTAAAGAGGTCACTCCCGGTGAAGGGATCTCAGCTCTTTCCTCATCGAATGAGGTGCTAGATATTCATTAAGAAATACCACTATGCAAAGCAAAAACTAGAGCTACCCTTTTTGAAAATTTAATTCTACAACATCTTTTGGTTTCTTTCTTTTCATTAATCTCATTAATGAAGTCCCATCAATTAATGTTTCCTAAATATTACAGAAAAATGAAACGAAAATAGAACGTACGCTTATGCCATTCGCATTCGCCATGGGGCCCCGTCATGCACCGTTAGGTTACTTAACTACCGGCAGAGCGGAGGCTGGACTTGCGCGGGTGCAAAACTTAAGCAACGTTTTTTATATATCATATATATAATATTACATTCATTTCACGCAGTTATATGATCAACATCACAGAAACAAGCAGCAGAAGCAACATATGAAATATTAGATATACTAGGATGTCCGTGTTTTAAATTTAGCCAGTAATGTAAAACATGGATTCCACAATCGTGATGACTAGACAAACCCACATCCCTAGACCCCTACGAAAGTGGCAAGTAACCATGCCAATTCTAGAGTTTGGAGACCCGGTCTCTACTCCTTGAGATGGTCTCCCACTGGAATCTAGAACCCGGTTACTTATGCTCCCCATCTTGGGTCTATCCTAATGCAGAAAAGTAAATAATATACAACAGTGGTGACAACATCCACAACCCGGAAGTGCCCCAATAAAAAAATATTACATACGGATTTTACATGAATGAAAATAAAAACCCACATCTCACATAAAAAAAAACTCGGCTATTCTTTCACGACGATCTATATCGTTTCGCCCGAAGCAGGGAAACCCTCGTTGAGTCAGCAACGGTGTCCTGCTTGGAGCTCTTCCAACAGACCGCCCCTCCATTGAGGGTAAAGAAATAACTCGACATGGACTGTAACGCCTTAGATTTCGGTTAGTGTTAGTTTAGACGTTAATGCGGGTTTACTGTAAAAAGTTTACCAATTTTGGTTCCTCACATTTTATAACATTTAATTATTATTTTAATATTATTTGTTATGGCATGCACGCATGTGTGCACGTTAATGTGAGGGTTTGTTTGTGCTAATCTTGTTCTTAGCAACCATGACACTTAACCATTTATCTAATCCTTTGCTTTAATCCTTAACCCTAATCCTAGATATTTCTTTTTGGTGAGATATTTGTTTGGAGAGAAGAGGTGGCATGATAGTGTGAATGCACTGATCGGGCATGAATGCTAGGTTTACACTCACCTCTTACTCTCACCTCTCTCTTTCCCTTTATCTTTTCATTTGCTTTTACCTCACACTCACTTCCCTTCTCATTTTATTCATCTCTCTCATTTCCTAATTGAACACTATCAAGTTCTACACAAAACTTCATCAAATCCTTCACAAAACTCACAAAAATCACTTCTTTGAACATATTTTGCCTCTTGGATGCCTTGGAGCTTGCAAAGCTTGGATCTTTGAGTTCTTTTGGTTAGGTATTGATCTCTTTCTATTGTTTATATGTTTATTGTTTAGCTTAGCTTGTTAGTTTCAGATTAGATAGCGTAAAGTTAAGTTTTTGTGCAAATATCGTATTTTTAGTGTCAATATATGACATCTGTGATCTGCTGTGACCCGGAGAGTTTACTAGAAAACCAAACAATGTAGTTGTGTTGTACCTGAGACCCTGAGCCTTCACCTCAAGCACGAACCACCCTGCTTGGACCATGGCCGGCGACATGAAGGGGAATTCCGGCGACGTCGGTTTTTGGGAGGAGTTGGGGTTTAGGTTTTTGTGGGTAGGTGTCTGCTTTGGTTTAGGAGTGTTTGGTCTTGTTTGGTTATTGTGTTTTCTCTGTGTAAAAAATCTGGGATCACAAGGGTAGTTTCTTGTGTTACGTTTAAGCGTGATACGTTATACGACACGGATCGTGCACTTTGTGTGGTTTTGCTCTTGAGTTGTTTTCGTCGTGTCGCTACACACGTTAGCCACAATACGAACACTTGAGAGTATGTTTTGAGTTGATGCGTCGGTCAAATGTAGTTTGTACGTGTTTTGGGTCTATTGCTAATATATACTTATTTTGTTGTGTTATGTTTTAGGTTCACAGGCGGGGACTTCGGACGCTGCGACAAAGGGAAAACAAGTGGTAGGCTTCACTTATCCAGGAGCGTTGGTGAGTAGATTTAACATCTACAGGGGAATCGCCCGTATGGCGTTATGCGTCTAGGCTAGAGATGACTTGACTTTGTCACATTTTCTATTTCATATATAGAGTTTACGCATACCCTTATTGCTTAGTTATTTGTTGTGCTTGGACTAGTATCCTTAGGAAACTGCACTATTATTGACGGCTCATGTTGCACGAGCATTGATTGTATGCCACACACACCGTCAATAATTGCCATCTCACGCACAACACACATATAGATATGATATTGTTTGGTTAGGGACATTGTGGCATTGATTCATATTTCTTTATGCATATCACATATAGCATGCCTGTATACCTGCATGCTTACACATATGCCTTGTCATGCTTATATGCTAGTTACCTATATACCTATAGAGTATTGTACCAATAGCGATAGGTACATACACACATATATCAGTTATAGCTACATGTTTACCTTTACTTAATGTTATTTAGAATTGGAGAAATTAGGAACCGCATGATATATTATATTAACTTGTTGTAGTTAATTAGCGGCTTTTCCTTTATATACTTACATTACAGTTTTATGTTGCATATATTATATTCATGGATTTTCGCATTGAGATATGAACTTTTCATAATGTTTTCTGGATGTGGGGACCGTGGTAGTTTCATGAAATTATGCATTATTTGAAAAATCCGGTTTCCCTTGATATGATATTTCATCACCCACCAAGAGTTTTATCGATTCTGAAATATATACCTCTCACGAGGAAAGGAGGGTCTGTGTGCGGGTACATGGTGGGGGGCGGAGGTACCCCGGGGCAAGAATCTCAGTGAGGAGATGAGTTAGTGGGGGAACCATACCGTCCGGTGACAGTACCAATGACTCGGCGGTTATCGTGGGGATACCGACGGGAGTCATGTACGTATGGATACGTCGAGAGATGAGGGTCAGAGCTAGGCACTCGAGCTTTCGGTATAGCGTATGATACATACCTATCAGGGTGCCAGTCGTGGTGACAGCACCTGATAGATCAGCAATTCTGTGTCGATACTTGACACATTGTTTTCATGATATTTTTACTCCTAAGTATATATAACAGTGGAATGGAACGCTGTTATATATGCATATATATATATATATATTAGTGGAATGGGACGCTAATATATATATATATATATATATATATATAAATTCATATACTTCATCATAATTATTCATGCAAATTTACTTAGGATTTAAAAGATTCACTTGATATTGGATTTAGGACATTTGAGATTCATTTAATATTGGATTCGGGATATTTGAGATTTACTTGATATTGGATACAGGATATATATATGAGATTGCTGATTTTGTACATTCAGATATATGAGATTTATTCGATATTGTTCATTCAGGATTTGTGAGACTTACATGATATGAGAACCAATTTGGGGGCTGATTTGAGGAAATTGGGATTTGGATTGTCTTGATGGATTTTGATCCTACCACGATGTCAGGATTCCGTGGAAATGACATGTTTTATTCCATACTCCACATTTATTGTTTATGCACCGCTTCATGTAATTGTAGTACCTGAAAGAGTACCTTTCATGACTGTTCCATTTACATACTTTATTTTATATGTATTACTTCATGTGTTAGTTGTACCTGCTAGTGTACCTTCATGACTGTTGCATATATACACTGTCATATCATTTCTTCATGTATTAGTAGTACCTGATATAGTACCCTACATGATTGTTGCATACAGATTGTCATATTATTATTGCTTCATGTATTAGTTGTACCCGCTAGTGTACCTTTCATGATTATTGCATTCATATGACTTTTATTTGCTATTAGTTGCATATGTTAGATTCGCGCTGTACGTGCATACTTGCGATTACCTGCACATGTTATTTACTATTCACGAGTTGGCAACTCACCCCTGTTGTGCCACAGTGTTTTGCAGGTTGTTTCCCAGAGTAGTCGAGGCATACTATTCATCTATTTTATCATGTTTTGCTGTGGATACCGCATCGGCTCACAGTGTGCAGTTTTGCTTAGGTAGGTTTATGTTTATCCGTTTTGTTTATTGTATATTCGTTGTATCCATGTACTCTCCATCTACCTTTATCTTGTATGACTTAGAGACTTGATGTGAGAACGATATTGTATATTATTTTGTGACTTGGAGGTCTTTTATGCAGTTTTATTTATATCGTCTTTCATTTCTTCGCTACGGCGTCGTATATCTGTTGTGGTGGTTGTTTTCCGCCTTTGGGCATGTTTTTGCTCCCGTTTGGGAATGCTTTACTTATATTTATGTTGTACCCATTTTTGGGGCTGGTTTTTACAAAGGAGGTGCTGCCAAAATTTTAAAGAAAGAAAAGTTGGACTTTTAAAGAATTTGGGTTGAGATCTCAAAAGTTTTAAAATTGTTCTTATTTCTTACTACTTTTGATGGTTTAGATTGCTGGGTTTTTGGCTTACTTAAATTGCGTTACGCTTGTAGACGTTGTGTAGTTTAAGGGCCATCACGTGCCAATTTTGGGTCGTGACAAAATTGGTATCAGAGCACTAGGTTTTACCTTTCGGAGTGTAGGATGACCTTGGTATGATGGAGTAGGTAGCTTAAAGCAGAGTAACGTAGTGTGTGTATATCTGCGGCATACTCACGACATGGTACTCCGCCTAAATTGACCTAAGTACAAATTGCTTGAAATTCCTTCCTTGATGATACATATCCTTGTGATTCGATTTCCATGTTCTTATCGAATCCTTTTCCATTTACAGCCTTTGCCGCCGATGACTATGGGGACTCAGAGTGATGCAGCGAGGTCCGAAGTCAGAGTTGACTCGGGTGGGACGATGACTGACCAGGATGGCGCGCTCATTGCACAGGAGCAGACGGATCCGCTTTCAACAGATCATATCGCTAGGCTTATGGCAGAGATGTAGGATTTTCGCCAGACGATGAGGTCTTTGGTTGAGGCCAGCAGAGCGCAGCGACAGGAGGTTGTCACCCCTATTACCCAGTTGTTCCTTGCAATCAGTTTACAGCATTCCGTCACCTACACAGCACCAGTGGATGCAGCCCCAGTTTACGAGGCACGTCTTCCAGAGACTTTGGGAGTTCCGGAACAGTAGAGGACTCGTACAGATGTACCAGCTCAGTGACAGAGGCTTAGTCGTCGAGGCAGATATCGGGCATGTCACGGGAGTAACGGAGGCTTGGGACGAGGTCAGTCTTTTAGCTCGTATTTCCCGGAGGGTCGGCAGCCATGGAGAGGATGCTATCGGTGCGGGGACCTTCATCACCACATCAGGCGTTGTTCCCTAACATCGCGTCAGGGTCGTTTTCAGAGAGGCCGTGGATATGGAGGGTTCGCTCAGAGGGGTCAGGTTGGCAGAGGAGGATTTCAGCCTTTTTTGCTAGTCGGCTTTTGAGGAGTGGATGTCGAGGATTCTTGGCGTTCATTCATGATACCGGAGCCACAGTGGGTTTGTTGGACCCGGTTCTTATCGTGCGAGAGTTTTCCAACGTTGTTCCAGATGAGCCGGCGAAGCTTAGGGAGCTTAAGGATCAGCTGCAGAGTTGTTGATTGGGGGGCTTGTGCGTCTGAGTGTTTCGCATTGGGGAGCTCCTATTCTGTTCGTCAGGAGAAGGACGGCAGTTTGAGGTTGTGTATCGATGGATCGTCAATTGAACCGGATTACGAAGCGGATAGGTATCCTTTACCTTGCATTGACGATTTCTTTAATCAGCTCCAGAGTGCGAGACCTTTTCTAAGTTTGTTTGGGATCTGGTCATCATTGTTGCGGGTTCGGAGTGATGTCAATCCGAAGCCATCTTTTATGCGCGCTACGGGCAATATGTGTTTGGGTGGTGTCGTTGGACTCACCAATGCACTAGCAGCATTCGTGGATATGATGAACCAGGTTTCTTCAGGCCGTTCCTCGACCAGTTGATTGTTGTGTTATTGATGACATTCTGGTCTTTTCCAATGTGTCGTGAGGAACAGGAGCAACATTGGAGGATTTTCTTTGCCGACATTGGGAGAGCCCCAGCGGTTTGCTAAATTCTCGGAGTGTTCTTTCAGGCTTGTTTGTGTTGACTCCTAGGTCTTGTAGTTACGGGAGAGGGTTTTCGTATGGTCCCAAGAAAGATCGAGGCCATACAGCTTTAGCCCATATTTATATCCGGGATGGAGGTCCGCAGATTTTTGGGCTTAGCAGGTTTTTACCGCCGTTTCGTGCAGGATTGCTTGTTTATCACTGCACCGTTGACTGGACTGACCGGAAAGGAGGTTCTTTTTCTTTGGACTGAGGCATGTGTGCGGAGTTTTCAGCAGTCGAAGACTCAGTTGACAACTCTTTCTTTGCTTGTTGGTTCGGGCGACTTTGTTGTGTAACTGTGATGTTTCGCGAGTGGGGCTCGATTGTGTACTGATGTAGCACTATAGAGTTATCGCTTTTGCTTCCCTACAGTTGGAGGAAGTACGAGCAGGATATCCCACTCATGATCAGGAGATGGCTGTGGTGGTCGTGCGTTGAAGATCTGAGGACACTACTTGTTCAGAAAGTCGTGTCAGATTTTCATGGACCACTAGAGCTTAATGTACATCTTCCTGCAGCGGGTTTTTGATTGTTGAGACAGTCTTCGGCAGATTTACAGTTCTTGTGCGATCATTGAGTGCAGCTTAAGTTCGCCTCTACTCAGGGGACAGCTTGCTCATGTCTGCTCCCGTCCACTTTTCCTTAATCGTTTTCGCGAGGCACAGCCTGCCGATGCTCGTTCGTCAGAGATTCTTGAGCATACTCGGCTGGGTAAAGATTTGGGGTCCTTGATTTGTGACCAGGATGTGCTACGTTTAGGGACGCGTTTGTGTGTACCTGATACTGATGGGTAGAGACTCGAAATCCTAGAGCAGGCACATCATTCAGCTTTCGGTGTTCATTCAAGTTCCACCAATATGTGACGCGACTTGTGAGATAGTTACGGGTGAGCATGGATGAAGAGTGAAGTTTCATATTTCATTTCAAGGTGTCTATCTTGTTGTGATCTAGGTTGAGCATCTGAGACCGGCTGGAGAGTTGCAACCTTTAACCGTTCCGGAGTGGGAATGGGAGCAGATCTCTACGAATTTCGTTGTGGCGTCAACCCAGGTCTAGTCAGGGTGTGACTCCATTTGGGTATTTGTTGTCCGGTTATGCTCAATTTGCTCTGTTGTTCTTTGTTAAGTTGTGTGTTAGCACAGAGTTCCTTCTTGTGTTGTATCTAATAGAGGCACCCTTTTCGCTTGCCGTCTTGGGCAGAAGTTTCAGGAAGCCTTAGATGCTGTGTGAGCTTTAGGTCCGCTTTTCCATCCGCGGGATAAGGTTTTTTGAGAGCGGGCTATACAGACTCTGGAGGATATGCTTGTGCGTACGTACAAATTGTTGTTGACAGTTGGGATCATCACTTGCCATTTTTAGGGTTCTCCTTTAATAGCTGTTATCAGAGGATATTCCAATTGGCAACCTTTAGGTTTTGTTGTTAGGTTGTGTCGATCGCCAGTCTGTTTTTATGACTCTGCGTGAGTAGGATTTTTTGGACCCCAGCTAGTCTAGAGGTTTCGGAGATGATCCAGTTGGTTCAGGTCAGGATGAGGACAACCCAGTGCAGACAGAGGTCTTATGCCGACCGTGGTGGTCGCAGACTTGAGTTCGCAGTGGGAGATCATGTATTCCTAAGGATTTTTCCGATGAATGACGTGTTGAGTTTTGGGAAACTTATCTCAGAATTGTAGGTCCTTTCGAGATCCTCAAGCGAGTTAGTTTCGTTGCCTTTAATTTGGCACTTCCGCCCAGATTATTGATTATTCACCCCGTATTCCTTGTGTCGATACTTTGCAATTACCTTCACGACTTTCTCATATGATTCAGCACCAGACCATTTAGCTTGGACTCGATCTTTTCGTTCACCAGCAGCCAATTGCGTTAATGGCTCGACAGGTGGAGAAACTTCGGTCAAGGGTCTTGCCATCTGTGGAGGGTTTTTCTTGGGTGTAGCCGTATAGTGAGGAGATCACTTGGAAGGCTGCGAGCGAGATTTGAGAGTTTTGTAATCTTCTCTTTGAAGGTACGCTTAGTTAGAATTTTAAATTTGGGGACGAATTTTTATAGGGGGAGATTGTAACGCCTTAGATTTCGGTTAGTATTAGTTTAGACGTTAATGCGGGTTTACTGTAAAAAGAATACCAATTTGGGTTCCTCACATTTTATAACATTTAATTATTATTTTAATATTATTTGTTATTGCATGCACGCACATGTGCACGTTAATGTGAGCGTTTGTTTGTGCTAATCTTGTTCTTAGCAACCATGACACTTAACCATTTATCTAATCATTTGCTTTAATCATTAACCCTAATCCTAGATATTTCTTTTTGGTGAGATATTTGTTTGGAAAGAAGAGGTGGCATGATAGTGTGAATGCATTGATGGGGCATTAATGCTAGGTTTACACTCACCTCTTACTCTCACCTCTCTCTTTCCCTTTATCTTTTCATTTGCTTTTCCCTCTCACTCACTTCCCTTATCATTTTATTCATCTCTCATTTCCTAACTGAACACTATCAAGTTCTACACAAAACTTCATCAAATCCTTCACAAAACTCACAAAAATCACTTCATTGAACATCTTTTTCCCCTTGGATGCCTTGGAGCTTGCAAAACTTGGATCTTTGAGTTCTTTTAGTTAGGTATTGATCTCTTTCTGTTGTTTATGTGTTTATTGTGTAGCTTAGCTTGTTAGTTTCATATTAAATAGCGTAAAGTTAAGTTTTTGTGCAAATATCATATTTTTAGTGTCAATATATGACATTTGTGATCTGCTATGACCCGGAGAGTGTACTAGAAAACCAAACAATGTAGTTGTGTTATACCTGAGGCCCTGAACCTTCACCTCAAGCATGAACCACCCTGCTCGGACCATGGCCGGCGACATGAAGGGGAATTCCGGCGACATCGATTTTTGGGAGGAGTTGGGGTTTAGGTTTTTGTGGGTAGGTGTCTGCTTTGGTTTAGGTGTGTTTGGTCTTATTTGGTTGTTGAGTTTTCTCTGTATACAAAATCTGGGATCACATGGGTAGTTTCTTGTGTTACGTTTAAGCACGATACGTTATACGACACGGATCGTGCACTTTGTGTGGTTTTGCTCTTGAGTTGTTTTCGTTGTGTCGCTACGCACGTTAGCTACAATACGAACACTTGAGAGTATGTTTTGAGTTGATGCGTCGGTCAAATGTAGTTTGTACGTGTTTAGGGTCTATTGCAAATATATACTTGTTTTTTTGTGTTATGTTTTAGGTTCGCAGGCGGGGACTTTGGACGCTGCGACAAAGGGAAAACGGGTGGTAGGCTTCACTTAGCCCGGAGCGTTGGTGAGTAGATTTAACATCTACAAGGGAATCGCCCGCATGGCGTTATGCGTCTGGGCTAGAGATAACTTGACTTTGTCGCATTTTCTATTTCATATATAGAGTTTGCGTATACCCTTATTTCTTAGTTATTTGTTGTGCTTGGACTAATATCCTTAGGACACTGCACTATTATTGACGGCTCATGTTGCACGAGCACTGATTGTATACTACACACACCGTCAATAATTGCCATATCACGCACAACACACATATAGATATGATATTGTTTGGTTAGAGATATTGTGACATTGATTCATATTTCTTTATGCATATGACATATAGCATACGTGTATACCTGCATGCTTACATATATGCCCTGTCATGCTTACATGCTAGTTACCTGTATACCTATAGGGTAGTGTACCATTAGCGATAGGTACATACACACATATATCAGTTATAGCTACATGTTTACCTTTACTTGATGTTATTTAGAATTGGAGAAATTAGGAACCGCATGATATATTATATTAACTTGTTGTAGTTAATTAGCGGCTTTTCCTTTATATGCTTAAATTACAGTTTTATGTTGTATATATTATATTCATGGATTTTCGCATTGAGATATGAATTTTTCATGATATTTTCTGGATTTGGGGACCGTGGTAGTTTCATGAAATTATGCATTATTTGAAAAACCCGGTTTCCCTTGATATGATATTTCATCACCCACCATGAGTTTTATCGGTTCTAAAATATATACCCCACAAGAGGAAAGGAGGATCCATGTGCGGGTACATGGTGGGGGCCGGAGGTACCCCGGGGCAAGAATCTGAGTGAGGAGATGAGTTAGTGGGGGAACCATACCATCTGGTGACAGTACCAATGTTAGTTATATGTATGCCCTAGAGGCCATTACTATATATAAATTATATATTGTATTGGATGCTTGGACATATATAGAGAGGACTTTCTTGCTCGACATGATAGTATGCTTTCTGGTTGCTCTTTACCTTAACGTGTATACTGATTGTCTCTCTGTTACATATTGGTAAAGCCCTTAGGATGTGTACTTGACTACCTGGACTATGATGCGGATCATACTAGTGGCGACATGGTAGTCCATATATACATCCTTCAAGGTCCCTAGTCATGGGTGTATCGAGACGGGGCATCGATATACCAGAGTAGACTAGCGTATACCTTCTCGACCCATACAGATGGGCGATGGATGATCCCATATCCATTGGTGTTTGACATCAGAGATGATATACGGGTGCTCAGTGGAGACTGGGTACACTGGACGGACTCGCCGAGAACTCCCAAATGGTATTATACCTTACGTCAGATGGCAGTTCTCTGGTGACACTGGTACAGGTTAGTCTGTAGACCCGAGATCGTCATAGAGTCTTGTGTGATTCCCACTGTGCTTTGATTTCCACCTTACCACGTCCAAGAGGGCATGCAAAACGGTGGTTTTTGGGTACAGTCCCGAGTCACATGGAGGCAATGAGCGATAGGAGGGGATTCGTCTCTCCCGGTATAGGGAGTTGATGTTGCGCTGTGTTCGATTAGCTATAACCGGAAATCCCTGGCCAGGGTTGCTGAGATTTACTGGTAAGTGTTACCAGTAGTTTCTCAAACTGTTATAGACCTCATATCGACACGACTTATCGAGCTATTGGGGTCTGACGTTTACCACCCCTAGGCAAGATATGCGACATATCAGACGATCAGACCGGACTGTACGATAAGTTTTACTGGTTGGATTCACAGGAGTATGAGCGGGCTTGCTCGTCGATCTTCTGATCGCTCAATACCCGGGTGGCCGTTACATTTAGCAGACCGCTTGCGGCTTGTGGGTGTTTGATATGATCATCACCTGCTGCCGGCGTATTGACGAGTCTTTAGAGTCCTACACAGAGGTTTCCTGGCTCAAGCGAAATGAAATAGGAGCGCATATGAGATATGTGCGGGACCGAGAATAATACCAGTATGTGATACTGTATTCGATTCTCGCGATTTGTGACATTGATCGGTTATATGCGATATAGCCGGGTTATCGGATCAAGTGTTGATTCGATAAGTTGTTTTTATTGATATTAGTCGGTTATATGCGATACGACCGGATCGTTAAATCAAGTATTGATATAATGATTTAATGTATAATTATATATTTGATATATTACTTTACATTAACTAATATTGGTTCACTTAAGATGTTTTTCTCACTTGTTTGTGCACATTGTATATGTGATATATTTTTGTGTACAAGTTTGTATCATGTTTGATGATACATGCAAACTTGGGTGTATGTTTGGTTTAAACCATGGTTGGTCAATGGTTAGGGTTTCATTTGCTTCATTTACTTATTCATTTATTTATTTATTCATTTGAGAAAGAAATAAAATGGTGGCAAACTTTGGATTTTCTTTGAAGCTTCTTGAAGCTTTGAAAGACTTTGACCATTTTGTTTCTTTCCTTAACCCTAACCATTTACTTAACCTTAGTTTATTCTCTACACTTAACCATGGTTGCTAATATGATAAGAATGACTTTATTTTCTTTTTTAAATATTCTTATCATACTCTTTTTTCTTCTTCTTCTTCTTCTTCAAGAAGAAAGAAACTTGCTAGCTTCAACGGTGACTTGAGAAAAAGAGTGAGAAATCCAATTCTAAAGTGAACCCACTTCCTATTTCTTCATCCTCTACCACTTGCCAAGTAGTATAGGGTGTTTTCTTCACAAGTTTCATGGCTTGGTGAAGTTGGAGCTTGATCTTGTGTTGTCTCGACGTAGATCATCTTCGGCATCAAAGTCGACGACCTAGCCCGATCATTTCTTCGACGAAACCATTACTAGAGTCCAGGATCCGATGATCGCAGCGGAGGGATGTCAACGCGGAGCTATGAAGGTGGAGGACCGGATCTACAAAGGTTGTATTTCCGTTCACTTAGCACTAAAGTAGTTTAGTAGCTTGTAGTTTCGCCTAAACTCTAGTTAACGATCGCATTAGGGTTTCTCGGCACCGGAAAAATTATAATTTGGCATGGTTGATGCCTTGTGAAACCTCATTAGTGTGCCTAGGAACCCTACAGTGGTATCAGAGCCCAGCTAGAGCCTTAGGCGATGCGTAGACGAAGTTAGAAACCCGATCGAACACCGAAACCCTGGATTTCACCCTTCTCTGTACAATTTTTGAAAACTGGGATTTTTCCAAATTAAAAATATGCAGAAAAATCAACAAGGATTTATAAGAAATACTGTGCAAAACGAGCGGCTAACTCCATCAAACCGCCGCGGAACCGCAGCACGAGCATAGCTCGTGCGGCGGTTCCGCGGCCGTACGGAAGCATCTTTCATTTCAATTTGTACAGTAATTTCTATATTGCTGTGCTGTATTTTCTGGGAATTTTTAACTTCGACTCAAGAGTTGAGTGTTCTGGGGTTGTATTGGGGACTCGAAGATTCGATCGGATTATTTAACTTTGTTTACTGTGTTTTTCCGGGTATCTTTTGAATATGTTAAAAAGTTTGACCGGATATAAATACCCACTTTTTCCCCTGCCGGGAAATTTCCAAGTGTTGGATTTTTTCCGTAGTTTAAAGATGTTCTAAGTAGTGCAAGTAACGCGATGGACCCTCTAGAAGACAACAAACCTTAACTTGATTATGTGACCGTCTTGAACTGCCCTTTGAATCTTAGCGTTTGGGGTAGTACGGCGTGCCACATGCGAAGCGTTGGCTTGACCCTTCTACGGCTGGACCGTCGGTACTGAGGCATGAACTGGATGTTTTTAAACCTATTTCATGTGTTGAGCTGTATCGGGAAAACATGGGTGTTTGGTTGTTCGATCGGAAAGTTTAACATTTTCTATTTATCCGGAATGTGATACAATATTTGGAATTCACAAGTAGTTATGAGATAACTAATATGAATGTTATAAACATAGCAGTTTAGTCTCACTTGATCGGTTGCCACGGAATTTTGATGTGATCAAAAGTCCGTCGCAATCATGTAGCGTACGCGGATACTCGCCGGATAAACTTAATAGACAGCTACACCCCATAGCCCCGACCAAGTGACTGTAGAAAAACCCCGTCGCCAAAAAGCATCCGTTCGGGTGCTCGCGGCAGCGGTGTTCCGCCTTAGTGCACTTCGTCGACGGTATGGGGGGTGCGGCCGTCTACTAAAGTTTGCGACGAGCATTCAATCAGAATGTCGGGAATCCTATTGATTTGCCCGACTTGATATTGAAAAGTGTTTTCGATATAGAGAGTATAATGCGGGGTTTATAATTGTTAGGCATGCGATGTCTAAGGAATTCATTTGGTTAGGCATGTGATGTCTAAAGGGGTTGCGGATTCCAACTGTTGTAGTTTTACACTTTCTTTTCTGTGACCGTAAGTGTAATATGTGATATCGCCAGTTTCGTTGCTATATATCAACGACAATTGGGATGGGCATATTTACTTACGTTGATGACATGTGATGTTATGTGTTGCTGGATATGTTATATTGGATCGTCGTGTTTGAATAGCCGGGGGGGTTTTTATGTGAGATGAGTGTTTTTCATTTTCATTCATGTAAAAACTTGTATGTAATATTCTTTTATTGGGGCACTTCCAGGTTGTGGAAGATGTCACCTTTTGTATATTATTTACTTTTCCACACTAGGATAGACCCAAGGAGGAGGGCACAAGTAACCGGGTTCTGGAGTCCAGTGGGAGACTAACTCGAGGAGTCGAGTCCGGGTCTCCTAACTCTAGAATTGGTAGGATTGCTTGCCGCTCTAGTAGGGGTCTAGGGGTGTGGGTTTGGCTATTCATCGCGACCGTGGAATCCGTGTTTTATACTAGCTCGTATTGAAAACACGGACGTCCTAGTATATCTAATGTTTCATATGATTCTTCTGCTGCGATATCTGTGATGTGATCATGTGATATGTTTTATGATGGATACTGTATATAGTATATATGATATATTATATAGATGTTACTTATGTTTTACACCCGCGCTAGCCCTGCCCCGCTCTGCCGTTAGTTACCTAACCTAACGGTGCACGAGGGGACATCGAGGCGAATACGGATGGCATAAGTGTACGTCGTATTTATCTGTGATGTTTAGGTACTTAAATGATGGGACTTCATTAATGAGATTAATGAAATAAAATAAACCTAAAAGATGTTGTGGAATCGAATTTCAAAAATAAAACAGGTAGCTACAGTTCTTGCTTTGCACAGCGGTATATATGATATATCCTGCACCTTATTCGATGAGGAAAGGGCCGACGATCCCTTCACCGGGAGTGACCCCTTTAGCAATAACTGGAAGATGCTACACACTCGGTTTGTCTTTTGATAGCTTCTATAGTTTCTGCTTTGCACAGTGATATATATGATATATCCCGCACCTCATTCGACGAGGAAAGGGCCGACGATCCCTTCACCGGGAGTGACCCCTTTAGCAAAACTAGAAAAGCCTCAAAAACACTTCATTTTAAAATCATTTGATTCTACAACGATATCAAGTTCATTACGCAATAGGTTTTCAGAAAAACCTGTCGTAGCCCTCTGTCATTTCAGATAAGTTGTATATAGTATTCGTGCTACATTTGTTGGCTTTCATCAAGGTGTAGTGTGCGGTAGCTATATGCTACTTATCTGCTGCATACGATGCGATTGGATTAGGGTAGTCATGCGGCTTTGTTGGCTTTCGTCAAGGGTCGTGCGGGTGGGTTTAATTCAATCAAGAAATGTACGGGTTGAACTTGACTAGCGGGCTCTGGTTTGTTGGCTTTCGTCAAGGTCATAGCACGATAGGGGTAAAATATTATCGGGAATTTCAAGTGTTGAAATTCGCAATGAGATTGCATACCTTCTATGAGATAGTTGGATCCCGATACCCACTGCGAGTAATTGTTACTCCTGGGAGAGTTTTACACATTACAATTAGCCGATCAAGTAGGTGTGTAGAAAGGTATCAACGGGGTTACGCCTCTGGAAAAACGAGGTTTACATAATTAGGTTCGTGCGAAAGCACGGGGGACCTCCCTCAAAGTACCGACACTGGCCTGGCTGAAAGATTGGCGAACTTGTAATGTGTAATTAATCCCGGCTAGTCTTTCCTTTTAGTGTTTGAAAGAAGATTTGATAAAAAACAGTGGGAGCCATCCTGATTACATAAAATAATAACCAATCTATTCTTGCAAGAGCGCACGCTGAGTATTTTCTTCTCTCTCTCTCCTGGTAGCGACCATATCACGCCTTAATCAAGATAATAATACGGAATATTGACCGAACCCGCTTGTTATACTGAGCTGGGGAACGTTGGTCCCGCTCCAACTTATAATTGTTATAAGACAGAGCAGGAAATTAGGGAATACCAGATTTCCCGTGCCGCCCAAACGAAGAAAGTGCATACTGATGCATCATCTTCGGGTGTGTTCCTTATACAGAACTGTTTCTCAGTATTCTTTACGTCCTGGATATGAGATACCGGATCAGGATCCGGCATATGTAATATGTTACATGGGCTACTGATAGGTAAAGAACTGAGAACGGGTGATAAGTTTCATGAGACAGAAAATGGGGCAAGTGTTGCAGCCAAGTCTGTTGGTCACTGTCACCCTGTATTACCAATACATTGATTCTGAACAAATGCTATTAGATACCGAACCTGATATACAAAATCATATCAGTCTCTTTATTAGGAAAGAAAGGATATAATTTTGTATTGGTGGATAATGTTTTGAACATTTCCTATATCAAAAGTTGATCAGTTCAGGCACGTTATCTAAAAGCATTAATGTTCTAAATCAAACTACAGTTCTTAGTATACAGAACACACACAAGAGGAAGAGTTCAGAAATGAACGAATTCTTCTTGAGGTATTGTAGACTGGGTCATATCAATGCGACCCGACTAGCTGAAGTTACATATAGATGCATATTTAAATCAGTTTGAATATTACATCTTGTGAAACTTGCCAGTCATGTCACAAAGATAAGATGACAATAGCTCCGTTTACTGGAAATAGAGAAAGAGTTAGTGAACTCTTAGGATGATACATGTTGATGTATAAAAGTCCCCAGTCTACACATGCCAAGACCGGTTCTTTGTACTTCATTACATTCTCTGATGATCTCTCAAGACTCAGACATATGTTCCTGTTGAAACACAAGTCCGAACCTTTTGAGATATTCACGGAATATAAGTTAGAAGTAGAGAACCAAAATGAGGGTATAAGTATTATGTCCTTTGATGCGATCAGGGAGGAGAATACTTGAGCACGGAATTCCTGGACTATTCTAAAGGAGAATGAGATTCTCTCTCAGCATTACTCCTCCGTATACACCATAGCACGATGGTATATCGGGGTGGAGCAGTTGCACCCTATTCGATATGGTGCGCTCTATGATGAGTACTACTGAGTTAACTGTTTTCTTTTGGGAGTTATGCGCTTGAGAAGCTGCATACCTATTAAATAGGGTTCGAATCAGATCACAGCCTACCACTCCATATGAGATATGGTATGGGAAGAGCCCATGTCTTAAGCTAGTTAAGATTTGGGGTTGTCCGGCCTATGTCTAAAAGCAAAATCCGGACAAGCTCGAGCCAAGGTCGGTAACGTAGAACTGGAAAGGTTCCAGCTATACAAACTACAGCAGATGATTTGATAGAACTAAAGGATTCAATAGTAACCAACGAACCTCAGCCTCTCCGCCGATCTAGTAGGGTTCCTCACCCACCTGAGAGATACTTCGGTTTCTCTATGACAGTGGGAGCGAGGATTGCATCATGAGATGATGATCCAACTAGTTTCGAGCTGGCCATCAGGAGTAGGACTTTGTAAGAATGGCTGGATACTTAGTGATCTGAGATGGAATCCTTATACACCAACAAAGTATGGACTTTGGTTGCTTTATCTGAAGGGTTAAATCCCCATCAGGAGCAAGTATATCTTGAGAAGATTAGTTGGTGTAGATGGAAAAGTTGAGACTTTCAAAGCTAGACTTGTTAAAGGTTTTCGTCATCAACCAGACATGGATAATGATGAAACCTTTTCTGGGGCCTATGCTTAAGTCCATCCAGATCCTACTTACCACGGCTACATACCATGACTACGATATCTGGCGGTTGGGTATCATGACTGTTTTTCTAAATGATATTTTGGAAGAGAGCGTCTATAAGTACACAGCCAGAGGGCCTCGTAGACAGTAGGAGCAGCGGAAACGTGTGCAAGATGTTTTATGTGATAAAACAGGAATCGCGGAGTTGGAACATCTGTTTTGATGAGTTAGTCAAAGAGTTTGACATCATCAAAATGGTAGATGAACCTTGTATATACAAAAAGGTAGTAGAGAGTATGATGGTGATCCTCGTAGAGTACGTGGATGACATACTCTTGATAGGGAAGTAGTTTCATATGCTACGCTCGATCAATCTCCGCTTATCACAATGATTCTCCACATAGGATCAAAGTGATACCTACTAAATCCTGGGTTTTGGACCTATGAGATAGATCTAAATGGATGTTAGGATTCTCACTTGTTGAAGTGAGATGGTATCAATTGATCCTGGGGAGAATCACTGGAAGTGTTCCAGAGTGATGAGAACGACTGAATGTCAGTCACAGGCATTGTCTTTACCCTCAGTAAAGGGACGGTATGTTGGAAGAGTTCCAAGCTAGATACCGTGGCATACTAGACGATAAAGGCCGGATACATTGCTACTTAAGATGCTACCAAAGAGGCAGTCTGGATGTATATTAGTTCATGAGATGAACTTCGTTCCTACCATTGTGAGACAATGGAGTTGTGGCTTATGGCCAAGGAACGTCCGTCCCATCAGTGATCCAGACATATTCTGAGGAAGTGTCACCTGATCATGGAGATGGTTGATCTCCAAGGGATCGAGGTTAGGAGAGTAGACTCAGAGGACAACACGGCGAATCCACTCACAAAGGCCTTTTCCCAGAAAGAGACTTTTATGGGATGGTTGAGTATGAGATACTACAACCACTGCTATCAGATGGCCCTAGTGCAAGTGGGAGATTGTTAGTTATATGTATGCCCTAAAGGCCATTACTATACATAGGATGTATATTGTAGTGGATGCTTGGACATATATAGGGAGGACTTTCTTGCTCAACATGATAGTATGCTATCTGGTTGCTCTTTACCTTAACGTGTATACTGATTGTCTCTCTGTTACATGTTGGTAAAGCCCTTAGGATGTGTACTTGACTACGTGGACTATGATGCGGATCATACTAGTGGGGACATGGTAGTCCATAAGTACATCCTTCAAGGTCCCTAGTCGTGGGTGTATCGAGACGGGGCATCGATATACCAGAGTAGACTAGCGTATACCTTCTCGACCCATACAGATGGGCGATGGATGATCCCATATCCATTGGTGTTTAACATCAGAGATGATATACGGGTGCTCAGTGGAGACTGGGTATACTGGACGGACTCGCCGAGAACTCCCAGATGGTATTATACCTTACGTCAGATGGCAGTTCTCTGGTGACACTGGTACAGGTTAGTCTGTAGACCCGAGATCGTCATAGAGTCTTGTGTGATTCCCACTGTGCTTTGATTTCCACCTTACCACGTCCAAGAGGGCGTGCAAAACGGTGGTTTTTGGGTACAGTCCCGAGTCACATGGAGGCAATGAGCGATAGGAGGGGATTCGTCTCTCCCGGTATAGGGAGTTGATGTTGCGCTGTGTTCGATTGGCTATAACCGGAAATCCCTGGCCAGGGTTGCTAAGATTTACTAGTAAGTGTTACCAGTAGTTTCTCGAACTGTTATAGACCTCATATCGACACGACTTATCGAGCTATTGGGGTCTGACATTTACCACCCCTAGGCAAGATATGCGACATATCAGACGATCAGACCGGACTGTACGATAAGTTTTACTGATTGGATTCACAGGAGTATGAGCGGGCTTGCTCGTCGATCTTCTGATCGCTCAATACCCGGGTGGCCGTTATGTTTAGCAGACCGCTTGCGGCTTGTGGGTGTTTGATATGATCATCACCTGCTGCCGGCGTATTGACGAGTCTTTAGAGTCCTACACAGAGGTTTCCTGGCTCAAGTGAAATGAAATAGGAGCGCATATGAGATATGTGCGGGACCGAGAATAATACCAGTATGTGATACTGTTTTCGATTCTCGCGATTTGTGACATTGATCGGTTATATGCGATATAGCCGGGTTATCGGATCAAGTGTTGATTCGATAAATTGTTACTATTGATATTAGTCGGTTATATGCGATATGACCGGATCGTTAAATCAAGTATTGATTTAATGATTTAATGTATAATTATATATTTGATATATTACTTTACATTAACTAATATTGGTTCACTTAAGATGTTTTTCTCACTTGTTTGTGCACATTGTATATATGATATATTTTTGTGCACAAGTTTGTATCATGTTTGATGATACATGCAAACTTGGGTGTATGTTTGGTTTAAACCATGGTTGGTCAATGGTTAGGGTTTCATTTGCTTCATCTACTTATTCATTTATTTATTTATTCATTTGAGAAAGAAATAAAATGGTGGCAAACTTTGGATTTTCTTTGAAGCTTCTTGAAGCTTTGAAAGACTTTGACCATTTTGTTTCTTTCCTTAACCCTAACCATTTACTTAACCTTAGTTTATTCTCTACACTTAACCATTGTTGCTAATATGATAAGAATGACTTTATTTTCTTTTTTAAATATTCTTATCATACTCATTCTTCTTCTTCTTCTTCTTCAAGAAGAAAGAAGCTTGCTAGCTTCAATGGTGACTTGAGAAAAAGAGTGAGAAATCCAATTCTAAAGTGAACCCACTTCCTATTTCTTCATCCTCTACCACTTGCCAAGTAGTATAGGGTGTTTTCTTCACAAGTTTCATGGCTTGGTGAAGTTGGATCTTGATCTTGTGTTGCCTCGACGTAGATCATCTTCGGCATCAAAGTCGACGACCTAGCCCGATCATTTCTTCGACGAAACCATTACTAGAGTTTGGGATCCGATGATCGCAGTGGAGGGACGTCAACGCGGAGCTATGAAGGTGGAGGACCGGATCTACAAAGGTTGTATTTCCGTTCACTTAGCACTAAAGTAGTTTAGTAGCTTGTAGTTTCGCCTAAACTCTAGTTAACGATCGCATTAGGGTTTCTCGACACCGGAAAAATTATAATTTGGCATGGTTGATGCCTTGTGAAACCTCATTAGTGTGCCTAGGAACCCTACAACCAATGACTCGGCGGTTATCGTGGGGATACCGACATGAGTCATGTACGTATGGATACGTCGAGAAGCGAGGGTCAGAGTTAGGCACTCGAGCTTTCGGTATAGCGTATGATATGTACCTATCAGGGTGCCAGTCATGGTGACAGCACCTGATAGATCAGCATTTCTGTGTCGATGCTTGACACATTGTTTTCATGATATTTTTACTCCTAAGTATATATAACAGTGGAATGGGATGCTGTTATATATGCATATATTTATATATATATATTAGTGGAACGGGACGCTAATATATATGTATATATGTATACATATAAATTCATATACTTCATCATAATTATTCATGCAAATTTACTTAGGATTTAAGAGATTCACTTGATATTGGATTTAGGACATTTGAGATTCATTTGATATTGGATTCAGGATATTTGAGATTTACTTGATATTGGATACAGGATTTATATATGAGATTGCTGATTTTGTATATTCAGGATATATGAGATTTATTCGATATTGTACATTCAGGATTTTGTGAGACTTACATGATATGAGAGCCAATTTGGGGGCTGATTTGAGGAAATTGAAATTTGGATAGTCTTGATGGATTTTGATCCTACCACGATATCAGGATTCCATGGAAATGACTTGTTTTATTCCATACTCCACATTTATTGTTTATGCACTGCTTCATTTAATTGTAGTACTTTATAGAGTACCTTTCATGACTGTTGCATTTACATACTTTATTTTATATCCATTACTTCATGTGTTAGTTGTACCTGCTAGTGTACCTTCATGACTGTTGCATATATCATTGTCATATCATTTCTTTATGTATTAGTAGTACCTGATATAGTACCCTACATGATTATTGCATACAGATTGTCATATTATTATTGCTTCATGTATTAGTTGTACCTGCTAGTGTACCTTTCATAATTATTGCATTCATATGACTTTTATCTGCTATTAGTTGCATATATTAGATTCGCGTTGTACGTGCATACTTGCGATTACCTCCACATGTTATTTACTATTCACGAGTTGGCAACTCACCCCCGTTGTTCCACAGTGTTTTGCAGGTTGTTCCCCAGAGTAGTTTAAGCAGGCTATTCATCTATCTTATCATATTTTGCTGTGGATACCGCATCGGCTCACAGTGTGCAGTTTTGCTTAGGTGGGTTTGTGGTTATCCGTTTTGTTTATTGTATATTAGTTGTATCCATGTACTCTCCATCTACCATTATCTTGTATAACTTAGAGACTTGATGTGAGGACGATATTGTATATTATTTTGTGGCTTGGAGGTCTTTTATGCATTTTTATTTATATCGTCTTTCATTTCTTCGCTACGGCGTCGTATATCTGTTGTGGTGGTTGTTTTCTGCCTTTGAGCGTGTTTTTGCTCCCGTTTAGGGATGCTTTACTTATATTTATGTTGTACCTATTTTTGGGGATGGTTTTTACAAAGGAGGTGCAGCCAGAATTTTAAAGAAAGAAAAGTTGGACTTTTAAAGAATTTGGGTTGAGATTTCAAAGGTTTTAAGATTGTTCTTATTTCTTACTACTTTTGATGGTTTAGATTACTAGGTTTTCGGCTTACTTAAATTGCGTTATGCCTGTAGACGTTGCGTAGTTTAAGGGCCACGTGCCAATTTTGGGTCGTGACATGGACTTGGAGTCATCCTTGTCACTCTGGAAGCTCTGGAAGCTGGAGTCAGCAAAGGCCTCGATCTGGAGGTCTTTTTCGCCATACACCAAGAACATCTTGTAAATCCCCGTTCCCATCAATAAAACCTTTCTACTTTTTCCCAAGTCCCCTGAATGTTTTCTCTTTCCTCGTAATTTTGTGTGAAACTGGTTGTTTAAGTTTTAGCATTTAATTTTCTAAAACTAATTTTTCCCCAACCCTAGCACCTTCAAAGCCAGCCCAACCGAAAAAAATAAAATGAATTATTTTTCCCTCTAGCCAGCCCAGCCCAAACCAATTAAATAAAACTAAATAAATTAAACTTAACTTTACCCAAACCCAGCCCACAACTTCCTCAGCCCACATCCTTACCCGCATCGCACAAACCCGACCCGCCTCTAACCTCCTTCTTCCCCACGAGAATATTTCCCGCTCGATTTTTTCCTTCATTCCCACGTCGCGCGCCCACGTCGCTCTCGATCGCGCCGTTGCACCACGTCCCCACGATCCCGACCACGACCGCGCGCCCCTCAACCTCTTCTCGTCTCAAACTCCTCTCTCCCTCCTCACTCTCGACCTCCTTTCTTCCCCCCACACTCCATCTTTGCACCTCGCTGAGTCGACGACGAGGAGGAAGACCACGACTCTCCCCGTCCTTCCTCCCTCGCTCTCTTCTCTCCATCAACAGAGCCCCCCTACACTACTCCACTCTCTTCAACCGCCGAGCACAGACCTCTGCACACCCAACCCACCGCCGAGCTCCTCTGCATCACCTCGGCCACCACCTGCACGCTCCTCGCTGACGAGCTCCCCACTGCCCCGTCGACCTCTGCATCCTCTACATCTCCATCACCACTTCCAAAACCCACGCCAAACCCCTCGCCACAAATCTCCAAACCCTACACACCACTCTCACTATGCCCATCGCCGGAGCGACCACCACCGACCATCGTCGACCCCAGCATACCCCAGGAGACCCACAGCACCACACTCCGCCTCCAGCGATCGCGAACCATCCCCGGACAACTCCGACGACGAACCCGAAATGCGAGCCGAGGCCGTGAATCCAAACCGTGCCGCTCGTCGCGCGTTGGTTCCGTTGCTGCTGCCGTGCGTCACCAAAGCGTCTCCAGGCAAGTTACCTACTTGCTTCATGCTATTTATTTTACTAAAACTTGAAATACCGCCAGATTCCACATAAACACTTAGTGCGACTTAAAATAGTGTATGTGTTCGATGCAAAAGCCGAACGAAAACCTTTCATTAAACTGCCGGAACTCGATTGCATATGCTGGCCCGTGTGGCAATGAACATTGTGGTGAAATTTGACTGAAAAATATGATTGTTACTGGCTTAAACGATTACCCCCAATTACACCCGTTAAAACTGAATATTTCCCGCACCTGAAACTTGTTAAAATCATAATTAATTACTTACACATTGAAATGATGTGTTTGAGGGCTCAAATCGAAGCCGAATCAACTACCTGGAACCATATATAAGTTTTTAAGTGTTTCTATACTGAAATTATGACGAGAAATGGTTCGGAGAGCGGCTATGAACTGCAGTCCAGAGCAGCTCCGGCTGTTGGTTTCTATCTCATAATGCTCACTACCTTGTCACCTGAACTTGTATATTGCGGAACCCTACACTTTATTGAAGATGAATCTGTTAGCTAAATAACCCAATTGATTTCACCCCTTTTTATCGTCGTTTACTATTTAAACTGGAATTTAAAAGAACAGGACGTCTAGCATCCCAAACAGAAACAGAACTGATACCCTAGTGGTAAACAGTGTATAATTTCTGAGTAGAGACGCGATTGAGAATCCGTCTATTGTGTTGGAAACCCTATTGAAAAACCTATATTTCTTTTAACTGTGGCGTCGCTGAATTCCGATCCCAACTGGGTGAAAATTTTGCCGCGAAACGGACGTTCAGTTCAGAAACTGAATTTCCTGCAGCGAGCACTTAAATTGAAACGGCTGTAACTTGAATACCAGAAATCCGATTGCACTGAAACAAATTTTGCTGAACTGGCGACAGAGTGTACTTATTACCATATTTGTATCGTTTCACTAAATTCTGAACATATGAATTACTGTAATTTTTGTAAGCTTATGGCATGCATAATAGTTCATATTACACATGACTTGTTAACTTCATAAATGTACATACCTTACCCAATTGCCATATACATAGTGATAGTGCGCGTTATTATTCAGTGGACATTGCATTATCGTGCGTGAATGATATTGGTTTAGGAGTTTCAAGTACGCCAATGGAAAAGTGAATAATTCGTGACAGTGAATAATACAGTGAACAGTGATAAAACCGTGTTATTGGCGCACTTGTACACGATTAAATCATAATCATCAGTAGTGTAAACCTGGGAAAAGGGGAAATCGAAGTGGAAAGAGCATCGTATTTAGCGGGACCGTGTTTTAGAGGATGATCATTCGAACAGTGATTCTTATATATATTCCTTTACTTCTGTGCTTTGTTTACTGATTACCATATAATGCTAGAAGCCGAAATGTGACTACGGCGGGATTATTCCTTGACCGTAGGAGCATGGCTGGCCTAGTCATTCCTCGTTTTCCATATTTTGGGAAGCGGGGCGTGACATGGTTTTGTTGGTATCAGAGCCGTGTTTAGTAGTAAGGGATAATATTAACTACACTGTATTACATTATTTTCGCTTCACTGTTCCTGATTTTCATCCTTGAATCTAATCATATACTTTTGAATCTTCCAGTGATAGACGTCCCCGAACGACCACTCCTCAAACTCAAGTTCTCAGGATCGCACGGAGAGGATACTTAGTGCACTGACCTCTCTTGCAGACGCTCAGGAGAGAAAGACGGACCTGCTCACCGAGAGACTCAGGGCTATTACCGCTGCAGGGGAACCCTCCGCACTCATTACCGCCCCCGAGGGCACTACTCCACCAGCTTACTCTGCCAGGGCTGGCACCGTATCAGATTTTCGGAGGTTGCATCCAGCTGCATTTACAGGGCTAGCCGAGCCACTCGAGGCCGAGCAATGGTTGGTTAATATGGAGAACTTACTGACAGATGCCAGGGTACCAGATGAAGATAAGGTGAATGTGATAAAGATTCAGTTGGAAGATGAAGCCCGTACTTGGTGGACAGTTGAAGAAAGCAGGCTAGAGAGGCCAATCGAATGGAGTAAATTCAAGGAGTGCTTCTTAGACCACTATTTCCCTTCCACCGCCAAGGCAGAGATGGAAGAAAGATTCATTCTACAGAAGCAGAATGGCCGCCCCGTGGACGTATATGCGGCAGAGTTCAACCGTCTGAGCAGATTTGCTCCATACATGTTCGCTTCAGAGGCCACCAGGGCCAGAAGTTTCTTGCAGGGACTTGATTTCGAGCTGCAGCAGTTGATCGCGTCACTGGAGTTGCAGACTTTTGCACAAGTACTCAACGCGGCGAGAATTCAGGAGAAACTGATTAACAAGTTCAGGAAGCCCCCAGTCGTTCCAGCACGTACCCATGCACCTTCTCGAGGAGCCATACCAGTTCACATGCCTGGAACGCCTCAGATGAAGCGCCCATTTGTGCCCCAGCATCGCCCCCAAAGACAGAACGTAGTTTGCGGCTACTGCAATAGAGATGGGCATACCTAGAAGGACTGTCGCCGCGCCAAGGGACAGTGCTTGATTTGCAGATCCAGTCAGCACAGGATTAGCGGTTGCCCCGAGCGAGCAGAATTACAAGGAGGTTCTGGGCCACAGCAGCAGAGGCCACAGGAGCAGAGACAACCCTACACAGGTCGCGGTCAGGGACTGGCTTTCACCTTGACCGCCGAGCAGGCAAAGGCTTCAGGAGAAGTTGTTACAGGTACTCTACTCGTACATTCCTTGCCAGCTAGAGTACTATTTGATTCTGGAGCATCGCACTGTTTCATATCTGAGCATTTCATTGATACACACTCTATACCACATGAACCACTAACCAAGGGCTGGGAGATACATACGGGTAATGGCGTTATAATATCTAGTCGAGAATGTAGATCATGTCCAGTTGTAGTGTGTGGCAGGGAATTCTATGCGAATTTCCTTTTGATCGGGACAGGCAGCTATGACGCAATTCTCGGGATGGATTGGATGAGTACCTTCCATGCAGTTATTGATTGCCGAGCAAGGAATGTGACCTTCGGTATTCCCAATCATCCGGAGTTTATTTTCGAAGGCGGGAGCGAATCTTTGGAGCCAGCCAAGTATAGAGCCAAGCTAAAGGAGCTGACAGCTATGGAGATTGATGAGAGCCCAGCCCCAGAGATTGTTCGGGATTTTCTGGACGTATTTCCTGAAGATTTACCAGGTCTACCACCTCCACGCGTCTTGGAATTCTCGATCGATTTGGCTCCAGGTACAGCACCAGTTTCCAAGGCCCCGTACAGAATGGCACCGGTTGAGTTGGCGGAGTTGAAGAAGCAAATTGAAAAACTATTGGAGAAGGGATTTTCCGGCCGAGTGTTTCACTGTGGGGTGCACCAGTTCTGTTAGTGAAGAAGAAGGATGGATCGCTGCGGATGTGTATAGATTATCGGGAGCTGAACAAAGTCACAATAAAGAACAAGTACCCAATTCCGCGCATCGACGACTTATTTGATCAGCTAAGTGGGGCCAAGGTATTTTCGAAGTTGGATCTCCGTTCTGGATATCATCAGATCAGAGTAGCAGCCGAGGATGTATGCAAGACGGCTTTCAGGACCCGATACGGACACTATGAGTTCCTCGTGATGCCGTTCGGTGTTACTAATGCTCCAGCGATATTCATGGACTTGATGAACAGGGTGTTTGCAAAGTACTTGGACACGTTTGTCGTTGTATTCATCGACGACATACTTGTCTACTCAAAGACCCGGGAGGAGCATGTTGAGCATTTGCGCACAGTTCTACAAATTCTTCGGGAAGAGAAGCTGTATGCGAAATTAAGCAAGTGTGAGTTCTGGCTCGACAAGGTTCAGTTCTTGGGACACATTGTTTCAGGCGAAGGCATCTCAGTGGACCCGACAAAGATAGAATCTGTCAGAGATTGGCCAACGCCGAAGTCAGTGGCCAAGATCAGAAGCTTTCTGGGATTGGCAGGTTATTATCGGAGGTTCGTCCAAGACTTTTTAAGAATCGCTGAACCGTTGACGAAGCTGACACGGAAGGAGGTACCATTTGCGTGGACAGAAAAGTGTACTCAGGTATTTGAGACGCTGAAGCAGAAGTTAACCACGGCGCCTATTCTTACAGTACCAGATGATTCTGGTGGTTTGGTGATACATAGTGATGCCTCAGGGAAGGGATTAGGCTGTGTTCTAATGCAGCACGGTCGAGTGGTTGCTTACGCCTCTCGACAGCTGAGAAATCACGAGAAGAATTATCCTATGCATGACTTGGAGTTAGCTGCAGTGGTTTTTGCGTTGAAAATTTGGAGGCACTATCTTTTGGGAGAGAAGGTGGAGGTGTACACGGATCATAAAAGTCTGAAGTATATCTTCACTTAGAAAGAACTAAACATGAGGCAGCGCCGATGGCTAAAACTGACGGCAGATTATGACTTGGACCTTCAGTATCACCCGGGGAAAGTAAATGTTGTACCAGATGCTCTCAGTCGCAAGCCAGCGGTCATGATGTTGACCAGTCAGAGGAGCATTATTGAGGATTTTCAGAGACTCGAGCTTGAGGTCGTCACACCGAGCGCACTTAGTCAATTTTGGCAACTACAAGTGCAGTCATCCCTTGTGGATCGCATCAAGGCTGCACAAGCGGACGATCCTCGATTGCAAAAGTTCAGAGCGTAAGTAGAAGCCGGGCTGAGAACGGACTTAATCGTGCATGAAGACGGTTCTCTGAGATTCGGTAGCAGACTCTGCGTACCCAAAGGAGATGTTCGAGAAGAAGTACTAGCTGAGGCGCATAGTTCAGCTTATTCTGTGCATTCGGGAGGTACGAAGATGTATCGAGACCTAAAGCAGCATTTTTGGTGGAACGGAATGAAGCGGGAAATTGCGAGGTTCGTATCCAGGTGCTTGGTATGCCAGCAGGTGAAGGCGGAACATCAGAGGACAGCAGGATTGTTGCAACCACTTCCGATACCAGAATGGAAGTGGGAGCACATTACTATGGATTTCGTGATGGCCTTACCACGGAGCCCTAGGGGTAATAACGCCATTTGGGTTATCGTCGACCGCCTCACGAAAGCTGCACACTTCTTACCATTCCGAGTGGGACAGTCGACAGAGTCACCAGCAGAGAGATACATGCAGGAGATAGTGTGACTTCACGGTGTTCCAATCAACATTGTATCAGATCGAGACACCAGATTCGTGTCGCGCTTTTGGAGAAGCTTACAGGAGAGTTTGGGTACCCGCCTCAAGTTCACAGCTTATCACCCGTAGACGGACGGGCAGTCCGAGCGTACAATTTAGACACTCGAGGATATGTTGAGAGCCTGTATGTTGGATTTTCAGGGTTCCTGAGAAGATTATCTGCATCTAGTCGAGTTTTCCTATAACAACAGTTACCAGGCCAGCATCCAGATGGCTCCTTTCGAAGCACTTTACGGGCGAAAGTGTCGATCCCCAGTTTTTTGGGATGATGTTGGAGAACAAAGACTACTGGGTCCCGAGCTCATTGTTCAGACAGTCGACAAGGTCCAAATGATCAGGCAGCGTATTAAGACGGCTCAGGATCGACAGAAGAGTTGGGCAGATACCAGCAGGAGAGTACTAGAGTTTGAAGTCGGAGATCATGTGTTCCTGAAAATTCCCCCTACCCACGGAGTTATCAGGTTTGGAGGTCGGGGAAAACTCAGTCCCCGCTTCATCGGACCTTTTGAGGTGCTAGAGCGAGTGGGAGAGGTGGCCTATCGACTTGCCTTGCCTCCATCGCTAGCTGGTGTGCACAATACCTTCCACGTATCTCAGTTGCGGCTTTATGTTCGGGATGAGAGCCACGTTCTGGACTATTCGGAGCTAGTTTTGGGTACCGATCTATCATACGAGGAGCAGCCCACCACCATCCTCGACCGCAGAGAGAAAGTGCTGAAGAATAAGGTCATTCCGTTAGTCCGAGTGTCTTAGAGCGGTCGTTCCCCAGGAGAATCTACCTGGGAGTGGGAGGAAGATATCCGTGCCCGTTTTCCACATCTCTTTGTTTAGTACTTTTGTTTCATTGTATCCTTATTGAATTTCAAGGACGAAATTTTTGTAAGGGGGGCATGATGTAAATCCCCGTTCCCATCAATAAAACCTTTCTACTTTTTCCCAAGTCCCCCGAATGTTTTCTCTTTCCTCGTAATTTTTCGTGAAACTGGTTGTTTAAATTTTAGCGTTTAATTTTCTAAAACTAAATTTTTCCCCAAGCCCAGCACCTTCAAAGCCAGCCCAACAGAAAAAATAAATAAATGAATTATTTTTCCCTCTAGCCAGCCCAGCCCAGCCCAAACCAATTAAATAAAACTAAATAAAATAAACTTAACTTTACCCAAACCAAGCCCACAACTTCCTCAGCCCACATCCTTACCCGCATCGCGCAAACCCGAACCGCCTCTAACCTCCTTCTTCCCCACGAGAATATTTCCCGCTCGATTTTTGTTCCTTCATTCCCACGTCGCCCGCCTACATCGCCCTCGATCGCGCCGTTTCCCCACGTCCCCGTGACCCCGACCACGACTGCGCGCCCCTCAACCTCTTCTCGTCTCAAACTCCTCTCTCCCTCCTCACTCTCGACCTCCTTTATTCTCCCCTCACTCCATCTCTGCACCTCGCTGAGCCGCCGCCGACGACGACGAGGAAGACCACAATTCTCCCCGTCCTTCCTCCCTCGCTCTCTTCTCTCCATCAACAGAGCCCCCCTACACTACTCCACTCTCTTCAACCGCCGAGCACAGACCTCTGCACACCCAACCCACCGCCGAGCTCCTCTGCATCACCTCGGCCACCACCTGCACGCTCCTCGGCGATGAGCTCCCCATTGCCCCGTCGACCTCTGCATCCTCTACATCTCCATCACCTCCTCCAAATCCCACGCCAAACCCCTCGCCACCAAGCTCCAAACCCTACACACCACCCTCACTGTGCCCATCGCCCGAGCGACCACCGATGACCATCGTCGACCCCAGCACACCCCAAGAGACCCACAGCACCACACTCCGCCTCCAGCGATCGCGACCATCCTCGGACAACTCCGACGACGAACCCGAAACACGAGCCGAGGCCGTGAATCCAAACCGTGTCGTTCGTCACGCGTTGGTGCCGTTGCTGCTGCCGTGCATCACCAAAACATCTCCAGGCGAGTTACCTACTTGCTTCATGCTATTTATTTTACTAAAACTTGAAATACCGCTAAATTCCACATAAACACTTAGTGCGACTTAAAATAGTGTATGTGTTCGATGCAAAACCCGAACAAAAAACTTTCATTAAACTGGCGGAACTTGATTGCATACGCTGGCCCGTGTGGCAATGAACATTGTGGTGAAATTTGACTGAAAAATATGACTGTTACTGGCTTGAACGATTACCCCCAATTACACACGTTAAAACTGAATATTTCCCGCACCTGAAACTTGTTAAAATCATAATTAATTACTTACACATTGAAATGATGCATTCGGGGGCTCAAATCGAAGCCGACTCGACAAACTGGAACTGTATATAAGTTTTTAAGTGTTTATGTACTTAAATTATGATGAGAAATGGTTCGGAGAGCGGCTCTGGACTGCAGTCCAGAGCAGCTCCGGCTGTTGGTTTCTATCTCATAATGCTCACTACCTTGTCGCCTGAACTTGTATGTTGCGGAACCCTACACTTTATTGAATATGAATCTGTTAGATAAATAAATCAAGTGATTTCACCCCTTTTTATCGTTTACTATTTAAACTGCAATTTAAAAGAACAGGACGTCTAGCAGTCCCAAACAGAAACAGAACTGATACCCTGGTGATAAAAAGTGTATAATTTCTGACATAGAGACGCGATTGAGAATATATATATTGCGTTGGAAACCCTATTGAAAAACCTATATTTCTTTCAACTGTGGCATCGCTAAATTCTAATTCCAACTGGGTGAAAATTGTGCCACGAAACGGATGTTCAGTTCAGAAACTGAATTTCCTGCAGCGAGCACTTAAATTGAAACGGCTGTAACTTGAATACCAGAAATCCGATTGCACTGAAACAAATTTTACTGAACTGAAAACAGAGTGTACTTGTTACCGTATTTGTATCGTTTCACTAAATTCTGAACATATGAATTACTGTAATTTTTGTAAGCTTTTGACGTGCATAATAGTTCATATTACACATGACTTGTTAACTGCATAAATGTACATACCTTACCTAATTGCCATATACATCGTGATAGTGCGCGTTATTATTCAGTGGACATTGCATTATCGTGCGTGAATGATATTGGTTTAGGAGTGTCAAGTACGCCAATGGAAAAGTGAATGATTCGTGACAGTGAATAATACAGTGAATAGTGATAAAACCGTGTTATTGGCGCACTTGTACATGATTAAATAATAATCATCAATAGTGTAAACCTGGGGAAAAAGGGAAAATCGAAGTGGAAAGAGCATCGTATTTAGCGGGACCGTGTTTTAGAGGATGATCATTCGAACAGTGATTCTTATATATATTAGGTAGGATCTAGCGATTCGGCTGACAGGGTTATGTCCCGGACGTATGGGCCGTTGTCTCGGGTATGTACGAGACTCCCGTTAAACATGATCCTCCTTTCCACTATTCAATTTCAAACATGACTTAGAGACTGATAGGGACACAGATCATACTTTGCATCATTTAGTGACATAGTGATTATCCGCATTTTACTTTCACTGTTATTACCTTATTTGCCTGTTTCATGTCATTATTATAAAATTGCTATTACGTCACTCTGACGACCTGAGTATGCATGCTCAGACCTCGAGGAAGAACCAGCGCAGGAGTCGGATTTACCTTTCGAGCTAGCGGAGATCTAGTCTGGAGTACCTCTTTCTTCTTTTCTGCTTTCCCTAAAGAGATCTTGTACTCGAACTTGGTTAGTAGTTCTTTTCTGGTTTATTTGTAAATTGTGAACAATGAACTTTGATGTAATAGTTTAGTGATGTATTTCCTTTACTTCTGTGCTTTGTTTACTGATTACCATGTAATGCTAGAAGCCGAAGTGTAACTACGGCGGGATTATTCCTTGACCGTAGGAGCATGGCTGGCCTAGTTATTCCTCGTTTTCCGTATTTTAGGAAGCGGGGAGTGACACATCTCTTTAGTCCTTCTCTGGTACTTGAACTGCTATCCAGTGCTTCTCCTCTGGGTTCGACTGATACCGGCTTACAACGCTCAACATGTATGCTACATCTGGTCTGGTACATAACATCGCATACATTATAGAGCCTACCGCGGATGCATATGGTATAGATGACATGTGAGCCCATTCCAAATCAGTCTTGGGAGACATCTCTTTGGAGAGGGTGATTCCGTGACAAGCCAGTAGGTTACCGTGCTTAGAATCTTCCATACTGAATCTTTTCAGTATGGTGTCGATGTACCTTGACTGCGAAAGTCCTAACATCCTTTTAGATCTATCACGATAGATCTGGATCCCCAGAATGTTGGAGGCATCACCCAGGTCCTTTATGAAGAACCTCTGTGACAAGAATCCTTTGACTGACTGTAGCATAGGAATGCCATTTCCTATTAAGAGAATGTCATCCACGTACAAGACGAGGAATACCACACTCCCTACAATCTTACTGTAAATGCATGTTCATCTGGATTTTTGATAAAGTCGAATTCTTTGACGGTCTCATCAAAACAGATGTTCCAAATCCGCAATGCCTGCTTTAGTCCATAAATGGACTTAAGCAACTTGCACACTTTGCCGCTGCTCCCACTCTGAATAAAACCCTCTGGCTGATCCATATAGACGCACTCTTCTAAATTGCCATTTAGAAAAGCCGTCTTTACGTCCACCTGCCAGATCTCATAATCGTGGAAGGAAACAATGGCAAGAAGGACCCGAATGGATTTGAGCATAGCCACTGGAGAAAAGGTTCCGTCATAGTCCAAACCAGGTCTTTGACGAAAACCCTTTGCCACAAGTCTAGCCTTATAGGTTTCAACCTGTCCATCTACACCAATTTTCTTTCTGAAGATCCATTTGCAGCCTACGGGTTTTACCCCTTCTGGAGCAATGTCCAAAATCCAAACTTTGTTGGTGTACATGGACTCCATTTCGGTCCGCATTGCATCCATCCATTTTACCGAGTCACCACTCTGAATGGCTTGCTGGAAGCTAGTAAGCTCGTCATTGTCAATGATGCAATCCTCTCGATCCCCGTCTATGAGAAAACCGTAGTATCTCTCGGGCGGATGAGACTGCCTACTATTTCTGTGGAGTGGCACTGGGATGTCCTGTTCTTCTGAAACCTCTGGTTCTACCAAGGTTTCAATAATAGCTTGTGGTTCTGGAATTTCTTCCAGTTCTATTGCGCTCCCACTTTTCTGATTTTCTAAAAATTCAGCTTCCAAGAAGTGGGGATGTTGAGAAACAAAAACCTTTTGTTCCTCTGCGTGATAGAAAAGATATCCCCCGGAGTTCTTAGGGTATCCCATAAACTTACACAGTACTGAGCGTGCCTCGAGCTTGTCCGCATGCTGCTTTTTTACAAAAGCTGTACATCCCCATGTCTTCAGGTACTTGAGACAGGGTTTCTTCCCACTCCACATCTGATATGGTGTGGTAGGCACTGTCTTGGTTGGAACCTTGTTCAAAAGATATGTAGCTGATTCTAGTGCATAACCCTAGAAGGATCGTGGTAACTCAGCCTTACTCATCATGGAACGAACCATATCCAATAGATTTCAATTCCGCCTTTCCGATACACCGTTGTGTTGTAATGTGTATGGAGGAGTAAGCTGAGAGAGAATTCCATTCTCTTTTAAGTATACCAGGAACTTGGCACTTAAGTATTCACCACCTCGATCAGATCTCAGTGTTTTGATACTTTTTCCTGTTTGTTTTTCCACTTCATTCTTGTATTCCCGGAATTTCTCAAAGGACTCGGATTATACTTCATCAAGAAGATATGTCCATACCTAGATAAATCATCCATAAAAGTAATGAAATAGGAATAACCACCTCGCGCATGTGTTGACATTGGACCACATACATCGCTGTGTATGAGTCCCAAGAGCTCGCTCACTCTTACTCCGTGTCCAGTAAACGGAGTCTTTGACATCTTTCCCATGAGACAAGATTCACATGTAGCATAAGACTGATATTCGAACGGATTCAAATATCCCTCTCTATGTAACTTTGTCAACCGTGTTTCATTGATGTGACCTAGTCTGCAATGCCATAAGAAAGCCTGATTTGTTTCTGGAAACTTTCTTTTAAGTGTGTTCTGTACACTGAAAACCTGAGCTTGATTCAATATGTATATTCCGTTTTCTAATGTACCTGACCCAATCAGAACTTGATTTAGGTGGATGTGGACCACATCACTTACAAATGTAAAATCATATCCTTCTTTAGAAAGTAAGGATACAGATATGATATTACAAGCTAGACTAGGTATATATAAATAGTTACGTAGAATCAATATCTGCCCACTTGTCAATCCTAGGTGATATTCCCCTACGGATTCAACGTCCACGCTCATTCCGTTGGCAACCCTGAGAGTCATATCACCTTTCCTGATAACTCTACGGTTTCTCAAAGCCTGTAATGAATTACAGATATGAGATCCTGATCCAGTATCTAGTACCCATGATGTAGAGTTAATTGACATACAGTTTTCCATTACAAACACACCCGACGCCGAAGCCACAACATGCTTCGAATCCTGGCAACTGGCTTTCAAAGCCCTGCAATCCCTCTGCCAATGCCCTTTCCCGTAACAATAGGAACGTCCCTCCTTCCCTACTTTCATTCCCGAAACTCTTGCCCTTCCCTTTCTTTCTACCTTCCTAACACCACATATCGGCTTTGTGGAGGTCTTCTTCTTCTCACCCTTTGCTTTCACTTTGGATGCAGAAGAGGAAGATTCCCCAATAAGCAGAACGGGTGTCTCCCCGGTTTCCTTCAGGGTGTAAATAGAGGGTAGGGACTGTAGAAATAAGTTAGCATATGACCTGTTTTCCAACGTGGTCTCCAGGTCCATGAGCTCATCAATATAGCTAGTCATCGTAAAGACGTTGTCCCCTACAGATGACCTGACAGCCAACCTTGCTTGAAGCAATTCTTTCGCGGTCTCATATCTTGCGATACGTGATTGCTCTCCATATAAATCTTTGTTAAGGAGGAAGATGGAAGCTAAGTCCATCTTCTCGTGTTGCCTCCGGTTTACACCATCTACTGAGGCCAACACGAGGCACTTGGCATTCGTATTATCTTTTTCCGATGTCTTATGGATATCATTATCCGTGATGGTGGAAACTGGACCTGGGACGGCAGGGGATTGAGTAGTAAAGAGGTGTCCCAGCTTGTTATAGGTAATGGATATCTGGACAGACCTTTGCCAGTCATTATCGTCAGATTCAGTCATTTTATTATCTAAATGTAACCTATTTCTGGTCACTGGGTCGCTGCAATTAAGAGAGAGAGAAGAAAACATTTAGCATGATACTCTTGCAAGTTTAGATTGGTTTTTAATTTATCTAAACAGGATGGCTCCCACTGTTTCTCGAAACCTTCCTCAAACCATAAAAGAAGAATTAGTCAGGATTGATCTCACCGTACAATTCTTGCTTAACCATTCGGCCAGGCTAGTGTCGGTACTTTGAGGGAGGTTTTACGACACTTTCGCGAAGTTCCTTAATTAAATAGCCTCTTTTCCCTGGAGGCGTAGCCCCGCTAACACTGTTCTAGACACCAACTTGGTTTATAGTATTGATCGTTAAGTGAAAAAATCTCCTGAGGAGTAGCGGATACTCACAGTAGGATCGGGATCCAAATATCATTGTATGATAATGCTGAAGGAATCCTACCAACATTATCAAACTCCAAATGGTATGCAACACTAGCAAGTTTCAGTTTCTTTAGAAACTCCCGATGTGGATTTTTACCCCATGCTCTTATGACCTTGACGAAGGTCAACAAATCATAAATCACATGTCAAGTTCTACCCATCATTGTCCAGATTAATTTGAACCCACCCGTATATACCTTTGACGAAGGTCAACAAGGTAATACGACTGTCCCAAACCAACGCATCTATCTATGCTACATATGAACATCCAGCAGCTACCAATCACTATGCCTTGACGAAGGTCAATAAATATAGCTTGAATACTATTGAATATTCATATGAAATGACAGAGGGCTATGAATGGTTTTGGCAAAACCATGAACGTAGTGAACTTGATATGATCGAAGGAACCTGATAGCATTTAAAAGGAGTGGTTTAAGCTCCGCATTTTAAAAGTTTTGTTGTTTTGAAAAAACCGAGTGGTTTTGAAATTGTTCCGACGATTCAGCTTTGGTTTGTTTTCTTTGCATTAATATAATGCGTTCTATTAATTAATCCTACCATTGCAGAAAACAACGAAAATATAACGTACGCTTATGCCATCCGCATTCGCCACGGGGCCCGTCATCACCCGTTAGGTTACTTAACTAACGACAGAGCGGGGGTTGGACAAGCGCTGATGCAAAATATAAGCAACGTCTACTAGATATCATATATAGATATATACATTCGTCAGACGCAATGATTGGCATTCCAGATCACAGATGAACACATTGGATATACTAGGAATCCGTGTTTCGTTCGAGCCTGTAACGAAAGACAGATTACACGGTCGTGATGAATAACCAAACCCCACCTTAGACCCCTACGGGTGCGGCAAACTACCCGCCAAATACCCGAAGTGAAGCAACCTCCATCAACAAAGTGAGTAGGCCACTCGGCACTTCAAAGTACCCGGTAGTTTGTGCACCCCACCTTGGGTCTATCTTAGGAGCAAAAACAGTAAAAGAAATAATACAACGGTGGCTACAACCTTAACCCGGATGTGCCCCGCAAAAAATAATATTACATCACTTTACAAATTTTACATCGAATGAAAGAATGAAAACCCTCATCTCACATCCCCGGCTATTCATCACGACGATCCAACAAGTTCATATACACAAACCAATATAATCATCATAGAAATGTACAACCCCCAACTAACCGACATATAGAAATTAGCGGAAGTTTACAAACACATTTAACAGAACTTGAAACATTAAACGACATTAAACTGCGACTTCGAAACACCCGGTATTTGCCACAGTAAAGAATTTACAGTAAAATCAAAATTGGCAAAAACAAACAACTCCTGAAGCCCTAGATTCAAGTCACAAGGCCACACACCAAAATTCAAGGCATTTCCCTCCAACTTGGCCAAGCTCACCGGAATTTTGAGCATTGTGGCTGACCATTTCAGGGTGGAAATGTCTCATTTTTAGTGTGTGTCAATTTTACAGTTCAAAGAGTACTCTGCAGTTGTTTAAAAAAATTTTAGAGCCTGATTAAAAATCGACAGAAACTTGAATCTTGGCTTCGATGTTTTCAGGTCGTTTTGGTTTCGTAGTTTAACTTGTCGTCCAAACTGTTAGCCATGGTTTAGTCGGTTTTGATACCACTGTAAGTCGATGTTACTCACCCCACGGGTTTGCGGAGAGGCGGAACGGGTAAAAAACAATTTTTACAAACAAGGTAATATCGACTTGAACACAAGATCTTTGCTAAACCATAACTAATCAAACTAGCTAGAGGTATTATCTACTCAGTAAGAAGATTATACCTAAAGTTCCAAGTCCTTCTCTTCTTTCCGCTGTCCCCCATCTCCTTGCAAGCTCCTTGGAGTGAAAAGGAAAGCACCTCCTCATCGGCTTCTTGATGTAGTAGAAGATCCACCCGAGAGTTTCAACTTAGAGCTAAACCTCCAATATGAGGTAACTAGATCACTTGGGTTGCTAGACTAAGTGCCCTAGAGTGAGTAGAGAGTGATTTTGGTGGCTAAGTCTCACTTGCCCTTAATTCTCAACTCATGAGACACTAGGGTTATGAGAGGGAAGAAGGAGAGAAAAATGAGTGTAGAGAATAATGAAGAGAATAAGCTTGAGGAAAGAGAAAACCAACCTTTTATTTTGATAATTGAGATGGCTACATTGATATGACCATAAGCTTGTCACAATTAATGCGAAGCATAAATATCTAGTGCCCAACAAAAATATCTAAGTCAACAAAAGTCAACCAAGTCAAATGGTCAAACCAATTAGCCATGACACAATTATCATTAATAAAAAGTTAGTAAACAATTTCATCCACCTCATAATGGTTTTAATCAAGTCAATGGTCAAAAACCCTAATGAGGTGTCTCCTTCTTTGTCCATCACATCCGTATATATATACACGCATCCGTGTTCCGAGAAACACAAACACAATGAGACTAAACCAATCCAAAATCCAATACTAGGATCTGTCTTAAACCAAAGCCTACTAGTATCAACAGCCCGAACACCAAACACGCACAAGTACGCGTATATGAACGAACCCTATCGTAAAACCATACGACCTCTACATAGTTTCGCCCGAAGCTGGGAAACCTCTGTGTGGGACTCTAAAGACTCGAAACTACGCTGGTAGTGGGCTTAACCATAGGCCACAAGCGGTACTAGCTATACGTAACGGTCCCCAGGTAGATGTCGATAAGAAGGCCGATGAGGAAACCCATCCGAACTCCTACTGAGCCTGAATGTGGCAATCTCCGTATAGTCTGGTCTATTCATCTAAGAGTATCGCATATCGGGCCTAGGAGGGCGGTAAACGTCAGACCCCTAATAGTGGTATAATTCATGTCGGAGTGTAGCCCATTACACCGTGAGAAACTACTGGAGTACCAACCAGTAAATCTCGCTTGCCCTGGCCAGGGACTTTGCGTAATGGCTCTTCAAACACAGCGCGATATCAACCCCCAATACCGAGAGAAACGAATCCTATCTAACCGCCGCTGCCTCCAAGTGCTTCGAGACTGCATCCAACTACTACCTGTTTGCATGACTCAATAGAGCCGTGGTAGGGTAGTAATCAAAGTACAGTATGAACACACTCGAGGCGAAGTGGTAGTGTCAAGTCAACGGACTAAGCTGTACTCATGTCACCTGGGAACTGCTACCTGACGATAGGTATAGTACCAACCAGCAGTTCCCGATGAGTCCTGTTCGGTGTACTCGTAACCTAACGAGCACCTGCATACTATCTCCAGTACGACGTACTAATGGCTGTTGTCACGTCCCGAAATAGCACGTGACTGGCCCTTGAATCATATGAAGTCTATAGGACCCCATCTAATTCAAGTAAGACAAAAGCCCAGAAATCTAAAACCATTTTGAAGAAAGTGTTTGATAAAATAAGCCGAATATGCATTTTTAAAACATCAAATCCATTTTGAAAATTTCGGCAGAGTTTCCTTTGTAAATACTGGCCCCGAACGGGGTACAACAAGATAAATATATACATGAATGATAAAAGGCATCCCCAAGCGGGAGCTAGCTCTTCGTCAATCGACGGTCACAACCACGCAAGCAATACAATATACAACGCTGAAGGGCGAAGATCAAAACTGAAAAGGAAACTCAAAACAGCATGAAATCCATAATAATACAACGCGTGACTCTAAGGTCGAAAGAATAACAACTCTATTCTCTAAGTCTGAAATAAATACATGTCTGGTTGATGGAGTTTACTAGATACAATGAATAAAATAAAGTACAATGGTGGTCACGATACAAGTGAACCCACCTACCAAGAAAATCACCCGGAATGGAAGCAGTGTGCCAGCAAAGCCGTAACGAAACCTGTACGGCATAACCTGCAAGAAACTGTGACACAACAGGGGTGAGTTGCCAACTCGTGAGTAGAAAACATCACCGAGCAGAAATCGTATGTATGACACAATCCTAGGTCAATACGATCAATATATATATAACCTCAAAATGATAAGTCTGAAGCATGAAAAGGTGGTAAGGGTAAACATCTATACATAAGTGTAATCCCATGTGCTCGTGTCAGTGCCTCAGGTAGCAATGTATCATATGTATGAGGTACAAATGTAATGTAATGAAAACAGAATACATGTAAATGAAGAAACTGTTTTCTTTCTTTAGTGAGATTTTCTGTAATTTAAAAATGAGGTATCATCAATAAATCAATATAAATCAGTGTCTAGTATCGACACAAAACATAAATCTCAATATCCAATATCTCAGGCTTCGGCTATCCGGACTGGTCTGTATCATCAAATCTCAATACCTCAATGTCTCAAATCTCAAAATCTCAGTGTCTCAAATCTCAATATCCAAGGCTCCGTCATCAATCACACGACCACGAACGGTATTCTCCGGATATTCGACGTGCCAAGTAAAATCACCGGTAGGCAGTCTGCCCCTGCCAGGCTCATCATCCTCCATGAAATCACTCTCGCCTCGGGGTACCATACTGGGTCCACCATGTACCCAAGACGGTTCATACGTCTCCTCGAATCGGGTCTCGAAATCTATGTCATAACCGAGAAAACATCATGGTGGATGACTCATACATCACGAGAAAACCGCACTTTTCATTTTAAAAAGAGAGAGAGAGAGAGAAGTTTATATATATTCTTGCGGTTTTCCCCCAAATCCAAGAATCTCATGAAAATCCGAAATCCAAGCATCAATAGCAAGTAAACAGTGAATATCGGCATAAAACTCCATATTACTGCATAACAGTGAATAATAATATGCATGAAATAGCAAGTAATAATTGCAATGTCTAAACTAGCATATAAAGACGAGTACGCTAATACCATGTCGAACTATCAGTTACAAGCTATGTCAATTAGTAATATTCTCTAAAGTGTACGTGATATAGCAATTACTGATGATGATGTGTGTGAGCCGGCAAGTAAGTGTATGTGGAACATACGCATCATCGATAATGGTGCTGGTGTCCTGACAGCATGATCTCAATAATGGCACATGAAAAACACAATATAAGCATGAGATGCGATGCGAACTGCAATAATATGTGGGAGCTGAATATCAAATACAATGATAACGAATCTGCATATGTCAAAGTATGAGTCGTACAGTTTTGCCATTTGAAATAACACGAATCGAGGTGTTTTGAAAATAAGGGCTACGGTGTTTTTAAGAAAATATGCGTCCTTTGAAATATCCATTGTTTCCCCAATCAGAGCAAAACTCTGTTGAAATTCAAAATTCAAATTTTAAAGCAACGCTTCAAATCTCGGGCGCAACGCGCCACGTGTCAGGCGCTGATACGTCAGCGCAGCGCCTAAGAAGGCGCGCCCAATCAGAGCAATGCTCTATTTAAAGCAAAATTAAAGGAAGCAACGCTTCAGTTGCGCTGCGCTGTGCGCTGCGCGACGCGTGTCAGCGTGACACGTGTCACGCGCTGGGGCTTTTGCGCCAAACAGAATTAATATTTTAAAGAAATCTTTCTGTTCTTGTTAAAACAAGAAGATTTTCTTCTGTAAAACAGAAGCTCTTGGATCAAAGATCCAACGTTGGGGAAAATTCCCCAAATCACTCAGAGAAAGATCTCGTTAACAAATTCAACAAACTTATGGGCACTATATAAAGACCCCTAGACCTCAAATCAAAAGGAGGAACATTTGGTGAGAAATCAAAATTTTCAAATAGAGAGAACTCTGAAGAAATCTCAAGAGGAAAAAAGGTAAAAACCTTTAAAAGAGAAGAATTTCTTCTAATAGATCATTGATCTAAGAATAAGATCAATGATCTTCAATAAAAAAACAAATAAAAATAGTGCTTTGCACTTTTTATGAACCTCTGCTTCTCTGAGATAAGAAAAACAAGAGAAACATGTTTTCTTTAATCTAAATTAGATCAAGAAAGCAAACAGTGCTTTGCACTTCTGTTATGAACCTTTGGTTCTTGAATCTAAAAGATTCTCAAATTTATAGTGCTTTGCACTTGCAAACTGCGCTGTTGCGCTCTTGGGAGAGCGCCACGTATCAGCATCTGAACTACTTGCGCTATGCGCTTTAAGATAGAGCTTTGCTCTCTGTAATTGGCGTAACTCACCAGAGTGCGCCACGTGTCAGCAGCGCAAGCGCAGCGCTTGCGCTCTTTGATTGGCACAAAGAGCCTAAGAATGCAATGCATTTTTTTTGCTAAAGGGCCAGGCCCAAGTCAAAAAGACCTAACAGGCCAAAATAAATTGCAAAGCAATAAAAAGGGCAGAGCCCAAGTAAAATTGATGCTCTGCATCATTTATAAATGGGCAGAGCCCAAAACAAATTGATGCTCTGCATCCTTTATGGGCAGAGCCCAACCCAAAATCGAAAATAATGCAATGCATTATTTAAAAATGGGCCAAGCCCTAGTACAGGCCGAAAAACAAATAAAAGTGTGGAACATTTTTCAACTGGACTTAGCCCAATCATGGCCGTAAGTCCTCAAATTAAATTGACTGAGCAAAATTGCTCTCCTAAATCAATTTACCTCCGGTTCAAGGGTACATCTCCGAACTCCTCTGACACCTATCATTGTAATCCTTCAACGGCGTCAGAGAGGTGACGGGTCCCGACAACCACACATTGATACGGACTGCGGGGTCCTTAAACTCGTGGACCGAGACGTCCTTAAATTAATATCGGACCAAAACGTCCTTAAACTAATAATGGACCACCATGTCCCTAAACCGGCGATGGACCACCACGTCCCTAAACTGGAACATAGACCACCACGTCCCTAAACTGGAACAATAGAGCCTCCAAATGCTCTTTTGCCGGATCTAAACGGTCCCGTTTAAGTTGATCTTAGCCCCAAACACGGATAACGTATCCTTAAACATTCAAATGGACTATAAAACTCCAAATCGACTTTGGTTCAAGGGTACATCTCTGAACTCCTCTGACTCCTATCGTTGTAATCCTTCAACGACGTCAGGGAGGTGACGAGTCCCGACGGCCATATATTAAATGGATCACCACGTTAAGTTGATCTTTGTCTCAAAACAGGACTAACGTATCCTTAACGAACGTTTAAGTTGATCTTAGCCTCAATACGGCTAACGTATCCTTAAATTAAAAACACCAAACCCAAATCTAAGTAAATACGGATTTGGACTAATCCACGTCCTACGGGCGACGGCATTACTCAGTCTCCGTATACAATCCACGGGCAACCACAAACAAAACAAACACACACGACACGAAGTGAAATTCTGGAGAAGGAGAAAGTGGCTGCCGCGACGCGGTAGCGTAATTAACTGCAGGGGCTTGCGCCTGCAGGGAAGAGCGTCCCTACAATCAAAAACCCCTCAAACGAGGGGGAATCTGACGAAGTCTGCTACATCGGCCGCATCCGTCTAAACCTCCGATACACGGTGCCATAAATCAACTTGGCATTTTCGGAGAGGTGGACGGATAAAACCATATAGCATCTTCCCCGAATCTCAGGCAAGACGTCCTCACGTCGTCGCCGTCTTTCGGAGGGGAACAGATTTTGGCACGCCCGGTGGGACCTTTTCCTCTTTCCACTCCACACTTCGTGTGTCGTCTTCGCGAACCAATCGCGGTTTGTTAACGGTTTCCTTTGGATTTCAAGTTACTAAGATTTGGTCTTTTGCCTGGCGCAGAACTCAAGCATCAATGGCCTCTAACTGCATGGACTGCTCGAAGTGCCACTGCAACGGACGCTCCACCTCACCTGGAGGTGTGGCATATGGGCCTCAAGCGGCCTCCTTCCTCGCTCTGCCGGTAGAACAGGTGACCCAGGCCACCACCGGCCTATTTTTCGGGACTATGATCCCACCTGCAAGCTTCTCTATGCCAATGTCTGCACCAGAAGCGAACAAGAAGTCGGTCTTCGACCGGCTCACTGCTACGACGGCCCCTGTCAACGGGTCGTCCTCTACCAAATCAACAGCCTCCGTCTTCGCCAGGCTGGATCAGAACTATGAGGGGCCCGCTAGGAAGCCCATGAACTCTAAAATGGCTGTCCCAAGGAAGGCAATAGCCGCTGCTCCAGAAGTCGTCAAGGCGGCTTCCCCTGTCAAAAAGTCAGTCTTTTCAAGACTGACCATTCCTGCTCCTGCCCCTGCTCGAGGATCTGTCTTCGACAGGTTGAATATCATCCCTCAAAGGACAACCTCAGTCTTTGAGAGGTTAACACCAGCAGCGCCTCATTCAGACAGGGGGCAAAAAGAGGTTGTCTCTATCTCCGAGCCAGTCCCAACGGCTCGTCATGCTCGACGTCGCCATTGGCAACGAGTGAGGAAGGCAGGGGGCAACTCCCCCTCAGGGCTAACTCCACCGGCTCCAGAGGTGGAAGTCAACGCTGCTGTTCCAACTGGGAACAGCTTTGAACAGCTGAGGAGGGTACGTAAGAACTCTCTAACCGCTACGTTGAAAAGATCTCCTCCGCCCGCGGAGAGAGTTCCGGAAACACAGCAAGAACAGCCCCCTCAACGGCTGTCCTAAAAAATATACAAGCTTTGGCGGAGGATTCAAGACTCCATGATTGACCCAGACCACTCTCGTCAATAGAAAAAGGCGAAGATGGAAAAAGAAAAAGACTGTCCTCTTAAACAGCAAAGGACGACAATCACCAGGGTGCCCACTGCAACGGCCCCCTCCACTTCAACGGCTCACAAAAGAAGAAGGCCGGAGAAGACCCCCGCCCCCGCGGCAAATGCCAAAGGTGGTGAACCTAAATGCCCTAAGTCCGGGGGCATAACAGTTCATACAGTATACATGGCATCGGGAAAGGAGGACAGCCGTGCATCTACGGGTCATAGACCGCTTACACGGTCAGTGACCAAGGCTCAGGATAAACAGCAAAAGCTCCAGGAGATGATGACCGTGATGGCCGCACTCACTGGGCCAAAAGAAACCCCTGAAACGTCCTCGGATGAACATCAGGAACAAGAAACTGACGCCGAATTCCTTCATCGCATACTGGAGAAGAAGGATAAATAAGCCGCGGAACAGGCAGCCTGCATAAAGAAAATAGCCTTCCTGTTCCAGGACATGGTGGGCATGATGATTCAACAGGATCCACCTGCTGAAGATCCCCCGATCATCCTTGAAGATGATAGGGGAGAAACGTCGAATCCTCCTCCGGCTCTGTCAACAGCCAAGGAGGAGGCAATCTCCAAAGCCGATCTGGACGAATACATAGCTCAGCAGATCCGAGTCCATCAAGCGACGGAAGCAGCGGGACAGGTCGTAAAAATAGGGCGACCGTATCCGGGTTGGTACGACCAGATTAAGTACCCGCCAGGTTATACGATACCAAAATTTCATGTATATAAGGGGACTGGCAATCCTCACCAGCATGTCGCCCAGTTCAGGGTGCTTTGCGGCAACACTGGCGGTGATGATAAATTGTTGCTCCGCCAGTTCGTTGGTAGCTTGTCAGATACGGCGTTCGAGTGGTATTCCGAGCTCCCGAATGACTCTATCAAAACCTTTGCTGAAATGGAACTGCTGTTTACCCAACGTTTCGCGAGTGCCAACGAGCGTACCCCGATAACGGCATTGATTAATGCCAGGGTAAAGCCGGGCGAAACATGGGTCCAATATGCTATACGGTGGCGTAATTTATGGTCAAAATGCGAGCAACGCATTGAAGAAGCTCCTGCAGTGGGTACGTTTGTGGGAACCCTCGATCCGCAAGCAACCATCTCGCAATTTATGATGTTCTTCAAGCCGACCACCTTCCAGGCACTAATCGACAAGCTGGCGCAAATGGATCAAATGGGCCATAAACCTCCTCTTCCAAAGCCGGACTCCCGAAATGATAAAGGAAAAGGAAAAGCGATCGTTGTCGCTAATGCTCAACAGCAACCGAACATCTCGAAGCCGGTCATTCGTCAAAATAATATGCGCCCGTACGTAGCCCTTGAGGAGAGGATGGGACGTCCTTACTCGTTTCCCCGAGATAAAACGAGAAGGTTATTCGAGCTAGCGTTGCGCAACCGACTCATAAATCTGCCGGATCCAAAACGTCCGTCGCAACCAAGTGATGTCAATGAGCCCAACTACTGTCCTTATCATCGAGTACTGGGCCATCCGATCGAAGATTGCTACGTCTTCAAAAATTGGCTTGAAGACCAGTACCGACAGGGCAAGTTTGCATTGTCTGACAAATGGAAGGTGAATCCACCGCAGCCCCACACCTCTATGGGAATGAATACGCCGGGGGCAACATGCTCTGTCGTTGAAGAAGCTCCTTGGGAGGTTGTATTATCAGCCAAGACAAAGAGGATGCTAAATGATCTTCAATTTTGCCCAGCAATCAAGTGGAAGAACCCGTTAGAGCCGCAGATCATTGAAGGGATGTTGAAGCCTCGTCCAACTCAAAAGATCGATGGAGGTGGCCCAAGCATTCACAACCAGCCGTCGAAATTTTCAAAGAAGAAGAAAAAGAAGCCCGTGAAGCCTGGCGACAAGCGCACGGACTTGCAAAAACAAATTGACGCGCTGGAGGAATACAACCAGAAGGCACGGACTCCCATTACATTCCAAGAGTTCCTCAACCACGTCTTTCAAGAGGAAGATGAGGGAGAAAGTTCGTCTGATGAGTCTGAAGAATACGTGGTGAGCTGTCATATGATTTCTCATTCGCTCACGAATAATGAGGAGACTCCTTATACTGAAACGCTGGGGGCAGATCCCGAACCAAAAATTCTAGAGCCATCAGATGAAGTAATCGATGCATTCCTCAATGAAGCTCTCTTAAAAAGCAAAGATGATCGAGAGCGCAAGGAGGTTATATTTGAAAGGGCCAAACGCCAGCGCCTTGACGAAAGAATTGAGATACTTCCGCTGGAGCAAAGTACACCCACTGTGGATAAAATCAAATTCAAGATGAGGAAGAGGTTTGCTAAAGCCGTGGCAATGGGTATGAAGCTACTATCCTCTGAGGGAAGCGTTACTGATGAAGCGGAAATGCACCCCTCCTATTGCTTATATCATCGGAAGATTTCGCATCCCACTGAGGAGTGCAAAGCTTTCGATAGATGGTAGAAAGGATATGTTGCTCACCGACAACAGGTTAAGCGGGAGAAGCGCAAGACTCGCCGGGAGCAAAACAGTGCGACCGAAGGGCTTAATAGAACTACCGGCAATTGTCGCATGGTCAACGCCGGAGGATCACAGGTACTCACATTCGGGAGCGATTCTGATGAGGAGTTGGAGCTTGGCCCCCTCTTTAAAGAGCCCACTTTGGGAAAAGAAGAAGAGCCGAAGATTTATAAAAATATCCGGCTACGTAATCGCACGTTGCCCGAAAAGAATCTCGGACCCCTAAACAAAAAAGATAAGGGGAAAGAAAAGGTCTCTAAGGACATCGCCCTAGACGACCAAGTCATGGAAGAGCTAACTGCCAAAGACCCGCCGAAGAAAAATAAGGTGGATTACAACGTCTTAGCGCATCTGAGTAAGCTACCCTCGCAACTCAGCATTCTTGACGCCCTTTTACTATCAAAGGAGGCGAGAGATTCGTTAATTAAGGCACTACAGGACCCGGAGCAGTTCCAAGCTTTCCTGGCCGAAGAAAAGATGAAGGATGAACTGGAATAAGTGCACACGGCCGATGTCACTTTTGGCGATGAAGACCTTCTCCTTGGGACGTGCGAACACAATCGCCCCCTCTATGTCTCAGGATACTGCCACGATATAAAGATAGGCAAAATCCTGATCGATAACGGTTCGTCTGTTAACCTACTCAATGTGCGGGTGTTAAAGGAAATCTGCATGAGCGCCCAACACCTCGCTCGATACAAGATCACCATCTCCGGGTTCGACTCCCAATCATCAAAGACTCTTAGATCTATGATACTGACGCTATGCTTTGGGCTGCTCGTCACGGACATTAAATTTCACGTCATAGATGCTAAGACATGCTACAACGCTCTGCTCGGCCGACCATGGTTACACGAGTACAACATCATCCCTTCTACACAGCATCAATATATGAAATATTTTAGGGATGGTCTCGAGTATACCGTGACGGGAGAACTGAATCCATTTTCCGTGAATGAAGTTCGCAAATATGAAGATGCCAAATACTTCTTACCGAGTTTCGAACACACGGAAAGGTGTCACAAGCCAGAGAACAAAACTAACGCTACCATCCCTGTCTTCGGCAGTGACACCGAGGAGGAAGAGGAGATAGTTTTTTCGGGTCCGCCCCAATACACTAAGCCGATACCATCTGTTCCTACATTGATGTTTGGTAGTGATTCGGAGGATGAGGTCTATGTTGTATTCTCTGCTCGACCTTCAATACGAGCTTCCGCTGACGAAGAGCAAAGTCTGCAAGTCGCCATGGTGCCGATTAAACATTATAAAGAACTGGATGCGCTCGGTACCGACAGTGTAGAAGAGCTGCAGACGTTCTATATCCCTCCCAGACGAGGAGGCGAAAAGGCAATTCTATTCTACCGCTCTGAAGAAAACAAAGTGGAGAAAGAAATCTGGCACGGAGCAGATCCTACATTGGACAGGCTTCAACCCATTCGTCTACCCAGATATTATACAGAAAGCTTGAAGAGGCTGTTGAAGCACCAAAGGATACCCTTCAAACAGACCATTAGAAAGGCCAAATTTTATGACAGGGTCTGGAACGTTCCCGGAACTCAACACAAGCTGCCTAATGCGAAGATGGAGACGATCGGGCTCGGATACATTCGCTCCAAGAAACGAGAGATGCTCCGCGACTGTTACGTCGTGCACGATTTCAATGAAGAAGCAGATGCTCAATGGGAAGATACTAATCCTGAACCAGTAAAAGTTCCTGATGCAAAAGTGCCCAGTCCGTCGTTTGAAGAACAAATGGACAGGCTTATAAGGGAAGCCGTCCAAAAAGTCCGAGATGATCACAATCGTGAAATGGCAATCTACGAGAAAGCCAAAAAGCAACACCTCTTTCAACAGGCCGTCAAAGATGAGAGTGCCGCTCCCTGTCAACCTGTTATAAAAAAGGCTCGACGCAGGGGCAGAAATAAGTCGAAAGGCCAAAAAAGCGCTCAACAGCAACAAAGCAGGACTAAGAAGCCACGCAAATGGGAGTCGAGCGTTATTGATCTATCCCTCATGAAGAAAATGGGTCGAGCGTACTCGGTTCCTCGGGACAAGACGAAGAAGATACTTGATCTTGCTTTAAAACATCAAATACTTACACTGCCGGAGCCCAAAAACCCCGAACAAGCAGGCGGAGTCTCCGACCCAAATTATTGCTCTTACCATCAAGTAATAGGGCATCCTCTCAAAGACTGCTTCACCTTCAAGAATTGGGTTGAAGATCAGTATCAGCTTGGCAAATTCGCTCTGTCTGACAACTGGAGGGTAACACCGCCACAAAAGCATGAACCCAAAGCCACGAGAGCAGAGCCAACTCCACATTGGGATTGGAAGCGGATTCGCACCTGTCACATGATAACAATATTAAAAGAAGAGCCCGAGAGCGTGGATAACCTTCCCTGGTGCTTCGAGAACAGCCATGATGAGGTAATCTCAGAATTTCCACCAGCGCCGAAAGAACTGGAGGATGGAATACATACCACTGCAGATAACCACAAGAAAATCGAGTTGGGGACGGTGAACGATCCACGACCGACGTTCGTCAGTGAGCTGATATCTGAAGAAAGGGTGACTGCGTTAAAAGACGTCCTTGTACAGCACAAAGATTGCTTCGCATGGAACTACTCCGAGATGCCAGGACTAGATCCAGAAATTGCTGTGCACAAATTGGCGATATCCCCGGACGTCAAGCCGGTCAAACAGGTGCCAAGAAGGATGCGGCTTGAGCTTGAAATGAGTATCAATGCCGAGGTCAATAAGTTAATCGACTCTGGCTTCATCCAGGAAGTTTAATACCCTGAATGGATCGCTAACATCGTCCCGGTGATGAAGAAAAATGGGACGGTGCGCATATGCGTGGATTTTCGGAATCTCAATAAAGCCTGCCCAAAAGACGATTTCCCAGTGCCAGTCACCGAACTAATGATAGACAATACGTCCACTCATGAGGTTTTCTCCTTCATGGACGGCTCATCAGGATATAATCAAATAAAAATGCACCTCGAAGACCAGAAGCACACCGCTTTTCGGACTCCTTTGGGAATATTCTGTTATAAAGTAATGCCCTTCGGATTAAAGAACGCCGGTGCCACCTACCAGAGGGCCATGACGAAGATCTTCGATGACCTAATACACGAAATCGTCGAATGCTATATCGACGATCTCGTGGTTAAAAGCAAATCATACGAGGAACATCTCGAGCACCTAAAAACTGTATTTCAACGCCTTCGGCAATACAACTTGAAGATGAACCCTCTCAAGTGTGCATTCGGAGTTTCCTCGGGCAAATTCCTGGGATTCATCGTCCGACACCGAGGTATTGAGATAGATCCGTCAAAGATCAAGGCGGTCATGGAAATGCCTCCGCCAAGGACTCTTAAGCAGCTGCGATCTCTCCAAGGGAAGCTCGCATATATACGGCGATTTATAGCCAACCTTTCGGGCAAGTGTCGTCCTTACAGTCACCTGATGAAGAAGGGAACTCCATTCGTCTGGGATCAAAAATGCTAGGGCGCGCTGGACGAAATTAAACAGTACCTGCAGAACCTGCCAGTGTTGGCTGCTCCGGTCAAAGGGAAGCCCCTCATTCTTTACACAACCGCCCTCGAAGGTTCTTTAGGCGCATTATGGGCACAAGAGAACGATCAAGGGAAGGAGAGAGCTCTTTATTACTTAAGTCGGGTTCTACTGGGGGCAGAAAGCAACTACTCCCCCTTTGAAAAACACTGCTTGGCGTTGATCTTTGCGATAACAAAGCTCAGGCACTATGCATTAGCACATGAAGTCCGTCTCATCTCGAAGGGGGACCCTCTTAAATATTTAATGTCGAAGGCCATATTGACGGGACGACTCGCTAAATGGGCCCTGCTCTTGATGGAGTTTTCGATAACCTATCAACGTCTCAAGGCAGTGAAAGGCCAAGCCATCGCCGATTTCCTCGCTGAGCATCCGATCGCCGCCGATTCTCTTCTAAATTGCGATCTTCCAGACGAACATGCGTTTGACGCGATTGACGGTGGTAATACCCGATGGGATCTTTATTTTGATGGAGCATCTTTCGTAAAGAAGCGCAAACAAAGTACCCCTATAATCAAATCGGGGGTAGGCTTCATCTTCGTGACTCCACAAGGAGGGATAATGCGCTTCGCTTTCTCCTTAACAGAGCCGAGGACAAATAACGAAGCCGAATACGAAGCTTTGATAGCAGGCCTCGAGATCGCCCTCGACATGGGAATTGAAAACCTCCTCATATACGGAGATTCTCAACTGGTCGTTAGTCAAGTAAACGGCGACTGCCAAACGTGCAAACCGGAGTTGGTGAAGTACGGTGAAAAGGTGCAACAACTGTTAACCCAAATTCCCTCCTATACTTTGGAAAGCATACCGCGTGCGGAAAACAGCAAAGCGGACGCGTTGGCCAAACTTGCTAAAGAACTGGCTGACGAGAACCTCGATGACGTTAGAATCATGGTACAAAGCCGTCAGGTGCTTTCCCCAACAAAAATATCTCCGGAATCATCCGAAGAGAAGGGGGCGACTGAACAGATGACCTTGCAAATAAAAGACCGGGAAAAGGCTGAGGATTGGAGGCAAGTCTTCATAGACTACTTTAAGTCCCACCAAATGCCTGAAGAAGCGTCCACAAGACATCAGCTTATGAAACGAGCTCTGTCTTTCGCCTTCGTCAATGATACTCTATACAAGAGGTCATTCGATTCTCTGTGGCTGAGATGCTTAGGATCTGACGAAGCAGAAAGAGTCGTTCAGGAAGTTCATGACGGAATCTGTGGTTCTCACCAAGAAGGCCCAAAGATGAAGTTGAAGATCAAACGGATGGGCTACTACTGGCCCACGATGATTCAGGATTGCCTCAAATATGCGAAGCAATGCCACTCATGCCAAATCCATAGGGACTTCATCCATCAGCATCCAAATCCGCTACACCCGACAGTGGCTAGCTGGCCATTCGAAATGTGGGGAACTGACATAGTCGGCCCTATCAAACCAGCATCGTCCAGGGGACATCGTTTCATCCTGGCGACGACTGACTACTTCTCCAAATGGGTAGAGGCAGTACCGCTGAGGGAAGTGAAGACAGAGAATATTCTCCACTTCTTCAAAATGCACGTCATATATCGGTTTGGAACCCCGCGACGGATCATCTCCGATAACGGGCCAGCTTATAGAAGCCACAAAATCAGTCGCTTCACACAACAGCATAATATAGACTGGAGATATTCCTCAGTTTATAATCCGCGAGCTAATGGTCTAGCCGAGGCCTTCAACAAGACCTTGACGAAGATCATGAAGAAGACGGTGTCCCGAAAAAAGAAAGACTGGCACGAGAGACTGCAAGAAGCTCTTTGGGCGTATCGAACTACGTTCAAGACGGCCACGAACACAACGCCATACGCATTGGTATTCGGTACGGAAGCAGTACTCCCCCTCGAGATAGAGCTGCCCTCTCTACGAGTGGCAGTCCACTACGAGCTGACGAACGAAGAAAACGTTCACCTTCGGCTTGAGGAGCTTGAAGCCCTTGAAGAAACTCGGCTCATAGCGCAACAAAATTTGGAAGCTTATAAAGCAAAGATGACGCGCTCATATGAAAGATTGACCCGACCGAGAACATTCTGCCAAGGCGAACTCGTGCTAGTGGTCAAAAGACCTATGATCCCCAATCGCGCCAAGCAGGGAAAATTCGAGCCAAACTATGAAGGCCCGTACATCATAGATAAGGTCTACCAGGATGGGGCTTATCTACTCATGGACATGCACGGTGAAAGGCCTTACAGGCCAATAAATGGTCGATTCCTAAAGAAATACTACGCTTAATGAGCCACAGCCTAGGTCAATGATAGATGACGACGACTATGTCCGCTCGCTAACTTCCTAAGCTCAAGCTTTATAAGCAATAGCCAGCCTTCTTCATGACGGACCAAAACGTCCTTAAACTAATGACGGACCGAAACGTCCTTAAACTAATGACAGACCGAAATGTCTTTAAACTACTACCGCAGCATCCTTAGGCTGACAAGATGAATAAAAAAAAGAGAGAAGGGAAAAAGAAAATAATAAAAAAAAATGAATGATAAAAAAAACAAAAAAAAAACGGTATGTCCATAAGCAAAAAGGGCACGGATGAAAACCCGAAAGGGCTCCATGAGTAAAAACAGCAGGGCAACCGGCGAGTGTTCGTGAAAACCCGAAAGAGCGCGACCTCGTAAAAAAAGATAGAAGAAAATAAAAAGAATTAAAAAAATGGTATGTCCATAAGCAAAATGGGCACGGATGAAAACCTGAAAGGGCTCCGTGAGTAAAAACAGCAGGACTACCGGCGAGTGCTTGTGAAAACCCGAAAGGGCGCAATCTCGTTAAAAGACACTTATAGGGTCCTATCGACCTTGTAAGGAGAAACCACCCACGTGAGATCCTTACGACTCACAAGGGAGCAACATACTTAGGGATCCCCACGATTCCTAAGGAGAAAATACACTTGCGAGATCCTCACGACTCGTAAGGAGAACTCTCTTATGAGACCCTCACGGCTCATAAGATTTGAAAGTCTTAAGTTACAGAGACCTAAACCTGTGCTTAAGCAACCCCCACAACTTCCGATATTGCCCTACAAGTGGTCCAATACGGCTCTTGTATACAATCCACGGGCGCGAATAAACATTTCCCTGACCAAGTCCCATCCGTGACTGGGGATATGTTCACATGGTGAACAACCCTTGTAAATCCTCTCGATTTATAAGGAGAAAATCCTCTTGTAGGATCCTTACGACTTATAGAGGAACAAAACACTTAGGAATCCTCACGATCCCTAAGGAGAAAATACACCTACAAGATCCTCACGACTTATAGAGAGAAATAACTTTGTGAGACCCTTACGGCCCACGAAGTCAAAAGCCTTAGTCGACAGGACCCTAACCCTGGTCGCTAAGCCACCTTTGGTCAATATCGGCAGAGGCAAATGATGATTCGCTCCTGGTAATATCCCAGTTGTAGTGGTGCTGATGCCGAAATCGGTGTCCAATTTCAGGTTTACGGCGAAAAGCCAGTAGGCTGCACATGCATATGAAATAGCCGAAATGATGGGGCAACTTGCAATAAAAAGCAGCAAGTAAAAATGTATGCATGCAAAATAGCCGAAATGATTAGGCAACTCGCAATAAAAAGCAGCGAGTAAAAACGAAATAAACAGCCGAAATGATTGGGCACCACGAAAAATAGCCGAAATGATTGGGCAACTAGCAATAAAAAGCAGCGAGTAAAAACGAAATAAACAGCCGAAATGATCGGGCACCGCGAAAAATAGCCGAAATGATTGGGCAATTGCGACCTTCGCGATATAAAAGATGAAATGATAGAGCATCGTGGAAATAAAATAAAAAAATGATGATAAAACTTTGGCCCTACAGTTAAGAACACATCGATCCCTGTATACAATCCAAGGGCGCAAACAAAGAGGGAACCTTACTTTCCCAACAGGCTTCGCCAGACAACGAAGCCAAACCTCAACGATTCATCCCAAGTCCGAAGAAACCAGTGTCTTCGGCAAACCCCTCAACTGGGGGAAACAAACAATTCTTGACGAGAGCCTCCTGATGCGCGTCGACTCGCAGAGCAACCAGTGTCTCCGTAGGAAATTCTCGACTCGTTTCAACACCAGGGAAACAAATAATCCTTGGCAAATACCTCAACTCAGGGAAACAAACAATTCTTGACGAGAGCCTCCTGATGCGCGTCGACTCGCAGAGCAACCAGTGCCTCCGTGGGAAATTCTCGACTCGTTTCAACACCAGGGAAACAAATAATCCTTGGCAAATACCTCAACTCAGGGAAACAAACAATCCTTGACGAGAGCCTTCTGATGCGCGTCGACTCGCAGAGCAACCAGTGTCTCCGTGGGAAATTCTCGACTCGTTTCAACACCAGGGAAACAAATAATCCTTGGCAAATACCTCAACTCAGGTAAACAAACAATCCATGACGAGAGCCTCCTAATTCGCGTCGACTCGCAGAGCAACCAGTGTCTCCGTGGGAAATTCTCGACTCATTTCAACACCAGGGAAACAAATAATCCTTGGCAAGTACCTCAACTCAGGGAAACAAACAATCCTTGACGAGAGCCTCCTGATGCGCGTCGACTCGCAGAGCAACCAGTATCCCCGCGAGAAATTCTCGACTCATTTCAACACCAGGGAAACAAATAATCCTTGGTAAATACCTCAACTCAGGGAAACTAGCGTCCTTGATGAGAGCCCCCCTGATTCGCGTCGGCTCGTAGAGAAACCAGTGTCTCCGCGGGAAATTCCAGATTCGTCTCAACTTGCAAGATGAAGCCTCAGGCAGCAGGGATTAAAAAACTTGCTTCCTGAACAATGGGACCCTGCAAGTCGGTCTAAAACGGTCTCTTGCATACTATTCACGGGTCTCACTCTCCAAAGTCGAGTTTCGACAAGGAGGGAAACAACCGCTTACGGGTCCTTTTGACTCGTAAGAGGGAAAAGTTCTCTTATAGGATCCTTACGACTTACAAAAGAAAACACACTTAGGAATCCTCAGGATTCCTAAGGAGAAAACCCACCTACGAGATCCTCTCGATCCGTAGGGAGAAAAGTCTCTGTAAGACCCTCACGGCTCATAGAGTTGAAAAGTCTTAGACGGCAGATCTGAACCTGCGGCCTAAGCCATAGTTATCTCGTGAAGAAATCAAGGTGCTTACTCTATTATCTGCTAATTGTGACAGCATGCTGATAATAAGAAAAGAAAAGGCAAAGGAATAGCACAAGACATTACAAAAAAATGTGTATCTTTTATTCATAAACTTGATTGAGTACAGGATACATTGTGCTAAAGAATAAAAAATATATATATACATTTTTTTATTTATTTACAAGTACAAACGATACAAAGAGGGATAGCTACTGAGGAGGAAGTGTCTTTAACAAATCCGCAAGCCGCTCTCGCACTTCCTTCAGCGCCTCCTCCTGAGTGGCTGCCGCGGCCACCTTCCCTTCCACCTGGGCCCGCTGCTGTAAAAAAGATGAAAGTTGCTCCTCGGCCGCCTTCTGGGCTGCCTCCTGGCTGGGTGCATCCCGCTCGACAACGTCAAGCTGTTGCCTTAATGATAACCCTTCGGAAAGACATTGTAGAAGGCCTTCAAAGACAACCTTCAGCCGTGCAGCATTGGACTCCACCCGAGCATGCAGTTGGGCAGACTTGCTCGAAGTCTCGCCGCGCTCCTTACGCCTTGAAATGACTTCTTGTTCGAGATGGCGGAAGTAAGAAACGCTCTGCTCGATCCATGCTGCTCTTTGATTACTGGCGGCTAAGGTCTCAGGAGCGGGACGCATCGACTCCAGCTGATGCAGGTGGGCCTCGATCTCCCTGCAATGGTTAACCCAAGATGCGATGATGCCCTCATCATGAAAGTTCACGAGTATCACCAACATCGGGTTAACCGCCGTAGCAAAGTCTGCAGCAGATGTAGGAGTTTCAACGTTGAGTTCCTCGACGTAGTCACTCAACATGCGCAGACTATTCGCGGCGCCTTTCGAAGATGGACGCCTCAGATAAGGACCCGCCGGCATTGTTATGCGAGGCTCGAAGGGCGCCGAGACTGGAACGACAGCTGAAAAGAAACAAGATGTGATCAGATAATAGTACAGAAAATAAAGAGAGGGGAGTTATCAATGTGATAGTCGCCGTACTAGCTGAGACCGGAAGGGCCGGTGGCGCAGCCGATCTTTTATCCCCTCCTTCAATCTGTAGCACTGCAGTCGAGACGAGAAAAAAGGTTAGAAGTAATTCCATCAATGGAAAAGGAAGATATCAATGAAAATCATACTCACCGGTGCCACCAGAGGAAGAAGCGAGTTCGGATGGTAAGGAGAAGTGTGGGAGCAACACCTGATAATGATGGTCAAAAAGCACTCCTGAAAGGCACAACAAGTACGACTTTAGTACACAAATTATACGTCTGAAAGACAAGATTAATAAATTGCAAACCCATACCTTCCAACATCTTCGATGGTATGAGAGAGGGCTGAGAGGTGACCACCGCCAAGGCAGTCGTTGAAGGCGCTCCCTCGAGCAGTGGGGCATCGGCGCTGGCTGCACCTGCGTTACGAAAAGGTGAACTTGTCAGAAAGGATTGCAAAATAAAAAGGACAGTAACTTGGGATTTACCTGACGAGCTGCCAGCCGAAACGGAGGCCACTCCCTCCTCCATCGACATAAGGCCACCGCCCGTGGCCTCGTCACCCGACTCAATAGGGACCGTTGCCGTGCTCGCAAGACCTGGAGACGGCGGAAGATCGTACACAGGGAGGGTAATGATTGGAGCGTTGCCGGACTTTTGGGAGAGAGCGGCTAACTCTTCCCCAAGAGTCGTACCCATCTCACCCACTACTTCTGTGGGCTCCGCGGTCTCCATCGGCTCATCCGCCGTCATCACGAGATCGCCGGCCTCAAGCGCCTCGTCCGCCACCACCCTGGGCTCAGTTGTAATGATCATTTCATCTGCCGCCACTTCAGGCTCGACATCAATGACCTTCTCGGCTGCAGACCCCTCAACCTCCATCTCAGGCTCCGAAGCCTCAGCAACGTTGCCTACCATCGGCTCAGGTTCGGCAGGTGCCGCCTCCTCTGTTTCCTTAGGTTCAACGGTCTCCGCCTCCCCCTCGGTCGGACTTAGCCCTGTAAGATAAAATATATAAGCACCGATGGCATTATAACTCTTACAACAAAATTTTGAGAGAAATATTATCTGAAGTGGATTTATCATTTGCGCTCCGAACTGCGCGCGCCACTTGTCTGCGAGCAGTGGATAGGGCGACAGGGGCCTCTTCGGAGGGAGTATCAGCATGAGGGACGGTGCTGGGGCCCGCTCCCGTAGCCAAAGCAGCCCGGCGTGCCTTCGCTTCGCGCCTTGACCGTTTCCTCTCCTCCCGAGCTATCGCGATGGATCTCTTCGACGCTTCCTTCAAGGCATCGTCGTCCTCGTTCAGAGATGCCTCTAGAGCTTTTAAGGCATCTCTTATCGGCTCTTCAAGACGGACCTCCTGCGGTGGCCCAGAGGGAGCAGGAACATCGGCAGCTGGCAGAGCAGTTGCGTCACTTGGCGGGAACGGCATTGAAGTTTCTTCCATAAAAAGGGAGAGGTTAAATTGACCATAACACAAAGAAAACAAAAGCTTGATGAATTGAAACTTACTAAGGCCTAAAGACGCTCTGAGACGTTCCTCCTCTTGAAAGGTCTCGAGGGAAGCGGCAATGGCTTCTTCATCAGTAATGCCTGTTGGAAGAAAAGAAGGAAAAACGCTAGTCAAAGGCAATGAGGAGGATATGATACAATAAAGAAAATGCGACTAGTAGTTACCTGATTGCGCGAGCTTAGCTAGCCATGCGCCACGCTTTGCCAACCACGCTGAAGTTTCGAGAGCGGCCTCCAAGTCTGTATCATCCGGCGGCGGCATGACTAATCCCTCGTTAGTCCCATATTCGCTCAGGCCCTCGGCATAGGGAGCATGGGGTTCCTGACCGAACGCGACATCTGCAGCAAAGAGCGACTTCTTTTTCTTCTGCCCTCCGACCCTAGGTGCACGTGGGATCGATTTACGCTTAGCAGCCACTTTGGGACGACGGGTCCCGATGTCTGCACCCACGCCGAACTCCGGCGAGGATACAACCACTGTCTCCACTGGAGCACAGTGCGCTGGAGGTGCATCTGTCATATCAGGGAGCGACAATCCTTGCGGAGGACTTTGCGCACGCGATGGCCCGGCTCTAACATCTTTTAGAGGAGCAACTACCGGAGTCCTAGGCACCAAAGGAGCGTTACGGTCGGTGCCGGGAGGTGCACCTTTACGGTCGACCAACACTCGCCTCTCTTCCTTTATAACGGCCCCCGTCGCATGATTGTACCACTCTTTATATACATTAAGGAGTCGTGGAGCGCAGGCCGGCACACTGATAAAAAAATGAGAACCCGTGTTCAGGCGCATGAAGTGATGCAACGCGTTCTCTATCCCTTCTTCATTGGCAGCAGGTTCCAGTAGGAAAGCTTCCAAGGGTACCCCTTGATCGTAGCCCAGTTGTTGGGCGAAACGATGCGGGTTATATCTCATGAAAATTGCTGCACCGTTCTGCCTGAAGACTAGGAAGCCCGATCTAATAGAATACAAGTGGAGGGTCTCCCGGGCCGTCAAAACTGAAGCTCCATCCTTAAAGGAGTCTTGTAATGGTCGCACCGCAGCGGTGGACGCTTTTCCAATAGTCAATACCTTGTCAATAAAAGACATCCCGGCTCCAACGGTGTGAGGGCGAAGGAGTAAACCCCTCGCGTTCCGTGGTGATGGGGTCGCAATTGATGCGCCGATCAGCTGTATAATGCGAGGAAAACCACACTTGTCGAAGAACGAGGGCCTTTTATGCATGCCGAAGACACCCGCCGTGTGCAGTTCGAGCCACGATATGAAGTAGTGCATCGGGAAGACCACGTGCAGTACCCCAGGCTTATTGGCATCCGCTGCTCGACTGAGGCCATGATATAGGTGTGCCAAGCCGGCGATCCCAACTGCCACCTTTACCCCGATAGCCATCCGGTGGGCTGGGTAAAAGACAGAGGGCCGCATGCGGTGAGAGTGCATTGGGATCGCAAACCAACTCAGCCACAACCCGAGAAATCCTAGGAAAAAGGCCTCCTCGTCCATCCCGGGGGCCGCAATTTCTGCAAAAGACATAGTCGGGATGTCCGGAAGGAAAAAACCCTTTTTGTCTATCTCCTTCTCCGGCAGGTTGTCCACACCTAGGCCAAAAGGGTCATCCAGGGTAGCGAACTTGGCAGCTTCTGATGAGAGGACGCTTGGGCGAAGAAACCGAGCGATGAAATCCTCAAAGTTAACTTCTCGACTCCCATGTTCGATGAAAAGGGACTCATAGATGTTCAACACTTTAATCAAGCTTGGAAATTGGTGTTGAACAGCATTCTCCGGCGTGAGCCCTCTTACCACCGGCTTAGTACCGAAGACGTACTCGTCTGTCGGGAACAACTTCTTATAGTGTTCCCCTATAACCGGTAAACCGGATACCTCCGTAAACCCTTCCAGAGAGATTGACACTTCCCGATCCATGGCGAGGAAAGTGTGGGTAGGAATGTTCTACTGCTCCAGGAAGGCCTTGAACCACCAGGTAGGGAGCGTGGGATATTGGAACAGAGAGACGTACACCGCGGTGTACAATCCTAACCTTATCAACTGCGACTTCTTCGTCGACAGGATGTACCGGGCCCACGGAAGATAACCGATCGGGTGGAGGGGGATCAGACCAATGTTATATGATTGCCCCAAAGGTCGCGCCTCGCCCTGACAAATACGGCGTCCTAGGATATCCAAAACCATAGGACGCTGGACCGGAATCGCATCTATGGCGGGATGAAGAAAGCCCTTCGAGGTCCAATCAACCAGCTCCACGGCATACTGCACCGAGGGTGGGGTGGCGTAATGAATCGCCGTATGGGTTCTGACGGTACGACGCACGTGAAGCTCCGTCGATCTATGATAATCTGGTTATACCACGACCCCCAAAGGTGGAGACTCTTATATTCTGGGTCATGGTCCTTAATCATAGCCAAGACGTCACAGTCCAAGGGCGCTTCGGGAAATCCCTCCTCTGAATGAACAAACGGGAACGAGGTGTCGAGAGACATGATCGCTGCAAATGAACAGAAATTAGCCGTTAGTGCTGCAATTCCAACGTTTGGCATTTAAAATTTTTTCAATTAACTGAATCTAAAAATTAATCAAATTAAAATTAATCACACTACGCTGCAGTGCAATGGGTAGGGGACCAAATGGGGACCCACAAAATATGGATGAAAATGCCTTATTTAATAAGACAGCCTCATCATTAGGTAAGACTGTCAGTTAAAGAAAAGATCTCTAAGAGAATATTCTCATCGGTGGGGAATCCCTAGAGACAAGGAGAAAATCTCCTCTTTCAGAGCAAAGCTCTGTCACAAAATGACAGTTGTCAAAATTCTGGTCTCAAAAGAATAAAATTCCTTAAAAGAGCATAGCTCTATAGTAATAATGGAAAGGTCCATCAGAAAAAATTTTACACTTAAAAGAAATAAAAATTTTGGAATCTTGAAAAATCCATGAAAAACTTATGAAAAATTCTTCATTTTTCAGATCTAAAAGATTTACAGTTGATTCAAGAGCAAAGCTCTATTCATGGGTTAGAACCCATGAACAAGATCTATGCAGATCTATAAGTTTTTGAGAGCAAAGCTCTGTTTATGAAACCTCGATGGGGATCTCTTTAGATCAACAGATCTGTGAGAGCAAAGCTCTTTGGTTAAGATTAATTTAAATTAATTTGATTTAAATTAATTTTTACCTAAAGTTTCTAACTTTGGGAATGAGCAAAGCTCTGAAATTCTTAAGCAAGAGCAAAGCTCTGTTGAAATCAAAAATCTTGAAACGGTGAAGATTTCCTAAGGGCCATAGGTCCTATTTATAAGGCGTTTGCGCTCCTTCAGCTCACCCCTTGATCCAACGGTCAAGAGTTTGCCACCGCTGCACTCACGTGCGCGCCACGTGAGCGCAACGGTGGGGGGGCATTTGTTTCCCCAATCAGAGCAAAGCTCTGTTGAAATTCAAAATTCAAATTTTAAAGAAACGCTTCAAATATCGGGCGCAACGCGCCATGTGTCAGGCGCTGATACGTCAGCGCAGCGTCCAAGAAGGCGCGCCCAATCAGAGCAAAGCTCTATTTAAAGCAAAATTAAAGGAAGCAACGCTTCAGTTGCACAAGCACTGACACGTGTCAGATGTGCTAGCGCAGTTGGGCTGCGCTGTGCGCTGCGCGACGCGTGTCAGCGCAGATGCGCTGGCGCAGTTGCGCTGCGCTGTGCGCTGCGCGACGCGTATCAGCGCAGTTGCGCTGCGCTGTGCGCTGCGCAACGCGTGTCACGCGCTGGGGCTTTTGCGCCACACAGAATTAAAATTTTAAAGAAATCTTTCTGTTCTTGTTAAAACAAGAAGATTTTCTTCTATAAAACAGAAACTCTTGGATCAAAGATCCAACGGTGGGGAAAATTCCCCAAATCACTCAGAGAAAGATTTCGTTAACAAATTCAACAAACTTATGAGCACTATATAAAGACCTCAAATCAAAAGGAGGAACATTTGGTGAGAAATCAAAAATTTCAAATAGAGAGAACACTGAAGAAATCTCAAGAGGAAAAAAGGTAAAAACCTTTAAAAGAGAAGAATTTCTTCTAATAGAACATTGATCTAAGAACAAGATCAATGATCTTCAATAAAAAACAAATAAAAATAGTGCTTTGCACTTTTTATGAACCTCTGGTTCTCTGAGATAAGAAAAATAAGAGAAACATGTTTTCTTTGATCTAAATTAGATCAAGAAAGCAAACAGTGCTTTGCACTTCTGTTATGAACCTTTGGTTCTTGAATCTAAAAAATTCTCAAATTTATAGTGCCTTGTACTTGCAAACTGCGCTGTTGCGCTCTTGGGAGAGCGCCACATGTCAGCATCTGAACTACTTGCACTATGCGCTTTAAGATAGGGCTTTGCTCTCTGTAATTGGCGCAACTCACCAGAGTGCGCCACGTGTCAGCAGCACAAGCGCAGCGCTTGCGCTCTTTGATTGGCGCAAAGCGCCTAAGAATGCAATGCATTTCTTTTGCTAAAGGGCCAGGCCCAAGTCAAAAAGACCTAACAGGCCAAAATAAATTGCAAAGTAATAAAAAGGGCAGAGCCCAAGTAAAATTGATGCTCTGCATCATTTATAAATGGGCAGAGCCCAAAACAAATTGATGCTCTGCATCCTTTATGGGCAGAGCCCAACCCAAAATCGAAAATAATGCAATGCATTATTTAAAAATGGGCCAAACCCTAGTACAGGCCGAAAAACAAATAAAAGTGTGGAACATTTTTCAACTGGACTTAGCCCAATCATGGCCGTAAGTCCTCAAATTAAATTGACTGAGCAAAATTGCTCTCCTAAATCAATTTACCTCCGGTTCAAGGATACATCTCCGAACTCCTCTGACACCTATCGTTGTAATCCTTCAACGACGTCAGAGAGGTGACGGGTCCCGACAACCACACATTGATACGGACTCCGGGGTCCTTAAACTCGTGGACCGAGACGTCCTTAAACTAATATCGGACCGAAACGTCCTTAAACTAATAATGGACCACCACGTCCCTAAACTGGCGATGGACCACCATGTCCCTAAACTGGAACATGGACCACCACGTCCCTAAACTGGAACAATAGAGCCTCCAAATGCTCTTTTGCCGGATCTAAACGGTCCCGTTTAAGTTGATCTTAGCCCCAAACACGGCTAACGTATCCTTACACATTCAAATGGACTATAAAACTCCAAATCGACTTTGGTTCAAGGGTACATCTCTGAACTCTTCTGACACCTATCGTTGTAATCCTTCAACGACGTCAGGGAGGTGACGAGTCCCGACGGCCATATATTAAATGGATCACTATGTTAAGTTGATCTTAGTCTCAAAACAGGACTAACGTATCCTTAATGAACGTTTAAGTTGATCTTAGCCTCAATACGGCTAACGTATCCTTAAACTAAAAACACCAAACCCAAATCTAAGTAAATACGGATTTGGACTAATCCACGTCCTACGGGAGACAGAATTACTCAGTCTCCGTATACAATCCACGGGTAACCACAAACAAAACAAACATACACGACACGAACTGAAATTCTGGAGAAGGAGAAAGTGGCTGCCGCGACGCGGTAGCGTAATTAACTGCAGGGGCTTGCGCCTGCAGGGAAGAGCGTCCCCACAATCAAAAACCCCTCAAACGAGGGGGAATCTGACGAAATCTGCTACATCGGCTGCATCCGTCTAAACCTCCAATACACGGTGCCATAAATCAACTTGGCATCTTCGGAGAGGTGGACGGATAAAACCATATAGCATCTGCCCCGAATCTCAGGCAAGACGTCCTCACGTCGTCGCCGTCTTTCGGAGGGGAACATCCATAGAATCCCTTGGCCTGTCTTTAAAATACTCACGATTCGTTAGTTTTGAAATAGGTATGACTCGAGTCTAATCTATCATTTACATGTAAACTGCAGGGCTAAACTAAAAGGCTGATCGAAAGGTAAGAAAACCGCCTAACATCTGAGTCGATATATATATATATATATATATATATATATATATATATATATATATATATATAAAACAGTCGGTGATCCTGCCTCATAAGTATCCCATACGATACAATATCTATAATATGATATCCTCAAGTCAAGAGTGCGGATCTATCATCAATATATAGCTCGTACGGTAAATCCGTCGTACGGCCTCCCAAATCTGGGTACGGGTCAAATGTCACATCTATCACATTATTTATCTGGTATCCTCTTTATTCAAATATCATGATCCGGGGGTACTGATCTACGTCTAGTACAACACTGATACCACATATGTATGCATGCATGTGTATGAAAACACCACGTCTAAGGACCCGCTAAAACATCGCGTCGTATCTCAAATACAATCCACATCACATCACCGATCTCACGGCCTCAAGCCCAAATTCATCGACTCATCTCCAATCCCAAGTACTATCCTCATAATCCCGTATATATATATATATATATATATATATATATATATATATATATATATGTTGGATATATATGCCCTAGAGGCCGTCATTGTATAGGATGCTGGGGATATGTATGTACATGACAGTCTTGCTTGATATGATAGTACGCTATTTGGTTTGTCTTTGTCTTAACGTATGATATATTTTACTTAGTATTTATATATGTATGTTGATAAAGCCCATAGGGTGTTTGCCTGACTACCGGCGTTGTGATGGCAGTCATACTTGTGGGAGCTGGATAGTCAATAGGCACATCCTTAGATGTCCCTGGTCGCAGGAGTATCGAGACGGGGCATCGATACTCCGGAGTAGACTAGTGTATACATATCTAGACCCTGAGGAGGGGCGATGGACTGGTCCCGCAGCCATTGGTGGAGTGCACCTAAGATTGTATACAGATGCTCACTGGATGTGAGTACACCGGACAGGACTCGCCGAGAACTGACTGGATGGTATTATACCTAACGTCAGATAACAGTTCTCAGGTGACATGTGGGCAGATAGTCCATTAACTTAAGGTCGTCATTTGTCTCGTGTGAGTTCCCACTGTGCTTTGATTACTACCCTACCATGATTCAAAGGAGTCGTGCAAACAGGTTTTAGTTGGGCACAGTCCCGAGCCACGTGGAGGCAGTGAACGACTGTTAGGGATTCGTCTCTCCCGGTATAGGGAGTTGATATCGCACGGTGATCGGTTGGTCATTACCATAAGTCCCTGGCCAGGGTTGATTGAGAATTACTGATGGACTGATCAGTAGATTCTCGGATGGTCTTGAGCCATGCCGACACGACTTGTACGGTTATATGGGGTCTGACGTCCACCACCTCCCTAGACCATACATGCGATACTCTTAGACGAACAGACCGGACTGCGCGGATATTGTCACGGACAGGCTCAGTAGGATTTCGGATGGGTTACCTCATCGGCTTTCTTATCGACAACTACCTGGGGACCGTTACGTACAGCTAGTGCCGCTTGCGGTCTGTGGTTAAACCCACTGCCAGCATAGTAGTCGAGTATTTAGAGTCCCACACAGAGATTTCCCAAACCCAGGCGAAAAGATATAGAGGTCGTATGGTTTTACGACAAAGGTTCGGACACATACGTGTTTAAACGCACATATGACATTCGGACAGTTTTTACCAGCCGGCTTTGGTTTAAGCCAGATTCTAGTATCAGGTTATTGGATTTATACAGTCTAAAGTTTTTCCGTGTTTTCATGGATGTGAGAGGCGTTCTCGTAATTTCCGAGAAGCTTCTAGAAGGATGTGACATGAGAGGTTAAGGTGGCATTTTCATTAATTGCTTTAGTGACTCATTCATATGATTCATCATATCATTAAATGCATCATTAATGATCTAATGACTCACATGGTGAATCACTCTTCTTGAATAAATGAAGCATGGTGAATAATCATTTAATTGATAGTATTTGATAATTCATTATGTTTGATATATTCAAGTGAGAAGCTTTTCTATTATCATTATCATCTCCACCTTCTCTCTCCTCAAGCTCCCTCTCCTTCTCCAAACCCTAATCCTACCACTCATGAGTTGAGTACAAGGATTAGTAAAGACTAAACACTCCATAACCTAACTCTACATCACCTTAGTTACTTTAATTAGCAACTAGAGAAACTAAGTAACCTCAAGTTTAGAAGTAATAGCTTGGATTAGGGTTCTCGGGTGGATCGTCTATCACGGAAGGAAGCCGAGGAGGACGTGGAGATCCAAGGAGGCCGTAGAGATCGTAAAGATGAAGGACTAGAATCGTTTGGTATAATCTCTTTACATAGTAGCTTAGAACTCTATGCTTATTGTTAAGTATTGTTTAGCAAAGATCTTCGGTTAGTAGATGTATGTTTTAGAACAAGATCGTTTTTCATATTTCCGCCTCCCCGCAACTCGTGGGGTGTTTCACATCGACTTACAGTGGTATCAGAGCCTCACTAAATAATAATTAACTCACTTGCAAAGTCGTATGTATTTCGAACGCGAAACAAACCGGAAAATACACCGATATTGCATAGTTTCTGTCGAATTAAAAATGAGGTCTAAAAATTTTTCAGGGACCTCCAGAATGACCAGCTTGAATATATAAGAACACACAAGAAAAATGGGCTCCTGAATCGGCCAAAGAGCCGCGGAACCGCGGCCGATCCCATCGATCCGCCGTGGATCCGCGGCCGAGTTGGGGCCGATTCAGCCCAGTTTTCTTCTGTGCATCTTTTGTGATATTTTGTATTTTTTGGTATTTTTATTTTCTGCTCAGGTTTCAAATTTACAGAGAAGATTTGGAGTAGAATTTAAAGTGTTTAATCGATCGAAATTATACGATGTTTGCTTGTTTGATTATATCTGTGAACTGTATTATGTGTTCGTAAACCTCCCCTAACTGCTAGTATGTCGGTTGGCAGGGGGTTGCACATATCTGTGATGTTGTTTTTAACTGTTTGTGGATATGAACTGTATTGGACTGTTGTGATGATTAGCCGGGTTATGTGATGGGTTATTGTATTAATTCATTCGATATAATTGTAATAAGTTGTAATATATTTTTTTGCGGGGCACATCCAGGTTGCGGTTGTAGCCACCATTGTATTATTTCTTTTTACTGTTTTTGCTCTTAGGATAGACCCAAGGTGGGGTGCACAAACTACCGGGTATTTTGAAGTGTTGAGGTAGACCGCTTCACTTCTGGTACTTGGCGGGTAGTTTGCCGTACCCGTAGGGGTCTGGGGTGGGGTAATCGCTATTCATCACAACTGTGTAATCCGTCTTTCATTGCAGGCTCAATTGAAACGCGGATTGCTTGCAAATCCAATATTGTTTATCTGTGATCTGGAATGCCTATTATTGCGTCTGACGAATGTACAATATCTATATATGATAGCTATTTAGACGTCACTTATGTTTTACACCCGCGCTAGCCCAGCCCCCGCTCTGCCGTTAGTTAAGTAACCTAACGGGTGATGACGGGACCCAGTGGCGAATGCGGATGGCATAAAAGGACGTTGTATTTTCGTTGTTATCTGTAATGATAGGTTAATGATGGGACGCATTATTATTAATGCAAAGAAAATAAAACCTAAACTCAATCGTTGGAACAATTTCTAAAAACCACTCGGTTTTCTTGAAAAAGCAAATTTTAAATGCGGAGCTTAAACCACTCCTTTTAAATAAAAGCTATCTTTGTTCCTTCGATCATATCAAGTTCATTACGTTAACGGTTTTTTGCCAAAAACCAGCCGTAACCCTCCGTCGTTTCAGATAGACAGCACATCGTATTCATGCTATGCTTGTTGGCCTACGTCAAGGCATAGTGTATGGTAGCAATGTGTGTGTCTATTTGTTGCATAGATAGATGCATTAGTTTAAGACAGACGTACACCTTGTTGGCCTACGTCAAGGGCATGTACGATGTACTTAAGTTGATCAAGACAACGACGGGTAGAACTTGACTTGCGTCTTATGATTTGTTGGCCTACATCAAGGTCATAAGAGCTTGGGGTAAAAATCACATCGGGAGTTTCAAACATAAAGGAAACTTGCAGATTTAGCATACCTTCTGGAGTGTGGTGACTAGAGTGTCTTCCATCTAGGGCATCATGCAATGATAGTTGGATCCCGATCCCACTGATGAGTAAGGATTACTCTCGGGAATTTTTCTCACTTAACAAACAATGCTATAAACCAAGTAGGTGTCTAGAAAGGTGTTAGAGGGGCTACGCCTCCTGGGAAAAGAGGTTCTTTAATTAAGGAACTTCGCGAAAGCGTTGGAAAACCTCCCTCGAAGTACCAACACCAGCCTGGCTGAAAGGTTAAGCAAGTATTGTGACGTGTGATTAAATCCCGACTAGTTCTTCTTTTAGGTTTTGAAGAAGGATTTGAGGAAACAGTGGGAGCCATCTTGTGTAGATAAATTAATAAACCAATCTAAACTTGCAAGAGCATATGCTGAGTGTTTTCTTTTCTCTCTCTCTGACAGCTACCATGACTGGACTAAAACTATTACTTGAAAAAAATATACTGACCGGGCAGAACTATAAAGATTGGCTAAGGAACGTCAATATTGCACTGACTTATGACAAAGTAGCATATGTTACCACCGTTGTTCCTCCCCTTATGCCTGGACCAGATTCCTCAGTTGTGGACAGGGAAGTCCGCAAAACCTGGGATCTAGATTGTGAGCGAGCTAAGTGTATCGTGCTGGCGTCCATGAACAATGAACTCCAGAAACAGCACGAGAGTATGGATATTGGATCCATCTTTCTCCATGTCAAAGAATTGTATGGGGAGCACTCCCGTATCGCAAGGTACGAAACCTCAAGGAAACTTTTCCAGATGAGGTTAGCTCCAGGATCGCCTGTAGGAGAGCACGTCCTCAAAATGATCATCCTCATTGAGGAACTCGCAAACCTGGGATGCGTGCTAGAGAACGATTTGTATATCGACTTGATTTTGCAGTCCCTTCCCCACACCTTCTCTCAGTTCGTGCTGAACTTCAACATGCACGAAATGGAAGCTGATCTTCCAAAGCTCCTCAATATGTTGAGGGTAGCAGAGACCTCCTTGAAAAAGGAGAAGACCCCCGTTCTGTATGTTGGCCAATCATCTTCCTCTAAATCTAAAGCGAAAGCTAAAGGGAAGAAAAAGATGAAAGCCACCAAACCGAAAGGTGGGGTCAAGAAGGTGCAGGGAACGAACAAAGCAGGAAGGGTGAAGACAGAAAAGAACGAGTGCTTCTATTATCACAAGCAAGGGCACTGGAAGAAGGATTGTCAGGCCTTCAAAGCCAAGGACATGAAGCAAGCGGTTGCTTCTACTTCAGGTGTGTTTGTAATCGAAAATTGTCTTTCAGTTAACTCTACATCATGGGTACTTGATACCGGTTCTGGTTCTCATATCTGTAATTCATTGCAGGATCTGAGAAATAGTAGAGTGCTGGGGACAGGTGATATGACTCTCCGGATGGGCAATGGAATGCATGTAGATGCAATTGCAATAGGGGAATATCACCGAGGGTTGACTAGTGGACACATTTTGGTGTTGTACAGCTGTTTTTGTATTCTCAATATGTTGTGTAATATTATATCAGTATCTTTGTTATCGAATGAAGGATATAGTTTTGCGCTTGAAAGAAATGTTATGAACATTCACCTAAATCAAGAACTGATTGGGCATGGCACACTGGAAAACGGCATATACATACTTAATCGACCTCAAATTTTCAATATTCAAAACACGCGTAAAAGAAAGGCTCCAGATTCAAATCAAGCCTACGTATGGCATTGTAGACTTGGTCATATAAATGAAACAAGGTTGACTAAGTTACATAAAGATGGATATTTATATCCGTTTGAATATTCATCATATGCAACTTGTCAATCATGTATCAAAGGAAAAATGACCAAATCTCCGTTCACTGGACACGGAGAAAGAGCCACTGAACTCTTGGGACTTGTACACAGTGATGTATGTGGTCCGATGTCTACGCATGCATGAAGTGGTCACTCCTACTTCATCACTTTTACTGATGACTTCTCTAGGTATGGACATGTGTTCTTAATGAAGCATAAATCCGAGGCTTTTGAGAAATTTAAAGAGTATAAAAATGAAGTAGAGAAACAAACTGGTAAAAGCATCAAGACACTTCGATCTGATCGAGGTGGAGAATACTTAAGTACCAGTTTCCTTGAATGCTTAAAAGAGAATGGAATTCTCTCTCAGCTTACTCCGCCTTATACACATCAGCATAATGGTGTATCAGAAAGGAGGAATCGCACGCTATTAGATATGGTGCGTTCAATGATGAGTAGTGCTGAGTTGCCACTTTCCTTCTGGGGATTTTCTCTAGAATCAGCCGCATACCTATTGAATAGAGTTCCAACTAAGTCAGTACCTACTACTCCATATGAAATGTGGAGCAGGAAGAGACCATATCTCAAGTATATCAAGATATGGGGATGTCCGGCATATGTTAAAAAGCATAATCCGGACAAGCTCGAGGCACGATCGGTTTTATGCAAGTTTGTAGGATACCCCAAGCATTCAAGAGGGTATATGGTCTACCACACTGAAGAGCAAAAGGTGTTTGTCGCTCGTCACATTGTCTTCTTAGAAAGCGAATTTCTTGCAAAAGAAATTAGTGGGAGCGCGGTAGAGCTGGAAGAAATTCCAGAACCTCAAACTGCTACCGAGGACTTAGTAGAACCTCAGATTTCAATAGAACATGACGAACCAACGCCACTCCGCAGATCTAGCAGGCTTTCTCATCCTCTTGAAAGATACTATGGTTTTCTTCTAGATGGGGATCGAGAGGATTGTATCATCGATGATGATGAGCCTACTAGTTTTCAGCAGGCTATTACGAGTAGTGACTCGATGAAATGGCTGGATGCTATGAGATCCGAAATGGAATCCATGTACACCAATAAAGTATGGACTTTAGAAGTTTCTCCTCCTGAAGTAAAACCAGTTGGATGCAAATGGATCTTCAAAAAGAAGATTGGTGCATTTGGACAAGTGGAAACCTACAAAGCTAGACTCGTAGCAAAAGGTTTTCGTCAAAGATCAGGATTGGACTATGATGAAACCTTTTCACCTGTAGCTATGTTTAAATCCATTCGGATCCTGCTTGTGATTGCTGCCTTCCATGACTATGAAATTTGGCAGATGGACGTAAAAACAGCTTTTCTAAATGGACATTTAGAAGAGAGTGTTTACATGGATCAACCAGAAGGTTTCTTAGACAGTGGGAGCAGCGGAAAAGTCTGCAAGTTGCTTAAATCCATTTATGGATTAAAGCAAGCATCGTGGAGTTGGAACATCTACTTTGATGAGACAGTCAAAGAATTTGACTTTATCAAAAATGTAGATGAACCATGTATTTATAGGAAGATTGTAGAAAGAGCAGTAGTCTTCCTCGTTTTGTACGTCGACGACATACTACTGATAGGGAATGATATCCCTATGCTACAATCAGTAAAGATCTTCTTGTCACAGAAATTCTCTATGAAAGACTTGGGAGATGCATCATACATTCTGGGCATTAAGATCCATCGTGATAGATCTAATAGAATGTTGGGACTTTCACAGTCCAGGTATATTGACACTATACTAAAGAGATTTAGTATGGAAGATTCCAAGCGTGGTAATATGCCCGCTTGTCACGGAATCACCCTCTCCAAAGAGATGTCTCCAATGACTGATGAAGAGAGGGCTCGCATGGGCATTATACCCTACGCTTCGGCGGTAGGATCTATAATGTATGCGATGTTATGTACCAGACCGGATGTAGCTTACGCACTTAGTGTGGTAAGCAGGTATCAGTCTGACCCAGGTGAGAAACATTGGATAGCGGTGAAGAACATTCTCAAGTACTTGAGAAGGACTAAGGAGATATTCTTAGTTTACGGTAATAAGGACCTCCACGTAGAGGCTTTTACCAACTCCGGCTTCCAAAGTGACAAGGATGGTTCTAAATCCATTTCGGGTTTTGTGTTTACCCTCAATGGAGGGGCGGTATGTTGGAGGAGTTCCAAACAGGATATCGTCGCAGACTCAACTATGGAGGCTGAGTATATAGCTGCTACTGAAGCCACAAAAGAGGCTGTCTGGATGAGAAAGTTCATTTCTGAACTTCAGGTGGTTCCGTCCATTGCCAATCCAATACCTTTGTATTGTGATAACAATGGCACTGTAGCTTTAGCGAAGGAACCAAGGTCCCATCAGAAATCCAGGCATATCTTAAGGCGGTTTCATCTGATCAGGAAGATCGTGGATCGTCGGGAGATCGAGATACGGAGAGTGGACACAAAAGACAACACGGCAGATCCATTCACCAAGGCCATCCCTCAAGTGCAGTTCGAGAGGCTGTTTGAGATGTTGGGCATGCGGTACGACAGCAACTGGATCTGGTAGAGACAGTGGGTACTCATTGCGCCAATTATAGGCCTTAGTGCAAGTGGGAGATTGTTGGATATATATGCCCTAGAGACCTTCATTGTATAGGATGCTGGGGATATGTATGTACATGACAGTCTTTCTTGATGTGATAGTACGCTATTTGGTTTATCTTTGTCTTAACGTATGATATATTTTATTTGGTATTTATATATGTATGTTGATAAAGCCCATAGGGTGTTTGCCTGACTACCGGCGTTGTGATGGCAGTCATACTTGTGGGAGCTGGATAGTCAATAGGCACATCCTTAGATGTCCCTGGTCGCAGGAGTATCGAGACTGGGTATCGATACTCCGGAGTAGACTAGTGTATACATATCTAGACCCTGAGGAGGGACGATGGACTGGTCCCGCAGCCATTGGTGGAGTGCACCTAAGATTGTATACAGATGCTCACTGGATGTGAGTACACCGGACAGGACTCGCCGAGAACTGACTGGATGGTATTATACCTAACGTCAGATAGCAGTTCTCAGGTGACATGTGTGCAGATAGTCCGTTGACTTAAGTTCGTCATTTGTCTCGAGTGAGTTCCCACTGTGCTTTGATTACTACCCTACCACGATTCAAAGGAGTCATGCAAACAGGTTTTAGTTGGGCACAGTCCCGAGCCACGTGGAGGCAGTGAGCGACTGTTAGGGATTCGCCTCTCCCGGTATAGGGAGTTGATATCGCACGGTGATCGGTTGGTCATTACCATAAGTCCCTGGCCAGGGCTGATTGAGAATTACTGATGGACTGATCAGTAGATTCTCGGATGGTCTTGAGCCATGCCGACACGACTTGTACGGTTATTAGGGGTCTGACGTCCACCACCTCCCTAGACCATACATGCGATACTCTTAGACGAACAGACCGGACTGCGCGGATATTGTCACGGACAGGCTCAGTAGGATTTCGGATGGGTTACCTCATCGGCTTTCTTATCGACAACTACCTGGGGACCGTTACGTACAGCTAGTGCCGCTTGCGGTCTGTAGTTAAACCCACTGCCAGCGTAGTAGTCGAGTCTTTAGAGTCCCACATAGAGATTTCCCAAACCCAGGCGAAAAGATATAGAGGTCGTATGGTTTTACGACAAAGGTTCGGACACATACGTGTTTAAACGCACGTACGACATTCGGACAGTTTTTACTAGCCGGCTTTGGTTTAAGCCAGATTCTAGTATCAGGTTATTGGATTTATACAGTCTAAAGTTTTTCTGTGTTTTCACGGATGCGAGGGGCGTTCTCGTAATTTCCGAGAAGCTTCTAGAAGGATGTGACAAGAGGGGTTAAGGTAGCATTTTCATTAATTGCTTTAGTGACTCATTCATATGATTCATCATATCATTAAATGCATTATTAATGATCTAATGACTCACATGATGAATCACTCTTCTTGAATAAATGAAGCATGGTGAATAATCATTTAATTGATATTATTTGATAATTCGTTATGTTTGATATATTCAAGTGAGAAGCTTTTCTATTATCATTATCATCTCCACCTTCTCTCTCCTCAAGCTCTCTCTCCTTCTCCAAACACTAATCCTACCACTCATGCGTTGAGTACAAGGATTAGTAAAGACTAAACACTCCATAACCTAACTCTACATCACCTTAGTTACTTTAATTAGCAACTAGAGAAACTAAGTAACCTCAAGTTTAGAGGTAATAGCTTGGATTAGGGTTCTCGGGTGGATCGTCAATCACGGAAGGAAGCCGAGGAGGACGTGGAGATCCAAGGAGGCCGTAGAGATCGTAAAGACGAAGGACTAGAATCGTTTGGTATAATCTCTTTACATAGTAGCTTAGAACTCTATGCTTATTGTTAAGTATTGTTTAGCAAAGATCTTCGATTAGTCGATGTATGTTTTAGAACAAGATCGTTTTTCATATTTCCGCCTCCCCGCAACTCGTGGGGTGTTGCACATCGACTTACAATACACACACACACACACACACACACACAGTCCCATACCCATGTGTGTGTGTGTGTGTACATATCCCCATATATGCACAGGTAATAAAGTAAATGTATGCAAGAGTGTGTGTGTGCGTGTGTGGGTGTAACAACTACTCTAGGGTTTCGCAACTAACCCTAAACTAATCCATGAACATATCACCCTATCATGATAAACCATAATCATATAACAATATATACTATATATATATATATATATATATATATATATATATATATGTGTGTGTATATATATATATATGTATAGATATATATATACATCACTACGAAACTGCGGGGGTGCTATACGCCGTCCACCTGACTTCCCCCATAGATATATATCTACTCATATAATCTTGCTTGCCGATGTCAATGTAGCCACCATTTTCTTCATCGTCTCGAATCATCATGGGGGTACCTACATGTCACACGTATCGTATTGCATTAAAACCAAATCGAAACCAAAATGACACGCGGAACTCACATAGGTCAAAACATATGATTTGCCCTCGCAACCTAACCAAATAACACCCGATAGAGACGTACAAACGTCAAGTGATAGATGTTAAACATAAAAACAAAAATCCGGAATTTAAAATACGCAAAACCATAACTCGAATCAAAACAGCAACTTGAGAAAGTGGTCCCAGATATTGATTAAGGTGTAAACAATGTTCTAAAACAATACTGGAGTGATGTATATAGGGTATAGGAGCTATAGAAGCAACCAGGACCCCACCCCTCACCAAGTGGCCGAGCCCTTCCCACTAAAATCCGAGCTCACTGGCCCTGGGGGCTCCTCTGTGGTTTGTATTGCTACAGGGGGTTCCTAGGGTCAATTCTAGTCTGCAGTGGTTGTTTGCTCATCTCGTAATTTTCCCAGGTCATCCCAGATTTTCCTGCACACTCAAATACCTCACAAACCGACATGAAAGTTCTGTAATTCCGTATTTTGGGTTTCAGGATATGTTAGGTCTGGGTTTCTAACATCTATGAGGGTTTAAGGTCATCTCTAAAGTCCAATTACACAATCTCTATTCAAATCAAACCCTAATTCCCAACATGAGATTTCAAAGTTCACCAAACTTCGCCAAATCAATTTTAAACTTGAAAAGAGGCTTAAGCAAATGAAACACTACACTATTTGTGAAAGGATTACCTCATTTGACACTCATGAATCCTCTACAGTGCCAAAATACAAACTTTCTTGGTCCAAAGTGTAGCTTGAGAGCTTGTGCACATTTTTTGTGAAGTGAGGATGATGTTTTGGAGTTGTTTTAATGATGAAGTGAGGGTTGAAGAGGGGGAGGGAGGAGGTGCTGCAATGATGAAGGAGAAGGAGAAGAAGATGAAGAGAATGAAGTGGAGAGAATGGTCCAAGTCAACCAAGACCCCTCACCCTCTCTCTCTCTCATGCCCATACCTCACACTATGCACATTTTTTTTAATGTTTTCATTTCTTTTCTTTTGTTTTCTTTTCCTTCTCAATTAAAACAATAACCATGCCCAAAAATGAAGAGAAGGCCATGAAGAAAATGTAACAAGTGCTAAAAAATGACATGTGCACAAAACACGCTTAAAGTCCGATTAGCGATTTTTAATCGCGAGTAGCACAAAATTAGTGTATAATAAATCATAAAATTTCATAATTTGCATGAATCACATAAAGCACCCTCATTTCAGTAATTTCTAAAAAAATTCAAATTTTTCCCAATTTATCGGTATTTAATTATACCGCCCTATTAAAATATTCAATATTTTATTATTTAATTATAAAAATTCCCAAAAATAATATTTTATTTTTCTGAATGTTACAGCTGTGGGACAGACCATCTCCCCTGCTGGGATGAGAAGCATATACACTAGTCTACTCCGGAGTATCAATACCCCGTCTCGATAATCCTACGACTAGGGACCTGTATAAGGATGTGCTTGTAAACTATCCAGACCCCACTAGTGTGACTTCCATCACAACGCTAGTAGTCAAGCAAAGATCCTAAAGGCTCTACTAATATGTATAAGCGATGTGTTAAAAGAAACATATGCACATATTGAAGTAGAAACAAACCAAGTAGCATACTACCATTTTGAGCAAGACTGTCAATACTACTGTGAATATCACAAGCTTCCATTAAGTAATATACAATCCAGTATGATACAATAATGGCCTCTAGGACATATACACTAACAATTAGCAAACTTAACTAATTTTTCCAAGACTTGAAAAATTCAGTGGGCTAAAGTTCCAAAACCGGTCGTTTTAAGACAATCCGGGAGTCGAAACGAACTCGAAACCCGTCCGAATCTTCGCGGAGGAGAAGATCACAAAATTAACTATCGAATGGGGGGCCTCGGGGGGTACCCACCCCCGGGGGCCACCACGAAGTGGCCCCCTAGGGTTGGCAGTCCCGAGAGCACCCAGTTGGGGTGCTCTCGGGTCACCTATCCCTAAGGCCACCTTGTGGTGGTCTTGGGGTGTGGGTCTGGCCTATGGTCCCCCCCGGGGTGTCCCTGGGGTGCGCACGCTCCACCCCACGGCTTCTCGGTTCAAACCGTGAGCCCGCGGGGTGTAAAAACAACTCAAAACATCATTTTTTAAACTGTTTTTATCGGCAGTTTTTGCATGACAAAAATAGCGGATTTCTAATGTCGCAACAAGTTACCATAATGTTCTAGCTTGGCTCTGATACTATGAAAGTCGACCTTAGCACCACCATGAGGTTCTAGAGGCATCAAGCATACCATATTTTAAATTTAATTTGGTGCTAAGTTAGACTAACAAGATCTTTACTAGATTATTAGGGTTTGCCTTTGTGATGTGATGAATTAAAGAGAAGAAAAGAGCATACAACCTGTGTAGTCCGAGTCCTTCTCTTCTAAAGCTCCGGGTTGAAATCCACGCGACTCTACAAGGCTCCTCTTCGAGTTGAACGATCCTCTTTCGTGATATTCGCGCCAAAGACGATCCACCCGAAGTTCCTCCAGCTCAAGCTAACTCTACACTGAACTCCTTTAGTGTAGAAAAACACACCACACCAAATTGATAGTTTGGTGTGGGATGGTGAAGTAGGGGTTTAATTTGCTCACTAGGGTTTTCACAAGTTCAATGATTCACATCACATGTGAGGGTTTGAACTTGGAAGTGAGGTGAAGAAAATTGTAGAGAGCAAGAGGAAGCAAGAGATCAAGAAATGGCTAAGGCATGAAGAATGGAAATGATGAGAATAAACTCAAAATGGCTCTCTCTCTCCTCACTCATTCAAGCATGGAATAAAATTGCAATTCTAAATTGTAACCATGCTTGAATAGTGAGTCAAGACTAATATACAAATAATAAAACCCATGCCTTGCCCATTCCACAAATATCTCCACAATTTACACCTCATTTTACCATTTTCTAAAAATAGAAAAACATGTCATGCTTCATATATATATATATATATATATATATATATATATATATATATATATATATATATAAAGCAATTAGTGAGCTAATGATATTAGTTAAGATATAATTATATCACATATAATATATATCACATTATTAAATCAACACTTGAGCTAATAATCCGGTTATATCACATATAACCGACTAATATCATTAATCTGAATATCACATTATCAAACCAACACTTGATTCAATAATCCGGTTATATCACATATAACCTGACCGACATCAGATAACTGCCAGATTATAATACGGTATCATATACTCATATTTAATCAGGCCCACGCACATATCAACATATTTGCCCTACTTCGTTTCGCTCGAACCAGGAAATTTATGTGTGAGACTCTAAAGACTCGTCAATACGCCAGCAGTAGGTGATGATCACATCAATCACCTACAAGCCGTCAGTGGTACTAGCTGGACGTATCGACTATCCTGGTATTGAGCGATATGAAGATCAACAAGCAAGCTCATCCATACTCTCCATGAAGCCTATCAGTAACACTACCGTATAGTCCGGTCTCTTCGTCTAATATGTCGCATATCATGTCTAGGGGTGGTAAACGTCAGGCCCCAATAACGTGATAAGTCATGCTGATGTATGGCTTATAACGGTATGAGAAACTACTGATAACTCTTATCAGTAAATCTCAGCAGCAACCATGTCCAGGGACTTCCAGTTATAGCTAATCGAGCATAGCGCAACATCAAATCCCAATACCGGGAGAGACGAAACCCCTCCTATCGCTCATTGCCTCCATGTGACTCGGGACTGTACCCAAAATCCACCTGTTTGCACAACTTCTTTGAGCCATGGTAGGGAGGAAATCAAACCACGGTGGGAGCCACACAAGACTCTATGACGATCTCAGGTCTACAGACTAACATGTACCAGTTTCGCCAGAGGACTGCTATCTGACGATAGGTATACTACCACATAAGATTTCTCGGCAAATCCTATTCGGTGTACCCATTCTCCAATGAGCACCTATGTACAATCTTTGATGTTACACACCAATGGTTGTGGGATCAACCATCGCTCTCTAAGGGACAAGAAACGTACACACTAGTCTACACTGGAATATCGTTGCCCTGATCTCGATATTCCCACGACTAGGAACAGATTAAAGGATGTACTTGTGGACCACCCTGGCCCCACTAGTATGATCTCATCATAATCTTAGTAGTCAAGTACATATTCTAAGGGCTTTATCAACATGTGAGAGCAAGACAGTAAAGAATACCAGTCAACATGTTAAGATAAAGAGTAACCAGATAGCATACTATCATATCGAGCAAGAAAGTCCTCTATGTGTGTGTGTGTGTGTGTCCAAGCATCCACTATAATATACATCATATGTACAATAATGGCCTCTAGGGCATACATATTCCTAACAGACCTGTCATATTTTGAAAAGATCGTGGAGATCCAGACCAGTGAACCAACTGTATCACAGGTTAGTTGTCTTTTTTGTTTGTACCCGTTGCGCTCAATTTCCTTTATATCTGATAGTTTTAGTGACGGTATTATCTTATCATCTGAGTTAGATTACTGCTAATATGTATTGCTAGAAGCTGAAGTGTAGCTGCGGCGGGATTATTCCATGATCGTACGAGCATGACTTGCCTAGTCACCTTCATATTCTATATTTTGGGAAGTGGGGCGTGACAGCTATTCCTTATTTGTTGGGGAAAACATAAAATTCTCTCATTCTTCTCTCAACCCCCAAATTGCCACATCACCCCTCCCTCCCTCTCTCTTTCGCATCTCCCTCTCTCTATCATCTCTCTTACATCCCAATATGACCCTTTCTCTTCCTAAGACCTGAATTTGTTTTTTAATTCCACAAAGGGCAAAAAAAATTAAACTAATAACAAACGTGCAAAGCACATGCATCTTAATACTGTAGATTGAATCTGGAATTCATACTAATTTCTAGAAAATTCTTTTTGTCTCAAGTTCTAGAAATTTCCTTTTCTTTTTGTTTTTTTAAAAAATGGAGAAGTTTAATTATTTTTGTCTTTTTCTTTGATGATGTAGAGGCTCTAAGATTTTTTTTTAACATAAAAATTAATTATTTTTGTCTCTTTGTATTATGATGTGGAGGCACTAAGAATGGAAGATTTTTTTTTCTTTTTTCTTTGTTTTTAGATAAAAGAAGAGGATGGTTTCTAACGAAGTCTATTTGTATGATATAGTGGTATAGATATAAAAATGGGTTATGTTTATAAAAAAAGTGTAAATTCCATGTATATCTAACCCTTAACTTTTATTCATGTTTTATTCATCATCATATAAAAATATTCAGTAAACAGGTTTAAAAAAATGTTAATTGTTGTTTGCAATTTAATTCTTATTGACAATAACATTCTTGTTTTTGCTATATCTATATATATATATATATATATAGATAGATAGATATATATAGAGAGAGAGAGAGAGAGAGAGAAAATAATGGAGGAAAAGTGCCATAGAAGGGAATTTCCTTCCAGGCATCAAAAAAATGCATCCTCCATGATTTTATCCGACGATCGACACCCATCATCTTTATCCTTATCTTCTATGATGTTGATACAGTAAATTTCATTTGATTCCAACAATTTTCACCGTTAATTTAATGGGTGCAAAATTAACGGTTTACCGATAATAGAACTTTTTACATTGCTAATTCAATGGTGAAAAGTGGTGGAATCATATGAAATTTGGTGCATTCACATCTTACATGATAAAGGAGATGATGATGGATGCCGATCATCGAAGAAAGTCGCGGAGGATATTGATTTTAGACACCGCCTGAAGAAAAAGCCTCTTAGGGTCTTTTTGCTCCATTATTCTCATATATATATATATATATATATATATATATATATATATATATTCTCTAGAACATGCGACCTCGCTCATGTCCCCCTTGTCGTTAATTACTGTATGAATCTCTTATATTTTTGTTTTGAATTTGTTATTCATTAAATTTTTTTAAAGAAAAATTCCTTTCATTTTTGGAATTTGCAATCCACACCATTGTTGCTAATGCAACAAGATACAGGTCTATTTAAAAAATAAGTCTTAGAGAGGCCGATTTTCCTAATTATTTACTAAAATTAGATCATTTTAGAAAATATTTCCTTGAACCTTTAATAATTTTATAAAAACTATTAAATGAGAAAATTTCTCATTTTAAAAATCTTGTTAGATTTTTATATTTTTCAAAATCTTTGTATATGATATTAATTATTATTTTTAAAATTTTAATTCATTAAAAGTCTTGTAATTTTTTCCTTTTTTACTTTCAGACTTAAAAATATTTTTACACTTTTTATAATTCTTGTTTTTGATTTCTTAAAAACAAAAAATAAATAGTTTCAAAATTTATTTATTATTATTATATTTAAAATCATATCATTTTGGTATCTAGTTTTGGAATTTAAATATTTAAAATTTTACATTTTTATTTATTTTCTGACTTGATTATTTCTTAAAGTTCTTGTAACTACTTTTTATAGTTTTAATTTTGTATGTATTATAGATTAAAGATAAATCGATTTCAAATCATTTAAGCTTTTATTTATTATTATTTTTTAAATATTTCTTTTTTATTAGAAATTCTCTTAGTTATTGATACTTTTAGATATTAGTAAATCTTCTTTTATTCTGGTATTTTCATTTTGTAAAATCTTTGAAATTGTTTTAATTTTTCTATTTTTCGTCCTTTTCATGCACAAAATTATTACTTATGTATCTAGAAAATATTTAATTCCATAGATTAATTTCAAAAGAGATATTTTCTTAATTATTCATTAAAAAAAGTTTTCTTTATAAAAATTGTCCTTAAATATTTGCTTACTTTTTATATAGTTACAAGAAAATTTAAAAAATTCATATATCGCAAATAGTTTTAGAATTTAATACTTTTCAAATCTTTGTATATCTTTTTTGTTTTCTTTTTGGATTCTTAGTAGAAAGTGGAATTATATTTTCTAATTCAAACAAAATATTGATTTGCACTCTTCACTCCCAACAGAGTTATATATTTTAAGCAATTGATGGAGCATATATAAACAAAACAACTAGAACTTATATTTTTTTAAGTTAACCAATATAAATAGTTTAAATATATTTTTTAATTAAAATTAATTCTACCTTGAGAATTTAAAAATCATATTCAAATGTTACGTATTATTTTTAATATTTGTATTTGAATATATGATTTGTTAAGAACTTAAAAGAGAGAGAGAGAGAGAGTGTGTTCCGAATTTTATCATCCAAGAAATACTTAACTAAATATGAAAATGTGGACAAATACCTATACAAACCGACTTTTTATAAATTCTCCTTTTTCACTTTCGGTGCTTTCTCTGCAAAAATAGTAAACCACAAAACATGCAGGAACAAAAAATCTATCAAATTACCACAACAAACAAATAGTAAGCCGATGTTAAACAATATAGAAGATTGAGTAACAAAGATACATATGCAAAATCTCTTTTTATAACCTCAAACTTCACTTCTCATTGTTTTGATACTTATGCAAAAACAGAAAATACAAAATAAAACACAAAAAAACAAAATATGCAAATGTTACGTATTATTTTTAAATATTTGTATTTTAATATATGATTCGTTAAGAGAGAGAGTGTGTATTCCAAATTTTTTCATGAAATAAATCCTTAACTGAACTAGTATTTAGCACGTGCAATGCACGTTTGTATATTTTAATTGTATAAAGATTTGATATTTTTTTAAAGAATCGGTTAAAATAAAGATTTTAAAGGTTTTTGTCAATATTTTTTATTTTTAAAAAATTAATAAGTTATCTATCTTAAATAATTTTTAAAAATCGTTATTATATCAACTAAAAAAGCCCACCATTGCTGGTCCCAAGTCCGGATGAGAAAGGATGAGTGTTGTGGTAGGATTGTGACAGAAACCGTAAAACTTTGTCACATTCTATGACATGAACCACAATAAGAATATCGATGGAGCGTCCCCTACTCAGCGACGCACTACATCGGATCCCGAATGTAGTGTTAAGTATGTAAGGCCTTCTAGGTCGTCGTCCGAAGCGGCGCGCTACATCAGACCCCCGGATGTAATGACAAATAAGCAAGGATTTCATAGGATCCGCCTAGCTTCTTAGAATATAGGTTCCCTTATGGGTAGACTAACAGAATTAGCGGAGGTGATGATTAGGAGGAGAGTTAGTAGTATGTGTTTACAAGAAACTAAGTGGGTGGGTGAAAAGGGTAGAGTCATAGAGCCTTGGGGTTATAAATTTTGGTATATGGGTAGAAATAAAAATCATAATAGGGTAGGCGTAATCATAGATAGACGGTTGCTTGAGAATGTAGTTGAGATTAAGAGAAAAGGTGATAGAATTTTACTGGTTAAGCTTATTTTAGGTGGGGAGATCCATACTATTATTAGTGCTTATCGTTAGTGATATATGCCCTAGAGGCCATTATTGTATCATACTTATTTGTATAGTACTTAATGGAAGCTTGGGATATACACGGATATGGTAACAGTCTTTCTCGAAATGATAGTATGCTACCTGGTTTGTTTCTACCTCAATATGTGCATGTGTTTCTTAGCATATCGCTTATACATATTGGTAGAGCCCTTAGGATCTTTGCTTGATTACCAGCGTTGTGAAGATACTCACACTAGTGGGGGCTAAATAGTCTATAAGCACATCCTATACAGGTCCCTAGTCGTAGGAATATCGAGACGGGGCATCGATACTCCAGAGTAGACTAGTGTATACGCTTCTCATCCCAGCAGAGGAGATGGTCTGTCCCACAGCCATTAGTACGTCATACTGGAGATAGTATGCAGGTGCTCATTCGGTTATGAGTACACTAGACAGGACTCATCGGGAACTGTTGGTAGGTATTATACCTATCGTCGGGTAGCAGTTCCCAGGTGACATGAGTATAGCTTAGTCCGTCGACTTGACACTGCTACTTCTCCTCGAGTATGTTTCCACTGTACTTTGATTACTACCCTACCACGGCTCAAAGGAGTCGTGCAAACAGGTAGTAGTTGGGCGCAGTCCCGAAACACTTGGAGGCAGTGGCGGTTAGATAGGATTCGTCTCTCCTGGTGTTGGGGGTTGATATCGCGCAGTGTTCGGAAGGCCATTACACAGTCTTTGGCCAAGGCAAGCGAGATTTGCTGGTAGGTACTCCAGTAGTTTCTCAGGGAGTTTTGGGCTACACTCCGACACGATTTTTTGCGCTATTAGGGGTCTGACGATTACCGTCCCCCTAGGCCCGATATGCGATACTCTTAGACGAGCAGACCGGACTGTACGGAGATTGTCACAGATAGGCTCAGTAGGAGTTCAGATGAGTTAGCTCATCGGCCTTCTTATCTACACATACCTGGGTAGCCGTTACATGCAGCTAGTACCGCTTGCGGCTTGTGGTTAAACCCACTGCCAGCGTAGTGCCGAGTTTTTAGAATCCCACACATAGGGTTTCCCTGCACCGGGCAAAAGGTGTAGGGGCCGTATGGTTTTACGGCAGGGCTTCGATCACTTACGTGTACTTGTGCACGTATGATGATCGGGCGGATAATACTAGTGAGCTTTGGCTTAAGCCGGATCCTAGTATTATATTGATGGATTATTTTTGTCTCTTTGTATCCGTATTCTTCGGAATGCGGATGCTGGTATATATATACGGATGAGGGGCATTCTCGTAATTTCTCGGGAAAGCTTCTAGATGGAGATGCCTCGTTAGGGTTTCATTTTCTTTATAGATTTAAATTTAAATGAGGTGGAGGAAATGAGGTGGAGGTGGACAAAAGATCAAGCATGACTCACCACTTAGATATTTTCAAGCATGCTTGATATTTTGAAGAGATATTTATCTCCTCAATTATTTAGCATGCTTGATTATTCTATTCTTGAGCCATCTGTTTTCCAAGCTCCTTCTTCACTAACTTTTTCTCAAGTGATCTCCTTCTTCCTCTAAACCCTAAAGCTCTCATGTGTTGAGAATCTTAGGCTTCCAAGAGACAAACCATTCCATCTTCTCACTCTACACAACCTAGGACTTCTAGTTTAGCAAACTAGAAGCCGTAGTTATCTCAGATTCGAGGTAGGATCTCAGACTATAGACTCTCGGGTGGATCATCTTTGACTCGAGGAGGCCGTCGAGGTTGCTTGATCCGTTTCGATCCTTGGAGCTGACGACGAGGTGGATGACAGCGAAGAAGACCCGAAAGACTTGGTATTGTGAGGTATAACTTTCATTCGAGTAGTTAAACCTCATTGCATGTTAGCTAGTCAGGGTTTAGTATCGATCCTGGAGTTCAAGTCGGTGTTGCGAACTTTAAAAATTCATTTTTTTTTTGCATATTACGCCTCCCCGCGAACACGCGGGGTGCGCGACATCGACTTACAGTGGTATCGGAGACTAACTAAACCTTTACTAGCTTGTTAGGAAGTTATTATAACTTCGATCGTCGGAAAACTCGAAAACCATTCCCCCGATCCCTCATGTTTCTGTCGAATTTTAAAACTGTGCTAAAAATTATTTCAGAGGCATGAAAATTCACTGCAGGGAATTATAAGATCGCTGTTGAAAAATGAGTCACTGACTCGCCAAGAAGACCGTGGAAGCGATGCGAAACGGTGGGTTTCGCCGCGGTTCCGCGGCCGATTCAAGGCCGAGTCAGCTCGTTTTTGCACAGTGTTTCTTATTCTGGGTATTTTGTTTTCTTGTATATTTGGTTTTTACCCATGATGATCTGAATGCAGGTTTGCATTTGTGGTAGACAAGGAAAATAGTTTTCGATCGAAATTCTTAGTTATTTGCTAATCGGGTTTTATCTGTATTGTGATATATGTGTTGAACGTCCGCTAATTGCTATACGTCGATTAGTGGGGGTTGCCCATATCTGTGATCTGTGATATTGGATTGTGTATATGAACTTATTGGATCGTCGTGGATGAATAGTCGGAGGATGTGAGATGAGGGTTTTCATTCTTTCATTCGATGTAAATTGTAAAGTGATGTAATATTCTTTTGCGGGGCACTTCCGGGTTGAGTTTTTAGCCACCGTTGTATTATTTCTTGTACTGTTTTCTGCTCCTAGGATAAACCCAAGGTGGGGTGCACAAACTACCGGGTACTTTCAAGTGCCGAGTGGCCTACTCATTTTACTGAGGTAGGTTTCTTCACTTCGGGTATTTGGTGGGTAGTTTGCCTCACCTGTAGGGATCTGGGGTGGGGTTTGGCTATTCATCACGACCGTGAAATCCGTCTTTCGTTACAGGATTAAACGAAACGCGAAATTCCTAGTATATCCAATATGTTCATCTGTGATTTGGAATGCCTATTATTGCGTCAAACGAATGGTTATTATATATATGCTATATAATAGATGTTGCTTATGTTTTGCATCGGCGCTAATCCAGCCCCCGCTTTGGCGTTAGTTAAGTAACCTAACGGTGTTAGACGGGGCCCAGTGGCGAATGCGGATGGCATAACTGGAGGTGGTATTTTCATCTTTTTCTGTAATGATAGGTGTAAATGATGGGGCTGCATTATTAATGCAAAGCAAACAAACCAAAGTTGAATCGTTGAAACAAATTTTAAAACCACTCGGTTATTTTAAAATAGGAGACTTGTAAATGCGGAGCTTAAACCACTCCTTTTAAAAGCTATCAGGTTCCTTCGATTATATCAAGTTTACTACGTTCACGGTTTCGCCAAAACCATTCGTAGCCGTCCGTCATTTCGGTTGAATATTCAGTAGTATTCTAGCTATGTATTTTGACATTCGCCAAGGCATAGTGATTGGTAGCTGCTGGATATTCATTTGTAGCATAGATAGATATGTTGGTTCGGGACAATCGTACTACTATTTTGGCCTTCGTCAAAGGTAAGTACGGGTGTGTTCGAATTAACCTGGACAATGATGGGTAGAACTTGACATGTGACTTATGATATGCTGGCCTTCGTCAAGGTCATAAGAGCATGGGGCAAAAATCCACATCGGGAGTTTCTAAAGAAACTGAAACTTGCTAGTGTTGCATACCATTTGGAGTGTGATAATGTTGGTAGAATTCCTTCAGGATTATCACACAATGATATTTGGATCCCGATCCTACTGTGAGTATATGCTACTCCTCGGGAGATTTTTCACTTAACGATCAATGCTATAAACCAAGTAGATGTCTAGAACAGTGTTAGCGGGGCTATACCTCCAGGGGAAAAAGGTTCTTTAATTAAGGAACTTCGTGAAAGCGTCATAAAACCTCCCTCGAAGTACCGACACTAGCCTGGACGAACGGTTAAGCAAGAATTGTACGGTGAGATTAATCCTGACTAATTCTTCTTTTATAGTTTGAGGAAGGATTCGAGAAACAGTGGGATCGATCCTGTTTAGATAAATTAAAAACTAATCTAAACTTGCAAAAGTATCATGCTGAGTGTATTCTTCTCTCTCTCCTAATTGCAGTGACCAGGTGACCAGATTAAGTTACATATAGATAATAAAATGACTGAGTTATACTATATTGACTGGCAAAGGTTTGTCCAGATGTCCATTACCTATGACAAGTTGGACCACCTCATTACTACTCAAGCCTCCGCCGTCCTAGGTCCAGTTTCCACCATCGCGGATGTTGATATCCGTAAGACAAGGGAAAAGGACAGTGTGAATGCCAAGTGCCTCGTGTTGGCCTCAGTTGATGGTGTAAACCAGAGGCAGCACAAGAAGATGGACTTAGTTTCCATCTTCCTCCATAACAAAGATTTATATGGAGAGCAATCACGTATTGCGAGATATGAGATCTCGAAGGAATTGCTTCAAGCGAGGCTGGCTGTCGGGTCATTTGTAGGGGACTACCTCCCTACAATGATCATCTGTATTAAACAGCTCACGGACCTGGAGACCGCGTTGGAGAACGAGTCATGTACTGAGTTGATTTTACAGTCCCTACCTTCTACTTACGCCCAGGGAAGAAAGTTATACTTCCAGTTGAGCGCGCCCTGAAAGAAACCATGGAGACACCCACTCTGCTTATTGAGGAATCTTCCTCTTCTAGATCCAAGGCGAAAGCCAAGGGTAAGAAGAAGAAGACCTCCACAAAGCTAATAGGCGGTGTCAGTAAGGTAGAAGGAGAAGGCAGGGCAAAAGTTTCGGGGCTAACTGTAGGGAAGGAGGGATGTTCCTATTGTTACGGGAAAGAGCATTGGCAGAAGGGATGCAGGGCTTGGAAAGCCAGAATCCAGGATCCGAAGCATGTTGTGACTTCGATTTCGGGTGTGTTTGTGATTGAAAACTGTATGACAATTAACTCTACTTCCTGGTACTAGATACCGGATCAGGATCTCATATCTATAATTCATTATAGGTTTTGAGAAACCGTAGAATTATCAGGGCAGATGATATGACTCTCAGGGTTGTTAACAGAATGAGCATGGACGCTGTATCCGTAGAGAATATCATCTAGGATTGACAAGTGGGCAGATATTGATTCTACGTAACTGTTTGTGTGTACCAAGTCTAGTTTGTAAGCGATGTGGTCTATATCCACCTAAATCAAAGTTTGATTGGGTCAGGTACACTATAGGACAGTATATATGTGTTAAATCAAGCTCAGGTTTTCAACGTCCAGAACACACTTAAAAGAAAGTCTCCAGAATTAAATAAAACCTTCTTATGGTATTGTAGACAGGGTCACATCAATTAAACACGGTTTTTGAAGTTACATAGAAAGGGATATTTAGATCCGTTCGAATATCTGTCTTATGCAACTTATCAATCTTTTCTTATAGGAAAGATGATAAAAACTCCGTTCACTGGACACGGAGTAAGAGCGAGCGAGCTCTTAGGACTCATATAAAGTGACATGTGGGTCCAATATCTACATATGCACGAAGTGGTTATTCCTATTTCATTACTTTCACGGATGATTTCTCTAGGTTAGGACATGTCTTCTTTATGAAGCATAAATCCGAGGCCTTTGAAAAATTCCGAGAATATAAGAATGAAGTGGAAAAACAAATAGGCAAAAGTATCAAGACACTAAGATCTGAACGAAGTGGTGAATACTTAATTGTCGAGTTCCCGGGTTACTTAAAAGAGAATGGAATTCTCTCTCAGCTTACTCCTCCATACACACCACAACACAACGGTATATCGGAAAGGCGGAACAGAACCCTATTGGATATGGTACGTTCCATGATCAGTAATGTTGAGTTACTACGATCCTTCTGAAGTTATACACTAAAATCAGCTGCATATCTTTTGAATAAGGTTCGTACCGAGACTGTGCCTACCACACCATATCATATGTGGAGTTGGAAGAAACCCTATCTTCGGTATCTGAAGATATATGGATGTCCAACTTTTGTTAAAAAGCAGTATGCGGACATGCTCAAGGCACGCTCAGTACTGTGTAGATTTGTAGGATACCTAAAGAACTCCAGGGGGTCTCTTTTCTATTACGCAGAGGAACAAAAGGTTTTTTGTTTCTCGTCATGCCCATTGTTTTTAGAAAATCAATTTTTTGAAAAAGTAAATAATAGGAGCATAATAGAACTGGAAGAAATTCCAGAACCACAAACTATTACTGAAAGTATGGTAGAACCAGAGGTTTTAAAAGAACAGGACATCCCTGTGCCAATCCGCAGGACTAGTAGGCAGTCTCATCCGCCCGAGAGATACTACGGTTTTCTCATTGACGGGGATAGAGAGGATTGTATCATTGACAATGATTAGCCAACTAGCTACCAGCAAGTCATTCTGAGCGCTGACTCGGTAAAATGGCTGGATGCAATGCGAACCGAAATAGAGTCCATGTACACCAACAAAGTATGCACTTTGAACATTGCTCCATAAGGGTAAAACCCGTAGGCTGCAAATGAATCTTCAGAAAGAAGATTGGTGTAGATAGACAGGTTGAAATCTATAAGGCTAGACTTGTTGCAAAAGGTTTTCATCAAAGACCTGGTTTGGACTATGATGAAACCTTTTCTCTAGTGGATATTCTCAAATCCATTAGGATCCTTCTTGCCATTGCTGCCTTCCAAGATTTTGAGATCCGGAAGATGGACGTAGAGACGGCTTTTCTAAATGGTAATTTGGAAAAGTGCGTCTATATGGATCATCCAGAGGGTCTCAATCAGAGTGGGAGCAGCGGGAAAGTGTGCAAGATTCTTAAGTCCATTTATGGACTAAAGAAGGTATCGCGGAGTTGGAAGATCTGTTTTGATGAGACGGTCAAAGAATTCGACTTTATCAAAAATCCAGATGAACCATGCATTTATAGTAAGATTGTAGCGAGAACTGTAGGATTCCTCATCTAGTACGTAGATGACATTCTCCTGATAGAAAATGGCATTCATATGCTACAATCAGTCAAAGGATTCTTATCACTAAGGTTCTCCATGAAAGACCTGGGTGATGCCAACTGCATTCTGGGGATCCAGATCTATCGTGATAGATCAAAGAGGATGGTGGGACTTTCACAGTCAAGGTACATCAACACCATACTGAAAATATTTAGTATGGACGATTCTAAGCGCGGTAGTCTACCGGCTTGTCACGGAATCACCCACTCCAAAGAGATGTCTCCCAAGACTGATTTGGAAAGGGCTCGCATGTCGATTATTCTCTACGCTTCTGCGGTAGGCTCTATAATGTATGTGATGTTGTGTATCATACCAGACGTTGCTTATGTACTCGGCGTGCTAAGCCGGTATCAGTCAAACCCAGGGGAGAAGCACTGGATAGCAGTAAAGAACGTTCTCAAAGTACCTGAGAAGGACTAAGGAGATGTTCTTGGTGTATGGCGGAAAAGACCTCCAGATCGAGGCCTTTGCTGACTCCAGCTTTCAGAGTGATAAGGATGACTCCAAGTCCATGTCAAGTTATGTCTTTACCCTCAATGAAGGGGCGGTCTATTAGAAGAGCTCTAAGTAGGACACCGTTGCAGACTCGACGATGAAAATGGAGTAGTTTGCTACATGAGACGCCGCAAAAGAGGCAGTCTGGATGAGGAAGTTCTTAACTGAACTTAAGGTGGTTCCTTATTATTGATCCGATACTTTAGTATTATGACAACAAACGGCACTATAACTTTATAGAAGGAACACAGGTCCCATCAGAGATCCAGACATATCTTGAGACGGTACCACCTGATTAGGGTGATCGTTGATCTCCAGGAGATCGAGGTGAGGAGAGTAGATATGGAGAACAACACTATAGATCCACTCACCAAGGCCATCCCTCAAACACGGTTCGAGTGGCTATTCGAGATCTTAGGTCTGCGATATGCCAATACATGGCCTTAGTGCAAGTGGGAGATTGTTAGTGATATATGCCCTAAAGGCCATTATTGTATCATACTGGTTTGTATATTACTTAATGGAAGCTTGGGATATACACGGATATAGTAACAGTCTTGCTCGAAATGGTAGTATTCTACCTAATTTGTTTCTACCTCAATATGTGCATGTGTTTCTTAGCATATCGCTTATACATATTGGTAGAGTCGTTAGGATCTTTGCTTGATTACCAGCGTTGTGATGGCAGTCACACTAGTAGGGGCTGGGTAGTCTAGAAACACATCCTATACAGGTCCCTAGTGGTAGGATTATCGAGACGGGGTATCGATACTCCAGAGTAGACTAGTGTATATGCTTCTCATCCCAGCAGGGGAGATGGTCTGTTCCAAAGCCATTAGTACGTCGTACTAGAGATAGTATGCAGGTGCTCATTCGATTATGAGTACACTGGACAGGACTCGTCGGGAACTATTGGTGGGTATTATACCTATAGTCGGGTAGCAATTCCTAGGTGACATGAATACAAGTTAGTCCGTCGACTTGACACTGCTACTTCGCCTCGAGTGTGTTCCCACTGTAATTTGATTACTACCCTACCACGGCTCAAAGGAGTCGTGCAAACAATTAGTAGTTGGGTGCAGTCCCGAAGCACTTGGAGGCAGTGGCGGTTAGATAGGATTCGTCTCTCTCGGTGTTGGGGGTTGATATAGCGCAGTGTTCGAAAGGCCATTGCACAAATTCCTTGGCCAAGACAAGCGAGATTTACTGGTAGGTACTCCAGTAGTTTCTCATGGTGTTTTGGGCTACACTCCGTGTCACGACCCGAAAAGTACCGAGTGTGACTGGCACTTAAATTACGAAACGTCTCGAGGGGTACGTAATCTAAGTAAGCCAAAAACCCAGAAATTAAAACCAAGTATAGCAGTAGAGTGAAGGAAAACCAATTTAAAGCAAGAAGTTTAACCACAAAAGCCGAAGTATGTATTTTTAAAATCTCTAGTCTTTTCTGAAAATTTCGGCAGAGTTCCCTTTGTAAAAAGTGACTCCAAACGGGTACAAAACCTGATAAAACATATATAATGAATAAAGGCATCCACAAGAGGGAGCTAGCTCTTCGTCAATCGACGGACAAAACCACACAATGCAATATAATATACAACGCCAAGGGCGAGGATCAAATCTCAAAAGGAAACTCAAAATCATCAAGAAAACCATAATAATACAATGCGCGACTCTAAGGTCGAAATAATATACACTGGTCTTCTATGTCTATCAAATATACAAGTCTGGTTGATGGAGTTTTACTAGATACAACTGAAATAACAAATACACAATGGTGGTCCTGATGCAAAAGAAACTACCTACCAAGGCAATCACCCGGAAGGAACAATGTGCCAGCAAACCGCAACGAAACCTGTACGGCAAAACCTGCAAGGAACTGTGGCACAACGGGGGTGAGTTGCCAACTCGTGAGTAGAAAACATCTACGAATAGAAATTGCATGTACGACGCTATCCTAGATCATAACAAGTAATATTCTTAAATAAATATCCTGGTCCATCTATGTATAAGTGTAATACTGCATGCTCGTGTCAGTACCTCAGATAGCAACATATCAGATATATGATATATGAATGCATGACGAATGGAAAAAGAATACATCATGAATATTGATTGTTAGAGGTTGTGCGTGTTCAAGTTTTAGTTTAAATACCGCAATCAAGACGGTTTCGCTTGTAGCTAGCCGGTTGAGTACGGGTCGTCCGCAGGGAGATGGGAGTGTTTTTCTATGTGTTTTAACGAGTTAAGTCCGAGAGTTCAGAGTTGTTTGTGATTATCTAAGTGTTAAGTTGATGTTTTAAAGAGAGCTTGTTAGGGTTAGGATTAGGTTAGTTTGAGTTAGGAGTCTCCACATCTTTCGTTGCCCCTCTTAATATCGGTGTTACGGTAATCGGCAACAACGGGGATTAGCACGACTAGGAAGGAACTTGCGAGTATAAGCTAGGCTTTCCAACGCATAAGTCCTTCCTTTTGGTGCTTGTCCGTCCGTTCTTGGCTCTTAGCCATAACCTCCGGTTAATTCAACCACAACCGGTCTCACTACGGAATCACCGCTATCATGTAGGATAGGGTGCCGTAAGGAGCGGATTGTGGTTCAATTAACGGGAGTCGATTTAAGCTGTTGGGCAAGGAAAGAGTGAGAGAGATTTCCTTCTCTCAAACTTCCCTTATCCTACCCTAACAAGTATGAACTACTCACACATCATGATACGGAAAAATAAAACAAAACAAAATAGGAAGATAGAAAGAAGGAGATTAGAAGAATACGACTAGCTATTTGCGACCTCACCTTGGCGAGGATCGAGCGTAAGCATCATTGTCATATTAAGGATAAAGAAAAAGAGAGAAGAAAGAAACAACAAGAAAATAACAACAACTACTTAACAAATTAAAATTACAACAATTAACAAGATAAAGAGACAAGCATGATAATAAATGGTTCTTCTTTATTCATCACTCTTCACTCATAAGCTCACTACAAGTTTCAATGGAGAAGAGGTGAGAAGAGGAAGAAGAAACACACTAAACTTAGCAAAATGAAAATACAAGAATGGACCCCTTCCTTCACAAAGTTCTGGGGTATTTATAGGCTGGAGAATGAAGACCTAGGGCACCCATCAGAACCATGATGAAAAGACCAAACTGCCCCCCAAAAGTCTCTGTCTGCGGCGCCAGTATGGCCGCGGATCCGCGGCCTAGACCCCTTATTGGCCGCGGATCCGCGGCCCTATGATGGAGTTGAGGCATGGTTTTTTCTGTACTTCCCTGGTCTTCTGTGTACTTCAGTATGGCATATGTGTTTTCTGAAAATACCTCCACATTTCTTCCAGAATTTCTGTTGAGGGAAAGGTGGACTTTTTGTGGATGTTTTTGTCATGATTGCCTCGAGCTCCGCGTAGATCTCTTGGATCTTGTGCTACCATTGAGCCTTGTGCATGAGAATGACATTGATTTGACATTTTGTCTTCCTAAACTGGTATCTGGCAACATACGGATGAAGAGCGGAGACCGTGTTTTCTCAGTGGTTGGCAGGAACCCGGATTTTTTCGTGTTTTCCATGAATTTCACCGTTTTAGAACCGAGAACCTGTATCCTGCAATTGACTAGCAAACACGGCTCAAGAGTATCTACCGATATGCAATGTGACAAAAATTGGGCGGTATGAAAATGCAAAAATCTGATATGAACAAATACCCCCAAACTTATCATTTGCTCGTCCCGAGCAAAGCCAATTTATTCACAAAAAATTTCCTAACCTCACTTTCGCAGGGAACGCGATTGCACTGAGCATGTGCAACAAGCCGTTAAACCTCTAGGTGTCCCTAGTAGGAGGAGTGTTGTCTCCTGAGGGTTTTCAGCGGATACTACCCACAAAATCCGGTCAAGTTGGTTTTGTAAAATAACTAAGATTCAAATCCTAAAGTTTTGTTTTAGAAAATAACAATTCTATAATCCTAAGTCTAGACTATCGAACCTTTATTTTTCACACCTCGCTTCTTATTTAACTACAGATTTTATATGTCTTTACGTGCAGTGCAAATAGTGTCGTTAAGTTTCCGAAAGGTCAAATAAAGTCATCATGTCGCACAATAAAGCCCAGATAACAATTTAAAAGGATCACATAAGTTTTATAAAGAGTTAAGCATTTTTCAAGTTTCGTCTTCCAGTAAGGTTTCAACTTCAGAATTTCTATCTTCCATAACAGGAAACTAAGTTGTATTTTTCACTCCACCTTTTTCTTGTTTTCATTTCATACACACCTCTGTGAACGTGCAATAGTCTTTATCATAGAATAAAACCTTCATATCTCCGTTAAAATTTTTATAAAAGCCTGTCTTTTATCAAGATTATTCTCACACAAAGAACCGTTAGGAATTTTAACTCGGAGAGAACACTTGCTTGACTTTGTTTTAAACTGGACTTTCTAGGCTTCTTAGCGAGCTTTGGGCCAATGCACCCAAACCAGTTGGTTTTAGGGCATTAGGTGTAGAAACACCCCAGCGGACTTAATTACTCAAGTTACCTAGGTCCAAAAACAAAAGACAGTTTGGCGTGAAAATCAGATGATTTAATACGAACGGAGATATAACCGGCAGTTCAATTATTTTTTTGGATAAAAGACGTGTTTAGTGGGTTTGGTGTGTAATCATTCCAATCAAGTTTCAGATGGGTTATTTTTCAGACTTAGCTCCAATTACGGCATCAATAACATTCCTTCATATTCGCTTTACTTCATAAACTATTCTTGACATTACTTATTTCAGAACAAACCTATTTGATCCTCAGAAAATCATTTATCTGTTTAAAAGTTTAAACATGAAAGACTCGTCATCTAATTCCCAAAATTCACGACACGTGTAGTGTGATGTAAAGACGTATATCAGCTATAGTTAACTTCAAAGGAGAGTTATCTTTCAGGTTTTCAAAATCCAAACATAAGATTTAGTTATTCCTATTTTTTCAAACAAAAACCGTCGAATGTTGAATCAGAGTTCTTCCACAAGCTAACTTGACAAAAAAGTTTTTATATTTTTAGAAAATTTTCAGATTTTTATGGATTTTATGGATTTAATATGCAGATGCAAAATATAAATATGAATGCGAAGGTAAGAAATGCGTACCGAGCGTACCCCCAAACTTAAACTGGACAGTGTCCGCACTGTCATTGCATGAAGAGATTATTTGAAGGGTCAAAATTGTCGGTTAGCGATACACAAATTTTTATTTGTTTTTGTTTTTAAAGAAAAGAAAAAGAATATACACAAATATCTACAAAATGGTTTATACATACCCCCAAACTTATTTGGAACAGTGTCCACTGTTCTTGGCTGGATAACCGAAGTTTGGAGGTAGGCAGAGGAAGATCATTCAGGGTAAACTGGCTCCTGTAAGAACAGGAGCTCCTCTGTTGGTTCGGCGCTAAGGTACGGTTTGCATCGGTGTCCGTTCACTTTGAAAAATGAACCGTCCTTTGGATTTTCCAAATCCACAGCGCCTTGCGGATACACATTCCGCACAAAATACGGCCCTTTCCAGCGAGATCTGAGCTTTCCAGGATGGAAGTGAAGTCGGGTGTCGTAAAGCAGTACCTGCTGACCAGGTACGAAGGTTTTGCGCAAAAGGTGTTTATCGTGAAACACCTTCGTTCGATTCTTAACGACAACCGCGTTATCGTAAGCCTCATCCCTAAGCTCGTTTAGTTCGTTCAACTGCAGCTTCCGATGGCTGCCCGCATCCTCGAGAGACAGATTCAGCTCCTTTATCGCCCAAAATGCGCGATGCTCTATTTCGACAGGAAGGTGGCAGGCTTTTCCGTACACAAGCCGATAGGGAGACATGCCAAGGTCGGTCTTATAAGCGGTTCGAAATGCCCAAAGGGCATCAGTGAGTTTCAGCGACCAATCCTTACGGTTCTTGGAAACCGTCTTCTCCAGTATCTGCTTGATTTGCCGATTTGAAACTTCGGCCTGCCCGCAGGTTTGGGGGTGGTAGGGCGTAGAAAGCTTATGATTAATGGAATATTTCCGCATCAAGGCCTCGAAAGTACTATTGCAGAAATAACTTCCATTGTCGCTAATGATCGCGCGGGGGTGCCCAAACCGGGAGAAAATGTTTTCTTTAAGGAACCTAACGACAACCTTGTTGTCGTTAGTTCGGCTGGGCACAGCCTCGACCCATTTAGAGACGTAATCAACAGCGAGAAGGATGTACAAGTTCCCGAAAGAGCTGGGAAACGGCCCCATGAAATCTATCCCCCAAACATCGAAAATCTCCACAACCAAGATCGGTTGGAGCGGCATCTCGTTCCTCCGGGATATCCGGCCCATGTGTTGGCACCGGGAGCAAGTCTTGCAATAGTCATAAGCGTCTTTGAAGAGTTGTGGCCAGTAGAAACCACATTGCAAGATCTTTTCAGCTGTCTTTCTGGGGCCAAAATGCCCGCCACACGCTTGATCATGGCAAAATGACAGCACACTCTTGAATTCCTCGTCAGGGACACACCGACGAATAATCTGGTCGGGACAGTACTTGAACAAGTAGGGTTCGTCCCAGTAAAAGTGTTTTACTTGGGATAAGAAACGAAGTCTGTCCTGACTCGACCATTCAGTCGGGAGTAATCCTGTGGCTAAATAGTTCACAATATCTGCGAACCAGGGTTCGTACGATACTGTCAAGAGCTGTTCATCCGGGAAAACGTCGTTGATCGGAATTGGAAGCGAAGGCGAAGAAGGAAGTCGTGAGAGATGGTCGGCAACTACGTTTTCACATCCTCGTTTGTCCTTAATGACAAGGTCAAACTCTTGAAGCAAGAGGATCCAACGTATTAACCGAGATTTAGCATCTTTCTTCGCAAAAAGATGGCGCAGAGTAGAATGGTCAGTGTAGACAATGACTGGAGAGCCGATGAGGTAGGGCCTGAACTTTTCTAAAGCAAATACAACAGCCAAGAATTCCTTCTCAGTTGTTGTATAATTGAGTTGGTCGTCGTTCAGGGTCCGGCTCGCGTGATAGATTACGTGCGGCATCTTGTTGATGTGCTTTCCAAGGACAGCACTGATGGCAAAGTCGGATGCATCGCACATAATCTCGAATGGGTGCGTCCAGTCAGGTGAAGAAAGAACGGGAGCAGAAGTGAGTGAGCGTTTCAGTGACTCGAATGCAATCACACAGCTCGAGTTGAAGTCGAAAGGTGTATCCTTGGCCAGCAAAAGAGTCAAGGGCCTAGCAATCTTGCTAAAGTCCTTGATGAACCGTCTATAGAAACCGGCATGGCCAAGGAAGGCTCGGATATCTCTGACGCATCGGGGAGGAGGCAGATTGGAAATGACCTCAATCTTTGCTTTGTCAACCTCTATGCCATTTTGCGAGATGATATGTCCTAAGACAATACCTTCGCGCACCATGAAGTGGCATTTCTCCCAGTTCAAAGTGAGATTCTTGTCCTTACATCGGGTAAGGACAGCGTCATGATGCAGCAAACACTCGTCGAAGGAGTCGCCGAAGATGGAGAAGTCATCCATGAAAATCTCCAGAAATTTTTCCACCATGTCTGAGAAAATTCCCATCATACACCGCTGGAAGGTAGCGGGCGCATTGCATAACCCAAAGGGCATGCGATGATATGCAAACGTGCCGAAAGGACAAGTGAAAGTGGTCTTGTCCTGGTCTTTTTCGGCGATGGGAATTTGATGATAGCCGGAGTAGCCATCAAGAAAGCAGTAGTACTCGTGTCCGGCCAATCATTCAAGCATCTGGTCAATGAAAGGTAGCGGAAAGTGGTCTTTCCGCGTTGCGGCGTTGAGTTTTCTGTAATCAATGCAAACTCGCCACCCAGTTTGGGTGCGAGTAGGGATTAACTCATTCGCCTCGTTGGTTATGACCGTGATGCCCGACTTCTTGGGGACAACATGAATGGGGCTAACCCACTGGCTATCAGAGATAGGGTAAATGATACCACTATCTAGACATTTGATGATCTCCTTCTTCACAGCCTCCTTCATGACTGGATTAAGACGTCGTTGTGGATCCCGGGCTGGTTTGGCATCATCCATCAGATGAATGTGATGCTCAACGATCAGGGGACTAATCCCCTTGATGTCCGCCATGGACCAGCCAAAAGCTTGCATGTTGCTGTGCAAGACCGCGAGAAGGGCTTTCTCTTGCTCTGGAGCTAGAGAAGCCGAGATGATGACAGGGAGGGTCTCGTTCTCACCTAAGTAAGCGTACTTAAGGTGAGACGGCAAAAGCTTGAGTTCGAGCGTTGGAGGTGAAACGATGGAAGGCAAGATTGGTGCAAAGGTCTCGAACTCAAAGGACTCCAGCAAAGGTTCAAAGCGAGTGTAGGCAGTCGAGTTGAATAGTTCAGGTAACTCATCCGGAAAGTCGAAGGATTCAAACTCAGGTTGTGCGCGGCTAAGATCGTTCGAAAATGTGAAACACTCGTAGTCGTTGTCGGGCACAGAAACAGCAGCAGGTTCGAAGAGAAACGCACTAGTGGCGTCAAGATTATCATGATCAAACAGAAACTCCTCGAATTCACACTCTTCTGGGGTGATCTCCTGGATCGAGCAGACGTCCAGTATATGAGCATTAGGTTCGGCGGGCTGATTCCCCAACCTAAAAATGTTGAGTTCAATCGTCATATTTCTAAAAGAGAGGTTCATCGAACCATTGCGACAATTGATCACAGCATTTGAGGTTGCGAGAAATGGGCGACCAAGTATCACCGGAATTTGATCCGGGGGTTAGCTACAGGCTGTGTATCTAATACAATGAAGTCAACGGGGAATATGAAGTCCCCGACTTTGATTAACACATCCTCTAGCTCACCCCTAGGATGGGTGATCGATCGGTCGGCCATTTGGAGAGTGCAGTGCGTGGGTTTCAGCTCTCCGACGCCTAATTGCTCGTATACTGAATACGGAAGCAAGTTAACACTGGCACCAAGATCTAATAGTGCGCGGTTGATGTTCTTATCCCCAATAGTAATTGAAATCGTAGGACAGCCAGGGTCCTTCCGTTTTTGTGGTAAAGATTGGGTAAGGGCATCACTCACAGCACTAGCCAAGAAAACTTTCTTGGGTACCTGAGACTTCTTCTTTTTCGTGCACAAGTCCTTTAAGATTTTCGCGTAAGACGGGACTTGTTGGACAACATCTAAAAGAGGAATGTTAATGTTAACTTGCTTGAATAACTCCAGAATCTTCTCCATTTGTGGATTTTGTTTGTTAGACCTCAACCGGTTTGGAAATGGAACATTTTGAAAATTGGTTGAGTCTAATGCTGGAGGAGGAGATTATGGAGTTGGAACGGATCCCAGAATAGGTGTCTTCGTGGAGTGAGAAGTGGGTCCGTTCAGAGCAGAAGAAGAGGGAGGGGAGCCTTGTGAAGAACGGAGAATATGCTCAGAAGACGAAGAAGAAGAAGAAGAAGAAGAAGAAGCGGCCGGGGTGTCATCGTTGATCCGTTTGCCAATGTTGTTTTGCAGCATCCTCCCCGATCTCAGTGTGGTCACGGCACTCACATTATGGTTTTGTTGTTCAAGAGCAACATGTGCATTATGTGGATGACCGGGATTTGGAAGTGGCTGGGACGGGAGCTTCCCCTTTTCTCGCTCGCTTAAGGCCGCGTTTAGCTGTGCAATCTGGGCCTCGATGGTCTTGATGCTTTGCCCGTGTGCGGCAGTGTGTTGCACTAAAGATTGAATGGAAGACTGGATGTTGGTGGTGGATTGAGTCGATTGTTTAACAAACGCCTCCAGACTTCGTTCGAGCGAGGAAACCTTATCGTTGTTTGACGGAACAAAGTTGTTTGGTGGAAAAGAATTGTTGGGTGCAAAGTTGTTCGTCTGATTTTGGAAAGGTTGGGGTTGGAAGGGCTGCTGATATTGATGTTGAGTTTGTTGTTGCGCTTGTTGTTGCGGCGGAGGGGCCCTTTGGAAATTGTTGCCTTGGAATTGATTCTGATTCTGATTCCAGGCGAAATTGGGGTGGTTCCTCCAACCGGGATTGTAGGTGGAAGAGTATGGATCATTCCTCGGTCTTTGCTGAAATGCAGCATTGACCTGATCCTGTCCTTGCGAGGGTGGATTGTAAGGACACTCTTCGGTCAAGTGAGAAGGATCGGAACAACAAGCGTAGATGGTACGAAGGGGGAGAACAGGGGTGGGGGCAGGAGCAGAGAATTTGCTTTCTATCGCTTCAAGCTTTCTTGTTATTGCAGCCATTTCAGCTTTCATCGCAATAGAGACATCAAGTTGGTGGATTCCTACCCTAGACTGACCGGTAGAAGTGGAGGTAGAAGAAGAAGAAGTCGGTCTGGTGCTCTTCCACTGTAGCGTTTGCTCCGCAAGGTCGTCAAAGAACTGCCACGCTTCCTCGTCAGATTTCGATAGGAAGTGGCCCTGACAGATGGTTTCCAACAACTGCTTCGTTGCTGGGTTCAGTCCCTCGTATAAGGTTTGGCAGAGTTGCCATTTCTCTATACCGTGGTGAGGACACTGAACAAGAAGGTCTTTGTACCGGTCAAAGCACTTCCAGAAGGGTTCAGAAGGAAGCTGGGAGAATTGGTTGATTTCATTTCGAATCCTTGCGGTCTTATGATTCGGATAGAATTTTTTTAGAAACGCTTTAACAAACTCGTCCCAGCTGGTGATTGAGTGGGAAGCGGTGCTATACAGCCATTTTTCTGCAAGATCGCATAGAGTGAACGGAATGACCCGTAGACGTATAGCATCGTCCGACAGCTGGGTGGTTTTCATCATGGCACAGACGTTTTGAAATTTGTTGATGAAGATATAGGCATCTTCAGATTCAAGCCCATGAAAACGTGGAAGCATGTTGATGAAGTGGGGCTTAATTTCAAAGTTGTCCCCATTGGCCGGAGGAAGAGAAAGGCAGGTGGGAAGTGCAGAACGGGTGGGATAGAAACGATCCTGGAGCGCGATTCGCTGCGGCGCTACAACAGGCGGAGGTGGTGGGAGATTGGTCTCCGTAGGAGGTGGAGCCAATCCAGCGGTGGTCAAAGAGATGTTCGGATTAAATCCCGACATCGCGGAAGAAGAGGTCGGTGAAGGTGAAGGTGAAGGTGAAGATGTGTGAACAGAATTCCGGTCAACGTCGGAGTTGGCCGGCAAAGGAAGGGGTGAAAGAGGAGTGGACGGAGTATCGACTTCGGAGTCGATCGCGTAGTCGGTAGCGACTAACGTAACGCGGACTAGACGGGCGCTAGTGTCCCGAGTCCAAGCGGACATACACTAAACGAGTTTAGTATAGTCAAAGCGGAGAAGGTGAGGGTAAGAAAACGTTAATGGAGAAAGGCGATGGGTGGTGGGTGAAAAATGGATTTGGCGACAAAGGGCAAGTTTTTATAAAAGTTTTTGTTTTTTTTCTTTTTTTTTTGTTTTTAGAAAGAGATTTACAGAAATATGTACGGATATACGGCTTAAGCAATCACAAACAAGATATGCACAATCACACCTAGATCAAGGGTAACCTAGGTCTACTAGACCTGCTCCTAAACTTGATTGTCGAAGTTAAACAGTGTCGAGAAACGGGCTTAAAAATACACTGATCACGAGGCCAAGTAAGTGCAGAGATAAGGGGAGGTTGTCCAACTCTTTCGCGAAGTTCCTTAATTAAATAACCCTTTCTCTTTCGGCGGTTGCGCCTTTAACACTTTCCTAGACACCCCGTAAACAATATACCGTTAAGCGAGGTTCTAAACACGATTTATCTTCTCCTAATGAGCGCGAAGTCCTTAGGGCAGAAGTCTAGTATTTTTTAATTTACAATGGACAATGCATATGCTTTTGTGATTTTTGGGGTCCTGGGAAGGGTGATGAAATCCCCACCCAATCTGGATTGGTTTCAAGCCCCTTAAGTCCGTATTAAAGAAATGCAAAGCAGTAACAAATCAACTGCAAACAATTTTTATTTGCGGCGCAAAGAATCCTGCACAAGAACAGTTTATTGGAAGGGGGAGAAGAATTTGCGCAAAGAAATCTGCAGAAAACATAGTTCAGTGGAGTCCAGAGGAGTGGAGAAGGAGAGAGAGACTTACAGAGAGAAGATGGTACACTAAGGGCACCAATTGGCCGTGGATCCGTGGCCAAACACCACCTTAGGCCGCGATTCCGCGGCTATGTAGAGGAATTGGGGCTCTGAAAAAATTTGGGTGTTCTCTGTTGGGTGTCCTCTGCTTGTCTGGATGTGTGGAATTCTGAGTTGCTCACTGTATCTGCTCCAGATTTTTCAGTAGACCGTTTGCTTCGTTTTGATCCGTCGCGGTGTAGCCGCGGAATGTGGGTCTATCTTCCCACGTCTTTGGCACTGTACTTGAACTCCGTATTATCCGACGTCTTTGGCGTCGATCTTGAACTTCGTATTTTCCTGCACACTTGCACAAAAGCTAATCAAAAAACAACAAGATGGTTTTTTACAAAGTATATATTTTTTTTCGTTTTTTTTTTGGTTATATTTATACTTACAAATTAACCCGAAATTACACAAGGAAATAAACTACCGTCTCCCCGGCAACGGCGCCATTTGATTGTTAGAGGTTGTGCGTGTTCAAGTTTTAGTTTAAATACCGCAATCAAGACGGTTTCGCTTGTAGCTAGCCGGTTGAGTACGGGTCGTCCGCAGGGAGATGGGAGTGTTTTTCTATGTGTTTTAACGAGTTAAGTCCGAGAGTTCAGAGTTGTTTGTGATTATCTAAGTGTTAAGTTGATGTTTTAAAGAGAGCTTGTTAGGGTTAGGATTAGGTTAGTTTGAGTTAGGAGTCTCCACATCTTTCGTTGCCCCTCTTAATATCGGTGTTACGGTAATCGGCAACAATGGGGATTAGCACGACTAGGAAGGAACTTGCGAGTATAAGCTAGGCTTTCCAACGCATAAGTCCTCAATCCAATACGCAAACCAATATGATCTACATCAAAACTATGCATGTAAACATCTGAAGGAAATGCATGCCAAAACTTTCATGTTGCTGTGTGATGCGCGTATCACTGCACAGCGGCAGATGTCTATAGAAAGAAAACAACTATATATATATACCCCTTGTTTAATATACACGCCCCGCCGTTTTGAAAACAATGCTAGGAGGGTTTCCTTTATAAAATGTTTCGTGTCATCTCGGATACGTAGGTAAATACTGAGACTATAGCTCCTTTTTAGAAATCCCTTCGATAGCTATCAATACATGAAAAAATATAATCAGGTACTGTCCTCGGACTAGTCCTGCTCAGCTACTATATCAAATAGTAAATATCATAAAACATACTGCTCAAAGGAAATCAATCCCAAAAGGTATATAAGACTGCTGCGTGTGTCTGGTGCGCACGGAAATTGAAATCAATGAATGTGCCAAACATGTGCACAGAAACAAAAATCTAAGTGCAACGGGTGTGCACGAAAATATCTGTCCAGTGCAACGAGTGTGCACGACAACACTATCTGGTGCATCTATTATGCACGAAAATCTCAACTCTGGTGCATCAAATGCTCGAAATACAAATCCGGTGCATCCAGTGTACGAAATATCAAATACAGTGCATCCAGTGCACATAATAAAAATCGGATGCAACAAGTGGACGGAGATGCATCAATAACTCAAATGCGTATAAAAAGCAACACCGAGTGTGCCAAGGTGTATAAAATCATGAACGCGTGCAACTGCGTGCACAAAACACTATCAATGCACTGCAAGCAGATGTAAGCTATACCGAGTGCAAAAACCAAATCGAATGCATACCATATGCACAAAAATCAAATCAACCGTAGGAAATTCATGAAATCATAAACATGTGCAGCCAAGGCACAAACCGATATCAAGTACAATAAATACACACAAATCATAAATCAACACAACGGTGTACAAAAACATATCTCAAGTGCAATAACTATGCACAAAAACGTAAATACCCAGTAAGTGTAGCCATGGTGCACAAAAACAATACCATAAAGCCCAATCATCAAAACTCAAATCCAAGCGATAAAAGCGTGATACTCGGATCACAACGCAAATTGCAAGGAAAGACGGTAAGGTACGTCTCCTACAACGTCGAAAAGTGTCGGTACGTTCAAAACTAGCAGAGCAAGAACATCCGCTGCCTCCTACTCACGGTCTGGCATCTTCTGTCTCTAGGTCCTCATTTCTCTGTGGATTACCGATCTCGCAATCTATCGGCTCGTCGGCCCGGTCCGGTGTACTAACGGAAACGACCTGCTCTAGTACTCCTCTGGTCCTCTCGCGGCCAATTAGCACGACCACTCATCAAGCAGCATGTCTCCGGCGTTGGCCTCTGGTCCTCTGAATATACGTCACACATCTGATCCTCGGTGCAAATCTCATTACAGCAGTGTCCTAGAAAGAACCGTCTCAGGGTCTCTTCCGATCTCGTCTATGCCGAACTGTACGGAGGCTATCATCTTTTACTATATCTCTTTCTTGTTACGGAACGGCTGCATACTCATCACGACTCCTCCTAGAAGATATATCCATTTACAACGCTTCTGCATACGTATCACATCTGTGATGTCAGCGGAGTGGAACATCCTCTCATCACGTTCTCGTACGACCCTCTTACTCCACTTTTCTCCAATGTCGACTGATTCGGACTCGTCTCCTCGTGGCTGCATGGACTGCGCTCCAACGGCTATACTCGTATCTGGAGTCTCCCAAGAAATGTATCCCATCACATGATATCCGAATGATGTCGAACTTTTCGATCGATTCGTCGAGGTTCCATAATCCCCCAAGAGCTCAACATCTTGGGTATAGTTTAATAGTATCAAATATATGCTACAGCACCTATGGACCAACCGTAGAAGGGCAAACCCAAGCCTCACTAATAGCACCGCTGAACTGCCGCAAACCCTAAGGTTCATCGGCGTTCCATGGTCATTATGTCGAGTTAGGGTTTCATTCTTCTAGAGGGTCCGTAGAATTAGTTGCATTGTTTTCCGAATACTTTAAACTTGGAAAATGGGTTCCTGACATTCGATCGTCTATATCGACTCTTAACGTATCAGCGTGAAGTCGTCTCTAGCTGGAATCAATCGATCTGATGAACTCGCATCGGGGTAGGCAACGAATCGCATGTCCTAGTCCTTCATCTTTGGTGACTAGCGATCTTCTATTATATCTCGAAGTACAACTCGTGCGGTATTAACTTCAAACATCTGGGGTGAAATCTTTTCATTTGCCGAAGTCGATGGCTCATTCGTCCGCACACTGAACAGTCCCTCAATCATCAAAATAATCTGTGCTTTGACGGTCATTACAATCCGGCTGGCCTCTGGCGGTAGTCCAATCCGCTGGTGCTGATCTGCACGCCCGAGAAATCTCATAAAGGCAATCCATCAAACGCTCATGGCGCGAAAACACAATAAAATGACGCCTCTATGCAATCGTATGTCCCTGGAATCACGCCCGGGTCAGTCCTCGTCCGTGACGAGCTCGTGCTGACCGCAACTTTAACCGTAGCTCTCCACGCTCGTACAACCGTGATAACAAAACCATAAACTGGTACCGATGAGGATAGATCATAGGAATGAATATAATACTGTGCAAAGAAATGTACATCCTAAGGCTTCTTAAGCGAAGTATCGTATCGTAAGTATGCTGCGGAACATACACACGGTACGTCACTCTACTTGAGTCACCTACTCCATCAACCAAGGGTCATCCTACACTCCGAAGGTAAAACCTAATGCTCAGATACCAACTTTGTCACGACCCGAAAAGTACTGAGCATGACTGGCACTTAAATTATGAAACGTCTCGAGGCGTACGTGATCTAAGTAAGCCAAAAACCCAGAAATCAAAACGAAGTAAAGCAGTAGAGTGAAGGAAAACCAATTTAAAGCAAGAAGTTTAACAACATAAGCCGAAGTATGTATTTTTAAAATCTCTAGTCTTTTCTGAAAATTCAGCAGAGTTCCCTTTGTAAAAACTGACTCTAAACGGGTACAAAACCTGATTAAACATATATAATGAATAAAGGCATCCAAAAGCGGGAGCTAGCTCTTCGTCAATTGACGGACAAAACCACACAATGCAATATAATATACAACGCCAAGGGCGAGGATCAAAGCTCAAAAGGAAATTCAAAATCATCAAGAAAACCATAATAATACAATGCGCGACTCTAAGGTCGAAATAATAAACACTGGTCTTCTATGTCTATAATATATACAAGTCTGGTTGATGGAGTTTTACTAGATACAACTGAAATAACAAATACACAATGGTGGTCCTGATGCAAAAGAAACCACCTACCAAGGCAATCACCAGGAAGGAACAGTGTGCCAGCAAGCCACAACAAAACCTGTACGGCAAAACCTGCAAGGAACTGTGGCACAACGGGGGTGAGTTGCCAACTCGTGAGTAGAAAACATCTACGAATAGAAATTGCATGTATGACTCTATCCTAGATCTTAACAAGTAATATCCTCAAATAAATATCCTGGTCCATCTATGTATAAGTGTAATACTGCATGCTCGTATCAGTACCTCAGATAGCAACATATCAGATATATGATGTATGAATGCATGACGAATGGAAAAAGAATACATCATGAAATGAACAGAGAAATCAGTGTCAAGTATCGATACAAAACATAAATCTCAGTTTCTCAATATCTCAGTATCCCAAAATCTCAGTGTCTCAAATCCCAATATCTCAATATCTAGGGCTCCGTCAGTCCGGATCGGCCAATATCATCAAATCACACGACTACGGACGGTATCCTCCGGATATCCGCCGCGCCAGGTAAAATCACCGGTAGGTAGTGCTCCCATGCCAGGCTCATCGTCTACAACTCGAGCTCATTGCTTCGGGGTACCTTACCGGGCCCACTATGTACCCGAGACGGTTCATCCTCTCCTCGCAACAGGTCTCGAAATCCAGCAGCAATTATGAAAACTCATGGTGGACGACTCATACATTATGAGAAAATCGCAACTTGCCTTTTAAAAAGAGGGAGAGAGAGAGAGATATTTATATATATTCTTGCGGTTTTCCCCCAAATCCAGAAATCTCATGGAAATCCGAAATCCAAGAATCAAAAGTAAGTAAACAGTGAATATCAGTATAAATCTTCGTAATGTTGCATGACCAATGAGTATATATGAATGCAACTGCTATCATGCAATGAATGCAATAGTTAAACTAGCATATGAAGCTATAACACGTTGCAACTATCCGCTAGCAAGTTATGTCAATGAAATAATATTCCCTAAGTGTACGTGACATGGCAATTACCGGTGATGATGTGTGTGAGCCGGCAAGCAGGTGTACGTGGAACATACTCATCATCGGTAATGGTGTTGGTGTCCTGACAGCGGGGTTTCTTAATAATTACAGATAACATATGTGCAAGCATGCAATGCGATGAAACATCATGAATATACAGAAAGTGATATAGTAACAGCAACCCTGAAAAATATACCTACCCAATATACGAGTCATACAGTTTGGTATTTAAATTGCTCACAATTCTCCACTTTTGAAAATGAGTATGACTCGAGCCCAGTCAAAAGGGTAAGGGAATCCACCTAAATCTGAGTCTATATATATATATATATATATATATATATATATATATATATATAAATAGTAGTCGGTGATCTCGCCTCAATAGTATTATGTATGATACAATAAATAATATGACATCCTCGAGTTAAGAGTGAGGATCTATCCTCATAACTATATCTCGTACGGTAAATCTATCGTACGGCATCCCAAATCTGGGTACGGGTCAAATATCATCTTCAACACATTACTCATCTGATATCCTTATCATCACATATCGTGAACAGGAGGGTACGGATCTAAGTCTAGTACACTACTAATATCATCAACAATACCATGATCTGGCTACTGATCTAAAGTCTCATACAATCCGATGTCATCAACACCTATTATCATACAGAAGTATACATCGCCCAAGCGATCCATTATAAATATCATAACATATCTCATATCATATCTCGATCATATGTCAACTATCATATATATATCGCCATCCACATGGTATTGTCGTCCAACGATCCGCTATAACATCATGACATATCTCGGTCACATATTAGATATCTCACGGCATCATGCCCGATCATATCGAATCATTCCCAAGTATCATATAACATCCTCATCATCCAGGCATATGAAAACCAATATATATATGTCCTCAATACGCACAAGGAAGTAAAAGTTTGCGAGTATGTGTATGTGCGTGTATGCAAATCTTTACTCTAGGGTTTCGTGACTAATAAATCGACTAAAGTCCTTTCTTCAATTCTCACTAACACTAACCCCTAATCACCTAAAGCTTTTCTTGCTGAGGTTCATATCACACACTAACATGTAAAAGTATATCTATATCACATCACATCATTTCTCATAACTTTACGGAGGTGCTATACGCCATCCACCCGACTTCCCCCATAAATATAAATCTACTCACCTTGAGCTTCGTTTGCTGGAGTCGATGACGCCACGCTCATCCTCGTCGTCTCGAAGTCTACGTGGGGTACCTAAAACCAATACACAATCGCAAACGCGTATTAAAACCAAGTCGAAAAACCAAAACAGCACACGTTTCGCCTATACTTCAAAACCTATAGCCTCGCGTGCAAAACACGACCAAAACCCTAGTCATTGGCGTTCAAACGCCACACGACGGAAACACAATATCAAATACCAAAACCAAATTCATAGAAAGCCGCAAAACGAATTCAGAAACTTAGAAAACATGCTCCAGATTTTACCCTAAGTCAAATTAGCCAATTCTACATATATGGAGGGTCTATTTTACTAATAAAGGAGCCACAAAACAAAAACTGACCAATTTTCCCCTACTCTGGCCGCAAATTATGGCCAGAACGAATAAATTTGTGTCCTTAGCTTAGGGGTTGGGGCTCGGGTCTCTGTGGTAGCTTCCTAGATGCCGGCATGACTCACAGTGTTCGCAAAAAAAATTTCAGAGGCTCCGGGTGTTAGCAGATTCCAAAATACCCTCACAATTCACACAATTATCCAATGTCGGGGTTTCTAAGTCCATGTTGTGGGTTCTATTCTCTGTTCTAGTTCAGTAAAAACATCACTCAAGTCTTATTAACAGCCACTATATCACCACAACACCACTCAAACCCTAATCCTTCTCTAGAAATTTTCTAACCTCACTAATCAATACCAATTTAACTCTAAACTACTATAAGGTGCTATAAGACTTCAAATTAAACTAGATGGAAGAATTTATACCTTACTTGGGCAACCCAAGAAAAACCCTAGTTTGCCAATATCGTCAAAATCCCACTTTTCTTGGTCCATTGTGTAGAGGGTGAAGAGGGTGTCAATTTTAATGAAAGGGGTTTAGGGTTTTGATAAGGATTTTTAGATGATTTCATGGGTTGAAGTGGAGGGGGATGAAGATGAAGAAGGAGAAGAAGAGATGAAATGGGGAGGAAAATGGGCAGCCCCTCTCTCTCCTCACTTATTATAACCCTCTCTCTTTAATATTTAACCTTATGCCCTTTTGTCTTTTTCTTTTCTTTCCTCCTTTAAAACCAAATCACATAATACCCATAAAACCACACAAATGCGACAATATGAAACCAAATGCAACATGACATGGCGCACTAGCCACGGAAAACTGTAAAAACACAGATTTGGCCTAATCGCGATTAGCGGTGCACTAATCGATTTTTCATTTAAACTGAATATAATAAATCTTAAAATTACCAAATCTTTTAAATATAGATTTAAATGAATAAATCATTTAATTCCCAATTATTTCACAATTTTTAGAATAAATTTATACCCTTTTCGAAAACCCCAATTTCGTGAATCGGGCAGTTTTCGGGAAATATATTATTTTAATATTAAATTCCAAAAATAATATTTTATATTTTCTGAAATGTTACATGCCGACACGACTTTTTGCGCTATTAGAGGTCTGACGATTACCGCCCCCTAGGCCCGATATGCGATACTCTTAGACGAACAGACCGGACTGTATGGAGATTGTCACAGATAGGCTCAGTAGAAGTCCGGATGAGTTTGCTCATCGGCCTTCTTATCTAACCATACCTGGGTAACCGTTACATGCAGCTAGTACCGCTTGCGGCTTGTGGTAAAACACACTGCCGGCGTAGTTTCGAGTTTTTAGAGTCCCCCACAAAGGGTTTCCCTGCACCGAGCAAAAGGTGTATAGGTCGTATGGTTTTACGGCAGGGCTTCAATCACTTACGTGTACTTGTGCACGTATGATGATCGGACGGATAATACTAGTGGGTTTTGGTTTAAGCCGGATCCTAGTATTATATTGATGGATTATTTTCTTCTCTTTGTATTCTTATTTTTCGGAATGCGGATGCGGGAATGTATATACGGATGAGGGACATTCTCATAATTTCTCGGGAAAGCTTTTAGAAGGAGATGCCTCATTAGGGTTTCATTTTCTTTATGGATTTAAATTTAAATGAGGTGGAGGAAATGATGTGGAGGTGGACAAAAGATCAAGCATGACTCACCACTTAGATATTTTCAATCATGCTTGATATTTTGAAGAGATATTTATCTCCTCAATTATTTAGCATGCTTGATTATTCTATTCTTGAGCCATCTCTTTTCCAAGCTCCTTCTTCACTAGCTTTTCCTCAAGTGATCTTCTTCTTCCTCTAAACCCTAAAGCTCTCATGTGTTGAGAATCATAGGGTTCCAAGAGACAAAGCACTCCATCTTCTCACTCAATACAACCTAGGACTTCTAGTTTAGCGAACTAGAAGCCGTAGTTATCTCAGATTCAAGGTAGGAGCTCGGACTATAGACTCTCGGGTGGATCGTCTTTGACTCAAGGAGGCCGTCAAGGTTGCCCGATCCATTTCGATCCTTGGAGCTGACGACGAGGTGGAGGACAGCGAAGAAGACCCGAAAGACTTGGTATCGTGAGATATAACTTTCATCCGAGTAGTTAAACCTCATTGCAAGTTAGCTAGTTAGGGTTTAGTAACGATCCTAGAGTTCAAGTCGGTGTTGTGAGCTTTGAAAATTCGTTTTTTTTTTTTGTATATTCCACCTCCCCGCAAACACGGGGGTGCGCAACATCGACTTACACTTATGCACCATGGATAGGTCTTCATGACGTTAGTAAGGGTGTATTCTAGGAGGATTTAGAAGAGATTGTGCAATTGATACCTAGTGGAGAGAAGTTATTTATTGGTGGTGATCTTAATGGTCATGTATGTACTAGTCGTAGTGGGTTTAATACTATCCATGGAGGTTTTGGTTTTAGGTAAAGGAATGAAGCAAGTAACTCGATTTTAGATTTTGCCTTGTCTTATGACTTGATCTTAGTAAACACTTAGTTTAGGAAAAGAGAATCTCACCTTATCACCTTTAGGAGCGGATCGAGTGCAAGTCACATAGACTTTTTTCTAACACAAAGGATAGATAGAGGTTGTTGCATCGACTGTAAGGTAGTGCCAGCTGAGAGTGTAACTACCCAACATAGACTTTTAGTTCTAGATTTTCGATTTAAAAGAGGACCTAGGATGATTAGACGTAAGATAGAATCTAGAATTAAGTGGTGGCGACTGAAGGAAGGTAACCAAAAGGCAGATCGTGTAGTTCAGAAGTCGGATTGACACTCTGAAGATAATTCAGACAGAACATAGAACAAGATAGCTAGTTGTATCAAGAGGGTAGCTAGAGATCTACTTGGTGAGTCGAGAGGTGGTATTCCACCATCTAAGGACACATCATGGTGGAACGAAGAAATAAAGGCTGCTATTAAAATTAAGAGAGATTCTTATAAAAATTTGAAGAAAAGTAGAGATGCGGAGAGATTTGAGAAGTATAAAATGACTAAAAAAGAAGTTAAGAAAGCTGTTCAGGAAGCTAAACCTAAGATCTATAAGGAGGTGTACGAGAAGTTGGATACTAAGGAGGCTGAAAATAATATATACTGGATTGCTCGGATGTGGGAAAGGAAAATTGTCACGCCCTACTTCTCGGTGTACGGGGAGAGGATGCGACGGGTCACGCAACGTATTTACTCAGAAGTAAACACGCTAAGCATATCTAAGCAATATAAGGTAAAGTACACAAGAGACAAGATGTAAATGAACAACAACTTTATTTATTCAACATTCTTTACACAATACAGCTGAAATGTAAATACATGGAATAAAAGCAAGGCCTAAAAATGGCATAACAGAAATGAAAATATGTACAAGTAATCTAGAGCTCTGGGTCGAAGGCTATCTGATCCAAGTCCTCGTTGCTGGGCTCTGTCTCCAGAAGGTCCGATCCACCTGACAACATTCCAAAGAAAGAAGAAATGAATGTCGTCAGCGAACAATCGCTCGGTAAGTCCCAAAGAATATGTATAGACAGAATAAACAGAAGGAGAATGTAACTTTTAAAGTTGTATTATATTGTTAACGCTGTTGTTTGTAGCTTGGTGCAGAAAATGCCAGTGTATATGAGAGGAGTCCCACTATTCCGGAGACTAAGCTATACAGAGCACAAGGAACCGTTCAGCCACGGTACAACAACAATGGATATTCAGGTTAGATGTATTATAGTTACAATCTCGTGCCACTTCAAACACCTTCCGTACCAATCTACCCCTTGTAAAACCTCGTGATGTCTTGATTGTATTGTTTATATTGTATTTGTAGGGTTGCTAGGCACGCGCACAAGGGTCTACGAGGCATCTACCATGCCCGATTTATAAATTAGCCGTGCCGAACAACCCGAAGCCGGATCTTTAAACTAGATATTAGGCGAAAACAAGCATGTTAAACTCTTTAACACTAAGTGAGAGGGATTACAACCTTTGTAGATTCGGTCCTTCACTTCTTAAGCTCCGTGTTGAGGTCCCTTCGCTGCGATCATCGTGTCCTGGACTCTCGAGAGGCTCCACGAAGAGAAAGATGCAGTCTTGCTTCCGATCTTCGATAACAAAGATGATCTACCTTGAAGTTTCATTAACACAAGCTAACACTCACTAAATGAAGTGAACACCCTCATCTAAATGGCAAGAATAGATGAGGATGATGAAGTAGGATTTTTGCTCTCATTTGTTTTCATATTCTCACTCACTTTCATCACTTAGCAAAAAGCTAGAAAGCTTTTTCCAAGAAGGAACTCAAGGAAGAAGATGATAGAATATCCTTTTGTGATGAACAATGAAAAGATTAATATGATAAATAATGCAACCATGGTCAACTAAACCCATGTAGAGAATTAACTAGGGTTAGGGTTTTGGTTTGGGTTAAAGCATGAGTCATAACAAAATATCTTTCACAAAACAAAACTAAACCTTCTAAAATCATCTAGAAAGCATTAACCCAAATCAAACCCTAATCTTGTTTAATCTCTACTAAACATGTTGCATTAGTTATCATATCATGTTACAATATTATATATCACATATATAATATTTATTGTAACCAAATAAAATAATACAATTAACATATATCGCATATATATCAATGCATTACTCGAGTGAGAAAAAGAATCTTTTAGTGAGCTAATATTAGTTAATGTAATTTAATATATCATATATATTATTATACATTAAATTATCGAATCAACACTTGATCCGACAATCCGGCTATATCGCATATAACCGACTAATACGATGACCCGGCTATATCACATATACCCGGCCGATATCTCATATCGTGAGAATCCAATACGGTATCACATATCGCATTATCCTCGGTTCCGCACATATCACATATGTGCTCCTACTCCGTTTTTCCTGAGTCAAGAAACCTCTGTGTAGGACTCTAAAGAATCGTCAATACGCCGGCAGTAGGTGATGATCAAATCAAACACCCACAAGCTGCAAGCGGTCAGCTAAACATAACAGCCACCCAGGTATTGAGCACTCAGAAGATCAACAAGCAAGCCTGTACATTCTCCTATGAATCCAATCAGTAACACTCCCGTACAGTCCGGTCTCGTCGTCTGATATGTCGCATATCTCGCCTAAGGGTGGTAAACGTCAGACCCCAGTAGCTCGATAAGTCATGTCGATATGAGGTCTATAACAGTTCGAGAAACTACTGATAACTCTTACCAGTAAATCTCGGCAACCGTGGCCAGGGATTTCCAGTTATAGCCAATCGAACACAGCACAACATCAACTCCCTATACCGGAAGAGACGAATCCCCTCCTATCGCTCATTGCCTCCATGTGATTCGGGACTGTACCCAAAAGCCACCTTTTTGCACGCCCTCTTGGATGTGGTATGATGGAAATCAAAGCACAGTGGGAATCACACAAGACTCTATGACGATCTTGGGTCAACAGACTACTCTGTACCAGTGTCGCCGGAGAACTGCCATCTGACGTGAGGTATAATACCATCTGGGAGTTCTCGACGAGTCCGTCCAGTGTACCCAGTCTCCACTGAGCACCCGTACACCATCCTTGATGTCAAACACTGATGGATATGGGATCATCCATCGCCCATCATATGGGTCAAGATGCGTATACGCTAGTCTACTCTGGTGTATCGATGCCTGTCTCGATACACCCTCGACTAGGAACAGTTATAGGATGTACTCGTCGACTACCGTGGCCCCACTAGTATGATCTCATCATAGTCCCAGTAGTCGAGTACATATCCTAAGGGCTTTATCAACATGTAATATAGAGCCAATCAGAGTACATGTTAAGATAAAGTACAACCAGATAGCATACTATCATGTCGAGCAAGAAAGTCCTCCCTATATATGTTCAAGCATCCATTACAATATACATCGTATGTACAGTAATGGCCTTTAGGGAATACATATAACTAACAGTCTCCCACTTGCACTAGGGCCATCTGTTGTGGTATCGCATACCCAACAATTAGCTGTGGTTGAAGTATCTCATACTCAACCAACCCATAAAAGTCTCTACTGGGAAAAAGGCCTTTGTGACTGGATCCGCTCTGTTTTCCTCTGTGTCTACTCTCCTAACCTCGATCACCTTGGAGATCAACCATCTCCATGATTAGGTGATACTGCCTAAGAATTATATCTGAATTTCTGATGGGACGAGGGTTCCTTGGCAAAATCCACAACTCCATTGTCACACAATGGTAGGAACAAAGTTCATCTTATGAACTTATATATCCAGACTGCCACTTTGGTAGCATCCTTGGTAACGATGTATCTTGCCGTTAATCGTCTAGTATGTCACGGTATCTAGCTTGGAGCTCTTCCAACATACCGTCCCTCCACTGAGGGTAAAGACATTGCCTGCGACTGACATTCAGTCGTCCTTATCACCCTGGAACCTTTCCAGTGATTCTCTCCATGATCGATTGATACCATCTCACTACAACTAGTGAGTATCCTAAAATCCAATTAGATCTATCTCATAGATCCAAAACCCAGGATTTAGGAGGTATTACCTTGATCTTATATGGAGAATCCTTGTGATAAGCGGAGATTGACCGAGCGTAGCATAGGAAACTCCTTCCCTATCAAGAGTATGTCATCCACTTACTCTACGAGGATCACCACCATACTCCCTACTACCTTTTTGTATATACAAGGTTCATCTACCATTTTGATGAAGTCAAACTCTTTGACTACCACATCAAAACAGATGTTTCAACTCCGCGATGCCTGCTTTATCCTATAAAGCATCTTGCACACGTTTCCGCTGCACCCACTGTCTACGAAGCCCTCTGGCTGTGTACTTATAGACGTTCTCTTCTAAAACATCATTTAGAAAAGCTGTCATGACACCCAACCACCAGATATCGTAGTCATGGTATGTAGCCGTGGCAAGTAGGATCTGGATAGACTTAAGCATAGCTTTGAAAGTCTCAACTTTTCCATGTACACCAAGTAATCTTCTCAAGATATACATGCTCCTGATGGGGATTTAACCCTTCAGATAAAGCAACCAAAGTCCATACTTTGTTGGTGTATAAGGATTCCATCTCAGATCGCTAAGCATCCTGCCATTCTTATAGAGTCCCACTCCTGATGGCCAGCTCGAAACTAGTTGGGTCATCATCTCATGATGCAATCCTCGCTCCTACCGTCATAGAGAAACCGAAGTATCTCTCTGGTGGGTGAAGAACCCTACTAGATCGGTGGAGAGGCTGAGGTTCGTTGGAAACTACTAAATCCTTTGGTTTTACCAAATCATCAGCTGCAGTTTGTATAGCTGGAACTACTTCCAGTTTTATAGAGCTGACCTTGTCTCGAGCTTTTCCGGATTTTGCTTTTAGACATAGGCCGGACAACCCCAAATCTTAACAAACTTAAGATATGGGCTCTTCCCTTTCCATATCACATATGAAGTGGTAGGCAACTGATTTGATTTGAACCCTATTCAATAGGTATGCAGCTTCTCAAGTACATAACTCCCAAAAGGAAATAGGAAACTCAGTAGTACTCATCATAGAGCACACCATATCACATAGGATGCTATTGCTCCGCCCCGATATACCATCGTGCTATGGTGTATACGGAGGAGTAATGCTGAGAGAGAATCTCATTTTCCTTTAGAATAGTCCAGGAATTCCGTGCTCAAGTATTCTCCTCCTTGATCTCATCAAAGGACATAATACTTATATCCGTATTTTGGTTCTCTACTTCTAACTTATATTCTGTGAATATCTCAAAAGCTTCGGACTTGTGTTTCAACAGGAACATATGTCTGAATCTTGAGAGATCATCAGAGAATGTAATGAAGTACAAAGAACCGGTCTTGGCATGTGTAAACTGGGGACCTTCATACATCAGGATGTATCAATCCCAAAAGTTCAATAACTCTTTCTCTGTTTCATATAAACAGAGCTATGGTCATCTTATCTTTGTGACATGACCGGCAAGTTTCATAAGATGTATATTCAAACTAATTTAAATATGCATCTAAATGTAACTTGGCTAGTCGGGTCGCATTGATATGACCTAGTCTACAATACCTCAAGAAGGATTCGTTCATTTCTGAACTATTCCTCTTGTGTGTGTTCTGTATACTAAGAACTGTAGTTTGATTTAGAACGTCAATGCTTTTAGATAACGTGCCTGAACCGATCAACTCTTGATATAGGAAATGTTCAAAACATTATCCAACAATACAAAATTATATCCTTTCTTTACTAATAAAGAGAGCGATATGATTTTGTATATCAGGTTCGGTATCTAATAACATTCGTTTTTAATCAATGTATTTTGGTAATACAGGATGATAGTGACCAACAGACTTGGCTGCAACACTTGCACCATTTCTATTTCATGAAACTTATCACCCGTTCTCAGTTCTCTACTTATATGTAGCCCATGTAATAAATTACATTTGCGGGATTCTGATCCGGTATCTCATACCCAGGACGTAAAGGATACTGAGAAACAGTTCTTTGTAATGAACACACCCGAAGATGATGCATCAGCATGCACTTTCTTCGTTTGGGCGGCACGGGAAATCTGGTATTCCCCAATTTCCTGCTCTGTCTTATAACAATTATAAGTTGGAGCGGGGCCAATGTTCCCCAGCTCAGTATAACAAGCGGGTTCGGTCAATATATCCGTTTTATTATCTTGATTAAGGCGTGATATGGTCGCTACCTGGAGAGAGAGAGAGAAGAAAACACTCAGCGTATGCTCTTGCAAGATTAGATTGGTTATCTAATATATCTAATCAGGATGTCTCCCACTGTTTTAATCAAATCTTCCGTCAAACCCTAAAAGGAAAGACTAGCCGGGATTAATTACACCCTACAAGTTTGCCAATCTTTCAGCCAGGCTAGTGTCGGAACTTTGAGGGAGGTCCCCCGTGCTTTCGCACGAACCTAATTAAAGTAAACCTCGTTTTCCCTGGGGCTTAACCCCGTTAACACCTTTCTAGACACCTACTTGATCGGCTAATTGTAATGTGTAAAACTCTCCCAGGAGTAACTCTTACTCGCAGCGGGTATCGGGATCCAACTATCTCATAGAAGGTATGCAATCTCATTACAAATTTCAGCACTTGAAATACCCGATAATATTTTACCCCTAGCGTCCTATGACCTTGACGGAGGCCAAACTACCTATAGTCCGCTAGTCAAGTTCAACCCGTCATTTCCTGATTGAATTAAATCCATCCGCACGACCCTTGACGGAGGCCAAACTATGCCGTACGAATACCCTAATCCAATCGCATCATATGCTAGCAGATAAGCATTAGTTAGCTACCATACACTACGCCTTGACGGATGCCAAACTACTGCAGCACGAATACTAACTAGTACTTATCTGAAATGACGGATGGCTATGACAGGTTTTTAAGAAAACCCTTTACGTAATGAACTTGATATCGTTGTAGAATAGAGTGATTTTAAATGGAGTGTTTTTGAGGCTTTTCTAGTTTTTCTAAAGGGGTCACTCCTGGTGAAGGGATCGTCGGCCCTTTCCTCATCGAATAAGGTGCAGGATATTTCACAAATATCACTATGCAAAGCAAGAACTATAGAAGCAATCAAAAGACAAACCGAGTTTATAGCATCTGCTAGTTTCACTAAAGAGGTCACTCCCGGTGAAGGGATCTCGGCTCTTTCCTTATCGAATAAGGTGCTGGATGTTCTACAAGGAACACCGCTATGCAAAGCAAGAACTAGAGCTACCAGTTTTTTTTTTTTGGGACAAGTTTCTACAACATCTTTAGGTTTCTTTTAGTTTCATTGATCTCATTAATGAAGTCCCATTTTATTATGCTTCACAAGCATCACATTTGAAACGAAATCTGCAATATAACATATATCTTATATATATAATATAAACATTCGTCTCAGGCAGTAATATGATCTCATCACAGAACATTGCAGCAGAAGAATATATATGAAATATTAGATATACTGGGACGTCCGTGTTTTCAATACGAGCCTGTATAAAACACGGATTCCACCGTCGCGATGAATAGCCAAACCCACATCCCTAGACCCCTACGAGAGCGGCAAGCAACACTGCCAATTCTAGGGTTAGGAGACCCAGTCTCGACTCCTCGAGATGGTCTCCCACTGGACCCTAGAACCCGGTTACTTGTGCTCCCCGCCTTGGGTCTACCTAATGCGGAAAAGTAAATAATATACAATGGTGACATCATCCTCAGGCCGGAAGTGCCCCAATAAAAGAATATTACATACAAATGAATTTTACATAAATGAAAAAGAAAAAACTCTCATCTCACATAAAACCCCCGGCTATTCAGAACGCGACGATCCAATATAACATATCACAGCAACACATAATATCTCATATCATCAACGTAAGCTAGTATGCGTATCCCGATTGTCGTTGATGTATACCAACGAAGCCGGCGATACACCACATACTACGCTTACGGTCACAGAAAAGAAAGTGTAAAACTACAATAGTTGGAATCCGCAACCTCCTTAGACATCGCATGCCTAACCAAATGAATTCCTTAGACATCGCATGCCTAACAATTATAAACCCCGCATTTTAGTCTCATTATCGAAAACTCTTTTCAATATCAAGTCGGGCAATTCAACAAGATTCCCGACATCCTGATCGAATGCTCGTCGCAAACTTTAGTAGACGGCCGCACCCCCGGATGCCGTCGACGAAGTGCACTAAGGCGGAACACCGCTGCCACAAGCACCCGAACGGATGCTTTTGGCGACGGGGTTCTCCTACAGTCACTTGGTCGGGGCTATGGGGCGTGGCTATCTATTAAGTTTACCCGGAGAGTATCCGCGTACGCTACGTGATTGCGACGGACTTTTGATCACATCAAAATTCAGTGGCAACCGATCAATTGAGACTAAACTGCTAAGTTTATAACATTCAAATTAGTTATCTCATAACTATCTGTGGATTCCAAATATTGTATCACATTCCAGATAAATAGACAGTGTTAAACTTTCCGCTCGAATAATCAAACACCCAAGATTTCCCAATAGCTCAACACTTGAGCGGAGTTTAAAAGCATTTATCACATGCCACAGTACCAATGGTCCAGCCGTAGAAGAGTCAAGCCAACGCCTCACATGTGACATGCCGTACTGCCCCAAACCCTAAGGTTCAGAGGCAGTTCAAGACGGTCACATAATCGAGTTAAGGTTTGTTGTCTTCTAGAGGGTCCACCGCGTTACTTGCACGACTTAGAAAGTTTCAAACTCGAGAAAAAATCCAACTTTTGAAAAATTTTCCGACTGGGGAAAAAGTGAGTTATTGATATCCGTTCGAAACTTTTAACAGTTTCTAAAAATATCCGGAACAAACTAAACAAAGTTAAATTATCCGATCGAATCAACGAGTCTCCAATACAACCCAGAAAACTCAACATTTAAGTGTAATAAAAAATTCCCAGAAAAAAATGACAAGAAAGGGCCTAAGAATAAATATATGAAACATGAGGGACTAAGTCATAATTTTGGCCGCGGAACCGCCGCTAAACCCTTGGTTTGGCCGCGGTTCCACGGTCATATAAAAGCATTAGTGGTCCGTACTTCACAGTAATTCTTATTTTTTCCTGCTCTATTTTCTGAGCATTTTTAATTCATAAAAAATCGCATTTTCAGAAAATGTCCAGAGAAGGGTTCAAATTAGGGTTTCGGGGTACGATCGGAGTTTAAACTTCGTCTAGACTTCGCCCAAATCTCTAGCTTGGCTCTGATACCACTGTAGGGTTGCTAGGCACGCGCACAAGGGTCTACGAGGCATCTACATGCCCGATTTAAAAATTAGCCGTGCCGAACAACCCGAAGCCGGATCTTTAAACTAGAGATTAGGCGAAAACAAGCATGTTAAACTCATTAACACTAAGTGAGAGGGATTACAACCTTTATAGATCCGGTCCTTCACTTCTTAAGCTCCGTGTTGAGGTCCCTTCGCTGCGATCATCGTGTCCCGGACTCTCGAGAGGCTCCACGAAGAGAAAGATGCAGTCTTGCTTCCGATCTTCGATAACAAAGATGATCTACCTTGAAGTTTCATTAACACAAGCTAACACTCACTAAATGAAGTGAACACCCTCATCTAAAGGGCAAGGATAGATGAGGATGATGAAGTAGGATTTTTGCTCTCATTTGTTTTCATATTCTCACTCATTTTCACCACTTAGCAAAAAGCTAGAAAGCTTTTTCCAAGAAGGAACTCAAGGAAGAAGATGATAGAATATCCTTTTGTGATGAACAATGAAAACATTAATATGATGAATAATGCAACCATGGTCAACTAAACCCATGTAGAGAATTAACTAGGGTTAGGGTTTTGGTTTGGGTTAAAGCATGAGTCATAACAAAATATCTTTCACAAAACAAAACTAAACCTTCTAGAATAATCTAGAAAGCATTAACCCAAATCAAACCCTAATCCTGTTTAATCTCTACTAAACATATTGCATTAGTTATCATATCATGTTACAATATTATATATCACATATATAATATTTATTGTAACCAAATAAAAAAATACAATTAACATATATCGCATATATATCAATGTATTACCCGAGTGAGAAAAAGAATCTTTTAGTGAGCTAATATTGGTTAATGTAATTTAATATATCATATATATTATTATACATTAAATTATCGATTCAACACTTGATCCGACAATCCGGCTATATCGCATATAACCGACTAATACGATGACACGGCTATATCACATATACCCGGCCGATATCTCATATCGTGAGAATCCAATACGGTATCACATATCGCATTATCCTCGGTCCTGCACATATCACATATGTGCTCCTACTCCATTTTGCCTGAGTCAAGAAACCTCTGTGTAGGACTCTAAAGAATCGTCAATACGCCGGCAGTTGGTGATGATCATATCAAACACCCACAAGCTGCAAGCGGTCAGCTAAACGTAACAGCCACCCAGGTATTGAGCGCTCAGAAGATCAACAAGCAAGCATGTACATTCTCCTATGAATCTAATCAGTAACACTCTCGTACAGTCCGGTCTCGTCGTCTGATATGTCGCATATCTCGCCTAGGGGTGGTAAATGTCAGACCCCATGTCACGTCCCGAAAGTACGGAACATGACCGGCACTTAAACTACGAAACGTCTCGAGGCGTACGTAATCCAAGTAAGCCGAAAACCCAGAAATGTAAACCAAGAAAAGTAGTAGAGTGAAGGAAAACCAATTTAAATAAGTAGTTTTAATAGCATAAGCCGAATTATGCGGGTTTCTAAAAACATCAAAAATTTCCTGAAAATTTCGGCAGAGTCTCCTTTGTAAATACTGGCCCCCAAACGGGATACAACATGAATAGTATACGAAATCAATAAAAAGGCATCCCCAAGCGGGAGCTAGCTCTTCGTCAATCGACGGTCACAACCACACAAGCAATAAAATATACAACGCCAACGGCGAGGATCAAAACTCAAAAGGAAACTCAAAACCACAAGAAAACCACAGAAATATAACGCGCGACTCTAAGGTCGACAGAATAAACATCACTGGTCTCTATCTCAAATAAATACATATTTGGTTGATGAAACTTCTAGATACAACAGAATAATAATATACAAGATATATAATGGGGGTACGATACAAGTAAACCCACCTACTAGCAAATCACCCGAAGGAAACTATGCCCGCAAGCCGTAATGAAACCTGTACGGCAAACCTGCAAGAAACTGGGGCACAACGGGGGTGAGTTGCCAACTCGTGAATAGAAAAACATCTACGCACAGAAATCGCATAAATAACGCAACCTAGGTCAATGATCATAATATATATCCTCAAATATATATATAACATGCAGCCTATAACAATGGCTAGGGTAATATCTAACCCGAGTGTGATCTCATGTGCCCGTGTCAGTGCCTCAGGTAGCAATATATCATATGAATGAGGTATGAATGCATGAAAACAGAATACATGTAAATGAAGAAACTGTTTTCATAAATTAGTGAGATTTCCTTTGTATTTTTAAAATGAGATATCATAAATGAACTCAGCATCAATAGTGTCTAGTATCGACACAAAACATAAATCTCAATGTCTCAAAACCTCAGGCTCCGGCTATCCGGACTGGCCTGTATCATCAAATCGCAGTACCTCAATATCTCGAAATCTCAATGTCTCAATCTCAATATCTAGGGCGCCGTCAGTCCAGACCGGCCCCTATCATCCATCTCAAGACCACGACGGTATCCTCCGGATATCCGACGCGTCTGGTAATATCACCGGTAGGTAGTCTCCCCTGCCAAGCTCACATCGTCATCATCACGCGCTTCTTGCCCCGGGGTATCTTACCGGGCCCACCATGTACCTGAAACGGTTCATCCGTCTCCTCGAATCGGGTCTCGAAATCCATCAGCAAACTCATGGTGGACGACTCATACATCATGGGAAAACCGCACTTTTTATTTAAAAAGAGAGACAAAAGGTTTATTTATGTTTTTGCGGTTTTCCTCCAAATCCAAGAAATCTCATGAAATCCGAATCTAAATCATCAATAGCATGTAAACAGTGAATATAGGCATGAAAATCCATGAATGCGGCACAACAGTGAATAATAACATGCATGAAGTAGCAGGCAATAACTACAATGTCTAAACTATTAGCTAACAACCTATGTCAATGAAATAGTATTTCTAAAGTGTTCGTGACATGGCAATTACCGATGAAGATGTGTGTCAGCCGGCAAGTAACTGTACGTGGTACATACGCATCATCGGTAATGGTGCTGGTGTCCTAACCGCAAGATATCAACTGTAGAATATGAAGCATAATATAAGCATGTGATGCGGAGCGAACAACAATAGTGAGCGGGAGCTGAATACTAGACGTAACTATAACTAATCTGCATTAATCTAATATAAGTCCTACAAATGGTGCCTTTTGAAATAACACGAATCATGGGGTTTTGAAAATAGGGGCTACGGTGTTTTTATGAAAAGATGCGTCTTTTGAAATATCCGTAGGATCCCCTTGGGCTGTCTTTTAAAATACCCACGATACGTTAGTTTTTAAAATAGGTAAGAATCGAATCTAATCTAATAACTAAACTAAACTAAAGGGCTAAGCTAACAAGCTGGACTACAGGTAAGGAAACCGCCTAACATCTGAGTCGATCCATATACATACCTGTATATATATTAGTCGGTGATCCCGCCTCAATAATATCATATCCGATACCATATCTATAATCAGACATCCCAAGTCAAGAATGCGGATCAATCATCAAGATATAGCTCGTACGTAAATCCGTCGTACGGCATCCCCAAATCTGGGTACGGGTCAATATCATACTCATCACACTGTTCATCTAGTATCCTCTTTATCAAGATCATCATCTGGGGTACTGACCTACGTCTAGTACACTACTAATATCACTATTCACGTGGCATTGTCATCCAAAGATCCGCTATAATATCAGGACGTATCTCAAGTACGAATCCTGCCATATCACCGATCTCACAGCCTCAACTCAAATCTCATCGACTCATCTCAAACCCAAGTATCATCCGCAAATCCAGTATGTGAACACCTAGTCCCATACCCAGGTGAACACATAACCACCTCTCCCCATATACGCACAGGTAATAACATAGATGTATGCATGTGTGTGCGTGTGTGTGTGGGAGTAACAACTACTCTAGGCTTTCGCAACTAACACTAAACTAATCCATGAACACCTAGAACCCACATTTATCATCAAGTCTCATATCAACATAATATATGTAATCAAAATATATGTGTGTATACGTATTCGTATACATCACCACGAACTGCGGGGTGCTATACGCCATCCACCCGACTTCTCCCCGTAGATATAAATCTACTCACCTGGTCCTCGCTCGCCGGTGCCGACGTCGCCACGCGCTTGCTTGTCGTCTCGAAGTCTGCATGGGGTACCTACATATCATAATGCACCGTATTGCATTAAAATCCGACTCATGACCAAAACGACTCACGAATCTCACATAGGTCAAAACCTTTGGTTGCCTTTATAAATCAACCCCAAAACCCTCGATGTCGGCGTACAAACGCCAAACCATCGAGAAAACCCAAACACACTCATTTGCACAATCACATGCACTAATTATAATATAAAATAGGTTAAAATTCACAAAAAACTCAAACTCACTTTAAAAGCCATTTTTCCGAAAATCTAGCAAGCAAAAATTTACCGTTTTAGTACAAAAATCGACGTTTAAACAAATCTAGCAGCCGCAATATCCACTCAATATCATAACCAAGTCATATAAACCATTACAATAATTTATTCTCATCAAAATATATATATTTACAAAACCTAGTTAACAAAACTAGCACAATTTTCCATTTTAGCTCAAGACTTGATGTTTTAATCAAGTTTAACTATTTTAACAATTCTAGTGGCTAAAATGCCCACTAAATAACTTAATTAAGTCACCCAAACCCAAACTAAATTTTAAACTCACTAATTATATTAGATCTAAAAAAACTAGTTTGCAATTAGCTTAATTATGATAATTTAGATGTAGAAATTAGCAAATTTGGCACTTAGATTACACTTTGCATGACTTAGCATGATAACTACACTATACAATCATAAACAATGTTAAAAACCCTCACTTGATTTTAAAAACCCAATTCTAGAATTTCCAAACCCTAACTTTAAAATTCTAACAAGCAATTCAAAACTTAATTTAAACCACTCATTAACTTAATTGAAGAAATAATCAAACAATTTAACAAAAAGCCAAGATTTATTATACCTCAAGAACAATGGAACATACATAGAACATGGCCTCCAAATTGAAATCTTTGCATCAAGATCCATGCTAAAAGAGATAAGGGAAAATGGGTAGGGATTGGATTTTTATTTTGTGGGATTTTTGTGTTGATTTTTTGGGCATTTTGTGATGAAATTTTGATGAGAAATGAGAGGAAAAGAGAGAGGGGCTGCTGTTGTGGGAAGGAGAGAGAGAGGGTCGGCTGAATGGGGAGGGGGGAGAGAGAGGGAGGTGGAGAAAAAGTCAAGGCAATACCCAAAAGTCAAAGCCCAAACTCCTTTTGCCCAATTTCTTTCATTCCTTTGTTCTCTTTTCTTTGTTTTTTTTTTGTGAGATGAGAGGCCCAAGAATGGTGGGCTGTAAAGGGGCCGGCCAGAGCTATAGGGGAGGGGGTGTGGTTTTGTTTGGGTGAGAAAAAAAGATAAATGTTGTACCCCACTTCCATTAACACTAATTTCACCGAAAAAAGCCTTTTTCTTCGATATTTTCTAAACCGTTTTGGCAAACGATTTCATTTCAAAAACCATATGATAAAATTTTATTTAATGTGTCATGATGGACAAAATTTGTTTCAACTCATTCCAATTTGTAATTTTCCCTAATTAAATGTATTAGTGACGGCTTAAAATAATAATAAAATAAAGTTTTTTCAGAAAATTTGAAATTTCACCAGTGGCTCAATAAACACCAAATACTAGCCATTACATAGCTAGAATATGTATATTTAATTTTTATAATAAGATATTTGCATTTTGACTTTTTACAGAAAACCACCTTATTTTACCGATTTTCCGAAATTTCACCGAAACGATTTTCAAAACGCTACAATCTTCCCCCCTTAAAAAAAATTCGGTCCCCGAATTTAAAGTAAAACTCCCCCCAAATACTAAAACATCTAAACCAAAACCATCAAGTCGTCGGGGCTCCGAAATTGTAAATACATAAAACAAATCGTAGCGCGGCGCATGCGCATGAAAAATGAGCATATAACTCAAATCAAAACTCCGTCAAGCATCCCGCAATCATCGGAGTCATGGGGAAGACATCAATGTCAAATCCAAAGCAAAAGCAATATGATATAACTCGAAACTATACATGTAATATCGAATCTATATATGTAAGTATCTGAAGGAAATGTATGCCAAATCTCTTTAAGTCGCTGTGCAACGCGTATAACACTGCACAGTGGCGGACGTCTATCATAAGAATATAACTATATACATATATACCTTTGTTTGAAATGTACGTTCCGCCGTTTTGGAAACAATTTAGAAGGGTCTCCTTGTTTTAAACATTTCGTGTCATCTCAGACACGTAGGTAAATGCTGAGACTATAGCTCGCTTTTTTTTTTGGAAATCCCTTCAATAACTATCAATGCATGCAAAATATATTCAGGTACTGTCCTCTGACTAGTCCTACTCAGTACGAAAACACATAGCAATATCATAAAAACGTACTGCTCTATTAGAAAAATCAATCCCAAAATACGCGTATGAATACTACGTGCGTCTGGTGTGCACGGAAATCAAAATCCAAATATGTGCCTTACATATGCACAGAAACAACATCTAAGTGCATCGGGTGTGCACGAAACATCTGTCGTAGGCAACATGTGTGCCTGACAGCAAAATCAGGTGCATCTGACATGCACGAAAAATCTCGATTTAGTGCATCTGGTGTGCACCAAAATCACACTTCAAAACATGCGCCCAACATGCGCGATAATCCAAATCAGGTGCATCCATCGTGCACGAAATCATGAAATCCAGTATCAAGTGCCGAATATACGCAAAATCCAATCAGGTGCACAAGGTGCACAAAACAAATATCGAACATCACCATCAAAATCGAAGTCTAGGGCATCTAAATGCACAACATACGCAACACTGCACTGCAAACATAAATGAACTATACCGAGTGCAAAAACCAAATCGTGTGCGTATATACGCACAAATCAGCTCAACTGTATGAAATCCATATAATCACAAACATGAGAACCAAGGCACGAAAACGATATCAAGTGCAACAACCGTGCAACAACCGTGCAAAAATCGTAAATACTCAGCAGGTGCAACCATGGTCCATGAAGACAAATATCATGAAACTCAATCATCAAAATCAATCATGTGAATAAATCGCCCAAAATATGCAAATCAAGTATGGCGGAATAGTCCCGCTCAAGCACATCCTCCAAGAATCTCTGGCCAACTTCCGTGGTCACCCATAGCATATCTCGTCGACGATCCTGAACTCTGGCCTGCCGGTGTGCATAACATGACCACTACTGGGTCCAAGTCTTCTCGTAATTTATTCCAGAAAGGTCCTATCGAGATCTCTCCCAAATCTCATCTCTGCCGAACTGTCCGGAAGTCATCGTCCCTTACTAGATCTGTTCTCGTTCTGGAACGGCTGCATACTCAACGCGACTCCTTCTGGAAGGTATATCCAAGTACAATGTCTCGGCATACGTATCGCATCTCTGATGTCGGCGGAGTGGAACGTCGTTTCATCTAGATCTGGTATGAACTTCTTACTTCACATTTCTCTAATGTCGACCGCTTCGGACTCGTCTCGTCGTGGCTGCATAGACTGAGCTCTAACGGCTATCCTCGTATCGGGAGTCTCCCAAGAAATGCATCTCACCACCTAGCATCCGAATTAAGTCGAGCCATCCGATCGAGTCGTCAAAACCTCATAATCCCCCAAGAGCTCAACATCTTGGTACAGTTTAATAGTATCGAGTACGTACCACAGCATCGATGGTCCAGCCGTAGAAGGGAAAACCCAAGCCTCACTAATGGCGCCGCGGAACTGCCGCAAACCCTTAAGGTTCAAAGGCTTTCACACGGTCATTAAGTCGAGTTAGGGTTTCATTCTTCTAGAGGGTCCATAGAATTGCCTGCATGTCTTTCCGAATACTTTAAACTTGGAATAACAGGTTGCTGATATTCGATCATCTCTGTCGACTCTCAACGTCTCCGCGTGAAGTCGTCTCTAGCTGGAATCAATCTATCTGATGACCTCGCATTGGGCTAGCGAACGAACCACATGTCCTAGTCATTCATCCTTGGTAACTAGCGACCTTCTATCATCTCTTAATACAACTCGTACTGCAATAGCTCTAACATCTGGGGCGATATCTCGTCGTTCGCAGCAATAACTGGCTCACTCGTCTGCACGCTGAACAGTGCCTCAAACCTCATGAATAAGCAATACACCAACGGTCATCAAAATCTCGTTGGCCTCTATCATTGGCTCGATCCTCTGGTACTGATCGGCACGTCCGAGAAATATCGTAAAGGCGATCCGCCAAACGTTCGTGGCCCGAAAACACAGTAAAAAGACACATCTCAGCAATCGTGTGTCGCCGGAATTATGCCCTGGTCAGTCCTCGTTTATGAAGAGCTCGTGCTAACCGCAACTCTAGCCGTAGCTCTCCCTGCCAGTAATAGTGGCAGAAAAACCATAACTGGTACCGATGAGGCTAGATCAGGAATGAATATAATACTGAGCAAAGAAATGTACATCCTAAGGCTTCTTAAATGGAGTAGCGTATCGTAAGTATGCCGCGGAACATACCCACGGTACGTCACTCTACTTTAGTCACCTATTCCATCAACCAAGGGTCATCCTACGCTCCGAAGGTAAAACCTAACGCTCTGATACCAACTTTGCCACGTCCCGAAAGTACGGAACATGACCGGCACTTAAACTACGAAGCGTCTCGAGGCGTACGTAATCCAAGTAAGCCGAAAACCCAGAAATGTAAACCAAGAAAAGTAGTAGGGTGAAGGAAAACCAATTTAAATAAGTAGTTTTAATAGCATAAGCCGAATTATGCGGGTTTCTAAAAACATCAAAAATTTCCTGAAAATTTCGGCAGAGTCTCCTTTGTAAATACTGGCCCCCAAACGGGATACAACATGAATAGTATACGAAATCAATAAAAAGGCATCCCCAAGCGGGAGCTAGCTCTTCGTCAATCGACGGTCACAACCACACAAGCAATAAAATATACAACGCCAACGGCGAGGATCAAAACTCAAAAGGAAACTCAAAACCACAAGAAAACCACAGAAATATAACACGCGACTCTAAGGTCGAATGAATAAACATCACTGGTCTCTATCTCAAATAAATACATGTTTGGTTGATGGAACTTCTAGATACAACAGAATAATAATATACAAGATATATAATGGGGGTACGATACAAGTAAACCCACCTACTAGCAAATCACCCGAAGGAAACTATGCCCGCAAGCCGTAATGAAACCTGTACGGAAAACCTGCAAGAAACTGGGGTACAATGGGGGTGAGTTGCCAACTCGTGAATAGAAAAACATCTACGCACAGAAATCGCATAAATAACGCAACCTAGGTCAATGATCATAATATATATCCTCAAATATATGTATAACATGCAGCCTATAACAATGGCTAGGGTAATATCTAACCCGAGTGTGATTTCATGTGCCCGTGTCAGTGCCTCAGGTAGCAATATATCATATGAATGAGGTATGAATGCATGAAAACAGAATACATGTAAATGAAGAAACTGTTTTCATAAATTAGTGAGATTTCCTTTGTATTTTTAAAATGAAGTATCATAAATGAACTCAGCATCAACAGTGTCTAGTATCGACACAAAACATAAATCTCAATGTCTCAAAACCTCAGGCTCCGGCTATCCGGACTGGCCTGTATCATCAAATCGCAGTACCTCAATATCTCGAAATCTCAATGTCTCAATCTCAATATCTAGGGCGCCGTCAGTCCAGACCGGCCCCTACCATCCATCTCAAGACCACGACGGTATCCTCCGGATATCCGACGCGTCGGGTAATATCACCGGTAGGTAGTCTCCCCTGCCAGGCTCACATCGTCATCATCACGCGCTTCTTGCCCCAGGGTACCTTACCGGGCCCACCATGTACCCGAAACGGTTCATCCGTCTCCTCGAATCGGGTCTCGAAATCCATCAGCAAACTCATGGTGGACGACTCATACATCATGGGAAAACCGCACTTTTTATTTAAAAAGAGAGACAAAAGGTTTATTTATGTTTTTGCGGTTTTCCTCCAAATCCAAGAAATCTCATGAAATCCGAATCCAAATCATCAATAGCATGTAAACAGTGAATATAGGCATGAAAATCCATGAATGCGGCACAACAGTGAATAATAACATGCATGAAGTAGCAGGCAATAACTACAATGTCTAAACTATTAGCTAACAACCTATGTCAATGAAATAGTATTTCTAAAGAGTTCGTAACGTGGCAATTACCGATGAAGATGTGTGTGAGCCGGCAAGTAAGTGTACGTGGTACATACGCATCATCGGTAATGGTGCTGGTGTCCTAACCGCAAGATAACAACAGTAGAATATGAAGCATAATATAAGTATGTGATGCGGAGCGAACAACAATAGTGAGCGGGAGCTGAATACTAGACGCAACTATAACTAATCTGCATTAATCTAATATAAGTCCTACAAATGGTGCCTTTTGAAATAACACGAATCATGGGGTTTTGAAAATAGGGGCTACGGTGTTTTTATGAAAAGATACGTCTTTTGAAATATCCGTAGGATCCCCTTGGGCTGTCTTTTAAAATACGCACGATTCGTTAGTTTTTAAAATAGGTAAGAATCGAATCTAATCTAACAACTAAACTAAACTAAAGGGCTAAGCTAACAAGCTGGACTACAGGTAAGGAAACCGCCTAACATCTGAGTCAATCCATATACATACTTGTATATATATTAGTCGGTGATCCCGCCTCAATAATATCATATCCGATACCATATCTATAATCAGACATCCCAAGTCAAGAATGCGGATCAATCATCAAGATATAGCTCGTACGTAAATCCGTCGTACGGCATCCCCAAATCTGGGTACGGGTCAATATCATACTCATCACACTGTTCATCTAGTATCCTCTTTATCAAGATCATCATCTGGGGTACTGACCTACGTCTAGTACACTACTAATATCACTATTCACGTGGCATTGTCATCCAAAGATCCGCTATAATATCAGGACGTATCTCAAGTACGAATCCTGCCATATCACCGATCTCACAGCCTCAACTCAAATCTCATCGACTCATCTCAAACCCAAGTATCATCCGCAAATCCAGTTTGTGAACACCTAGTCCCATACCCAGGTGAACACATAACCACCTCTCCCCATATACGCACAGGTAATAACATAGATGTATGCATGTGTGTGCGTGTGTGTGTGGGTGTAACAACTACTCTAGGCTTTCGCAACTAACACTAAACTAATCCATGAACACCTAGAATCCACCTTTATCATCAAGTCTCATATCAACATAATATATGTAATCAAAATACATGTGTGTATACGTATTCGTATACATCACCACGAACTGCGGGGGTGCTATACGCCATCCACCCGACTTCTCCCCATAGATATAAATCTACTCACCTGGTCCTCGCTCGCCGGTGCCGACGTCGCCACGCGCTTGCTTGTCGTCTCGAAGTCTGCATGGGGTACCTACATATCATAATGCACCGTAGTGCATTAAAATCCGACTCATTACCAAAACAACTCACGAATCCCACATAGGTCAAAACCTATGGTTGCCTTTATAAATCAACCCCAAAACCCTCAATGTCGGCGTACAAACGCCAAACCATCGAGAAAACACAAACACACTCATTTGCACAATCACATGCACTAATTATAATATAAAATAGGTTAAAATTCACAAAAAACTCAAACTCACTTTAAAAGCCATTTTTCCGAAAATTTAGCAAGCAAAAATTTACCGTTTTAGTACAAAAATCGACGTTTAAACAAATCTAGCAGCCGCAATATCCACTCAATATCATAACCAAGTCATATAAGCCATTACAATAATTTATTCTCATCAAAATATATATATTTACAAAACCTAGTTAACAAAACTAGCACAATTTTCCATTTTAGCTCAAAACTTGGTGTTTTAATCAACTTTAACTATTTTAACAATTCTAGTGGCTAAAATGCCCATTAAATAACTTAATTAAGTCACCCAAACCCAAACTAAATTTTAAACTCACTAATTATAATAGATCTAAAAAAACTAGTTTGCAATTAGCTTAATTATGATAATTTAGATGTAGAAATTAGCAAATTTGGCACTTAGATTACACTTTGCATGACTTAGCATGATAACTACACTATACAATCATAAACAATGTTAAAAACCCTCACCTGATTTTAAAAACCCAATTCTAGAATTTCCAAACCCTAACTTTAAAATTCTAACTAGCAATTCAAAACTTAATTTAAACCACTCATTAACGTAATTGAAGAAATAATTAAACAATTTAACAAAAAGCCAAGATTTATTATACCTCAAGAACAATGGAACATACATAGAACATGGCCTCCAAATTGAAATCTTTGCATCAAGATCCATGCTAAAAGAGATAAGGGAAAATGGGTAGGGATTGGATTTTTATTTTGTGGGATTTTTGTGTTGATTTTTTGGGCATTTTGTGATGAAATTTTGATGAGAAATGAGAGGAAAAGAGAGAGGGGCTGCTGTTGTGGGAAGGAGAGAGAGGGTCGGCTGAATGGGGAGGGGGGAGAGAGAGGGAGGTGGAGAAAAAGTCAAGGCAATACCCAAAAGTCAAAGCCCAAACTCCTTTTGCCCAATTTCTTTCATTCTTTTGTTCTCTTTTCTTTGTTTTTTTTTGTGAGATGAGAGGCCCAAGAATGGTGGGCTATAAAGGGGCTGGCCAGAGCTATAGGGGAGGGGGTGTGGGTTTTGTTTGGGTGAGAAAAAAAGATAAATGTTGTGCCCCACTTCCATTAACACTAATTTCACCGAAAAAAGCCTTTTTCTTCGATATTTTCTAAACCGTTTTGGCAAACGATTTCATTTCAAAAACCATATGATAAAATTTTATTTAATGTGTCATGATGGACAAAATTTGTTTCAACTCATTCCAATTTGTAATTTTCCCTAATTAAATATATTAGTGACGGCTTAAAATAATAATAAAATAAAGTTTTTTCAGAAAATTTGAAATTTCACCAGTGACTCAATAAACACCAAATACTAGCCATTACATAGCTAGAATATGTATATTTAATTTTTATAATAAGATATTTGCATTTGGACTTTTTACAGAAAACCCCATTATTTTACCGATTTTCCGATATTTCACCGAAACGATTTTCAAAACGCTACACCCCAGTAGCTCGATAAGTCGTGTCGATATGAGGTCTATAACAGTCCGAGAAACTACTGATAACTCTTACCAGTAAATCTCGGCAATCCTGGCCAGGGATTTCCAGTTATATCTAATCGAACACAGCACAACATCAACTCCCTATACTGGGAAAGACGAATCCCCTCCTATCGCTCATTGCCTTCATGTAATTCGGGACTGTACCCAAAAGCCACCTTTTTGCGCACCCTCTTGGACGTGGTATGATAGAAATCAAAGCATAGTGGGAATCACACAAGACTCTATGACGATCTCGGGTCAACAGACTACTCTGTACCTGTGTCACCGGAGAACTGCCATCTGACGTGAGGTATAATACCATCTGGGAGTTCTCGGCGAGTCCGTCCAGTGTACCCAGTCTCCACTGAGCACCCGTACACCATCCTTGATGTCAAACACCGATGGATATGGGATCATCCATCGCCTATCATATGGGTTAAGATGCGTATACGCTAGTCTACTCTGGTGTATCGATGCCCTGTCTCGATACACCCTCGACTAGTAACAGTTATAGGATGTACTCGTCGACTACCGTGGCCCCACTAGTATGATCTCATCATAGTCCCAGTAGTCGAGTACATATCCTAAGGGCTTTATCAACATGTAATATAGAGACAATCAGAGTACATGTTAAGATAAAGTACAACCAGATAGCATACTATCATGTCGAGCAAGAAAGTCCTCCCTATATATGTCCAAGCATCCATTATAATATACATCGTATGTACAGTAATGGCCTCTAGGGCATACATATAACTAACAGTATTTTCTTGAATTGTAAATTGTATATGGATGACTTGCCGGAACCGCGATATCAGAAATGGAACGGATATAATGGATGTACATGTAGATAGAGAATATCCATGGTTCGGTTCAGTCAATATAGATTGAATAGACGGATTCATGTTGAATTGTAGTTTATACTTGAATCACATTCAAATCAGATTGATTAGATTGAGACTCAGTCTGAGTCGGACACTTTAAAAGGAACTTGAAATCCTGAATTAGTTTGATGTTATCGGTAACTGCTGCACATGGACGGCATGATTTGTGTCTTTTTCAAGATAATTACCGTGTTGATAACATTGTTTATTAGATTGTCTACCTTAAATAGGCAAGCACCCATATCTCCCGCTCCCTGAGGCTCAAGACACTGGTCCCACTTAAACCTATGTTTACTAGGGTCCTTATTGTAATTTAGTATAACTTGAGGGGGGTTTATGTAAAAATAGTTTGTTATAATTTTCAAAATACATCTCAAGCATTTAATTATCGTTTTTAGGGTTTTCATAGAAGTATATTTTTATACAAGTGAAATTTCTAGTGAGTAAAACCTAACATCATAATATATGGTATTTTATTGAAATATTGAAATTGTGGTGTATTTGGATGGTATTTTCATGTAATAGTGATTCCTTTGATTTAGAAAACTTGGAATGTTTATATAATTAAAATAGATATTTTGATAATATATATATATATATATATATATATATATTTAATGAAAATAATTTATTTATTTTCTTATAGAAATCCCATTTTCTAAAGAAAAATGCATAAAAATTCCATCGAGATCGAATGCTCCTTGCGGAGGTCTGCATCTCGCTCTACTAGGCCCGAGGATGTGCGATAATCCACACCATCCCAAATGGGGTCCCCAAAAGTGGGTTCTAGAGGCGCAATTGTATGGAAATATTTAATACATCTTTTTATAGAAATGGTTTTATAAGTTAAAAGTATTTATTTGTAAAGTTGTTTTATCCCATACTATGTTCCCAAAATTTCCATCATGCTATATTAGAGATGTGTGTTATGATGAGGTAGGCCATTACCTCGTGAACTATCTAAAGGTAATATGTTGTTTATGTCGGAAACTAAAGTATGTAGAATTTTACTGTAAAACTGCGATAAAATTTGCAATATAAATTCTTTTGATGTGAAATTTGTTTAATATGTTTGTTAATGTTTATTGAACATGATATAAAGGTTTGGTATTTTCTTGTTTAAGAAAAATAGGATTTTCAAAGAAAAACCGAATTGGAAGTCAGATTAACTCCGCTTTCGTCGGGTTTTAGTATTTAAGATTTTTAGAATAAAGAAAGAGAGAGGAAGAGGGGACTTACAAGCTTTAGGATAAGAGAAGGGAGGGAGGGACCTAAAGAGGGCTTCGGGGCGTCGTTTCGTCGCCGGAATCTCCTTATATCGTTGCCAGAACTTCACCCTTTTTCTAACTCCACTTGTACACAAAAGAGACTTGAAAGTTTTTGAGAATTTTAGCAGGGAATTCTGAGTGAGGATGTGTGAATTTGGGTATGGTATTTATAGGAAAAATTAAGGTTTATGGGGTGAAAGAAATGCATTAAAATTTGCATTAAAAATTGTTTTAAGGGATTTTATTGCTCTCTGGAAATGTGCAGAGAGAATAAACAGTGTAGGGGGGTGGGGTAGGCCAAAGGTTGCAGGGGTGAAAAGATGGGAGCATTACCGACGGATATGACCGGCGGTGCCAGGAATTTTGTGCTTGTCGCCGGGTCTTTACCGTCGGAGGGTGCTGGGTCTTGGTGCCACGTGTCGTGTTGATTACTATACTCTTGTGCACATGTTTAAATAGTCAGTGTCTTTTTAGTTTACGTGTAGTGCACGTGTAGACTCTTGGGCTTCTTAAAAGATTAAAAGAAAACAAAACAAAAAGATAATGTGGCTGAAGGGATTCGATCACAGGAGCTACGTCACAGCAATGCAAGGCTTTACCAATGTGCTACTAGTACTTTCTTGTTGTTCTAAAATAAAACAAATACTTATAGTATATGTTCATATCAGAATTTTGCATTATTATATTCCCCATTCTTAATCATATTGCAAATAAATAGGTGCTTTTGATCCATGTCTGCTAAATAGTTGTAGGTTATAGGTTCTCAAAACAAAACAGTAAAATTCAGGAAAAGATGCTACAAATGTGAGACTACGACCAATAAATAGATGAATCTGTATGATGCTTAAACAAATGAAGATCAATGAACAGTTCGATTGCATAAAGTACGAAGGCAGCACAAAAATTCAAGATTTCAACGCGAAGCTAACGGTAAAAGTCCACAAATTCTGCACTGTTGGAAATCTGGAAGAAAGTAGAAAAGAGTCTGAAGAACCAAGTGAAGAAAACAGAAGAAAAAGGCAACATGAAGCAACCCTGGAAAGATGAGACAGAGAGCCCCCAATATGGCCGCGGATCCGCGGCCGTGCTATGCACGTGTCGGTGCGTGTCGGTGGGAGTCGGTGCATTGACCCGGCTTTCTTAGGGTAGTATTGTAATTACAGATGTGGATCAGATGTAAACCCTAGGGTTTCTCCTATCTATAAATAGGAAAGCCTACAGCTCTTTTGGGGCATGCCTCTTTTTAATTCTAGATTAAATTTCTTGTAATCGTCAAGAGTGCATCAATAAAGTAAGTTATTTTTTATCTTGTGTTCTTCTTAATTGCAATTTTATTTCTCTGCATTTTTTACCTGTCTTTATTTATCTGTAAGTTAATTAGGTTAATAAAAAAAATTATAAAAATGAATTTCGTCGCAATTTCCCTAATTTGGTTGATATGATGTTTTGCGTATGTTTTAAAATCAAAGAATAGAATACCGCAATCAATAACGGTATCGCTTGGTAGCTAGCCGATTGAGTACGGGTCCGTCCACAGGGAAAACGTATTCTTTTCTAATTGTTCTAACGAGTTAATTCTTATTTTTGGTAGGTTTTGATTTTTATAAAAACTAAGGTTGAATTAAATTCAATTTAAAACCTTGCTAGAGTTAGGATTAGGTTAGTTTGGAAAGTTAATTCTACTCACTGCTTCCTTTGCCCTAGGTAAGAACATAGGTGTTAGGGTAATAATTAACAAAGGGGATTAGCACGACAAGAAAGAGATGTTGTTTCTTCCTTTTGGTCCTTGTCCGTCCTTTCTTAACTCTTATCCCTAACCTCTATGTAAATCAACCACTACCGGTCTAACTAAGGAATCACCGCTATCTCGTAGGATAGGGTGCCGTAGTGAGCGGTGGGTGTTTGTTTTACATAGAGTCCTAATTTATAAAGTTATGAGGGTAAGAAAGGAGTGAGAGATTTCCATCTCTCAAACCTACCCAATCCTAACCCTAACAAGTGAGGAACTACTCACTCATTAGGAAAATTGCGACGAAATTCATTTTTATAATTTTTTTATTAACCTAATTAACTTACAGATAAATAAAGACAGGTAAAAAATGCAGAGAAATAAAATTGCAATTGAGAAGAACACAAGATAAAAAATAGCTTTCTTTATTGATGCACTCTTGACGATTACAAGGAATTGAAATTTAATCTAGAATTAAAAAGAGGCACGTCCCAAAAGAGCTGTAGGCTTTCCTATTTATAGATAGGAGAAACCCTAGGGTTTACATCCGATCTACATCTGAAATTACAATACTACCCTAAGAAAGTCGGGTCAATGCACCGACTTCTACCGACACGCACCGACACGTGCACAGCACGGCCGCAGATCAGCGGCAGGAAGCCTTGTTTGGCCGCGGATCCGCGGCCATATTGGGGTCTCTCTGTCTCATCTTTCCAGGGTTGCTTCATGTTGCCTTTTTCTTCTGTTTTCTTCACTTGGTTCTTCAGAATCTTTTCTAGTTTCTTTCAGATTTCCAACAGTGCAGAATTTGTGGACTTTTACCATTAGCTTCACATTGAAGTCTTGAATTTTTATGCTGCCCTCGTACTTTGTGCAATCGAACTGTTCATTGATCTTCATTTGTTTAAGCATCATACAGATTCATCTATTTATTGGTCATAGTCTCACATTTGTAGCGTCTTTTTCTAAATTTCACTGTTTTGTTCTGAGAACCTGTAACCTGCAACTATTTAGCAGACATGGATCAAAAGCACCTATTTATTTGCAATATGATTAAGAATGGGGAATATAATAATGCAAAATTCTGATATGAACAAATACCCCCAAACTTATCCTTTGCTCGTCCCGAGCAAAACTAATTTTATTCTCGAAAAAGCTTAACCTCACTTTCACAGGGAATCACGATTGCACTGAGCTCGTGCAACAATCCGTTAAACCTCTAGGTGTCCCTAGTAGGAGTGTCGTCTCCAGAGAGTTTTCAGCGGATACTACCCACAAAATCCGATCAATTTGGCCTGTTGACTTTCATTCTTCATTCTAGTAAGAAGTTCTATTATCTTCAACTTAGAAATCATCAACCCGTATTTTTCACACTCACTTATCATTTAACTTAAGATTGTATATGTTCTGTAAATTTATTTAGCTTTTAGCATCTCTTGAATTTTCCTTCTAAGGTTCCATCTCAACTTAGGAATTTTTATTATCTCTACTGAAAATATAAGCCCTATCTTTCATTCCTATCTCTTATCAAAACCCCAATCATATACACCTACGTGTGTGTATGTATCACCCCTACACTCGGAATTTCAATTCAAGCTATCATACTCTTGTCCATCGTCCAAAGTACTTTTAGTTGGTGAATTTTAGATGAAATTTCTCACACATCCTTCATGCGACCGTTAATACTTCTTGAGGTACTAACGACCGATTACAAAATGTGTTCGTGCATTAAGGCGTAATTCCTCGTCTTGTGATACCTAAGGCTTTAGCAGTGACTCCGAAACCAGTTGGTCTAAGGCACTAGGTGATGAAGTATCCTTGCTATATATTTTTTATTTTACGCAGCCTTAAGTAATTACAAAACCAGTGTTCATTTTTTTTATATCTTTATTCACACTTATATTTTTATTTTATTATTTTTTTTTATACTAAGGATTTTAGACAAGAGCATTTCAAGGTATCCTCTACTATCCCAAGTTTCAAGGTGCGTGTATGTGCGAGTTGTAGGGTATATATTTTCAGAATTTAGACTAAAGGTTTAGAATTATTTTTCAGACTTACACTTCAATAAAAATTTCAATACTTCCCTTATTTTGACTTAGCCCAAGAACTGAATTCAATATTTGCCTATTTCTAAATAAACTATAAGGACATATTTTCTACCGTTAAACTTTAAGAAAGGTGATTTTTAGGGTTTTTAATTTACTAAGTTTAGGATCTAGTTTTTCCTAGCTAGTTAACCGTCTTGTCAAATTTAAGTCAAATATGGTCAAGTTGAATTTTTTTTTCTTTTTAGTTTTTTTTTCAATTTTTTATTTGATTTTATTTTTTATAAAAAAAATTATTTTCATTTTTTTAATTTTTATAATTTTTTTATAAAGATGCAATGCAGAATTAAACATGCCAAGAAAGAAAAAGAAAAAGTATGTACAAAAATTAAAATATGCAATGCAATGATAACTATTTATAAACCACCTACTCCCCCAAACTTACCAAAAGCAGTGCCCTCACTGCTCAGGCCCTCGGCGTCCCTTTGAATGTGAACGGGAACGTTCCTCTCTAGCTAGCAGGGTTCTTATCCCTTACTCTACTTGTGTTAGACGCTGATCATGCTGCGTCATCATTCCAATCAATCTTTCTATCCCTCTATTGTTTCTTCGAAGTAAGCGCGCTTGCGCGGCAGGGGTTAGCTCTTCATCGCTCGCGGTCGAGCTGGAGCTGGGTGTCCTGACGGGTACATGTTCGGCCGGTTCTGTTTGTGACCATACATCAGTCAAGCGGGTATAGGACGTGGATACACTCTCAATAAGAGGCCTAATGGGCATACCTCCATACATGTAAAACTCAAATTCCTCCACAGGGAGGAAATAGTGACACGGTTGTGTCACTAATATAAGGCATGGGTAATTTGCGGCCCTTTTGTCAACACCAATTGAATAAAGCAAAACCGTGCACATGTCAAATCTAGGGTTCGTAGTCATTAAGGTGTGCACGATATGAAGAGATGGGGTGAAAATTATGGTATTATGCGAACTGCCAAAAATATTGTTTTGTGCCCACCGGCACACGGTTAATACATTGGCAAAGAGGGTTCTAGCCTGTATGCCCTTCCTAGGTTCCCTCGAACAGTCATTACCCATTAAGGGCATGTAGTCTTCAAATTGAAGGGGTTGGTCGTGAACAGATAATCTAGGAATTAAAGTTGTAAGTGCACGGCGGCGCCCCGGCCGTCAATCCGACGCCGGAATGCGGAAACGGTGATAAACTTAAATTTTGCGGACTTTGCAAACCGGCACCACCGCGCACTAAACTCCGGATCGTAACCATTAACAAGTCTACGCTACAATAAGAAAGGGAAGAGATGTATACCGACGATCCAAGTCCTCCGGTCTTCATCTCCACTCCGATCTCCTCGCGGGATCTCCGTCCGTCTCCTCCTCGTCAGAAAGGGCACCACGAAGCCGGGTACTTTTACGGGCTCCCGCCTCTATACCGAGGCAACTCGCGCATGAAGCCGGCAACTCGACATGCCCAAGGCTTGCTGTAGGATGTGTAGGGTTTATGTCTCATTGGGGTTTTGGTTGCCTTTTGAAGATGGAGGAATGAAGGTATGAAAAATGGTGCTTTCATTTTTCTTGGCATGAAAAGAGATCAAGAATGAAAAACACTCTCAAAGATGAAGCTCTCTCCTTCTCTTTTCTTCTTCTCACTCAACCATGAAAAAACTTATTTACTTTTAAAATGGAGGAGGAATGAATATGAAGCAATAAGGGAGGTGAGTGTAGGAGATGAGAAGAGGTGACCACATCAAGGGACAAAGAAACATACAACCATGCCTTTCACTATTAAACCCATACCCTCACTTTATCACAATCAAATCTCATAAAGCAAAAGCATGGTTGAAAAGAAAATGATAGCTATCATAATCAAACATTTACAAGAAACCCCCTCCACAAATGTTATTTGCACAATTGCAAATAACCCCCTCCATCGGAAAAGTCCGGCCGGGAAAGAACAAAGGAAAACCGGCCGGAACGGAATGCAAACTGGCAACTCCAGAAAACTGGTCCCGTAATAAATTACAGGAAAAGCCCCAATAATGTGCATACACACCCGCATCTGTATTCCGTCCGGATACAAATGCAATGAGACAAAATCTACACTGTACTAAACTAGGACCGGCTTAAACCAAAGCCGGCTAGTAATATCCGTTCGATCCTGATCCGTGCAATACCGCACGTATCTGATCGAACCCTGCCATATACCTATACGGCTACTAGTACAAACCGTCCGATCCTGATCCATGCAATACCGCACGTATCTGATCGGACCCTGCCATATCTCCATACGGCCTCTACAGCGTTTCGCCCGAAAGCTGAGTAACTGAAAGTGTGGTGGACTCTAAAGACTCGTCAATACTATGGCTGTGGATTTAACCACTAGCACGTCAGAGGTATTAGCCAATACGTGACGGGCCACCAGCTATTGACCAAAAGGGACGTCGATGAGGAAGCTCACCCCGACACCCAACTGAGCCTGTCAGTGACAATATCCGTGCAGTCCGGTCCGTTCGTCTATGAGTATCGCATGGCGGGCCTAGGGGGTTGGTAAAAGTCAGACCCCCAAAAGCGGTACAAGTCGTGTCGGAGTGTAGCCCAGAACACCCTGAGATACTACTGGAATACCTACCAGTAAATCTCCTTGCCTTGGCCAAGGACTTTGTGTAATGGCTCTCCTAGACACAGCACGACCTCACCCCCAATACCGGGAGAGACGAACCCCTGAAGATACGCTCACTGCCTCCATGTGGCTCGGGACTGTACCCAACTAAAACCTGTTTGCACGACTCCTTTGAGCCGTGGTAGGGTAGTAATCAAAGTACAGTGGGAACTCACACGAGACAAATGACGATCCCCAGGTCGATGAACTAACCTGCACACATGTCACCAGGGAACTGCCATCTGACGTCTGGTATATGACCAACTAGCATGTTCCCGGCGAGTCCTGTCCGGTGTACTCATAACCCAATGAGCACCTGTATACATCTTAGGTGATCCAACTGACACCAGTGGCTTGTGAGACCAGCCACCGCCCCTCGTCGGGGTCTCGACTGTATACACTAGTCTACTAATGGAGTATCGATGCCCGGTCTCGAAACTCCCACGACTAGGGACCTTTTAAGGATATGCTTGTAGACCCCCAGCTCCCACTTATATGATCGCCCTCATACTGCTGGTGGTCAAGCAAGAATCCTAGGGGCTCTATCAACGTGTAATAGCGACGTGTCATGTCACCTAAAGCAGTACACGATGATAAAGATAAACCAGATAGCATACTATCATCTCGAGTAAGACTGTCCTACCGGGATAGGTCCTCCCTCAATCATTACAATCACGTACCTGTGACCTAATAATTGACTTTGAGGGCACTATCTCCAACAATCTCCCACTTGCACTCAAGGCTAATTATTGCGATGTCGCATACTCACAGCCCGTGTGATACCGAACATCCAACTCCTCTACTAGTCAGTCTCACAAAGCTCGTTTGCGGAACTATTGCGTTCGAGGAATAGCCTCAGTGAGCGGATCCGCTTAGTTGTTTCTTTCTATGTCTCTCTATATCTCAAGTTCGTGGAGAAAGCCATCTCCCGAAATGAGCAAAATCAGTCTTAGAATATGTCTGGATGTCTGATGGGACGTAGCTCATAAATGAACTCCAAATCCAAACTTCTTAGACTGTATTGACAACTGAACTTAATCAGTGTCCTGCGCGCCATGCCTCCCTCAGTATTGCCTTGGATCACCTGTCCAAAATACTGCCCTACATCAGAGGGAAAACTATAACTCTGACAACCTCCTTGTCGTCCATGTCACCTTGGAAGCCTGGAATGATAACCGTCTCCTGAATGAGGCTGTCGTTATCATATCCCTAGAACATCCACTTATGTTCTAAAACTGCTTCCGACTGTTTCTCCAGGATTGGATTAATGTCAACTTATTGCATCTAGTACAAGAACAACATCTGGTGTGGTACTTGACATCTCATGATTGACTCACTTGCCTAAGCAAGTGATCTGCCAATCATGCACGTCCCTCTCCCCTTTAGTCTGTAAGACACCTTTAGAGAGGGTGACTCCATTACCTGCAGGTACCCTACCGTGCCAGGAGTCGTCCATCCTAAATACTCTCAGAATGCTGTCAAGTACCCTGATTGGGAAACCACCCAAATCTAGATCTAAAACCATAGATCTAGTAACCAGTATGTCTGGTATAATACCCAATTCCTATGTGGAGAAACAACTGTGTGACGACCAAAGTATAACCGATCGTAGTATAGGAGTTTCCTTTCCTACTTTGTGTATGTCATCCAAATACCATGACATTACACCCTACTACCTTCTCAACAGATCCATCCCTTATTCTGATGAAGTCAAACCCATGACTGTCACGTCAGAAATAGATGATCTATCTCCGCTACATCTGCTCTAGTCTATAAATAGACATAAGCAACCTGTCCACCAATGCTTCCGCTGCTCCCACTGACTACGACAACCCTCTGGCAGAGTCATATAGACGTACACTTCTAAAACTGGTTTAGAATGACGCTATACTCATCCTCCCGCCGGGTCTCGCAACCTGGAACAACAGCAATGGCAATTGTGGGTAAACAAGAACTTCCCTGTCACCGTCCTTGAGGCCACCGTAGTGCCCCTCGGGTGCCTGAAGTTACCCACCATATCTGCGGAGTGGCCAATGGAATGTCAATCCAGATTGAATCTTTAGGTTCCTTATCAAATCTTCAGTAATCGTTTGTGGTTCTGGAATCACTTCCAGTTCTACCATACTCCCACTACTGTTTTCTAAAAAAAAAATCCATTTTTAATAAAACTGTGGCGAGTCTAGAACAATATTGCTATTGTTCATCCAAATGGTAGAAAGTCAACCCGCGTCATAGCCTGGGTCAACCCACAAACAGCCATTACAGAAACGTGCCTTTGAGTTATCCAGAGTCTGGTTTTAAGCATAAGCCGGACAACTCCCCGTACCTTAACCTCGTTAAGATACGAACTGTTCTATATCCCATATAGGAACAGAGGCACTGATTTAATTGAACCAGATTCAAATCATGCAGCTGTCCCCAGCGCATGTCAACTAAATGGAAGGAGGCCGATCAGCGTTACTCAACTTAGGAATACTTCCAATTATGAGTAACCTGAAAGAGAAGCAAGATCTCTTTATCATTACTATCAACTGAATACCATTCACAAGTATCTACATCTTCGATCTCTTTGAAGAATCCCGATACTTGCTACACCTGGTTCTCTACTCTATTCAAATACCTGTAACTTCTCAAAATTCGGACCCTGTGTTTCCATGAAACACCGGTCTAAAAACTAGAGAAGTCATAAGTAAACCGAATATAGTACGAGGACCTACCCCTCTGTCCTGATGGACCCTGGACAACATACAATACTCTGTATAAGTCCCTTGAGTCTGATAACTCATTCACTGTGTGCCGTAGGTTGAAAACTGTACTTATGGTTAAGAAGAATTACACCGCTGTTTAATGCTCCTTACCTAACCATCCACTGATATAGGTAAATGTCGTAGACATAATTTCAGAAAGGTATATCTCACTCTATAAAAATAGACGTACAGATATATCAATTTGAAATTGGTGCATAACTGCGGATATTCAAAACCAAATATTTGCCGACCGGCAAACAGCCCAGGTGATTTCCTCAAATATCACCGATTACAACGAATCCCGATATAATGAGGATGATCACCCAATTCCCAATAACCTACTCCCTCTCATCATCTGTAAAACCATACAGATGTGAGAATCATACCTGGTAAATACATACCCTGGAGTAAGTATCTAATCGGGAAATCAGTTTTCCTTTAACATTACACAGTTGAACTGAAACATTGAAATGTTCCGATGGGGTATTCTGGTATTCCTAGTAATGCCTCTACCATTATCCAGATTCACAACTATAACCGTATAGTTCTTTGCCACCTCTCCAAATCCCTTCATATGTCTTTAGTCTTTACCTTCTGCACACCCTTTTAGGCCAAATGGTTTTCTTCCTTCCCTACCGTTCGGCACCAGCCTATGGTTTGGAAGAAGACTATCCAATAAGCATAATGGGTGTACTTTCCTAGTCCTAGGAGCACTCGCAATGCGAGAGAAGGTGAAGATAAAAGACACCTGAATGTACTTTATTCCTATTTCTCCTGAACCAGGATCCATCCCCGAACTGGAACAAGTTCCATTCGAGTTCGTATATAACCATACGATGGAGTATCCAAATAAAGTGTGGATCTTCGTAGTGATACGGAGTGTCCTGGAGAAATACAAAGGTGATGTGGGAGTGGTAACGAAATATTTGGTTTTGTCGTGAATATCTGTTGCAATTTACTTTGCCCTCTTACTAATCCCTTGCTTTGTCTGAACTTAATACCTTCTGCACACCATCGTTATGCTAATTGGTTTTCTTCATTCCCTACCGGTCGGCACCAGCCTAAGGTTTGGAAGAAGACAATCCAATTTGCGTAATAGGTGTACTACCCCTAAACCAAGGAGTACTCGTAACCTGAGAGAGGGTAAGAGGAAAAGACAACTGAATAATCCTATCCGTTTTCTCCAGAACCGGAAACCATCCTCGAATAAATTCTTTCGAGTTCGTATCTAACCATACGATGGTTTTGTCCAATGGAAGTGGACGTTCGTAGTAAAACGGGGTGTCCTGGAGAAAAGGGTAAAAGTAGGAGTGGCAATGAGGTTTGCAACTCTGACAATCCAAAAGCCAGTGTTTAAGAAGGTTCGGTCAACTTGGTCACTGAGTCATAGTCTTAGGGTCGGGTCAATGGTCGCTGCCAAAGAGAGAGAGAAAAGAAACACTCAGCGTGCACTCTAACCTAGATCAGAATGGTCACCAATTTATCTAATCTGGAATCCTCCCACTGTACCTCAAATTCTCCTCCAAACCTAAAAGAAGAATTAGTCGGGGTCACCCGAGGAGTAAACTAACTCATCAGTGGGAATCGGGATCCAACTCTCATCGCATGACAACGTGACGGAATCCGCTCACGGTATCACACTCCAGAAGGTATGCGCATATCTGGCAAGTTTCAGTACTTTTGAAACTCCCGATGTGATTTCTGCCCCATGCTCTTATGACCTTGACTTTGGCCAACATATCATAAGTCACATGTCAAGTTCTGCCCGTCATTCTCCAGGTTAATTTGAATCCACCCGTACATACCCTTGACTTTGGCCAAAATGGCAGCACGACTGTCCCAAACCAACGCATCTATCTATGCTGCATATGAATACCCCAATAGCTACCAATCACTGTGCCTTGACTTTGGCCAACATACACAGCTTGAATACTATTGACCACCCATATGAAACGACGGAGGGCTACGAATGGTTTCTGGCGAAAACCTTTAACGTAATGAACTTGATATCGTTGAAGGAACGGATAGCTTTTTAGAAAATATAGTGACGAAAACCTTTACTAAAGAGGTCACTCCCGGTGAAGGGATCTTGGCTCTTTCCCCGTAGAATGGGGTGCTGGATATTCATAACCGAATATCACTGTGCAAAGCAAAAGTAATCGGCTATAGTGAAGTTAATGCCCTGACGCAAACTTTTTGTCCAAGGGGTCACTCCCGGTGAAGGGATCTCGGCCCTTGCCTCGTCGACTGAGGAGCAGGATATTCCAATGAATACCACGATGCAAAACAAAAGTAAACGTCCTTGCAATAACAGCTTTTTGAAAAAGTGTTCCAACAACATCAGATTAGGTTTGTTTTTAACTTGCATTGATCCGAATCAATGCAGTCCCATCAATTGATCACACCAACAAAGAACGAAAATATACTGATGTACGTATATGCCATCCGCATTCGCCACTGGGTCCCGTCATTACCCGTTAGGTTAGCTTACTAACGACAGAGCGGGGACTGGACTAGCGCGGATGCAAAACATATACAACATCTACTAATATATATACCAATATATTATATTCGCTCAAGGCGTGAATAAAATGCAACATCACAGAGAATGAACAGCATCACAGAAACAATACAGATATCTGGGATCCCCGGGTTTCACAGAGCCGCTGAAACCCGACGTTCCCCTGGTCGTGTGGATAGCCTGTGCAATGAAATCCTAGACCCCTACGGGCGCGGCAAGTCACCCGCCAAAACCTGAAGCGAGGCAGCCCCCTTCAGCGCCGTGAATGGACCACCCAGCACTTCATGGAATCCGGTAACTTGGGCACCCCTCCTGGGTCAACCTGTACCCCCTACGAGTGCGGCGAATAGCCCGCCAATCCTAGAGCGAAGCCCCCTCCGTCTCAATGCCATGAGATGCGGGCTTGTTGCCCTCCAGAACCCGGCTATCCGTACACCCCTCCGCGGGGCAATCCTAGTACAGAAAGTAAAATATACATACACCGGGTACATCGACCGCAACCAGGTCGTGCCCCAAAAGAATAATACAATCAGGCAGTGACGGCAGTCCACATGTCGGACGCTCGCCCCGCAATATCAAATGTACATAATACAACAAAACAGTACTAGCATTGCATCCAGGCTATCCCCCACGACCGATCCGCAACATCACAGCAAATACATAGAACATCAACGTGAAAGTCACGTTCGCAAATCCGTCTAACCGGGCTATAGCAGTTAGACCGGATTTACCGATCGAGTGACATTCACGGTCGCAGATATAATGTAAATACTGTGAAAAATGTGTTTAAAATTTTCCGATTGATCAAACATTAACAAGTGGGCCCCCAAACAAAACTGTAGCAACCACAGAAAACCTGGGCCCAATTTTAATATTCCAAAAACCACAATTATCACTCAGAAACACACTGAAAAAATTTGGGGTGGTGAACAGTAATATCCGCGGCGGAAGCGCGGCCAAAGCAGGGATTTGGCCGCCCTTCCGCGGCGGTATGGGGAGATCGAGGTACCAAATTTTTACAGTGTGCTTAGTTTTCCCTGCACATCATTCTGAGACCACCTGAAAAATTTTTGGACTCAAAAAAAATTCGACAGAAACTGATGTGCAAAGAAATACGGGTTTTCGGGATTTTGTTCGATCGGAAACGTAAAACACATTACACAAAAGCTAGACGAAGTTAATGGCGAGGCTCTGATACCACTGTAAGTGCACGGCGGCGCCCCGGCCGTCAATCCGACGCCGGAATGCGGAAACGGTGATAAACTTAAATTTTGCGGACTTTGCAAACCGGCACCACCGCGCACTAAACTCCGGATCGTAACCATTAACAAGTATACGCTACAATAAGAAAGGGAAGAGATGTATACCGACGATCCAAGTCCTCCGGTCTTCATCTCCACTCCGATCTCCTCGCGGGATCTCCGTCCGTCTCCTCCTCGTCGGAAAGGGCACCACGAAGCCGGGTACTTTTACGGGCTCCCGCCTCTATACCGAGGCAACTCGCGCATGAAGCCGGCAACTCGACATGCCCAAGGCTTGCTGTAGGATGTGTAGGGTTTATGTCTCATTGGGGTTTTGGTTGCCTTTTGAAGATGGAGGAATGAAGGTATGAAAAATGGTGCTTTCATTTTTCTTGGCATGAAAAGAGATCAAGAATGAAAAACACTCTCAAAGATGAAGCTATCTCCTTCTCTTTTCTTCTTCTCACTCAACCATGAAAAAACTTATTTACTTTTAAAATGGAGGAGGAATGAATATGAAGCAATAAGGGAGGTGAGTGTAGGAGATGAGAAGAGGTGACCACATCAAGGGACAAAGAAACATACAACCATGCCTTTCACTATTAAACCCATACCCTCACTTTATCACAATCAAATCTCATAAAGCAAAAGCATGGTTGAAAAGAAAATGATAGCTATCATAATCAAACATTTACAAGAAACCCCCTCCACAAATGTTATTTGCACAATTGCAAATAACCCCCTCCATCGGAAAAGTCCGGCCGGGAAAGAACAAAGGAAAACCGGCCGGAACGGAATGCAAACTGGCAACTCCAGAAAACTGGTCCCGTAATAAATTACAGGAAAAGCCCCAATAATGTGCATACACACCCGCATCTGTATTCCGTCCGGATACAAATGCAATGAGACAAAATCTACACTGTACTAAACTAGGACCGGCTTAAACCAAAGCCGGCTAGTAATATCCGTTCGATCCTGATCCGTGCAATACCGCACGTATCTGATCGAACCCTGCCATATACCTATACGGCTACTAGTACAAACCGTCCGATCCTGATCCGTGCAATACCGCACGTATCTGATCGGACCCTGCCATATCTCCATACGGCCTCTACAGCGTTTCACCCGAAAGCTGAGTAACTGAAAGTGTGGTGGACTCTGAAGACTCGTCAATACTATGGCTGTGGATTTAACCACTAGCACGTCAGAGGTATTAGCCAATACGTGACGGGCCACCAGCTATTGACCAAAAGGGACGTCGATGAGGAAGCTCACCCCGACACCCAACTGAGCCTGTCAGTGACAATATCCGTGCAGTCCGGTCCGTTCGTCTATGAGTATCGCATGGCGGGCCTAGGGGGTTGGTAAAAGTCAGACCGCCAAAAGCGGTACAAGTCGTGTCGGAGTGTAGCCCAGAACACCCTGAGATACTACTGGAATACCTACCAGTAAATCTCCTTGCCTTGGCCAAGGACTTTGTGTAATGGCTCTCCTAGACACAGCACGACCTCACCCCCAATACCGGGAGAGACGAACCCCTGAAGATACGCTCACTGCCTCCATGTGGCTCGGGACTGTACCCAACTAAAACCTGTTTGCACGACTCCTTTGAGCCGTGGTAGGGTAGTAATCAAAGTACAGTGGGAACTCACACGAGACAAATGACGATCCCCAGGTCGATGAACTAACCTGCACACATGTCACCAGGGAACTGCCATCTGACGTCTGGTATATGACCAACTAGCATGTTCCCGGCGAGTCCTGTCCGGTGTACTCATAACCCAATGAGCACCTGTATACATCTTAGGTGATCCAACTGATACCAGTGGCTTGTGAGACCAGCCACCGCCCCTCGTCGGGGTCTCGACTGTATACACTAGTCTACTAATGGAGTATCGATGCCCGGTCTCGAAACTCCCACGACTAGGGACCTTTTAAGGATATGCTTGTAGACCCCCAGCTCCCACTTATATGATCGCCCTCATACTGCTGGTGGTCAAGCAAGAATCCTAGGGGCTCTATCAACGTGTAATAGCGACGTGTCATGTCACCTAAAGCAGTACACGATGATAAAGATAAACCAGATAGCATACTATCATCTCGAGTAAGACTGTCCTACCGGGATAGGTCCTCCCTCAATCATTACAATCACGTACCTGTGACCTAATAATTGACTTTGAGGGCACTATCTCCAACAAAAGTGACTTCATGGATGAAGTCCCTGTCAATGATCATTTCTCTATCGCCCCAAAGTAATTTAATAAAACCATATTGTGCTAGGCAACCTTCCTCCATGCACTCGTAAAAACGAGTGACTAGATCTGGAAGAGCGTAAACATTGGGATGATTGTAAATTAGAAAGTTCCACCTTCGCCGTATGATCTCCTCACCAAAATAACTTCCGTAAATTGTGTGTGCAAAGATTTGTGAAAAATCTCGTTCTAATTGCATTGTTGGTGCCATTCAGAAAGTTCACAGATCTAAAAAAAAATTAACGGAGAGGGAGAGATTATGCAAACCTCCTCTGAAAAATTTCAGAGGGAGAAGAGACAGGATCGCGGCGGAAACGCGGCACAATGGTAGATCTGGCGGCGGTTGCGCGGCGCTCTGGAGGAGTCTGCTTGCTCTGGCTGCGGCGGCGGCTAGAGTTTACAGAGAGGAAAATTTAGGGTTATGAAAACAGAGAGGGGTCGGGTTCTATTAATAAGGGGAGTGTGTTTTGGTTATTTGCAAAAAGGTTCTCTTAAAAAGAGAAATTTATTTGTAAATAATTTTTTTATTATTTTATTATTTTTATATTATTTTTATTTTTTATTCTGAAATTTTACAAAAATACCCAAAAAATTTTGAAAAATTTTTATTTATTTTTTTTATTTTCATTTATTTATTTTTATGTTGTTTTTATATAATTACAAATGGTACGTACCCCCAAACTTGTTTGAAACAGTGTTTTGGCTAGATAATCGAAATTTAGGGGTAAATGGAGGAAGATTAGTCAATGTAGATCGGCTCCTGCAAAAACAGGAGCTCCTCCGAAGGGTCCACAGTGAGGAACGGTTTAACTCTATGTTCGTTCAATTTAAATAGTGAACCGTTCTCAGGATTTTCTAGATCGACCGCACCGTGCGGATATACGGTGCGTACCAAAAATGGCCCTTTCCATCGAGATCTGAGCTTGCCGGGATGGAAATATAACCGAGTGTCGTAAAGTAAAACCTGTTGACCAGGTTTGAAAGTCTTGCGCATAAGGTGTTTATCGTGGAACACCTTCGTTCGGTTTTTAACAACTACTGCGTTCTCGTAGGCTTCATCCTGAAGCTCGTTCAATTCGTTCAACTGCAGCTTTCTATTGTTGTCCGCATCTCCTAGAGATAGATTCAACTCTTTTATTGCCCAAAAAGTATTATGCTCTATTTCAACTGGAAGGTGGCAAGCCTTTCCATAAACAAGCCTATACGGAGACATGCCAAGATCGGTCTTATAGGCAGTTCGGAATGCCCAAAGGGCATCAATAAGTTTTGACAACCAATCTTTACAGTTTTTGGAAATCGTTTTCTCTAATATCTGCTTAATCTGCCGATTCGAAAATTCGGCTTACCCACTAGTTTGGGGATGATAGGGCGTTGACAGTTTGTGAGTAATGGAATATTTCCGCATTAAGGATTCGAAAGTCCTATTACAAAAATGAGATCCATTATCGCTGATAATCGCGTGAGGATGCCCAAAACGAGAAAAAATGTTTTCTTTGAGAAATCTAACGACAACCTTGTTGTCATTAGTTCGGCTGGGCACAGCCTCGACCCATTTTGAAACATAGTCAACAGCGAGTAGAATATACATCTTCCCAAAAGAGTTGGGAAACGGTCCCATAAATTCTATCCCCCAAACATCAAAAATTTCAACAACCAATATTGGTTGGAGTGGCATTTCATTTCTCCTAGATATCCGGCCCAAATGTTGGCACTGGGAGCATGTCTTGCAGTAATCATGTGCGTCTCTAAAAAGTTATGGCCAGTAGAAGCCACACTGCAAGATCTTTTCTGCTGTCTTTTTGGGGCCAAAATACTCGCCACACGCTTGATCGTGGCAGAATGACAGCACGCTCTTAAACTCATTGTCGGGGACACACCGACGAATAATTTGGTCGGGACAGTATTTGAATAGATATGGTTCATCCCAGTAAAAATGTTTTACCTGAGATAGAAATCTGCGTCTGTCCTGATTCGACCATTCATTTGGTATAAGTCCGGTGGCCAAATAATTTACGATATCTGCGAACCAAGGTTTGCATGACACAGTTAGGAGCTGCTCATCTGGAAAAACGTCTTTAATAGGAATTTGAAGTGTAGGCGCAGAAGGAAGGCGTGAAAGATGGTCGGCGACTACGTTTTCGCATCCTCTCTTGTCTCTGATGACAAGGTCAAACTCTTGTAGTAAGAGGATCCAACGTATCAGCCAAGATTTAGCATCCTTCTTCGCAAAAAGATGGCGAAAAGCTGAGTGGTCAGTGTAAACGATGACTGGAGAGCCGATTAAATAGGGCTGAACTTTTCTAATGCAAACACAACAGCTAAGAATTTTTTTTCAGTTGTTGTGTAATTTAATTGGGCCCCGTTCAAGGTTCGGCTAGAGTAATAAATTACATGCGGCATCTTATTTATATGCTGTCCAAGGACAACACCAATGGTGAAATCAAATGCATCGCACATAATTTCAAATGGATGCGTCCAGTCAGGAGATGAAAGAATGGGAGCGGAAATAAGTGAGTTTTTCAATGACTCGAACGCCTTCATGCAGGTTGAGTCAAAATCAAAAGTGGTGTCCTTAGCCAACAAAAGAGTCAAGGGTCTAGCTATCTTGCTAAAATCCTTGATGAACCGTCTATAGAAACCGGCATGGCCAAGGAAGGCTCGGATGTCTTTGACGCACTTGGGAGGAGGAAGATTAGAAATAACTTCAATCTTAGCTTTATCTACCTCATTGCCATTTTGCCAGATAGTATGTCCTAAGACAATACCTTCTCGTACCATAAAGTGGCATTTCTTCCAATTTAAAGTGAGGTTCTTATCCCTACACCGGGTAAGAACTGCGTCTAAATGTTGCAAACACTCATCAAAGGAGCCGCCGAAAATGGAGAAATCATCCATAAAAATCTCCAAGAATTTTTTTCACCATGTCTGAAAAAATGCCCATCATACACCGCTGGAAAGTAGCAGGTGCATTGCATAACTCAAAGGGCATGCGACGGTAAGCGAATGTACCAAAAGGACAAGTGAATGTGGTCTTGTCTTAGTCCTTTTCAGCGATGGGAACTTGATTATAGCCGGAGTAGCCATCAAAAAGCAGTAGAATTCATGCCCAGCCAATCGTTCTAGCATTTGGTCAATAAAAGGTAATGGAAAGTGGTCTTTCCGTATCGTGGCGTTGAGTTTTCTATAATCGATGTATACTCGCCACCCAGTTTGGGTGCGAGTAGGTATTAACTCATTCGCCTCATTAGTTATGACCGTTATGCCCGATTTCTTTGGGACAACGTGAATGGGGCTAACCCACTGGCTATCAGAGATAGGGTAAATAATACCACTATCAAGACATTTTACAATCTCCTTTTTAACAGCCTCCTTCATTATAGGGTTTAGTCCTCTCTGTGGATCCCTTACTGGCTTGGCATCATCCATCATATGAATATGATGTTCAACTATTAGGGGACTAATCCCCTTGATGTCCGCCATAGTCCAGCCAAAAGCTTGCCAATTGTTTTGTAAGACCGTTAAAAGGGCTCTCTTTTGCTCGAGGGCTAGAGAGGCCGAGATGATAACAGGAAGGGTCTCATTCTCACCTAAGTAAGCGTATTTAAGGTGAGACGGCAATAGCTTGAGTTCGAGCTTTGGAGGCGAAACAATTGAAGGTAAAATTGGTGAAACTGTCTCGAACTCGAAAGATTCCAACAAAGGTTCAAAGCGAGTGTAAGCAACCGAGTCGGATGGTTCAGCTGACTCATCCGAAAATTCAAAGGATTCAAACTCAGGTGGTGATTCTTCAAAATTGTTCGAAAAAGTGAAACACTCGTAATCATTATCAAGTGTGAAAGCAGTATCCGAATCAAGGAGGAATGCACTAGTGGCGTCAAAATTGTTGTGATCGAACAGAAATTTTTCGAGCTCACAATCCTCCTGAGTGATCTCTTGGATCGAGCAAACATCAAGTATATTCGCATTACGTTTGGCGGGCTGATTCCCCAACTTAAAAATGTTGAGTTCGATTGTCATATTTCCAAAAGATAGGTTCATTGAACCATTTCGACAATTGATCACCGCATTAGAAGTTGCAAGGAATGGTCGACCGAGTATCACCGGAATTTGACTCCGGGGGTTAGCTACAGGCTGTGTGTCCATAACAATAAAATCAACGGGGAATATGAAGTCCTCTACTTTAATCAACACATCTTCTAACTCACCCCTAGGATGGGTGATGGATCGGTCGGCCATTTAGAGAGTACAATGTGTGGGTTTCAGCTCTCCAACGCCTAATTGCTCATATACTGAATAAGGAAGCAAATTAACACTGGCACCAAGATCTAAAAGTATGCGGTTGATGTTTTTATCCCCAATAGTTGTTGAAATTGTAGGACAGCCAGGGTCCTTTCGTTTTTGGGGTAAAAGTTGGGTAAGAGCATCACTTACTGCACTAGCCACGAATACTTTCTTAGGTACATGTGATTTCCTCTTCTTGGTGCATAAGTCCTTCAAGATTTTAGCGTAAGAAAGGACTTGTTGGATTACATCCAAGAGAGGTATGTTAATGCTAACCTGTTTGAATAACTCCATAATCTTCTCCATTTGTGGAGTTTATTTATTGGACCTAAACCTGTTTGGAAATAGAATATTTTGAAAATTTGTTGAGTTCAATGTTTGTGGAATAGATTGCGAAGTTGGAATGGATCCCAGTGTTGGTGTTTTCGTGGAGTGGGATGTGGGTACGTTCGAATTAGTAGAAGAAGTAGAGCCTTGTGAAGAATGAAGAACAGGCTCTGAAGAAAATGAAGAAGATGAGGAAGAAAAAGAAGGAGGAGGAGGAGCGGCGGCTGGGGTGTCATCATTATTACCAATGTTGTTGTGCAATAGCTTTCCAGATCTCAATGTAGTCACGTCACTCACATTATGATTTTGTTGTTCATGAGCAACATATGTATTTTGTGTGTGACCAGGATTTGGCAGTGGTTGAGATGGAAGTTTCCCCTTCTCTCACTCGCTTAGAGCAGCATTCAGTTGTGCAATTTGGGCTTCAATTGTTTTGAAGCTCTGATCATGTGAAGCAGTGTGTTGCACCAAAGACAGAATGGAAGACTGGATGCTTGCTGAGGATTGCGTAGATTGTTTTAAAAACGCATCCAGACTTCGTTCTAGCGAGGAAACCTTATCGTTATTTGGCTGAACAAAATTGTTTTGAGGATAAGAGTTGTTTGGTACAAAATTGTTCATTTGGTTTTGGTAAGGTTGGGGTTGGAAAGGTTGCTGATATTGAGTTTGTTGAGGGGCTTGTTGTTGTGGAGGAGGCCTCTGAAAATTGTTATTACCTTGGAATTGTTGTTGATTTTGATTCCAGGTGAAATTTGGGTGGCTCCTCCAACCAGGATTATAAGTTGAAGAGTATGGGTCATTTCTTTGTCTTTGCTGAAAGGCAGCATTGACTTGATCCTGCCCTTGAGCAGGTGGATTGTAAGGACACTCTTCAGTAAGATGTGATGGGTCCGAACAACAAGCGCAAACAGTGCGAGTGGGTAAAGCAGGGCAGGAGAAGGCGCTGAGAATTTGCTCTCAATTGCCTCTAGTTTTTTCGTAAGTGCAGCCATTTCGGCCTTCATGCAATCGACATATCAAGTTGATATATGCCTGCCCTAGACTGACCTGATGAAGTAGATGAAGTGGTCTGTATAGTTCTTTCCCACTGAAGTGTTCGTTCAGCAAGATCGTCGAGAAATTGCCAAGCTTTCTCGCTCGATTTTGTAAGAAAGTGACCTTGACAAATGGTTTCCAACAACTGCTTAGTTGCTGGGTTCAGTCCTTCGTATAAAGTTTGGCAAAGTTACCATCTCTCGATACCGTGGTGAGGGCACTGGACAAGAAGGTCCTTAAATCGTTCGAAACACTTCCAAAAAAGGTTCGGAAGGAAGCTAAGAAAATTGATTAATTTCATTTCTAATTCTAGCGGTCTTGTGGTGTGGGTAAAACTTTTTAAGAAAAGCCTTAACAAACTCTTCCCAATTTTTTATGGAATGCGATACTGTACTATATAGCCACTTTTCAGCTAGGTCACATAAAGTGAATGGAATGATACGTAGCCTTATAGCATCATCGGAAAGTTGGGTGGTCTTCATCATTGCGCAAACATTCTGGAATTTGTTAATGAAGATGTAGGCATCTTCGGATTCCAGCCCGTGAAATTTGGGCAACATATTGATGAAGTGGGGTTTAATTTCAAAGTTATCCCCATTAGCCGGCGGAAGTGAAAGACAAGTAGGAAGTGCGGTGTGGGTTGGATAGAAAAGATCCTGGAACGCGATTCGTTGGGGCGCTTCAACAGAAGGTAAGGGGTTGTTAGGATTGAATCCCGACATCTCCTTAGAAGATGGTGAATTTAAAGATGAAGGTAAAGAAGTGGAGGGAATTTCGACTTCGGAGTCAAGAGCGTCGTCAGTAGGCATTAACGAGACACGGGCTAAACGGGCGCTAGTGTCCCTAGTCCAACCGGACATACACTAACGAGGTGTAGTGTAGTCAAAAAAGTAGAAGGTGGGGGTAAGAAAACGTCGATGAGAGAATGTGGGTGAAAGTTTGGTGCAAGGGATTTCTAGCGACAAAATGGCAAGTTTTTGTAAAAATTTTGTTTTGTGGTTTTTTTTTATTAAAAAATTTTGCAAAAGATTTTTTATAAGGAACTACGACACACTTTCAAGCAATCACAATTTGCACAATCAAGCCTAGAGCTAGGGTCTCCTAAGTCAACTAGAATGCTCCTAACTAGTCCAAAGGGCAAGTTGTGAGATATCCCTCGAATCGCCTCTTCACCGCCAATTGTGGCCAGGTGAGCACAAGTAAAGAAAGGATGGATCCGCTCACGAATACCGTGAGACGGGCCTTTTAAAATTACCTTTCCCACTTGTCTAGCCTAGGCACCACAAAGTCAGGTTTAGATAAACGACCGATTGCCCACAACCTTCGTTTGTCCTAATGTCACGACCCGAAATTTGGCACGTGACGACCCTAATACTACACAACGCCTACAGACGTAACGCAGTAAAAGAAAGCCAAAACCCAGAAATGTAAACCATTAAAAAGACAAGGAAAGATAATAAGAGTTTTGAAATATTTGAAATCACAACCCAAATTCTTTAAAAGTCCAACTTTCTTTCTTTAAAATTTTGGCAGCACCTCCTTTGTAAAACAAGCCCCCAAAATGGGTACAACATAAACATAAAGTAAAGCATCCCCAAACGGGAGCAAATACACGCCCAAAGACGGAAAACAACCACCACAACAAATATACGACGTCGTAGCGAAGAAATAAAAGACGATAGAAAGGAAACTGTATAAAAGACAAACAAGTCACAAATAATATACAATATCGTCCTCACACAAGTCTCTAAATCAAACATGAAAGTAGTAGATGGAGAGTACAAGGATACAACGAATATACAATATAACACGAATAACCACAAAACCCACCTAGGCAAAACTGCACACTGTGAGCCGATGCGGTATCCGTAACAAAAGATGATAAATAAATGAATAGCCTGCCTCGACTATTCTGGGAAACACCATGCAAAACAACTGTGGCACAACGGGGGTGAGTTTCCAACTCGTGAATAGTAAATAACATATACAGGTAATCGCAAGTATGCACGTACAGCGCGAATCTAACATATGTAAGCTAAAAGCAATAAAAGGTCATATGAATGCGATAACCATGAAAGGTACAGTAGCAGGTACAACTAATACATGATGCAATAATATGACAATTTGTATGCAACAATGATATGAAATGTATATATGCAACAATCATGAAAGGTACACTAACAGGTACAACTACACATGAAGCAGTGCATATAAATAAGTATGTAAATGCAACATGTCATGAAAGGTACACTAACAGGTACTACTAATACATGAAGCAGTGCATAAACAATAAATGTAGAGTATGGAATGAAATATGTCATTTCCACGGATTCCTGACATCGTGGTAGGATCACAATCCACCAAGACAATCCAAATCCCAATTCCTCCAAACAGCCCCCAATTTGGCTCTCATATCATATAAATCTCACAAATCCTGAATGTACAATATCGAATAAATCTTATATATCCTGAATGTACAAAATCAGCAATCTCATATATATCCCGTATCCAATCTCAAATAAATCTCATATATCCTAAATCCGATATCAAGTAAATTTCTAACACCTTAGATGTAATTGCATGAATAAATATGATGATGTATATAAATTTATTTGCAAAAATATATACAATATCGAGCATATAGGCCCCGAGCACATAGGCCCCTCACATCGACCATATAGGCCCCTCACATCGAGCGCATAGGCCCCGAGCACATAGACCCCACTCATCGACCATATCGGCCCCTCACATCGAGCACATAGGCCCCACTCATCGACCATGTAGGCCCACTCATATCGACCATATAGGTCCCTCATATAAAGAATAAATATATTGCGTATATTATGTAAAGAATAAATACAAATGCATGAATCAATACACATATATTAGCGTCCCATTCCACTAATATTGGTGTAAGGGCATATATAACAGCGTCCCATTCCACTGTTATATATACAGGAGTAAAAATATCAAAAACATCATATGAAATCCATACCACAATGCGAAAATCCATGAATATAATATATGCAACATAAACTGAAATATAAGCATATAAAGGAAAAGCCGCTAATTAACTGCAACAAATTAATGTAAATATCATGCGATTCCTAATATCTCCAATTCTTAATAATACATCAAGTAAAGGTAAACATGTAGCTATAACCGGACATATGTGTAAACACAAAGGTATAGCAAGGTATATGTATCTATTTATAAGTAATGATGCATTAAACCCCCTGGGTATAAGTGTAGTATGTGAGCAAGGTATACCTGTAGCTATGACCTAAAGTGTGTATGTACATATCACTAATGGTATGATACTCTATAGGTATACAGATATCTAACATGTAGGTATGTGAAGGCATATGTGTAAGCATGTAGGTATACAGGTATGCTATATGTCATATGCGATAAGAAATATGAATCAATGTCCCAATGTCCATAACCAAGCAATATCATATCTATAAGTGGTTTGTGTGTGACATGGCAATTATTGACGGTGTGTGTAGCATACAACCAGTGCTCGTGCAAGATGAATCGTCAATAATATGTACAGTATCCTAAGGCTACTAGTTCAAACACAACAATATCTAAGTAATAGAGTAAATGCGCAATTCTAAATATGACATAGAATATGCGACAAGTATTAATATCTCTAGCCCATACGCATAACGCCATGAGGGCGATTCCCCTGTAGATATTAAATCTACTCACCAACGCTCCAAGCTAGGTGAACCCTACCACCTGTTTTCCCCTGTAGCAGTGTCCGTAGTCCCCGCCTGCGAACCTGCAACATTAAAACAATAACGCAAATATATATTAATAATAACCCTAAAACACGTACACACTACATTAGACCGACGCAACAACACAAAACATACTCTCAAGTGTTCGTATTGTGGCTAACGTGCGTAGCGACACGACGAAACTAACCCAAGAGCAAAACCACACAAAGTGCACGATCCGTGTCGTATAACGTATCGCGCGGACACAAAACACTACAACCTACCTAAGTGATCCCAGATTTTGTATACAGTGAAAACTAAACAAACAAACAAGACCAAAAACACCCAAAACCCAGCATAGACCTACCCTCAAAAACCCACACACCCACTCACCCTAGGGGCCGAGGTCGCCGGAAATGGGCTTCTTGTCGCTGGCCGAGGTCCGAGCAGGTGGGGTCGTGTCCCAAGTGGGGTCCTATGGTCACAGGTACTACAAAACTGCATTGTTTGGTTTTCTAGTAAAAATTCCGGGTCACAGCAGATAACATATATCACAAATAGGCACTAAAAATACAATATTATGCACAAACCCTAACTTTAAACATTCTAAACTGAAACTTAAAGCTAAGCTACACTAAAAACACTTAAACAACAGAAAAGAAACATTACCTACACAAAAGAACCCAAAGATCCTAGCTTTGTATGATCCAAGGCATCCATGAGGCAAAATCCAAGAAAAGGTGTGATTTTGTGAAGATTTTGGTGAATTGTGATGAATTTTGAGATGGAGTGAGAGAGTGTTCAGAATATTTTGAGGGAGATAGAGAAAAAGAGTTAGAGAAAAGAGATGAGAAAGTGTGTGAGGAAATGAGAGAGGGAGGTGAATGTAGGGTGGGAAAGAGAGTGAGTGTATCCACTTCATTAATGAACCATTAATGCATTCACACACTCAAATGCCACCTCCTCACTCATCCAAAACAAATATCCCTCTCTCTCTCTCACAAAAGATCAAGAGAATAAAGTTTTAAGGAATAAGCAAAGGGTTAAATTAAGGTTAAGGGTCATGGTTGCTAAGATAAAAATTAGCACAAACAAACCCTCACTTTTACGTGCAAACGTGCGTGCATGCTTATAACAAATAATAATAAATTATTAATTAAATATTATAAAAAGTGAGGAACCCGAATTGGTAAACTTTTTACAGTAAACCCGTATTAAAATAATATTAAAATTGGGAAAAATTTAAATTGGACCAAAACGTCCCATATACCCCCAAAGCTTGTGCACTAGCTTTATTTTAGCTAAACTAGGTGATGGCAAGTCTATATGGCCGTTTGATCACAGTCGGTATAAAACAGAAAATACCGACAAATTTTACCCAAAAACGGAAATATTCACATAACGATTTCTAAAACGTTACAATCTCCCCCCTTATAAAAATTCGTCCCCGAATTTAAATTTCTCACTAAGCGTACCTTCAAAGGGAAGATTACAAAGTCTCATATCTCGCTCGCAGCCTCCCAAGTGATCACCTCACTAAACGGCTACGTCAAAGAAAACTCTCCACAGATGACAAGACCCTTGACCGAAGTTTCTCCACCTGCCGAACCATTTACACCAATGGCTGCCGGTGAACGAAAAGATCGCGTCAAAGATAAATGGTCTGGTGCTGAATCATGTAAGAAAGTCACGAAGGTAATTGCAAAGTATCAACACAAAGAAAACGGGGTGAATAGTCAAAATCTGGGCGGAAGTGCCAAGTTAAAGGCAACAAAACTAACTCGCTTTAAGGATCTCTAAAGGACCTATAATCCTGGGATAAGCTTCCCAAAACTCAACATGTCATTCATCGGAAAAATCCATAGGAATACATGATCTCCCACTGTGAACCCAAGTCTGCGAACACCATGGTCGGTATAAGACCTCTGTCCGCACAGGACTGTCATCATCCTGACCTGAACCAACTGGATCATCTCCGAAGTCTCTAGACTAGCTGAGGTCCAAAAATCCTACTACGCAGAGTCAGAAAAATAGATTGGCGATCGACACGACCTAACAACCAAACCTAAAGGTTGCCAATTGGAGTGTCTCCTGATTACAGCTATCAGAGGAGAACCCTAACAATGGCGAGTGACGATCCCCAACTGTCGACAACAATTAGTACGTACGCACAAGCATAACCTCTAGAGTCGGTATAGCCCGTTCTCACAAACCATCAGCCTGCGGATGGAAAGATGGAGCTAAATCTCAACCAGTACCCAAGGCTTCCTGAAGCACCTGCCCAAGACGGAAGCAAACAGGGTGCCTTCATTGGATACGACTCATGAAGGAACTCCGTGCAACGCACAAACTTAACAAAGAACAACTGAGCAAACTGAGTAAAACCGGACAACAGCATCCGAATGGAGTCACACCCTGACTAAACCTGGGTAGACACCATAACGAAATTCATGGAGACCTACTCCCATTCCCACTTCGGAACGGTTACAGGTTGCGACTCTCCAGCCGGTATCAGATCCTCAACCAAAAAGCAAAGAAAATACCTGTGCAGTTGTCAACCGAGTCTTCAACTGCCGAAAACTCCGCACACATGCCTCAGTCCAAAGAAAGAACCTCCTTTCAGGTCAGTCCAGTCAACGGTGCAGCACTACACTAGCAATCCTGCACGAAACGGCAGTAAAAACCTGCTAAGCCCAAAATCAACGGACCTCTATCCGTACACAAGTCTGGGCCAAAGCTGTACGGTCTCGATCTCCCTCGGAAACATACGAAACCGTCTCCCGTAACTACAAGACCTAGGAGTCAACACAAACAAGCCTGAAGGAACACTCCAAGAATCTAGCAAATAGCTGGGGCTCTCCCAATGTCTGCAAAACAAATCCTCAAGTGCTGCTTCTATTCCTCACGACACATTGTATAGACCAGAATGTCGTCAATAGCACAACAATAACTAGTCGAGGAACGGCCTGAAGAAATCTGGTTCATCATATCAACGAATGCTGCTAGGGCATTGGTGAGTCTAACGATACCACCACAACACAAACTGCCCGTAGCACACACAAAAGCAGCATTCGGAATGCCATCACTCCGAACCCGCAGCGATGATGACCTGATCCCAACAACTTAGAAAAGTCTCGCACTCAGGAGCTGATCGAAGAAATCGCCAAGGCAAGGTAAAGGATATCTATCCGCACCGTAAGCCGGTTCAATTGACGATCCATCAATACACAACCTCAAACTGCCGTCATTCTCCTTGACGAACAGAAATAGGAGCTCCCTAATGCGAAACACTCAGACGCATAAGCCCCCCAACAAACAACTCTGTAGCAGATCCTTAAGCTCCCTAAGCTTCGCCGGCTCATCTGGAACAACGTCGGATAACTCTCGCACGTTAAGAACCCGGTCAAACAACCTACTGTGGCTCCGGTATCACGAATGAACGCCAAGAATCCTCGACATCCTCTCCTCAAAATCCGACTAGCGAAAAAGGCTGAATTCAAGCTGTGAGAGGCGGCACCACTATCCACCTGCACAACAAGAACCGACTTGCCGGGAAAACAAACCTAACTGTTTTCTCACGGTAGTCCACAGACGCCTAGAACGTAGCTAACCAGTTCGTGCCCAGAAGAACGTCAAATACAACCTCTTTAGAAGGATCAAATGACGGATGAATCTCCCAACCGATTGGCACACGACGGACATACGTGTTGCGCAACAAAACAATCACCGACAGAAGTTAACAAAAAAAACGGCTGATCTACCTAATACGACTCTCTCCCCAACCACGGCACAAGTGTGAAAAACCAACAAGTATATCAAAAGAACATGTAAATTAAGGATACCTGAAAATTCTGCATTGGACGCCCGCGCGTCAGACTAGTACTCGGAGAGGTCGTGCTCATGGAGGATTTCAGTCAGTTGCGGGTAAGGGGCAAACATGAGGGTTTGCTTCTACTCACGATGCAGTACTCCGCCTAAAGTGACCTAAGTACAATTTGCTTTGATACCAACTTTGTCACGACCCGAAATTTGGCACGTGGCGGCCCTAATACTACGCAACGCCTACAGACGTAACGCAGTAAAAGAAAGCCAAAACCCAGAAATATAAACCATTAAAAAGCCAAGGAAAGATAATAGGAGTTTTGAAATATTTGAAATCACAACCCAAATTCTTTAAAAGTCCAACTTTCTTTCTTTAAAATTTTGGCAGCACCTCCTTTGTAAAACAAGCCCCCAAAATGGGTACAACATAAACATAAAGTAAAGCATCCCCAAACGGGAGCAAATACATGCCCAAAGGCGGAAAACAACCACCACAACAAATATACGACGCCGTAGCGAAGAAATAAAAGACGATAGAAAGGAAACTGTATAAAAGACAAACAAGTCATAAATAATATACAATATCGTCCTCACACAAGTCTCTAAGTCAAACATGAAAGTAGTAGATGGAGAGTACAAGGATACAACGAATATACAATATAACAAGAATAACCACAAAACCCACCTGGGCAAAACTGCACACTGTGAGCCGATGCGGTATCCGCAGCAAAAGATGATAGATAGATGAATAGCCTGCCTCGACTACTCTGGGGAACACCCTGCAAAACAACTATGGCACAACGGGGGTGAGTTGCCAACTCGTGAATAGTAAATAACATATGCAGGTAATCGCAAGTATGCACGTACAGCGCGAATCTAACATATGTAAGCTAAAAGCAGTAAAAGGTCATATGAATGCGATAATCATGAAAGGTACACTAGCAGGTACAACTAATACATGATGCAATAATATGACAATCTGTATGCAACAATGATATGAAATGTATATATGCAACAATCATGAAAGGTACACTAACAGATACAATTACACATGAAGCAGTGCATATAAATAAGTATATAAATGCAACAGTCATGAAAGGTACACTAACAGGTACTACTAATACATGAAGCAGTGCATAAACAATAAATGTGGAGTATGAAATGAAATATGTCATTTCCACGGAATCCTGACATCGTGGTAGGATCACAATCTATCAAGACAATCCAAATCCCAATTCCTCCAAACAGCCCCCAATTTGTCTCTCATATCATATAAATCTCATAAATCCTGAATGTACAATATCGAATAAATCTCATATATCCTGAATGTACAAAATTAGCAATCTCATATATCATGTATCCAATCTCAAATAAATCTCCAATATCCCAAATCCGATATCAAGTAAATTTCTAACACCTTAGATGTAATTGCATGAATAAATATGATGATGTATATAAATTTATATGTAAAAATATATACAATATTGAGCGCATAGGCCCCGAGCACATAGGCCACTCACATCGACCATATAGGCCCCTCACATCGAGCACATAGGCCCCGAGCACATAGGCCACTCACATCGACCATATAGGCCCCTCACATCGAGCACATAGGCCCTGAGCACATAGACCCCACTCATCGACCACATAGGCCCCGAGCACATAGGCCCTACTCATCGACCATATAGGCCCATTCATATCGACCATATAGGCCCCTCATATAAAGAATAAATATATTGCGTATATCATGTAAAGAATAAATACAAATGCATGAATCAATACACATATATTAGCGTCTCATTCCACTAATATTGGTGTAAGGGCATATATAACAACATCCCATTCCGCTAATATTGGTGTAAGGGCATATATAACAGCGTCTCATTCCACTGTTATATATACAGGAGTAAAAATATCAAAAACATCATATGAAATCCATATCACAATGCGAAAATCCATGAATATAATATATGCAACATAAACTGAAATGTAAGCATATAAAGGAAAAGCCGCTAATTAACTGCAACAAGTTAATGTAAATATTATGCGATTCCTAATATCTCCAATTCTTAATAATACATCAAGTAAAGGTAAACATGTAGCTATAACCGAACATATGTGTGAACATAAAGGTATAGCAAGGTATATGTATCTACCTATAAGTAATGATGTAGTATACCCCCTGGGTATAAGTTAAGTATGTGAGCAAGGTATACCTGTAGCTATGACCTAAAGTGTGTATGTACCTATCACTAATGGTACATTACTCTATAGGTATACAGGTATCTAACATGTAAGTATGTGAAGGCATATGTGTAAGCATGTAGGTATACAGGTATGCTATATGTCATATGCGATAAGAAATATGAATCAATGTCCCAATGTCCCAAACCAAGCAATATCATATCTATAAGTGGTTTGTGTGTTACATGGCAATTATTGACGGTGTGTGTAGCATACAACCAGTGCTCGTGCAACAAGAATCGTTAATAATATGTGCAGTGTCCTAAGGCTACTAGTTCAAACACAATAATATCTAAGTAATAGGGTAAATGCGCAATTCTAAATATGACATAAAATATGCGACAAGTATTAATATCCCTAGCCCAGACGCATAACGCCATGCGGACGATTCCCCTGTAAATGTTAAATCTACTCACTAGCGCTCCAAGCTAGGTGAATCCTACCACCTGTTTTCCCCTGTAGCAGTGTCCGTAGTCCCCGCCTGCGAACCTGCAACATTAAAACAATAACGCAAATATATATTAATAATAACCCTAAAACACGTACACACTACATTAGACCGACGCAACAACACAAAACATACTCTCAAGTGTTCGTATTGTGGCTAACGTGCGTAGCGACACGACGAAACTAACCCAAGAGCAAAACCACACAAAGTGCACGATCCGTGTCGTATAACGTATCGCGCGGACACAAAACACTACATCCTACCTAAGTGATCCCAGATTTTGTATACAGTGAAAACTAAACAAACAAACAAGACCAAAAACACCCAAAACCCAGCATAGACCTACGCTCAAAAACCCACACACCCACTCATCCTAGGGGCCGAGGTCGCCGGAAATGGGCTTCTTGTCGCTGGCCGAGGTCCGAGCAGGTGGGGTCGTGTCCCAGGTGGGGTCCTATGGTCACAGGTACTACAAAACTGCATTGTTTGGTTTTCTAGTAAAAATTCCGGGTCACAGCAGATAACATATATCACAAATAGGCACTAAAAATACGATATTACGCACAAACCCTAACTTTAAACATTCTAAACTGAAACTTAAACCTAAGCTATACTAAAAACACTTAAACAACAGAAAAGAAACATTACCTACACAAAAGAACCCAAAGATCCTAGCTTTGTATGATCCAAGGCATCCATGAGGCAAAATCCAAAAAAAGGTGTGATTTTGTGAAGATTTTGGTGAATTGTGATGAATTTTGAGATGGAGTGAGAGAGTGTTCAGAATATTTTGAGGGAGATAGAGAAAAAGAGTTAGAGAAAAGAGATGAGAAAGTGTGTGAGGAAATGAGAGAGGGAGGTGAGTGTAGGGTGGAAAAGAGAGTGAGTGTATCCACTTCATTAATGAACCATTAATGCATTCACACACTCAAATGCCACCTCCTCACTCATCCAAAACAAATATCCCCCTCTCTCTCACAAAAGAGCAAGAGAATAAAGGTTTAAGGAATAAGCAAAGGGTTAGATTAAGGTTAAGGGTCATGGTTGCTAAGATAAAAATTAGCACAAACAAACCCTCACTTTTACGTGCACACGTGCGTACATGCTTATAAAAAATAATAATAAATTATTAATTAAATGTTATAAAAAGTGAGGAACCCGAATTGGTAAACTTTTTACAGTAAACCCGCATTAAAATAATATTAAAATTGGGAAAAATTTAAATTGGACCAAAACGTCCCATATACCCCCAAAGCTTGCACACTAGCTTTATTTTAGCTAAACTAGATGATGGCAAGTCTATATGGCCGTTTGATCACAGTCGGTATAAAACAGAAAATACCGACAAATTTTACCTAAAAACGGAAACATTCACATGACGATTTCTAAAACGTTACACCTAATGAGCGCGACAGTCCTTGTTGGCTGAGTCTAAATATTTTTTAATTAACTCGAGGGTTGATGCATATGCTTTTTGTGATTTTTGGGGTCCTAGGAAGGGTAATGAAATCCCCACCCAATCTGGATTGGTGTTATAGCTCCTTAAAAGTCCGTTTTAAAAATGCAAAGCAGTAAACACACAAAAATCTAAAACACTTGCCAAAAAAATTTTTGCTTTTTATTTGCGGCGCAAAGAATCCTGCACAAGATTGATTTATTGAAAAGGGGGAAGAAGTTTTGCGCAAAGAACCCTGCAAGAAAATTTTTCAATGGAGTTCAGGGGGTTACAGAGGAGATAAGGAATACTTACAGAGAAACTAGATTGCTGACGTCACCAATGAGCGGCGGATCCGCGGCCAAATGTAAGAAATTCCGGCGGTTCCGCGGTGATTCTGTTGGATCAGGCCATCAAACTTTTCCTATTTTCTGTTGTGGTTCTCCTCTGTCTTTTCAGATTCTCTGTTTGTTGATTTGTTTACTGGATTTTTCCAGATCTGAATCTGTCCTTCTTCCTTCCCTGCGCAATTCACACAAAACCCTTCGAAAAATAACAAGATGATAATTTTTTATGTTTTTATATTTTTAATTTTTTATAATTTTTTCAATTTTAATTAACCCGAAATTACAAAAAGAAAATAACTACCGTTATCCCCGGCAACGGCGCCATTTGATTGATATGATGTTTTGCGTATGTTTTAAAATCAAAGAATAGAATACCGCAATCAATAACGGTGTCGCTTGGTAGCTAGCCGATTGAGTACGGGTCGGTCCACATGGAAAACGTATTCTTTTCTAATTGTTCTAACCGGTTAATTCCTATTTTTGGTAGGTTTTGATTTTTATAAACACTAAGGTTGAATTCAATTCGATTTAAAACCTTACTAGGGTTAGGATTAGGTTAGTTTGGAAAGTTAATTCTACTCACAGTTTCTTTTGCCCTAGTTAAGAACATAGGTGTTAGGGTAATAATTAACAAAAGAGATTAGCACGATAAGGAAGAGACGTTGTTTCTTCCTTTTGGTCCTTGTCCGTCCTTTCTTAACTCTTATCCCTAACCTCTATGTAAATCAACCACTACTGGTCTAACTAGGGAATCACCGCTATCTCGTAGGATAGGGTGCCGTAGTGAGCGGTGGGTGTTTGTTTTACATAGAGTCCTAATTTATAAAGTTATGAGGGCAAGAAAGGAGTGAGAGATTTCCATCTCTCAAACCTACCCAATCATAACCCTAACAAGGTTGTAAATCGAATTGAATTCAATCTTAGTTTTTATAAAAATCAAAACCTACCAAAAATAGGAATGAACTAGTTAGAACAATTAGAAAAGAACACGTTTTCCCTGTGGACCGACCCGTACTCAATCGGCTAGCTACCAAGCGAAACCGTTATTGATTGCGGTATTCTATTCTTTGATTTTAAAACATACGCAAAACATCATATCAATCAGTATACACAGGATTTCAAATACCCCAATTGTACATTAACTTTTAAAAAAATTTCTGTACATTGAAATTGGAGTTGTTACAGGCTACCCTCCTTACAAAAATTTCATCCTCTAAATTTACAATTTATTTAAAGAACTAGTTTACAAGTAAATGAGGGTATCTTGCACGCATCTCGTCTTTCCTTTCCCATGTTGATTCTCCTGGTGTATCTTTTCTCCGCATCACTCGAACTAAGTTGACTTCCTTGTTCCGAAATGACTTTACTTTTCTGTTCAGAATCTCAACAGGTTGTTGCTTACAAGATAAGTCTGGCTGTACAGTGAGCTCGGAATGATCAAGAATATAGCTGGGGTCACTCACATACCTTCTGAGTTGGGATATATGGAACACATTGTGCACATCTTCCAATGAAGGTGGAAGTGCCAAGCGATAAGCCACTTCACCGATTCGTTCGAGTATGTCGAACGGTCCAATGTATCTTGGACTAAGCTTACCCCTTCTTCCAAAACGAATCACTCCGCGGTTTGGAGATATCTTCAGAAATACATGATCTCCCGGCTGGAACTCCAAATGATGGCACTTGGCATCAACCCAGTGCTTCTGTCTATTTTGGGCTATGCGCATTCTTTCCCTGATAGTGCGGACTACATCCACAGTAGCTACTATCATCTCAGGTCCAAGGAGTTCTCTATCTCCGATGTCGTCCCAATTTAATGGCGATCGACACTTCCTTCCATAAAGTGCTGCAAAAGGTGACATTCCTATACTTGCTTGGTAGCTGTTGTTATATGAAAACTCCACAAGATGTAGGTGATCTTCCCAGGATTCTCTGAAATATAGCATACACGTTGTTAGCATATCTTCCAAGATCTGAATAGTCCGCTCAGACTAACTATCTTTTTGTGGATGATAAGCCGTGCTGAAGTTCAGACTTGTTCCCAAGCTCGCTTGCAGACTTTGCAAAAATTGTGATCGAAACCTGGTGTCACAATCGGAGACAATGCAGACCGGTACTCCATGAAGTCTTACGATTTCCTGCATGAGTTCATGGGTATCAGAGATAGTACATTATGAAGAGTTTAAATCTTACTTAGATTCTTACCTCCATGTACTTCCTTGCTAGAGTCTCGGTAGATTGGCCAACTCGAAATGGGATGAAGTGAGCCGACTTTGTGAGTCGATCCACAATAACCCATACATCATCGTTACCCTTTGTGCTGTGAGGAAGTGCGGTCACAAAATCCATTGTGATGTGTTGCCACATCCATTCTGGGATAGGTAACGATTGAAGTAATCCAGCAGTCCTGTGATGTTCAGCCTTTACTTGCTGACACACCAAGCATTTAGCGACGCTTTTGGCTACTTCACGCTTCATTCCATGCCACCAGTAATTTTGAAGCAGATCTTTGTACATCTTTGTACCTCCAGGGTGTACTGAGTAGGGAGAGCTGTGAGCTTCTTTCATCAACTCTTCCCGAACAAAACCTTTTGGTATACACAGTCTGCTGCCATATCTCAAAGATCCGTCTTCATGGATGATGAAGTCTGTTCTAAGTCCATTCTCTACTTGTTCTCTTATCTTTTGCAACTTAGCATCACTTTCTTGAGCTGCTTTGATCTGATTGACAATGGTAAATTAAACTTGTAAGTTCATCAAACTTGAAGCGTTACCTGGCATGACCACTTCAATCTCTATTTGATGTAAGGCTTGTTGAAGCTTCCATTGTGCGGTGAGATTCAATGCTAATGGTTGGCGACTAAGGGCATCAGGTACTACATTCACCTTCCCTGGGTGATATTGCAGGTTGATGTCGAAATCCGCCGTGAGTTCTAACCATCTTCTCTGCCACATATTCAACTCTTTCTGAGTAAACACATATTTCAGACTCTTGTGATCTGTGTATATGTTCACTCGTTCACCAAGAAGATAATGGCGCCAAATCTTAAGGGCAAAGATTACGGCTGCCAACTCCAAATCATGCGTCGGGTAATTGTGCTCATGAATCTTCAGCTGTCTTGAAGCATAAGCTACAACCTTACCGTGCTAATGTAGAACACATCCTAATCCCTTACCGGATGCATCGCAATGTATTTCAAAACCTCCAGATTGGTCTGGTATAACGAGAATAGGCGCTGATGTCAATCTTGACTTGAGTTCTACGAAAGGTTGTCCGCATGCTTCTGACCACACGAATTCTTCATCTTTATGTATGAGCTTGGTCAGGGGTGTTGCAATCTTCGAAAATCCATCAATGAACCTTCTGTCATATCCTGCTAGACCCAAGAAACTTCGAATGTCCTTCACTGACTTTGGTGTCCGCCATTCGCTTACTGCTAAAACTTTAGCTGGATCCACAGAGATTCCTTCGCCTGATACAATATGTCCGAGAAAACCAACTGGATCTAGCCAAAACTCGCATTTTCTATACTTGGTATAGAGTTGATGTTGTCATAGAGTTTCCAGGATAATTCGTAGGTGTTCGGCATATTCTTTCCGACGCTTAGAATACACCAGGATGTCGTCGATGAAGAGTGACAACAAACCTGTCTAGGTACTCTAGGAAAACTTGATTCATTAGGTTCATGAATATAGTTGGTGCGTTGGACACTCGAAATGACATCTCAAGAAATTTGTAATGACCATAGCGAGTTCTGAATGCCGTTTTATGGATATCAGATTCCTTGACCTTCACCTGATGATAACCCGAACGAAGATCTAACTTGGAGAAATTGCAAGATCCACTTAGCTGATCGAACAGATCGACGATATGCGGTAGTGGATACTTGTTCTTTATCGTTACTTCATTCAAGGCTCTATAATCAATGCACATTCTGTATGAACCTTCTTTCTTCTTCACAAGTAGAACTGGTGATCCCCAACTTGAAGTGCTGGGACGAATCCATCATTTTGCCAATAATTCGTCCAATTAAGTTCGGACTTCCTTTAAACCTTCCGGACTTAACCAATACGGTGCTTTAATCACCGGTTGTGCTCCTGGTACTAAATCAATGCTGAATTCAAGAGCTCGATCGGGAGGCAAACCTGATATGTCTTCAAGAAACACATTGTCGAACTCTCGAACTATTTCTGGCTTTGATTCTTCATCCACTTGAATTGCCGCAATCACTGCCTTCTTTAGTTTCGCCTTGTATGTACTTGGCTCCAGAGTACGGTCTCCACTTTTGAAATAGAAGACCAGATGCTCTGGAATCTCGAATACTACCCTCCTTTGACGACAGTTAATGGTAGCATAGAATGTTCCGAGCCAATCCATACCCAAGACGATGTTGATATGTCCAGCACCTTGAAGTCAGCATAGAATTCTATGCTGCAGACGACCACTGGACAAAGGTCGTATCCTATTACTGCCTTTAGAACATCGTTCCCTGAACTGACATTCCAGCTGGATACGAGGGGTTTGACTGGAATCGCATGAGTTCGGACGAACCGTTGCAACATAAAGCAATGAGATGCTCCAGTATCGAAGAGTGCGAGTGCAAGAAGTGAGGCTACTAAAATTGTACCTAGGTTATGTGGGATATGTTTTAGGTATAATGGAAAATGTATATAGGTATGTATAGATGGAAAATGAGTCTTGATGGAGAAGTGTTACCAGTAATGACTTGGCCGGTAGCTTCAGCCTCTTCCACAGTCATTATGAAAGCCTGTCGTCTCAGCACATTCCTCCTTGCCGGAGGAGCATTGTTCTGTCCGTTCCTTTGTCCTTGAGGTACGTTCTATTAAGCTTGATGGAACTAACAAGGAGGAGGTGCAGTCGGTTGATTGATCTCAAAGAATATAACTGCAATCAAGAACGGCGTCGCTTTGCAGCTAGCCGGTGAATACGGGTCGGTCCACAGGGATTTTATGAATTTCCTAATCGCTCTTACGAGTTAATTCCGAACGGTGTGAACGGATTGATTAAATCTAAAAACTAAATTAATCTAGATCTAAATCTTGCTAGGGTTAGGTTTAGGTTAAATTTGGAAAGTCAATAAATCTCACCACTTTCTATACCCATATTAAGATCTATTAGGAGTTATGGTAATTATTAATAAAAGGGATTAGAACCATTTGGAAAGATGTTTCTTCTTCTATCTTCCTGTCCTTCCTTTATCAATCCTTACCCCAACCTCCATGGAAAACACGCTCAACCGGGCCTTTATACTACGGTATCACCGCTACCTCGTGGGATAGGGTGCCGTAGGGAGCGGTATGTGCATGTATGCGTGAAGTCCTATTAATTATATGTGATGGGCAAGAGAGGGGTGAGAGATCTTCATCTCTCAAACCTTTCCCAAAGCTAACCCTAACAAGCGAGGAGACTACTCACTCATTAGGGAATTGAAGAACAGATCTAAACTATTTATCTAGGGCAAGAAATTAAAGATCTAACTAGGGCAGATAATAAATTTAACCTAGGGCAAGAAATTAAATCTAAACTAGGGCAAGAATAGAAATTACCTAGGGCAGAAAAATAAATTAAGAACTTACAAATTGATGCTCTCCTAAAGAAATCTGAATTTTATTAATGAAAGGAGGCATGACCTAATATAAGGATTTGGGTCTCTATTTATAGAACATAGAAAACCCTACATTTACAATCGCCGCATGTCTGCTATTACAAAAATACCCCTAGAAAGACTAGTCAGCGCCGCCATAACTTATGGTAATTTTTTCCGCCACTACAGGCATCACACGGCCGCGGAACCGCGGCCGCAGCCCTGGTTTGGCCGCGGTTCCGCGGCCAAATAGGAGAGTTGCTGGCTGAAACTTCTGGTGCTGCTTCTTGATGACTTTGGCTTTCTATTTCTGCAGTTGGTTCTTCAGAATGTTTTCTCGTTCTCTTCCAGATCTCTACAGTGAATAATTGCAGTGGACTTTTACCATTCGCTTCGTGTCGAGGTCTTGAACCTTGCTCTGCCTCTGTTCTTGTGCGAACTTGTTCATTGATCTTCATTATTCCTCAAAATGTGGCATGATCAAGATTCCCCCATTTATCGGTCATAGTCTCACTTTTGCATCGTCTTTTATCTTTTTCACTGTTTTTGCTCCGAGAACCTGTAACCTGCAACTATATAGCAGACATGGGTCAAAAGCACCTGTTTATTTGTAAAATAACTAGGACTGGGGAATATAATAATGTAATATTATGGTATGAACATCGGTCCACGAGGAGATGGGGCAGGTAGTGCGAGTCGTGGAGCAGGTGCCTGGATGGCTGGGCGCTGCTGGTAAGTGATTGTTGGCCTGGGTGCAGAATATGGGTTGTGTCTACGAGGACATGACCCAATGTCATGAGTAGCTGAGCCACAGACTAAGCAAAGGCGATTTGCATGCCTACAGTCTTTCACCAGATGTCCATCTCTCCTGCAGTAGGTACAAAAGGCTGGGCTAGGCCGGTTGTTCGGTACTCCTGGTCTCCTGGGCAAAAATTGTGGCCTTGAAGAGGCTCCTCCTGCGATCTGAGTGGCAGGGCGCTTCACCCCGGCAGATTGAGGTCTGCCCTTCATTTTCACCACTGCCTCATATCGGCGGGCAGCTTTCAGAACCAATTCGTGGGTTGGGAAATCCTCTGTAGCTAACGCAGCTTGGATCTCCGGATCTAACCCTTGTTGAAATCGTCGAGCTCTGATATCATCCGTCAGTATCAGGTGTGCCGCAAATCGACTGAGCATGGTAAACTCAGCATCATATTCATCCACAGATTTGGTCCACATCGAACCTTGTTGTAAGTGAATGAACTACTGTTCCATGTCGAATCTGGCAGTCTCAGGAAAGTACTTCGTGTCAAACATATCGCGAAAGGTCTTCCATTCGATCGGCTAAGTGAGACGTCTTTCTTCCGCCTTCCACCAGACCCGTGCATTGTCAGTGAGCTGCAGCTTTGCAATTCGAACACAAGCTATCTCTGGCACTTGTGATGCTGCCAGATCATCTTCAATACTTTGAGCCCATTACTAAGCTTCTAGAGGGCTCTCTTTTCCTAAGAATTGCTTAGGGTGCAAAGCCCTGAATTGCTTTACTCCAGGGACTTCCGCTTCTGGGCGGTTCATCAAAATAGCAGTCTACTGCTGCTGTCCCTCCAGGAGGCTGCGGATCGCCTTAAGTAAGACCATCTGCTCGTTGATCGGAGCAGCGACAGCAGGTGTAAGCGGTAGAGGTGGTGGAGTGTTGTTGACATTTATGCTGGTGTTGTTTGGGGAATCCATAACCTTGAAAGAAAAATTTGGGTTAGGACAGATTCAAAATATATGGAATTGGAAGATTCAAGGAATATGAATTGTAAAGAATATTTTCAGTTGCCGGTTCTTGTGTTTTATTGCTTAGGTTGTCCACGCAGAACGGACCTGCATGTCCATGCAAAACTGACCTGCATGTCTATACAAAACTAACCTGCATGCGCCACCAATAAAACCTGTCACGCCCCGCTTCCCTGTGTACGGGCAGAGGACACGACGGGTCACGCGACGTATTTACTCAAAAGTAAACATGCTAAGCGTATCTAAGCAATATAAGGTAAAGTACATAAGAGACAAGATGTAAATGAACAGCAACTTTATTTATTCAACATTCTTTTTACAATACAGCTGAAATTTAAATACATGGAATGAAAGAAATGCCTAAACAATGGCATAACAGAAATGAAAATATGTACAAGTAATCTAGAGCTCTGAGTCAAAGGCTATCTGATCCAAGTCATCGTTGTTGGGCTCTATCTCCAGAAGGTCCGATCCACCTGACAACATTCCAAAGAAAGAAGAAAGGAATGTCGTCAGCGAACAATCGCTCGATAAGTCCCAAAAAATAGGTATAGACAGAATAGACAGAAGGAGAATGTAACTTTTAAAATTGTATTATATTGTTAACGCTGTTGTTTGTAGCTTGGTACAGAAAATGCCAGTGTATACGAGAAGAGTCCCACTATTTCGGAGACTAAGGTATACAGAGCACAAGGAACCGTTCAGCCACGGTACAAAGGCAATGGATATTCAAGTTAGGTGTATTATGGTTACAGTCTCGTGCCACTTTTAATACCTTCCGTACCAATCTACCCCTTATAAAAACCCCGTGATGTCTTAATTGTATTGTTTGCATTTTCTTGTCTTGTAAATTATATATGGATGACTTGCCGGAACCATGATATTAGTAATGAAACGGATATAATGGATGTACATGTAGATGGAGAATATCCATGGTTCGGTTCAGTCAATATAGATTGATATAGATTGAATAGACGGATTCATGTTGAATTGTATTTTATACTTGAATCATATTCAAGTCAGATTGATTATATTGAGACTCAGTCTGAGTCAGACACTTTAAAAAGAACTTGAAATCCTGAATTAGTTTGATGTTATCGGTAACTGCTGCACATGGACGGCAGGATTTGTGTCTTTTTTCAAGACAATTACCGTGTTGATAACATCGTTTGTTAGATTGTCTACCTTAAATAGGCAAGCACCGATATCTCCGGCTCTCTGAGGCTCAAGAGACTGGTCCCGCTTAAACCTATGTTTACTATGGTCTTTATTGTAATTTAGTATAACTTGAGAGGGTTTTATGTAAAAATAGTTTGTTATAATTTTCAAAATACACCTCAAGTATTTAATTATCGTTTTTAGGGTTTTCATAGATGTATATTTTTATACAAGTGAAATTTCTAGTGAGTAAACCTAACATCATAATATATTGTATTTTATTGAAATATTGGAATTGCGGTGTATTTGGATGGTATTTTTATGTAATAGTGATTCCTTTGATTTAGAAAACTTGGAATGTTTATATAATTAAAATAGATATTTTGATTATATATATATATATATATATATATATATATATTTAATAAAAATAATTTATTTATTTTCTTATAGAAATCTCATTTTCAAAAGAAAAATGCATAAAAATTCCATCGAGATTGAATGCTCCTTGCGGAGGTCTGCATATCGCTCTACTAGGTCCGAGGATGTGTGATAATCCGCACCATCCCGAACGGGGTCCCCAAAAATGGGTTGTAGAGGCGCACATGGAAATGTTTAATACATATTTTTATATAAATGGTTTTATAAGTTAAAAGTACTTATTTGTAAAGTCGTTTTATCCCATACTATGTTCCCAAAATTTCCATCATGCTATGTTAGAGATTTGTGTTGTGATGAGGTAGGTCATTACCTCGTGAACTATCTAAAGATAATATGTTGTTTATGTCGGAAACTAAATTATGTGGTATTTTACTGTAAAACTACGACAAAATTTGCAATATAAATTCTTTTGATGTGAAACTTGTTTAATATGTTTGTTAATATTTATTGAACATGATATGAAAGTTTGGTATTTTCTTGTTTAAGGAAAATAGGATTTTCAAAGAAAAACCGAATCGAAAGTCAGATTAACTCCGCTTCCGTCGGGTTTTAGTATTTAAGATTTTTAGAATAGAGAAAAAGAGAGGAAGAGGGGACTTACAAGCTTTAGGATAAGATAAGGGAGAGAGGGAGCTAAAGAAGGCTTAGGGGTGTCGTTTCGTCGCCGGAATCTCCTTATATTGTTGCCGGAACTTCACCCTTTAAAGTGACTTGAAATTTTTTGAGAGTTTTAGCAGGGAATTCTGGGTGAGAATGTGTGAATTTGGGTATGGTATTTATAGGAAAAATTAGGGTTTAGGGGGTGAAAGAAATGCATTAAAATTTGCATTAAAAATTGTTTTAAAGGATTTTATTGCTCTCTGGTAATGTGCAGAGAGAATAAACAGTGTAGGGGGAGTGGGGTAGGCCAAAAGTTGCAGGGGTGAAAAGATGGGAGCATTACCGACGGATATGACCGGCGGTGCCAGGAATTTTGTGCTTGTCGCCGGGTCTTTACCGTCGAGGGGTGCTAGGTCTTGGTGCCACGTGTCGTGTCGATTCCTATACTCTTGTGCACATGTTTAAATAGTCAGAGTCTTTTTAGTTTACGTGTAGTGCACGTGTAGACTCTTGGGCTTCTAAAAAGATTAAAAGAAAATAAAACAAAACGATAATGTGGCTGAAGGGATTCGATCACAGGGGCTACGTCGCAGCAGTGCAAGGCTTTACCAATGTGTTTCAAGTACTTTCTTGCTGTTCTAAAATAAAACAAATATTTATAGTCTACACAGGATTTCAAATACCCCAATTGTACATTAAATTTTAAACAATTTTCTGTACATTGAAATTGGATTTGTTACAAAGACCACAAACTTATGTGCAGTGAAGTGTGTCGAAGATGAATATCAGAAGGTTTTAGTTCGACATGAGGATATCAAGGAAAGGTTGAGAGATTATTTTAACAAATTGTTCGATGCGAGATTTACTAAGAATTTAGATGGACTTGTCATTCAATCTTAAGATATAAATCGTGATTTCATGCGTAAAATAAGAATACCAGAGGTTAAAGAGGGTTTGAAGAGAATGAGATCAAAAAAAAACGGTTGGTCCAGACGGAATTCCTATCAAGGTTTAGAGATATTTAGGGGAAATATGCATTAAATGGCTGACAGATCTGTTTAATAAGATTTGGCAAACTAAAAAGATACCAAATGAGTGGAGGAAAAGTACCCTTGTACCTATTTACAAGAATAAGGTTGACATTCAAAGTTGCTCAAACTACCGTGAGATAAAACTTATGTGTCATACCATGAAGTTTTGGAAGAGAGTGATTGAACACAGGCTAAGAAAGGATGTTAAGATAACAGAGAACCGGTTTGGGTTCATGCCTGGACGATCGACGACGGAGACTATTCATTTGCTTCGTCAACTTGTCGAGCGTTTTCGAGAGTGGAGAAGAGATTTTCATATGATATTTATTGATTTAGAGAAAACGTACGACAAGATACCTAGAGTGGTATTATGAGGGACAATAATGAAGAAGGGGGTCCCCGTCAAGTATATTGACATAATCAAGGATATGTATGATGAAGTGGTGGCAAATGTCAGAACTTGCGTCGGCTTAACGAGTGATTTTCCGATTACGATTAGTTTATATCAAGGATCTGCATTAAGTCCATTCCAATTTAGCATCGTGATGGATAAGCTTACTAGAACTTTTCAAAATAAGGTATGTCATGCCCCGCTTCCCAGTAAACGGAAATGGTGACGTGGCAGGCCACAACGTATTTACTATGAAATAAATACGTTAAGCGTAATTAAGCAATATATAAAAATGAACAAGAATGACAAGAGAATAAAATGAAATGGCAACTTTATTTACATTCAACTTTATATAAGACTGTTTGAAATAAAAGATACAATAATCAAAAGCAAATTCCTAAACAATGGCATACTGAAAGTAAGTGCAGAGGAACTAATAGTCAGGCTGAGCGGTAAGCTGGTCCAAGTCCTCCTGGCTCGGCTCTATCTTCTCAGGGTCCGGTCCTCCTGAAGAACATTCCAAAGAAAGAAACAGAAAGAAATGTCTTCAGTGAACTAATGCACGGTAAGTCCCAAAATAAGAAAGAGAAGATAGTATATATAGTGAAATGAACAGGTAAAATTGTATATGACCGATTACTGGTATATGATAGTTATTCTAACGTGGTTGTTTGTAATTTGATAAGGAAGGTATTCATGTATACGAGAGAAGTCCATCTTACCCCGTGGACTATTGTAACATATAGTACAAGGCCCTGTCATAACCCACGGGACAACGGCACTTGAATTCATATAGGTGTCTTTTAAGTGACCTCTCGTGCCACGATATACGTTCCATACCAATTTACCCATTTATCCCTGCGTAATGTTTTGTATAGATTAAGTTTACAAGTCTTGGCCAAAACCATAGATACAAAATGTTCAGGTTCATATTCAGGATATAATCATGTATTCAACTAGTCATGTCAAGTTCATGTCAAGTTATAACCATAGTTCGGTCAGGTCAGGTCAAGTATACATGTTTGAATTTAATGTTTGAATTCGAGTATTCATTCTCATGATCAAGTATTTGTGTTTTATTTTGGATTCAGATTTGAGGTTGGACTCAGACTGAGTCAGACATTTGTAAACTGATTTAACTCATGAATTCTTAGGTTCGGGAGTTATCGGCAACTGCTGCATATGGAGGCAGTATTTGTGTCTTTTTCCAAGACAGTTGCCATTGATAACTCCGTTAAGTTGTCTAACCTGAATAAGTAAGCACTCACTTTCTCCGGCTTTCTGGGGCTCAAGAGAATTGATCCCGCTTAAACCTATATTTACTAAAGTTCTTAAAATATTGTTTTGTATATCTCGAGGGGGTTTTATGAAAAATATTTTTAACATAGATTAAAAATAAAATCTCGAGGGTGATTTATATTACTTAGGGTTTTCATGAGAATATATTTTAAGTATTGAGTTATTTTAATAATAAATACCTAGTTTTTAAAAATTTATGGTATTTTATTGAAAACTAATATTTTTGGTAACTTGATGGTATTTTATTAATATTTTAATCTTTCATTTTTAGAAAAAAAATATAGTTTCATAATATATTGAAAATATGGATTTATATAATTTTAAAAAAATTTAGTTTTATTTAGAAAATTCGTTTTTCTTAAAAACCGTATTTATATCATTTCGATATCGAATACTCCGTGAGGAGTACTGCATCTCGCTCTACTATCCTCAGGAGGTGCGATAATCCACACCATCTATTAGCGGGTCCCCTAACGAGGGTTGTAGATGCATAATTGCAAAGGAATACGAAATACCGCTTTAAAAGAAACCCGGTTTTTAAAGTATGTAGTATTTTATTGTAAAGATTATTCTTCGAAATAAATATACTTACAAATAGGTATCGTACAATGAAACCAAAGTGTACGTGTGAGGTAGTCCGTTACCCCATGAAGTTTTTTACTAAAGGTATAGTTTTAACAAAAAACAAAAAGAAGTGATAATAAAGTTCAAGGTATTTTAATGAAAAATTTTAATTATAGTTGTTTCATATGAGATTCTTGGTTAAACTTAATTCTAAACATTGGTATTTAATGTCACGCCCCGCTTCTCAGTAGACGGAAACGGTGACGTGGCAAGCCCACGGCATATTTATTTCGAGAAGGTCATTTCCCGGAATAAATATGCTAAGTGTAAAATAAGCAATATAAAATGACAAAAAATGTCACGACCAGAAATGGCACGTGACTGGCCCTTGAATCATATGAAGTCTATAGGACCCCATCTAATTCAAGTAAGCCAAAAATCCCAGAAATCTAAACCATTTTGAAGAAAGTGTTTTATTGAAATAAGCCGAATTATGCGTTTTTAAAATCACAATCTTTTCTGAAAATTTCGGCAGAGTTTCCTTTGTAAATACTGGCCCCAAACGGGTACAACATGAATAGTATACGAAATGATAAAAGGCATCCCCAAGCGGGAGCTAGCTCTTCGTCAATCGACGGTCACAACCGCGCAAGCAATATAATATACAACACCGAAGGACGAGAATCAAAACTCAAAAGGAAACTCAAAATCATCAAGAAACCCATAATAATACAACGCGCGACTCTAAGGTCAAAATAATATATAACGGGTCTTCTAAGGTTATAAAATATACAAGTCTGGTTGATGGAATTTCTAGAGACAATAGAATATAAATAAAGTACAATGGTGGTCACGATACGAGTGAACCCACCTACCAAAGCAATCACCCGGAAAGAAGCAGTATGCCAGCAAAGCCGTCAAGAAACCTATACGGCAAAACCTGCAAGAAATTATGGCACAACGAGGGTGAGTTGCCAACTCGTGAGTAGAAAACATCAACGAGCAGAAATCGCATGTATGACCCAATCCTAGGTCATACGCTCAATATATATCCTCAAAATAACAACCTGAACCATCTACACATAAGTCTAAAATCAAGTGCTCGTGTCAGTGCCTCAGATAGCAACATATCATATGTATGATGTATGAATGCATCGAAATGAAAACAGAATACATCATGAAAGGAAAACTGTTTTCATAAAATAGTGAGATTTCTGTATATTCAAAATGAGGTATCATCAATGAAATCAACATAAATCAGTGTCTAGCATCGATACAAAACATATATCCAAATATCCAATATCTCGGGCTCCGGCTATCCGGACTGACCCATATCATGAAACCTCAAATCTCAAAATCTAGGGCTCCGGCTATCTGGACTGGCCCCTGGGCTCCGGCTATCCAGACTGGCCCAACTCCGATCGGTATCCTCCGGATATTCGTCGAGTCACAATACAATCATCGGTCGGTAGTGCTCCCCTACCGGGCTCAACTCCATCATCTGCGACTTTCTTGTCCCGGGGTACCGCACCGGTCCACCATGCACCTACAAACGGTTCCTCCTCCTCCTCGAATCGGATGTATGATAACGCTCAAGAGCCGAGAAAACTCATGGTGGACTCCTCTCAAATCATATCATGAGAAAACCACAACTTTCACTTTTAAATGATAATACGTTTATAAATTCTTGCGGTTTCTCCAAATCCAGAAATCTCATGTAAATCCGAAATTCAAATCTCATAAGTAAATAACAATGAATTCTAACATATTGGGCTCCGGCAATCCGGACTGGCCCTAACAATAATGCATGACAATGAATATATAAATATTCATGAGTATCATAATAAAATGCAAAATCTAAACTAGCACGGCAATGATATATCAGAACTATCGGCTAACAAGCGACAACAATGAAATAATATTCTCTAAAGTGTACGTGACATGGAAATTACCGATGATGTTGTGTGTGAGCCGGCAAGCAGGTGTATGTGTAGCATACGCATCATCGGTAATGGTGCTGGTGTCCTGACAGCATGTTTATAATCACTGAGATACACATTAAATATGCAATGCGATGATAACAACATGGATAAACGGAGAATGAATAATAAACGCAGCAATACCGAATATACAGAATGAATAGTAAATGTAACAATAAGGAATCTACATTAATATATATGGGTCATACAGTTTTTTCGTTTGAAATAACACGAATCGTGGTGTTTAGAAAATAGGGCTACGGAGTTTTTAAGAAAATGTACGTCTTTTGAAATATCCGTAGAGTCTCTTGGCCTGTCTTTAAAATACTCACGATTCGTTAGTTTTGAAATAGGTATGACCCGAGTCTAGTCTAACATCTACAAGTAAACTACTGGACTAAACTAACAGACTGATCGAAAGGGTAAGGAAAACCACCTAAGTCTGAGTCGATATATATACATATAACAGTCGGTGATCCCGCCTCAATAGTATCACATACGATACAATATATATAATATGACATTCTCGAGTCAAGAGTGCAGATCTATCATCAATATATAGCTCGTACGGTAAATCCATCGTACGGCATCCTAAATCTGGGTAACGGTCAAATATCACATTTATCTCAATAATCATCTGGTATCCTTATCATCATATATCGTGAACTGGGGGTACTGATCTAAGTCTAGTACAATACCGATACCATCTACATATGTATATGCGTGTGTATGAAACACATCGCCCAAGGACCCGCTATACTAATCATGTCGTATCTCATAATACGAACTGTTAGGTTTACCTAGCACCCTATGAAAAGTTTGGAAGCATCACATGTCTCAAAGATTAAATTTTTAGAGTGCTAAGTGAACACACAAAGAATCAATCCTAGAAAATTAGGGTTTCATAACTTTAATCAACATCACAAGCAACAAAGACTAGGGTTTTGAGAGTACAACCTTTGTAGCTCCCTACGCTAGACTCCTTGGCCACTTGAGGGTTGGAGAAGGGTTCGCTTGAGGTCTCCTAGTGTCCACGACGATCCACCCGAAGCTCCTTTGTCCAAGCTTGCAACTTCACTTGATCAAGAGAAAGAAATGAAGCTAACACTCTAAACAAGTGGGCAAGACTTGTATAGAATGATGTTGTGGTGGCTTTTCTCACTTCAAAATCCTAACTTGGTGAGTAATTTGCTCACTAGAGAAATCTAGAGAGCAAAAGAAGAAGGAGGAAGAAGATGATGGCCTTTTTGAACAAGAGTAAAAGATAATCTCTATGAAAGAAAATAGAAAATATATGTATATATATTTTCCACTTCTCATCTCAAACCATGGTTAAATGATAAAGATATTATTGTATTTGAGTTTTAAACACAAAAGAAAGATTAACCCATGGTTAATAAGTAGGTGAGCATGGTTAGTTGAAGAAGAGTGTAGAAACCATGTGTTAATCTTTATATTTTCTTTTGTTTTTAAAACAAATACAAATGTAATAATAATCCATATATAAAACCATGGTGTGAGTCTTATATTGCCACCATTTTCTATGTATAAACAACCATGAAGGATGATGTATGTATGTATGTGTGCATGCACATCCATATGTGCATGAATCAAGAAAGAATGCATACATGCATGCATACATCCCAAAACTACAAGAAAGGATTTCTAGTGAGAAACTAATGGTTAAATGATAAATCAACACTTGATTTAGCAATCCGGCCATATCATATACGACCTAACCAAAAGCAAGTCGCCCGATTAATAAACGGTATCTTATACGCGCATTTTAACCGGGTCCATGCGCATATCGTATACGCGCACTACAACGTTTCGCCTGGACTAGGTAACTCCTTTGTGGAACTCTAAGAGTCGTCAATACGCCGGCAGTGGGTGATGATCATATCAAGCACCCCCAAGCCGCAAGCGGTCAGCTAAATGTAACGGCCACCCGGGTATTGAGCGATCAGAAGAAAACAAGCGAACCTGCTACAACTCCCGTCGAGCCAACCGGCAACACTACCGTACAGTCCGGGCTCTTCGTCAGATATGCTGCATATTGAGCCTAGGGATGGTCACGTCGACCCCAATAACTCGATAAGTCGTGCCGGTGAATGGTCTATAACAGATCGAGAAACTACTGATAGCACTTATCAGTAATTCTCAGCAGCCCTGGCCAGGGACTTACTGATATAACCAGTCGAGCACAGCACAGCATCAACTCCCAATACCGGGAGAGACGAAACCCCTCCTATCGCTCATCGCCTTCATGTGTCTCGGGACTGTACCCAACGGCCACCTGTTTGCACAACTCAATAGAGCCATGGTAGGGTGGTAATCAAAGTACAGTGGGAGAGCACACAAGACTCTATGATGATCTCGGGTCTACAGACTAACCTGCACCAGTGTCACCTGAGAACTGCTATCCGACGATAGATATAATTCCATATAGGAGTTCTCAGTGAGTCCGTCCAGTGTACCCAGTCACCACTGAGCACCCGTATATGATCTCGATGTCAAACATCGATGAATGTGGGAACATTCATCGCCCATCGTATGGGTCTAGTATCATATACGCTAGTCTACTCTGGTATATCAATGCCCCGTCTCGATATACCTACGACTAGGGACATTCCAGGATATGCTTATAAACTACAGATGTCCCACTAGTATGATCTCCATCATAATCACAGTAGTCAAGCCGATATCCTCAGGGCTTTATCAGCATGTATGAATGAATAAAGTATGATCAAATCAACATGTCAGATAAAGAAGAACCAGATAGCATACTATCATGTCGAGCAAGAATGTACACTGAATATATATATATATATATATATATATATATATACATCCACTATCATATAATGGCCTCTAGGGCATACATATATCCAACAATCTCCCACTTGCACTAAGGCCAGTTATTAGCGTATCTCATACCCAACATCTCAAAAAGTCGCTCATGCTGCGGCTGAGGGAGGGCCTTGGTGAATGGATCCGCGGCGTTATTCTTTGTGTCTACTCTCCTAATCTCGATCTCGCGGCGATCTACAATCTCCCGGATCAAATGAAAGCGCCTCAGGATGCGTCTGAACCGCTGATGGGACCTGGGCTCCTTGGCTAACGCCATAGCCCCATTATTATCACAATACAATGGTATTGGATCAATACTGGTTGGAACTACTCCTAGCTCCGAGACGAACTTCTTCATCCAGACGCTTCCTTGGCGGCATCATTCGCAGCAATGTACTCAGCTTCCATCGTAGAGTCTGCAACGGTATCCTGTTTGGAACTCTTCCAACTTACCGCCCCTCCATTGAGGGTAAATACAAACCCAGAGATAGATTTGTTGTCGTCCTTATCGCTCTAGAAGCTCGAATCGGTAAAGGCCTCCATTTGGCGATCTCCATTACCATACACCAAGAACAATTCTTTAGTCCTTCGTAAGTACTTAAGAATGTTCTTCACAGCTGTCCAGTGATTCTCCCCTGGATTGTATTGATGCCTGCTTACAACACTAAGTGCATAAGCTATATCTGGGCGTGTACACAACATCACATACATTATAAATCCTACTGCTGAAGCATAGGGTATAACGCTCATGCGAGCTCTCTCTTCATCGGTCTTTGGGCAAGAGTCCTTGGAGAGAGTGACCCCATGGCAAGCGGGTAAGGCACCCCGCTTGGAGTCTTCCATACTAAACCTTTTTAGGATGGTGTTGATGTACCTGGTTTGGGACAATACCAATAACCTTTTGGATCTATCCCTATAGATCCTTATGCCCAGAATGTATGTGGCATCACCCAGGTCCTTCATGAAGAACCTTAGTGATAAGAAAGATTTGACCGACTATAGCATAGGAATATCATTTCCTATCAAAAAAATGTCGTCCACATACAATACGAGGAATGTGACAGCTCTCCCTACAGCCTTCTTATAAACACAAGGTTCATCTGGATTTTTGATGAAATCAAACTCTTTGATGACATCATCGAAACAGATGTTCCAACTCTGTGATGCCTGCTTTAACCCATATATGGATTTAAGCAATTTACATGCTTTCCCGCTGCTCCCACTGTCAATGAAGCCCTCTGGCTGATCCATATAAACGCGTTCTTCTAAATTTCCATTTAGAAATGCTGTTTTAACGTCCATCTGCCAGATTTCATAGTCGTAGTGAGCAGCAATAGCAAGTAGGATCCGAATGGATTTAAGCATGGCTACGGGAGAAAAAGTCTCGTCATAGTCCAAACCTGGTCTTTGACGAAAACCCTTCGCCACAAGTCTTGCCTTATAGATCTACACCTGCCCATCTACACCAATCTTTCTTTTAAAGATCCATTCGCACCCCACAGGTTTTACCCCAGGAGGTACAACGTCCAAAGTCCATACATTGTTGGTGTACATAGAATCCATTTCGGATCTCATGGCATCCAGTCACTTCACAGAGTCTCCACTCGTGATAGCTTGCTGAAAACTGGTAGGATCATCATCATCCTTGATGCAGTCTTCTCCGTCACCATCAATAAGGAAACCGTAGTACCTCTCCGGTGGGCGAGAAGTCCTACCAGACCTACGGAGTGGCCGAGGTTCCTCAGTTTCTATTGCAACAGCCGGTTCAACCAAATCGTCATTTGTAGTTTGTGTCTCTAGAACCTCTTCTAGATCCACCACCTTGCCATCATCTTTATCTGTGAAAAACTCTTTTTCCAAGAATGTGGCATACTGAGAAACAAACACTTTTTGTTCCTCTTTGTGGTAGAATAGATATCCATAAGAATTCTTTGGATATCCCACAAAGTTACACATGACTGACTGTGTCTCGAGTTTGTCCGGATTCTGCTTTTTAACATAGGCCGGGCAACCCCAAATCTTAATTCTCTTAAGAGACGGTCTCTTCCCATGCCATATCTCATATGGCGTGGTAGACACGGTTTTGGTTGGAACCCTGTTTAGTAGAAACGCTGCAGTCTCCAATGCATGCCCCCAAAATGAGACGGGCAACTCAGCATCACTCATCATGGAATGGACCATATCTAATAGGGTCCGATTCCGTCGTTCTGACACACCGTTGTGCTGTAGTGTGTAAGGAGGAGTGAGCTGAGAGAGAATCCCATTCTCTTTTAGGAAGTTTGCAAATTCTGTACTGAGATACTCACCACCTCGATCTGATCGAAATATCTTGATACTCAAGCCGGTTTGTTTTTCTACTTCTTGTTTATATTCAATGAATTTATCGAAAGCTTCGGACTTGTGCTTTAATAAAAATACATGACCGAATCTTGAGAAATCGTCAGTGAACGTAATGAAGTATGAAAAACCGCCTCTAGCCTGTGTAGACATTGGCCCGCATACATCACTATGTATGAGGCCTAGGAGCTCTGTAGCTCTTTCTCCGTATCCGGTAAATGGAGTTTTGGTCATTTTACCCTTGATACAAGACTGGCAAGTCGCATAAGATTTATATTCAAAAGGGTTTAAATATCCATCTTTGTGTAACTTGTTTAGTCTTGTTTCGTTAATATGACCAAGTCTACAGTGCCAAAGAAAAGCTTCATTTATTTCTGAAAGTTTTCTTTTATTAGCGTGTTGTATGCTGAAAACTGTGTTTTGATTTAGGACGTATATCCCGTTATTAAGTGTACCATACCCAACCAACATTTGATTCAGGTGAATGTTCATAACATTGTTCTGCAATATAAAGTTATATCCTTCATTGTCTAACAAAGAAACAGATATTATATTACATAGCATACTTGGTACAAAATAACATGGGTTCAAAACCAATATACACCCAGATGGCAACCCCAAGTGATACTCTCCCACTGCGACTGTATGTACATTGGAACCATTTCCAATGCGGAGAGTATGGTCACCTGTCTTCAAAACCTTGCTATTTCTCAGCCCCTGCGTAGAATTGCAAATGTGAGAACCTGAACCGGTATCCAATACCCAGGAAGCAGAGTTTATTGAAAAACAGTTTTCTGTCACAAACGCACCTGAAGCAGAAGCATCCCCATGCTTCTTCTTGAGATTTAAGTACTCCGTGCAGTTGCGCTTCCAATGTCCTGCCTTGTGGCAATGAAAACATTCTCCTTTCCCCGAGTCTCCAGCTTTAGACTTTTCCTTTCCCTTCACCTGTTTAACTCCACCCTCAGGATTGGTGGGCTTCTTCTTTTTCTTTCCCTTGGCCTTAGCCTTTGGGCGAGAAGAGGAAGACTGTCCAACAGTCATAACGGGAGTTTTTACTGATTTCATAGTGCTCTCTGCACTCCTTAACATATTAAGGAGTTCAGGGAGTTCCTTCTCCATGTTGTGCATGTTGAAGTTCACTATGAATTGAGCAAAGGTGGAGGGGAGGGACTGCAGAATAATATCCGTATATTGTTCATTGTCCATTGTCCATCCAAGGTCCTCAAGCTCTTCTATAAGAGCTATCATCTTCAGAACATGGTCTCCTACTGGTGTGCCAGGGGCCATTCGCATCTGAAACAATTTCTTTGATGCTTCGTATCGTAATACACGGGATTGCTCTCCATACAACTCCTTTGTATGGAGCAATATGGTTTGAATGTCCATATTCTCGTGCTGCTTTTGATGTGTATTGTCCATCGATGCAAGCGCGAGGCATTTGGCCGTGGCACAGTCAGCGTCCCATGTCTTGCGGACTTCAATATCCGCAACTGAAGATTTTGGACCTGGGGTGGGCGGGGCTGAAGCTGTGAAGACATATGATACTTTATCATAAGTCAAGGCTATTTTCAAATTCCTCAGCCAGTCTTTATAATTGGTCCCATTCAGTTTGTTTTTATTTAGTAGAAGCTTGAGTCCAGTCATGGGTATCTGCCATTAAGAGAGAGAAAAGAATACACTCAGCGAAAGCTCTTGCATAGATCAGATTGGTTATTATCTTGTCTAATCGATATTTCCAACTGCTTTAATCGAGTTTTTCTTTCAAACCTTAAAAAGAAAAACTAGCCAGGATTAATTACAGTCTACAACTTCGCTAACCGTTCAGCCAGGCCAGTGTCGGTACTTGAGGGAGGTTCCCCGTGCTTTCGCACGGACCTAATTAAAGTAAACCTCATTTTCCCAGAGGCGTAGCCCCGTTAACACCTTTCTAGACATCTAATGAGTTAGCTAATTGTAAACTGTAAAACTCTCCTAGGAGCAACTATTGCCCACAGTGGGATCAGGATCCAACCATCACATGGAAGGTATGCAATCTCATTGCAAATTTCAACACTTGAAATTCCCGATGTGGTTTTTACCCCTAGTACTTATGACCTTAACTAAGGTCAACAAATCATAAGTACCAGTCAAGTTCTACCCATCATTTCTTGATTAATTAGACCCACCCATATGACCCTTAACTATGGTCAACAAAGTCGTATGAATGTCCTAACTAATCTGCATCATATGCAGTGTAGGAAGACATCACTTAGCTACCGTACACTACGCCTTAACTATAGTCAACAAACGTAGCACGAATACTAAGTACTCTACTTCCTAAAATGATGGAGGGTTGCGGATGATTTTTAAGAAAATCTTTAACGCTTTGAACTTGATATCGTTGTAGAATCAAATGGTTTTCAAAAGGAGTGGCTTAAGCTCCGCAGTTTTGAAATGTAGCTTTTTCATAAATAGCCGAGTGGTTTTCAAATCCGATTCTACAACATCTTTTTAGGTTTATTTTCTTTACATTAATCATATTAATGTAGTCCCATCATTTAAGTCCTTAAGCCAATCACAGAAAAGAAACGAAAATAACACGTACGCTTATGCCATCCGCATTCGCCGCAATGTTCCGTTATGCACCGTTAGGTTACTTAACTAACGGCATAACGGGACAGGACTAGCGCGGGTGTAAAATATAAGCAACGTCTACTATATCATATATATAATATGTCATTCGTCTCAGATATCACAGAACACAGGCAGCAGAAACATATATATATAATGTGGGTTATACTAGGACGTCCGTATTTAGTATTTAGCCAACAATAGAAAATACGGATTCCACAGTCGCGATGAATAGCCAAGCCAACACCCCTAGACCCCTACAAGAGCGGCAAGCGACCCTACCAATCCTGGAGTTTAGGAGACCCGGTCTCGACTCCTTGAGATGGCCTCCCACTGAACCCCAGAACCCGATCACTCGCGCTCCCCTCCTTGGGTCTATCCTAATGTGGAAAAGTAAATAATATACAACACTGGTGGCATCAACCTCAACCCGGAAGTGCCCCAAATAAAAGAATATTACATTACATTTGAATTTTACATGAATGAAAAATAAAACTCTCATCTCACATAAAACCCCCTGGCTATTCAATCGCGACAATCCAGCACATCATATCTCAGCAACACATAATATCATATATCATCAACGTAAGTAAGTATGCGTACCTCGATTGTCATTGATGTATAGCAACGAAACCGGCGATATCGACATACTACACTTACGGTCACAGAAAAGAAAGTGTAAAACTACAACATTTGGAATCCACATTCTCTTTAGACATCGTAAATGCGAAATATCACATACTTCGTATTTCATGCCTAACGATATGAATTCCACATATTGTATCACATTCCAGATAAATAGACAGCATTAAAGTATTCGAACGAATAATCAAATACCCAAAGTTCCCTAAAGCTCAACACTTGAGCGGAGTTCAAAAGTCCCGGAGTGTGTCACAGTAGCAGCGGTCCAGCCGTAGAAGGGTCAAGCCAACGCCTCACATGTGGCACGCCGTACTGCCTCAAACCCTAAGGTTCAAAAGGCAGTTCAAGACGGTCACATAATCGAGTTAAGGTTTGTTGTCTTCTAGAGAGTCCACCACAAAACTTGCACGTATTTCCGAAAGATTTAAACCCCGTGAAAAAGTGAGTAAATGATACTTGTTCGAACAATTCAATACTTTCTAAATTACCCGGAAAAAAGCACGAAATTAAAATTCCGATCGAATCACCGAGTCCAAAACCATCCCCAGAAAACACCACACTAGATTCAGATTAAAAATACCTAAAAATATATACATATAGTTCTAAACATTACTGTATAAAAACGAGTCATCATCTCTTGTGTACGGCCGCGGAGCCGCGGCCCAAGCAAGCTCTGGCCGCGGTTCCACGGTGGTATTTACTGTTCATGTCCTCGTGTTTCACAGTAGTGCTTAGATTTGCCTGCTGTATTTTTTACATATTTTTAATTCTAGAAAAACCACAGTTTCAAAAATTGTCCAGAGAGGGTTCTAAAAAACCATATTTTGGTTCGATCGGAGTTTTTACTTCGTTAAAGTGTCGCCTAATGTTCTAGGTCATCTCTGATACCAATGTTAGGTTTACCTAGCACCCTATGAAAAGTTTGGAAGTATCACATGTCTCAAAGATTAAATTTTTAGAGTGCTAAGTGAACACACAAAGAATCAATCCTAGAAAATTAGGGTTTCATAACTTTAATCAACATCACAAGCAACAACGACTAGGGTTTTGAGAGTACAACCTTTGTAGCTCCCTACGCTAGACTCCTTGGCCACTTGAGGGTTGGAGAAGGGTTCGCTTAAGGTCTCCTAGTGTCCACGACGATCCACCCGAAACTCCTTTGTCCAAGCTTGCAACTTCACTTGATCAAGAGAAAGAAATGAAGCTAACACTCTAAACAAGTAGGCAAGACTTGTGTAGAATGATGTTGTGGTGGCTTTTCTCACTTCAAAATCCTAACTTGGTGAGTAATTTACTCACTAGAGAAATCTAGAGAGCAAAAGAAGAAGGAGGAAGAAGATGATGGCCTTTTTGAACAAGAGTAAAAGATAATCTCTATGAAAGAAAATAGAAAATATATGTATATATATTTTCCACTTCTCATCTCAAACCATGGTTAAATGATAAAGATATTATTGTATTTGAGTTTAAAACACAAAAGAAAGATTAACCCATGGTTAATAAGTAGGTGAGCATGGTTAGTTGAAGAAGAGTGTAGAAACCATGTGTTAATCTTTATATTTTCTTTTGTTTTTAAAACAAATACAAATGTAATAATAATCCATTTATAAAACAATGGTGTGAGTCTTGCCACCATTTTCTATGTATAAACAACCATGAAGGATGATGTATGTATGTATGTGTGCATGCATATCCATATGTGCATGAATCAAGAAAGAATGCATACATGCATGCATACATCCCAAAAATACAAGAAAGGATTTCTAGTGAGAAACTAATGGTTAAATGATAAATCAACACTTGATTTAGCAATCCGGCCATATCACATATGACCTAACCAAAAGCAAGCCGCCTGATTAATATACGGTATCTTATACGCGCATTTTAACCGGGTCCATGCGCATATCGCATACGTGCACCACAACGTTTCGCCTGGACTAGGTAACTCCTTTGTGGGACTCTAAGACTCGTCAATACGCCGGTAGTGGGTGATGATCATATCAAGCACCCCCAAGCCGTAAGCGGTCAGCTAAACGTAACGGCCACCCGGGTATTGAGCGATCAGAAGAAAACAAGCGAACCTGCTACAACTCCCTTCGAACCAACCGGCAACACTACCGTACAGTCCGGTCTCTTCGTCAGATATGCTGCATATCGAGCCTAGGGAAGGTCACGTCGACCCTAATAACTCAATAAGTCATGCCGGCGAATGGTCTATAACAGATCGAGAAACTACCGATAACACTTATCAGTAATTCTCAGCAGCCCTGGCCAGGGACTTACTGATATAACCAGTCGAGCACAGCACAGCATCAACTCCCAATACCGGGAGAGACGAAACCCCTCCTATCGCTCATCGCCTTCGTGTGTCTCGGGACTGTACCCAACGGCCACCTGTTTGCACGACTCAGTAGAGCCGTGGTAGGGTGGTAATCAAAGTACAGTGGGAGAGCACACAAGACTCTATGACGATCTCGGGTCTACAGACTAACCTGCACCAGTGTCACCTGAGAACTGCTATCCGACGATAGATATAATTCCATATAGGAGTTCTCGGTGAGTCCGTCCAGTGTACCCAGTCACCACTGAGCACCCGTATATGATCTCGATGTCAAACATCGATGAATGTGGGAACATTCATCGCCCATCGTATGGGTCTAGTATCATATACGCTAGTCTACTCTGGTATATCAATGCCCCGTCTCAATATACCTACGACTAAGGACATTCCAGGATATGCTTATAAACTACAGATGTCCCACTAGTATGATCTCCATCATAATCACAGTAGTCAAGCCGATATTCTCAGGGCTTTATCAGCATGTATGAATGAATAAAAGCATGATCAAATCAACATGTCAGATAAAGAAGAACCAGATAGCATACTATCATGTCGAGCAAGAATGTACACTGAATATATATATATATATATACATGTACAGATACATCCACTATCATATAATGGCCTCTAGGGCATACATATATCCAACACGAACCATATCATATCACCGATCTCGTGGCATCATGCCCAAACCCATCGACTCATCTCAAAGTATCATATACTATCCTCATCATCCCTTGATATGTATACGTATATATATACATAATCTCATACCTATGTGTGTGTGTATATATATACATATCCCCATATACGCACAAGAAGTAAAATGTATGCAAGTGTGTATGTATGCGTGTATGCAATTCTTTACTCTAAGGTTCGCGACTACAACTAACTAATGACACTATCATCCAAGTCTTCTAAAGAAATTCTAGCTAAGTATACACATCTTAATACCATGTAAGTAAATATTTATATATAACCTAACGCATTCGCGTTCTATACTACGAACTGCGGGGGTGCTATACGCCATCCACCCGACTTCCCCGTAAATATATATCTACTCACCTTGATTCTCGCCTGCTGGTGTTGATGACACTACGCTCTCCTCGTCGTCTTGAAATCCACGTGGGGGTACCTACATGTTAAAACACATCGTGTCGCATTAACATCCAATTCAAAACCAAAACGACACGCTAAAAGCCTATAGGTTAGAACCTACGGACTACGCGTGCAAGAATAACCAACAACTCTCGATGATTGACATATAAACGTGAATCGATCGAGTCAAAACCAAAATACCAAAATCCAAGTTAAAACGAAGCCGTAAAACAATGCAGCAACTCAAGAAAGTGGCCCCAGATTTTACCTTAGGTCAATTTGGTCAAAGTTGCACATATAAAGGGTCTAGTTTACAGGAGATGAAGCCCTGGAACCAACAAGAATCAATTTTCCCCTACCCTGGCTGCAAATTGCGGCCAGAGGGATTAAATCTGCGGCCTGGGTGCAAGGGTTTGGGCTCTGGTCTTCAGGGTAGCTTCCTGGGTGTATGCATGACTCACAGTGTTTGCAAAATAAATCCTAGTGTCCCCAGGTGTTAACAGATATCAAATTCCCTTCAAAATTTCCAGAAACATACGGTATCGGTGTTTCTGGTTTCGTGTTGCAGGGTTCTAGTCTATGGTTTAGACCACTATGCAATCCCTACAGGGGTCTAAGGTTATTACGAAGCCACAATTTCACCTTTGGATTCAAATCAAAACCCAAAGCTTAACTTGGAATTTTCAAAGTTCGCCAAACTACACAATATTGATACCAAACATGTATGGATGCTTAAGGAATTGAAAAACTACCCCAATGGTGCAGAAATTACCTCATTTGGCAGCTCAAGAATTTTCTTGAGTTGCCCCAAGTCTCCAAAATCCATGCTTTCTTGGTCCAAAGTGTTTGTTGTGAGCTTGTGCACATTTTTAATGAAATGTAGATGGGGTTTTGAGTTGTTTTAAGTGGTGAAGTGAGGAGGTAGAAGGAAGAGGGAAGAGGGCAGCAGCCATTGCATGAGGTGAGGAGAGGAAAAATGAAGAGGAAATAATGGAGGGAACAAGAGCCATGAGTTGGTTTGACCCTTCACCCTCTCTCTCTCTCTCTTGTCCATACCCAATTCTTTATATTTTCTTTTCTTTTCTTTTGTTTTGCTTTCTTCTCTTCTCTTTTCTTTTAAAAGCCACGCATGAACAAAAATAAGGAAAAATCAATGTAGAAATGTAACACAAAATATGACATGGTACATGTCATGTGCATAAATCAAGCTTAATGCACGATTAGCGATATTTAATCGCGATTAACATTAAAATTGTATATAATTAATCATAAAAATTTATATTTCGCTTAAATCATATAAAGCACCCTCATTTCAGTAATTTCCATAATTTTCCAAATATTTTCCACTTTATCAGTATTTAATTATACCGCATTATTAAAATATTCCCAATATTTATTAATTAATTATAAAAATTCCAAAAATAATATTTTATTTTTCTGAAATATTACAGTCTTCCCCCCTTAAAGAAATTCGGTCCCCGAATTTAAATTTAAACCCCTCAAATACTAAAACATTTCAGTAAAATGGCCATGTCGTCGGGGCTCCGAAATCATAAATACATAAAAAAACATCGTAGCGCAATGCATGCGCATGAAAAATGAGTATATAATCCAAAATCAAAACTCCATCAAGCATCCCGCAATCATCGGAGTTATGGTGAAGAACCAATGTCAAAGCCCAATACGAAAACCAACATAATATACATCAACTATACATGTAAACATCGTTAAAACATCTGAAAGAAATGCATGCCAAACCAATTCAAGTTGTTGTGCAATACGCGTATCACTGCACAGTGGTGGACATCTATTGTAAGAAAATAACTATATATATGTAAACCCTTTGTTTAACACATACATCCCGCTGTTTTTGAAAATCATTTAGAAGGGTTTTCTTGTTAAATGTCTCATGTCATCTCGGATACGTAGGTAAATACTGAGACTATAGCTCCTTTTTAAAACTCCCTTCAATAACTATCAATGCATGCAAAAAATATATATTCAGGTACTGTCCTTGGACTAGTCCTGCTCAGTCACTATATCAAAATAGTAAATATCATAAAACATGTTGCTCAAAGGAAATCAATCCCAAAATGTATATAAAAATGCCGCGTGCGTCTGGTGCACACGGAACACGAAATCCATGAATGTGCCATATATGTACACAGAACAAAATCTAAGTGCAACGGGTGTGCACGAAACACCTGTCAAGGGCAACAGTGTGTTCCCGACAGCAATATCAGGTGCATCTGATATGCACGAAGAATCTCGATTTAGTGCATCTGATGTGCACTAAAATCGCATCAAGCGCGTCAAGTCTGCGCAAAAATCCAAATCAAGTGCACAAGGTGCACAAAAACAATATCGAGTATCACAATCGAAATCGACGGTATACAACACATTTCAATCCAAATCCAAACCAGGTATACCGTGGTATATAATCTCATAACCATGTGCATCAGTGTGCACAAATCGAATCAAAATACTAAAAGTGCATGAAAACTATGCCGAAAGCATAAGTCAACTCACATGCATACCATAGGCATGAAATCAAATCAACATCTCGAATGACATCAAATCGAAGTCAAGTGCAACTGTGGTGCACAAAATCTCAATCATGCAAATAAATCATCCAAAATACCGAAATCCAATATGGCGGAAACAGTCCCGCTCTAGCACATCCTCTAAAGATCTTTGGCCAACTGTCATTGGTCACTCATAACATGTCTCGTCGACGATGCCGAACTCTGGCCTACTGGGTGTGCGTAACATGACCGATCCTGGGTCCAAGTCTTCTCGTATAGTAATCCAGAAAGGTTCTGTCAAAGTCTCTCCCAAATCTCGTTTCTGCCGAACTGCCCGGAAATTATTACCTTTTTCTAAATCTGTTTCTTGTTCCGGAACGGCTGCATACTCATCGCGACTCCTTCTAGAAGATATATCCGTGTACAACGCCTCTGCATGCGTATCACATCTCTGATGTCAGGGGAGTGGAACGTCATCTTGTCAGAATCTCGTACGAACCTCTTACTCCACTTTTCTCTAATGTCGACTGATTCGGACTCGTCTCTTCGTAGCTTCATGGACTGCGCTCCAATGGCTATACTCATATCTGGAGTCTCCCAAGCAATGTATCCTATCACATGATATTCGAACGACGTCGAACTTTCCAATCGATTCGTCAAAGTTCCATAATCCTACAAGAGCTCAACATCTTGGGTACAGTTTAATAGTATTCTAGTACATGCCACAGTGCCTATGGACCAGCCGTAGAAGGGCAAACCCAAGCCTCATTAATGGCACCGATGAACTGCTGCAAACCCTAAGGTTTCAAAGCGTTCTCATGGTCATTATATCGAGTTAGGGTTTCATTCTTCTAGAGGGTCCACGGAATTACTTGCATGTTTCTCCGAATACTTTAAACTTGGAAAAATGGGTTTCTGACATTCGATCGTCTTCCACCGACTCTCAACGTACCTGCGTGAAGTCGTCTCTAGCTGGAATCAATCAATCTAATGACCTCGCATCGGGGTAGGCAAACGAATCACATCTCCTTGTCCCTCATCCTTGGGTGACTAGAGATCTTCTATCATATTTCTAAGTATAACTCGTGCGGCAATAGCTCCAAACATCTGGGGCGATATCTCGTCATTCGCAGCAGCAACTGGCTCATTAGTCCGCACGCTGAACAGTGCCTAAATCATCAAATAATCGGTGCATTGACGGTCATCACATTCTGGCTAGCCTCTAGCAGTGGCCCAATCCTCTGGTGCTGATCTGCACGTCCGAGAAATCTTGTAAAAGCGATCCATCAAACGCTCATGGCGCGAAAAACACAATAGGACGATACATCTATGCAAATCGTAAGTCCCTGGAATCACGCCCTAGTCAGTCCTCGTCCGTGACGAGCTCATGCTGACGCAACTCTAGTCGTAGCTCTCTTTCTCTGCCCGTGTAATCGTGGCAGCAAAAACCATAAACCGATAACGATGAGGATAGATCATGAATGAATATAATGTTGTGCAAGGAAATGTTCATCCTAAGACTTCTTAAGCGGGTAGCGTATCGTAAGTATGCCGCGAAACATACACATGGTACGTCACTCTCCTTAAGTCACCTACTCCATCAACCAAGGTCAACTTATGCGACGAAAATTCGGGTCTAATACCCCCTCGACTAAGTCTAAGTTCTGTAAGGTCAAGCCTAGATTCCATATATATACAAACGCCCTAGGCTCCGCATAGTCAAAAATAGACTCAAACCAAGGTTAAGCTAGCGCTCTGATACCAACTTTGTCACGACCCGAAATGGCACGTGACTGGCCCTTAAATCATATGAAGTCCATACGACCCCATCTAATTCAAGTAAGCTAAAAATCCCAGAAATTTAAACCATTTTGAAGAAAGTGTTTTATTGAAATAAGTGGAATTATGCGTTTTTAAAATCACAATCTTTTCTAAAAATTTCGGCAGAGTTTTCTTTGTAAATACTGGCCATAAACGGGTATAACATGAATAGTATACGAAATGATAAAAGGCATCCCTAAGCGGGAGCTAACTCTTCGTCAATCGACGGTCACAACCACGCAAGCAATATAATATACAACGCCGAAAGGCGAGGATCAAAACTCAAAAGGAAACTCAAAATCATCAAGAAAACCCATAATAATACAACGCGCGACTCTAAGGTCGAAATAATATACAACGGGTCTTCTAAGGTTATAAAATATACAAGTCTGGTTGATGGAGTTTCTAGATACAACAAAATATAAATAAAGTACAATGGTGGTCACGATACGAGTGAACCCACCTTCCAAAGCAATCACTCGGAAAGAAGCAGTGTGCCAACAAAGCCGTCAAGAAACCTATACGGCAAAACCTGCAAGAAACTGTGACACAACGAGGGTGAGTTGCCAACTCGTGAGTAGAAAACATCAACGAGCAGAAATCGCATGTATGACCTAATCTTAGGTCATACGATCAATATATATCCTCAAAATAACAACCTGAACCATCTACACATAAGTGTAATATCAAGTGCTCGTGTCAGTGCCTCAGATAGCAAAATATCATATGTATGATGTATGAATGCATTGAAATGAAAACAAAATACATCATGAAAGGAAAACTGTTTTCATAAAATAGTGAGATTTCTGTATATTCCAAACGAGGTATCATCAATGAAATCAACATAAATCAGTGTCTAGAATCGACACAAAACATATCTCCAAATATCCAATATCTCGGGCTCTGGCTATCCGGATTGACCCATATCATGAAACCTTAAATCTCAAAATCTAGGGCTCTGGCTATCCGGACTGGCCCCTGAGCTCCGGCTATCTGGACTGGCCCAACTCCGATAGGTATACTCCAGATATCCGTCGAGTCACAATACAATCACCGGTCGGTAGTGCTCCCCTACCGGGCTCAACGCCATCATCTACGACCTTCTCGCCTCGGGGTACCGCACCGGGTCCACCATGCACCCACAGACGGTTCCTCCTCCTCCTCGAATCGGGTGTATGATAATGCTCAGGAGCCGAGAAAACTCATGGTGGACCCCTCTCAAATCATATCATGAGAAAACCGCAACTTTCACTTTTAAATGATAATACGTTTATAAATCCTTGCGGTTTCTCCAAATCCAGAAATCTAATGTAAATCCGAAATCCAAATCTCATAAGTAAATAACAATGAATTCTAACATATTGGACTCCGGCAATTCGGAATGGCCCTAACAATAATGCATAACAATGAATATATAAATATGCATGAGTATCATAATAAAATGCAACATCTAAACTAGCACGACAATGATATATCAGAACTATTGGCTAACAAGCGACAACAATGAAATAATATTCTCTAAAGTGTACGTGACATGGAAATTACCGATGATGTTGTGTGTGAGCCGGCAAGCAGGTGTATGTGTAGCATACGCATCATCGGTAATGGTGCTGGTGTCCTTACAGCATGGTTTATAATCACTAAGGTACACATTAAATATGCAATGCGATGATAACAACATGGATAAACGGAGAATGAATAATAAACGTAGCAATACCGAATATACAGAATGAATAGTAAATGTAACAATAAGGAATCTACATTAATATATATGGGTCATACAGTTTTGCCGTTTGAAATAACACGAATCGTGGTGTTTAGAAAATAGAGCTACAGAGTTTTTAAGAACAGGTACGTCTTTTATAATATCCGTAAAGTCCCTTGGCCTGTCTTTAAAATACTCACGATTCGTTAGTTTTGAAATAGGTATGACCCGAGTCTAGTCTAACATCTACAAGTAAACTACTGGACTAAACTAACAGACTGATCGAAAGGGTAAGGAAAACCACCTAAGTCTGAGTCGATATATATACATATAATTGTCGGTGATCCCGCCTCAATAGTATCACATACGATACAATATATATAATATGACATCCTTGAGTCAAGAGTGCGGATCTATCATCAATAAATAGCTCATACGGTAAATCCATCATACGGCATCCCAAATCTGGGTACGGGTCAAATATCATATTTATCTCAATAATCATCTGGTATCCTTATCATCATATATTGTGAACTGGGGGTACTGATCTAAGTCTAGTACAATACTGATACCATCTACATATGTATATGCGTGTGTATGAAACACATCGCCCAAGGACCCGCTATACTAATCATGTCGTATCTCATAATACGAACCATATCATATCACCGATCTCGTGGCATCATGCTCAAACTCATCGACTCATCTCCAAGTATCATATACTATCCTCATCATCCCTAAATATGTATACGTATATATTGTAAGTGCACGGCGGCGCCCCGGCCTCCATCCCGAGGCCAAATGCGGAAGCGAAGGTTAACTTTGATTTTTCTTGAACCGGCACCACCGCGCACTAAAACCCGGATCGTACCATTAACTAGTCCTAGCTAACTACAAGATGGGGAGAGAGATATACCGAGTGATCCGAGTCCTCCGGTCTTCTCGTCGTCGTCCCGATCATCCGCGGAATGTCCGGTCTCCACCTCCTCGCCGGAAGAGCACCACGTCGCCTGCTTCTTTTACGGGCTCCCACCTCTATACCGAGGCAACTCGGGCACGAAGCTGGCGAGTCGACGTGCCCAAGATTTGCTGTAGAATACGTAGTGCTCATGTCTCACTTTTTGGGGTTGAGGATGTTGCCTTTGTGGTGGAGGAAAATGAACTTGGAGAGAGGTGAGGAAAAATGTAGCATGCAAAGAATGAAATTAACATTTTTCTCACAACCAAAAGAAAAGCCCCCACCCTCACAAGTGGCCGGCCATTCCCTTTGTGAATGGAGAGAGAGAGCAAAGACAAAGAGGTGGGTGGAAAGCAAGTGATGATGAGAAAATCAAATGATAACAACAAAACCCAACACTCCAACAACAACCATCATCATATCCAAAGTCAAGCAATCATGAAAACTATCATGAAGCAAAAAGTCAAGTGAGGTCAATGGATGGTGCACCATCATGATACAAAAATATGCAAAGACCCCCTTCCGAATTGCTTATTTGCACAAATGCAAATAAGCCCTCCTCCACCAAACTTCGGCCAATGAAAGATACAAATGAAAATGGCCGAAACGGAAAGCAAACTGGCAACTCCAGAAAACTGGTCCCGTAATAAATTACAGGAAAACCCCGCTACTGTGCATACACACCCGCATCTGTATTTCAACCGAACACAAATGTAATGAGACAAATCTACACTGTACTATACTAGGATCCGGCTTAAACCAAAACCGGCTAGTATTATCCGTCCGATCCTGATCTGTGCAATACCGCACGTATCTGATCGAACCCTGCCATATCTCCATACGGCCTCTACAGCGTTTCGCCCGAAAACTTGAGCAACTGAATGTGGGGGACTCTAAAGACTCGTCAACACCTTGGTTGTGGATTTAACCACTAGCACGTCAGAGGTATAAGCCAATACGTAACGGGCTACTAGGTATTGACCAAAAGGGATGTCGATGAGCGAACTCATCCTGACACCCTACGGAGCCTGTCAGTGACAATATCCGTACAGTCCGGTCCGTTCGTCTATGAGCATCGCATGGCGGGCCTAGGGGGTTGGTAAAAGTCAGACCCCCAAAAGCGGTACAAGTCGTGTCGGAGTGTAGCCCAGAACACCCTGAGATACTACTGGAATACCTACCAGTAAATCTCATGCCTCGGCCGAGGGCTTCTTGTAATGGCTCTCCTAGACACAGCGCGACCTCACCCCCAATACCGGGAGAGACGAACCCCTGAAGATCCGCTCACTGCCTCCATGTGGCTCGGGACTGTACCCAACTAAAACCTGTTTGCACGTCTCCTTTGAGCGTGGTAGGGTAGTAATCAAAGTACAGTGGGAACTCACACGAGACAAATGACGATCATCAGGTCGATGAACTAACCTGTACACATGTCACCAGGGAACTGCTATCTGACGTCAGGTATAAGACCAACTAGCATGTTCCCGGTGAGTCCTGTCCGGTGTACTCATAACCCAATGAGCACCTGTATACATCTTAGGTGAACCAACTGACACCAGTGGCTTGTGAGACCGGCCACCGCCCCTCGTCGGGGTCTCGACTGTATACACTAGTCTACTCTGGAGTATCGATGCCCTATCTCGAAACTCCCATGACTAGGGACCTTTTAAGGATGTGCTTATAGACCCCAGTTCCCACTTATATGATCGCCCTCATACTGCTGGTGGTCAAGCAAGAATCCTAGGGGCTCTATCAACGTGTAATAGTGACATGTCAGGACACCTAAAGCAGTACACGATGATAAAGATAAACCAGATAGCATACTATCATCTCGAGTAAGACTGTCCTACCGGGATAGGTCCTCTCTCAATCATTGCAATCACGTGCATGTGATCCAATAATTGACTCTGAGGGCACTATTTCCAACAATCTCCCACTTGCACTCAAGGCTAATTATTGCGATGTCGCATACTCACAGCCCGTGTGATACTGAACACCCAACTCCTCTACTAGTCAGTCTTGCAAAGCTAGCTTGCGAAACTATTGCGTTCGAGGAATAGCCTCAGTGAGTGGATCCGCTTTGTTGTTTCTTTCTATGTCTCTCTATATCTCAAGTTCGCGGAGAAAGCTATCTCCCGAAATGAGCAATACCTGTCTTAGAATGTGTCTGGATGTCTGATGGGACCTAGCTCATAAATGAACTCCAAATCCAAACTTCTTAGACTGTATCGTCAACTGAACTTAATCAGTATCCTGTGCCATGCCTCCCTCAGTATCCGCCTGGATCACCTGTCCAAAATACTGCCCCTCGTCGGAGAGAAAACTATAACTCTGATAATCTCCTTGTCGTCCAGGTCACCTTGGAAGCCTGGAATGATAACTGTCTCCCGAATGAGACTGTCGTTATCATATCCCTAGAACATCCACTTTTGTTCTAAAACTGCTTCCGACTGTTTCTCCAGGATTGGATTAATGTCAACTTATTGCATCTAGTGCAAGAACAACATCTGGTGTGGTACTTGACATCTCATGATTGACTCAATTGCCTGAGCAAGTGATCTGCCAATCATGCACATCCCTCTCCCCTTTAGTCTATAAGACACCTTTAGAGAGGGTGACTCCATTACCTGCAGGTACACTACCATGCCTGGAGTCGTCCATTCTAAATACTCTTAGAATGCTGTCTAAGTACCCTGATTGGGAAACCACCTAAATCTAGATCTAATACCATAGATCTAGTAACCAGTATGTCTGATATAATGTCCAAGTCCTATGTGGAGAAACCACTGTGTGACGACCAAAGTGTAACCGATTGTAGTATAGGAATATCACTTCCTACTCTGTGCATGTCATCCAAAATACCAGGACATCACACCCTACTACCTTCTTAACAGATCCATCCCCTATTCTGATGAAGTCAAGCCTATGACTGTCACGTCAGAAATAGATGATCTATCTCCGCAATATCTGCTTTAGTCTATAAATAGACATAAGCTACCTGTCCACCAATGCTTCCGCTGCTCCCACTAACTACGACAACCCTCTGGCAGAGTCATATACACGTACACTTCTAAAACCAGTTTAGAATGACGCCATACTCATCCTCCCGCCGGGTCTCACAGCCTGGAACAACAGCAATGGCAAGTGTGGGTAAACAAGAACCTCCCTGCCACCGTCCTTGAGCATACCGAAGTACCTCTCGGGTGCCTGAGGTTACCCACCGTATCTGCGGAGTGGCCAATGGAATGTCAAACCAGATTGAATCTTTAAGTTCCTATCAAATCTTCAGTAATCGTTTGTGGTTCTGGAATCACTTCCAGTTCTACCATACTCTCACTACTGTTTTTCTGAAAAAATCCATTTTTAATAAAACTGTGGCGAGTCAAGAGCAATGTCACTATTGATCTTCCAGATGGTAGAAAGTCAACACTCGTCATAGCCTGGGTTAACCCATAAACAACCATTACAGAAACGTGCCTTGAGTTATCCAGAGTCTGGTTTTAATCATAAACTGGACAACTCCCCGTGTCTTAACATCGTTAAGATACGAACTGTTCTATATCCAATATAGAACCAGAGGCACTGATTTAATTGAACCAGATTCAAATCATGCAGCTGTCTCCAGTGCATGTCGACTAAATGGAAGGAGGCCGATCAGCGTTACATAACTTAGGAATGCTTCCAATTATGAGTAACCTAAAAGAGAAGCAAGGTCTCTTAATCATTACTATCAACTGAATACCAATAACAAGTATCTACATCTTCGATCACCTTGAAGAATCCTGATACTTGCAACACCTGGTTCTCTACTTTATTCAAATACCTATAATTTCTCAAAATTCGGACCCTGTGTTTCCACGAAACACCTGTCTAAAATCTAGAGAAGTCATAAGTAAACCGAATATAGTACGAGAACCAACCCCTCTGTCCTCATGGACGCTGGACAACATACAATACTCTGTATAAGTCCCTTGAGTCTGATAACTCATTCACTGTGTGCCGTAGGTTGAAAACTGTACTTATGGTTAAGAAGAATTACACCGCTGTTTAATGCTCCTTACCTAACCATCCACTGATATAGGTAAATGTCATAGACATAATTTCAAAAAGGTATATCTCACTCTATGAAAATAGACGTACAGATATATCAATTTGAAATTGGCGCATGACAGAGGATATTCAAAACCAAATATTTGCCAACCGGCAAACAACCCAGGCGATTTCCTCAAATATCACCAATTACAACGAATTCCGATATAATGAGGAAGATCACCTAATTCCCAATAACTTACTCCCACTCATCATCTGTAAAACCATACAGATGTGAGAATCATACCTGGCAAATACATACCCTGGAGTAAGTATCTAATCGGGAAATAAGTTTTCCTTTAACAGTACACAGTGAAACTGAAACATTGAAATGTTTCGTTGGGGTATCCTGGTATTCCTAGTAATGCCTCTTCCATTATCCAGATTCACGACTATAACCGTGTAATTCTTTGTCACCTCTTCAAATCCCTTCATATGTCTTTAGTCATTACCTTCTGTACACCCCTTTAGGCCAAATGGTTTTCTTCCTTCCCTACCGTTCGGCACCAGCCTATGGTTTGGAAGAAGACTATCCAATAAGCATAATGGGTGTACTGTCCTAATCCTAGGAACACTCGCAATGCGAGAGAAGGTGAAGATAAAAGACAACCGAATAAACCTTATTCCTATTTCTCCTGAACCAGAATCCATCCCTGAACTGGAACAAGTTCCTTTCGAGTTCATATATAACCATACGATGGAGTATCCAATAAACTGTGGATCTTCGTAGTGATACGGAGTGTCCTGGAGAAATACAAAGGTGAAGTGGGAGTGGTAATGAAATACTTGGTTTGGTCGTGAATATCAGTCGCACTTTACTTTGCCCTCCTTCTAATCCCTTTCTTTGTCTTAACTTAATACCTTCTGTATACCGTTTAGGCTAATTGGGTTTCTTCATTCCCTACCGGTCGGCACCTGCCTATGGTTTGGAATAAGACTATCCAATTTGTGTAATAGGTGTACTATCTCCTAAACCAAGGAGTACTCACAACTCGAGAGAAGGTAAAAGGAAAAAGACAACTGAATAATCCTATCCGTTTTCTCCAGAACCGGAAACCATCCTCGAATAAATCCCTTCGAGTTCGTATATAACCATACGATGGTTTTGTCCAATGGAAGTGGACGTTCGTAGTAATACGGGGTGTCCTGGAGAAAAGGGTAAAAGTAGGAGTGGCAATGAGGTTTGCAACTCTGACAATCCAAAAGCCAGTGTTTAAGAAGGTTCGGTTAATTTGGTCACTGAGTCATAGTCTTAGGGTCGGGTCAATGGTCGCTGCCAAAGAGAGAGAGAAAAGAAAACACTCAGCGTGCACTCTAACCTAGATCAGAATGGTTACCAATTTATCTAATCTGGAAACCTCCCACTGTACCGTCAAATTCTCCTCCAAACCTAAAAGAAGAATTAGTCGGGATCACCCGAGGAGTAAACCAACTCATCAGCGGGAATCGAGATCCAACTATCATCGCATGATAACGTGACGGAATCCGCTCACGCTATCACACTCCAGAAGGTATGCGCATATCTGGCAAGTTTCAGTTCTTTTGAAACTCCCGATGTGATTTTTGCCCCATGCTCTTATGACCTTGGCGTGAGGTCAAAATATCATAAGTCACATGTCAAGTTCTACCCATCATTGTCCAGGTTAATTTGAACCCACCCGTACATACCCTTGACGTAGGCCAAAATAGTAGTACGACTGTCCCAAACCAACGCATCTATCTATGCAACAGATAAATACCCGGCAGCTACCAAACACTATGCCTTGGCGTGAGGTCAAAATACATAGCTTGAATACTTCCGAATATTTAACTGAAATGATAGAGGGCTACGAATGGTTTCTGGCGAAAACCTTTAACGTAATGAACTTGATATCGTTGGAGGAACCGGATAGCTGTTTAGAAAAATATAGTAACGAAAACCTTTGCTAAAGAGGTCACTCCCGGTGAAGGGATCTCGGCTCTTTCCCCGTAGAATGAGGTGCAGGATATTTCAACTGAATACCACGATGCAAAGCAAAAGTAATCGGCTATAGTGAAGTTATTGCCCTGACGTAAACTTTTGTCCAAGGGGTCACTCCCGGTGAAGGGATCTCGGCCCTTGCCTCGTCGACTGAGGAGCAGGATATTCCAACTGAATACCACGGTGCAAAACAAAAGTGAACGTCCTTACAATAACAGCTTTTTGAAAAGTGTTCCAACAACATCAGATTAGGTTTGTTTAACTTGCATTGATCCGAATCAATGCAGTCCCATCAATTGATCACACCACAAAGAACGAAAATATACTAATGTACGTATATGCCATCCGCATTCGCCACTGGGTCCCGTCATTACCCGTTAGGTTAGCTAACTAACGACAGAGCGGGGACTGGACTAGCGCGGATGCAAAACATATACAACATCTACTAGTATATATATATCAATGTATAATATTTCGCTCAAGGCGTGATAAAATGCAACATCACAGAAATGTACAGCATCACAGAAACAATACAGATATCTGGGATCCCCGGGTTTCACAGAGCCACTACTGAAACCCGACGTTCCCCTGGTCGTGTGGATAGCCTGTGCAATGAAATCCTAGACCCCTACGGGCGCGGTAAGTTACCCGCCAAAACCTGAAGCGAGGCAGCCCCCTTCAGCAACGTGAATGGACCACCCAGCACTTCACGGAATCCGGTAACTTGGGCACCCCTCCTGGGTCAACCTGTACCCCCTACGAGTGCGGCGAATAGCCCGCCAATTCTAGAGTGAAACCCCTCCGTCTCAATGCCATGAGATGCGGGCTTGTTGCCCTCTAGAATCCGGCTATCCGTGACCACTCCACGGGGCAATCCTAATACAGAAAATAAAATATACATACAACGGGTACATCGACCGCAACCTGGTCGTGCCCCAAAATAATAATACAAACGGGCAGTGACAGCAGTCCACATGTCGGACGCTCGCCCCGCAATATCAAATGTACATAATACAACAAAAACTGTACTAGCATTGCATCCAGGCTATCCCCCACGACCGATCCGCAACATCACAGCAATACACAGAACATCAACGTGAAAGTCACGTTCGCAAATCCGTCTAACCGGGCTATAGCAGTTAGACAGGATTTACCGATCGAGTGACATTCACGGTCGCAGATATAATGTAAATACTGTGAACTAATGTATTTAAAATGTCCGATCGATCAAAAATTACCAAGTGGGCCCCCAAGTACTACTGTAGCACATCAAGAAATTCTGGGCCCAAAAATAATATTCCAGAAACCCTATTTTCACTCCACAAGCCCACTGGAAAAAGTTGAAGCATTGATCCCTCCATACTGCGGCGGAACCGCGGCGCCAAGTGGGATTTGGCCGCGGTTCCGCGCTCTCCTTGAAAGATCAATGTCTCGAATTTCTCCAGAATTCATAGGACTTCCAGTACATCAGTTTTCTACAACCTGAAAAAATTTCGAGCCAGAAAAAATTCGACAGAAAACTGATGCATGTGTTATTGGGTTTTCGAAAAATTTGTTCGACCGGAAATGTAAAACACATTAGACAAAGCTAGACTATGTTAATGGCGAGGCTCTGATACCACTGTAAGTGCACGGCGGCGCCCCGGCCTCCATCCCGAGGCCAAATGTGGAAGCGAAGGTTAACTTTGATTTTTCTTGAACCGGCACCACCGCGCACTAAAACCCGGATCGTACCATTAACTAGTCCTAGCTAACTACAAGATGGGGAGAGAGATATACCGAGTGATCCGAGTCCTCCGGTCTTCTCGTCGTCGTCCCGATCATCCGCGGAATGTCCGGTCTCCACCTCCTCGCCGGAAGGACACATCGCCTGCTTCTTTTACGGGCTCCCACCTCTATACCGAGGCAACTTGGGCATGAAGCTGGCGAGTCGACGTGCCCAAGATTTGCTGTAGAATACGTAGTGCTCATGTCTCACTTTTTGGGGTTGAGGATGTTGCCTTTGTGGTGGAGGAAAATGAACTTGGAGAGAGGTGAGGAAAAATGTAGCATGCAAAGAATGAGATTAACATTTTTCTCACAACCAAAAGAAAAGCCCCCACCCTCACAAGTGGCCGGCCATTCCCTTTGTGAATGGAGAGAGAGAGCAAAGACAAGGTGGTGGGTGGAAAGCAAGTGATGATGAGAAAATCAAATGATCACAACAAAACCCAATACTCCAACAACAACCATCATCATATCCAAAGTCAAGCAATCATGAAAACTATCATGAAGCAAAAGGTCAAGTGAGGTCAATGGATGGTGCACCATCATGATACAACAATATGCAAAGACCCCCTTCCGAATTGCTTATTTGCACAAATGCAAATAAGCCCTCCTCCACCAAACTTCGGCCAATGAAAGATACAAATGAAAATGGCCGAAACGGAAAGCAAACTGGCAACTCCAGAAAACTGGTCCCGTAATAAATTACAGGAAAACCCCGCTACTGTGCATACACACCCGCATCTGTATTTCAACCGAATACAAATGTAATGAGACAAATCTACACTGTACTATACTAGGATCCGGCTTAAACCAAAGCCGGCTAGTATTATCCGTCCGATCCTGATCTGTGCAATACCGCACGTATCTGATCGAACCCTGCCATATCTCCATACGGCCTCTACAGCGTTTCGCCCGAAAACTTGAGCAACTGAATGTGGGGGACTCTAAAGACTCGTCAACACCTTGGTTGTGGATTTAACCACTAGCACGTCAGAGGTATAAGCCAATACGTAACGGGCTACTAGGCATTGACCAAAAGGGATGTCGATGAGCGAACTCATCCTGACACCCTACTGAGCCTGTCAGTGACAATATCCGTACAGTCTGGTCCGTTCGTCTATGAGCATCGCATGGCGGGCCTAGGGGGTTGGTAAAAGTCAGACCCCCAAAAGCGGTACAAGTCGTGTCGGAGTGTAGCCCAGAACACCCTGAGATACTCCTGGAATACCTACCAGTAAATCTCCTGCCTCGGCCGAGGGCTTCGTGTAATGGCTCTCCTAGACACAGCGCGACCTCACCCCCAATACCGGGAGAGACGAACCCCTGAAGATCCGCTCACTGCCTCCATGTGGCTCGGGACTGTACCCAACTAAAACATGTTTGCACGTCTCCTTTGAGCGTGGTAGGGTAGTAATCAAAGTACAGTGGGAACTCACACGAGACAAATGACGATCATCAGGTCGATGAACTAACCTGTACACATGTCACCAGGGAACTGCTATCTGACGTCAGGTATAAGACCAACTAGCATGTTCCCGGCGAGTCCTGTCCGGTGTACTCATAACCCAATGAGCACCTGTATACATCTTAGGTGAACCAACTGACACCAGTGGCTTGTGAGACCGGCCACCGCCCCTCGTCGGGGTCTCGACTGTATACACTAGTCTACTCTGGAGTATCGATGCCCTATCTCGAAACTCCCATGACTAGGGACCTTTTAAGGATTTGCTTATAGACCCCAACTCCCACTTATATGATCGCCCTCATACTGCTGGTGGTCAAGCAAGAATCCTAGGGGCTCTATCAACGTGTAATAGCGATATGTCAGGTCACCTAAAGCTGTACACGATGATAAAGATAAACCAGATAGCATACTATCATCTCGAGTAAGACTGTCCTACTGGGATAGGTCCTCTTTCAATCATTGCAATCACGTGCCTGTGATCCAATAATTGACTCTGAGGGCACTATCTCCAACATATATATACATAGTCCCATACCTATGTGTGTGTGTGTATATATACATATCCCCATATACGCACAAGAAGTAAAATGTATGCAAGTGTGTATGTGTGCGTGTATGCAATTCTTTACTCTAAGGTTCGCGACATCAACTAACTAATGACACTATCATCCAAGTCTTCTAAAGCAATTCTAGCTAAGTATACACATCTTAATACCATATAAGTAAATATTTATATATAACCTAACACATTCGCGTTCTATACTACGAACTGCGGGGGTGCTATACGCCATCCACCCGACTTCCCCATAGATATATATCTACTCACCTTGATTCTCGCTTGCTGGAGTCGATGACGCTACGCTCTCCTCGTCGTCTTGAAATCCACGTGGGGGTACCTACATGTCAAAACACATCGTGTCGCATTAACATCCAATTCAAAACCAAAAAGATACGCTTAAAGCCTATAGGTTAGAACCTACGGACTACGCGTGCAAGAATAACCAACAACTCTCAACGATTGACGTATAAATGTGAATCGACTGAGTCAAAACCAAAATACCAAAATCCAAGTTAAAACAAAGCCGTAAAACAATGCAGCAACTTAAGAAAGTGGTCCCGGATTTTACCCTAGGTCAATTTAATCAAAGTTGCACATATAAAGGGTCTAGTTTAGAGGAGATGAAGCCCTGGAACCAACAAGAATCAATTTTCCCCTACCCTGGACGCAAATTGCGGCCAGAGGGATTAAAGCTAAGGCCTGGGTGCAAAGGTTTGGGCGCTGGTCTTCATGGTAGCTTCCTGGGTGCCTGCATGACTCACAGTGTTTGCCAAATAAATCCTAGTGCCCCCGGGTGTTAGCAGATATCAAATTCCCTTCAAAATTTCCAGAAAAATACGGTATCGGGGTTTCTGGTTTCGTGTTGCAGGGTTCTAGTATATGGTTTAGCCTACTATGCAATCCCTACAGGGGTCTAAGGTCATTACTAAGCCACAATTTCACCTTTGGATTCATATCAAAACCCAAAGCATAACCTGGAATTTTCAAAATTCGCCAAACTACACAATATCGATACTGAACATGTATGGATGCTTAAGGAATTGAAAAACTACCCCAATGGTGCCGAAATTATCTCATTTGGCAACTTAAGAATTTTCTTGAGTTGCCCCAAGTCTCCAAAATCCATGCTTTCTTGGTCCAAAGTGTTTGTTGTGAGCTTGTGCACATTTTTAATGAAATGGAGATGGGGTTTTGAGTTGTTTTAAGTGGTGAAGTGAGGAGGTAGAGGGAAGAGGGAAGAGGGCAGCAGCCATTGCATGAGGTGAGGAGAGGAAAAATGAAGAGGAAATAATGGAGGGAACAAGAGCCATGACTTGGTTTGACCCATCACCCTCTCTTTCTCTTGCCCATACCCAATTCTTTATATTTTCTTTTCTTTTCTTTTCTTTTGGTTTCTTCTCTTATCTTTTCTTTTAAAAGCCATGCATGAACAAAAATAAGGAAAAATCAATGTAGAAATGTAACACAAATTTAAAATATGACATGGTACATGTCATGTGCACAAATCAAGCTTAATGCACGATTAGCGATATTTAATCGCGATTAACATTAAAATTGTATATAATTAATCATAAAAATTCATATTTCACTTAAATCATATAAAACACCCTCATTTCAGTAATTTCCACAATTTTCCAAATATTTTCCACTTTATCGGTATTTAATTATACCGCATTATTAAAATATTCCCAATATTTATTAATTAATTATAAAAATTCCAAAAATAATATTTTATTTTTCTGAAATATTACAAAAAATAAACATGAGATTTAAACTTCAAAAACTTTATTTACATTCAACTTGAAGCATTTACAATACATGTGTTCAACTGAAACGAAATACAATATAAGAAGAGAAATGCCTAAACAGGTGGCATACATAAACTGAAAAAAAGAAAACTAGTCTAGTCCAGAGTCGTGATCTGGTCGTGCTCCTTCTCGGTAGTGTCCACCTCCTCAGTTTCCACAGTATCTGACGAACATTCTAAGAAACAAAAATGGGTAGAATGCTCATCGGCGAATTTTCGCTCGGTAAGTCCCCAAAAAGATGGGATGAATGTATATAAATAAATATACAAGGTAACATGTGGTATAGCATGAATGGAAATGAAATATGAACAAGTATAACATGGTAATGTTATTGGCAAGTATGTAAGTATGACAATATAACATGAGCATAAAAAACGAGTATAACATGGCCGTGGAGTGTAGGGATAGTGAACATGAATTGAATGTAAGTGTCCTAAATGGTCTTTACATGGGTAAACTAATTTAACGTAAGTTCAAAGGTGAATGTCAACCAATCTCAAGAGTGTTCTCGAACCCAACAGGCTGTAATCCAGGGGTAAGGAACCACAGGCCCGAATCAATTGTTAGTAACGGGACTTCAACCTTGTATTGAAGTATTCCAAACTCAATAGGCTATAATCCAGGAGCAAGGAAACACGGGCCCTCATGATAGTTTGCTTGTGTTAGTAGATATGAATTCATGATCTAGGGGGACTCCTGAGATTTCGTGGGATTCACACAAGAACTACCCTAACACCCCGTATATGCTAAGTTACAGTTAAAATCACCAGCCTTGCTCGAATCCATGAATACATCAAGTTGCAAGATTGAGTTCATGTCAATATCATGTATTCGTCTCAAGTATTCTTGTATTCATGTCAAGTTGTATTCATGGTTCAAGTCAAGTCGGTTTAAATAGCAACCATTGTGTTCTGGTATTCATGTTAGGTTCATGTCCAATTATAACCAGGGTTCGGTTAAGTCAAGTATACATGTTTGATATTGATGGTTTGAATTCGAGTGTTCATGTTCATATTCAAGTATTCATGTTTGATTTTAGATTCAGGTTTGAATTGGATTCAGATTTGAATTAGACTCAGACTGAGTCAGACACTTGTACTGATTTAACTCTGGAAATCTTATGTTCGGGAATAATCGGTAACTGCTTCACATGGACGGCAGGATTTATGTCTTTTTCGAAGACAATTACCATTGATAACTCCGTTATGTTGTCTACCTTAAATAGGCAAGCATTCACTTTCTTCGTCTCCCTGGGGCTCAAGAGAATTGATCCCACTTAAACCTATATTTACTAAAGTCCTTAATTTTGTTTTATATATATCTCAATGGGGTTTTATGAAAATATTTTAATATAATTTAAAAATAAAACCTCGAGGGTGATTAGTATTATTTGAGGTTATCATGAGCATGGTTTTTAAGTATTTGGGGTATTTTAGTGATAAGTACTTAGCTTGGAAAGTTCATGGTATTTTGTTGTAAAACTTGCATTTTTGTTATCTTGATGGTATTTTATTGACATTTGTTAATCTTTTCAATTTTTAAAAATATAGATTTATTATATTTTGAAAATATTGATTTATAATTTTATATAATTTTACTTTTTAAAAAATAATTTTATTTTATTTAGAAAATTTGTATTTCTTAAAAACCTGTATCTAAATCTTTTCGAGACCGAATGGTCCATGAGGAGGTCTGCATCTCGTTCTACTAGCCTAAGGATGTGCGATAATCTGTACCATCCGTTAGCGGGTCTCCTAAAGAGGGTTGTAGATGCTTATTCACAAAGGATATGAAATATCGATTTAAAAGAAATCCGGTTTTTAAAGTTATATAGTATTTTATCGTAATATTATCTTTGTAACAAATATCCATACTATTGGATATGTATGCCCTAGAGGCCAGTATTGTATATGTATACATATGGATACTAGGGATATTTATGTACAGAACAATCTTGCTCAGTTTTATAATATATTATTTCAGTTGTCTTTATCTGATATGTGTATTTGTTTTTATCGATGTTTTATCCAGCTTGCACATATTGATAAAGACATGATACGGTAGTATACTATTATGCTTTGTCTTTATCTTAACATGGCATATGTTATACTCGTTATTACATATTGCGGTTACATGTTGATAAATCCCGTAGGATCTTTCTTGACTACCTGCATTGTGATGGCGATCATACTTGTGGGAGCAGGGTAGTCCATTAACACATCCTTAAATGGTCCCTAGTCGTGTGAGTATCGAGACTGGGCATTGATGCTCCAGAGTAGACTAGTGTATACGTTTCTAGCCCCGTCGGGGATGGTTGGTCCCGCAGCCATTGGTCTGATGAACCTAAGGTCGTATACAGGTGCTCACTGGGTGCGAGTACACTGAACGGACTCGCCGAGAACTTCCAGATGGTATTATTCCTATCGTCAGATGGAAGTTCTCAGGTGACATGTGTACGGGTTAGTCTTCGGACCTGAGATCGGCATTTATCTCGTATGAGTTCCTACCGAGCTTTGATCACTACCCTATCACGGCTCTACTGAGTCGTGCAAACAGGTTTTAGTTGGGTACAGTCCCGAGCCACATGGAGGCAGTGAGCGATTGTTGGGGATTCGTCTCTCCCGGTATTGGGAGTTGATATCGCACAGTGATCGATTGGTCAGGATTATAAGACCTTGGCCAAGGCAGTTGGGATTTACCGATAGGTTGATCAGTAGTTTCCCTGATTGGTCCTGAGCCATATCAGCACGACTTATCGGGTTATTAGGGTCTGACGTTTACCACCCCCTAGACCTCGTATGTGATACTCTAGACGAAGAGACCGGACTGTACGGATATTGTCATGGATAGGCTCAGAAGGAGTTCGGATGAGTTTGCTCGTCGGCCTTCCTTTTCAACAGGTAGCTGGGAAGCCGTTACGTACAGCTAGTGCCGCTGACGTGCTTGTGGTTAAACCCACTTCCAGCATACTGTTGAGTCTTTAGAGTCCCACACAGAGGGTTTTCCTGTTTCGGGCGAAACGATGGAGAGGCCGTATGGTTTTATGGCAGGGTTCGATCACATACGTACACTTGTGCACGTATGATGTTCGGGCGAATAATACTAGCGGGCTTTGATTTAAACCGGATCCTAGTATTATATTCTTGGATTATTTTGTCTTTTTGTATTCGTATTTTTCGGAATACGAATACGGGTATGTATATACGATGAGGGGCATTCTTGTAATTGTACAAGATGCTTCTAGAAGAAGACACCTCATTATTTAAATTTACCATTTTTGATAATGGATTAATGAGGTGAAGAAATGAGGTGTACATTTTCATTAAATGAAGCATGGCTAGCTTGATGACTCATTACATGACTCATGGTTTACTATTCTTCCATGGTTGATATTTTGTGGAGATATTTTTGCTTGCATTATTATCTCATTCACTTAGCCATTCTTCATTTTTTTCTAGCTCACTCTACACTCTCATCTTCTCCTTGCTCTCTTCTTCTAACACTAACCCTAATTGTCTCATGAGTTGAGAAACCTAGGGTTAGTGAGACAAAGCATTCCATAATCACTCTTTACACACTTTAGTCTACTTAGATTAGCAAGCTAAGTATTCTAGTTAGCTCAATTAGGAGGTAAGAGCTCTTAGTTGGCACTCTCGGATGGATCATCATTGACGCGAGGAGGCCGAAGTTCAAGCACGATCCATACTTCCATCGAGGAGCTTAAGGAGAGGATCAAAGACCCGAAGGACTTTGCTTCTTTAGGTATACTTTCTATCATAGTAGATTCAACCCTTACTTGCTTGTTAGGTTTATGGTAAGGTCCGGTTTAGGTTTATTCTAGCGCCAAGTTTCGATTCGTAGAAAAAAATTTGTTCCGCATTTGGCCACGGAAGTTGGCCAGCGCGCTAGCGTAACCTTTCATGGTATCAGAGCCAGCCCATAAACCCTACACTAGCAAGTTTAAACGATGTTAAAACAACGAAACCGAAACCACTCCGTAACATTGAAACCAAACTTCAAGTTTCTGTCGATTTTTCAGAGGCTTCAAAAAAAATTTTAAGCAAGTTCTGAATGATCCTTTGACTGTGAGATGAACCCTGAACAAAAACGAATCAATTCTACCAAGTTTTAGCTGGCCAAACCTTTAAAAATTCCAGCCTCACCGGTTTTCTAGTGGTGGATTGCCTCGTGTTTTGGTCTGGGTTCTTATCTCGTGGAGTTTGGTTTCAGGTGTTGTTTGTTTTTGCCCAAGTTTGATGTTCTGTTGTTTTTGAGTTAAGGGCAATTTTGAGTGTTTCGAAGTCGTTATATTTAACAACTATTTAATTATTATCAGTACTTAGATTAACATCTGCGACCGTGAATGTTATTTGATCAGTAAACTCGTCTAATTGCTATATGTTCTTTTAGAAGAGTTTGCGAACATGACATTCACGTTGATGTTCTGTGATTGTGCTGATATTTTGGTTGGATTGTCATGGTGGATAGCCGGTGGTGCAATGTTTTAGTACAGTTTGTATTCATTTGTACATTTGTTATTGCATGGTGAGCGTCCGACATGTGGATTGCCGTATTTGCCGGGTTGTATATTATTCGTTTGGGGCACGACCGGGTTGAGGTCGATGTCGCCATTTGTACATATTATTTTCATTTTTTGTACTAGGATTACCCCGCGGTGGAGTGCACGAATATCCAGGTTCTAGAAGGCAACAAGCCCACATCTCATGGCATTGGGACGGAGGGGGCTTCATTCTAGAATTGGCAGGCTATTCGCCGCACTCATAGAGGGTATAGGATGACCCACGGAGGGGCGCCCAAGTTACCGGATTCCGTGAAGTGCTGTGTGGCCCATTCACTTTGTTGAAAGGGGTTGCCTCACTTCTGGGATTGGCAGGTAACTTGCTGCGCTCATAGGGGTCCAGGTTTTCATTGTACAGGTTATCCACATGACCGGGAACGTCGGGTCTCATTTGCGGCTCAATTGAAACTCGAGGCTCCATGATTATCCACCACTCTGTATTGCTGGCTGAGATTCTGTGATGTTGATTATTATCATGCCTGGGATGAATGTTGTATATACTTATATATATACTAGTAGATGTTGTATATGTTTTGCACCCGCGCTAGTCCAGCCCCCGCTCTGTCGTTAGTTAAGTAACCTAACGGGTGATGACGGGGCTCAGTGGCGAATGCGGATGGCATATACGTACATTGTATTTTCGTTCTTTTCTGGTGTGATAGGATTAATTGATGGGACCACATTAATTTTGATTAATGCAAGAAAATAAGCCTAAAAGATGTTGGAACAAATTTCGAAAAGCTACAGTTATATTCTTTTGCTTTGCATAGTGGTATTCGACTGTGAATATCCTGGATCTCATTCTAAGAGGCAAGAGCCAAGATCCCTTCACAGGGAGTGACCTCTTGAGCAAAAGTTTATACTGTAAATTACTCGATTTTTTCAAAACCACAAGTTTTCAAAAGCGGAGCATAAACCACTCCTTTTCAAAACCATTCAGGTTCCTTCAACGATATCAAGTTCATTACGTTAACGGGTTTTTCACCAAAAACCCATCTGTAGCCCTCTGTCATTTCAGATAAATAGCAGTTAGTATTCGTGCTATGTACGTTGGTCTCTATCAAGGCATAGTGTAACACCCGAGCCCAATACTACTAATTTCTGTTACTGTTTGAGCATAATGTGGTACTCATTTCATTTAACTTGCTTGTTTGTTGCTTACTGTAAAATTTACCCGGCAAAGTCATTTCTATATATAACAAATTTTGGTATCTAAAATAAAATTGAAAATATTCATCTTGGCCTACTTGACACCCCTAGCCTCGTGGTAGCGTCCGTGCATTGTGTTCTCGTACCGTTCAGTGCAACGGGCGAGTTTGGATGGCTACGCGCGCGTACATGTGTCCGTTTTGGGGGTATGCTTTTTAATCATAAAACACTTAATTTTAAAATTTGGATCCCGCTTAAAATCCTATTATTTCAATTTCAAATTTTTGGACTCGACCCGGGCGCGATTTGGAAATGTTTTATTTGGCGCCAAAATCCTAAATTTTAATATTATTAAAACCATCGCATATATTTTTCTAACTAACCTGATATCTTACTGTTCATTACCTATCTTTTAAATCTTTAAATTAACCTATATATATATCCTACTGTTCCTTAAAATGTTTTGAATCTTTAATTAATATTTATCCCTAACTAACGATTCCCCTTTAGCCAATCGCATTCCTTTTAATTCCGTGGGCCCCCACCTGCAGCTCTCTCTCTCTCTCTCTCCACTTTCTCTCTCTCTCTCTCTCTCATATATTCTCTCGTACTTCTCTTTATCATTCTTTCTCTTCTTACTTCATGTCTCGTTTCTCATTTGTTTAACTGTTCTTTTGTTGCCGGAATTCCGTCATGCCGGTGATGCTTCTCGACGTTCCAGCGAGGTACCCCGACCCGTGTGGTTCCTTTATTCGTCGTTTGGGTTCATTCCGTGAACCGTGCGCCCGTCGCGAGTTTTCCCCGCCGACGGTTAACATTCCGTTTTCCCGATTCGCGACCCATCGAGGAAAGTTAATCTTACTACATGCTATTGTAAGTCCACGTTGCGACCCCCGGTTCTTACGGGGAGGCGGAAACGGTATAAAAATCAAATTTTTAGCGCAAGGGGCAACATGGACTAAGCAAAGTCGGGATCTTTAGCTAAACTAAAACTAGCATACAAGCTAAAGAAAGTTAGCTACTCGGATGAGGATGGTTATACCTAAACTTGAACTCCTTCTTCTTCAAACTTTTGTAGAGGTTGATGGTTCTCTTCTTGTCGCCTTCTTCCGTCGAAGATGGATCCACCTCGAAGGTTCGACCTTTGGGCTCTTCCTCGATCTTTGAGTGAACTAGGGTTTCCGGCTTGCTAAACCTTGAACCTAGAATGAGTAGAGAGAGTCTAAGGGGTGCTTTTCTTTTTAAAGAGAAGGATTCTCAACACATGAGAAGGTTTCTCTTTAGCTAGAGGAAGAAGAAGATGAAGTGAAGAGAGAGAATGAATATGATAGAATGAGCTATCCTTTTTCTTTCTTGCAACCATAATGCAAAAGAAAAAGAATTATCAATAATAATAATAATGAAAATGAAAAGGTTGATGGAAAGTTTTAGAATGACCATTATCATTTCAAACATTAAATGAATTTGCTAGAATCAAAGAGCATCTTTCTTTAGTAATGATGATGGTCAAAACTTCAACCATGGTCAACAAGTCAACCATGGTCAACAAGTCAACAAAAACCAACCATGACACAATTTCATTTTATTATATATTATTAATTGATATAATACAAATCCATTAGGGTTTGGAAAAAGACGACTGTCAACTGTGCATACGCACCCGTTCCGAAACCCTAATGAAAGTCATCTTCCTCTTCCTCAAATAACCGTGCATACACACCTGCATCCTTGTTCCGAGGAACATGAATACTGAGATAAAAGCAACCCCAAAAACATATACCAGTATCTGACTCAAACCAGAGCCAGCCAGTAATATCCGTCCGGACTCTAAACGTGCACAAGTGCGCGGATGAGAACGAACCCTGTCGCAAAACCATGCGACCTCTACTCTGTTTTGCCCAGAGGCGAATACCCTCTGTGTGGGACTCTAAAGACTCGACACTACGCTGGCAGTGGGTTTAACCACAGACCGCAAGCGGCACTAGCTGTGCGTAACGGTCCCCAGGTAAATGTCGACAAGAAGGCTGACGAGGTGAAACCCCATCTGAACTCCTACTGAGTCTGAATGTGACAGTCTCCGTACAGTCCGGTCTGTTCGTCTGATACATCGCATGTCGGGCCTAGGGGGCGGTAAAACGTCAGTCCCCCAATAGCGGTACAAGTCGTGTCGGAGTGAAGCCCAAAATACCCTGAGATAACACTGGAAACCTACCAGTATATCTCGCTTGCCCTGGCCAGGGACTACTCGTGTAATGGCTCTCCTAGACACAGCGCGATGTCAACCCCCAATACCGGGAGAGACGAATCCTGTCTAACCGTCACTGCCTCCAAGTGCTTCGGGACTGCACCCAACCACCACCTGTTTGCACGACTCCTTTGAGCCGTGGTAGGGTAGTGATCAAAGTGCAGTGGGAACACACTCGAGGCGAAGTGCCAGTGTCAAGTCAGCGGACTAAGCTGTACTCATGTCACCTGGGAACTGATAACTGACGATAGGTATAGTACCAACCTGTCAGTTCCCGACGAGTCCTGTCCAGTGTACTCGTAACCTAACGAGCACCCGTATACTATCTCCAGTACGACGTACTGATGGCTGTGGGACAGACCATCTCCCATACTGAGATGAGAAGCGCATACGCTAGTCTACTCCGGAGTATCGATGCCCTGTCTCGATAGTCCTACGACTAGGGACCTGTATAAGGATGTGCTTATAGATTACCCAGCCCCCACTAGTGTGACTGCCATCACAACGCTGGTAATCAAGCAAAGATCCTAAGGGCTCCACTAATGCGTATAAGTGATATACTGAAATAAACACAAGTACACATTGAAGTAGAAACAAACCAAGTAGCATACTACTATATTGAGCAAGATTGTTTATACAAGGTGAATATCCCAAGCTTCCATCAAGTAATATACAAACTAGTATGATACAGTAATGGCCTCTAGGGCATATACACTAACAATCTCCCACTTGCACTAAGGCCATGTACTGGCGTATCGAAGACCTATCATCTCGATCAGCCGCTCGAACTGAGTCTGGGGTAAGGCCTTGGTGAATGGATCTGCAGTGTTCTCTTCTGAAGCAACCCTCCGAACCTCGATCTCCTTGCGATCCACGATCTCCCTGATCAGGTGATACCGCCTCAAGATGTGCCTGGATCTCTGATGGGACCTGGGTTCCTTTGCTAAAGCTATAGCCCCGTTGTTGTCGCAATACAGAGGTACTGGGTCAACAATGGACGGAACCACCTGAAGTTCTTTTAAGAACTTCCTCATCCAGACAGCTTCTTTTGCGGCATCAGATGCAGCGATGTATTCCGCTTCCATAGTCGAGTCTGCAACGGTTTCCTGTTTGGAACTCTTCCAACACACCGCCCCTCCATTGAGGGTAAAGACAAAACCCGACATGGACTTGGAATCATCCTTGTCACTCTGGAAGCTGGAGTCAGCAAAGGCCTCGATCTGGAGGTCTTTTCCGCCATACACCAAGAACATCTCCTTAGTCCTTCTCAGGTACTTGAGAATGTTCTTTACTGCTATCCAATGTTTCTCCCCAGGGTTTGACTGATACCGGCTTACTACACTCAGTGCATAAGCTACATCCGGTCTGGTACACAACATCGCATACATTATAGAGCCTACCGCAGAAGCGTAGGGTATAATAGACATGCGATCCCTCTCCAAATCAGTCTTGGGAGACATCTCTTTAGAGAGGGTGATCCCGTGACAAGCCGGTAGGTTACCGCGCTTGGAATCTTCCATACTGAATCTTTTCAGTACGGTGTCGATGTACCTGGACTGTGAAAGTCCTAATATCCTCTTGGATCTATCACGATGGATCCGGATCCCCAGGATGTAAGAGGCATCACCCAGGTCTTTCATGGAGAACCTGTGTGACAAGAAACCCTTGACAGATTGTAGCATAGGAATGTCATTTCCTATTAAGAGAATGTCATCCACGTATAAAACAAGGAATACTACAGTTCTCGCTACAAATCTACTATAGATGCATGGTTCATCTGGATTTTTGATAAAGTCAAATTCCTTGACCGTCTCATCAAAACAGATGTTCTAACTCCGCGACGCCTGCTTTAGTCCATAAATGGACTTAAGCAACTTGCACACCTTTCCGCTGCTCCCACTCTGAATGAAACCCTCTGGCTGATCCATATAGACACACTCCTCTAAATTTCCATTTAGAAAAGCGGTTTTTACGTCCATCTGCCAAATCTCATAATCGTGGAAGGCAGCAATGGCAAGAAGGATCCGAATGGATTTCAGCATAGCTACTGGAGAAAAGGTTTCGTCATAGTCCAAGCCAGGTCTTTGACGGAAACCCTTTGCTACAAGTCTAGCTTTATAGGTCTCAACCTGTCCATCTACACCAATCTTCCTTTTGAAGATCCACTTGCATCCTACGGGTTTTACCCCGTCTGGAGCAATGTCCAACGTCCATACTTTGTTGGTGTACATGGACTCCATTTCGGTCCGCATTGCATCCAGCCATTTTACCGAGTCAACGCTCTGAATGGCCTGCTGGAAGCTAGTAGGCTCATCATAATCTATGATGCAATCCTCTCTATCCCCGTCTATGAGAAAACCGCAGTATCTCTCGGGCGGATGAGACTGCCTACTACTCCTACGGAGCGGCATAGGAATGTCGTGTTCTTTTGAACCCTCTGGTTCCACTAAGCTTTCAGTAATAGTCTGAGGTTCTGGAATTTCATCCAGTTCTACTGCGCTCCCACTTATCTGATTTTCCAAAAACTCAGTTTCCAAGAAGTGGGCATGACGAGAAACAAGGACTTTTTGCTCCTCTGCGTAATAGAATAGATACCCCTTGGAGTTCTTTGGGTATCCCACAAACTTGCACTGTACTGAGCGTGCCTCGAGCTTGTCCGCATGCTGCTTTTTTACAAAAGCCGGACATCCCCATGTCTTAAAGGCTTTAAGACAGGGTTTCTTCCCACTCCACATCTGATATGGTGTGGTAGGCACAGTCTTAGTAGGAACTTGGTTCAAGAGATGTGCAGCTGTTTCTAGTGCATATCCCCAGAAAGATCGCGGTAACTCAGCCTTACTCATCATGGAACGAACCATATCCAATAGGGTTCGATTCCTCCTTTCTGATACACCGTTATGTTGCGGAGTGTATGGAGGAGTACGCTGAGAGAGAATACCATTCTCTTTTAAATAGTCCAGGAACTCGGCACTCAAGTATTCACCACCTCGATCCGATCTTAGGATCTTGATACTTTTGCCTGTTTGTTTTTCAACTTCATTCTTGTAATCCCGAAATTTCTCAAAGGCCTCGGATTTGTGCTTCATTAAGAAGACATGTCCATACCTAGAGAAATCGTCTGTGAAAGTAATGAAGTATGAATAACCGCTTCTCGCATGTGTAGACATTGGACCACACACGTCACTGTGTATGAGTCCTAAGAGCTCGCTCGCTCTTTCTCCGTGTCCAGTGAACGGAGTCTTTGTCATCTTTCCCATGAGACAAGATTCACAAGTGGCATAAGACTGATACTCGAACGGATCCAAGTATCCTTCTTTATGTAACTTAGTCAACCGTGTCTCATTGATGTGACCCAGTCTACAATGCCATAAGAAAGCCTGATTGATATCTGGAGACTTTCTTTTGTGTGTATTCTGGATATTGAAAATCTGTGGTTGGTTTAATACGTATATACCATTGCTCAGTGTACCTGACCCAATCAGAACTTGATTAAGGTGAATGTTTACAACATTACTTACAAACGCAAATTCATAACCTTCTTTAGAAACCAAAGATACAGAAATGATATTACAAGTTGCGTTGGGTACAAAAAAGCAATTACGCAAAACCAAAACATGCCCATCTGTCATTCCCAGGTGATAGTCCCCCACGGCTTTAGCATCCATGCTAGCTCCGTTCGCAACTCTGAGGGTCATGTCACCTGCCTTCAAAAACCTACGGTTTCTCAACGCCTGCAAAGAATTACAGATATGAGATCCTGATCCGGTATCCAATACCCAGGAAGTAGAGTTTATAGAAAGACAGTTTTCAATAACATACACACCTGAAGCTGAAGCCGCAACCTGCTTCAGTTCCTGTGTCCTGGCTTTCCAAGCCCTGCAATCTTTCTTCCAGTGTCCACTCTTATGATAATAGAAGCACTCTTCCTTTCCAATAAGCTTCCCCGCAATCTTTGTTGCCTTTTCCTTTCCCTTCGTACCTACTTTACTAACACCGCCTCTTGGTTTGGCGGGGACTTTCTTCCTCTTTCCCTTGGCTTTCGCCTTGGACCTAGAGGAAGAAGATCCTCCTACAAACAAAGCGGGTGTATCCCTACCCTTCTGTAGGGTGCCCTCTGCGCTCCTCAGCAGGTTGAGGAGTTCTGAAAGTTCAACTTCCTTTTCTTGCAAGTTGAAATTCAGTATGAACTGGACGTAAGTGGATGGAAGGGACTGGAGAATTATATCCGTATAGAGTTCACTGTCCAACGCGGTCCCAAGTTCTGCGAGCTCCTCAGTGTAGCCAATCATCTTAAGCACGTGGTCCGCTACCGATGATCCGACGGCCAACTTTGTCGAAAATAACTTCTTCGACACTTCGTATCTTGCGATACGAGACTGCTCTCCATACAGTTCTTTTGTATGAAGAAATATGGATTCCAAATCCATATTCTCGTGCCTCCTCTGATGGTCGTTGTCCATCGAGGCAAGTACGAGGCACCTGGCCTTCGCGCTGTCAATCTCCCAAGTCGTATGGATTTCCTTATCCGCGACGCTGGAGGTGGGACCTGGGACGGGGGGAGCTTTGGTGGTAAGAAGATACCCCAGCTTGTCGTAAGCGATTGCCAATTTGACATTCCTGAGCCAATCTTTGTAGTTTGGCCCTGTCAGTATGTTTTTATCTAGAAGTAACTTAAGTCCAGTCATTTCGATTTGGTCGCTGCAGGGGGAGAGAAGAAACACTTAGCACGATGCTCTTGCAAGTTTAGAATGGTTTTTAATTTGTCTAAACAGGATGGCTCCCACTGTCTCTCGAATCCCTCCTCAAACCACAAAGGAAGAATTAGCGGGGATCAATCCCACCGTACAATACTTGCTTAACCGTTCAGCCAGGCCAGTGTCGGTACTTCGAGGGAGGTTTTCCAACGCTTTCGCGAAGTTCCTTAATTTAAGAACCTCTTTTCCCTGGGGGCGTAGCCCCGCTAACACCTTTCTAGGCACCTACTAGGTTTATAGCATTGATCGTTTAGTGAGAAATTTCCCGAGGAGTAGCATATACTCACAGTAGGATCGGGATCCAAATATCATCGCGTGACGAAAATGAAGGAATCCTACCATAATCATCACACTCCAAATGGTATGCAAATCTAGCAAGTTTCAGTACTTATGAAACTCCCGATGTGGATTTTTGCCCCATGCTCTTATGACCTTGACTAAGGCCAACAAATCATAAGTCACATGTCAAGTTCTTCCCGTCGTTATCCAGGTTAATTTGAACCCACCCGTATGTACCCTTGACTATGGCCAACAAGGCAATACGACTGTCCCAAACCAACGCATTCTATCTATGCAACATATGAATACCCAGCAGCTACCAAACACTGTGCCTTGACTAAGGCCAACAAACACAGCTTGAATACTGTTGAATATTCATATGAAACGACGGAGGGCTACGGATGGTTTTGGTAAAACCGTGAACGTAGTGAACTTGATATAATCGATGGAACGAGATAGATTTTAGAAGGAGTGGCTCAAGCTCCGCATTTAAAAGTTAGTTTTGAAAAGAACCGAGTGGTTTTCCGAAAGTGTTCCATCGACTTAAACTTGGTTTATTATCTTGCATTAGTTCTTTTAATGCGTGATATTCTTGCATTAGTTCTTTTAATGCGTCCCATCATTTAACCCTACCATTGCAGAAAACAACCAAAATATGACGTACGCTTATGCCATTCGCATTCGCCACGGGGTCCCGTCATCACTCGTTAGGTTACTTAACTAACGACAGAGCGGGGGCTGGGCTAGCGCGGCTGTAAAACATAAGCAACGCCTAAATAGAAAGCAATGATAGACATTACAGATCACAAATGAATATATTGGATATACTAGCAATCCGCAATCCTTTCGAGCCTGCAATGAAAAGCGGATTACACGGTCGCGGTGAATAGCCAAATACCCCACCCAAGACCCCTACGGGTGCGGCAAACTACCCGCCAAGTACCCGGCAGTTTGTGCACCCCTCCATGGGTCTATCCTAGGAGCAAAACAGTAAAAAGAATTATACAATGACGGCTACAACCCCGACCCGGTTGTGCGGCCAAACAAATAATAATTATTACATCAATTTACATTTACAATGAATGAAAGAAAAACAAAAGCTCATCTCACATCCACCCCGGCTATTCACCCGCGACAGTCCAACACATTCATATACACAATCCAATATCAAACACAGATCATGTATAACCCCGACTAATCGACCTATAGCGATTAGCCGACGTTCAATACATGCAAACATCACAGATATAACCATCATAGTCAAAGTGCAGTGAAGTTCGGAAAAAATACGGAATTATAGGACCCCAAAAGTGAATTTCAGTTCTGGAAAATCTGGGCACATATAATATATTTTAAAAATCCCAAAACCAACACAGACACACACTGCACGAAAAACGATGCACAGAAGACGACAAACCGCGGCGCTTCCGCGGCAAATGCCTACCTCGTGCGGCGGAAGCGCGGCGGTTTGAACGAATCACTGCATCGTTTTTCTTGGGTGTTCACACAAAACCCTGAGCCGAATTTACAAGTGTAAAGTATTTCATTTAGAGCAGAAAAAATTTCAACAGAAACTTAGGGTTTTGTTTTTCCGGTTTTGTGATTTTTTTCGGTTCCGAACTTCGTTACACTTCACTACCAAGCTAGTTTAAGTTTAGTTAGGCTCTGATACCACTGTAAGTCCACGTTGCGACCCCCGGTTCTTACGGGGAGGCGGAAACGGTATAAAAATCAAATTTTTAGCGCAAGGGGCAACATGGACTAAGCAAAGTCGGGATCTTTAGCTAAACTAAAACTAGCATACAAGCTAAAGAAAGTTAGCTACTCGGATGAGGATGGTTATACCTAAACTTGAACTCCTTCTTCTTTAAACTTTTGTAGAGGTTGATGGTTCTCTTCTTGTCGCCTTCTTCCGTCGAAGATGGATCCACCTCGAAGGTTCGACCTTTGGGCTCTTCCTCGATCTTTGAGTGAACTAGGGTTTCCGGCTTGCTAAACCTTGAACCTAGAATGAGTAGAGAGAGTCTAAGGGGTGCTTTTCTTTTTAAAGAGAAGGATTCTCAACACATGAGAAGGTTTCTCTTTAGCTAGAGGAAGAAGAAGATGAAATGAAGAGAGAGAATGAATATGATAGAATGAGCTATCCTTTTTCTTTCTTGCAACCATAATGCAAAAGAAAAAGAATTATCAATAATAATAATAATAAAAATGAAAAGGTTGATGGAAAGTTTTAGAATGACCATTATCATTTCAAACATTAAATGAATTTGCTAGAATCAAAGAGCATCTTTCTTTAGTAATGATGATGGTCAAAACTTCAACCATGGTCAACAAGTCAACCATGGTCAACAAGTCAACAAAAACCAACCATGACACAATTTCATTTTATTATATATTATTAATTGATATAATACAAATCCATTAGGGTTTGGAAAAAGACGACTGTCAACTGTGCATACGCACCCGTTCCGAAACCCTAATGAAAGTCATCTTCCTCTTCCTCAAATAACCGTGCATACACACCTGCATCCTTGTTCCGAGGAACATGAATACTGAGATAAAAGCAACCCCAAAAACATATACCAGTATCTGACTCAAACCAGAGCCAGCCAGTAATATCCGTCCGGACTCTAAACGTGCACAAGTGCGCGGATGAGAACGAACCCTGTCGCAAAACCATGCGACCTCTACTCTGTTTTGCCCAGAGGCGAATACCCTCTGTGTGGGACTCTAAAGACTCGACACTACGCTGGCAGTGGGTTTAACCACAGACCGCAAGCGGCACTAGCTGTGCGTAACGGTCCCCAGGTAGATGTCGACAAGAAGACTGACGAGGTGAAACCCCATCTGAACTCCTACTGAGTCTGAATGTGACAGTCTCCGTACAGTCCGGTCTGTTCGTCTGATACATCGCATGTCGGGCCTAGGGGGCGGTAAAACGTCAGTCCCCCAATAGCGGTACAAGTCGTGTCGGAGTGAAGCCCAAAACACCCTGAGATAACACTGGAAACCTACCAGTATATCTCGCTTGCCCTGGCCAGGGACTACTCGTGTAATGGCTCTCCTAGACACAGCGCGATGTCAACCCCCAATACCGGGAGAGACGAATCCTGTCTAACCGTCACTGCCTCCAAGTGCTTCGGGACTGCACCCAACCACCACCTGTTTGCACGACTCCTTTGAGCCGTGGTAGGGTAGTGATCAAAGTGCAGTGGGAACACACTCGAGGCGAAGTGCCAGTGTCAAGTCAGCGGACTAAGCTGTACTCATGTCACCTGGGAACTGATAACTGACGATAGGTATAGTACCAACCTGTCAGTTCCCGACGAGTCCTGTCCAGTGTACTCGTAACCTAACGAGCACCCGTATACTATCTCCAGTACGACGTACTGATGGCTGTGGGACAGACCATCTCCCATACTGAGATGAGAAGCGCATACGCTAGTCTACTCCGGAGTATCGATGCCCTGTCTCGATAGTCCTACGACTAGGGACCTGTATAAGGATGTGCTTATAGATTACCCAGCCCCCACTAGTGTGACTGCCATCACAACGCTGGTAATCAAGCAAAGATCCTAAGGGCTCCACTAATGCGTATAAGTGATATACTGAAATAAACACAAGTACACATTGAAGTAGAAACAAACCAAGTAGCATACTACTATATTGAGCAAGATTGTTTATACAAGGTGAATATCCCAAGCTTCCATCAAGTAATATACAAACTAGTATGATACAGTAATGGCCTCTAGGGCATATACACTAACAGCTATATAATTCATTTTATACCTATTTAAATAAATACCATACCTATAGTTTAAATCTATTGCCCCATGTTTAATTTTATAACGTTTCGATGTTCCGTTTGCATCCGTTTATATCATATTAAATCTAGATCATGAAAACTTATCTTGTGACATACTAGATTACATTATACTGCAATCATATCATTTAAAATATATATCGTCGTAATATTTATTATTATTATCTTTAATTAGTTTATAATCTTCATTTTACAATATTATACATTTGAAAATCTTATAGTTTACACATGAAACGTCGTTGAAAAATCGGATATGACAAATCTGAAATTTACTGTACACCTTATCTTATAAAATTCATTATAAATCATAGAAAAATCATTAGTATACGTTCTTTAGTTCATTACGAAGCTAACTCAGAATACTATAACTCTATGAAATATTTACTTGCAAAATAAATTGTTTAAATAACGTAAAATGCAAATGAAAATGTCTCCAAACTGCTGTCCAGGGAAATTCCAGCAGCAAACTTTCAACTTCGAATGTTCATAACTTTTTGTAGGGACAACCTGAGATGCTTATACTTATAAAACTGAAAAGCTTATTGAATTATATTTATTTTGGTATAAGACACGTCCCTTTTGGAGAACGTTTGTTATTTTTAAGCTATTTTACAAATTAGGGTGACGCTGAATTTCTGAATGGAACCTTCTTGTGCATGGTTAATCAATACCACTTTTATAGTTATTAATCACTTTGAATATGCTATCCATATTAATATTATTATATCAATATTTATATCACATATTGCTTAGTTGTACATCCCACATTACCATTTTATAGTTTTATAACTTTTCGAATACCCGTTTGCATCCATCGCATTTAAGATACATATAATTGTATCCATAGATCACATTACTACATAATAATGTGATATTAACACTCCATGTTTAATAAATTGCATCCTAATTAATATTGGAACTATAAATATAACCCTAATCGATAACTGTGCATCCATATCCTTGAAATTATATCTATTTGTATATCATATTACATGTTCCAGTTTATTATTCTGATAGTACTCATGCTTGTTTATTTATACACATGCTTATGTAGTTTGATTATGAGCACCCGCATGACATCTTGTGCTTCCTGACATGACCTGTTACACTTCCTACTTGACATGACATGGTACCGTACACTCTTGACATGACATGACACCTTTATACATTACCTGGCTGGACCTGATGTACCATGGCTTTACCTGTTACCTGATCTTGTGTCTAATGCCAACAAACCTGACATGTAGTCTTCATGGACCGTTCCTGTTGTCTATCCAGACAAACCTATTTACCTGATCCTGTGTTGGCATTAGTTTCTTGATTTTCGGAATACTTGACTTGACATACACATATAACTTAGGGGTATGGGGAAATCAAAGGTGAAACCTGACTTGTAACTCGACAGTTCACTACCTGTTCTGGGTGTACACATTCTTGTTTTGTGCCTAGCGACATGTCTCGGTTTCGGCCGAGAATATTGTGGCCGTGGTCCCGGGTATGTACGGGATACTATCGAGTGTACACATTCCTGTTTTGTGCCTAGCTGCATGTCTCGGCTGCAGCCGAGAATATTGTGGCCGTGGTCCCGGGTATGTACGGGATACTATTGAGTTACATCGACGATTCATCAATTGATTTCAAAGACTTTAGACTAGAAAACCTGATAGAACAGTTTAGTTACCCGCTGCACACTACCCTGCACTGCTTGTTTCACATTATTGCTTTATTCATGTTTATTTTGCATTGCCTGTTACATTGTTCATATTATATTACTTGATGACATGACGCGCTGATGTCTGGGTTTTGCATGGCCCAGATTCCGTACCGCTGTTGCAGTCCGAGCAGGAGTACTTCAGCCGGCAGGCTGAGTTGTGAGTTCTGTAGTGGTTAGTTTTATTTCCTGCATTTATTTCCTGATATGAGCCCGCATTATGGGACATACCTTTCAGATATTGTATTGGATCATTTGCTTCCGCATTTATTTATCATTGACTCTTGTTATTCTGGATTATGGACATGTTTGTAGAAATTTTTGTCTTGTTCTTGATATCTCTACAGCCGTAATGTGACTGTGGATGGATACTTCCTACCCACAGGTAGCATGGTTGGCTATGTCACGTGCCCAATCTAGCGTACTCTGGGAAGCGGGGCGTGACACAGTGAACGGTAGCTAAGTGATACTTATTTGTTGCATTTTAGAATGCGATTGATTAGGACAGTCGCATAGCCACTTTGGTCTCTATCAAGGGCTTATGCGGGTGGGTCTAAATTAATCCAGGATAATGACGGGTTGAACTTGACTTGCGACTTATGGTACGTTGGTCTCTATCAAGACCATATGTCGTTAGGGGCAAAAACCACATCGGGAGTTTCAAACATACAGGAAACTTGCAGATTTAGCATACCTTCTGGAGTGTGGTGACTAAAGTGGATTCCATCTAGGTCATCACATAATGATAGTTGGATCTCGATCCCACTGATGAGTAGGATTACTCTCGGGACATTATTTCACTAAATAATCAATGCTATAAACCAAGTAGGTGTCTAGAACGGTGTTAGCGGGGCTACGCCTCCAGGGAAAAGAGCTTATATAATTAAGGAACTTAGCGAAAGTATTGGAAAACCTCCCTCGAAGTACCAACACTAGCCTGGCTGAAAAGTTAAGCAAGTATTGTGATGTGCGATTAATCTTGACTAGTTCTTCTTTTAAGGTTTGAAGAAGAATTTAAGGAAACAGTGGGAGCCATCCTGGTTAGATAAAATAATAACCAATCTAATCTTGCAAGAGCGCACGCTAAGTGTTTCTTTTCTCTCTCTCCAGGTAGCAACCATGTCATGCCCTAATCAAGATAATAAAATGTATCGCTTGACCGATCCGAATTTTTATTCGGGGCTGGGAAACGTCGGTTCGGCTCTAAACTATGACAGCAGCCATGAGTATGAGCAAGGGAAAGAGGAAAGCATGAATTCCTTGATGAGCTCATCGAAGAAGAAGCATACTATTGCATCTCCTTCAAGTGTTCTTTTAGTTGAGAACTGCTTTTCGGTCAGTCCTACCTCCTGGGTACTAGATACCGGATCAGGATCTCATTTCTGTAATTTATTGCAGGGACTGAGAAAAAGTAAGATGGTTGGACCTGATGATATGACCCTTAAAGTAGGGAACAGAGCACAAGTTAATGCTGCAGCCGTCTGTGAATATCACCTAGTGTTACCAAATGGCAATACTATGATTTTGAACAACTGCTACTATGTATCTTCCATGGTTTGCAACATCATATCAGTTTCTTTACTTGATAAAGATGGATATAACTTTGTTCTTGATAGATATATCATGAACATCTACCTTGATAAGGTATTGGTTGCAGAAGGTACACTGTATAATGGTATCTATGTTCTAAATCAGAACACGGTTCTCAATGTACAAAACACACACAAGAGGAAGAGTTGAGATACGAACGAATCCTACTTGTGGTATTGTAGACTTGGTCATATCGGAAAGAAAAGACTAAGTAAGTTATATAAAGATGGACTCTTGAATACATTCGAATTTTCATCTTATGAAATGTGTCAGTCTTGTCTTAAAAGAAAGATGACCAAATCTCCATTCACCGGACACGGAGAAAGAGCAGCAGAGCTCTTGGGACTCATACACAGTGATGTATGTGGTCCGATATCTATACATGCAAGGGGTGGGTTCTCGTACTTCATCACATTCACTGAAGATCTCTCTAGATTCGGGTATGTGTATCTTATAAAACACAAATCTGAAGCTTTTAAGAAATTCAAAGAATTCAAAAAGGAAGTAGAGAACCAGATTGGCAAAAGTATTAAGATCCTCCGATCTGATAGAGGGGGGTACTTAAGTAGGAATTCAGGGACTTTCTGAAAGAGAATGGTATTCTCTCTCAGCTTACTCCTCCATATACACCACAGCACAACGGTGTATCGGAGCGGAGAAACCATACCCTATTGGACATGGTTCGCTCCATGATGAGTAATATAGAATTGCCTCTTTCATTCTGGGGGCTTGCGCTTAAAACAGCAGCGTATCTATTGAATCAGGTTCCATTTAAATCTGTGCCAAAGACTCCGTATGAAATATGGAGTAATAAAAGACCATGTCTTAAACGGGTTAAGATATGGGGTTGTCCAGCCTATGTGAAAAACCAGAATCCGGACAAACTTCAGGCACGGTTAGTTTTATGTAAGTTTGTAGGATATCCCAGGCATTCGAATGGATATCTATTCTACCATGTCGATGAACAAAAGGTTTTTGTTTCTCGACACGCCACCTTTCTTGAAAGGTTGTTTCTTGAAAAAGAAATAAGTGGGGTCATGGTAGAATTGGAAGAAATTCCAGAAGGACAAACTATAACTGAAGATTTAGTAGAACTGCTAGATTCAATGGTCCCGGACAAACCTCAGCCACTTCGCAGATCTAGTAGGATCTCATCCGCCCGAGAGATCCTACGGTTTTCTCATAGACGGGGATCGAGAGGATTGCATCTTGGAAGAAGATGATTCTGTTGGATATAGTGCCCTCAGAGTCAATTATTGGATCACAGGCACGTGATTGCAATGATTGAGGGAAGACCTATGCCGGTAGGACAGTCTTACTCGAGATGATAGTATGCTATCTGGTTTATCTTTATCATCATGTACTGCTTTAGGTGACCTTACAGGTCACTATTACACGTTGATAGAGCCCTTAGGATTCTTGCTTGACTGCCAGCAGTATGATGGCGATCATATTCGTGAGAGCTGGGGTCTATAAGCACATCCTTAAAAGGTCCTTAGTCATGGGAGTTTTCGAGACAGGGCATCGATACTCCGGAGTAGACTAGTGTATACAGTCGAGACTCCGACGAGGGGCAGTGGCCGGTCTCATAAGCTATTGGTGTCAGTTGGTTTACCTAAGATGTATACAGGTGCTCATTGAGTTATGAGCACACCGGACAGGACTCGCCAGGAACATGCTAGTAGGTATTATACCTAACGTCAGATAGCAGTTCCCTGGTGACATGTGTACAGGTTAGTTCATCGACCTGAGATCGTCATTTGTCTCGTGTGAGTTCCCACTGTGCTTTGATTACTACCCTAACACGGCTCAAAGGAGTCGTGCAAACAGGTTTTAGTTGGGTACAGTCCCGAGCCACATGGAGGCAGTGAGCGGATCGGCAGGGGTTTCGTCTCTCCCGGTATTGGGGGTGAGATCGCGCTGTGTCTAGGAGAGCCATTACACGAAGTCCTTGGCCAAAGCAGGAGATTTACTGGTAGGTATTCCAGTAGTATCTCAGGGTGTTCTGGGCTGCACTCCGACACGACTTGTACCTCTTTTGGGGGTCTGACTTTTGCCAACCCCCTAGTCCCGACATGTGATACTCATAGATGAGCGGACCGGACTGTACGGATATTGTCACTGACAGGCTCAGTAGGGTGTCAGGATGAGTTCGCTCATCGACCTCCCTTTTGGTCAATACCTGGTAGCCTGTTACGTACAGCTAGTACCACTGACGTGCTAGTGGTTAAATCCACAGCCAATGTATTGACGAGTCTTTAGAGTCCCCCACAGACAGTTTCTCAAGTTTCGGGCGAAACGTTGTAAAGGCCGTATGGTATTATGGCAGGGTTCGATCATATCTGTACAGTCGTGCACGGATCATGGTCGGACGGATCATACTAGTGGGCTTTGGTTTAAGCCGGATCCTAGTATTAGATTTGTTGGATTGCTTTAGTCTCATCGCATTTGCATTCGATCGGAATGCGGATGCAGGTATGTATATACAGGTGAGGGGTATCCTTATGATCCATCATAAGTTTACTTTAGATGTTGCCGTATCTTTTTATTAGACCAAACATTTGTAATGTTTGGATGGTGGAAATTGTGAGTGGTTTTCATGATGAGGTGCTTTTAATGTGACATGGACATGTTTAGTGACTCATGGTCTCTTTACTTGTGCTAATGTCATATTAAGATTTGTTTATTGTATTGATATGATGCTTGGAGAGAGAGAGGGCAGCCATGTTAGGCTTGGGGTTGCTCTTGATTTATTCTAGCACTCTCATTTTTCTCATCTCAACACAAAAGAAAAAAAGCCTCTTCTTCTTCTTCTTCCTCTAGCTCACAACATCCACCATGGCTTCATCTTCAACCTCCATCCATACACTCTCATGCGATGAGAATCAATGGATGCTTAAGACAAAGTGATCGCACACATTCTCTACTTCACCCTGGACACGTCGGCTAGCAAACTTCATGTCTGAGTTGCTTCGCATGAAGCGGGAGCCCGTAAAAAGACTCATTGATGTGGTGCCCTTCCGACGAGGAGATCGGAGATGCCGCGAGGAGCTTGGGATGGTGGCCGAAGACCGAAGGACACGGATCGATCGGTATAGCTTTTCCAACCCTTCTCTAGTTGCTAGTTTATGTTAATGGTTCGATCCGGGTGAAAGTATACGTTAGTGCCAGTTTTATAAAAGTTTTTGTTTCCGCATTTTGGCCTTGGATTGATGGCCGGGGTGCTACCGTAGACTTACATGGTATCAGAGCCACGCCATTAGCCTTTACTAGCTTGTTCTAACATATTTAAAATATCGATCGAAAAAATTTCCGAAACCGCATTTCCAATACTAAAGTTTCTGTCGAATTTGTTTTGTGGTCTAAAAATTATTTTGGGTACGTCAGAAAATCAGGCAGACTTTTCTAAGACCACTGTAGAAATTTGGAAGTGTGATTCCACCATAGCGCCACGGAACCACGGCATTACCCACGATTTGGCCGCGGTTCCGCCGCGGTACTGTAGCTTCAGTGCACCAATTTTTCTACTGTGGTCTTTGACTTTTTGTCGATCGAAAATTTTAAATAAGTTAGTTCACAGTACTTACATTACTATCTGTGACCGTGAATGTCATTTGATCGGTAAATCTTGTCTAATCGCTATAGCCCTTTTAGACGGATTTGCGAACGTGACATTCACGTTGATGTTCTGTGTTGTGTTGTGATGTTGTGGCTTTGTCATGGTGGATATCTTGGTGCAATGTTAGTACAGTTTGGTATTATTTATACATTTGATTTTGCGGGGCGAGCGTCCGACATGTGGACTGCCGTCACTGCCTGTTTGTATATTATTCTTTTGGGGCACGACCGGGCTGAGGTCGATGTACCCGTTGTATATATTTTACTTTCTATACTAGGATTACCCCAAGGTGGGGTGCACGGATAGCCGGGTTCTAGAGGGCAACGAGCCCGCATCTCATGGCTTTGAGATGGAGGGGGCTTTACTCTAGGATTGGCGGCTATTCGCCGCACTCGTAGGGGGTATAGGTTGACCCAAAGAGGGGTGCTCAAGTTACCGGATTCCGTGAAGTGCTGGGTGGTCCATTCACTTTGTTGAAGGGGGCTGCCTCGCTTCAGGTTTTGGCGGGTAACTTGCCGCACCCGTAGGGGTCTAGGATTTCATTGCATAGGCTATCCACACGACCAGGGGAACGTCGGGTTTCAGTTGCGGCTCTATGAAACCCGGGGATCCAAGATTATTTGTATTGTTCTGTGATACTTATTACATTTCTGTGATATTGCATTTTATCACGCCATGAGCGATTATTATATATTATTGTATATATACTAGTAGATGTTGTATATGTTTTGCACCCACGCTAGTCCAGTCCCCGCTCTCTCGTTAGTTAAGTAACCTAACGGGTGATGACGGGACCCAGTGGCGAATGCGGATGGCATATACGTACATCGTATTTTCGTTCTTTATTGGTGTGATCAATTGATGGGACTGCGTTGATTCGGATCAATGCAAGCTAAACAAACCTATTCTGATGTTGTTGGAACATTTTTCAAAAAGCTGTTATTGCAAGGACGTTTTCTTTTGTTTTGCACAGTGGTATTCGGTTATGAATATCCAGCACCTCAGTCGACGAGGCAAGGGCCGAGATCCTTTCACCGGGAGTGACCCCTTGGACAGAAGTTTGCGTCAGGGTAATAACTTCACTATAGTCGATTACTTTTTGCTTTGCATCGCGGTATTCGGTTGGAATATCCCGCACCTCATTCTACGGGGAAAGAGCCGAGTTCCCTTCACCGGGAGTGACCTCTTTAGCAAAGGTTTTCGCCACTATATTTATAAAAAGCTATCCGGTTCCTTCAACGATATCAAGTTCATTACGTTAAAGGTTTTTCGCCAAAAACCATTCGTAGCCCTCCGTCATTTCAGAAAGGTAGCACTTAGTATTCATGCTATGTATGTTGGCTTTCGTCAAGGCATAGTGTATGGTAGCTATTTGTTACTTTTCTGTTGCATAGATAGATGCGTTAGTTTAGGACAGTCGTACTACTATTTTGGCCTTCGTCAAAGGTATGTATGGGTGGGTTCAAATTAACCTGGATAATGACGGGTAGAACTTGACATATGACTTATGATATGTTGGCCTTCGTCAAGGTCATAAGAGCATGGAGTAAAAATCACATCGGGAGTTTTTAAAGAAACTGAAACTTGCCAGGCATGCGCATACCTTCTGGAGTATGATAACGTGAGTGGATTCCATTACATTATCATGCGATGATAGTTGGATCCCGATTCCCACTGTTGAGTTGGTTTACTCCTCGGGTGGTCCCGACTAATTCTTCTTTCAGGTTTAGAGGAGAATTTGAGGATACAGTGGGAGGTTTCCTGATTGGATAAAGTGATAACCATTCTGATATAGGTTAGAGTGCACGCAGAGTGTTTCTTTTCTCTCTCTCTTTAGCAGCGACCATGGCCCGATCCTGGACTATGACTCAGTGACCAAGTTAACCGAACCTTCTTATAACACTGGCTTTTGGATTGTCTGAGTTGCATACCTCATTGCCACTCCTACTTTTACCCTTTTCTCCAGAACACCCCGTATTACTACGAACATCCACTTCCATTGGATAAAACCATCGTATGGTTATATACGAACTTAAAGGAACTTATTCGAGGATGGTTTCCAGTTCTGGAGAAAATGAATAGGACTATTCAGTTGTCTTTTCCTTTTACCTTCTCTCAGATTGTGAGTGCTCCTTGGATTAGGACGGTACACCTATTACGCTAATTGGATAGTCTTCTTCCAAACCATAGGCAGGTGCCGAACGGTAGGGAATGAAGAAAACCGATTAGCCTAAGTAAGGTGTACAGAAGGTAATGAGTAAAGACAAATAAAGGGATTAGAAAGAGGGCAAAGTAAATTGCGACTGCTGTTCACGACCAAACCAAGTATTTCATCGCTACTCCTACTTCACCTTTGTATTTCTCCAGAATACCCCGTATCACTACGAACATCCAATTCCATTGGATAAATCCATCGTATGGTTATATACGAACTCGAAGGAACTTTTTTCGAGGATGGATTCTGGTTCAGGAGAAATAGAATAAGGTTTATTCAGTTATCTTTTGTCTTTACCTTCTCTCGCATTGCGAGTGCTCCTAGGATTAGGACAGTACACCTATTACGCTTATTGGATAGTCTTCTTCCAAATCATAGGCTGGTGCCGAACGGTAGGGAAGGAAGAAAACCATTTAGCCTAACGATGGTGTACAGAAGGTAACGACTAAAGACAAATAAAGGGATTTGGAGAGATGGCAAAGAAATATACGGTTATAGTCATGAATCTGGATAATGGAAGAGGCATTACTAGGAATACCAGGATACCCCTATGAAACATTTTCATGTTTCAGTTTCACTGTGTATTGTTAATAGAAAACTGATTTCCCAATTAGTCATTACTCCAGGATATGTATTTACCAGGTTTGATTCTCACATCTGTATGGTTTTACAGATGATGAGTGGGAGTAAGTTATTGGGAATTAGGTGATCATCCTCATTATATCGGGATTCGTTGTAATTGGTGATATTTGAGAAAATCACCTGGGTTGTTTGCCGGACGGCAAATATTTGGTTTTGAATATCCGTTGTTATGCACCAATTTCAAATTGATATATCTGTACGTTTATTTTTATAAAGTGAGATATAACTTTTTGAAATTATGTCGATGACATTTACCTATATCAGTTGATGGTTAGGTAAGGAGCATTAAACAGCGGTGTAATTCTTCATAACCATGGTACAGTTTTCAACTTACAACGCACAGGGTTTGAGTTATTTAACTCGGGGGACTTATACAGAGTATTGCATGTTGTCCAGTGTCCATTAGGACAGAGCGGTTGGTCCTCGTATTATATTCTGTTTACTTGTGACTTCTCTAGTTTTAAGACAAGTGTTTCGTAGAAATGCAAGGTCTAAGTTTTGAGAAGTTATAGGTATAAGAGTAAAGTAGAGAGCCAGGTGTTGCAAGTATTGGGATTCTTCAAGGTGATCGAAGATGTAGATACTTGTGTATGGTATTCAGTTGATAGTAATGGTTTTGAGAAACTTGTTTCTCTTTCAGGTTACTCATGTTTGGATGTACTCCTAAGATGAGTAATGCTGATCGGCCTCTCTCCATTTAGTTGACATGCACTGGAGACAGCTGCATGATTTGAATCTGGTTCTAATTAAATCAGTGCCTCTGTTTCTATATTAGATATAGAATAGCTCATATCTTAACGATGTTAAGGTATATGGAGTTGTCCGGCTTATGCTTAAAACCAGACTCTGGATAACTCAAGGCACGTTTCTGTAATGGCTGTTTGTGGGTTGACCCGGGCTATGACGAGGGTTAACTTTCTACCAACTGGAAGATCAATGGTGATATTGTTCTTGACTTGCCACAGTTTTAGTAAAATAGACTTTTTCATAAAACGGTAGTAGAAGTATGGTAGAACTGGAAGTGATTCCAGAACCACAGACGATTACAGAAAATTTAATAGGACCTAAAGATTCTGGATTGATATTCCATTAGCCGCTCTGCAGATATGGTGGGTAACCTCAGGCACTCGAGAGGTACTTCGGTATGCTCAAAGACGGTGACGGGGAGGTTCTTGTTTACCCAGACTTGACATTACTGTTGTTTCAGGCTATGAGACCCGGCAGGAGGATGAGTATAACGTCGTTCTGAACTGGCTTTAGAAGTGCACGTGTATATTATTCTGCCAGAGGGTTGTCATAGTCAGTGGGAGCAGCGGAAGCATGGTTGACAAGTAGCTTATGTCTATTTATAGACTAAAGCAAATATAGCGGAGTTAGATCATCTATTTTTGATGTACCAGTCATGGGTTTTGACTTCATCAGAATAAGGGATGGATCTGTTAAGAAAGTAGTAGGGTGTGATGTCCTGGTATTTGGATGACATACACAGAGTAGGAAGTGATATTCCTATACTACGATCGATTATACTTTGATTGTCACACGGTGGTTTCTCTACATAGGATATAGATATAATATCAGACATTCTGGTTACTAGATCTATGGTTTTAGATCTAGATTTGGGTAGTTTCCCAATCTGGTTACTTTGACAGCATTCTACGGGTGTTTTAGAATGGACGACTCCTGGCACGGTGGTGTACCTGCAGGTGATGGAGTCACTCTCTCTAAAAGTGTCTTACAGACTAAAGGGGAGAGGAATGTGCATGATTGGCAGATCACTTGCTTAGGCAATTGAGTTAATCATGAGATGTCAAGTACCACACCAGATGTTGTTTTTGCACGAGATGCAATAAGTTGATATTAATCCAATCCTGGAGGAACGATCGGAAGCAGTTTTAGAACATAAGTGGATGTTCTAGGGATATGATAACGGCATCCTCTTTCGGGAGACAGTTATCATTCCAGGCTTCCAAGGTGACCTGGATGACAGAGTGACTGTCAGAGTTATAGTTTTCCCTCTGACGAGGGGCAGTAGTTTGGACAGGTGGTCCAAGTGGATACTGAGGGAGGCATGGCGCAGGATACTGATTAAGTTCAGTTGACGATACAGTCTAAGAAGTTTGGATTTAGAGTTCATTTATGAACTAGGTCCCATCAGATATCCAGACATATTCTAAGACAGGTATTGCTCATTTCGGGAGATGGTTTTCTCCGCGAACTTGAGATAAAGAGAGACATAGAAAGAAACATCAGGGCGGATCCACTCACTGAGGCTATTCCTCGAACGCAATAGTTTCACAAACGGGTTTTGTGAGATTGATCAGTAGAGGAGTTGGGTGTTCGGTGTCACACGGGCTGTGAGTACGCGACATCGCAATAATTAGCCTTGAGTGAAAGTGGGAGATTGTTGGATATAGTGCCCTCAGAGTCAATTATTGGATCACAGGCATGTGATTGCAATGATTGGGGGAGGACCTATGCCGGTAGGACAGTCTTACTCGAGATGATAGTATGCTATCTAGTTTATCTTTATCATCGTGTACTGCTTTTGGTGACCTTACAGGTCACTAGTACACATTGATAGAGCCCTTAGGATTCTTGCTTGACTGCCAGCAGTATGATGGCGATCATATACGTGGGAGCTGGGGTCTATAAGCACATCCTTAAAAGGTCCCTAGTCGTGGGAGTTTTCGAGACAGGGCATCGATACTCCGGAGTAGACTAGTGTATACAGTCGAGACCCCGACGACGGGCGGTGGCCGGTCTCACAAGCCATTGGTGTCAGTTGGTTCACCTAAGATGTATATAGGTGCTCATTGGATTATGAGTATACCGGACAAGACTCGCCGGGAACATGCTAGTTGGTATTATACCTAACGTCAGATAGAAGTTTCCTGGTGACATGTGTACAGGTTAGTTCATCGACCTGAGATCATCATTTGTCTCGTGTGAGTTCCCACTGTGCTTTGATTACTACCCTACCACGGCTCAAAGGAGTCATGCAAACAGGTTTTAGTTGGGTACAGTCCCGAGCCACATGGAGGCAGTGAGCGGATCGGCAGGGGTTTCGTCTCTCCCGGTATTGGGGATGAGATCATGCTGTTTCTAGGAGAGCCATTACACGAAGTCCTTGGCCAAGGCAGGAGATTTACCGGTAGGTATTCCAGTAGTATCTCAGGGTGTTCTTGGCTGCACTCCGACACGACTTGTACCGCTTTTGGGGGTCTGACTTTTACCAACCTCCTAGGCCCGACATGCGATACTCATAGACGAACGGACCGGACTGTACGGATATTGTCATTGACAGGCTCAGTAGGGTGTCAGGATGAGTTCGCTCATCGACCTCCCTTTTGGTCAATACCTGGTAGCCCGTTACGTACAGCTAGTACCACTAACGTGCTAGTGGTTAAATCCACAGCCAATGTATTGACGAGTTTTAGAGTCCCCCACAGACAGTTTCTCAAGTTTCGGGCGGAACGTTGTAGAGGCCGTATGGTATTATGGCAGGGTTCGATCATATACGTGCAGTCGTGCATGGATCATGGTCGGACGGATCATACTAGTGGGCTTTGGTTTAAGCCGGATCCTAGTATTAGATTTGTTGGATTGCTTTAGTCTCATCGCATTTGCATTCGATCGGAATGCGGATGCAAGTATGTATATACAGGTGAGGGGTATCCTTGTGATTCGTCATGAGTTTACTTTAGATGTTGTCGTATCTTTTTGTTGGACCAAACATTTGGATTAATGTTTGGATGGTGGAAATTGTGAGTGGTTTTCATGATGAGGTGCTTTTAATGTGACATGGACATGTTTAGTTACTCATGGTCTCTTTACTTGTGCTAATGTCACATTAAGATTTGTTTATTGTGTTGATATGATGCTTGGAGAGAGAGAGGGCAGCCATGTTAGGCTTGGGGTTGCTCTTGATTTATTCCAGCACTCTTATTTTTCTCATCTCAACATAAAAGGAAAAAAGCCTCTTCTTCTTCTTCCTCTAGCTCACAACATCCACCGTGGCTTCATCTTCAACCTCCATCCATACACTCTCATGCGATGAGAATCAATGGATGCTTGAGATAAAGTGATCGCACACATTCTCTACTTCACCTTGGACATGTCGGCTAGAAAACTTCGTGTCCGAGTTGCTTCGGATGAAGCGGGAGCCCGTAAAAAGACTCATTGATGTGGTGCCCTTCCGACGAGGAGACCGGAGATCGGAGATGCCGCGAGGAGCTTAGGATGGTGGCCGAAGACCGAAGGACACGGATCGATCGGTATAGCTTTTCCAACCCTTCTCTAGTTGCTAGTTTATGTTAATGGTTCGATCCGGGTGAAAGTATACGTTAGCGCCAGTTTTATAAAGGTTTTTGTTTCCGCATTTTGGCCTCGAATTGACGGCCGGGGCGCTACCGTAGACTTACAAATCCTACTAGTTTCGTACAGGCCATTATCGGTAGGGACTCTGATAAGTGGCTGGATGCTATGCAATCCAAAATGGAGTCTATGTACACCAATAAAGTGTGGACCTTGGAAATTTCTCCACCTGGGGTAAAACCCGTTGGATGCAAATGGATCTACAAAAGGAAATTTGGTGTAGATAGGCAGGTGGAAACCTATAAAGCTAGACTCGTTGCATAAGGTTTTCGTCAAAGACCAGGTGTTGACTATGACGAAATATTTTCTCCAGTGGCTATGCTCAAATCCATTCGGATTCTACTTGCCATTGCTGCCTTCCATGACTATAAGATCTGGCAGATGGACGTAAAAACGGATTTTCTAAATGGAAGTTTGGAAGAGTGCGTTTATATAGATCAGCCAGAAGGTTTTGTAGACAGTGAGAGCAGCGGGAAGGTATGCAAGTTGCTCAAATCCATTTATGGATTGAAGCAAGTATCGCGGTGCTGGAACATCTGTTTTGATGAGACAGTCAAGGACTTTGACTGCATCAAGAACGAAGATGAGCCATGTATTTATAAGAAGATTGTAGGCCGAACTGTCGTATTCCTAGTATTGTACGTGGATGACATTCTTTTGATAGAAAATGATATTCCTATACTACAATCGGTCAAGCTGTTCTTGTCACAAAGGTTCTCCATGAAGGGCCTGGGTGATGCCTCGTACATTCTGGGGATCAAGATCTACAGAGATAGATCTAATAGATTATTGGGACTTTCGCAGTCCAGGTACATAAAGACCGTACTAAAGAGATTTGGTATGGAAGATTCAAAGCGCGGTAACATACCCGCATTGCACGGAATCACCCTCTCCAAGGAGATGTCTCCCAAGACTGACGAGGAGAGGGTTCGCATGAGCACTATATCCTATGCTTCGGCGGTAAGATCTGTAATGTATGCGATGCTATGTACAAGACCAGATGTAGCTTACACGCTAAGCGTGGTGAGCCAGTATCAATCAGACCTAGGTGAGAACCACTGGACAGCAGTAAAGAACATTCTCAAGTACCTGAGAAGGACTAAGGAGATGTTCCTAGTTTACGGTAATGGAGACCTCAGGGTCGAGTCCTTTACCGATTCAAGCTTCCAGAGTGACAAGGATGACAGCAGGTCTGTCTCAGGTTTTGTATTTACCCTCAATGGAGGGGTTGTGTGTTGGACGAGTTCCAAACAGGACACCGTCGCAGACTCGACGATGGAGGCTGAATACATTGCTGCAAACGATGTCGCAAAAGAAGCGGTCTGGATGAAGAAGTTCATAACTGAACTTCAGGTAGTTCCGTCCATTGTTGATCCGATACCTGTGTATTGTGATAACAATAGGGCTATAGCTTTAGCGAAGGAACCACGGTCCCATCAGAAATCCAGACACATCTTAAGGCTGTATCACCTGATCAGGGAGATCATAGATCGCCAAGAGATGAGGTCCGGAGAGTGGATACAAAAGAAAACACGGTAGATCCATTTACAAAGGCTCTCCCTCAAGCGCAGTTCGAGCGGCTTTTTGAAATGTTGGGTATGCGGTACGCCAGCAGCTGGCCTTAGTGCAGACGTTGGGTATTCAATACGCCAATTACTGGCCTTTAGTGCAAGTGGGAGATTGTTGGATATGTATGCCCTATAGGCCAATATTGTATATGTATACATATGGATGCTAGGGATATGTATGTACAGGACAATCTTGCTCAGTTTTATAGTATATTATTTCAGTTGTCTTTATCTGATATGTGTATTTGTTTTTATCGATGTTTTATCCAGCTTGCACATATTGATAAAGACATGATACGGTGGTATACTATTATAGTTTGTCTTTATCTTAACATGGCATATGTTATACTCGTTATTACATATTGCGGTTACATGTTGATAAATCCCGTAGGATCTTACTTGACTACCTGCATTGTGATGGCGATCATACTTGTGGGAGCAGGGTAGTCCATAAGCACATCCTTAAATGGTCCATAGTCGCGTGAGTGTCGAGACTGGGTATTGATACTCCAGATTAGACTAGTGTATACGTTTCTAGCCCCGTCGGGGATGGTTGGTCCCACAGCCATTGGTCTGATGCACCTAAGATCATATACAGGTGCTCACTAGGTGTGAGTACACTGGACGGACTCTCCAAGAACTTCCAGATGGTATTATACCTATTGTCAGATGGAAGTTCTCATGTGACATGTGTTTCCCCAATCAAAGCAAAGCTCTGTTCAAATTTTAAAATTTGAAATGAAGCAGCGCTTCATGGCAGCGCCAGCGCTGAGAGTCAAAAACTTTGAAGCAGTGCTCACGTGCAAAGCACATGAGCGCTAGCGCTAAGAGCGCTGCATTCTAAGCAGCGCTCACGTGCAAAGCACGTGAGCGCTAGCGCTAAGAGAGCTGCATTCTAAACAGCGCACCACGTGCAAAGCACGTGAGCGCTAGCGATAGAACAAAATGTTCTCGGCCCTTGGATCAAAGATCCAACGAACATGATTAAAAATCATCAATTGACCGGAATAAAATTCTGTTAAGAAAACATTCCTCAGAATCTTTCCAAACAGGAAAGGTTATGCTATGAAAATCATAGCACCGTTGGATCAATGATCCAACGGTGATTAAAAAATCACCAAAGTACGGAATAAATTCTGTATAGGAAAAGATTTCCCAATCTTGTTAAAAACAAGAATATTGCCTTCTGTAAAACAAAAGCCCTAAGGTCAAAAATCCAACGGTAGGGAAATCCCCAAATCAATTAGAGAAAAGATCTCTTCAACTGATTCAATAAATCAGCCTTCACTATATAAAGGCCCCAAGACTTCAAGTCTGAAAGAGAGGAACCCCCCCCCAACAAACTTTGAGAAAGTTCAAAGAGAAGAGCAAGCTCTTGGCAAAAGAAGAATTTCTTCAAGGTAAAATAAAGAGATCAAAGCATCTCATCAGAAAAAAACTTAGTTATTATGCTAGATCATAGATCTATAAGGAAAATGTCTTTCACAAAAAGATCGTAACATCTCACTATAAAAAGAGGGGAGAAGAATTCAATTCTCTTAGGATCACAGATCCATAAAGGCAAAGCCTTTCACCAAAAACATAAGAGATTGAAATATCTCCTATAAAATAAGAACTTTGTTCTTAGATCCATGAGACAAAGTCTCTATGAGGGAAAATTTAATTCTCAGAGAGCAGAGTTGCCTAAAAAGAGCCCTAGCGCTCCAATTAAACGAAGCGCTTCAGCGCTCCAAATCTAGCGCACAGTGCTGCAGAGCCTTAATGGTCCAAATTTAAAGAAGCGCTCTGCGCTCATTGACTAGCGCTCAGCGCCAAGCGCGCCATGTGCTTCTCATATGTGCACTACTTAACAGAAGCGCTCTGTGCTCATTGACTGACACTCATCGCCAAGCGCGCCACGTGTTCCTCACGTGCTCATTGACTGGCGCTCAGCGCCAAGCACGCCACGTGCTCCTCACGTATGCGCTACTTAACAGAAGCGCTCTGCGCTCATTGACTGGCGCACAGCGCCAAGCGCACCACGTGCTCCTCACGTGTGCGCTAAGAGAACATAAACTGTTCTTTAAATAAAAGCCCCAGAGCTATAATGAATGCTCAGCACTCAATAAAAGACAAAAAGGCTGTCAGAATCCAAACCAATGCTCAGCATTGTTAAATGTTCAACATTTTAACTAAATAGGCCGAGCTCAAATTGGCCACAGAACCCTACCTTGGATTAATTGAGCCCATATGCTCATAAATATTTGATCTTAGTCCCAAATTGGACTACAGATCTCCCAACCAATATTGGTTCAAGGGTACATCTCTTCACTCCTCTGATATGTGTCGTTGTAATCCTTCAACGTCTTCAAAGAGGTGACGGGTCCCGACAACCAGACATTCCATGGACTGTGGGGTCCTTAAACTCATGGACTATGATGTGCTTAAACTTTACGGACTGTGGGGTCCTTAAACTCATGGACTATGATGTCCTTAAACTTTACAGACTATGATATCTCTAAACTACCATGGACTGTGGGGTCCTTAAACTCATGGACTATGATGTCCTTAAACTTTAAAAACTATAATGTCTCTAAACTACCATGGACTATGAGGTCCTTAAACTCATAGATTATGATGTCTTTAAACTTTAAAGACTGTGACGTCTTTAAACTATGGACTATGATGTCCTTAAACTCCATGGACTATGATGTCCTTAAACTTATGGACCGCAACGTCCCTAAACTAAAACAATAGAGCCCAAATGCTCTCTTGTTGGATTTAAATGATCCTGTTAAGTAGATCTTAGTCTAAAATTAGACTAGCGTATCCTTAACAAATGTTTAAGTTGATCTTAGTCTCAAATGAGATTAACGATCCTTAAACCCTACCCAAACCCAAATCTAAGAAAATATGGATTTGGACTAATCCACGCCCTACGGGCGACAACATAAATTAGTCTCCGTATACAATCCACAGGCAACCAAAAACAAAGCAAACACACACGACACGAAGTGACTATCTGGAGAAGGAGAAAGTGGTTACCGCGATGCAGTAGCGTAATTAACTGCAGGGGCTTACGCCTGCAGGAAAGAGCGTCCCTACAATCAAAAACCTCTCAACGAGGAGGAATCTGACGAAGTCTACTACATCGGCCGCATCCACCTAAACCTTCAATACATGGTGTCATAAATCAACTTGGCATCATCGGAGAAGTGGATAGATAAAACCAAATAGCATCTGCCCCCAAATTCAGGCAAGACGTTTGTCTTCCCGTCTTTCGGCGGAGAACGACATATGTACAGGTTAGTTTTTGGACCTGAGATCGGCATTTGTCTCGTATGAATTTCCACTGAGCTTTGATCACTACCCTACCACGGCTCTACTGAGTCGTGCAAACAGGTTTTGGTTGGGTACAGTCCCAAGCCACATGGAGGCAGTGAGTGATTGTTGGGGATTCGTCTCTCCCGGTATTGGGAGTTGATATCGCACAGCGATCGATTGGTCAGGACCATAAGACCTTGGCCAAGGAAGTTGGGATTTACTGATAGGTTGATCAGTAGTTTCCCGGATTGGTCCTGAGCCACATCAGCACAACTTATCGGGTTATTAGGGTCTGACGTTTACCACCCCCTAGACCTAGTATGTGATACTCCTAGATGAAGAGATAGTACTGTACGGATATTGCCATGGTTAGGCTCAGTAGGAGTTCAGACGAGTTTGCTCGTCGGCCTTCCTTTCCGACAGGTACCTGAGTAGCCATTATGTATAGCTAGTGCCGCTGATGTGCTTGTGGTTAAACACACTGCCAGCGTACTGTTGAGTCTTTAGAGTCCCACACAGAGGGTTTCCCTGATTCGGGCGAAACGATATAGAGGCTGTATGGTTTTGTTAGTGTTATATGCCCTAGAGGCCATTATTGTATAGTACTGGCTTGTATATTACATTTTGGAAGCTTGGGATATATACACGGGTTTATAACAGTCTTGGTCGACATAGTAGTATGCTACTTAGTTTGTATCTATCTTAATATGTGTATATGTTTCTTTTAGCATATCGCGAATACATATTGATAGAGCCCTTAGGATCTTGCTTGACTACCAGCGTTGTGATGGCAGTCACACTAGTGAGGTCTGGGTAGTCTACAAGCACATCCTTTTTCAGGTCCCTAGTCGTAGGATTATCGAGACAGGGCATCAATACTCCGGAGTAGACTAGTGTATACGCTTCTCGTCCCAGCAGAGGAGATGTCTGTCCCACAGCCATTAGTACGTTGTACTGGAGATAGTATGCAGGTGCTCGTTGGGTTACGAGTACACCGGACAGGACACGTCGGGAACTATTGGTTGGTACTATACCTATCGTCAGGTAACAGTTCCCAGGTGACATAAGTACAACATAGTCTGTAGACTTGACACTGCTGCTTCGCCTCAAGTGTGTTCCCACTGTTCTTAGATTGCTACCCTACCAAGGCTCTATTGAGTCGTGCAAACAAGTAGCGGTTGGATGCAGTCCCGAAGCGCTTGGAGGCAGTGGCGGTTAGATAGGATTCGTCTCTCTCGGTATTGGGGGTTGATGTCGCGCTGTGTTCGGAACTCCATTACGCAAGGTCCCTGGCCAGGGCAAGCGAGATTTACTGGTAGGTGCTCCAGTAGTTTCTCAGGGTGTTTTGGATTGTACTCCAACACGACTTATACCACTATTAGGGGTTTGACGCTTGCCGCCCCCTAGGCCCGATATGCGACATTCTTAGACGAACAAACCAGACTGTATGGAGATTGTCACATCTGGCTCAGTAGGAGTTCGGATAGGTTTCCTCATCAACCTTCTTATCGACATCTACCTGGGGACCGTTACATACAGCTAGTACCGCTTGTGGCCTGTGGTTAAACCCACTGCCAGCGTAGTGTTGAGTCTTTAGAGTCCCATACAGAGGGTTTCCCTACTTCGGGTGAAACGATATAGAGGTCGTATTGTTTTACTACAGGGTTCGGACATATACGTGTACTTGTGCACGTATGATATTCGGACAGATTATACTAGTGGGTTTTGGTTTAAGCCATATCCTAGTATTAGATTATTGGATTTGATATAATCTCAGTATATCCATGTTTTTCGTAAATACGGATGGGAGGGGTATTCTCGTAATTTGTCGGGAAGCTTCTAGAAGGAGACGACTCATTTGTGTTTTTATCTTTATGATTTAAACTTAATGAGGTGGAGGAGATGAGGTGTAATTATCATTAAATGAACCATGACTCATGAGATGATTCATCTCAAGAATTAAATGAAGCATGGTTGATATTTGGCTAGATATTTTTAGTGAGATATTTTCATGCTTCGTGATATTTCCAAATGGGTCAAGATTCATTTCATTATCACAGAAACTTTCTCTCTCCTCAAGCTCTCTCTTCTTCGTCTTAACCATAATCCTCTCACGAGTTGAGAACCCTAGGGTTAACAAGACTATTAAATCCTTAATCACTCTCTATATTCTCTAGGTCACTTGGATTAGCACTCTAAGTCACTTAGTTACCTCAAGTTAGAGGTGTAAGCTTGTAGTGGGCACTCTCGGGTGGATCTTCTTTGATTTGAGGAGGCCGACGAGGAGGAGAACAACAAGAACAAGAAGTACTAGTATCTTGAGGTATAATCATCTTTCATAGTAGTTCAACTCCTAGCTAGATTGTTAGTTAGGGTTTAGCAAAGATCCTTTTGCATAGTCGATATTACCTTGAACGATAATGATCATTTTACCTATTCCGCCTCCCCACATCATGTGGGGTGTGTAACGTCGACTAACAGTGGTATCAGAGCCTAGCTAAACCATAACTAATTTGTTAGCAAAGCCTTTAGAAATTCGATCACGTTTTTATCCCGAAAACACGACATTTTAACATAGTTTCTGCCGAATTTTATTTCTGGTCTAAAATTTTTTTCCGAGACCTGAAAAATACAAGCAGGGTTTTTTAAGATCACTGTAGAAATTTGGGCGCCTAAATCGGTGAGACGACCGCGGAACCGCGGCGGAACCCAGGGTTCTGCCGGGGATCCGCGGCCGAGTCAACTCCGAGTTGGTCCAAATTTCCTGTGTTGGTCTACTGTGTGGTGTTGGGTTTTCAGGGATATTTTGTTTCTGCTTAGGATTATTTGTGTACAGAGAAGTACTTGGAGTAGATTTAAATGTGGTGATTGATCGAAATTCTAAGAACTTTGGCTAACAGGATTATATCTGTGTTGTGATAAATGTGTTCGCAAACTTCCGCTAATTGCTATATGTCGGTTAGTTGGGGGTTGCACATTTCTGTGATGGTTTTACTGGTTTATGTATATGGACTTGTTGGATTGTCGTGAATGAATAGCTGGGGATGTGAGACGAGTGTTTCTTTCATTCAATTGTAAATTGTAAATTGTAAATTGTTGTAATATTTTTTTCCGCGGGGCACATCTGGGTTGAGGTTGTAGCCACCGTTGTCTTATTTCATTTACTGTTTTTTGCTTCTAGGATAGACCCAAGGTGGGGTGCACAAACTACCGGGTACTTTGAAGTGCTTAGTGGCTACTCACGTTGTTGAGGGAGACTGCTTCACTTCGGGTATTTGGCAGGTAGTTTGTCGTACCTGTAGGGGTCTAGGGTGGGGTTGGCTATTCATCACGACTGTGTAATCCATCTTTCATTGCAGGATCAAAGGAAATGCGCATTCCTAGAATATCCAATGTGTTCATCTGTGATCCGGAATGCCTATTATTGCGTCTGACGAATGTACATATCTATATATGATATCTAGTAGGCGTTGCTTATGTTTAGCACCCGCGCTAGTCCACCCCCCACTCTGTCGTTAGTTAAGTAACCTAACGGGTGATGACGGGGCCCAGTGGCGAATGCGGATGGCATAAACGTACGTTGTATTTTTCGTTGTTTTATACAATGGTAGGTTAATTGATGGGACTGCATTAGATTAATGCAAAGAAAACAAACCAAAGCTGAATCGTTGGAACAATTTAAAAACCACTCAGTTTTTCAAAACAGTAAAACTTTTAAATGCGGAGCTTAAACCACTCCTTTTAAAAGATATGAGGTTCCTTCGATCATATCAAGTTCACTACGTTCACGGTTTCGCCAAAACCATTCGTATCCCTCCATCATTTCAGTTGGATATTCAGTAGTATTCAAGTTATGTATTTTGACCTACGCCAAGGCATAGTGTTTGGTAGCTGCTGGATATTCATCTGTTGCATAGATAGATGCGTTGGTTTGGGACAGTCGTACTGCCATTTTACCCAACGTCAAGGGTATGTAAGGGTGGGTTCAAATTAACCTGGATAATGATGGGTAGAACTTGACATGTGACTTATGATATTTTGGCCAACGTCAAGGTCATAAGAGCATGGGGCAAAAATCCACATCGGGAGTTTCTAAAGAAACTGAAACTTGCTAGTGTTGCATACCATTTAGAGTGTGATAATTTTGGTAGCATTCCTTCGACTTTATCACACGATGATATTTGGATCCCGATCCTACTGTGAGTATATGCTACTCATCGGGGGATTCTTTCACTTAACGATCAATGCTATAAACCAAGTAGGTGTCAAGAAAGGTGTTAGCGAGGCTACGCCCCCAGGGAAAAGAGGTTATTTAATTAAGAAACTTCGCGAAAGCGTCGTAAAATCTCCCTCAAAGTACCGACACTGGCCTGGCTGAAAGGTTAAACAAGTATTGTACGGCAAATATAGTCCTGACTAGTTCTTCTTTTATGGTTTGAGGAAGGATTCGAGAAACAGTGGGAGCCATCCTGTTTAGATAAACTAAAAACCACTCTAAACTTGCAAGAGCACCATGCTAAAGTGTTTCTTCTCTTTCTCTCTCCTAATTGCAGCAACCGGAACATGACGAGCCTTAAGTTATTATTAGATAAAAATATTTTGACAGGGCCAAATTATAAAGATTGGTTCAGGAATGTCAAGATGGCAATCACTTATGACAAATTGGGGTATGTCCTTACTACTAAAGCCCCTGCCGTCCCAGGTCCAGAATCCAGTGTCGCGGATAAGGAAATCCGCAAGACCTGGGAGATTGACTGGGCGAAAGCCAAATGTATCGTGCTTGCCTCTATGGACAATGAACATCAGAGGAGGCACGAGAATATGGATCTTGAATCCATATTTCTCCACACTAAGGAACTGTATGGAGAGCAATCTCATATAGCAAGATACGAGACCTCAAAGAAGTTATTTCAGTCGAAGCTGGCCTTCGGATCATCTGTAGGGGAATATGTCCTTAAGATGATTGGCTACATTAAGGAGCTCGCGGACCTCGGGACAACATTAGAGAACGAGCTGTATACAAACTTGATTCTCCAGTCCCTTCCTTCCACCTACGCCCAGTTTATCTTGAATTTCAATATTCAAGGTAAAGAAGTTGAACTTCCAGAACTCCTTAACATGTTAAGGAGTGCAGAGGGGACCCTGCAGAAAGCAAGGGAAACACCCACTCTGTTTGTTCGTGGTGCTTCCTCTTCCAGGTCCAAGGCGAAAGCAAAAGGAAGGAAGAAGAAGGCCCCTACCAAACCAAGAGGTGGTGTTGGTAAGGTGGAAGCCAGGGGAAAGGCAAAGGTTGCAGTGCCGATAGTAGCAAAGGACGAGTGCTTCCACTGTCATAGAAAGGGCCATTGGAAGAAGGATTGCAAAGCTTGGAATGCCATGAACCAGGACCCGAGGCAAGTTGTGGCTTCGGCTTCAGGTGTATTTGTAATTGAAAATTGTCTGTCAATCAACTCTACTTCCTGGGTATTGGATACCGGATCAGGATCTCATATATACAATTCATTGCAGGCACTGAGAAGCCGTAGAGTACTGAAGACTGGTGATATGACCCTCAGGGTTGCTAACGGAGCGAGCGTGGATGCTGTGTCTGTAGGGGATTATCACCTTGGATTGACGAGTGGATATATTTTGGTTTTGCGTAACTATTTTTGTTTACCTAGTTTAACGTGTAATATCATATCAGTATCCTTGTTATCAAAAGAAGATTATGATTTTACATTTGTAAGCGATGTTGTCAACATCCACCATAATCATGGTTTGATTGGGTCCAGTACACTAGATAACGGTATATACGTGTTAAACCAATCGCAGATTTTCAATGTCCAGAACACACTTAAAAGAAAGTCTCCGGATATAAATCAGGCTTTCTTATGGCATTGTAGACTGGGTCACATCAATGAGACAAAGTTAACTAAGTTACATAAAGAAGGATATTTGGATCCGTTCGAATATCAATCTTATACCATTTGTCAATCATGTCTCAAAGGAAAAATGACAAAGACTCCGTTCACTGGACGCGGAGTAAGAGCGAGCGGACTTTTAGGACTCATACACAGCGATGTATGTGGTCCAATGTCTACACATGCAAGAAATGGTTTTTCCTATTTCATTACTTTTACGGATGATTTCTCTAGGTATGGACATATTTTCTCGATGAAAAATAAATCCGAGGCTTTTGAGAAATTCCGAGAATATAAGAATGAAGTAGAAAAACAAACCGGCAAAAGTATCAAGACACTAAGATCTGATCGAGGTGGTGAATACTTGAGTGCCGAGTTCCGGGATTACCTAAAAGAGAATGGAATTCTCTCTTAGCTTATTCCTCCATACACTCCATAACACAACGGTGTATCGGAGAGATGGAACCGAACCCTATTAGATATGGTACGTTCCATGATGAGTAATGCTGAGTTACCGCGATCTTTCTGGGGTTATGCACTAGAATCAGCTGCATATCTTTTGAACAGGGTTCCTACCAAGACTGTGCCTACCACACCATATCAGATATGGAGTGGGAAGAAACCCTATCTTCAGTATCTCAAGATATGGGGATGTCCAGCTTTTGTTAAAAAGCAGCACGTGGAAAAACTCGAAGCACACTCAGTACAGTGTAAGTTTGTGGGATACCCAAGGAACTCCAAGTGGTATTTTTTCTATTATGCAGAGGAACAAAAGGTTTTTGTTTCTCGTAATGCCCATTTTCTGGAACATCAGTTTTTAGAAAAGGAAACAAGTGGGAGCGCAATAGAACTGGAAGAAATTCCAGAACCACAAGCTATTACTGAAAGCTTGATGGAACCAGAAGTCTCAAGAGAACAGGACATTCCCGCACCGCTCCGCAGGAGTACTAGGCCGTCTCATCCGCCTGAGAGATACTACGGTTTTCTCGTAGACGGGGATAAAGAGGATTGCATCATTAATATTGATGAACCTACTAGCTTCCAGCAAGCCATTCAAGCGGCGGCTCGGTAAGATGGCTGGATGCAATGCGGACCGAGATGGAGTCCATGTACACCAACAAAGTATGGACTTTGGACTTGCTCCAGATGGGGTAAAACCCTTAGGATGCAAATGGAACTTCAGAAAGAAGATTGGTGTAGATGGACAGGTTGAAACCTATAAGGCTAGACTTGTTGCAAAGGGTTTTCGTCAAAGGCCTGGTTTGGACTATGAGGAAACCTTTTCTCCAGTGGTGTCACGTCCCGAAAGTACGGAACATGACCGGCACTTAAACTACGAACGTCTCGAGGCATACGTAATCTAAGTAAACCGAAAACCCAGAAATCCAAACCAAGAAAAGTAGTAGAGTGAAGGAAAACCAATTTAAAACAAGTAGTTTTAATAGCATAAGCCGAATTATGCGGTTTTAAAAAAAACATCAAAAATTTCCTGAAAATTTCGGCAGAGTCTCCTTTGTAAATACTGGCCCCCAAACGGGATACAACATGAATAGTATACGAAATCAAAAAAAAGGCATCCCCAAGCGGGAGCTAGCTCTTCGTCAATCGACGGTCACAACCACACAAGCAATATAATATACAACGCCAACGGCAAGGATCAAAAACTCAAAAGGAAACTCAAAACCACAAGAAATCCGCAGAAATATAACGCGCGACTCTAAGGTCGAAAGAATAACATCACTGGTCTCTATCTCAAAAATAAATACATGTTTGGTTGATGGAACTTCTAGATACAACAGAATAATAATATACAAGATATATAATGGGGGTACGATACAAGTAAACCCACCTACTAGCAAATCACCCGAAGGAAACTATGCCCGCAAGCCGTAATGAAACCTGTACGGCAAACCTGCAAGAAACTGGGGCACAACGGGGGTGAGTTGCCAGCTCGTGAATAGAAAAACATCTACGCACAGAAATCGCATAAATAACGCAACCTAGGTCAATGATCATAATATATCCTCAAATATATGAATAACATACAGCCTATAATAATGGCTAGGGTAATATCTAACCCGAGTGTGATCTCATGTGCCCGCGTCAATGCCTCAGGTAGCAATATATCATATGAATGAGGTATGAATGCATGAAAACAGAATACATGTAAATAAAGAAACTGTTTTCATAAATTAGTGAGATTTCCTTTGTATTTTTAAAATGAGGTATCATAAATGAAATCAGCATCAACAGTGTCTAGCATCGACACAAAACATAAATCTCAATGTCTCAAAGCCTCAGGCTCCGGCTATCCGGACTGGCTTGTATCATCAAATCTCAGTACCTCAATATCTCGAAATCTCAATGTCTCAATATCTAGGACGCCGTCAGTCCAGACCGGCCCCTACCATCCATCTCAAGACCACGACGGTATCCTCCGGATATCCGACGCGTCGGGTAAAATCACCGGTAGGTAGTCTCCCCCTGCCAGGCTCATCGTCATTACCATGAGCTTCTTGCCCCGGGGTACCTTACCGGGTCCACCATGTATCCGAAACGGTTCATCCAACTTCTCGAATCGGGTCTCGAAATCCATCAGCAAACTCATGGTGGACGACTCATACATCATGGGAAAAACCGCGCTTTTCATTTAAAAAGAGAAAGAAGAAGTTTGTATATGTTTTAAGGTTTTCCCCAAATCCAGAAAATCTCATGGAATCCGAATCCAAAACCTCAATAGCACGTAAAAAGTGAATATATGCATGAGAATCCATGAATGCGGCATAACAATGAATAACAGTATGCATGAAGTAGCACGTAATAACTACAATGTCTAAACTAACATATAAGGCAAGTACACTAATATCATATCTAAACTATTAGCTAACAGGCTATGTCAAGCAATAATATTTTCTAAGGTGTACGTGACATGGAAATTACCGATGAAGATGTGTGTGAGCCGGCAAGTAAGTGTACGTGGTACATACGCATCATCGGTAATGGTGCTGGTGTCCTAACTACAAGATATCAACAGTAGAATATGAAGTATAATATAAGCATGTGATGCGGAGCGAACAACAATAATGAGCGGGAGCTGAATACTAGACGCAACGATAACTAATCTGCATTAACCTAATATAAGTCCTACAATGGTGCCTTTTGAAATAACACGAATCGTGGGGTTTTGAAAATAGGGGCTACGGTGTTTTTTAAGAAAAGATACGTTTTTTGAAATATCCGTAGAATCCCTTGACTTGTCTTTTAAAATACGCACGATTCGTAAGCTTTGAAATAGGTAGGAACCGAATCTAATCTAACAACTAACTAAACTAAAGGGCTAAGCTACAAGCTAGGCTACAAGTAAGGAAACCGCCTAACATCTGAGTCGATACATGTACATACCTGTATATATATTAGTCGGTGATCCTGCCTCAATAATATCATATCCGATACCATATCTATAATCAGACATCCCAAGTCAAGAGTGCGAATCAATCATCAAAATATAGCTCGTACGTAAATCCGTCGTACGACATCCCCAAATCTGGGTACGGGTTAATATCACATTCATCACACTATTCACCTGGCATCCTCTTTATCAAATATCATGATCGGGGTACTGATCTATGTCTAGTACAATACTGATACCGCCTAAGTATGCATGCACGTGTGTGAAACACTACGTCAAGGACCCGCTACAACGTCATGTCGTATCTCAAATACGAACCCTGTTATATCACCGATCTCACGGCCTCAAATCAAATCTCATCGACTCATCATAAATCTCAAGTACTATCCTCATTATCCATGCATGCGTATATGAATGTACATATGCATAGTCCCATACCCACGCATATATACATGTATACACATCCCAATCTGCGCACAAGAAAGTAAAGTATGCAAGTCTGTGTGTGCGTATGTGGGTATACCAACTACTCTAGGGTTTCGCAACTAACCCAAAGCTAATCCATGAACACATAATCATAACATGAATAAATATTCTCATATCATAAAACACCTATATAAACATATATATATGAGCTACACTACGGACTGCGGGGGTGCTATACGCCATCCACCCGACTTCTCCCCGTAGATATAAATCTACTCACCTGGTCCTCGCTAGCCGGTGCCGACGTCGCCACGCGCTTGCTGTAGGGTTCCTAGGCACTCTCAAGAGGTCTCACAAGGCATCAACCATGCCAATTTCAAATTTTAACGGTGCCGAGAAACCCTAACAAGATCGTTAACTAGAAATCTAGGCGAATAAGCAACTAGTAAACTACTTTACTAAGAGAATACGGAAATACAACCTTTGTAGATCCGGTCCTCCACCTCCACGGCTCCGTGATGAAGTCCTTTCCGCTGTCCAAATCAAAATCCGGGCTCTAGCGTCGGCTTCATCGGAGAAAGAGCGGGCTAGGTCATCGACGACGTGCCGAAGATGATCTACGTTGAGGCATCGCTAGATCAAGCTCCAACTTCACCAAGTCTAGAAAACTTGTGAAGGAAACACACTCTACTACTTGGCAAGAGGTAGAGGATGAAGAAATAGGAAGTGGGTTCACTTTAGAATTGGATTTCTCACTCTTTTTCATCAATCACCATTGATGAAGAAAGGTTTTCTTCAACTTGAAGAAGAAGAAGAAGAAGATGATGAAAAGAATATGATAAGTTCTATTGAAAAATAGAAAAACCATGAATACTTATCATAATCCAACTCTAGTTAGGTGTAGAGAATTAACTAAGGTTAGGTGTTATGGTTAGGGTTAGAGAAAGAAACAAAATGGTCAACCATTTCAAAGCTTCATGAAACTTCAAGGATAATCCAAAATGGCCACCATTTTATTTCTTTCACAAATCAATGAATAAATAAAAGAATAAGTAAATGAAGCATAAGAAACCCTAACCATTAACCAACCATGTTTTAAACCATACACCAAACTATCATGTATCATCAAACATGATACATACAAGTGCACAAAACTATATCATATATACAATGTGCAAATGAACAAGTGAGAAAAACCATTTAAAGTGAACCATTACTAGTTAATGCAAAGTAATATATCAAATATATAACTATGCATTAAATCATTAAATCAACACTTGATTTAACGATCCGGTCATATCGCATATAACCGACTAATATACAATGTATCGATTTATCGAATCAATCCTTGATTCGATAACTAGGTTATATCGCATACAACCATATCGATACATTCATCGCGAGAATGAAATACGATATCACATACACGCATTATTCTCGGTCCCGCACATATCTCATATGCGCTCCTATTTCGTTTCGCTTGAGCCAGGAAACCTCTGTGTAGGACTCTAAAGACTCGTCAATACGCCGGCAGCAGGTGATGATCATATCAAACACCCACAAGCCGCAAGCGGTCTGCTAAACGTAACGGCCACCCGGGTATTGAGCGATTAGAAGGTCGACGAGCAAGCCCGCTCACACTCCAGTGAATCCAACCAGTAACACTACCGTACAGTCCGGTCTGATCGTCTGATATGTCGCATATCTCGCCTAGGGGTGGTAAACGTCAGACCCCAATAGTTCGATAAGTCGTGTTGATATGAGGTCTATAACAATTCGAGAAACTACTGGTAACACTTACCAGTAAATCTCAGCAACCCTGGCCAGGGATTTCCTGTTATAGCCAATCGAACACAGTGCAACATCAACTCCCTATACCGGGAGAGACGAATCCCCTCCTATCGCTCATTGCCTCCATGTGACTCGGGACTGTACCCAAAAACCACCGTTTTGCATGCCCTCTTGGACGTGGTAAGGTGGAAATCAAAGCACAGTGGGAACCACACAAGACTCTATGACGATCTCGGGTCAACAGACTACTCTGTACCAGTGTCACCAGAGAACTGCCATCTGACGTAAGGTATAATACCATCTGGGAGTTCTCGGCGAGTCCGTCCAGTGTACCCAGTCTCCACTGAGCACCCGTATATCATCTCTGATGTCAAACACCAATGGATATGGGATCATCCATCGCCCATCTGTATGGGTCGAGAAGGTATACGCTAGTCTACTCTGGTATATTGATGCCCCGTCTCGATACACCCACGACTAGGGACTTTGAAGGATGTACTTATAGACTGTCTGTCCCCACTAGTATGATCTGCATCATAGTCCAGGTAGTCAAGTACACATCCTAAGGGCTTTACCAACATGTATCAGAGAGACAATCAGTATACACGTTAAGGTAAAGAGCAACCAGATAGCATACTATCATGTCGAGCAAGAAAGTCCTCCCTATATATGTCCCAGCATCCACTACAATGTACATCCAATGTACAGTAATGGCCTCTAGGGCATACATATAACTAACACTTGCTTGTCGTCTCGAAGTCCACATGGGTTACCTACATATCGTAACGTACCGTGTCGTATTAAAATCCGACTCATGACCCAAAACGACACGTGAATCCCACATAGGTCAAAACCTATGGTTGCTCTCTCTCAAATCAACCCAAAACCCTCGACATCGGCGTACAAATGCCGAGTGATCGAGAAAAACTCAAACGTACAAATCGTAGTTCCCAAAACTCACTAATTATAATATAAAACAGGGTTTAAATCATCAAAACATTAAAATAAATCAAATTGATTTATTTCCGAAAACCTAGAAAGCACTAAATTTTCGTTTTAATTCGAAACTGATGTTTTAACAAATCTAATGACCATAATATCCACTAAATATCATAAATAAATCATATAAACCATTAATAGATTTTATCCTCATCAATTTTCATTGAATCCAAAATTCTAGTTTGCAAATTATCCAATTTTAACATTTTAAAAGCAACAATTTGTAAACTAGCAACTAGATTAGTTTTAGCATTCCATTAACATGTTAATCTCCTCATTAAAACCATAATAAATTTATAAAAACCCTAACTAGATTTTAAATTTCACATTTTCAATAATTTCTAAAAACCTAGTTTACAAAAAAAAGCTTAATTTGGACATTTTACATCTAACAATTTACATATTGGCAATTAGATTAGGTTTTGCATGTCTTAAGATCTTCACTACTCCACACAACCATAATCTAAATACTCTAAACCCTAACTTTAGATTAACCCTTCACTTGAAAACCAAACTTTAAAATTAAACCATATTTAAACTTCTAGTTAGCTAGATTGAAGTAATTAGACAACATTTTGACTAAAGGGTTAAGATTATACCTCACAATTTCAAGAGATCCAACATGAATCTAGCCTCCCAAACTTGCTTCTTTTCACCAATATCCATACAAGTATAGCCAAGGAAAAATGGGTAAGGGTTGGATTTTGAAATTAGTGAGGTTTTATTTGATTTTTCATGGAATTTTTGTGAACTTTGGAGAAGAAATGAGATGGGGAAATGAGAGAAGGGGGGCTGCTGAATTTCTGCAGCAGTGAGGAGGTGAGAGAGAGTGTGGTGTTGGGTGTGGGTGAGAGAAAAGTCTAAGTAAGGAACCATACATCAAGTATAAAGACCCATGCTTTAATGTTTAACACCAATTTCTTTTCTTTTCTTTTCTTTGACCTTTGGAAGAGGGGAAAATGGGCAGCCCCCCCCCCCTTTCTTGGTCGGCCAGAATTTGTGAGGAGAGAGAGTGTGTGAGGGGTGAGTTTGGGTGAGGGAAAAATGATAAATGTTGTACCCCACTTCCATTAACACTAATTTCACCGGAAAAAAAGCCTTTTTCTTCGATATTTTCTAAACCGTTTTGGCAAACCATATCATTTCAAAAACCACATGATAAAATTTTGTTTAATGTGTTATGATGCACAAAATTTGTTTCAACTCATTCCAATTTGTAATTTTCCCTAATTAAATGTATTAGTGACGGCTTAAAATAATATTAAAATAATTAATTTCGGAAAAATTTTCAGAAAATTTGAAATTTCACCAGTGGCTCAATAAACACCAATTAATAGCAATTACATAGCTAGAATATGAATATTTAATTTTATAATAAAAATATTTGTATTTTGACTTTTTACATAAAACCCCCTTATTATACCGATTTTCCGAAATTTCACCAAAACGATTATCAAAACGTTACAAGTGGCTATGCTAAAATCCATTCGGATTCTTCTTGCCATTGCTGCCTTCTACGATTATAAAATCTGGCAGATGGACGTAAAGACGGCTTTTCTAAATGGAAATTTGGAAGATTGCGTCTATATGGATCAGCCAGAAGGTTTCTGTCACGACCCACAGGATACGGAACGTGACTGGCACTTAAATTTACGAAACGTCTCAAGACGTCCGTAAAATAAGTAAGCCAAAGCCCAGAAAATCAAAACCAAATAAGCAAAAGAGTGAAGAAAAACCAATCAATTGAAAGCGAGTTTATCAAATAAGTCATATAAAACCTTTTTAAAAACAATACAAATTTTTCCGAAAATTTCGGCAGAGTCTCCTTTGTAAATACTGGCCCCCCAAAATGGGTACAACAAGAATATATACGAATCCAACAAATAAGGCATCCCCAAGCGGGAGCTAGCTCTTCGCCACAAGGCGGTCACAAATCCCACGCAATATAAAACAACATGCAAAATAATCATAAAGAAGCATGAGAAAAACAGCATGTCGACTCAAGTGAGCTCGACCCCAAAATACAGCATAAAAAGTCTACAAATCTCACAGTCTCATCTCTAGGTCAATATACAACAATACTGGTAGATACAGTAGATGGAGTACACTAGATACAAAGAATATACAAGGTGGTGCAAAAATAATAATATAACCCACCTAAGAGCAAAACCTCGAGTCCAGGCAAAAGAAGCAAGTGCGCCCGCCGCTACTGTACTGACGGAGCGGACCTGAAAAAGGCTGTGGCACAATGGGGGTGAGTTGCCAACTCGTGAGTAATAAATAACATCTACACAGGCTATCGAATGCATGCACACAAGCATCCTAGCATCTCAAATACAGGTAAGGCAGAACATAATAGCAGGTATGTATGCAATATGAATATACTAGCAGGTATGAATGCAATGCGAATCAACTCATGATCTGAATGTGTAATTATAAGAATCATGTTTTTCCTTTAGGAATCCCTTTTGAAATACCAGCACAATACCAATAGAATCAACAAGAACCTGTGTCTAGCAACGACACCTCAAAACTATCACAAATCTTATATATCCATGTCATAGTATCTCTGGCCTCAGCCATCCGGCTGACCCAGCTCAATATCAAAATCTCATCATCTCGCGGCCACGGTCGGTATCCTCTGGATATCCGCCGTGCCAAACAGTCACCGGTAGGTAATCCGTCCCCTGCCAGGCTCAACGTCAACACCACATTCATCTTGCCCCGGGGTACCATACCGGGCCCACCATGTACCCGTGACGGTTCCTCCACTCCTCGACACGGATCTCGAAAACCACAGTAAACTCATGGTGGACGACACTTTACATCACTAGAAAACCGCAATTACATATTTTAAAAACATAATAAGTTTAGAAATTTTGCGGCTTTCCCCCGAAATCCAGAAATATCATAAAATCTCAAGAAATCCTCATAAGTGCATATATCAATGGTGATGAATGCATATGGTATCAATAATTAAGCTACGATGTATGATTAATAGACTAGGCATGAACAAATAATATGATGAGGTACATGCACATGAATAGCAATCCTACGATTTCATTTTAAGGAATTAAAGGCAATAGCACAGGTTTAAGCATCAATTAGTAAAAGGTTTCAAATTATAGGTTATCTAGTGTGGTGGCATGGCAATTACCAGGGCGTGTGTGTAAGCATGAATAGTGCTCGTGCTGCATATAAAAACCCTGGCAATGGTGCAGGTGTCCTATAAAATGGGTTCGCATATGTATGTCAATATAAGGCATGGATGCAGCAAATAATCATATAAGTATTACACCCCTAATTACTAACATCACTAAGAATCTTTTAAGTTACTAAAACTATCGGGCGACTTGCGCCATCCAACGATAGTCCCCCGTAGATGTTACATCTACTCACCGGAATCCCTAGCTAGTTGTGTCCAATCACCGCTTTCCCCTTTCGAGCCGCGTCTGACGTCTCCGCGACCGAACCTGGAATTTACATCAATACCAAACATAAGGTTACATATCAAGAATGACGCAAACCCCAAACGAAAATACTAACGTTCACAAGCTAGGTACAACGTGCACAAAGTGCGCGGAAAACACGCGAAAATCGCAAAAACTGCAAAAATCGCCGATTTGGTCGCCCGGCCAAACTAAAACCCGACTACTCAAAAATCCGCACTCACGCATCCTAAATGTCATAGGATATGCCAACAATATAATCTAAATATCGCAATTAATTCGCCACAATAATATAATAAAAACCTAGTAAGCTAGAAGTTTTAAAATTTAGTGCAAACATCGACAATTAGCAACAAAGTTAACACAATCCAAACTAACCCACTAGCTAGCCATTACACTAATTTTAAACCATTAACTATGCTAAAAAACCTAATTCCCATAAACAAAACCTTTCTTGATTTTCATAATTAGCAATTTCAATCCAAAACTAAACATGACAATACCAAATTAACATTAATTTGAAGCCCACACAAATAAAATAACCTCATTAACCTAGATTAGCAAACAACTAGATAGCTAATTAGCTTTAATTAACTAAATAATAGTTTCAAGAAACCCTAGTTAGCTCAACCATTAACTTTAAACAAAACTAGAATGAAAATAGCACTAAATTAACACTAAACAACTAGATTAAAGAATTCTAACCATATTAACTTAAAAGAGTAGAAATTATACCTCAAAATCTATGGATCTAGCATGATCATTTGCCTCTAAAATTGCCTCCTTTCCACAAGATTTAAACCAATTTGGGCTTGAAAAGAGATAGAATAAGGTTTTGTGTTGAATTTGTGAAGAAAATTAGGGATTTCGGTGGATTTTTTTTGATGAAATTGAAGCAAAAGAGAAGAAATGGGGAAAATATTTGGGGCTGTTGGTGTAGGATTTCTGAGCTGAGGAGGGAGTGGGGAAGTGGTGTGGGGTGTGGGAAAGTCATGGTCAACCCACACCAAACAAGTAAAGACCCATACCTAATAAAAAAATCCAAAATCCTTAAAAAAAACACCTCTTTTCTACATAAAAATGAAGTCAAAGAGGCAAGCACTTTTTTTTTTGGGTTGCTGGAAATGGGCCGGCCTAGGGCTGAGGGAAGAGAGAGAGGGGTTTTACAAAAGAAATTTTATGCAAAAAGACCCCCTACAAGTCCAAAATTGCAAGTTTAAGTTTAAATTCAATAAATTTCGTTTTCTATAATAAAAATTAGTTAAAAATCAAAATAAAATATTAAAAATTTATGTCACAACTAGATTTTAATTAAAATAATTTTAAAGATTAAAATTAGCCCAGAAAAATTTGTATTTATCGCTAATTTAATGTATTTTCTTACCGGCTTAAAATAATATTAAAAAATTGAAAAATAGGGAAAAATTTTTAAATGACCAAAATTTAATAAGTAACTCATTAGCTACTAAAAACAAGCAATTACCTATCCATTTTAGGTATAACTAGTCCTAAACTGTAAAATAACAAAAAAGACGGTTTACGGAAAAATACCGAATTTTCACCGATTTTCAGGAAAACACCAAAACGACTTTTCAAGGCGTTACAGTTTCATTCAGAGTGGGAGCAGCGGAAAAGTGTGCAAGTTGCTTAAGTTCATTTATGGACTAAAGCAGGCATCGCGGAGTTGGAACATCTGTTTTGATGAAACAGTCAAAAAATATGACTTTATCAAAAAGCCAGATGAGTCGTGCATTTATAGTAAGATTGTAGCACGAACTGTCGTATTCCTCGTCTTGTACGTGGATGACATTCTCTTGATAAGAAATGATATTCCTATGCTACAATCTGTCAAAGGATTCTTGTCACACAGGTTCTCCATAAAAGACCTGGGCGATGCCTCTTACATTCAGGAGATCCAGATCTATCGTAATAGATCTAAGAGGATGTTGGGACTTTCGCAGTCCAGGTACATCAACACTGTACTAAAAAGATTCAGTATGGAAGATTCAAAGCGCGGTAATTTACCGGCTTGTCACGGAATTACCCTTTCCAAAGAGATGTCTCCCAAGACTGATTTGGAAAAGGATCGCATGTCGATTATACCCTATGCTTCTGTGGTAGGCTCTATAATGTATGCGATGTTGTGTACCAGACTAGATGTAGCTTACGCACTAAGCGTGGTAAGCCGGTATCAGTCAAACCCAGGGGAGAATCATTGGATAGCAGTAAAGAACATTCTCAAGTACCCGAGAAGGACTAAGGATATGTTCTTGGTTTACGGCAGAAAAGACCTCCAGATCGAGACTTTTGCTGACTCCAGCTTTTAGAGTGACAAGGATGACTCCAAGTCCATATCAGGTTATGTTTTTACCCTCAATGGAGGGGCGATGTGCTGGAAGAGTTCCAAGCAGGACACTGTTGCTGACTCGACGATGGAAGCGGAGTATATCGCAGCTTCTGATGCCGCAAAAGAAGTAGTCTGGATAAGAAAGTTCTTAACAGAACTTCAGGTGGTTCCATCCATTGTTGATCCAATACATTTGTATTGTGACAACAACGGGGCTATAGCTTTAGCGAAGGAACCCATGTCCCATCAAAATTCCAGACACATCTTGAGGCGGTATCACCTGATCAGGGAGATCATAGATCGCCGGAAGATCGAGGTCCGGAGAGTTGCTACAGAGGAGAACACTGCATATCCATTCACAAAGGCCATACCTCAGACGCAGTTTGAGAGGCTATTCGAGATGATAGGTCTGCGATACGCCAGCACATGGCCTTAGTGCAAGTGGGAGATTATTAGTGTTATATGCCCTAGAGGCCATTATTGTATAGTACTGGCTTGTATATTACATTTTGGAAGCTTGGGATATATACACGGGTTTATAACAATCTTGCTCGACATAGTAGTATGCTACTTGGTTTGTATCTATCTTAATATGTGTATATGTTTCTTTTAGCATATCGCGAATACATATTGATAGAGCCCTTAGGATCTTACTTGACTACCAGCGTTATAATAGCAGTCACACTAGTGGGGGCTGGGTAGTCTACAAGCACATCCTTTTTCAGGTCCCTAGTCGTAGGATTATCGAGACAGGGCATCGATACTCCGAAGTAGACTAGTGTATACGCTTCTCGTCCCAACAGGGGAGATGGTCTGTCCCATAGCCATTAGTACGTTGTACTGGAGATAGTATGAAAGTGCTCGTTGGGTTACGAGTTCACCGGACAGGACTCGTCAGAACTGTTGGTTGGTACTATACCTATCGTCAAGTAACAGTTTCCAGGTGACATGAGTACAGTATAGTCCGTAGACTTGACACTGCTGCTTCGCCTCAAGTGTGTTCACACTGTTCTTAGATTACTACCCTACCATGGCTCTATTGAGTCATGCAAACATGTAGCGGTTGGGTGCAGTCCCGAAGCGCTTAGAGGCAGTGGCGGTTAGATAGGATTCGTCTCTCCCGGTATTGGGGGTTAATGTCGCGCTGTGTTCGTAACTCTATTACGCAAGGTCCCTGGACAGAGCAAGCGAGATTTGCTGGTAGGTGCTCCAGTAGTTTCTCAGGGTGTTTTGGATTGTACTCCGACACGACTTATACCGGTATTGGTGGTCTGACGCTTACCGCCCCCTTAGGCCCGATATGCGACGTTCTTAGACGAACAGACCGGACTGTACGAAGATTGTCACATCAGGCTCAGTAGGAGTTCGGATAGGTTTCCTCATCGACCTTCTTTTCAACATCTACATGGGGACCGTTACATACAGCTAGTACCGCTTGCGGCCTGTGGTTAAACCCACTGTCAGCATAGTGTCGAGTTTAGAGTCCCACACAGAGGGTTTCCCTGCTTCGGGCGAAACGATATAGAGGTCGTATGGTTTTACGACAGGGTTCGGACATATACGTGTACTTGTGCACGTATGATATTCGGACAGATTATACTAGTGGGCTTTGGTTTAAGCCAGATCCTAGTATTAGATTATTGGATTTGATATAGTCTCAGTATATCCGTGTTTTTCGTAAATACGGATGGGAGGGGCATTCTCGTAATTTGTCGTAAAGCTTCTAGAAGGAGATGACTCATTTGTGTTTTTATCTTTATGATTTAAACTTAATGAGGTGGAGGAGATGAGGTGTAATTATCATTAAATGAACCATGACTCATGAGATGATTCATCTCAAGAATTAAATGAAGCATGGTTGATATTTGGCTAGATATTTTTAGTGAGATATTTTCATGCTTCATGATATTTCCAAATGGGTCAAGATTCATTTCATTATCACAAACACTTTCTCTCTCCTTAAGCTCTCTCTTCTTCATCTTAACTCTAATCCTCTCATGAGTTGAGAACCCTAGGGTTAACAAGACTATTAAATCCTTAATCACTCTCTATATTCTCTAGATCACTTGGATTAGCACTCTAAGTCACTTAGTTACCTCAAGTTAGAGGTGTAAGCTTGTAGTGGGCACTCTCGGGTGGATCTTCTTTGATTTGAGGAGGCCGACGAGGAGGAGAACAACAAGAACAAGAAGGACTAGTATCTTGAGGTATAATCATCTTTCATAGTAGTTTCAACTCCTAGCTAGATTGTTAGTTAGGGTTTAGCAAAGATCCTTTTGCATAGTCGATGTTACCTTGAACGATAATGATCGTTTTACCTATTCCGCCTCCCCGCATCATGTGGGGTGTGTAACGTCGACTTACTGGTTTTACGGCAGGGTTCGATCACATACGTACACTTGTGCACGTATGATGTTCGGGCGGATAATACTAGCAGGTTTTGGTTTAAACCGAATTCTAGTATTATATTCTTGGATTATTTTGTCTCTTTGTATTCGTATTTTTCGGAGTACGAATACGGGTATGTATATACAATGAGGGGCATTCTTGTAATTGTACAAGATGCTTCTAGAAGAAGACACCTCATTATTTAGATTTACCATTTTTGATAATGGATTAATAAGGTGGAGAAATGAGATGTACATTTTCATTAAATGAAGCATGGCTAGCTTGATGACTCATTACATGACTCATGATTACTATTCTTCCATGGTTGATATTTTGTGGCGATATTTTTGCTTGCGTTATTATCTCATTCACTTAGCCATTCTTCATTTTTTTTCTAGCTCACTCTACACTCTCATCTTCTCCTTGCTCTCTTCTTCTAACACTAACCCTAATTGTCTCATGAGTTGAGAAATCTAGGGTTAGTGAGACAAAGCATTCCATAATCACTCTCTACACACTCTAATCTACTTAGATTAGCAAGCTAAGTATTCTAGTTACCTCAATTAGGAGGTAGGAGCTCTTAGTTGGCACTCTCGGGTGGATCATCATTGACGCGAGGAGGCCGAAGTTCAAGCACGATCCATACTTCCATCGAGGAGTTTAAGAAGAGGATCAAAGACTCGAAGGACTTGGTTTCTTTAGGTATACTTTCTATCATAGTAGATTTAACCCTTACTTGCTAGTTAGGTTTATGGTAAAATCCGGTTTAGGTTTATTCTAGCGCCAAGTTTCGATTCGTAGAAAAAATTTTGTTCCGCATTTGGCTACCGAAGTTGGCCGAGACGCTAGCGTAACCTTTCACATACAAAAGAGACATCGTTCTATAGATCCAAGTGTGCATGTGGGGTAGGTCGTTACCCCGTGAAGTTTTCCTAAAGGTACTGTTTTAACAAATACTAAAAGTAGTGTTTATAAAGTTCAAGATATTTTAATGAAAAAATTCAAATATGGTTGTGTTACATGAGATTCTAGGTTAAATCTTGATTCTAAATGTTGATAGTATAATTACAAGTGAAGAGGTAAAGTTTTTTTGACCAAAATATAAAAGGAATTGGTGTTATGGCTTTTATAAAAGATGATATCGGTATAACTCCATTTTTACTGATTTTGATTAAAAAGAATTTTTAATGAAGAGAAGGGAAGTTTGGGAGGGATGTACCGTTTGGAAACTTAGGAAAAAGGATGAGGAAAAGAAAGAGGGTCTTCGTGGTGTTGCGGGAGCTCCGGAATTGACTTCGATTTTCGCCGGAAGTTAATCGCTTGCTAACTCCTCTTTACTCCACTTGTACTTAGAAATTTTTTGAGAGTTTTGGCTAGAATTTTCAGAATGGTGCTGAGCCAAAGTGTGGAATGGTATTTATAGTAGAGAATTAGGATTTTGGAATTAAAAATGTGGATTAAAAAGTATTAAAATGAGGTTTAATGGTGAAATGAAGTGTCTCTGTTTGATTGCAGGGAAATCAAACAGTGCAGGGGAGTTAGGGGTAGGTGAAAGGGGGTGTATGCAAAGCCCGGGGACATTTGGCCTCACATCAACCATCGGCGCCGGTCTTTTCCTCAATTTCGACGGTCGATATTTGACATCTGGCCTCGAGATTCGTGCCAGCTGATCAAAACCATGTTTGCTCTATTTTCCACATGTTTGATTTTTCTGACTTTTCATTTCCATGTGTATTGCACGTGCAATCTTTTAGGCTTCCAAAAAGTTAAAAAGAAAAATCTGAAAAAAATAATTGTGTCTGATGGGGATCGAGCACACAGGCTACGTCACAGCAGTGCAAGGGTTTTACCAGTGAGCTACAAGTTGTTTCTTAATATTATTTAGCAAAATTGACTTATAACTCAAACTCAGCCTGTCAAACTCATTTCTGTATACTAACAGAAGAATTTCTGTACTAAGATGTCAGAGTCGTTACATTTAAGGTTACAAGTAATGTGTAAAATTATATTGACCAAATTATAAAGAAAAAGGGAGTTTCCAGGGTTTAGGAAAAAGTATCGGTAATAACTCCACTTTATCGATATAAGATTTAAAGATGAATTTCAATGAAAAGGAGGAGAGTTGGGAGGGACTTGCGGTTTGAATATATCAAAAAGATGTTAAGAAAGAGGGGATGAACTTCGTGGTGTCGCGGGAACACTGGAATCGGCTTCAATCTTCGACGGAAGAAGCTTGCTCGCTAACTCCACTTTACTCCACTTGCAATTAGGACTTTTTAAGAGAGTTTTCCCTAGAATTTTCAAAATGGTGCTGAGCCAAAGTATGCGGTGGTATTTATAGTGGAGAATTAGGGTTTGGGAATTAAAATTTTGGATTAACAAGCATTAAAATGGTATTAATTAGTGAAATAAAAGGTCTCTATTTGATTGCAGGGAAATCAAACAGTGCAGAGGAGTTAATAAGAGCTAAAGAGACGGGTGTACAAAGCACGGAGCAAAATGGGCTCATTATGACCGTCCTCGCCGGCCTATTAGTCAAATCCACCGGTCGGATTTGAGGCAAATGCCTCAAGATTCGTGCCACAAGATTTATTCTGTGTTTACACCATTTTTCACATGTTTGATTTTTCTGAACTTTTCATTTTCCCGTGTATTGCACGTGCAACCTTTTGGGCTTCCAAAAAGTTAAAAAGAAAAATTAGGAAAAATAATTGTGTCTGATGGGAATCGAACACACAGGCTACGTCACAGCAGTGCAAAGGTTTTACCAATGAGCTACAAGTGGCTCCTTGCTTTTATTTAACAAAAGTAACGTATAACTCATACACAGGCTGCAATACTCTTTTCTGTATATTAACAGAAAAAATTTATGTACAGAGATTTCAGAGTCGTTACAAGGTACTTTGGTGTATACTATTCGCTGATGATATTGTTCTGCTAAATGAAACGAAAACGGGGGTGAATGCCAAATTGGAGTTATGGAGGCAAACGTTGGAATCTCGGGGGTTCAGATTGAGCAGGTCCAGAACAGCATATATATATTGCAAATTTAGCAAAAAGAGAAGTCGAGACCACATTAGTATAACACTGAAAGGACAAGAGATATCACCGAGCAATCAGTTTAAATATTTAGGTTCCATCATCCAAAAGGATGGGGAGATCGATAGCGATGTTAATCATAGGATCCAAGCTGGTTGGTTGAAATGGAGAAATGCAACAGGGATTTTGTGCGGTTGTAACTTTCCGTTAAGGTTGAAAGTGAAGTTTTATCGGAGCGATATTCGGCCTGCCTTATTATATAGTACAGAATACTAGGCTCCTAAGAAGTATCATACACAAAATGCACACGCTTCGTTGGATGTGTGGTAACACTACAAAAGATAGGGTGCGAAATGAAGATATTTGTGCAAAAGTTGGTGTAGCACCTGTGAAAAAGAAGATGCGGGAAAACCGGTTAATATGGTTTGGTCATGTGCGACGCGGACCTATGGAAGCACCGGTTCGACGAATAGATACTATCGATACAGGTAATGTCAAAAGGGCGAAAGGGAGACCGAAAAAATATGGACGGAGATGATACGAAAAGATATGGTTTCCAAAGGCCTCAATGAAAGTTTACTGTTCGATAGGAGTGAGTGGAGGCGGAAGATTCATATGCTGGCCTCGGCGTGATTCTCATGTTGGTTCATGTAGCCTATCTCATATGCTTGGGATAAAGGGCTCATTGTTGCTGTTGTTGTTATATCAACTAAAAGTATTTAAGATATTTCTCAAACAAAAAATTAAAATGATATAAACTAAAAAAACCAGCAATTCTCTTTTTTTCTATATCTTATTAATTTAATTATGTGAATTACATGTGTCATAATAAGTGGACACGTCATTTCTGTTTAGGTGGGGTTTATTTTGAACATGTTCGTACACCCCTTCTTTGGCATTAATAAATTAGAGATATGCAAATGTGGGAAAATACCTCTACAAACCCATTTTTTATAAATTCTCCTTTTTCACTTTCATTGATTAATGCTTTTTCTGCAAAAATAGTAAAACACAAAGCATGCAAGAACAAAAAATCTATAAGATTACCGCAACAAATAATAGAAAGTCGATGTTAAACAATATATAAGATCGAGTAACAAAGATACATATACAAAACCTCTTTTTAAAACCACTCTTACGTCACTTTTCATTGTTTGATACTTCTGCAAAAACAAAAAAAATAGAAAAAAACATAAAAACAAAATTCCATCAGATAACCATTACAAACAACGGAAATAAAAGAATATAAAAGAATAATAGCAACCCGGTGTTACATAAAGTATGGAGACTAAAGAATATACTATTTAGAAAGGCTTAGGGTATCGACATGTATTTATATGTATTTATATAAAAGGTTTTGTAATATGCAATTTGTTAAATAATACCAAATTTTTTATTTGATAACAAATTAAAATAACAAAGAACATATACTTGTTTTAATAGATTTGAAAAATTCATTGTATAACAAAGATTACTTTTCTTATAAAAGATTATTTTTTAAATAAAAGATGCTAAATATATATTAAAAAAATAACATACTGTATTTGAATGTGCTAGGAGGAACATGATTTGATAGTATGAATAATTAGTTGGTATGAATAATTTGCTGATATGACAGAACCGTGAACAATCCCGTGACCATTAAATAAATTTTATTAAACTTCCTAAGTGATTTTTTTTTTCAATTGTTCTGAAATGATTTGCCCATTTATCAGTGAAATTGTGCCAACAAAAACGATTCTACATACATTGAATTGTAAGGAAGAAGTCATTTTAGATATCACAAGGCTTTTAAAATTATAAGAAAAATGAATTTTAATTTTTCGAAGTAAAAACGTAGCAACACAATAATATATTTCTCTTAGCTGAATTGCAAAAAATACCATTAACTTTTATCCCAGTTACTGGAAAATACACCGGACTTTCTAAAATTCGCACTTGAAAGTAACGGGAATTTCCTAAAACATCCATTTTCCTTTTAACTTTGCCATGACACCATAAAACTCCAGTGAAAGATTGACATTCTAACAATTGCCAACTAGATATACATTCAATCAAACTTCAAATTCATATAAGTACAATTAGCAATGTGATGAAGTAACACCTAGGACTCCCCAAAGAGATGCCTCCATCCTCAAATAAAGCTAAAAAAGATTCATTAGGCGGCTAAAGCTATCAAATCTCATTTGCAAGAGGGTATCACACCCAAATGGGTTCATTAACCACTCCCTTAACTTATTAATGATGGTGGATAAAGAATAGAATTGGTAGTTGAACGTCGAACACGTAAACCATGCAAAAACTGGTCTTGGTTCATTTTTTAATCTAAGATGCTATGGGAGCCCAAACCCAATAATGATATAAGAATATAGAATTCAATTTGGATCGGATAAAATAATTAAAGACCCGGATCCGACCCAAAAGCACGTATCCCAACACGAAGAATAAAAGGTGAAGTGGCGCATTCTCGTCTCTGTTGTCCTTTTCCACTAACGCATATACTTTTCTATGCAATATAATTTTGTGTGCTTTCACCTATAGTTTTTACTATAAAAATATACTGGTAAATTTGTATTTAATTTTCAACAGATCTCTTTTAAGTTTCAACCGATAACCAGAAAAAAAAAATAGAGTAACTTTATAAAACACCATCAAATTTTCAATTTTTTTGAATAATATCATCAAACTAAAAAATGCCAGTTCAAGAACCAGCAACGTGTTATGAATAGTTAGTTTGCCAACTAGTTTAATGCATCAGTGGATCGAATTATCCCAATGACCTTGTGCATGGACTGAGCAGCTCCAAAATGAATTTAGTATAGCATGTTTTCATGAAATACCCTAATAAAGATACTTATAAGTGGGTTATATAAGTTTAAAAGTTCAATGTTGTTATCTCAAAAATCATGAAAATTTGATAGCTCTTTGTAAAATTGACATCAAGCTTTCTTATAAGGGTAACATAAATACAAGTACAAACAACTAAACGTTTTAGACACTAAAGACCATGTTCTGTATGTCAACACACCTAATATAAGTGAGTTGTCCAATGAATACAATTTTGTAGTTGATAAAATTTCGAAAAGTTTAATATCTACCGGAACTTTTGCAAATGCGTGCCACACGTGAAAATGGAAATATAGGTGAAAGATTCTGTGATGAAATTTTTTGATTTCAAGCAAACATTCATGACTGTTCATAGATAGTTAGTGGACGGTTTTTAACCAAAAGAATTGGAAGAAAACCTAAAAATCTAAGGGGGAGCAACATGACTTCACGACCTTTCATATGTTCCAGTTATAGAAATATACAAATTTACTTTTTTATAGAAATTATCCGTTATCAAGGTAAGAGAAGCCATGGTTCCATCCCCCGCAACCACACCCCACCCCCACATTCATGATCACGGGCACGTAAGTCCTCCACACAAAATAATTTAATTATTTTAAAGGTTCGGAATGAGTAAAAAAATTCTAAGGAGGTGCTTGGTTGGCATGGTTATACAGGGGAGAATCCTACGTCCCCACGAAATATACCATGCTTGTTTTGAGCATAGTCACATAATTCGTGAATAATTCGGCGGATTCGTGAATGTTTGATCGGCCGATTAATTCTCTAAATTATTCGCCACTGAGGAACGATTCGAATAATTTGCGAATAATTCAAATAAACAGCGAATAATTCGCAATATCAAAACCTAGCGCCTCATATATTAATTTCTTGCTCGAAATCCTTCCCGAACATTTCCCGAATACTTGCCGAATTTTTCCCGAATACCTGCCGATTTTTTCCGAATATTTCCTGAATCCGAATTTTCGAACTCGCCGAATAATTTCCGATCGGTGAATTTGTGACTATGATTTTGAAATGAATAATATTTCGGAATTTTTTTATTGGTTTAGACCGTCATATTACATCAACTCATGGGAATCCTATTCCCATTTAAATAATGTCTATCCTAATGTTACCTCTATTCCCATTTAAATAATGTCTATCCTAATGTTACCTCTAAATATTCCAGCTTAATGCAACTAGTGTTGTAAATGTCTGTTCATCCGCATCCCGTTGTGGGCCGGAGAACCTTACGAAGGACGCCCTCCGTCGGTTATTACCACAGCTTGGCGCCAGACGCCTACTCATAGAGCTTGCCGCTGCCGCTATTGCTCATCGATGTCGGCCGCCGCCCTCTGCCAGCACAGCCGTCGCCCCTCGTCACAGCCGCTCGGAGCCGGCCTGCTCTTTGCCAGCCTTTTTCCTCCCTCGCCGGCCACCACCATGCCGTCGCCCTCCATCTCTGACTGCCGTGCCAGACCATGCTTCCCGTCATCCATCATCAACTGTCGTGCCGGTCTTTCCATGCTGTCTGTCGTCCGTCGCCCGGCAACTATCATATTCTCTATCGCCGGCTGGCATCTTTTTTGTTTTTTGTCTTCCTTTTACAATCACAACCGTCTTCATTGTTATATACATATATTATCAGGAATGATCAAAATATAATAACGATGTGGATGCCACATTTCCTGAAATCATATGGACAGCACAAAGCGCCCTCTAATGGTCCGAACTGTGAGGATTTTACGGTCCTCGCATAGAAACGCACGTGCGGGTAACCCCATATCTCTATCCAGAAGAGAGACGCTGGTTTTCAAAAATTCAAAAAAGATATATATAGTAGAAAAAAAGAGAGCGGAGCCAAAAGAGCCAAGCGCCATGCTCAGCTATAAAAGGACGGGGCGGTCCTCAGTGGAAAACCAAAAGGCGGTTGTCAAATTCCCATCTCTCTCTCTCTCAAACCCTAGCCGCTTTCTTTCAAAACCCTACAAAAAATTTTCGGGTTCTAATTCCTAGATCTTCGATTTCAGAGGTATCCTTCTTTGTTTCTATCTCTGTTCTCTAGGGTTTTCATCGCTTGTCTGCTATATGTTTTTAGGCTCAATTGTTTGACTGATTGATAGTTTTCTAGGGTTTAAAAATTGCTGCGTTTAGAGCTATTTTAGGGATTGATATGCTATGTTCGGAAGTATTTTAGGGTTTAAGCTCTGTTGATTTATTTCATTCGTCTCAGTGGGGCAATTAGTCATGCAATCAATTAACCAGGCGATTTTATGGATTATTTCTTTTCATTTTATTATTGGGTTAGGCCTTGAGGGTTCCCTTTGCAGCTTCATCGATGGATGTGGCTAATTTTATGTCCGTTTGTATTTCTTCTAGTTGTAACCTTTGGAAAGTATAGAACTAGATGTTAGGTTTCTGTTTCCCCCCTGAATAAATATTAGTTTCGTTGTGCCGGCGCTGAATTTTTTCCACAAGTAGGGCATTTGATGTTGTTTTTGACACGGTGATTAATATTTCTACTAAATAGCCCCAAATTGAACCAACTATGGTGTTTTCTGATGAATATACCCATCATTTTTCTGACAAAAAACCCCTTTCAAGGTGGGTTCATGGCATTTTCAAAGTTCAATGGTGTTATTTCAAAAACCTTGAAAGTTCAATGGTGCTTTATGTAATTTATCCATTGAATAATGAAGGCCTTGGTGCAAGTAGGTGGATTTTGCACATATGTAGCATGCACATGTCTTTGAACAATGTATATACTTTAATGTTTTCAATATCGGCTCAAGCAATTGTTTTAGTTTTGGACTTGGGATTTTTTTAATGGTAAGTTGTATAAAACAACATCAACGCTTCCCGGTTTTTGCCATGAAACCCCCTTGAAGCATATTTTCTTCCAAAAAAGTAGAGGAGTGTTTTTGGTAGAAAAAATTCCATATTTAGTTCATTTTTGGGTTGTTCTACATACAAGGCATTTTGAGGTTATTTGCTCCTCTTGTGCCTTGTACGAGTTAAAAAACTCACAATTTCAGGCATTTCTTCTTCTTTTTTTTGGTGGGGGGGGGGGGGGGGGGGGGGCGTTCATGGCATTTTAAAAGTTCATTGGTGTTATATGAAAAACCCCAAAAAGTAGATGGCGTTTTGTAAAATTTACCCTTTTTAAATGCTTATTGTAATTTTTTAAAATCGAAATCTTTAGGATGTTGAGCACAAAAAAGCTAAAATTTGCTTAGGCATGAGAATTGCTCGTTTCCCAGTTTCAATCATGGTAATACAGCTAGAATTTTGAGAGTTAATGTACCTCCTATTTTACTTGGATTCCATGCCTTCATATGACAACTCTGAAATCTGAAGTTATAGTGCATGTTTTGTGCCAGATAGAAATTTTCCAAATTTGGGAGAGGTCTTCCGTTGTACTGTTTACTATTACCATTTTCCTTCAGCTTAAATTTCTACATGGATTGACATTTGTATCTCATCTCTGTGAAATTGTTGAAAGAAGGACATGGAAACGAATGGAGAAGATGGACTTAAAACACCCCTTCTACAACTCTTAGAAAGCGTGGATATACCACAAGCTGCTTCAAATGTGAAGAATTGCAGAAAGCTCATGCTCAGAATCGGAGGAATTAGCTGCGCTTCATGTGTAGTGTCCATTGAATCTCTTTTGGGAAATATGGAGGGAATCGAGACCATTGTTGTGTCTCCACTTCAAGGACAGGCTGTTGTCATGTATAGAGATGAAACTATAAGTGTAAGACAGTTAGATACCGATATTTTCCTCTTCTTTCTCCTTTGTTTTTGGGGGCTGTGGAGCTCTTTATTCCATATTATCCCCCTGTACATGAAGTTTATGCTTCAATTGGCTTAGACCTTGGTTCTTTATTATTTCTCTAACAAGTTTACTTGTGAGCATATTATCTAGTAGAAAGATTCTAAAATCATCTAAAAAATCCTTTTAATTTATTAAAAGAAATGCAATCAGATTCTCTGATCGATGTCCTAATGCAGCTTTGCCTTCCCACATCTTTCTTTAGAATATTCGTAATCTCATATAACTCTTGGTCATTAATTCTTTGTTTTCTGACCTTGTATGTTCATTGAATAAGTCTACTTATGCTCCAACTAGCCTTCTAAGATCTGCCTTCGCCCTAAACTCATAGCAAAAATTACTTATTAGCTTGTTGAATCACAGTCGTAAAATTCTTTTCTTGTATGGAGCCTTTTCCACCCTATTTTCATTCCTAGAGGCTTGAACGATGATTGTATCAATCCTATTCATACATAATCTATATAAACTACCATTTATTCATGCGAAATATCTTTTCAGGTAAAAACAATTAAAGAAGCCATAGAGGACTTGGGCTATCAGGTTGATGAATTTCCAGATCAAAACATCGCAGTTTGCCGTCTAAGAATCAAAGGAATGGCTTGCACTAGTTGTTCAGAAGCTATAGAACGAGCTCTTGGTATGATTAATGGAGTTAAGAAAGCTGTCGTGGGCCTTGCACTAGAAGAAGCCAAAATCCACTATGATCCTAATACCATCAATTCTGATCACCTCATCAAGGCTATTGAAGATGCTGGTTTTGGGGCTGAAATCATAAGTTCAGGAGATGGTGTCAATAAGGTGCACCTAAAATTAGAAGGGCTCACTTCTCCAAAAGATGCCGTCTTGATTCAATCATCACTTGAAGCAAAAGAAGGGGTGAATAATGTGGAAATGGATGTATTAGGTTCAAAAGTCACTATTTCATATGATCCAGATCTTACGGGTCCACGATCACTAATTCAATGCATTCAAGAAGCTGGGCAGAGCCCCAATTTCTATCATGCAAGCTTGTATACTCCTCCAAGGCGGAGAGAAATCGAACGGCAGGAAGAGACCCGGGTCTACAGGAACCAATTTCTTTGGAGCTGCCTGTTTTCGATTCCTGTGTTTCTGTTCTCTATGGTGCTGCCTATGATTTCTCCGTATGGAGACTGGTTAAATAACAAGCTATACAACAATCTTACCATGGGGATGCTATTGAGATGGGTCCTTTGCACACCAGTTCAGTTTATAATTGGTTGGAGGTATGATTTTTGGCATCTTACCACATCTCACCATTATTTCCCACATACAATTTGATTGCTCTGCAAAATTTGTTGGTTTTTTATACTAATAATGAGAGTAACTCAGAATCTTGCCATATTAAAAGAAAAAACAAACAGGGAATGAATAGCCCTAATGGAATATAGTGGCCATCAAATATTTTCTAATTTGTTATGGTCATATCTCTACTTTTTATAGTTAAATGTTGAAGCTGAAGTGTTTCAGTTTAGCTCCCTGAAAGAGATGTTATATTCTATATATGTCATTTCCTCCCCCTCCTCCCCCCCCCCCTGTAAACTCGTTGTAGTGTATTAAAACCTAGGAGCTCCCTTTTTTTCCCCATAAATTTAAACTGCATAGGCTAGGTTTTAATACTCCCAGCTAGCTTCAAATCTTTTATTAAATGCTCCTGCTTAGCTTGAAGTTTTTTTTGGAATCAACCCCTTTTGGGAATCAAAATCAAACTTGCGATCTCTCACATTGGAGAGGAAATTAGTACCAACTGAGCTAAGCCCAATTGGTTGCTTAGCTCGAAGTTTCCTTGACTAGAATCGACATAAGTGTTTACATCAGGTTGACAGGACCGCTGGATTTGATGATTGTTCAATACTGTGCAGGAGCTCTCATCTTAGTCCAGAGTTATGCTCCATTCTTAACAACATTTTGATTGGAAAGGCTAGTTGTCGACGATGAAGACATAGTATGTTAAGTAGTGTTTCTATTTAGCTGAAAATTAAGAATATATCAAAGCATGAATTTAATGCAGAAAAGTGTGTCCACCTATTTTTTAAAGATAAATTGGATGCAATTGCTCATATCTTAATAATTGTGTTACTGCGTAGTCAACTCATGGTTGTATATGTGGCAATTGATTCAGATTCTATGTAGGATCTTATCATGCCTTGAGAAGAGGATCCTCTAATATGGATGTTCTGGTCGCAATGGGAACTAACACCGCTTATTTTTACTCTTTCTACATCATCATCAAAGCTTTATCCTCCAAATCATTTGAAGGGCAGGATTTTTTCGAAACCAGTGCAATGTTGATATCATTTATTCTTTTGGGTAAATATTTGGAGGTTGTTGCGAAGGGGAAGACATCAGACGCTTTAGCGAAGCTCACAGATCTTGCCCCTGAAACAGCTTTTCTGATTTCTTTTGATGGGGACGGGAACGCCATATCAGAGGAAGAAATCAGTTCTCAGTTGCTACAAAGAAATGACGTAATTAAGATTATGCCTGGAGCTAAAGTACCGGTCGATGGGGTTGTTATAAGGGGTCAGACTCACGTGAATGAGAGCATGATCACTGGAGAATCGAGGGCTGTAGCTAAAAGAACAGGAGACAAGGTTTTATACCTCTTCTTCTTTTTTTAATCTCAGCATGGATTCTTAGCTTGTTGCAGTCTCCGGTGATACTATTTACCGTAACTGCTATTGACATTTTTTCCTGAAACATTAATAGGTTATTGGTGGTACAGTGAATGAGAATGGATTTGTGCTGGTTAAGGCCACTCATGTTGGATCAGAGACTGCTTTATTGCAGATAGTTCAGCTGGTGGAAGCTGCTCAACTTGCAAGGGCACCCGTTCAGAAATTGGCCGATAAAATATCCAGATTCTTCGTTCCAACTGTAAGTGTTTTATTTGTTTAGTTAGTACCCATTAAAAATGTTGATCTAATTCTATATGTCAGTCTAGTAATATGTTGTTGGAATAGGTTTCATTTCTCTTTTGGCTATATTTGTATATCAGAGTTGAGCATAATCCCATGTAGTTATGAAGATTTAGAGTATGCCAGCTGGTAATCTAGAGCTTTGACTAGCCCCTTTCTTGTCATAGTTTTCTGAACCATGAATTTGACACTTATTTAGAGGGGTTGACATCAGGTCAAGATCCAATCGTAAAACTTTGTCAAATTTTAATGAAGCTTTGCTTTGTAGCAGACCCCATTTTGTTAGGAAAGGGCGACGACGACGACGACGACGAGTTTAGTAATCTGGACATCATTATCTACTTGTCGAGGTCCTCAATCATACATTTTTTAAAGCATTTCTAGCAGTTACTTCTAAGTTTGTGTCTTTTCTAATTTTGTCCATCAACCTCATTATCCAGTCGTATCTCTGATTAGAAGGCAGGCAGATACATTTGCCGTAAAAGAAAGGCGATTTCCTTGAACTTACGGTTGAAGTTTTTGTGTTTGAAAAGGTTCAAGCTGATGCCTGTTAAATTTCTTACATCCATTGAGTACATATAAAAACCTTTTACAGGTGATATTTGTGGCATTCCTTACATGGCTTGGCTGGTTTATCCCCGGAGAAGCTAACCTATATCCGAGGAGTTGGATTCCAAAGGCCATGGATGGATTTGAGCTAGCACTTCAGTTTGGGATTTCAGTATTGGTAGTTGCCTGTCCCTGTGCCCTAGGTTTAGCAACCCCCACTGCTGTCATGGTCGCCACTGGCAAAGGAGCGTCTCAAGGTGTTCTTATCAAGGGTGGGAATGCATTGGAGACCGCTCACAAGGCAAGTAGTAGATTGCTTCTATTTTACTTGTAGTACTTAAAGTGAGTGATTATCTCGCATGATATCTGATATTGGGGTTGTGACGCAGGTTACAACTGTCATATTTGACAAGACTGGAACTCTTACTGTCGGTAAACCTTCTGTAGTGCATACTATGCTCTTTTCAAAGATGCCATTGCAGGAGTTCTGTGATTATGCTGCTGCTGCTGAGGTGCGTGTTAAACCACGATAGTTAACCTTGTTACTTTTATTGGTTATCGCTATTGATTAGTTTTTGGGTCTATAAATATGTTAGTGTTGGAATTAACTTCAATGTTTTAACTCAAACCGGTATTGAATTTAATCCAAAACCAACTATAATATTTGCTCTAAAACATGCCAAATTGCAAGTTCTGGTGTAAAATCCATTGTTAGAAAACCATTTAGCCTAAAAGTTTTTAATCAGGCAACTGAATTGGCCAAATTTAGTTTGGCAAACTGAAGTGCATAAATCCGAGGGACGTGAAGTTGCAGGTGCCTGATAGTGATACTAGCACTTGGCAACCTGATAAGCTGATCCAAAACATTTTGGAACCAGCTGCATGGATATACTACACAAGCTTATTGATCCTGGATTGGATATGGTTAGATTTTGTCGCAATAGGCTATCTAAAAAGCATATGGCGAGTTGTTTAATGCATATAATGTAATGCAAAATATTTCACATAGATTGGCATGCATGTTGCATCTGAATTTAGTGAACCTAGGTTTTATTTAAACATACCATGCGTTCTCTATTAAGATGAAAATCTTTTGCTCGAATTAATCATCGCTTGTAAATTCTTTCCTCCTTTTAGGCTAACAGTGAGCATCCTTTAGCAAAGGCCGTGGTTGAGCACATGAAGAAGCTTCGCGAGCAATATGGATGCCCCAATGATCACATGGTCGAAGCAAGGGATTTCGAGGTGCACCCAGGTGCTGGGGTCACTGCCAATATAAGTGGAAAACATGTTCTTGTCGGGAACAAGAGGCTCATGCTTTCCCTTCAAGTCCCAGTAACCCCTGCAGTTGAAGAGTACATGTCAGAGACTGAACAATTAGCGAGGACTTGCGTTCTGATTGCCATCGATGGTATAATTTGCGGAGCTTTTGCTGTTTCTGATCCATTGAAGCCTGAGGCCAGCCGTGTCATTTCGTTTCTGAATTCTATGAGCATATCTATCATTATGGTTACGGGGGATAATTGGGCTACTGCGACTGCAATAGCGAAGGAGATTGGAATAAGTTCAGTGTTTGCTGAGATGGATCCTGTGGGGAAAGCTGAAAAGATTAAAGACTTGCAGGTAAGCTTCAGAATAGTTCTAATTAGTCTGATACTACTTTTCATTATTTTCTGTGAAAATATCGGTTTTAATTGTGTCCAATTACATTTAAACCCAAAAAAGGGGCCTTCATTATAAAATTTTGAAGTTGTGGTAGAAGTTGAGAAGCATACTTATACTTGAATATAATAACAACAATTCGGGCTCTCAAAATGCAGATGAAAGGTGTAACGGTGGCCATGGTCGGCGATGGCATAAACGACTCCCCCGCCCTGGCCGCCGCTGATGTGGGGATGGCAATAGGTGCAGGCACCGACATTGCAATCGAAGCCGCGGACATCGTCCTCATGAAAAGCAACCTTGAGGACGTGATAACCGCCATCGACCTGTCAAGAAAGACCCTTTCACGGATCCGACTCAACTACGTGTGGGCCCTTGGATACAATGTGCTCGGCGTCCCGATCGCTGCTGGAGTCCTGTACCCGTTTCTGGGGATCCGCTTGCCACCGTGGCTTGCTGGGGCATGCATGGCAGCGTCTTCGTTGAGTGTGGTTTGTTCTTCGCTGCTGTTGCAGGCGTATAAAAAGCCTTTGCAGGTGGAGGAAGGGGCGCAGGGTCTTGGGGAGTACACTGACTCGGTGTGAGTTGACGGAATCAGGAACGTCTGTGCTGATGAAATTCGATGTGTAGGCGCAGAGAGCAAATTCAAGCCCTGCATCACCATTTCCAAACATGACTTACCGACTGTATTTCCCTTGTATAAACCATTCGATACTTCGATTTGGTAGTGCATAGGTGCACTGATTGTAACTAGTGTTTGCTTGGATTGAATTGTTGTGTTGGTGTAATAAATTTGTGAAGTCTAGGTTCGGTTGGTAAACTTCGGGTTTACTTGGATTAGAGAAAGATTGCGGATTTTGTATGTAAGCTTGATTTATTATTGTTGTTGTTTTTAACTGTGAATTTATACTAGATCAGGTCTGTGAGGTTTGTTTGGTATCTTGGTTCTGTGCTGCTCAGATATCTGAGCATGCAATAGAGAACTAGGTCTTTGTGGTTTGTACATTATGATCCACGAGATGCAAGTTGGTGGCACTTGCTTCCCCTGTTAGCTCTCGCAGGAGGGGATTAGGAGTGACTGGCATTATGAGAATAATAACATCCATTATGTTATCATTAACGGTCCAGATTCATTTAAAATATGGCCGAGATTTGTGTGAAACATGAGCTTTTGGTTTTGGTGTATCATACGCGCGAAGCACGTATGATGTGTGGCCAAGATGGGGAAGAACACCTATGCTATTATTTGATAATAGCAGCTCCTCTTTTTCCTGGCACAAGTAGTTAAATAGTTGGGGTTGCTCGCAGCTATATTAAATTCTGTCTTTGTGTTCTATATGATACTACGATCAACTTGATTTTGAGATGTTTTGGCAATACAACGATCAACACATCGAGTTATGTTCAAACTTGTCAAATCGTGATACGTTTCGTGGTTTGTTTTCTTATTCATCGTATCGTGTTTCGTATCGCAAGAAACAAAATTTACAGTTACAATGACAAAGTAATTATGTATATAACCAATTATAATTTTAAAAACGATCAAATTAGCAATATAGAGCCACATACAAGCCAAAGCAAATTTCGGAATTGCAACTGTGCAAATACATACATATAATCATACAAACTCATACATTTGATAATCAAATAATATCAAAACAATCCAATATATTCATCCATATGTCATAATTCATGAACATATCCATGATAAGTTTTATAGTTCATTACTAAAATATCACAATCAAGTTGTCAAAATATCACTATCAAATAAAGTTGACGCTACGGAAAATCAATTTTCTTCAATTGATTAATCATTATCATTATAATAACAAGAGATAATTGCATTCTCCCGAATCTCCTCATTCTCATCATTTTCACTCTCAATGAACTCCTCTTCCTGATCATTATCTATTTTAATTGTTAAATAGCCCATCTGGATTAATAATTTGTTATAACCAAGCGGGTTTTAAACCAGAATATCCGACCCGTTATGCATTTTAATGGTTAAATAGCGTATTGTGTATTTCATGTTTCGTATCGTTTCATTCGAGACAAAACGTGTATCGACCGATAAATTAGTAATCCGATACAGACTTATAATTCGTATCGAATTACCCATGTTTCGTATCTTTTTGTAAGATACATTCCATATTTCATACGAAACTAACAACATTGTTATGTTTTTGGAAACTGGTGCTCCATTCTTATGTGCGGTGAAATTAGGGATGTACAAAATGATTAGTAGAATAAATTTAGTTTCTTTTTAAACTTTTTTGGGATTTTTTACATAATATCTTCATGTAATCTTTTGAATCTATATACCCGCTCATAAGGTTGCATCAGGATCGGGATATTTAGATCCGAATATTTTCCGTATATAGAAAAAAAGGGTAAATTGTTAAAACTTCCAAGCATTTTTTTCTGTTGTCAAAATGATTTCCTGCTATATCTAAGCAGCAGCCAGTGATATCTAAGTGGTTGCCTGCGATATCTAAACTTTTTCCTGCGATATCTAAATAGTTTGTATGAATTGGTTAGATATAGCACATTACAATGTATTTAATTTCTAGAGGGTTTTTGACTACCGTTTTGAGGTTAGGGGTTTTGACAGCTGATAAGTGATTGGGTTTTTTAGACAATTTACCCATATAATTTTTTGATCTGTCTACTTATTTAAATATTTTGTGGATACGGATACATTTTTAGCAAAATTATCCGAATACAGATATGGATATACAGTCATTTGAATTCGAGTATGGATATGGATACTCATAGATAAATACAAGAAAATATATTATTTTAAAATGAGAAAATGGAATCTCAGACGCCGCAGGAGGAAATTTCCTCTTATGCCGTCGAAAAAAATCAAACCTCCACCAATTTTTTCGACGATCGGTATCCAACATCTTCTTCTTCATCGTGCAAGATGTGGATACATCAAATTTGATGTGAATTCAATACCTTTCCATCGTTGATGTAGTGATGTAAAATTACTAAATATGTTATATTATCGAAAAAACCGTTAATTTTGAACCACTACATCAAAGGTTGAAGGGTATTAGATTCACATCAAATTTGGTGGATCCACATCTTGCATGATGAAGATCAAAATGGTGGATACCGATCGTCGAAAAAATTGGTGAATGTTTGAATTGAGGAAATTCTCTCTTATGGCATTTGAGATTTCGTTTTCTCTTTTAAAATTCATCTTTTAATTAATAATGTTTATTTAAACTATTGGGAGTTGGTCAAACTTCAAAAAGAAAGAAAGCTATCCGTTGTAAATGGGTTTTCCAAAAGAAGGATAATAATCAGTTCAAAGCTGGATTAGTTGCCAAAAAGGCTTTGCTCGAGCGGAAATGACACACCTTCACTTGGTAGAAGGTCTTAAATTTGAAACCCCCCACTTACGGTAGTAAAGGAGATTTTCAATCAATCATGTTAAAAAAGTTCCTATGGACGAGGACCGATCGTCCTCCAATGCTTAGGTGCTGTTGATAAAAAAACTACCATCAGTTAAAAGGATTATGCTCAAAGGGTGGGAATTGATTATATAATAAGATATTTTCTCTTGAGGCATAGCATACTTCTATTGGGGTGTTGTTATATTAGGTGGCTTTATTTCATTGGCAACTTGAGAAGCTTGAAGTAAACATTACCTTTCTTCATAGGCAGTTTGAAGAACGAATATATATGCATCTGGAGGTTTTGTAGAGAAAGAAAAAGAATGGCAGGCTTGCTAGTTGAAAAGGCGTATTTTCAAGACAGTGGTATAAAAGATTGGTATAAAAGGTTTGACTCCTTCGTGATAAAAAATGGCTACGTGAGTATGACAATTGCATCTATTTAAGAGCCCTTCATGATCATTCATACATAATTCTGTTACTTTACGTGTTGCTAATATGTTGATAAAAAATGGCTACATCCATTGTGAGTATGGCAATTGTGTCTATTTAAGAGATCATTCATACATAATTCCGTTACTTTATGTTGATAATATGTTGATAAAAAATGGCTACATCCATTGTGAGAATAGCAATTGTGTCTATTTTAGAGCGCTTCATGATCATTCATACATAATTCTGTTACTTAACGTTGATAATATGTCGATCGCTGCTAAAAGTAGGTATGATACTGATTCCTAAAAGTAGGTATGATACTGATTCGTTTGAAGGTTCAATATTAGAAAGATTTAATATAATAATGCGAAATTAGCAATACTCTTATTGCTGTACATTTCAGACATTTCTCCCGCTATTGTCTTGCAATAGAATAATAGAAGACGGAGATGTCACGGATTCCATATGCTACTACAATCGGGTCATTAATGTATGCTATAGTTTGCACGGGGAAAAATTTATCCTTTGCAGTTAGTTTGGTGAGCGGTTACATATGAATCCTTGCAAGAAGCACTGGAATGCGACAAAGTAGATCTTACGCTATTTGAAGGAAACGAAGGATGTTGGCATTCTTTATGGCGGGGAAGATATTTTAGATCAGGTTGTGCGATATGCCGATGCTGATTTTGTAGGAGACCTTGATTAAGGTCCACTGTCATGCTCCGCTTCCTAAAATACGGAATGCGAGGGTGCATATGCCAGCCATACTCCTACGGTCAGGAAATAATCCCGCTATGGTCGCATTTCGGCTTCTACCATTACATGGTAGTCAGTTGGGATCAACCTATCAGTAAATCCCAACTGTCTTGGCCAAGGTCTTATGGTCCTGGCCAATCGAACACAGTGCGATATCGACTCCTAATACCTGAAGACACGAATCCCTGACAATCACTCACTGCCTCCATGTGGCTCGGGACTGCACCCAACCAAAACCTGTTTGCACGACTCAGTAGAGCCGTGGTAGGATAGTGATCAAAGCACAGTGGGAACTCACACGAGACAAATGACAATCTCAGGTCCAAAGACTAACCTGTACACATGCCATAAGATAACCGCTATCTGACGATAGGTATAATACCATATAGAGCTTCTCAGCGAGTCTGTTCAGTGTACTCACCCCTAGTGAGCACCCGTATACAATCTTAGGTGATCACACCAATGGTTGTGGGATTTACCATCGTCTCTTGTCGGGGTCTAGAAACATATACGCAAGTCTACTATGGAGTATCAATGCCCGATCTCGATACTCCTGCGACTTAAGACTTTTAAGGATATGCTTATAGACTACCCAGCTCGCACAAGTATGATCGCCATCATAACGCTGGTAGTCAAGCAAGATCCTACGGGCTTTATCAACATGTGATCGATATATATAACATATTCACATGTTAAGATAAAGACAAACCATAATAGTATACTACTGTATCGAGTCTTTATCAATATGTGCAAGCTGGATAGAATATCAATAGAAACAAATACACATATCCTGATAAAGACAACTCAAATAATATACTATATAACTGAGCAAGATTGTCCTGTGCATACATATCCCAAGCATCTATATGTATATATATACAATAATGGCCTCTAGGGCATACATATCCAACAATCTCCCACTTGCACTAAAGTCCAGTTATTGGCGTACCGAATACCCAACGTCTGCTCTAAGGACAGCTGCTGGCGTACCACATACCCAACATCTTAAAAAGTCGGTCGAATTGCGCTTGAGGGAGAGCCTTTGTAAATGGATCCGCCGTGTTCTCTTTTGTATCCACTCTCCGGACCTCGATCTCCAGGCGATCTATGATCTTCCTGATCAGGTGATACCGCCTTAAGATGTGTCTAGATTTCTGATGGGACCATGGTTCCTTCGCTAAAGCTATAGCCCCATTGTTATCGCAATACAAAGGTATCAGATCAACAATGGACGGAACTACCTGAAGTTCAGTAATGAACTTCTTCATCCAGACCGCTTCTTTTGCGGCATCGCTCGCAGCAATGTATTCAGCCTCCATCGTCAAGTCTACGATGATATCCTGTTTGGAACTCCTCCAACATACCGCCCCTCCGTTGAGGGTAAACACAAAACTCAAGACAGACTTGTTGCCATCCTTGTCACTCTGGAAGCTTGAATCGGTAAAGGACTCGACCTTCAGGTCTCCATTACCGAAAACCAAGAACATCTCTTTAGTCCTTCTCAGGTATTTGAGAATGTTCTTTACTGGTGTCCAGTGGTTCTCACTTGGGTTCGACTGATATCGGCTCACCATGCTAAGTGCGTAAGCTACATCTGGTCTTGTAGCATCACATACATTATAGGTCCCACCGCCGAAGCGTAGGGCACAGTGCTCATGCGAACTTTCTCCTGATCAGTCTTGAGAGACATCTCCTTAGAGAGGGTGATTTCGTGCAATGCTGGTATGTTACTGCGCTTGGAATCTTCCATACTAAATCTTTTTAGTACGGTCTCTATATACCTGGACTGTGAAAGTCCCAGTAATCTCTTGGATCTATCTCTGTAGATCTTGATCCCCAGAATGTACGAGGCATCATCCAGGTCCTTCATAGAGAACCTTTGTGACAAGAACAGCTTAATCGATTGTAGCACAGGAATATCATTTCCTATCAAAAGAATGCCGTCCACGTACAAGACTAGGAATACGACAGTTCGTCCTACAATCTTCTTATAAATACATGGCCCATCCTCATTATTGATGAAGTCAAATTCTTTGATTGTTTCATCAAAACAGATGTTCTAACTCTGCGATACCTGCTTCAATCCATAAATGAATTTGAGCAACTTGCACACATTCTCGCTGCTCCCACTATCTACAAAACCTTCTGGTTGATCCATATAAACGCACTCTTCCAAATTTTCGTTTAGAAAAGCTGTTTTTACGTTTATCTGCCAGATTTCATAGTCATGGAAGGAAGCAATGGCGAGTAGGATCCGAATGGATTTGAGCATAACCACTGGTGAAAAAGTTTCGTCATAGTCCAATCCCGGTCTTTGACAAAAACTTTTTGCAACAAGTCTAGCCTTATAGGTTTCCACCTGCCCATCTACACCAATCTTCTTCTTGTAGATCCATTTGCATCCAACGGGTTTTACCCCAGGTGGAGCAACTTCCAAGGTTCACACTTTATTGGTGTATATGGATTCCATTTCAGATTGCATAGCATTCAGCCACTTTGTAGGGATGGCTTAGCACCTTAGAAAGGTTTTGGCAAGTATCAATCATGCTACTTTAAAATTTTTTGGGTGCTAAATAAACCCTAACCAAGATCTTAACTAGAGACTTAGGGTAAGCATGCATGTAAACAACTTTACATCTAAGAGTTAGGGATTACAACCTTCGTAGTCCGGTCCTTCACTTCAAATAGCTCCGTGTGGTAGTCCCCTTCGTTGCGATCGTAAACTCCGGACTCTAGAGAGGCTCTATGAAGAAACGAACGTGCTTGCTTCGATGACTTCGAGGCCGAAGATGATCTACGTCGAGGAGACACTAACTCAAGCTATTCCTTCATTAGGTCATGAACTTTGTGAAGAGAACACACTCTACTACATGGCAAGTGGTAGAGGATGAAGAAGTAGGATGTGGGCTCACTTTAGAATTGATTTTCTCACTTTATTTCTCATACCTCCATTGAAGCTTGAAAGCTTTTCATGGAGCTTGAAGAAGAAGAAGAAGAAATCATGAATAATTCATCCATTTGAATTATTGCATCCATGGTTGAGTTAAAGCTAACATGCTTAACTCATGCAGAGAATAAACCACACACTATGGTTAAGGGTTGGGTTTGATAAATATCTTTAACTAGACAAAAGAGTTGACTTTGTCAAAGCTTATCCAAAAGCTTTTGTCCAAGCTTTAGCATAACAAACTCAATCTCATTTGAATTAGCTTAACATAAATAGAAACCCTAACTTAACCTTAGCATGGTATTAATCTCATACACCCATCTTGTATGTATCATCAAGCATGACACAATACATGTACACAAATATACATATCACATATATACAATGTGTACACCAAGTGAGAAAAGAAATCATTAGTGAGCTAAATATTAGTTAATGTAATATAATATATCAAATATATAATTATATATTAAATTATCAAATCAACTCTTGATTTAATAATCCGGCTATATCACATATAACCGACTAATATGAAATGCAACATCTTATCGAATTAACGCTTGATCCGATAACTCGGCTATATCACATATAACCAATCATGTCACACATCGCGAGAATAGTGTAGGGTTCCTAGGCACTCATATGGAGTCTCACAAGTGATCAAACATGCACAAATCAAATTTTACGGGTGCCTACAAACCCTAATACGGATCGTTTACTAGATATCTAGGCGAAACAAGCAAGTAAATGGAAATGTATCTAAAGGGAAGGGGCTATAACCTTTGTAGATCCGGTCCACCACTTCCTAAGCTCCGCGATGATCTCCCTCCGCTGTCCAAATCGAATCCCGAACTCAAGTATCGGCTTCGTCGAAGAAATGGGCGGGCTTGATCGTCGGTTCGATGCCGAAGATGATCTACGTCGAAGCATCACAAGAACAAGCTCCAACTTCACCAAGCTTTGAAAACTTGTGAAGTAAACACCCTATACAACTTGGCAAGAGGTAGAGGATGAAGAAATAGGAAGTGGGTAGACTTTATATTTGGATTTCTCACTCAATTTCACTAGTTGCCATTGATGGCCACTAGCTTTCTTCATGTTGAAGAAGATGAAGAAGAAGAAGAAGATATGATAAGTATTAAGTAAATGATAAATAAATCAATACTTATCATTTACTAACCCTTGGTTAGTTATAGAGAATGGACGATGGTTAACTTGAATGGTTAGGGTTAAGGATGAGACAAGAATGGTGGACTAATTCAAAGCTTCAAGAATCTTCAACTAGCAAACAAAATTAGCAACCATTCTTTTCTCATCTTTTTCCAAAATAAATAAATAAATAAATAAGAAAAAAGAAAACCCTAATCATAATCTTAACCATGGTCTAATTCTTTACACTAACCCTAGCTTGCATGTATCATCAAACATGATACAATCATGTGCACAAAATATATCACATATGCAATGTGCACAAACCAAGTGAGTAAATCCATTTAAAGTGGACCAATACTAGTTAATGCAAAGTAATATATCAAATATATAATTATACATTAAATCATTAAATCAACACTTGATTCAATGATCCGGTCATGTCGCATATAACCGGCTAGTATCCAATGTATCGGCTTATCGAATCAATCCTTGATTCGATAACTAGGTTATATCGCATACAACCATTCGACACATTCATCGCGAGAATGAAATACGGTATCACATACACGCATTATTCTCGGTCCCGCACATATCTCATATGCGCTCCTATTTCGTTTCGCTTGAGCTAGGAAACCTCTGTGTAGGACTCTAAAGACTCGTCAATACGCCGGCAGCAGATGATGATCATATCAAACACCCACAAGCCGCAAGCGGTCTGCTAAACGTAACGGCCACCCGGGTATTGAGCGATCAGAAGATCGACGAGCAAGCCCGCTCACACTCCTGTGAATCCAACCAGTAACACTTACCGTACAGTCCGGTCTGTTCGTCTGATATGTCGCATATCTCGCCTAGGGGTGGTAAACGTCAGACCCCAATAGCTCGATAAGTCATGCCGACTTGAGGTCCATAACATTCGTGAAACTACTGATAACTCTTACCAGTATATCACTGCAACCCTGGCCAGGGATTTCCTGTTATGGCCAGTCGAGCATAGCACAACATCAACCCCCAATACCGGGAGAGACGAATCCCCTCCTATCGCTCATTGCCTCCATGTGAATCGGGACTGTACCCAAAAACCACCTGTTTGCACAACTCAGTAGAGCCGTGGTAGGGTGGAAATCAAAGCACAGTGGGAGACACACAAGACTCTATGACGATCTCGGGTCAACAGACTAAGCTGTACCAGTGTCACCAGAGAACTGCCATCTGACGTGAGGTATAATACCATCTGGGAGTTCTCGGCGAGTCCGTTCAGTGTACCCAGTCTCCACTGAGCACCCGCATACCATCTTCGATGTCAAACACCAATGGATATGGGATCATCCATCGCCCATCGCATGGGTCGAGAAGATATGCGCTAGTCTACTCTGGAATATCGATGCCCCGTCTCGATATTCCCACGACTAGGAACAATGAAGGATGTACTCATTGACTACCCAGGCCCCACTAGTATGATCTGCATCATAGTCCTGGAAGTCGAGTATACATCCTAAGGGCTTTATCAACATGTAATCAGAGAGACAGAAAGTATACATGTTAAGATAAAGAGCAACCAGATAGCATACTATCATGTCGAGCAAGAAAGTCCTACCTATATATGTCCCAGCATCCACTACAATATACATCCAATGTACAGTAATGGCCTCTAGGGCATACATATAACTAACAATCTCCCACTTGCACTAGGGCCATCTGTAGCAGTGGTTGCAGTATCACATACTCAACCATCCCATAAAGTCTCTCTTTGGGAAAAGGCCTTCGTGAGTGGATCCGCCGTGTTCTCCTCTGAGTCTACTCTCCTAACCTAGATCACCCTGGAGATCAACTATCTCCATGATCAGGTGATGCTGCCTCAGAATATGTCTGGGTCACTGATGGGACCAGGGTTCCAGGGTCGAAGCCACGCTTCCATTGTCATACAATGGCAGGAACCTAGTTCATCTTATGAACCAATATACACCCAAACTTCCTCTTTGGTAGTATCTTTAATAGCGATGTTACCAGCCTTTATCGTCTAGTTTGCCACGGTATCGAGCTTGGAACTCTTCCAACATACCGTCCCTTTACTGAGGGTAAAGACAGTGCCTGTGACTGACATTCAGTCGTCTTTATCACCCTGGAACACTTCCAGTGATTCTCCCCAGGATCGATTGATACCATCTCACTACAACTAGTGAGTATCCTAACATCCAATTAAATCTATCTCATAGATCCAAAGCTTAGGATTTAGTATGTATCACTTTGATCCTATATGGAAAATCATTGTGATAAGCGGAGATTGATCGAGTGTAGCATAGGAAACTCCTTCCCTAACAAGAGTATGTCATCCACGTACTCTACGAGGATCGTCACCATACTCCCTACTACCTTTTTGTTTATACAAGGTTCATCTACCATTTTGATGATGTCAACTTCTTTGACTAATCCATCAAAACAGATGTTCCAACTCCGCGATGCCTGCTTTATCCTATAAAGCATCTTGCACACGTTTCCGCTGCTCCCACTGACTACGAGGCCCTTTGGCTGTGTTCTCATAGACGTTCTCTTCTAAATCAATATTTAGAAAAGTAGTCATGGCACCCAACCACCAGATATCGTAGTCATGGTATGTAGCCGTGGCAAGTAGGATCTGGATGGATTTAAACATAGTCCCTGGAAAAGGTTTCATCATTATCCATGCCTGGTTGATGACGAAAACCTTTAACAAGTCTAGCTTTGAAAATCTCAACCTTTCCATGTACACCAAGCAATCTTCTCAAGATATACTTGCTCCTGATGGGGATGTAACCCTTCAGTTATAGCAACCAAAGTCCATACTTTGTTGGTGTATAAGGATTCCATCTCAGATCACTAAGCATCCAGCCATTCTTACAGAGTCCCTACTCTCGATGGCCTGCTCGAAACTGGTTGGGTCATCATCTCATGATGCAATCTTCGCTCCCACTGTCATCGAGAAACCGAGGTATCTCTCAGGTGGGTGAGGAACCCTACTAGATCGGCGGAGAGGCTGAGGTTCGTCGGAAACTATTGAATCCTTTGGTTCTACCAAATTATCTGCAGTTTTGTACATCTGGAACCTTTCCAGTTCTACAGAACTGATCTTGCCTCGATCTTGTCCGGATTTTGCTTTTGACATAGGCCAGACAATCCCAAATCTTAACTTACTTAAGAGATAGGCTCTTCCCATACCATATCTCATATGGAATGGTAGGCACTGATTTGATTCGAACCTAATTCAATAGGTATGCAGCTTCTCAAGTGCATAACTCCCAAAAGGAAATAGGTAACTCAGTAATACTCATCATAGAGCACACGATATCTAATATTGTGTGATTGCTCCGCCCCGATACACCGTTGTGCTGTGGTGTATTCAGAGGAGTAATACTGAGAGAGAATCTCATTTTCCTTTAGAATAGTCCAAGGATTCCATGCACAAGTATTCTCCTTCCTGATCTCATCATAGGACATAATACTTATACCCGGTTATTGGTTCTCTACTTCTAACTTATATTCTGTGAATACCTCAAAAGGTTTGGACTTATGTTTCAACAGGAACATATGACTGAATCTTGAGAGATTATCAGAGAATATAATGAAGTAAAAAGAACCAGTCCTGGCATGTGTAGACAGGAGACCTTACATACATCATCATGTATCAGTCCCAAGAGTTTACTAACTCTTTCTCTGTTTCCAGTAAACAGAGCTGGTGTCATTATATCTTTGTGACATGACTGGCAAGTTTCACAAGATGTAAATTCAAACTGATTTAAATATGCATCTAAATGTAACTTCAGCTAGTCGGGTCGCATTGATATGACCTAGTCTACAATACCTCAAGAAGAATTCGTTCATTTCTGAACTCTTCCTCTTGTGTGTGTTCTGTATACGAGGAACTGTAGTTTGATTTAGAACGTCAATGCTTTTAGATAACGTGCCTGAACCGATCAACTTTTGATATAGGAAATGTTCAAAACATTATCCATCAATACAAAATTATATCCTTTCTTTACTAATAAAGAGACTGATATGATTTTGTATATCAGGTTCGGTATCTAATAGCATTTGTTCAGAATCAATGTATTCGTAATACAGGGTGACAGTGACCAACAGACTTGGCTGCAACACTTGCCCCGTTTTCTGTCTCATGAAACTTATCACCCGTTCTCAGTTTTTCTACCTTTTTGTAGCCCTATGTAACAGATTACATATCTGGGATCCTGATCCGGTATCACATACCCAGGATGCAGAGGATACTGAGAAACAGTTCTTTGTAATGAACACACCCGAAGGAGATGCATCATATGCACTTTCTTCGTTTGGGCGGCATAGGAATTCTGGTATTCCCCTATTTCCTGCTCTGTCTTATAACAATTATAAGTTGGAGCGGGACCAACGTTCCCCAGCTCAGTATAACAAGCGGGTTCGGTCAATACATCCGTATTATTATCTTGATTAAGGCGTGATATGGTCGCTACCAGGAGAGAGAGAGAAGAAAACACTCTGCGTGCGCTCTTGCAAGATCAGATTGGTTATATATTTTATCTAATCAGGATGGCTCCCACTGTTTTTATCAAATCTTCCTTCAAACCTTAAAAGGAAAGACTAGCCGGGATTAATTACACTCTACAAGTTCGCCAACCTTTCAGCCAGGCCAGTGTCGGTACTTTGAGGGAGGTTCCCCGTGCTTTCGCACGGACCTAATTACAGTAAACCTCATTTTCCCAGAGGCGTAACCCCGTTGACACCTTTCTAGACACCTACTTGATCGGCTAATTGTAAAGTGCAAAACTCTCCCAGGAGTAACAATTACTCGCCGTGGGTATCGGGATCCAACTATCACATAGAAGGTATGCAATCTCATTGCAAGTTTCAACACTTGAAACTCCCGATAAAGGTTTTTACCCCTAGCACCTATGACCTTAACTATGGTCAACAAATCATAAGTACTAGTCAAGTTCTACCCGTCATTTCGTGATTAATTAGACCCACCCACATGACCCTTAACTAAGGTTAACAAAGTCACGCGACTGTCCTAACTAATCGCATCATATGCGGTGTAGGAAGACATCACTTAGCTACCGTACACTGTGCCTTGACTATGGTCAACAAACACAGCACGAATACTAAGTACTCTACTTCCTAAAATGACGGAGGGTTGCGGCTGGTTTTTGTGAAAACCTTTAACGCTTTGAACTTGATCTCGTTGCGGAATCAAATGGTTTTTAAATGGAATGTTTTTGAAGCTTTTCTAGTTTTGCTAAAGGGGTCACTCCCGGTGAAGGGATCGTCGGCCCTTTCCTCGTCGAATGAGGTGCGGGATATATTATATATATCACTGTGCAAAGCAGAAACTATAGAAGCGATCAAAAGACAAACCGAGTGTGTAGCATCTGCCAGTTATTGCTAAAGGAGTCACTCCCGGTGAAGGGATCTCGGTCCTTTCCCCATCGAATAAGGTGCAAGATGTTCTATAATGAACACCGCGATGCAAAGCAAGAACTGTAGCTACCTGTTTTTATTTTGAAATTCGATTCCACAACATCAATTAGGTTTATTTTCTTTCATTAATCTCATTAATGAATATCCCATCATTTAAGTCCACCTAATCATCACAGATAAATATAACGTACGCTTATGCCATCCGCATTCGCCTCGATGTCCCGTCTGCACCGTTAGGTTAGGTAACTAACGGCAGAGCGAGGCAGGGCTAGCGCGGGTGTAAAACATAAGCAACGTCTATATAATATATCATATATACTATATATAATACCTGTCACAGAACATCATATGATCACATCACAGATAAATCACAGCAGAAGAAACATATGAAATATTGGATATACTAGGACGTCCGTGCTTTCAATACGAGCCAGTATAAAACACGGATTCCACGGTCGTGATGAATAGCCAATCCCACACCCCAAGACCCCTACGAGAGCGGCAAGCAACCCTACCAATTCTAGGGTTAGGAGACCCGGACTCGACTCCTCGAGTTGGTCTCCCACTGGACCCCAGAACCCGGTTACTTGTGCTCCCCTCCTTGGGTCAATCCTAGTGCAGAAAAGTAAATAATATACATCAACGGTGACAACTTCCGCAACCTGGAAGTGCCCCAATAAAAGAATATTACATACAAGTTTTTACATGAATGAAAATGGAAAAACACTCATCTCACATAAAAACCCCCCGGCTATTAAAACACGACGATCCAATATAACATATCCAGCAACACATAACATCACATGTCATCAACGTAAGTAAATATGCGCATCCCAATTGTCGTTGACATATAGCAACGAAACCGGCGATATCACATATTACACTTACGGTCACAGAAAAGAAAGTGTAAAACTACAACAGTTGGAATCCGCAACCTCCTCAGACATCGCATGCCTGACCAAATGAAATACTTAGACATCGCATGCCTAACAATTATAAACCCCGCATTTTAGTCTCATTATCGAAAACTCTTTTCAATATCAAGTCGGGCAATTCAACAAGATTCCCGACATTCTGATCGAATGCTCGTCTCAAACTTTAGTAGGCGGCCGCACCCCCGATACCGTCGACGAAGTGCACCAAGGCGGAACACCGCTGCCGCGAGCACCCAAACGGATGCTTTTGGCGACGGGGTTCTCCTACAGTCACTTGGTCGGGGCTATGGAGTGAGGCTGTCTATTAAGTTTACCCGGCGAGTATCCGCGTATACTACGTGATTGCAACGGACTTTTGATCACATCAAAATTCCATGGCAACCGATCAAGTGAGACTAAACTGCTATGTTTATAATATTCATTCCGTTATCTCATAACTATTTGCGAATTCCAATTATTGTATCACATTCCGGATAAATAGAAAATGCTAAACTTTTCGATCGAACAATCGAACACCCAAGTTTTCCCGATACTACTCAACATATGAAATAAGTCTAACAACATTCAGTTCGTGCCTCAGTACCAACGGTCCAGCCGTAGAAGGGTCAAGCCAACGCCTCACATGTGGCACGCCGTACTGCCCCAAACCCGAAGGTTCAAAGGGCAGTTCAAGACGGTCACATAATCGAGTTAAGGTTTGTTGTCTTCTAGAGGGTCCATCGCGTTACTTGCACTACTTAGAACGTCGTTAAACTACGGAAAAATCCAACAATTGGAAATTTCCCGGCAGGGGAAAAAGTGGGTATTTATATCCGGTCGAACTTTTTAACATATTCTAAAAATACCCGGAAAAGCATACCGACAAAAATTAGACAGTCCGATCGAATACACCGAGTCCCTAATATAACCCAGAAAATACAACTCTGGAATAAAATATTAAAATATTCCCAGGAAAACCAGCACCAGAAAACAAGAATTACTGTGCAAAGTTTGAAGTCCAATCATGTCACGTGACCGCGGAACCGCCGCAGAAGCCAGGCTTCTGCCGCGGTTCCGCCGCGCAATAGAGGTATCAATGAAAAATTTTTGCATCGTAATTCTTATAATTCCCTGCTGGATTTTCTGCATATTTTTAATTTCGAAAAAACCACATTTTACAGAAAAGTCCAGAGAGCATTTTTCAAGTCGGGTTTTGGGTCGATCGGACTTCTGATTCCGTCGGGACTTCGCCTAAGGCTCTAGCTAGGCTCTGATACCACTGTAGGGTTCCTAGGCACTCATATGGAGTCTCACAAGTGATCAAACATGCACAAATCAAATTTTACGGGTGCCTACAAACCCTAATACGGATCGTTTACTAGATATCTAGGCGAAACAAGCAAGTAAATGGAAATGTATCTAAAGGGAAGGGGCTACAACCTTTGTAGATCCGGTCCACCACTTCCTAAGCTCCGCGATGATCTCCCTCCGCTGTCCAAATCGAATCCCGAACTCAAGTATCGGCTTCGTCGAAGAAATGGGCGGGCTTGATCGTCGGTTCGATGCCGAAGATGATCTACGTCGAAGCATCACAAGAACAAGCTCCAACTTCACCAAGCTTTGAAAACTTGTGAAGTAAACACCCTATACAACTTGGCAAGAGGTAGAGGATGAAGAAATAGGAAGTGGGTAGACTTTATATTTGGATTTCTCACTCAATTTCACTAGTTGCCATTGATGGCCACTAGCTTTCTTCATGTTGAAGAAGATGATGAAGAAGAAGAAGATATGATAAGTATTAAGTAAATGATAAATAAATCAATACTTATCATTTACTAACCCTTGGTTAGTTGTAGAGAATGGACGATAGTTAACTTGAATGGTTAGGGTTAAGGATGAGACAAGAATGGTGGACTAATTCAAAGCTTCAAGAATCTTCAACTAGCAAACAAAATTAGCAACCATTCTTTTCTCATCTTTTTCCAAAATAAATAAATAAATAAATAAGAAAAAAGAAAACCCTAATCATAATCTTAACCATGGTCTAATTCTTTACACTAACCCTAGCTTGCATGTATCATCAAACATGATACAATCATGTGCACAAAATATATCACATATGCAATGTGCACAAACCAAGTGAGTAAATCCATTTAAAGTGGACCAATACTAGTTAATGCAAAGTAATATATCAAATATATAATTATACATTAAATCATTAAATCAACACTTGATTCAATGATCCGGTCATGTCGCATATAACCGGCTAGTATCCAATGTATCGGCTTATCGAATCAATCCTTGATTCGATAACTAGGTTATATCGCATACAACCATTCGACACATTCATCACGAGAATGAAATACGGTATCACATACACGCATTATTCTCGGTCCCGCACATATCTCATATGCGCTCCTATTTCGTTTCGCTTGAGCCAGGAAACCTCTGTGTAGGACTCTAAAGACTCGTCAATACGCCGGCAGCAGATGATGATCATATCAAACACCCACAAGCCGCAAGCGGTCTGCTAAACGTAACGGCCACCCGGGTATTGAGCGATCAGAAGATCGACGAGCAAGCCCGCTCACACTCCTGTGAATCCAACCAGTAACACTTACCGTACAGTCCGGTCTGTTCGTCTGATATGTCGCATATCTCGCCTAGGGGTGGTAAACGTCAGACCGCAATAGCTCGATAAGTCATGCCGACTTGAGGTCCATAACATTCGTGAAACTACTGATAACTCTTACCAGTATATCACTGCAACCCTGGCCAGGGATTTCCTGTTATGGCCAGTCGAGCATAGCACAACATCAACCCCCAATACCGGGAGAGACGAATCCCCTCCTATCGCTCATTGCCTCCATGTGAATCGGGACTGTACCCAAAAACCACCTGTTTGCACAACTCAGTAGAGCCGTGGTAGGGTGGAAATCAAAGCACAGTGGGAGACACACAAGACTCTATGACGATCTCGGGTCAACAGACTAAGCTGTACCAGTGTCACCAGAGAACTGCCATCTGACGTGAGGTATAATACCATCTGGGAGTTCTCGGCGAGTCCGTTCAGTGTACCCAGTCTCCACTGAGCACCCGCATACCATCTTCGATGTCAAACACCAATGGATATGGGATCATCCATCGCCCATCGCATGGGTCGAGAAGATATGCGCTAGTCTACTCTGGAATATCGATGCCCCGTCTCGATATTCCCACGACTAGGAACAATGAAGGATGTACTCATTGACTACCCAGGCCCCACTAGTATGATCTGCATCATAGTCCTGGAAGTCGAGTATACATCCTAAGGGCTTTATCAACATGTAATCAGAGAGACAGAAAGTATACATGTGAAGATAAAGAGCAACCAGATAGCATACTATCATGTCGAGCAAGAAAGTCCTACCTATATATGTCCCAGCATCCACTACAATATACATCCAATGTACAGTAATGGCCTCTAGGGCATACATATAACTAACAAATAGAATGCGGTATCACATACACGCATCAATCTCGGTCCTGCACATATCACATATGCGCTCCTACTCCGTTTTGCTTGAGCCAGGAAACCTCTGTGTAGGACTCTAAAGACTCGTCAATACGCCGGCAGTAGGTGATGATCATATCAAACACCCACAAGCCGCAAGCGGTCTGCCAAACGTAACGGCCACTCGGGTATTGAGCGATCAGAAGATCAACATGCAAGCCTGTACATTCTCCTGTGAATCCAATCAGTAACACTCCCGTACAGTCCGGTCTCTTCGTCTGATATGTCGCATATGCAGTCTAGGGGTGGTAAACGTCAGACCCCAATAACCAATAAGTCGTGTCGATATGATGTCTATAACAGTTCGAGAAACTACTGATAACACTTACCAGTAAATCTCAGCAACCCTGGCCAGGGATTTCCAGTTATAGCCAATCGAACACAGCGCAACATCAACTCCCTATACCGGGAGAGACGAAACCCCTCCTATCGCTCATTACCTCCATTTGATTCGGGACTATACCCAAAAGCCACCGTTTTGCACGCCCCCATGGACATGGTATGATGAAAATCAAAGCACAGTGGGAATCACACAAGACTCTATGACGATCTCGGGTCTACAGACTAACCTGTACCAGTGTCACCAGAGAACTGCCATCTGACGTGAGGTATAATACCATCTGGGAGTTCTCGGCGAGTCCGTCCAGTGTACCCAGTCTCTACTGAGCACCCGTATACCTTCTCTGATGTCAAACACCAATGGATATGGGATCATCCATCGCCCATCATATGGGTCAAGAAGCGCATACGCTTGTCTACTCTGGAGTATCGATGCCCTGTCTCGGTACTCCCACGACTAGGAACATTTGAAGGATATACTTGGCGACTACACTGTCCCCACTAGTATGATCTGCATCACAGTCCTGGTAGTCAAGTACTCATCCTAAGGGCTTTATCAACATGTCACATAGAGATAATCAGAGTACATGTTAAGATAAAGAGTAACCAGATAGCATACTATCATGTCGAGCAAGAAAGTCCTCCCTATATATGTCCAAGCATCCACTACAATATACATCGTATGTACAGTAATGGCCTCTAGGGCATACATATCACTAACAATCTCCCACTTGCACTAGGGCCATCTGTTGTAGTATCTCATACCCAACAATAAGCCGTGGTTGAAGTATCTCATACCCAACCATCCCATAAAAGTCTCTACTGGGAATAGGCCTTTGTGAGTGGATCCGCGCTGTTGTCCTCTGTGTCTACTCTCCTAACCTGGATCTCCCTAGAGATCAACCATCTCCATGATCAGGCGATACTGCCTAAGAATATGTCTGGATCTCTGATGGGACGGGGGTTCCTAGGCACAAGCCACAACTCCATTGTCACACAATGGCAGGAACGAAGTTCATCTCATGAACTAAAATATATCCAGACTGCCTCTTTGGTAGCATCCTTGGTAATGATGTATCTTGCCTTTAATCGTCTAGTAAGTCACGGTATCTAGCTTGGAACTCTTCCAACATACCGTCCCTCCACTGAGGGTAAAGATAATGCCTGGGACTGACATTTAGTCGTACTTATCACCCTGGAACCTTTCCAGTGATTCTCCCCAGGATCGATTGATACCATCTCACTACAACTAGTGAGAATCGTAACATCCAATTAGATCTATCTCATAGATCCATAACCCAGGATTTAGGACGTATCACCTTGATCCTATATGGAGAATCTTTATGATAAGAGGAAATTGACCGAGCGTAGCATAGGAAACTTCTTCCCTATCAAGAGTATGTCATCCACATACTATACGAGGATCACCACCATACTCCCTACAACCTTTTTGTATATACTTGGTTCATCTACCATTTTGATGAAGTCAAACTCTTTGACTACTACATCAAAACAGATGTTCCAACTCCGCGATGTCTGATTTATCACATAAAACAACTTGCACACGTTTCCGCTGCTCCCACTGTCTACGAAGCCCTCTGGCTTTGTACTTATAGACGCTCTCTTCCAAATCATTATTTAGAAAAGCAGTCATGACACCCAACCGCCGGATATCGTAGTCATAGTATGTAGCAGTGGCAAGTAGGATCTGGATGGACTTAAGTATAGCTTTGAAAGTCTCAACTTATCCATGTACACTAAGTAATCTTCTCAAGATATACTTGCTCCTGATGGGGATTTAACCCTTCAGATAAAGAAACTAAAGTCCATACTTTGTTGGTGTATAAGGATTCCATTTCAGATTGCTAAGCATCAGCCATTCTCACAGAGTCCCCACTCCTGATGGCCTGCTCGAAACTAGTTGGGTCATCATCTCATGATGCAATCCTCGCTCCCACTATCATAGAGAAACTGAAGTATCTCTCAGGTGGATGAGGAACCCTACCAGATCGGCGGAGAGGCTGAGCTTCGTTGGAAACTATTGAATCCTCCGGTTCTACCAAATCATCAGCTGTAGTTTGTATAGCTGGAACTCCTTCCAGTTCTACCTCATGACCACTAATTTCTTCATAAGAAATACCCTTTCACAAAGGTGGCTTGCTGAGAAAACATATTTTATTCCTCAGTTTGGTAGAAGATATTCCCTTGCGAATACTTGGGATATCCAACAAACTTCCACAGAACTGACCTTGCCTCGAGCTTGTCCGGATTTTGCTTTTGACATAGGCCGGACAACCCCAAATCTTAACTTCCTTAAGAGATGGGCTCTTCCCATACCATATCACATATGGAGTGGTAGGCATCTGATTTGGTTGGAACCATATTCAATAAGTATGCAACTTCTCAAGTGCATCACCCCAAAAGAAAATAGACAACTCAGTAGTACTCATCATAGAGCACACCTGTTAGTTATGTATATGCCCTAGAGGCCATTGTTGTACATATGATGTATATTATAATGGATGCTTGGATATATATAGAGAGGACTTTCTTGCTCGTCATGATAGTATGCTATTTGGTTTCCCTTTATTTTAATATGTTGGCTTATATTAGTTTACTGTCTTACTCTCACATGTTGATAAAGCCCTTAGGATCTGTACTCGACTACTGGGACTATGATGAGATCATACTAGTAGGGCTATGGTAGTCGATGAGTACATCCTATAACTGTTCCTAGTCGAGAGTATATCGAGACTGTCACGACCCAAAGTTCGGCCCGTGACCGGCACTTAACCACGTGACGTCTACAGGCGTAACGCGACTAAGTAAGCCGAAAACCCAGAAATCAAAACCATAAAAAGTATAGAGTGTTTAAAACATTTATTAGATACATTTGTAAAATGTTTAGAAAACCTTAATTAATTTAGTAGAAATCCTTTTTTGGTTCAAGAGTTATATTTCAATAATTTTGGCAACATTTCTTTTATAAAAATTCGTTCCGAAAACCGGTTAAAAGGCAAGGTATAAGTAAAACGGCATGTGAAATGTATAGAGCATCCTAAATGGGAGAATCGCGCCTAACGGCGGAACAATCACCACAATATGATATACGACGCCGTAGCGAAGAAAGAGCAGTAAAGTGAAAACAAACATCATAAAAGATAAGACTGCATAAATAAAGTCGGCTCACAACGAGCTCGACACCAGAGTACAAAATAATATACATCGTCCTCACAAATGGTCTCTAAGTCAATACATGAAAGTAGATGGAGAGTACTAGATACATCAAGATGCAACTGAAAAGTAAACAGATACCGTATAAAACCCACTTAATAGCAAAAGGGCTAGCACGCCTCAGCAATGGTATCTGTGTCAAAAGATGCGGTAAACAGCCAGCCGCGACTACTCCAAAGGGCAACCTGCAAGCACTGTGGCACAACGGGGGTGAGTTGCCAACTCGTGAATAGTAGATAACATATAAAGGTAATCGCGAGTATGCACATGCTGCGATACTCTAACCTATGCCAACAGGTAAACATCTATATGATGAACTGAATGCTCAATATCATGCAACAAGTGCTATCTGATAACATCTCTATGTGATGAGCAAGATATGTGATAATCAGGTATGGCAATGCAACCTAACAACCCTATATAGAATGAGCAGGGTATGCAATGATCGTGCAGCATGTGTACTATATCAGGTACAATAGATATAGGATGAGATATCAAATACTAAATGCTGAGCATGGGAAATATAACATCTACACGGAATGTCATCGTGGAAAATATAATCGGCGCCCATCAATGCACCCAAATCCCAATGCAACTCAGGCGCCGTCATCCTCATCGGCCCTCACATCCTGTAAATCTCATAAAATCGTGAGTGCCCAACATCGGCACTCAAAATATCAAGAAATACTCGTGTCCAGCATCGACACGCAAATCCTCATGTATCGGGCATCCGTCAGTCCGGGTCATCCCACGGGCTCCGTCTGCGGTATCGGCCCTCGGCCCCGGCAGTACGAGTCGTCCCGTATCCATCTATCGACTCTGGTCAGTATCCTCCGGATAACCGCTAGGTCCAACCAATCACCGGTAGGTAGTGGTCCCTCTGCCAGGCTCACCGTCTACTGCACAGCGATCCGTTCTCTCCCCGGGGTACCATACCGGGTCCACCATGTACCCGCAATCGGCCTCGTCCAGCTCCTCGATTCGGGTTCACATATATCGCTCTAGCACCGAGAAAACACATGGTGGACGCACTGAAATATCATATCAAGGGAAACCGGGTTTTTAAACAGTGTGTATTTTCTTAAAATAGTACTCCGGTTCCCAAATCCAGAAATCACATAAATCAAATCTAATGCGTAAATCCATGCAATGCGTTGTATGACACCAAGAATAAAAGAAAGGGAAAACCGCTCTTTTAAAGATCCAGTTTTGAAAATATCACATACGGTCCCTTAGTTTTTAAATCAAGTCAATGTCATCCATGTGTGTGACATATGAATATATGTATAGGTATGGATGTGCGAAAGGATAAGTACGCAAAGTGAATGTAGCAATGTATATGTGCCCTCATGTGGACATATGATGTATATGTGCCCAAGTATGAATTTATGTGATGTATATGGCACAAGTATGGATATGTGATGTATGTGTGCCCAAGTATGAATATATGTGATGTATATGGCACAAGTATGGATATGTGATGTATGTGTGCCCAAGTATGAGTATATGTGATGTATATGGCACAAGTATGGATATGTGGTGTATGTGTGCCCAAGTATGAATATATGATGTATAGGGGCACAAGGGTAAACATATCAAGATATATATATATATATATATATGCACTAAGATGAAATATAAAGGGTGCATGTGCACAGGTAGTGATATATCAATGAAGGTACGCACAAAAGTGCGTATACAGTGTGCATGGTATGAATATAACATATGCTAATATGCGGCAAATCATGACAACATCAATAAAGCGGGGTCAATATGATATATGATTTCTAGCAATCCTATAATATGAGTGTCATGGCAATCACTAACGGTGTGAGTGTAGCATATAAATCGTGCTCGTGCAACTTGAACCGTTAGTGACAGTGCAGTGTTCTATACCACCAATTCTATATATAACAAGTGAGTATGCTACTAGTATATCTATATGAACACACATGACTAAATATCCTATTACGCCCTGACGCTTAACGCCATACGGGCGATTTCCCCGTAGATGTTAAATCTACTCACCTGGTCGCGTGCTAAGTATAGCCGACCACCTGCTTCCCTTTCCTGGCGGCGTCTGACATACCCGCCTGCGAACCTGGAATTTACACAAAGAATCCAATCATAAGCAAGAATCTCGCAAAACGCGATATCGAATCAAAACGAGAACTCGCATCGCGAATTAACGCGCGTGTGTGCGATACGTTGAAATGTGTGTGTACGCGCCTAACGCTTAACCCGACACGCCGCGATACACTGGATCACAGAACCCTCTCGCATATCGCGCGTATCGCGCAAACTAAAAATACCAGAAAACGACATACAGTCCCAGATTTTACCCAGGTCAAAATATTACAAATCTATATATACCATGGACCCAAAAAATGTAGCAGACACCTACCCTAAAAACCCTGGGACCCATCTCTCAAGTCTGGCCGCAATTTGCGGCCAGAACGATTTTTCCGGCGGACTCAACTTGGAGTGGTGGGGTCGGGCTCTGGTGGTGTGGTCAGGGTATCTCCAGTAGGCTACAGTCCACTCAATTTCATTCTGAACTCACTGGGTCTAAATCAGATTTTAAAAAGCTAAGATTTTGCTTAAAAACGTCAATTTTGCACAAAAATGGAAACTGAAGGTATTTTAGTGTAATCTGGGGTTTACCTAGGTTAATTTGGCCCTAACAATACTTACTTAGGCTAGTCTACCCAACACTAACATCACTTAAACAAAACATCACACAAATCACCAAAACAAGCATAAAATCGTATAATTATCGCTAATCGAATTTATATCGACACAAACTAAGCAAACAAGGAAGGAGTTTAGAAGTTATACCCCCTAGGAACCTCACAAACAAGTAGAAGGAGAAGAAGAAGAGGGAATGGGCTGCTGCAGTTGTTGGAGTGCACCCAATTTGCTGCTGTTGCTGTTTGCAGCCCCCAAGAGCTGTTGCTGCTGTTCTGGCTGATGCTGCTGCTACTGTTAGTTTGTTGTTGTTGTATTGTTGCTGGTGTTGCTGTAGTTGCTGCCGCCCCCTTTGCTGCTGCTGTAGTTGTTGTTATTGTAGCTATTGTTGTTGTAGTGGCTGTTGTTTATGATATTGTTGTGGCTGATGCTGTTATAGCTGCTGATGTGGTTGTTGCTTGTTGTGTTTGTGATGATGTGTTGTTGTTGCCGAGGCTGCTGTAGCTGATGCTGCTGCTGTTCAAGTGTGTGTGAGTGTGAGAGGGAGAGATGTGAGTGAAGTGAGTGTTTGAGGGATGAAGCAAAAAGATTTGACAAAACCCTAGAGCCACCATCCTCTCTCTCTCATTAAATGTTTGCATGTGCCTCCATCATGCCCTCTCCCCCCTCAACACAAGTCAACCCCAAAACTAATTTGAATTTTCAAAACTAAAAACCTTAATTAAAACTAATTAGCTTAACAAAAAGGGATTAGACCACCATGGTTGCCTAAACATGGTTTAACCCAAATTTTAACCCTAGTTTACATGCACATGTTTGTGCAAGCTTAGGAAAATTCTCAAAAAAAATGTTTATTAATTTTGATAAAATATTTGAAAATCAATTTGGTAAACTTTTTATTAAAAATCACATATTAAAATATAATTAGTCACTAAACACATTCTCAGGTGTTACAGAGACAGGGCATCGATACACCAGAGTAGACTAGCGTATACGCACCTTGACCCATATGATGGGCGATGGATGATCCCATATCCATCGGTGTTTTGACATCAAGGATGGTGTACGGGTGCTCAGTGGAGACTAGGTACACTGGACGGACTCGCCGAGAACTCCCAGATGGTGATATACCACACGTCAGATGGCAGTTCTCCGGTGACATAGGTACAGGGTAGTCTGTAGACCCGAGATCGTCATAGAGTCTTGTGTGATTCCCACTATGCTTTGATTCCCACCTTACCATGTACAAGAGGGCATGCAAAACGGTGGCTTTTGGGTGCAGGCCCGAATCACATGGAGGTAATGAGCGATAGGAGGGGATTCGTATCTCCCGGTATAGGGAGTTGATGTTGTGCTGTGTTCGATTGGCTATAACTGGAAGTCCCTGGCCAGGGCTGATATAGAGATTTACTGGTAAGTGTTACCAGTAGTTTCTCGACCTGTTATGAGCCTCACATCGACACGACTTATCAGTTACTGGGGTCTGACGTATACCACCCCTAGACTAGATATGCAACATATCAGACGAAGGGACCGGACTGTACGGGAGTGTTACTGATTGGATCACAGGAGAATGTACATGCTAGCTTGTTGATCTTCTGATCGCTCAATACCTAGGTGGCTGTTACGTTTAGCTGACCTCTTGCAGCTTGTGGGTGTTTGATATGATCATCACCTGCTACCGGCGTATTGACGATTCTTTAGAGTCCTACACAGAGGTTTATTGACTCAGGCAAAATGGAGTAGGGGCACATATATGATATGTGCACGACCGAGGATAATGCGATATGAGATATCGTATTATATTCTCGTGATATTTAGATATGAACCGGGTCATCGGATCAAGTGTTGATTCGATGAATCGGTACATGATATATTAGTCGGTTATATTCGATATAGCCGGATTGTCGGATCAAGTGTTGATTCGATGATTTAATGTATAATAATATATATGATATATTGTATTACATTATCTAATATTGGCTCGCTTTATTATTTCATTTTCTCACCGGGTAATACATTGATGTATATGCGATATATGTTAATTGTATTATTTTCTTTTGTTACAAATATATAATATATATGTGATATATATTATTGTAACATGATATGATTAATAATGAAACATGTTTAGTGGAGATTAAACAAGGTTAGGGTTTGATTTGGGTTAGTTTCTTCTTGCACCTTCTAGAAGGAATTTCTTTTGTCATGAGTTAGATATTATGGTTGATATTTTCTTATGACTCATTCTTTAACCCAACCAAACCCTAGCCCTAGGTAATTCTCTACAAGGGTTATCCTTCTCATCCTTAACCATGGTTCCATTATTAATCATATATTCATTTCATTATTCATCACAGAAGGTTTAATTCATTTTTCATCTTCTTCTTCAACCTTGAGCTTTGAGAAAGCTTACTAGGTTTTCATTTTGTGATGATTTCATGTGAGAATTTGATATAAAAAGAAAGAATAAATACTACTCCATCATCCTCATATAATCTAGCCAATTAGATTAGGGTGTTCATCTCATTAGAGTGAGAGAGCTTGAGTTATAGAAACTTCGACGCAGATCATCGGAGAAAAGGAACACTACAAGCTAGCATGGATCGTTCGAGTCGTGGAGCCTCTCTTGAGTCCGGGAGATCGTGGATCGCGGCGAAGGGACTTCTACTCGAAGCTTATGAAGCGAAAGAGCGGACTACAAAGGTTGTAATCCTTCACTTTTAGTTGTAAAGATGTTTTCTTGCATGTTAAACCCTAATAATCTAGCAAAGATCCCGGCTTTGGGTTGTTCGGCACGTCTAAATTTTTATTCGGGCATGGTTGATGCCTTATAGATCTTCATAAGAGTGCCTAAGAACCCTACAGTAGTATCAAAGCCTAGCTAGAGCATTAGGCGACGTGTATACGAAGTTAAAACTCCGATCGAACCCCGATACATCGAACTAGACCCCCTCTCTGGAAATTTTATAAAAATGTGATTTTTTCTGCATTAAAAATACTTTTAAAAAATCAGCAGGGAATTCTAAGAATTACCATGAAACACGAGCCCAAGATACCATTAAGTCGCCGCGGAACCGCGGCAGGAACCTGCTTCCCGCGGCGATTCCGCGGCCGAACTTTGGCATCTTTGACACGTGTCTTCAGGGTAATATCCGTAGGTGCTTGTAGCTGCTTCTGGGTATTTTTAATCCGACTCAAGTGTTGAGTGTTCTGGGGATTATTTTGAATTCGTTGATTCGATCGGAAAATTTAATTTCGTTCTGTTTTCCGGATATTTTAGAAACTGTTAAAATGTTCGAACGGATATCATTAACTCACTTTTTCCCGGCACGAAAAACTTTCAAGTGTTGAATTTTTCTTGAGTTTAAATCATTCGGAAAAACGTGCAAGTAACGCGGTGGTCCCTCTAGAAGAACACAAAGTTTAACTCGATTATGTGACCGTCTGAACCGCCTCTAAACCTTAGGGTTTGGGGCAGTACGGCGTGCCACATGTGAGGCGTTGGCTTGACCCTTCTACGGCTGGACCATTGGTACTGTAACATATTCTGGGATTATTCGAACTCCGCTCAAGTGTTGAGCTATTTAGAAAATCTTAGGTATTTGATATTCGATCGGAAAGTTTAATATTGTCTATTTATCTGGAATGTGATACAATATGTGGAATTTATACAGTTAGGCATGAAATGCGAAGTATGTGATATTTCGGATTTAAGATGTCTAAAGTGATTGTGGATTCCAAATGTTGTAGTTTTACAATTTCTTTTCTGTGACCGTAAGTGTAGTATGTAGTTGTATTGCCGGTTTTCATTGCTATACATCAACGACGATTGGTGTATGCATACTTACTTACGTTGATGATATAAGATATTATGTGTTGCTCTGATATGTTATATTGGATCGTCGTGTTCTGAATAGCCGGGTGTTTTATGTGAGATGAGGGTTTTTATTTTCATTCATGTAAAATTCATTTGTATGTAATATTCTTTTATTGGGGCACTTCCGGGATGAGGTTGATGTCACCAGTGTATATTATTTACTTTTCCGCATTAGGTAGACCCAAGGAGGGGAGCACAAGTAACAGGGTTCTAGGGTCCAGTTGGAGGCCATCTCGAGGAGTCGAGACCGGGTCTCCTAACCCTAGAATTGGCAGTGTTAATTGCTGCTCTCGTAGGGGTCTAGGGATGTGGGTTTGGCTATTCATCGCGACCGTGGAATCCGTGTTTTATACAGGCTCGTATTAAAACACGGACATCCTAGTATATCCAATATTTCATACATGTTCTTCTGCTGCAATGTTCTGTGATGAGATCATATTACTGCCTGAGACGAATGCTTATACTATATATATATATGCTGATATATAAATATTACTACTTTCGTTTCTTCTGTGATGCTTAGGAAGCATAAGCTGATGGGATTTATTAATGAGATTACTAAAAAGAAAAGAAACCTAAAAGATGTTGTAGAATCAAAACTTTATAAAAAGGGTAGCTACAGTTTTTCTTTGCATAGCGGTATATATGATATACCCTGCACCTTATTCGATGAGAAAATAGCCGAGATCCCTTCACCGGGAGTGACCTCTTTACCGAAACTGGCAGATGCTACAAACTCACGGTTTAGTTTTTGATAGCTTATATAGTCTTGCTTTGCACAGCGGTATATATGATATATCCTGCACCTTATTCGATGGGGAAAGAGCCGAGATCCTTTTGTAAGTGCACGGCGGCGCCCCGGCCGTCGATCCGACGCCGGAAACGTGGAAACGAAAAACTTTGCAAAACTTGCAAACCGGCACCACCGCGCACTTTTATCCCGGATCGGGCCATTAACCCAGCTACTAGCAAACTAAAAGATGGGTAGAGAGTTATACCAAGCGATCCGTGTCCTTCGGTCTTCGTCTCCACTCCGATCTCCCGCGGAATCTCCGTCCATCACCTCCTCGTCGGAAAGGGCACCACGTAGCCAAATTCTTTTACGGGCTCCCACCTCTGGACCGAGGCAACTCGGGCGCGAAATTGGCTAGCCGACGCATCCAAGGGGTGCTGTAGATTGGTGTAGAATTACTTTGTCTCTTGCGGGTAGAAGTTGCCTTTGATGGAGGTAAAGAGGGAAATGAACTTTGAAGATGGGACTCTCTTTTAGCATGAATGAAATGAGATGCCTAATATTTCTCACAACCAAAATGAACTCCCTCTCTCCTCACCTATAGTGGCCGGCCCCTAAAAGAGATGGTGGAGGGTAAAAAGGAATCTAAATATCAAGAGAAGAAAAAGAGATAAATGAAAAGAAAAATGGTCACTACAATTCTAATCCAAATCAACTCCTCATCTTTTCCATTTCTAATCTCATAAATGCTAGGATTGATTCAAAAGGAATCTCATCATGATGAAGCCACAAAATGCAAGAAACCCCTCTACAATAAGTTATTTGCAAACTTGCAAATAACCCCCTCCATCGGAAAAGTCCAGCCGCGAAGGAACAGAGGAAAACCGGCCGGAACGGAATGCAAACTGGCAACTTCAGAAAACTGATCCCGTAATAAATTACAGGAAAACCCCGCGACTGCATATACATGCCCGCATTTGTATTCCCACTGAACACAAATGCAAAGAGACAAAAACTACACTGTCTAATACTAGGATCCGGCTTAAGCCAAAGCCGGCTAGTAAAATCCGTCCGATCACGATCCGTGCAATACCGCACTTATCTGATCGAACCCTGCCATATCTCCATACGGCCTCTACAGCGTTTCGCCCGAAACTTGAGTAACTGTGTGTGGTGGACTCTAAAGACTCGTCAATACTATGGCTGTGGATTTAACCACTAGCACGTCAGAGGTATTAGCCATATGTGACGGGCTACCAGCTATTGACCAAAAGGGACGTCGATGAGCGAACTCATCCTGACACCCTACTGAGCCTGTTAGTGAGAATATCTGTACAGTCTGGTCCGTTCGTCTATGAGCATCGCATGGCGGGCCTAGGGGATTGGTAAAAGTCAGACCCCCAAAAGCGGTACAAGTCGTGTCAGAGTGTAGCCCAGAACACCCTGAGATACTACTGGAATACCTACCAGTAAATCTCCTGCCTTGGCCAAGGACTTTTCATGTACTGGCTCTCCTAGACACAGCGCGACCTCACTCCCAATACCGGGAGAGACGAACCCCTGCAGATCCGCTCACTGCCTCCATGTGGCTCGAGACTGTACCCAACTAAAACCTGTTTGCACGTCTCCTTTGAGCGTGGTAGGATAGTAATCAAAGCGCAGTGGGAACTCACACGAGACAAATGACGATCTCAGGTCGATGAACTAACCTGTATACATGTCACCTGGGAACTGCTATCTAACGTCAGGTATAATACCAACTAGCAGGTTCCCGGCGAGTCCTGTCCGGTGTACTCATAACCCAATGAGCACCTGTATACATCTTAGGTGAACCAACTGACACTAGTGGCTTGTGAGACCGGCCACCGCCACTCGTCGGGGTCTCGACTGTATACACTAGTCTACTCTGGAGTATCGATGCCCTGTCTCGAAACTCCCACGACTAGGGACCTTTTAAGGATGTGCTTATAGACTCCAACTCTCACGTATATGATCGCCCTCATACTGCTGGTAGTCAAGCAAGAATCCTAAGGGCTCTATCAACGTGTAATAGCGACTCGTAAGGTCACCTAAAGCAGTACACGATGATAAAGATAAACCAGATAGCACACTATCATCTTGAGTAAGACTGTCCTACTGGGACAGGTCCTCCCTCAATCATTGCAATCACGTGCATGTGATCCAATAATTGACTCTGAGGGCACTATCTCCAACACCTTTCACCGGGAGTGACCTCTTTAGCGAAACTAGAAGCCTCAAAAAACACTCCTTTTCAAAAATCACTTGTTTCTACAACGATATCAAGTTCTTTACGCAATCGGTTTTCTGAAAAACCTGTCGTAGCCCTCCGTCATTTCAGGTAAACTTACTTAGTATTCGTGCTGCGTTTGTTGACCTTGTCAAGGCACAGTGTACGGTAGCTAATTAATGTTTATCTGCTAAAACATGAGATGTGATTAGATTAGGGTATTCGTACGACCTTGTTGACCTTGTCAAGGGTCATGCGGGTAGGTTTAATTCAATCGGGAAATGACGGGTTGAACTTGAGTTGCGATTTATGGTTTGTTGACCTTGTCAAGGTCATAGATTGCTAGGGGCAAAATATTATCGGGAATTTCAAGTGTTGAAATTTACAATGAGATTGCATACCTCCTATGAGATAGTTGGATCCCGATACCCACTGCGAGTAAAAGTTACTCCTGGGAGAATTTTACACAGGACAATTAGCCAATCAAGTAGGTGTCTAGAAAGGTGTTAACGGGGTTATGCCTCAGGGAAGACGAGGTTTATTTTAATTAGGTTCGTGCGAAAGCACGGGGAACCTCCCTCAAGTACCGACACTGATCTGGCTGAAAGATTGACGAAATTGTAGGGTGTAATTAATCCCGGCTAATCTTACCTTTTATGTTTTGAAGGAAGATTTGATAAAAACAGCGGGAGACATCCTGATTAGATAAGATAATAACCAATCTAATCTTGCAAGAGCATACGCTAAAGTGTTTCCTTCTCTCTCTCTCCAGGTAGCGACCATGTCAGGACTTAATCAAGATAATAAAATGGATGTATTGACTGAACCCGCTTATTATACTGAGCAGGGGATCGTTGGTCCCGTTCTTTCTTATAAGAGTTATAAGACTGAACATGAAACAGGAGAATATCTGGATTCTCATACCGCCCAAACCAAGAACATGCATGCTGATGCATCTTCTTCGGGTGTGTTAGTTATTGAGAACTGTTTCTCAGTTCACCCTACGTCCTGAGTATTAGATACCGGATCGGGATCCCACATATGTAAATTATTACGTGGGCTACGTAAAGGTAGAGAACTGGGAAAAGGTGATCATTCCGTACAAGTAGGGAATGGTGCAAGTATTGTAGCCAAAGCAGTTGGCGAATATCACCTTGTATTACCAAGTAGTAATACACTGATTCTGAATGAGTTCTATTATATACCGAACATGATGTGCAACATTATATCAGTTTCTTTATTAAGTAAAGAAGGATATAATTTTGTAGTAAAGGATAATGTTATGAATATATTCCTAGATCAAAAGTTGATTGGATCAGGCTCGTTACATAATGGTATATTCATTCTCAATCAAAATACAGTCCTTAATATACAAAACACACATAAGAGGAAGAGTTCAGAAATGAACGAATCCTTCTTGTGGCATTGTAGACTTGGTCATATCAATGCGACATGGCTAGCTAAGTTACATAAGGATGGATATTTGAATCCGTTCGAATTATCATCTTATGATACTTGCCATTCATGTCTCAAAGGTAAAATGACCAAAACTTCGTTTAGTGGACACGGAGAAAGAGTTACGGAACTCTTAGGACTGGTACATAGTGATGTATGCGGTCCCATGTCTACACACGCCAGGAACGGTTCTTCCTACTTTATTACATTCACTGATGATCTCTCAAGATTCGGGCATGTGTTCCTGATGAAACACAAGTTTGAAGCTTTTGAGAAATTCAGGGAATATAAGCATGAAGTAGAGAACCAAACGGGCAAAAGTATTAAGATTCTTCGATCTGATCGAGGAGGTGAATACTTAAGCAATGAGTTCCTGGATTATCTAAAAGAGAATGGGATTCTCTCTCAGCTTACTCCTCCTTATACACCACAGTACAACGGTGTATCGGAACGGAGGAATCACACCCTATTAGATATGGTGCGCTCGATGATGAGTACAGCTGAGTTACCTATTTCCTTCTGGGGGTATGCACTGGAGACAGCAGCATACCTATTGAATCAAGTTCCAACTAAATCTGTACCTACCACACCATATGAGATATGGAGTGGGAAGAGATCGTATCTTTAATGAGTTAAGATATGGGGTTGTCCGGCCTATATCAAAAGGCAAAAACCGGACAAACTCGAGGCACGATCAGTTCTTTGTAAGTTTGTAGGATATCCAAGCAATTCGTATGGATATCTATTCTACCAAAGTGAACAACAAAAGGTGTTTGTTGCTCAACATGCCACCTTTTTGGAAAAGGAATTTCTTGAAAAAGAAATTAGTGGCAAAGAGGTAGAGCTGGAAGAGGTTCCAGCACCATAAATTACAACTGATGATTTATTGGAGCTAGAGGATTCAGTAGTACCCGACGAACCCCAGCCTCTCCGCCGATCTAGCAGGGTTTCTCATCCACCTGAGAGATACTACGGTTTTCTCATTGATGGTGGAAGCGAGGATTGCATCATGGAAGATGATGACCCGACTAGTTTCGAGCAAGCCATCACGAGTGGTGACTCTGTGAAATGGCTGGATGCAATGCGATCTGAGATGGAATCCATGTACACCAACAAAGTATGGACTTTGGAAAATTCTCCTGAAGGGGTGAAACCCATTGGGAGCAAGTGGATCTTTAAAAAGAAAATTGGTATAGATGGAAAAGTTGAGACTTTCAAAGCTAGACTTGTTGCAAAGGGTTTTCGTCAACGACCAGGTGTGGATTATAACGAAACCTTTTCTCCAGTGACTATGCTTAAGTCCATCCGGATCTTACTTGCTATTGCTGCATACCATGACTACAAAATCTGGCAAATGGATGTTAAGACCGCCTTTCTAAATGGTGATTTAGAAGAGTGCGTGTACATGACTTAGCCAGAGGGCTTCGTAGATAGTGTGAGCAGCGGAAAGGTGTGCAAACTGCTTAAATCCATTTATGGGTTAAAGCAAGCATCGCGAAGTTGGAACATCTGCTTTGATGTTGTGGTCAAAGAGTTTGACTTCATCAAAAACGTAGATGAACCTTGTATTTATAAGAAGGTTGCAGAGAGTAAGGTTGTCTTCCTCGTATTGTACGTCGATGACATACTCTTGATAGGAAATGATGTTCCTATGCTGTAATCAGTCAAGCTCTTCTTATCACAAAGATTCTCAATAAAAGATCTAGGTGATGCCTCCTGCATACTGGGAATTATGATCTATAGAGATAGATCTAAACGGATACTGGGATTGTCCCAATCCAGGTACATTGACACCATACTAAAGAGGTTTAGTATGGAAGAATCCAAGCGTGGAAACCTACCCACGATATCTGGACTCACTCTCTCCAAAGAGATGTCTCCCAAGATTGATTTGGAGAGAGCTCGCATGCAAGGGATACCCTATGCTTTGGCAGTAGGCTCTATCATGTATGCGATGCTATGTAACAGACCCGATATAGCATACTCACTAAGTGTAGTGAGTCGGTATCAAGCAGATCCTGGAGAGAATCACTGGACAGCTGTGAAGAACATTCTCAAGTATTTGAGAAGAACTAAGGAGATGTTCTTGGTGTATGGTAACAGGGAACTCCAGGTGGAGTCCCTTACCGATTCGAGCTTCCAAAGTGATAAGGAAGACTCTAAGTCGCACTCGGGATTTGTCTTTACCCTCAATAGAGGGGCGGTGTGTTGGAAGAGTTCCAAACAGGATACCGCTGCAGACTCGATGATGGAGGCTGAATACATCGCTGCTAACGATGCTGCCAAAGAGGCTGTCTGGATAAAGAAGTTCATTAGTGAACTTGGTGTGGTTCCGTCTATTGAGCATCCAATACCTCTGTATTGCGATAACAATGGAGCTGTGGCTTTGGCCAAGGAACCCAGGTCCCATCAAAAGTCCAGACATATTCTGAGGCGGTATCATCTGATCAGGGAGATAGTTGATCGCCGGGAGATCGAGGTCAGGAGAGTAGATATGAAGGACAACACTGCGGATCCACTCACGAAGGCCATTCCCCAGATACAGTTTGAGAGATTATTCGGGATGCTAGGTATGAGATACTACAGCAGCTGGCCTTTGTGCAAGTGGGAGATTGTTAGTTATGTATATGCCCTAGAGGCCATTGTTGTACATATGATGTATATTATAATGGATGCTTGGATATATATAGAGAGGACTTTCTTGCTCGTCATGATAGTATGCTATTTGGTTTCCCTTTATCTTAACATGTTGACTTATATTCGTTTACTGTCTTACTCTCACATGTTGATAAAGCCCTTAGGATCTGTACTCGACTACTGGGACTATGATGAGATCATACTAGTGGGGCCATGGTAGTCGATGAGTACATCCTATAATTGTTCCTAGTCGAGGGTATATTGAGACAGGGCATCGATACACAAGAGTAGACTAGCGTATACACATCTTGACCCATATGATGGGCGATGGATGATCCCATATCCATCGGTGTTTTGACATCAAGGATGGTGTACGGGTGCTCAGTGTAGACTGGGTACACTGGACGGACTTGCCGAGAACTCCCAGATGGTGATATACCACACGTCAGATGGCAGTTCTCCGGTGACATAGGTACAGGGTAGTCTGTAGACCCGAGATTGTCATAGAGTCTTGTGTGATTCCCACTATGCTTTGATTCCTACCTTACCACGTCCAAGAGGGCGTGCAAAACGGTGGCTTTTGGGTGCAGTCCCGAATCACATGGAGGCAATGAGCGATAGGAGGGGATTCATCTCTCCCGGTATAGGGAGTTGATGTTGTGCTGTGTTCGATTGGCTATAACTGGAAGTCCCTGGCCAGGGTTGATATAGAGATTTACTGGTAAGTGTTACCAGTAGTTTCTCGACCCGTTATGAGCCTCACATCGACACGACTTATCAGTTACTGGGGTCTGATGTATACCACCCCTAGACTAGATATGCAACATATCAGACGAAGGGACCGGACTGTACGGGAGTGTTACTGATTGGATTCACAGGAGAATGTACATACTAGCTTGTTGATCTTCTGATCGCTCAATACCTGGGTGGCTGTTACGTTTAGCTGACCGCTTGCAGCTTGTGGGTGTTTGATATGATGGCGTATTGACGATTCTTTAGAGTCCTACACAGAGGTTTCTTGACTCAGGCAAAACGGAGTAGGGGCACATATGTGATATGTGCACGACCGAGGATAATGCGATATGAGATACCGTATTATATTCTCGCGATATTTAGATATGAACCGGGTCATCGGATCAAGTGTTGATTCGATGAATCGGTACATGATATATTAGTCGGTTATATTCGATATAGCCGGATTGTCGGATCAAATGTTGATTCGATGATTTAATGTATAATAATATATATGATATATTGTATTACATTATCTAATATTGGCTCGCTTTATTATTTCATTTTCTCACCGGGTAATACATTGATGTATATGCGATATATGTTAATTGTATTATTTTCTTTTGTTACAAATATATAATATATATGTGATATATATTATTGTAACATGATATGATTAATGATGAAACATGTTTAGTGGAGATTAAACAAGGTTAGGGTTTGATTTGAGTTAGTTTCTTCTTGCACCTTCTAGAAGGAATTTCTTTTGTCATGAGTTAGATATTATGGTTGATATTTTCTTATGACTCATTCTTTAACCCAACCAAACCCTAGCCCTAGTTAATTCTCTACAAGGGTTATCCTATTCATCCTTAACCATGGTTCTATTATTAATCATATATTCATTTCATTATTCATCACAAAAGGTTTAATTCATTTTTCATCTTCTTCTTCAATCTTGAGCTTTGAGAAAGCTTACTAGGTTTTCATTTTGTGATGATTTCATGTGAGAATTTGATATAAAAAGAAAGCATAAATACTACTCCATCATCCTCATCTAATCTAGCCAATTAGATTAGGGTGTTCACCTCATTAGAGTGAGAGAGCTTGAGTTATAGAAACTTCGACGTAGATCATCGGAGAAAAGGAACACTACAAGCTAGCATAGATCGTTCGAGTCGTGGAGCCTCTCTTGAGTCCGGGAGATCGTGGATCGCGGCGAAGGGACTTCTACTCGAAGCTTATGAAGCGAAGGAGCGGACTGCAAAGGTTGTAATCCCTCACTTTTAGTTGTAAAGATGTTTTCTTGCATGTTAAACCCTAATAATCTAGCAAAGATCCCGGCTTTGGGTTGTTCGGCACGTCTAAATTTTTATTCGGGCATGGTTGATGCCTTATAGACCTTCATAAGAGTGCCTAGGAACCCTAACACAATATCATATAGGGTGTGATTGCTCCGCCCCGATACACCGAAGTGCTGTAGTGTATACGGAGGAGTAATGCTGAGAGAGAATCTCATTCTCCTTTAGAATACTCCAGGAATTCCGTGCTCAAGTATTCTCCTCCTTGATCACATCAAAAGGACATAATACTTATACCCATTTTTGGTTCTCTACTTCTAACTTATATTCTGTGATTATCTCAAAAGTTTCGGACTTGTGTTTCAACAGGAACATATGTCTGAATCTTGAGAGATCATCCGTGAATGTAATGAAGTACAAAGAACCTGTCCTGGCATGTATAGACAGGGGACCTTACATACATCATCATGTATCAATCCCAAGAGTTCACTAACTCTTTCTCTGTTTTTAATAAACGGAGCTGTGGTCATCTTATCTTTGTGACATGACTGGCAAGTTTTACAAGATGTAAATCCAAACTAATTTAAACATGCATTTTTATGTAATTTCAGCTAGTCGGGTCGCATTGATATGACCTAGTCTACAATGCCTCAAGAAGGATTCGTTCATTTCTGAACTCTTCCTCTTGTGTGTGTTCTATACATTAAGAACTGTACTTTGATTTAGAACGTCTATGCTTTTAGATAACGTGCCTGAACTGATCAACTCTTGATATAGGAAATGTTCAAAACATTATCCAACAATACAAAATTATATCATTCTTTACTAATAAAGAGACTGATATGATGTTGTATATCAGGTTCGGTATCTAATAACATTCGTTCAGAATCAATGCATTCTAGTAATACATGGTGATAACTGCCAACTGTTTGGCTTGCAACAATTGCACCGTTTCCAACTTTCGAAACTTATCACCCGTTCTCAGTTCTCTACCTTTCTGTAGCCCATGTAACAGATTATATTTGCGGGATCCTGATCCGGTATCTCATACCCAGGACGTAAAGGATACTGAGAAACAGTTCTCGAAAATGAACATACCCGAAGATGATGCATCAGCATGCACTTTCTTCGTTTGGGCGGCACGGGAATTCTGGTAATCCCCTATTTCCTGCTCTGTCTTATAACAATTATAAGTTGGAGCGGGACCAACGTTCCTTAGCGCAGTATAACAAGCGGGTTCGGTCAATACATCCGTATTATTATTATCTTGATTAAGGCGTGACATGGTCGCTAACTGGAGAGAGATAGAAGAAAACACTCAGCGTATGCTCTTGCAAGATTAGATTGGTTATTAATATATCTAATTAGGATGTCTCCCACTGTTTTAGTCAAATCTTCCTTCAAACCCTAAAAAGAAAGACTAGCCGGGATTAATTACACCCTACAAGTTCGCCAATCTTTCAGCCAGGCCAGTGCCGGTAGTTTGAGGGAGGTTCCCCGTGCTTTCGCACGGACCTAATTAAAATAAACCTCGTTTTCCCAGAGGCATAACCCCGTTAACACCTTTCTAGACACCTACTCGATCGGCTAGTTGTAATGTGTAAAACTCTCTCAGGAGTAACTCTTACTCGCAGTGGGTATCGGGATCCAACTATCTCATAGAAGGTATGCAATCTCATTGCAAATTTCAACACTTGAAATTCCCGATAATATTTTTCCCCTAGTACTTATGACCATAACTATGGTCAACATATCATAAGCATTAGTCAAGTTCTTCCCGTCATTTCATGATTAATTAGACTCACCCACACGACCCTCAACTATGGTTGACATAATCACATGACTGTCCTAATTAATCGCATTATGTGTTGTGTAGGAATACATCACTTAGCTACCGTACACTACGCCTCAACTATAGTCGACATACGCAGCACGAATATTAAGTACTCTACTTCCTAAAATGACAGAGGGCTACGACAGGTTTTTAAGAAAACCCTTTGCGTAATGAACTTGATATCGTTGTAGAATCGAGTGATTTTAAATGGAATGTTTTTGAGGCCTTTTCTAGTTTTGCCAAAGAGGTCACTCCCGGTGAAGGGATCTCGGCTCTTTCCTCATCGAATAAGGTGCAGGGTATATCATATATACCACTATGCAAAGCAAGAACTATAGAAGCAATCAAAAACTAAACTGCGAGTTTGTAGCATCTGCCAGTTTTGCTAAAGAGGTCACTCCCGGTGAAGGGATCTCGGCTCTTTCCTTATCGAATAAGGTGCTGGATATTCTACAAGGAATACCGCTATGCAAAGCAAGAACTAGAGCTACCAGTTTTTGAGACAAGTTTCTACAACATCTTTAGGTTTCTTTTAGTTTCATTAATTACATTAATGAAGTCCCATTTTATTATGCTTCACAAGCATCACATTTGAAACGAAATCAACAATATAACATATATCTCATATATATAACATATACATTCGTCTCAGGCAGTAATATGATCTCATCACAGAACATTGCAGCAGAAGAAACACATATGAAATATTGGATATTCTAGGAATTCCGTGTTTTAAGTTAAGCCAGTATAAAACACGGATTCCACGGTCGCGATGAATAGCCAAACCCACATCCCTGACCCCTACGAGAGCGGCAAGCAACCCTACCAATGCTAGAGTTAGGAGACCCGGTCTCGACTCCTCGAGATGGTCTCCCACTGAACCCTAGAACCCGGTTACTTGTGCTCCCCGCCTTAGGTCTATCCTAATGCGGAAAAGTAAATAATATACAATGGTGACATCATCCTCAACCCGGAAGTGCCCCAATAAAAGAATATTACATACAATGAATTTTACATGAATGAAAATAAAAACCCTCATCTCACATAAACCCCCCGGCTATTCAAAACACGACGATCCAATATAACATATCACAGCAACACATAACATCACATGTCATCAACGTAAGTAAATATGCGTATCCCAATTGTCGTTGATGTATAGCAACGAAACCGGCGATACACCACATATTACACTTACGGTCGCAGAAAAGAAAGTGTAAAATTACAACAGTTGGAATCCGCAACCTCCTTAGACATCTCATGCCTAACCAAATGAATTCCTTAGACATCGCATGCCTAACAATTATAAACCCCGCATTTTAGTCACAATATCGAAAACTCTTTTCAATATCAAGTCGGGCAATTCAACAAGATTCCCGACATCCTGATCGAATGCTCGTCGGAAACTTTAGTAGACGGCCGCACCCTCGACACCGTCGACGAAGTGCACTAAGGCGGAACACTGCTGCCGCGAGCACCCGAACGGATGCTTTTGGCGACGGGGTTCTCTTACAGTCACTTGGTCGGGGCTATGGGGTGTGGCTATCTATTAAGTTTACTCGGAGAGTATCCGCGTACGCTACGTGATTGCGACGGACTTTTGATCACATCAAAATCCCGTGGCAACCGATCAAATGAGACTAAAAAATGCTAGATTTATAACATTCAAATTAGTTATCTCATAACTACTTGTGGATTCCAAATTTGTATCAGATTCCAGATAAATAGACAATGTTAAACTTTCCGATCGAACAAACAAACACCCAAGATTTCCGAAATAGTTCTCAACACTTGAAATTAGTTTAAAAGCATCCATCACATGCCACAGTACCAATGGTCCAGCCGTAGAAGGGTCAAACCAACGCCTCACATGTGGCAACGCCGTACCGCCACAAACCCTAAGGTTTAGAGGCGGTTCAAACGGTTACATAATCGAGTTAAGGTTTTATTTCTTTTAGAAGGTCCACCGCGTTACTTGCACGACTGTGAATATTCTTTAACTATGGAAAAATCCAACACTTGGAAATTTTTCCGGCAGGGGCAAAAGTGAGTTTTTGATATCCGTTCGAACTTTTTAACACTTTCTAAATTACCCGGAAAACATTTAAACGAAGTTAAACTTTCCAATCGAATCAACGAGTTCCCTATATGTCCCAGAAAGCTCAACACTTGACTAGAACTAAAAATTCCCAGAAGCATGAAAAAGTACCCAAGAATAAACCACTGAAGTATTAGCCCCCAACTCCCTAAGATGGCCGCGGAACCGCCGCCAAACGCATGGTTTGGCCGCGGTTCCGCGGTCTCTTGGATGAGTTATGGCTTCGTACTTCACAGTAATTCTTAGAATTCCCTGCATGATTTTCTGAATATTTTTAATATGAAAAATTGCAACTTTTGAAATTTTTTCCAGAAACTAGGATTTATCGGAGTTTCGGAGTTCAATCGGACTTCAAACTTCGTCTACACATCGCCCAATGCTCTAGCTTGTCTCTGATACTACTGTAGGGATGGCTTAGAACCTTAGTAAGGTTTTGGCAAGCATCAATCATGCTACTTTAATATTTTTAGGGTGCTAAATAAACCCTAACCAAGATCTTAACTAGAGACTTAGGGTAAGCATGCATGTAAACAACTTTACATCTAAGAGTTAGGGATTACAACCTTTGTAGTCCAGTCCTTCACTTCAAATAGCTTCGTGTAGTAGTCCCCTTCGCTGCGATCGTAAACTCCGGACTCTAGAGAGGCTCTACAAAGAAACGAACGTGCTTGCTTCGATGACTTCGAGGCCGAAGATGATCTACGTCGAGGAGACAATAACTCAAGCTATTCCTTCACTAGGTCATGAACTTTGTGAAGAGAACACACTCTACTACATGGAAAGTGGTAGAGGATGAAGAAGTAGGAGGTGGGCTCACTTTAGAATTGATTTTCTCACTTTATTTCTCATACCTCCATTGAAGCTTGAAAGCTTTTCATAGAGCTTGAAGAAGAAGAAGAAGAACTCATGAATAATTCATCCATTTGAATTATTGCATCCATGGTTGAGTTAAAGCTATCATGCTTAACTCATGTAGAGAATAAACCACACACTATGGTTAAGGGTTGTGTTTGATAAATATCTTTAACTAGACAAAAGAGTTGACTTTGTCAAAGCTTATCCAAAAGCTTTTGTTCAAGCTTTAGCATAATAAACTCAATCTCTTTTGAATTAGCTTAACATAAATAGAAACCCTAACTTAATCCCAGCATGGTATTAATCTCATACACCTATCTTGTATGTATCATCAAGCATGACACAATACATACACAAATATACATATCACATATATACAATGTGTACACCAAGTGAGAAAAGAAATCATTAGTGAGCTAAATATTAGTTAATGTAATATAATATATCAAATATATAATTATATATTAAATTATCAAATCAACTCTTGATTTAATAATCCGGCTATATCACATATAACCGACTAATATGAAATGCAACATCTTATCGAATCAACGCTTGATCCGATAACTCGGCTATATCACATATAACCAATCATGTCACACATCGCGAGAATAGAATGCGGTATCACATACACGCATCAATCTCGGTCCTGCACATATCACATATGCGCTCCTACTCCGTTTCGCTTGAGCCAGGAAACCTCTGTGTAGGACTCTAAAGACTTGTCAATACGCCGGTAGTAGGTGATGATCATATCAAACACCCACAAGCCGCAAGCGGTCTGCCAAACGTAACGGCCACCCGAGTATTGAGCGATCAGAAGATCAACAAGTAAGCCTGTACATTCACCTGTGAATCCAATCAGTAACACTCCTGTACAGTCCGGTCTCTTCGTCTGATATGTCGCATATGCAGTCTAGGGGTGGTAAACGTCAGACCCCAGTAACCGATAAGTCGTGTCGATATGAGGTCTATAACAGTTCGAGAAACTACCGATAACACTTACCAGTAAATCTCAGCAACCCTGGTCAGGGATTTCTAGTTATAGTCAATCGAACACAGCGCAACATCAACTCCCTATACCGGGAGAGACGAAACCCCTCCTATTGCTCATTGCCTCCATGTGATTCGGGACTGTACCCAAAAGCCACCATTTTGCATGCCCCCATGGACGTGGTATGATGGAAATCAAAGCACAGTGGGAATCACACAAGACTTTATGACGATCTCGGGTCTACAGACTAACCTGTACCAGTGTCACCAGAGAACTGCCATCTGACGTGGGGTATAATACCATGTGGGAGTTCTCGGCGAGTCCGTCTAGTGTACCCAGTCTCCACTGAGCACCCGTATACCTTCTCTGATGTCAAACACCAATGGATATGGGATCATCCATCGCCCATCATATGGGTCAAGAAGCGCATACGCTAGTCTACTCTGGAGTATCGATGCCCTGTTTTGGTACTCCCATGACTAGGAACATTTGAAGGATGTACTTGGCGACTTTACTGTCCCCACTAGTATGATCTGCATCACAGTCCTGGTAGTCAAGTACTCATCCTAATGGCTTTATCAACATGTGACATAGAGACAATCAGAGTACATGCTAAGATAAAGAGTAACCAGATAGCATACTATCATGTCGAGCAAGAAAGTCCTCCCTATATATGTCCAAGCATCCACTACAATATATACGTATGTACAGTAATGGCCTCTAGGGCATGCATATCACTAACACACATATCAGAGTCCCTACTGATAATGGCCTGCCTGAAACTAGTAGGATCATTTTCTTCCAAGATGCAATCCTCTCGATCCCCGTCTATGAGAAAACCGTAGTATCTCTCGGGCGGATGAGAAATCCTACTAGATCTGCGGAGTGGTTGAGGCTCATCTGGGGCTACTGAATCCTGAGGTTCCACCAAATCTTCAGTTGTTGTTTGTGTATCTGGAATTTCTTCCAGTTCTACCATGTTTCCTCTGGTTTCTTTTGCAAGAAACTGCCATTCCAAAAAGGTGGCATTTCGAGAAACAATAATCCTTCGTTCCTCAACATGGTAGAAAGGATATCCTCGCGAATGTTTGGAATATCCTATAAATTTACACAACACTGATCGTGCCTCAAGTTTGTCCGGATTGTACTTCTTCACATAATCTGGACAACCCCATATCTTAATGAATTTAAGACATTGTTTTTTACCACTCCATATTTCATATGAAGTCTTAGGCACAGATTTAGACGGAACTTGATTCAATAGGTATGCTGCTGTTTCAAGCGCAAGTCCCCAGAATGAAAGAGGCAATTCTCATTACTCATCATGGAGCCAACCATGTCCAATAGTGTACGGTTCCTCCGCTCCGATACACTGTTGTGCTGTAGTGTATACGGAGGAGTAAGCTGAGAGAGAATTCCATTCTCTTTCAGGAAGCCCCGGAATTTCGTGCTCAAGTACTCCCCTCCTCTATCAGACCGGAGGATCTTGATACTTTTTCTTGTCTGGTTCTCTACCTCTTTTCTAAATTCTTTGAATTTCTTAAAAACTTCAGATTTGTGTTTCATAAGATACACGTATCCGAACCTAGAGAGATCGTCAGTGAATGCGATTAATAAGAGAACCCACCCCTTGTATATATAGACATCGGGCTACATACATCACTGTGTATGAGTCCCAAGAGCTCTGCTGCTCTTTCTCCGTGTCCGGTGAACGGAGATTTGGTCATCTTCCCTTTGAGACAAGACTGACAAGTTTCATAAGATAAAAATTCGAACGTATTCAAATATCCATCCTTATGCAATTTACTCAGTCTTTTCTCTTCGATATGACCAAGTCTACGATGCCTCAAGTAGGATTTGTAGGGGTCCTAGGCACACTAATGAGGTCTCACAAGGCATCAACCATGCCAATTTCAAATTTTACAAGTGCCGAGAAACCCTAATACGGATCGTTAACTAGAATTTTAGGCGAAAAGTGCAACTAGTTAACAATTTAACTAAGTGAACGGAAATACAACCTTTGTAGATCCGGTTCTCCACCTCCATAGCTCCATTATGAAGTCTCCTTGCTGTCCAAATCAAATCCCGGGCTCTAGCGTCGGCTTCATCGGAGAAATGGGCGGGCTAGGTCATCGACTACGATGCCGAAGATGATCTACGTCGAGGCATCACAAGATCAAGCTCCCACTTCACCAAGTCATGAAACTTGTGAAGAAAACACCCTATACTACTTGGCAAGAGGTAGAGGATGAAGAAATAGGAGGTGGGTTCACTTTAGAATTGGATTTCTCACTCTTTTCATCAAATCACCATTGATGGAAGCAAGGTTTTCTTCTTTGAAGAAGAAGAAAAAGAAGAAGATAATTATGATAAGTTAATTGAAAAATAGATAAGAAAAAGAATACTTATCATAATATCAACCATGGTTAAGTGTAGAGAATTGACTAAGGTTAGATGAATGGTTAGGGTTAAGCATGAAGACAAAATGGTCACTTTGGTCAAAGCTTCATGAAGCTTCAACAAGCTTCAAGTTTGAAAGCAACCATTTTGTTTTCTTTTCAATTTCTTTTTAATCCAAATTAAAAAGATAAATGAAAGAATAAATAAATAAAAACCCTAACCATTTACTTAACCAAGGTTTAATTCTTTACACAAACCCTAGCATTCATGTATCATCAAACATGATACAATCAAGTGCACAAAAATATATCACATATACAATGTGCACATTAAAGTGAGAAAATCCATTTAAAGTGAACCAATACTAGTTAATGCAAAGTAATATATCAAATATATAATTATACATTAAATCATTAAATCAACACTTGATTTAACGATCCGGTCATATCGCATATAACCGACTAATATCCAATGTATCGGCTTATCGAATCAATCCTTGATTCGATAACCAGGTTATATCGCATACAACCAATCGATACATTCATCGCGAGAATAGAATACAGTATCACATACTGGTATTATTCTCGGTCCCGCACATATCTCATATGCGCTCCTATTTCGTTTTTCTTGAGCCAGGAAACCTCTGTGTAGGACTCTAAAGACTCGTCAATACGCCGGTAGCAGGTGATGATCATATCAAACACCCACAAGCCGCAAGCGGTCTGCTAAACGTAACGGCCACCCGGGTATTGAGCGATCAGAAGATCGACGAGCAAGCCCGCTCATACTCCTGTGAATCCAACCAGTAACACTTACCGTACAGTCCGGTCTCGTCGTCTGATATGTCGCATATCTCGTCTAGGGGTGGTAAACGTCAGACCCCAACAGCTCGATAAGTCGTGTCGATATGAGGTCTATAACAGTCCGAGAAACTACTGGTAACACTTACCAGTAAATCTCAGCAACCCTGCCAGGGATTTCCGGTTATAGCCAATCGAACACAGCGCAACATCAACCCCCTATACCGGGAGAGACGAATCCCCTCCTATCGCTCATTGCCTCCATGTGACTCGGGACTGTACCCAAAAACCACCGTTTTGCACGCCCTCTTGGACGTGGTAAGGTGGAAATTAAAGCACAGTGGGAACCACACAAGACTCTATGACGATCTCGGGTCAACAGAATACTCTGTACCAGTGTCACCAGAGAACTGCCATCTGACGTAAGGTATAATACCATCTGGGAGTTCTCGGCGAGTCCGTCCAGTGTACCCAGTCTCCACTGAGCACCCGTATATCATCTCTGATGTCAAACACCAATGGATATGGGATCATCCATCGCCCATCTGTATGGGTCGAGAAGGTATACGCTAGTCTACTCTGGTATATCGATGCCCCGTCTCGATACACCCACGACTAGGGACTTTGAAGGATGTACTTATGGACTACCATGTCCCCACTAGTATGATCCGCATCATAGTCCAGGTAGTCAAGTACACATCCTAAGGGCTTTACCAACATGTAACAGAGAGACGATCAGTGTACACGTTAAGGTAAAGATCAACCAGATAGCATACTATCATGTCGAGCAAGAAATTCCTCCCTATATATGTCCAAGCACCCACTACAATATACATCCTATGTATAGCAATGGCCTCTAGGGCATACATATAACTAACAGGATTCGTTAACTCTTCCTCTTGCGTGTGTTTTGTACATTGAAAACTGTGTTTTGATTTAGAACATAGATACCATTACATAGTGTACCTTCTGCAACCAATACTCGATTAAAGTAAATGTTCATGATATTTCTATCAAGAACAAACTTATATCCATCTTTATCAAGTAAAGAAACTGATATGATGTTGCAAATCATGGAAGGTACATAGTAGCAATTGTTCAAAATCATAGTATTGCCTTTTGGCAACACTAGATGATATTCACCGACGGCAGCAACATCAACTTGTGCTCCGTTCCCTACTCTGAGGGACATATCACCAGGCCCAACTATCCTAGTTTTTCTCAGTCCCTACAATAAATTACAGATATGAGATCCTGATCCGGTATCTAGTACTCAGGAGGTAGGACTGACCGAAAAACAGTTCTCAATAACAAAAACACTTGAAGAAGACGCAATAGTGTGCTTCTTCTTCGTTGGGGTCATCAAGGAATTCATGCAATTCTCTTTCCCTTGCTCATACTCATGACAACTGTCATAGTATAGAGCCGAACCGACGTTCCCCAGCCCCGAATAAGAATTCGGATCGGTCAAGCGATATATTTTATTATCTTGATTAGGGCGTGAAATAGTTGCTACCTAGAGAGAGAGAGAAAAAATACTTAGCGTGTGCTCTTGCAAGATTAGATTGGTTATTAATTTATCTAACATGATGGCTCCCACTGTTTCCTCGAATTCTTCTTCAAACCCTAAAAGAAGAACTAGTCAGGATTAATCGCACGTCACAATACTTGCTTAACCTTTCGGCCAAACTAGTGTCGATACTTCGAGGGAGGTTTTCCAACGCTTTCGTGAAGTTCCTTAATTATGTAACCTCTTTTCCCTGGAGGTGTAGCCCCGCTAACACTATTCTAGACACCTACTTGGTTTATAACATTTATTGTTAAGTGAAATAATCACCCAAGAGTAATCCTACTCATCAGTGGGATCGGGATCTAACTATCATTGTGTGATGACCTAGATGGAATCCACTCTAGTCACCACACTCCAGAAAGTATGCTAAAACTGTAAGTTTCCTGTATATTTGAAACTCCCGATGTGGGTTTTTCCCCTAGGATCCAAGTGACCTTGACTAAAGATCAAAATGTTAAAATATCCTAGTCAAGTTCTACCCGTCATTATCTTAATTGCATTAGACCCACCCGTACGAGCCTTGACTAAAGATCAAAATGATTGTACGACTGTCCTAACCAATCGCATTACCATGCAACAGAAAAGTATTACATAGCTACCGAACACTACGCCTCGACTAAAGATCGAAATGCGTAGCACGATTAATAAGCACTACCAATCCGAAATGACGGAGGGCTACGGTTGGGTTTTTGGCGAAAAACCCTTTAACGTAATGAACTTGATATCGTTGAAGGAACCTGAGCAGTTTTGAAAACGAGTGATTTAGGCTCCACTTTTGAAAGCTTCTGGTTTTGAAAAAACTGAATAATCTATAGTATAAATTTTTGCTCAAGAGGTCACTCCCCGCGAAGGGATCTCGGCTCTTGCCTCATGGAATGAGGTGCCGGATATTCACAACCGAATACCACTATGCAAAGTGAAAGAATATAATTATAGCTTTTCGAAATTTATTCCAACATCTTTTTAGGTTTCTTTTCTTGCATTAATCAAAATTAATGCAGTCCCATCAATTAAACTACCACACCAGAAAAGAATGAAAATACAATGTACGTATATGCCATCTGCATTCACCATAAGGTCCCGTCACGCACCGTTAGGTTACTTAACTAATGACAGAGTGGGGGCTGGACTAGCGCGGGTGCAAAACATATACAACATCTACTAGTATATATATAAATATATATAACATTCGTCCCAGGCATGATATAAGAAACATCACAGAATCTCAGTAAGCAATACAGAATGGTGGATAATCTTGGAGCCTCGGGTTTCATTTGAGCCGCAAATAAAACCCGACGTTTCCGGTCGTGTGGATAGCCTGCGCAATGAAACCTGGACCCCTACGAGCGCGACAAGTTATCCGTCAATCCTAGAAGTGAGGCAACCCCAATCAACAAAGTGAATGGGCCACCCAGCACTCCACGAGATCCGGTAACTTAAGCGTCCCTCCGTAGGTCATCCTATACCCCCTACGAGTGCGGCGAATACCTCGCCAATTCTAGAATGAAGCCCCTTCCATCTCAACGCCATGAGATGCGGGCTTGTTGCCTTCTAGAACCCGGCTATTCGTGCGCTCCACCACAGGGTAATCCTTGTACAGAAAAAGAAAAATATGTACAAAGATGACATCGATCTCAACCCGGTCGAGCCCCAATCAAATAATATACAACCCGACAAAGACGACAGTCCACATATCGGACGCTCTCCCCGCAATAACAAATATACAAGTGAATCTTAATTGTACCAATATCATTGCACCACAAGCTATCCACCACGACAATCCAACCAACAACCCCAGCACAAATACAGAATATCAATGTGAATGTCATGTTCGTAAACCCGTCTAAAGGAACATATAGCAGTTAGACGAGTTATACCGCTCAAATGACATTCATGGTCGTAGATAAAAGTGTATGTACTAAAAACTATTAAACAGTGTTAAAAATAACGACTTCGAAATACTCCGTATTACCCCAAACTCAAAGATAACAGAATATCCAACTTGGGCAAAAACAAACATATCCTGAAACCTTAAATCCAAGTGATATAGAAAACCAAACAAAAATGAGCAAATTTTGCTATAGTAGAACCGGCCATGCCGGCCAAAAAGAGCTTTTCGCCAGGCTAATTTTTGAGTTCTGGGCTCATTTTTCTTTGGTGTTCTAGTTTTCACATAAGTAGTCTTCTGCAATTGTTTTAAATTTTTTTTGAAGACTTTAAAAATTCGACAGAAACTTGAAATTTGGGTTTCGAGTTTCGGAGTTATTTCGGTTTTGTTACTTTAACATTGTTTAAACTTGCTAGTATAGGGTTTATGGGCTGGCTCTAATACCATGTGGGGTTAAACTAATGCCCTGGCCATCAACCGAGGCCGATTGCGGAACAAAATTTTTCTTGACGATGTAAACTTGGAACTAGAATAACCTTAAACCGGATCTACCATAAACCTAACTAGGTACTAAAGAAGCTATCTACTATGAAAAGAGTATATACCAAGAGGCTCAAGTCCTTCGGGTCTTCACTCCTCTCCTTCAGCATGCTTCTAGTGGCCTCCATGATCGAGCTTGATCGATGGCTTCCTCACGTCAAAGATGATCCACCCGAGAGTGTCTACTTTGAGCTCCTACCCCTAAACCGAGATAACTAGGTTACTTAGTATGCTGATCTAAGTAGCCTAGATGATATAGAGAGTGATGATGGATTGTTTTGTCTCAAGAACTCTAGCTTTCTCAACACATGAGACTATTAGGGTTTGATGTAGAACAAGAGAAGCTTGGAGGAGATGAGAGTGTTGTTGTGAGCATGGAATGAAGAATGGCTAAGAAATGTGAACTAATAATGCAAACAAAAAAATATCTATACCAAAATATCTTAAAATATCTAGCATGAAAGAATAGTAAACCATGAGTCACTATATGACTCACCAAGTAGCCATGCTTCATTCAATGAATGTTAACACCTCATCACTCTACCTCATTAACCATTTAACTTAAATGGTTAAACCAAATAATGAGGTATCTTCTTCTAGAAGCACCTTGCACAATTACAAGAATGTCCCTCACCTGTATATACATTCCCTTATCCGTATTCCGAGAAAATACGAATACAATGAGACAAGAATAATCCAACAACATAATACTAGGATCCGGCTTAAACCAAAGCCCGCTAGTATTAACCGCCCGAACATCATACGTGTACAAGCACACGTATGTGATCGAACCCTGCCGTAAAACCATACGGCCTCTACATCGTTTCGTCCGAAGCAGAGAAACCCTTTGTGTGGGACTCTAAAGACTCTACAGTACGCCGGCAGTGCGTTACTGGATAAGTCCATAACCACAAGCACGTCAGCGGCACTAGTTGTACGTAACGGCTACCCGGGTACCTGTCGAAAAGGAAAGCCGACGAGCAAACTCATCCGGATCCCAACTGAGCCTATCTGTGATAATGTCCGTACAGTCCGGTCTCTTCGTCTAAGAGTATCATATACCGGATCTAGGGCTGGTAAGCGTCAGACCCTAATAACCCGATAATTCATGCTGATGTGGCCCAGGACTAATCCGGGAAACTACTGATCAACCTATCAGTAAATCCCAACTGCCTTGGCCAAGATCTTATGGTCCTGGCCAATCGAACATAGTGTGATATCGACTCCCAATACCCGGAGAGACGAATCCCTGACAATCACTCACTGCCTCCATGTGGATCGGGACTGCACCCAACTAAAACCTGTTTGCACAACTCAGTAGAGCCGTGGTAGGGCAGTGATCAAAGCACAGTAGGAACTCACACGACACAAATGACGATCTCAGGTCCAAAGACTAATCTGTACACATGTTACAAGAGAACAGCTATCTGACATAGGTATAATACCATCTAGAGGTTCTCAACGAGTCTGTCCAGTGTACTCATCCCTAGTGAGCACCTGTATACAATCTTAGGTGATCACACCAATGGTTGTGGGATCAACCATCGCCCCTTGTCGGGATCTAGAAACGTATACGCAAGTCTACTCTGGAGTATCAATGCCCGATCTCGATACTCCTGCAACTTAGGACTTTTAAGGATGTGCTTATAGACTACCCAGCTCCCACAAGTATAATTGCCATCATAACGCTGGTAGTCAAGCAATATCCTACGGGCTTTATCAACATGTGGTCGACATATATAACATATGCACATGTTAAGATAAAGACAAACCATAATAGTATACTACTGTATCGAGTCTTTATCAATATGTGCAAGCTGGATAAAACATCAATAGAAACAAATACACATATCCTGATAAAGACAACTCAAATAATATACTATATAATTGAGCAAGATTGTCCTGTACATACGTATCCCAAGCATCCATATGTATACATATATAATAATGGCCTCTAGGGCATACATATCCAACAGAATTGACCAAAACAATATAAAAGGCGTACAAAGTATATTTGATTATCTAAACGGTAAAATTAGTTTCGTGTCAATAGGAATTCAGGTTAAGGATTTATCATCATTTTAAATCAGCGATCAGTTGCTGGAATTCCAGTTTCAGAACTGAAAGTCCAACTTCGCGTGCGGTTTACTAGGGATTTTGTTTAGATTCAAGTGTTTCCCCAGTTGAATAAAACCTAGTTCTATCTGTTAGGTTTTCGAAGCATCAAGCGGATCCAAGATATCCTTTCTATACTAGAAGATATGTCCTATTTAGTGTGAAGGTGAAAGAATTGTCACTACAGAAACTACAGAACGCGTCGACAGTCTAAAATATAAACAAAATAACAAACGACAATGTAACTGAACGAGAACAGATCCATATGTTAGCTAGCTAATTATCTACACGACCATATAGGACTCTGCGCATTTTCAGTTTTATGTAGGGACGTGCCGGCGCTTAAGTCTAGGTATCCCCGTGGAATGCTGCCCCGGACTGCAGTCCAGAGCTGCATTCCCATTCAATTCTCATTACAGTGGTCTATCGGCATCGAAAGATAAACTATATAGGGTCCTATCTTATCGAGTCGGCTTCGATATGAGCCTTAGAACATTACATTTTGACATGTAACTAATTTAATAACAATTTAACACTACTACATGTACAGTAAAAATCAGATTTGACGTCGTGTCTTTGGGATGTTGTTTCCTTGCGCAATGCTTTGTTATTTGAGTTCAGTTTCCTACATAATATTCATAAGTTGCAAAAGAAATTATTAGAGCATTTTCGATAGGGTTTTGGATCAGTTCACCACATCAAACTCTTAGCGTACAATATCTTGAATTATCGAATTAATGTCGGTTTTATCCAACTCATGAAAACGGTATGTGATACTTACAATTCCACACGATACTAATACGATGTTTTAGATCCGATTATGCTCAAAACTACGATCTTAGAATTTCTATGGTTTTCCATGAAGATACGATGACGACTTACAATATATACGTGTCAATATACTACTAAACACACGTTCGTAATAATCTATCTAATATAATTTTAACACAAAGTTATATAGCATGTTAAAAGCATGTGAGGATTTCACTTGCCTTCGGTCGCTGATATAGAAGCGACACCACTTACGGACTTTGTCTCGACACACGAGACGATGCGATGCTGGACACGGTGCGTGGCACGTGCGCGATGCGCGGAGATCCGATACCGAGCACGGTGACAAAGCGGGCGTGACATGGTAGCAGGCGTGGTCATGGTTCGGTGCATGGTGCGGGAGTGGCATGGCGTTACACGGTATTGGACGCGATGCTGGTGCGGGAGTGGGCTCGGTGCATGCATTGGATCGGGGTACAGTGTGGCACAGGGGCTGGCACAGCGTGGCATGGGGACTGGCACGCCGTGGCACGGGGACTGGCTATTAGGAATATGTATGCCCTAGAGGCCCTTATTGTATGATATAGTGGATGCTTGGACACACACACACACACACATATAGGACTTTCTTGATCGACATGGTAGTATTGTTAGGAATATGTATGCCCTAGAGGCCATTATTGTATGATATAGGGGATGATTGGACATATATATAGAGGACTTTCTTGCTCGACATGATAGTTTGCTATCTGGTTGCCTTTATCTTAACATGTTCACTGGTATTATTATACTGTCTCTTATATACATGTTGATAAAGCCCTTAGGATGTTGGCTTGACTACCAAGACTATGATGCAGATCATGCTACTGGGACCTGGGTAGTCCACAAGCACATCCTTCAAATGTTCCTAGTCGAGGGTATATCGAGATAGGGCATCAATATTCCAGAGTAGACTAGTGTGTACGTTTCTTGACCCTGTATGGGGGCGATGGTTGATCTCATAGCCATTGGTGTTTGACATCAAAGATTGTACACAAGTGCTCATTAGAGAATGGGTACACCGAACAGGACTCGCCAAGAACTCCTAGATGGTACTATACCTATCGTCGGATAGCAGTTCTCTGGTGACATTAGTACAGGTTAGTCTGTAGACCCGAGATCATCATAGAGTCTTGTGTGGTTCCCACTGTGCTTTGATTTTCTTCCTACCACGGCTCAAAGGAGTCGTGCAAACATGTGGATTTTGGGTATAGTCCTAAGTCATATAGAGGCAATGAGCGATAGGAGGGGTATCGTCTCTCCCGATATTGGGAGTTGATGTTGCGCTATGCTCGATTGGCTATAACAGGAAGTCCCTGGCCAGGGCTGTTGATGAGATTTACTGGTAAGAGTTATCAGTAGTTTCTCGAACCATTATGAGTCATACATTGGCATGACTTATCAAGTTACTGGGGTCTGACGATTCTACCCCTAAACTCGATATGCGACATATCATGCGAAGAGACCGGACTGTACGGTAAGTGTTACTTATGGGCTTCATGAGATTTTGGACAAGCTTGCTTGTTGATCTTCTAATTGCTCAATATCTGGGTAGCCGTTACGTCCAGCTAGTACCGCTGACGGCCTGTGGGTAACTGATGTGATTATTTCCTACTGCCGGTGTATTGACGAGTATTTAGAGTCCCACACAGAAGTTTGCTAGTTCAGGTGAAGCGAAGTAAGGCACATATGTTGATATGTGCGGGGGCCTGATTAAGTATGAGTATGTGATACCGTATTCTAATCTAGCAGTTATTTGTTATCGGTTAGATTATATGTGATATAACTGGATTATTGAATTAAGTGTTGATTTGATAATGTGATATACAGATAAATGATATTAGTCGGTTATATGTGATATAACCGGATTATTAAATCAAGTGTTGATTTAATAATATGATATATATTTATATTTGATATAATTATATATTAACTAATATTATTGCTCACTAATTATTTTCTTATATATATATATATATATATATATTAAGAAGCATGGTTGAATTTTCTATTTTTGGAAAATAGAAAAAGAGGTGGAAAATGAGAAGTATGGGTGAAGCATGGCTTTGTTGATTATTTTATTGGTCTCTTATTACTATTGAAGTATGGTTCTATTTGTTTATTTGAAACAAATAGATGCTTCAATAAGTGAGAGGGGTCAAGCCATTCTACACAACACTTGGTTCATTTTTCTTTAGTTGTGCTCATGTGTCAAGTTCTTGCTCTCTAGCTCTCTCCATTTTCTTCACCTCCATCTCCAAGCTCAATCCCTCACATGAGTTATGATACCTTGAGCTTTTGAGAACCCAAGTGAGCAAACAAAACCCCTACTTCATCATCCTAAACTTGATTAGCAATCAAGTGAAGTGTGTTTCCTTCACTAAAGAGTTTAGTGAAGAGATAGCTTGGATTAGTGGAGCTTCGGGTGAATCATCTTCGGCACGAAGGTCATCGGAGGAAGCTCGATCCAATTTCAAGTGGAGCCCAGTGGAGTCGCGTGGACTACTACACGGAGCTTGTGAAGAGAAGGACACGGTCTACAAAGGTTGTAGCTACCTTTCTCTTAGTATAATTTATTGATATCATCATGTTAACCCTAATATTCTAGTTAGATCTAGGTTAGTGTTAAGAAGCACCATGAAATTTTGAAAATTGCATGCTCGATGCCCGTTTTAACCCTATCATGGTGCTATTCGACACTTTCATGGTATCAAAGCTAAGCTAGAAGTTTAGGGAAAATCTTTACGGTGTTAAAACGTTCGATCGATTTTTTGAAGCCGAAACTTGTGAAGTGTCTGTCGATTTTTTCAAATGTTGAAATTTTTGTGATTAAAAATATTCAGAAAATCGTGCAGGTGTTTTTATGGATCCAGAAGAAATTTTAAACCGTAACTCCTCAAAAGTGCCATGGAATCGCGGCCCAAACCCTAGTTTGGCCGTGGTTCCGCCGCAGCTGGGGGTGTGTTGGGCTTAATTTTTCTTGTCTTGCTCCATTCTTAAATTTGGCACTTTCTGGATGTTTTTAGTGAGACTCAAGTTGTTGAGGTCTCTGTGATTTGTGGGTGTTTGTTAAATCGATCAAAATGTTTAACGTCGTATAGATTGTGATGATATGTGATACAATTTTTAGAATCCAAAATAATTAGTTTTGTGAAAACTAGTTAGTATTTTGTAAATCTAGCCATTTAGTTTCGTTTGATCGATTGCCACAGAATTTTGATTCGGATCAAAACTCCGTCGCAATCGCATATAGTATGCGATCACTTAGTCGGGAATCTTGTTGAATTATCTGACGGCTTATTGAAAAGAGTTTTCAATTTTAGACTAAAATGCAAGGTTTATTTGTTAGGCATGAAATTCGGAATATGAGATATTCCGGGTTTATGATGTCTAAGATATATGCGGATTCTAAATATTGTAGTTGAGATTTTTTCATTTTCATTCATGTAAAAATTGTATATAATATTCTTTTATTGGGACACTTCCGGGTTGAGAATGATGTCACCATTGATGTATATTATTTACTTTTCCGCATTAGGATAGACCCAAGGCGGGGAGCACAAGTAACCGGGTTCTAGAGTCCAGTGGGAGTCCATCTTGAGGAGTCAAGGCCGGGTCTCCTAACTCTAGAATTGGTAGGGTTGCTTGCCGCTCTTGTAGGGGTCTAAGGATATGGGTTTGGCTATTTATCACGACTGTGGAATCCGTGTTTTTCATTACTGGCATAATTTAAAACACGGACCTTCTAGTAAATCCAATATTTCATATGTTTACTTCTGCTGCTTTGTTCTGTGATGTGATCATATAACTACGTGAGACGAATGCTATATTATATATATGATATATAATAAATGTTGCTTATGTTTTGCACCCGCGCTAGTCTATCCCCCGCTCTGCCGTTAGTTAAGTAACCTAACGGTGCATGACGGGGCCCCGTGGCGAATGCTGATGGCATAAGCATACGTTCTATTTTTATTTCTTTTCTGTGATGTTGAGGGAAAAATAAATGATGGGACTTCATTAATAAGATTAATGAAAAGAAAAGAAACCTAAAGATGTTGTAGAATCAAAATTTTCAAAAAGATATCTCTAGTTCTTGCTTTGCATAGTGATATTCCTTGATGAATATCTAGCACCTCATTCGATGAGGAAAGAACCGAGATCCCTTCACCGGGAGTGACCTCTTTAGCAAACCTAGCAAATACTACAACCCACTTATTTTAGTTTTGATAGATTCTCTAGTTCTTGCTTTGCATAGTGGTATTCCTTGATGAATATCCAGCACCTCATTTGATGAGGAAAGAGCCGAGATCTCTTCACCGGGAGTGACCTCTTTAGCAAAACCAGCGAATGCTACCACTCGCTCGGTTTGTTTTTGAAAACTATTCGATTTTAAAAGCGGAGCTTAAACCACTCCTTTTCAAAATCACTAGATTCTACAACGATAACAAGTTCATTATGTTAAGAGTTTTCTTCAAAACCAGTCGTAGCCCTCTGTCATTTCAGATAAGTGCTATTTATTATTCGTGCTACGTTTGTTGACCTTGTCAAGGCATAGTGTACGGTTGCTGATTAGTACTTATCTATCGCATGTGATGCGATTGGATTAGGGTAGTCGTACGGCCTTGTTGACCTTATCAAGGGTCATGTGGGTGGGTTTAATTCAATCACGAAATGAACGGGTTGAACTTGAATTGCGGTTTATGGTTTATTGACCTTGTCAAGTTCATAAACCGCATAAGGTAAAAACAGATATTGGGAATTTCAAGTGTTGAAATTTGCAATGAGATTGCATACCCTCTATATGATAGTTGGATCCCGATACCCACTGCTAGTAAGAGTTACTCCTGGGAGAGTTTTCCACTTTACAATTAGCTGATCAAGTAGGTGTCTAAGAAAGGTGTTAACGGGGTTATGCCCCTGCAGAAACGAGGTTATTTAATTAGTTCCATGCGAAAACATGGGAAGACTCCCTCGGAGTACCAATACCTGTCTGGCCGAACGATTGGCGAACTTGTAGGGTGTAATTAATCCCGGCTAATCTTACCTTTTAGGATTTGAAGGAAGATTTGATAAAAACAGTGGGAGCTATCCTGATTAGATAAGATAATAACCAATCTAATCTTGCAAAGAGCGCACGCTAATGCGTTTCCTTCTCTCTCTCTCCAGTTAGCGACCAATGACACGTCTTAATCAAGATAATAATATGGATGTATTGACCGAACCCGCTTATTATACTTAGCTGGGGAATGCTCGTTCCACTTTTTCTTATGATTGTCATAAGTCTGAGCATGGAATAGGGGAATATCAGGATTCCCACGCAACCCGAACGAAGAATGAGCATGTTGATGCAATGTCTTCGGGTGTGTTCGTAACCAAAAACTGTTTCTCAGTTTGCTCTACGTCCTGGGTATTGGATACCGAATCAAGATCCCACATATGTAATTTGTTACATGGGCTAAAGTGAGGTAGAGAACTGGGAAAGGGTGATAAGTCTCTAGTAGTAGGGAATGTAGCAATTTTTGCAGCCAAAGCAGTTGGCGAATATCACCTTGTATTACCAAGTGGTAATACAATAATTCTGAACGACTGTTATTACGTTCTAAAAATGATGTGCAATATTATATCAGTTTCATTGTTGCATAAAGAAGAATATAATTTTGCATTGGAGGATAATGTTATGAACATTTTCCATAATCAAGTGTTGATTGGGTTTGGTACGTTGTGTAACGGTATATGCATTCTGAATCAAACCACAATTCTAAATATACAGAACACACACAAGAGGAAAAGTTTAGAAATGAACGAAGCCTACTTGTGGCATTATAGACTAGGTCATATCAATACGACAAGGCTAGCTAAGTTGCATAAAAATTAATATTTGAATCCATTCGAATTTACATCTTATGAAACTTGCGAGTCATGCCTCAAAGGTAAGATGACCAAAACTCCATTTACTGGACATGGAGAAAGAGCTACTGAACTCTTGTGACTGATACATAATGATGTATGCAGTCCTATGTCTACACATACCAGGAATGGTTTCTTGTACATTATTACATTCACCGATCATCTCTCTAGATTCGGATATGTGTTCTTGTTGAAACACAAGTCTGATGCTTTTGAGAAATTCAAGGAATATAAGAACGAAGTAGAGAACCAGACGGGTAAAAGTATTAAAATCCTTCGATCTGATCGGAGAGGAGAATACTTAAGCTCGAAATTCCTAGATTATTTAAAAGAGAATAGGATTCTCTCTCAGCTTACTCCTCCATATACACCACAGCACAACGGAGTATCGGAGCGGAGGAATCACACCCTATTAGATATGGTGAGCTCTATGATGGGTACTGCTGAGTTACCTATTTCCTTTTAGGGATATACACTTAAGACAACCGCATACCTATTGAATCAAGTTCCATCAAAATCAGTACCTAAAACACCATATGAGATATGGAGTGGAAAGAGACCATATCTTAAACGACTTAAAGTATGGGGTTGTCCGGCCTATGTTAAAAAACAGAATCCATACAAACTCGAGGCACGATCAGTTCTTTGCTAGTTTGTGGGGTATCCAAAGAATTCACATGGATATCTATTCTATCATAGTGAGGAACAAAAGGTGTTTGTTGCTCAACATACCACCTTTTTAGAAAATGAATTTCTTGTAAAATAAATTAGTGGTAATGAGGTAGAGCTGGAAGAAGTTCCAGCTACACAAACTAAAACTGATAATTTGGTGGAACCAGAGGATCCAATAGTCTCCGACGAACCTCAGCCACTCCACAGATCTAGTAAGGTTCTTCATCCACCTGAGAAATACTACGGTTTTCTCGTAGACGGTGGGAGCAAGGAATGCATCATGGAAGATGATGACCCAACAAGTTTCGAGCAGGCCATCACAAGTGGAGACTCTGTAAAATGGCTGGATGCTATGCGATCTGAGATGGAATCCATGTACACCAACAAAGTATGGACTTTGGAAGTTGCTCCTGAAGGGGTAAAACTCATCGGGAGCAAGTGGATCTTTAAGAAGAAAATTGGTGTATATGGAAAGGTTGAGACCTTCAAAGCTAGACTTGTAGCAAAATATTTTTGTCAACAACCAGGTGTCAACTATGATGAAACCTTTTCTTCTGTCGCTATGCTTAAGTCCATCAGGATCCTACTTTCCATTGCTGCATACTATGACTACGAAATCTGGCAGATGGACGTCAATACCACTTTTCTAAATGGTGATTTAGAAGAGAGCGTGCATATGACACGGCCATAGGGCTTCATAGACAGTGAGAGCATCGGAAAGGTGTGCAAGCTGCTTAAATCTATCTACGAATTAAAGCAGGCGTCGCGAAGCTGGAATATCTGTTTTGATGAAGCTGTCATCATCAAAAATGCAGATGAACCATGAATATATAAGAAGGTTGTAGAGAGTAAGGTTGTCTTCCTCGTATTGTATGTGGATGACATACTCTTGATAGAAAATGATGTTCCTATGCAACAGTCGGTCAAGCTCTTCTTATCACATAAGTTCTCCATGAAAGATCTAGGAGATGCCTCCTACATCCTTGGGATTAAGATCTATAGAGATAAATCTAAGCGGAAATTGGGATTGTCCTAATCCAGGTATATAGACGCCATACTAAAGAGGTTTAGTATGGAAGATTCTAAGAGTGGTAATTTAACCGCTTGATCAGGAATCACTCTCTCCAAAGAGATGTCTCCCAAGACTGATTTGGAGAGGGCTCGCATGTAAGAGATACCCTATGCTTCAGCAGTCGGGTCAATCATGTATGGGATGTTATGCACCAGATTGGATGTAGCTTACTCATTAGGTGTAGTGAGTAGGTCAATCAGATCCTGGGGAAAACAACTGGACAACTGTGAAGAACATTCTTAAGTATTTGAGAAGGACTAATGAAATGTTCTTGGTGTATGGTAACGGTGAACTCCAGGTGGAGTCCTTTAACGATTCAAGCTTCCAGAGTGATAAGGACGACAGTAACTCGGTCTCGGGTTTTATCTTTACCCTCAATGAAGGGGCGGTACGTTGGAAGAGTTCCAAGCAAGATACCGTAGCAGACTCGACGATGGAGGCTGAATACATCGCTGCCAACAATGCTACCAAAGAGGCTGTCTGGATGAAGAAGTTCATTGCTGAACATGGTGTGGTTCCATCCATTGAGCATCCAATACCTGTGTATTGTGATAACAATGGAGCTGTGGCTTTAGCCAAGGAACCCCAGTCCCATCAGAGATCCAGACATATTCATAGGCGGTATCACCTGATCAAGGAGATAGTAGATCGCCGGGAGATCGAGGTCAGGAGAGTTGACATAAAGGACAACGCAGAGGATCCACTCATGAAGGACCTCCCCCAGATATAATTCGAGAGACTTTTTGGGATGTTGGGTATGAGATACTATAAAAACTGGCCTTAGTGCAAGTGGGAGATTGTTAGGAATATGTATGCCCTAGAGGCCATTATTGTATGATATAGTGGATGCCTGGACATATATATAAAGGATTTTCTTGCTCGACATGATAGTATGCTATCTGGTTGCCTTTATCTTAACATGTTCACTGGTATTATTATACTGTCTCTCATATACATGTTGATAAAGCCCTTAGGATGTTGGCTTGACTCCCAGGACTATGATGCAGATCATATTACTGGGACCTGGGTAGTCCACAAGCACATCCTTCAAATGTTCCTAGTTGACGGTATATTGAGACAGGGCATCGATATTCCAAAGTAGAATAGTGTGTACGTTTCTTGAACCTGTATGGGGGGCAATGGTTGATCCCATAGCCATTGGTGTTTGACATCAAAGATTGTACACAGGTGCTCATTAGAGAATGAGTACACCGAACAAGACTCGCCGAGAACTCCTAGATGGTACTATACCTATCGTCAGATAGCAGTTCTCTGATGACACTGGTACAAGTTAGTCTGTAGACCCGAGATCGTCATAGAGTCTTGTGTGGTTCTCACCGTGCCTTGATTTCCTCCCTATCACGGCTCAAAGGAGTTGTGCAAACAAGTGGATTTTGGGTATAGTCCCGATCACATGGAGGCAATGAGCGATAGGAGGGGTTTCGTCTCTCCTGGTATAGAGAGTTGATGTTGCGCTATGCGCGATTGACTATAACAGGAAGTCCCTGGTCAGGGTTGTTGATGAGATTTACTGGTAAGAGTTATCAATAGTTTCTCGAACCGTTATGAGCCATACATCGGCATGACTTATCAAGTTACTGGGGTCTGTCGATTCCACCCCTAAACTCGATATGCGACATATCAGACGAAGAGATCGGACTGTACGGTAAGTGTTACTTATGGGCTTCATGAGATTTTTGACAAGCTTACTTGTTGATCTTCTAATCGCTCAATACCTGGGTAGCCGTTACGTCCAGTTAGTATCGCTGACGGCTTGTGGGTAACTGATGTGATCATTACCTACTGCTGGCATATTGACGAGTCTTTAGAGTCCCACACAGAAGTTTCCTAGTTCAGGCGAAACAAAGTAGGGCACATATGTTGATATGTGCGAGGGCCTGATTAAGTACGAGTATGTGATACCGTATTCTAATCTGGCAGTTATTTGTTATCGGTTAGGTTATATGTGATATAACCGGATTATTGAATCAAGTGTTGATTTGATAATGCGATATACAAATAAATGATATTAGTCGGTTATATGTGATATAGCCGGATTATTAAATCAAGTGTTGATTTAATAATATGATATATATTTATATTTGATATAATTATATATTAACTAATATTATTGCTCACTAATTATTTGCTTATTTATATATATATATATTAATATATATGTGATATATATATATATATATATATATATATATATATATATATATTAAGAAGCATGGTTGAATTTTCTATTTTTGGAAAATAGAAAAAGAGGGGGGGGGGAATGAGAAGCATGGGTGAAGCATGGCTTTGTTGATTATTTTATTGGTCTCTTATCACTATTGAAGCATGGTTCTATTTGTTTATTTGAAACAAATGGATGCTTCAATAAGTGAGGGGTCAAGCCATTCTACACAACACTTGGTTCATTTCTCTTTAGTTGAGCTCATATGATGAGTTCTTGCTCTCTAGCTCTCTCCATTTTCTTCACCTCCATCTCCAAGCTTAATCCCTCACATGAGTTATGAAACCTTGAGCTTGTGAGAACCCAAGTGAGCAAACAAAACCCTTACTTCATCATTCTACACTTGATTAGCAATCAAGTATAGTGTGTTTCCTTCACTAAAGAGTTTAGTGAAGAGATAGCTTGGATTAATAGAGCTTCGGGTGGATCATCTTCGACACGAAGGTCATCGGAGGAAGCTCGATCCAACTTCAAGTGGAGCCTAGTGGAGTCGCGTGGACTACTACACGGAGCTTGAGAAGAGAAGGACACGGTCTACAAAGGTTGTAGCCATCTTTTTCTTAGTATAATTTATTGATATCATCATGTTAACCCTAATATTCTAATTAGATCTAGGTTAGTGTTAATTAGCACCATGAAATTTTTAAAATTGCATGCTCGATGCCCGTTTTAACCCTATCGTAGTGCTATTGGACAGTTTCAAGTATGCTATCTGGTTGCTCTTTATCTTAACATGTACACTTGTATTATTATACCGTCTCTCTGTTACATGTGGATAAAGCCCTTAGGATATTTGCTTGACTACCAGGACTATGATGCGGATCATACTACTGGGACCTGGGTAGTCCATAAGCACATCCTTCAAATGTTCCTAGTCGACGGTATATCGAGACAGGGCATCGATATTCCTGAGTAGACTAGTGTGTATGTTTCTTGACCCTGTATGGGGGCGATAGTTGATCCCTTAGCCATTGGTGTTTGATATCAAAGATTGTACACATGTGCTCATTAGAGAATGGGTACACCGAACAGGACTCGCCGAGAACTCCTAGATGGTACTATACCTATCGTTAGATAGCAGTTCTCTGGTGACACTAGTACAGGTTAGTCTGTAGACCCGAGATCATTATAGAGTCTTGTGTGGTTCCCACCGTGCTTTGATTTCCTCCCTACCACGGCTCAAATGAGTCGTGCAAACAGGTAGATTTTGGGTACAGTCCCGAGTCACATGGAGGCAATGAGCGATAGGAGGGGTTTCGTCTTTCCCGGTATAGGGAGTTGATGTTATGCTATGCTCAATTGGATATAACAGGAAGTCGCTCGCCAGGGCTGCTATTGAGATTTGCTGGTAAGAGTTATCAGTAGTTTCTCGAACCGTTATGAGCCATACATCGGCATGGCTTATCAAGTTATTAGGGTCTGACATATCTACCCCCAGACTCTATATGCGACATATCAGACGAAGAGACCGGACTGTACGGTAAGTGTTACTTATAGGCTTCATGAGATTTTGGACAAGCTTGCTTGTTGATCTTCTAATCGCTCAATATCTGGGTAGCCGTTACGTCCAGCTTGTACCGCTGACAGCTTGTGGGTGACTGGTGTGATCATCACCCACTGCTGGCGTATTGACGAGTCTTTAGAGTCCCATACAGAGGTTTCCTAGTTCAAGCGAAACAAATTAGGGTACATATGCTGATATGTGAAGGGTGCCTGATTAAATACGAGTATGTGATACCGTATTCTAAGCTGGCAGTAATCTGATATTGATTAGGTTATATGTGATATAACCGGATTATTGAATCAAGTGTTAATTTAATAATATGATATACAAATAAATGTTATTAGTTGGTTATATGTGATATAACCGGATTATTAAATCAAGTGTTGATTTAATAATATGGTATATATTTATATTTGATATAATTATATATTAACTAATATTAAAGCTCACTAATTATTTTCATAATATATGTATTAATATATATTTGATATATGTATATATATATCTGTATATGTGTGTGTGTGTGTGTGAGTGTGTGTGTAATATGAAGCATGGTTGAATTTCTATTTTATGAAAATAGAAATGAGGTGGAAAATGAGGAGATGTTTGAGTTATGGGTGAAACATGGTTTTGATGATATTTTATTCATTTGCTTGCACTATTGAAGCATAGTTCATTTGATTTATTGGTTTTTATTCCATGCTTCAATAATGAGAGGTATTTGTTAATCCATTTTTCACATGAGGAAAAGAGTTAGTTCATTATTCTTCACTTGAGATTTTTTCTCTCTAGCTCTCTTCATCTTCCTCCTCACCTACTCCAAACTTAATCCCTCACATGTGTTGTGAAACCTTGAGCTTGTGAGAACCCTAGTGAGCAAACAAAACCCCTACTTCATCATCCTACACTTGATTAGCAATTAAGTGTAGTGTGTTTCCTTCACTAAAGAGTTTAGTGAAGAGGTAGCTTGGATTAGTGGAGCTTCGGATGGATCATCTTCGGCACGAAGATCGCAAAGGAAGCTCGATCCAATTTCAATTGGAGCCTAGTGGAGTCGCGTGGACTACTACTTGGAGCTTTTGAAGAGAAGGACACGGTCTACAAAGGTTGTAGTCTCCATCTCTTATATTAGTTCTTGTTTTATATCATGGTTAACCCTAATAGTCTAGTTTGATCCTAATTAGTGTAGATTAGCACCCCAAATTTTTAAAAATAGCATGCATGATGCTGGTTTAAACCTCATGGTGGTGCTAGGGTAGACCTTCATGATATCAGAGCCAAACTAGAACATTAGGGAATGACTTTACGATGTTAAACCGTTCGATTGAATTTTCGAAACCGGGTTTTCTCAAGTTTCTGTCGATTTTTCAAACGTTGAAAATTTTGTGATTAAAAATATGCAGAAATATGTGCAGGGTTTTTAATAGAGCCCCAAGAAATTCGAATCCCTAACTCCCACAAAGCGCTGCGGAACCGCGGCCCAAACCCAAGTTTGGCCGCAGTTCCGCCGTAAGTTTGGGGTGTTCTAGGTTGGTTTTTCTTGTGCTGCTCCATTCTTAGATTTGGCACTTTCTGGATGTTTTTAGTGATGTTCAAGTTGTTGAGGTCTTTGGAATTTGTGGGTGTTTGATAAATCGATCGAAATGTTTAACGTTGTATAGATTTTGATGATATGTGATACAATATTTAGAATTCAGAATAATTAGTTTTGTGAAAACTAGTTAGTATTTTGTAAATCTAGCATTTTAGTCTCGGTTAATCGGTTGCTACGAAGTTTTGATTCGGATCAAAACTTCGTCGCAATCGCGTATTGTACGCGAACACTCGCTGGGTAACTCTAGTAGATAGCCACACCCCATAGCCCCGACCAAGTGACTGTAAGAGAACCCCGTTGCCAAAAGCATCCACTTGGGTGCTCATGGTCACAATGTTCCGCCTTAGTGCACTTCGTCGACGGCATCGGGGGTGCGGCCATCTACTAAAGTTCCCGACGAGCATTCGATCGGGTAGTCGGGAATCTTATTGAATTACCCGACTAAGTTATTGAAAAGAGTTTTCAATTTAAGACTAAAATGTAAGGTTTATAGGTTAGGCATGAAATTCGGAATATGAGATATTCCGGGTTTATGATGTCTAAGGAAATGCAGATTCTAATTATTGAAGTTTTTCATTTTTTTTCTGCGACCGTAAGTGTAACATGTGGGGTATCCCCGATCTCGTTGCTATATATCAACGGAATTTGGGATACGCATATTTACTTACATTAATGACATGTGATGTTATGTGTTGCTGTGATATGTTATATTGGATCGTCGTGATTGAATAGCCGGGGGTTTTTGCGTGAGATGAGAGTTTTTCTTTTTTCATTCATGTAAAAACTGTATGTAATATTCTTTTATTGGGACACTTCCGGGTTGAGAATGATGTCACCATTGATATATATTATTTACTTTTACGCATTAGGATAGATCCAAGGTGGGGAGCACAAGTAACCGGGTTCTAGAGTTTAGTAGGAGACCATATCGAGGAGTCAAGACAGGGTCTCCTAACTCTAGAATTGGCAGGGTTGCTTGCCGCTCTCGTAGGGGTTTAGGGATGTGGGTTTGGCTATTCATCACGACTGTAGAATCCGTGTTTTTCATTACTGGCGGAATTTAAAACACGGACCTCCTAGTATATCCAATATTTTATATGTTTACTTCTGCTGCTGTGTTCTGTGATGTGATCATATAACTGCATGAGAAGAATGCTATATCTATATATGATATATATAATAAACATTGCTTATGTTTTGCACCCGCGCTAGTCTAGTCCCCGCTTTGCAATTAGTTAAGTAACCTAACGGTGTATGACAGGGCCCCGTGGCGAATGCGGATGGCATAAGCATACGTTCTATTTTCGTTTCTTTTCTGTGATGTTTAGGGAAACATAAATGATGGAACTTCATTAATGAGATTAATGGAAAGAAAAGAAACCTAAGATGTTGTAGAATCAAAATTTCTAAAAAGGTAGCTCTAGTTCTTGCTTTGCATAATGGTATTCCTTGATGAATATCCAGCATCTCATTCGATGAGGAAAGAGCCGAGATCCCTTCACAGGGAGTGACCTCTTTAGCAAAACTGGCAAATGCTACAACCCACTTGGTTTAGTTTGATAGCTTTTCTAGTTCTTACTTTGCATAGTGGTATTCCTTGATGGATATCCAGCACCACATTCGATAAGGAAAGAGCCGACATCCCTTCACCGGGAGTGACCTCTTTAGCAAAACTAGCGAATACTGCCACTCACTCGGTTTGTTTTTGAAAACTACTCGATTTTAAAAGTGGAGTTTAAACCACTTCTTCTCTAAATCACTAGATTCTACAACGATATCAAGTTCATTACGCTAAAGGTTTTCTTAAAAACCAGCGTAGCCCTCCGTCATTTCAGATAAGTGCTATTTAGTATTCGTGCTGCGTTTGTTGGCCTCCGTCAAGGCGTAGTGTGCGGTGGCTGATTAGTGCTTATCTGCAGCATGTGATGCGATTAGATTAGGGTAGTCGTATGACTTTGTTAGCCTCCGTCAAAGGTCGTGCGGGTGGGTTTAATTCAATCAAGAAATGAACGGGTTGAACTTGATTATCGGCCTATGGTTTGTTGGCCTCCGTTAAGGTCATAGGAAGTTAGGGGTAAAAACAATTATCTGGAATTTCAAGTGTTGATTGCAATGAGATTGCATACCTTCTATAAGATAGTTGGATCCCGATACCCACTACGAGTAAGAGTTACTCCTGTGAGAGTTTTCTACTTTACAATTAACTGATCAAGTAGGTGTCTAAGAAAGGTGTTAACGGGGTTATGCCCCTACGAAAATGAGGTTATTTAATTAGTTCCATGCGAAAGCATGGGGAGACTCTCTCGGAGTACCAATACCTGCCTGGCTGACCGATTAATCCCGGCTAATCTTACTTTTTATGGTTTGAAGGAAGATTTGATAAAAAAAAGTGGGAGCCATCCTGATTAGATAAGATAATAACCAATCTGATCTTGTAAAGAGCGTACGCTAATGGGTTTCCTTCTTTCTCTCTCTCCAGGTAGCGACCAATGACATGCCTTAATCAAGATAATAATATGGATGTATTTACCGAACCCGCTTATTATACTGAGCTGGGGAACGTTTGTTCCGTTTCTTTTTTATGATTGTCATAATTCTGAGCTAGAAATAGGGGAATATAAGGATTCCCACGCAACCCAAACGAAGAAAAAGCATGTTGATGCATCGTCTTCAGGTGTGTTCGTAACCGAGAACTATTTCTCAGTTTTCTCTACGTCTTGGGTATTGGATACCGGATCAGGATCCCACGTATGTAATTTGTTATATGGGCTAAAGAGAGATAGAGAACTGGGAAAGGGTGATATGTCTCTAAAAGTAGGGAATTGTGCAATTGTTGCAGCCAAAACAGTTGGCGAATATCACCTTATATTACCAAATGGTAATATACTGATTCTGAACGACTGTTATTTCGTACCAAATATGATGTGCAATATCATATCAGTTTCATTGTTGTATAAAGAAGGATATAACTTTGCATTGGAGGATAATGTTATGAACATTTTTCTAAATTAAGTGTTGATTAGGTTTGGTACGTTGTGTAACGGTATATACGTTCTAAATTAAACGACGGTTCTAAGCATAAAGAACACACACAAGTGGAAAAGTTCAGAAATGAACGAAATCTACTTGTGGCATTATAGACTAGGTCATATCAATGCGACAAGACTAGCTAAGTTGCATAAACATGGATATTTGAATCCGTTCGAATTTACATCTTATGAAACTTGCCAGTCATGTCTCAAAGGTAAAATGACCAAAACTCCGTTTACTGGACAGGAGAAAGAGCTACTGAACTCTTGGGACTGATACATAGTGATGTATGCGGTCCTATGTTTACACATGCCAGGAGTGGTTCCTCGTACTTCATTACATTCACCGATGATCTCTCAAGATACAGACATGTGTTCCTGATGGAACACAAATCTGAATTTTTTGAGAAATTCAAGGAATATAAGTACGAAGTTGAGAACCAGACAGGTAAAAGTGTTAAATTCCTCCGATCCGATCGAGGAGGAGAATACTTAAGTACGGAATTCCATGACTATTTAAAAGAGAATGGGATTCTCTCTCAGCTTACTCCTCCGTATACACTACAACACAATGGAGAGTCGGAGGGGAAGAATCACACCCAATTAGATATGGTGCGCTCTATGATGAGTACTTCTGAGTTGCCTATTTCCTTTTGGGGTTATACGCTTGAGACAACTGCATACCTATTGAATAGAGTTCCGACCAAATCAGTGCCTACCACTCCATATGAGATGTGGGAGGGGAAGAGTCCATGTCTTAATTTCATTAAAATTTGGGGTTGTCCGGTTTATATTAAAACGCAAAATCTGGACAAGCTCAAGGAAAGGTCAATTTTGTGCAAGTTTATAGGATATCCCAAACATTCGCGAGGGTATATCTTCTATCATACCGAGGAACAAAAGGTGTTTGTTTCTCGGAATGCACCGTTTTGGAAAAGGAATTTTTTGTGAAAGAAATTAGTGGCAATGAGGTAGAACTGGAAGAAGTTCCAGCTACACAAACTGTTACTGACAATTTGGTAGAACCGGAGGATCCAATAGTCCTCAACAAACCCCAGCCACTCCGCAGATCTAGTAGGGTTTTCCATCCACCTGAGAGATACTACGGTTTTTTCATAGACGGTGGGAGCGAGGATTGCATCATGGAAGATGATGACCTAACTAATTTCGAGCAGGCCATCACAAGTGGAGACTCTGTGAAATGGCTGGATGCTATGCAATCTGAGATGGAATCCATGTACACCAATAAAGTATGGACTTTGGAAGTTGCTCCTGAAAGGGGTAAAACCCATCGGGAGCAAGTGGATCTTCAAGAAGAAACTTGGTGTAGATGGAAAAGTTGAGACTTTCAAAACTAGACTTGTAGCAAAAGGTTTTCGTCAACGACCAGGTGTGGACTATAAAGAAACCTTTTCTCTAGTGGCTATGCTTAAGTCCATCAGGATCCTACTTGCCATTGCTGCATACCATGACTACGAAATCTGGCAGATGGACGTAAAGATCGCTTTTCTAAATGGTGATTTAGAAGAGAGCGTGTACATGATACAGCCAGAGGGCTTCATAGACAGTGGGAGCAACAGAAGCGTGTGCAAGCTACTTAAATCAATATACGGATTAAAGCAGGCATCGCGGAGATGGAACATCTGTTTTGATGAAGCTATCAAAGATTTTGACTTCATCAAAAATGTAGATGAACCATGTATATATAAGAAGATTGTAGAGAGTAAGGTTGTCTTCCTCGTATTGTACGTGGATGACATACTCTTGATAGGAAACGATGTTCCTATGCTACACTCGGTCAAGCTCTTCTTATCACAAAAGTTCTCCATGAAAGATCTAGGTGATGCCTCCTACATCCTGGGGATAAAGACCTATAGAGATAGATCAAAGCGGATGTTAGGATTGTCCCAATCCAGGTACATTGGCACCATACTAAAGATGTTTAGTATGGAAGATTCTAAGCGTGGTAATTTACCCACATGCTCAGGAATCACTCTCCAAAGAGATGTCTCCCAAGACTAATTTGGAGAGGGCTCGCATGCAAGGGATACCCTATGCTTCGGCAGTTGGGTCTATCATGTATGCGATGTTATGTCCCAGAACAGATGTAGCTTACTCACTAGGTGTAGTGAGCAGGTATCAATCAGATCCTGGGGAAAAGCACTGGACAACTATGAAGAACATTCTTAAGTACTTGAGAAGGACTAAAGAAATATTCTTGGTGTATGGTAACGGTAAACTCCAAGTGGAGTCCTTTACCGATTCGAGCTTCCAGAGTGATAAGGACGACAGTAAGTTGGTCTCGGGTTTTATCTTCACTCTCAATGGAGGGACGGTATGTTGGAAGAGTTCCAAGCTGTTAGGAATATGTATGCCCTAGAGGCCATTATTGTATATTGATGTATATTATAGTGGATGCTTGGACATATATATATAGAGGAGTTCTTGCACGACATGATAGTATACTATCTGATTACTCTTTATCTTAATATGTACACTTAGTATTATTATTCTGTCTCTCTTATATATGTTGATAAAGCCCTTAGGTTGTTAGCTTGACTACCAGGACTATGATGCGGATCATACTATTGGGACCTGGGTAGTCCACAAGCACATCCTTTAATTGTTCCTAGTCGAGGGTATATCGAGACAGAGCATCGATATTCCAGAGTAGACTAGTGTGTACGTTTCTTGACCCTGTATGGGGGCGATGGTTGATCCTATAGTCATTGGTGTTTGACATCAAAGATTATACACATGTGCTCATTAGAGAATGGGTATACCGAACAGGACTCGCCGAGAACTCCTTGTTGGTACTATACCTTTCGTCAGATAGCAGTTCTCTGGTGACACTGGTACAGGTTAGTCTATAGATCCGAGATCATCATACAGTCTTGTGTGACTCCCACTGTGCTTTGATTTCCTCCCTACCATGGCTCAAAGGTGTCATGCAAACAGGTGGATTTTGGGTACAGTTCCGATTCACATGGAGGCAATGAGCGATAGGATGGGTTTCGTCTCTCCCGGTATTGAGAGTTGATATTGCGCTATACTCGATTGGCTATAACAGGTAGTCCTTGGCCAGGGCTGTTGATGAGATTTACTGGAAAGAGTTATCAGTAGTTTCTCGTACCGTTATAGGCCACACATCGGCATAACTTATCAAGTTATTGAGGTCTGACGATTCCACCCCTAGACTCGATATGCGACATATCAGATGAAGAGACTGGACTGTATGGTAAGTGTTACTTATAGGCTTCATGGGAATTTGGACAAGCTTGCTTGTTGATTTTCTATTCGCTCAATACCTGGGTAGCCGTTACGTCCATCTAGTACCACTGACGGCTTGTGGGTGACTGATGTGATCATCACCTACTGCTGGCGTATTGACGAGTTTTTAGAGTCCCACACAGAACTTTTCCGGTTCAAGCGAAACGAAGTAGGGCACATATGCTGATATGTGCGGAGCCTGATTAAATACAAGTATGTGATACCGTATTCTAATCTGGCGGATATTTGTTATCAGTTAGGTTATATGTGATATAACCAGATTATTGAATCAAGTGTTGATTTGATAGTGTGATATACAGATAAATAATATTAGTCGGTTATATGTGATATAACCGGATTATTAAATCAAGTGTTGATTTAATAATATGATATATTTTTATATTTGATATAATTATATAATAACTAATATTATTAGCTCACTAATTATTTTCTTATCTTAATATATATATTAATATATATATATATATATATATATATATGATATATATATATATATATTATTTAAGAAGCATGGCATGGATTTTCTATTTTTGGAAAATAGAAAATGAGGTGTAATATGAGGAGATATTTGAGGAATGGGTGTAGCATGGCTTGGTGATTATTTTATTCATCTCACTACACTATTGAAGCATGGTTACAATTGAGTATTGATTTAATTGTATGCTTCAATAATGTGTGAGAGTAGAGCTATTCTTGACTTAGCCATTTTTTTCTTGAGCTCATGTGATGAGTTCTTGCTCTCTAGCTCTCTCCATTTTCTTCATCTCCTCCTCCAAGCTCAATCCCTCACATGAGTTGTGAAATCTTGAGCATGTGAGAACCCTAGTGAGCAAACAACACCCCTACTTCACCATCCTACACTAGAATAGCACTTTGGTGTAGTGTGTTTCCTTCACTAAAGAGTTTAGTGAAGAGATAGCTTGGATTAGTGGACTTCTGGTGGATCATCTTCGGCACGAAGGTCATTGAAGCAAGTTCGTTCACCCTTCAAGTGGAACCTAGTGGAGTCATGTGGACTACTACACGGTGCTTGAGAAGAGAAGGACACGGTCTACAAAGGTTGTAGCATTCTTCTCTTAACTAGTTTTTTATGATATCATGCTTGAAACCCTAATCATCTAGTTAAGATCTTGTTTAGTGTTGATTAGCACCCCAATTTTTTTTAAAATGGCATGCTTGATGCTAGTAAAACACAGTGGTGGTGGTAACAAACACTTTCATAGTATCTGAGCCAAAACTAGAAGATTGTATGATGTAGTTAGAATTAAGAAAACAAAACAACTCCGAAACCGGAAACCCAAAAACCAACTTCCTGTCGATTTTCAAATGGACTCTAAATTTTTTTTAAACAGCTGCAGAAGCTTACATGTGATGTAACTAGAACACCAGAGAAATTCGAGGCCAAAATTCCAACAATGACCCGGTGAGAACATCATTTTTACCGGCTACGCCGGCCCTTCATGCTTTGTTTGGTCTCGTATTTGTCTGGTGTTCTATTGGCTTGGTTTTGGGTTTTCAGGTTATGTTGATTAGCCTAAAATTGCATATGATGTTAATTTTGTTAAGGGGCTAATACGGAGTGTTTCGTAGTCGTAATTTTTACATCGTTTCGGGTTTAAGTTTGATATGTGATGCAATGGTTGGAATCCAAATTTAATTGGTTTTGAGAAAACTAGTTAGTGATTGTAAATCTAGCATGTTAGTCTCTATTGATCGATTGCCACGAAGTTTTGATTCGGATCGAAACTCCATCACAATCGCGTACCGTATGTGGATACTCACCGGATAATTTTACCAGGTAGCCACACCCCATAGCCCCGACCAAGTGACTGTAGGAGAACCCCGTTGCCAAAAGCATCCACTCGGGTGTTCGCGGCCACGGTGTTCCGCCTAAGTGCACTTGGTCGACGGCATCAGGTGTGCGGCCATCTACTAAAGTTCCCGACGAGCATTCGATCAGGTAGTCAGGAATCTTGTTGAATTACCCGACTAAGTCATTGAAAATTGTTTTCGATTTGAGACTAAAATGCAAGGTTTATAGGGTTAGGCATGAAATTCGGAATATGAGATATTCCAGGTTTATGATGTCTAAGGAAATACGGATTCTAATTATTGTAGTTTTTCATTTCTTTTCTGTGACCGTAAGTGTAATATGTGGGGTATCCCAAATCTCGTTGCTATTTGTCAATAGAATTTGGGATATGCATATTTACTTATGCTGATGACATGTGATGTTATGTGTTGCGGTGATATGTTATATTGGATCGTCATGATTGAATAGCCGGGGATTTTTATGTGAGATGAGAGTTTTTCAATTTTCATTCATGTAAAATTTGTATGTAATATTCTCTTATTGGGACACTTCCGGGTTGAGGATGATATCACCATTGATGTATATTATTTACTTTTCCGCATTAGGATAGACCCAAGGCGGGGAGCATAAGAAACCAGGTTCTGGAGTCCAGTAGGAGACCATCTCGAGGAGTCGAGACCAGGTCTCCTAACTCTAGAATTGGCAGGGTTCCTTGCCGCTCTCGTAGGGGTCTAGGGATGTGGGTTTGACTATTCATCACGACTGTGGAATCCGTGTTTTTCATTACTGGCTAAATTTAAAACACATACCTCCTAGTATATCCAATATTTTATATGTTTTACTTCTGCTGCTTGGTTCTGTGATGTAATCATATAACCGCGTGAGACGAATGCTATATATATATATGATATATATAATAAACGTTGCTTATGTTTTGCACCCGCGCTAATCTAGCCCCCGCTCTGCCGTTAGTTAAGTAACCTAACGGTGAATGACGGGGCCCCGTAGCGAATGCTGATGGCACAAGCGTACATTCTATTTTCGTTTCTTTTCTGTGATGTTTAGGAAAACATAAATAATGGGACTTCATTAATGAGATTAATGGAAAGAAAACAAACCTAAAGATGCTCTAGAATTAAAATTTTCAAAAAGGTAGTTGTAGTTCTTGCTTTGCATAGTGGTATTCCTTGATGAATATCCAGCACCTCATTCGATGAGGAAAGAGCCGAGATCCCTTCACCGGGAGTGACCTCTTTAGCAAAACTAGAAAATGCTACAATCCACTTGGTTTAGTTATGATAGCTTCTCTAGTTCTTGCTTTGCATAATGGTATTCCTTGATGAATATCCAGCACCTCATTCGATGAGGAAAGAGCCGAGATCCCTACACCGGGAGTGACCTCTTTAGCAAAATTAGCAAATGCTACAACCCACTTGGTTTAGTTATGATAGCTTCTCTTGTTCTTGCTTTGCATAGTGGTATTCCTTGATGAATATCCAGCACCTCATTCGATGAGGAAAGAGCCGAGATCCCTTCACCGGGAGTGACCACTTTAGCAAAAGCTAGTAAAAGCTATTCGGTTGGTTTTTGAAAACTACTCGATTTTAAAAGCGGAGCTTAAACCACTCCTTTTCAAAATAACTAGATTCTATAACGATATCAAGTTCATTATGTTAAAGGTTTTCTTAAAAACCAGTCGTAGCCCTTCGTCATTACAGATAAGTGCTATTTAGTATTCGTGCTGCGTTTGTTGACTTTGTCAAGGCGTAGTGTGCGGTAGCTGATTAGTGCTTATCTGCCGCATATGATGCGATTGGATTAGGGTAGTCGTACGATCTTGTTGGCCTGCGTCAAGGGTCGTGTGGGTGGGTTTAATTCAATCACGAAATAAACAAGTTGAACTTGACTAACGCCCTATGATTTGTTGGCCTGCGTCAAGGTCATAGGACGTTAGGGGTAAAAACAGATATTGGGAATTTCAAGTGTTGAAATTTGAAATGAGATTGCATACCTTCTATGAGATAGTTGGATCCCGATACCCACTGCGAGTAAGAGTTACTTATGGGAGAGTTTTCCACTTTACAATTAGCTGATCCAGTAGGTGTCTAAGAAAGGTGTTAACGGGTTTATGCCCCTGCGGAAACGAGGTTATTTAATTAGTTCCATGCGAAAGCATGGGGAGACTCCCTCGGAGAATCAATGCCTGCCTGGCCGAACGATTGGCGAACTTGTAAGGTGTAATTGATCCCGGCTAATCTTACCTTTTATGGTTTGAAGGAAGATTTGATAAAAACAGTGGGAGTCATCCTGATTAGGTAAGATAATAACCAATCTAATCTTGCAAAGAGCGCACGCTAATGCGTTTCCTTCTCTTTCTCTTTCTAGGTAGCGACCAATGACACGCCTTAATCAAGATAATAATATGGATGTATTGACCAAACCCGCTTATTATACTGAGCTGGGGAACGTTGGTTCCGCTTTTTCTTATAATTGTCATAAGTCTGAGTAAGGAATAGGGGAATATCAGGATTCCCACGCAACCCGTACGAAGAAAAGCATGTTGATGTATTGTCTTCGGGTGTGTTCGTAAACGAGAACTGTTTTCCAGTTTGCTCTACATCCTGGGTATTGGATACCGGATCAGGATCCCACATATGTAATTTGTTACATGGGCTTAAGAAAGTTTGAGAACTGGGAAAAAGTGATATGTCTCTAAAAGTAGGGAATGGTGCAATTGTTGCAGCCAAAGCAGTTGGCGATTATCACCTTGTATTATCAAATGGTAATATACTGATTCTGAACGACTGTTATTACGTACCAAATATAATGTGCAATATTATATCGGTTTCATTGTTGCATAAAGAAGGATATAACTTTGCACTAGAGGATAATTTTATGAACATTTTCCGCAATTAAGTGTTGATTGGGTATGGTACGCCATGTAACGGTATATACGTTCTGAATCAAACCACAGTTCTAAGCATACAAAATACACACAAGACGAAAATTTCAGAAATGAACGAAGCCTTCTTGTAGGATTGTAGACTAGGTCTTATCAATACGACAAGACTAGCTAAGTTGCATAAAGATGGATATTTGAATCCGTTCGAATTTCCATCTTATGAAACTTGCCAGTCACGTCTCAAAGGTAAAATGACCAAACCTCCGTTTACTGGACATGGAGAAGGAGCTACTGAACTCTTGGGACTGATACATAGTGATGTATGCGGTCCTATGTCTATACATGCAAGGAATGGTTCCTCGTATTTCATTACATTCACCGATGATCTCTCATGATACGGACATGTGTTCCTGATGAAATACAAATATGAATCTTTTGAGAAATTCAAGGAATATAAGTGCGAAGTTGAGAACCAGATGGGTAAAAATATTAAAATCCTTCAATCTGATCGGGGGGGGGGGAGGGAGAATACTTAAGCACGGAATTCCGAGACTACTTAAAAGAGAATGTGATTCTCTCTCAGCTCAGTCCTTCGTATACACCACAACACAATGGAGTATCGGAGCGGAGGAATCGCACCCTATTAGATATGGTGCGCTCTATAATGAGTAATGCTGAGTTACCCATTTCCTTTTGGGGTCATGCACTTAAGACAGCTGCAGACTTATTGAATATAGTTCCTACCAAATCCGTGTCTACCACTCCATATGAGATATAGAAAGGAAAGAGACCATGTCTTAATTATGTTAAGATATGAGGTTGTCCGGCTTATGTTAAAAGGCAAAATCCGGACAAGCTCGAGATAAGGTCAGTTATGTGCAAGTTTGTAGGATATCCAAAACATTCACGAGGGTATATCTTCTACCATACCGAGGAACAAAAAATGTTTGTTGTTGGCTATAGTGCCCTCAAGGCAATTATCATAGTCGCAGGCAGGTGATTATGATGATTGAGGAGGGACATATACCGGTAGAACAGTCTTACTCGAGATAATAGTATGCTATCCGGTTTGTTTTTATCATCATGTACAACATTACGTGGCATTACAGATCACTATTACATGTTGATAGAGCCCATAGGATTCTTGTTTGACTACCAGCATTATGATGGCGATCATATACGTGGGAGCTGGGTGGTCTATAGGCACATCCTTAAATGTCCTTAGACGAGGGAGTTTCGAGACTGGGTATCGATACTCCAGAGTAGACTAGTGTATATTGAACGAGACCCCGACGAGGGGCGGTGGCCGGTCTCACAAGCCATTGGTGTCAGTTTGTTCACCTAAGATAGTATACAGGTGCTCATTGGGTTATGAGTATACTGGACGGACTCGCCGGGAACATGCTAGTTGGTATTATACCTATTGTCAGATAGCAGTTCCCTGGTGACATGTGTACAGGTTAGTCTATCGACCTGAGATCGTCATTTGTCTCATGTGAGTTCCCACTGTGCTTTGATTACTACCCTACCATGGCATAAAGGATTCGTTCAAACAGGTTTTAGTTGGGTACAGTCCTGAGCCAGATGGAGGCAGTGAGCGGATCGTGTCACGTCCCGCTTCCTAGAGTGCGCTAAGATCGGCACGTGACAGAGCCAACCATGCTACTTGTAGCTAGGAAACATCCCTCCACAGTCACATTACGGCTGTCTAGAAGATAACAAGAACAGTAGAAATAAAATAAACTATCTAGTACATGTCCATATGCCAAAATAAACGAGTCAAGAAATAATATGCGGAAGCAATAGATCCAATAAACAATAACAATCCGGAATGTACATCCCAAATACGGGCTCACATCAGGAATGAAAACGCTGAAAGAAAACTAAACTAAAATACTAACAGGTCCTCACTGCTTGGCCTTTTCACTGAAATACTCCTGATCGGCATGCGGCAAAGGTAGAGCAACTGGGCCATGCAAAACCCAGACATCAGTGCGTCATAATATCAACAATAATACAATCAGGTGGTAACAAGACATGCAGGCATGAGTATGAACAGTAATAAGAGTATAACAGTATCACGAATAAGGGACAGTGAAGGGTATAAGTACATGTGATGTGCAGTGAGTAATCTAAACTGTGCTACTGGGTTATCTATTCTAAAGTCTTAGAAATCAATTAATGTAATCCTCATCGTAACCCATCGGTGATTATTCCGTAACGTCCAGAAAAACGGCAAACAATAGGTATTCCGTAACGCCGGGAAAAATGGCAAACAATAGGTATTCCGTAACACCTGGAAAAACGGCAAACAATATGATAGCCCTTTGAGTTACGTTCGGTTACATTCTTGATTTCCCCATACCCCCAAATTATGTGTTCGAGTCAAGTATTGATAAATCTGAAGCTAATGCCAACACAGGATCAAGCAGGAACAGGTTTGTCTATACAGACAACAGGATATGTCCATCGGGACAACATGTCAGGATTGTCGGTATTAGAAACAGGATCAGGTAACATGTCAAGTAGTGATATATCAGGTCATGTCAGGTAGTGTACATGTATCAAGTCCTATCAAGTAGTGGTGCATCAAGTTATGTCAGGTAGTGTACAGGTATCAAGCGGGTGCTCATAATCAAACTGTAGCAAGTACAGGTGCACAAATAAAAGCATGGATGCACAATTATTTATCAGGGGTTACATCATGACTATGTAGGATGCACAAGATCAAGTATGGGGTGTTACTATAACAGTAATATGAAATAATGTGATATGGTATGCGAATAGATATAGAATTAATGGTATGGATGCACAAATATCGATTAGGGTTACATTTACAATTCCAATACTATGCAGGATGCACATTATTAAGCATGGGGTGTTACTACAATAATAATATGAGTTAATGTGATATGTAGATGCAGCTATATGTATATTAAATGATATGGATGCAAACGGGTATCCGAAAATGGTAAAACTTTAGTATAGATGTATAATGTGATAAACGGGTAATATTTTACTCATTTGGATGCATAATATTATACCTAGTATAGAGCAAGATGAATTAGCATGCGACTAGATATGTAAATAATGATATGGATGCATACGGACGTCGTATAACAGTAAAATGATAAAATGGTAATATGGGATGTACAACTAAACAATATGAAATGTTATTATTCGATGGGTGCAGTATATTGTAACATAGCATATAACAAGATAAACTTGCATGCAACTAAATATGAAATAAATTGTATGGGTATGAACGGGTATTGTAAAACTATAAAACTATAACTTGGGATGCATAATTTAAAATACATGTATTATATTTATTCAAATGGATGTGAATATAGTAACATAGCATGTAGAAAGATAAACTTGCCTCGATGGATCACAATACGGATACGCACGGCGCGTTCAACGTCGGTAAATCGTCGCAACTCACACACGGCACGCGGGACGGGTCCAGGAAAGGTAAGAGGGTGATCACGCGAGCAAGGGACGTTCACTGGATCGTCTGGATCGGCAGCGACGGTCACAGCTCCGACGGGTGACCGGAAAACGGAAATCAAGAAAGCAAGAAGAACGAGAAGAAGAAGAAGAAAGAGAAGAGCGGAAGTGGGTGGATGGTTGGTGTGTGATGGTGTTCTGGGGTCAGAAGAGGCTGTAAGGGGGTGATGATGAGTCGCGGGTCACCGGCGATGGGGTTTGCCGGCGAGGGGAGTGGGCTGCGGTTTCAAGAAGTCGGGTGAGGGTTTTTGTGTAGGGAAGAAGGTCTAGGGTGTTGGAGTGTGCGGGAGAGAAGAAGGGTGATGGTGGTGAGGATGGCGACGACGAGGGATCGTCGGCGATGGAGGTGCAGGTGAGGCAAGGGTTATGGGTTGGTGGGTTAGGGTTGTGATTGATCTGATTTATGTGTAGTAGTTAACCGCAATCAATAACGGTGTCACGTGTAGCTAGACCGAGATGAGTACGGGTCGTCCTCAGGGAAACGTTGAATCTTTTAATCTTACTTTAGGCGTGTTGAGAAAGAAAGGAGGAAGAATAAAGAATGGTGAAGAATGGTTGTAGGTTCTAGATCTACGTCAAACACGGATGCAGAATATAGATCTAGATTAATTACGGATGTAGGTTTAATAGTAGAAGGGAGCTTGTAGGGTTCATTAAGATTTAGTAGTCATGGATGATTAATTAAAGATTACTCCTTTTATCCTTTAATATATTTTAAAACTAGATCGACAGTGATGCATGTAGATTAGGGTTTCTGGAGGGAAAATGGTTCCTACTCTTAACCCCTATCTTGACATGGATCTCCGCTTATGTCTAGTCTTAACAAAAGCAATTGTTAATCTAATCTCTAATCGTGGTCGTGACTATCAATGAATTGATAGCGCGCCCAATTAGGATGTTAACTATTCTTTTGGTAAAGTTTATAAACTTTATAGGATGTAAAAAGAGTTTAAGGATTTTCATCATCCATTAATCTACCATAATCCTATGAACCCTAACAAGCAAAGAATTACTCGTGCATGTTGGGAAAAGAAAATATAGAGAGGGAAATCATAAAAAAAAACTACAAAGAAATAAAATAAGAAAACAACTACCTTTATTAATCAACAAGATCAATTACACTTTGTTTCCTTAGAAAATGATTACAAAATGCTAGTTTGCTTCTCGATCTCTTCTAAGGAGGTAGATGAACTGTTGATGATCAACCAGGATTCTTGAGCCGTCGTGGAATTCGTGATCGCGTCGGTGTGATGCCTTCTAACTTTAGCCCTTGGTCCTTTATATAGCCCTCAAAGAAGAAAACCTAGTTACCATATATGGTGACTTTCCATATATGGTGACTTTCCATATATGGTAACTTTCCTAATACGGTGACTTTTCATATATGGTAACTAGTTGTTAGGGTCCCAACCAGAAAATCCAGAGCCCTAACTCCTCAGAAGTGCGGCGGAACCACGGCGTAATGGTGGGTTTGGCCACGGATCCGCGGTGGATTAGGAGGATCATGGGTTCGTTTCTCTTGAGGCTTCTTCTGGTGACACATGTAGACTATTTTGGTATCTGGAATCTGAAAATCTTCTCTACGTCTCTGCCAGAATTGATTTCTTCAATTTACTTTACTATTTCGGCAGATTTGATCTCGATAACTCGGATTTTCTTGATTCCAGTCCTGAAATAATTTCTGCACAATTATCTTAATAAATAACGTTAGTAGAATTTGTTTTTATTGAGATATTATCTTAACCATTTGACATGCTATTATAGTTTTAAGAGAATTGGTCAAAGATATTTAATAAGGTGAGCATATTTAAATGGACCAAATATTACATAGATATTATATACTTACATCTTCCTTCATAATTTTAATTATAATATATAAACACATAAAAATAGTATTTTTACGGATAAACCCTCATATGTGTCATACTTATAATAAACACCTTTTATTATATAAAAATAGTAAGGAAAATGTCCTATCAAATACGCAATATTTTCAACTGAACAAATACCCCCAAACTTAACTTTGATTGTCCCGAGCAAACTAGTTATTCAAGAGAAGGAGAAAGAAGAAAAAAGAAAAATCCTAAGTATGCAACAAGCCGTTAAACCTCTCGGTGTCCCTAGTAGGAGGAGTGTTGTCTCCTGAGGGTTTTCAGTGGATTACACCCACAAAATCCTATAATAAAAGAAAGATAGTGAAAGTTACATACAAAGATAAGAATTATGAAAGAAAGAACTTAAAAATAAGAGTTTTCAACTGCACCAGTTTTTTAGTTGCTATGAGCCCTATCTTAATGATCATGAAAAAATGTTAGAAATCACATCATCTCTCAATAAAACACAGCCTTTAGTCTTCCTCCCTGTCTTTCTTCCAAACATTGATCATATACCCCTACGTGTGTGTAAAAGACATCTCTACACTTAGAGAATTCAATTTAAGATATCATACACTTGTCCATCTTCCAAAGTACTTTTTAGTCGGTGAATATTTTCGTTTTTTATTGAAATTTCTCACACATCCTTCATGCGACCGTTAATACTTCTTGAGGTACTAATCGACCGATTACAAAATATGCTTGCGTATTAAGGTGTAATTCCTCGTCTTGCACACCTAAGGCTTAGCAGTGGCTCCCAAACCAGTTGGTCTAAGGCACCAGGTAATAAAACACCCTCGTTATATTTATTTTATGCTGCCTTGGTAATTACAAAACCAGTGTTCGTTTTTCTTCTTCACCCTCGCTATATTTTTTTTTTTAATTTTCCTTCATATTAAGGCTTTTAGACAAGAGCATTTCAAGGTATCCTCTACTATCCCAAGTTTCAAGATGTGTGACAGTGCATATAGTAGGGTATCAACGTTCAAAAGTTTGGCCTCAAGAACAGGGATTATTTTTCAGACTTATTTTTATCCTCAGATTAGCAATTTCCTTCATCTTACTAATCCTTGGGACAACAGCTCATAACTACTTATTACTAGTTTTATTTAAGAAAACATCTAATTTTCTTATTTTTCTTAAACCATTCCTATCTTTCAAATGTAATTTGTCATTTTCTAACTTTCATTATCAAAAAATTTTGTGCTTATATAAAGTATAATGGAAAATAATATGTAAATAAGCACAAAGCTCCCCCAAACCTGTTTGCAGCAGTGTCCTCACTATTATCATCTTTTAAATCTCAAAAACCTGTAGGCTTGGGAGGAAAGGTTATTAACGGGGGTAACAAAATTTGAAAGTGAAAATCCTCCCCCAAACTTATTTTTGGCTCATAATTTTGAGGACAAATTTTATTTTCAAGAGCCAAAAATATACCCCCCAAACTTGAGTTAAACAATATTAAGCATTTTAAGGGGGGTAAAGTTATTTGGTCAATATAAGACTTTACAAAAACCAAAAGTTAATACCAACCATTCAAAGATTTTATCAATGTAACGTATAGGTCGGTGGAAGAACATGTTATATAGAGCCAAGAAAAAGTGGGGAAGAGATAAGTGGTGGTATGGAAAGGGTTTGCGTGAACGTGAATGTGAAGAGATAAGAGGTGACGATAAATAAAAACGAGAATGTGAATGATCAGAAATGAGTGGAATATTGGCATTTTTATATTTTATAATAAGAAAGGGTGGTGGCTCAACTTCTATAGGTGGAGGTTGATTAATCACAAAATCCGTGTTATTTAGGAATGCAAGTTCGTCAGCAAAAAGTTCTTCAAAACTCTTATCGATGGTGTAATTGAACATTTTGCTGTCAGTAAGTTTTGTGCCAGAATTTATTATACTTGATTTGTCAAAAATTATGGAGGTAGGAAACTTGAAAAACTCATCTACCTCATTTTCAAAAGTATCCAAATCAAGTTGACTTTCTGGAATTATCAAACTTGAATTATCGGATTGTGATTCATCAACACTCACTGAAATTATAGGAAGAATAGAAGAAGAACCTGAGAAAGTAGAAGGTGAAATGGGTAAACAAATTGTTGTGTCGAGTATCGCTGAACCAGATGTGGGAAATGAAGGCTGAATTTTGGTCCGCTGTTCGGTTATACAGTATCATCAACTTCAAGACACATGGGATTTAGGAAGAATAATTAATGGCTCGAGATGATGACCACAAGGAAATGAAAGGACCTGATGAATTGATGGAACAAACTCATCCAAATTTTCGGGTTCATCATTCAATATATCCCCAACATCAATCTCCTCATTCAAGTGAAGGTTAGAATTCTCAAACACCTCATTAAAATTATGGTTTTCAATCAATTTTGGTTCAAGAGTGGAGGTGTAGAGATCACAAGGGTTGGGTATGGTTTCACTTGAAATGGACCCTTCACAATCGGGTAAATCAAACACTACAAAGTCATACAACTTATCAGACATTCTATCTTCAATTGATGAATCATTTGGTGTAATCGATGAATTTGTGAAACTGGAGTTGTGGATTTCAGTTTGGAATGGGGAGGTTTGATTAGGAAGGGTGTACAGTTCTCTCTCACTGCCCAAATTCTCACTTTGTCCTATGGCCGTATCATACACTGAAAATTTTTGAGCTGGTTCAAAACTAGTTGCTCGTTTATACTCAGCCATGCTTTCTGCCAATTCCTTTCTAAGGCGGCGCATCGATTCCACACCTTCTTCTAATTTCCATTCAAGACTAGACTTGGGTCGATAAGGGGTTTCAGTATAAGATTGAAATTCTTGTGGATAATTAAAACTCCCAAATGACTGATTAGAAGGACTGTCTAGAGAAGGTGTAAAGGTCGGATATGATTGATAGGAATAGAATGGTTGCGAAAATTGGGCAGGAGTAGGATCAACATTATGATAAGAAGAATATTGATTTGGGTTGGTTGGTTAGATATTTTCAATAGACATCATATATGCCTCAAATCGATTATGAAATTCTTCTTTAGAAAGTGGTGGTGATGGTTGATATTGGTCTGGATTGAAACTTTGGCCGTTAGCCCTTTCTAGATGCTCAGCGATGGACATGCGTTTAGGAGTTCATTCACTCGGAGTATCAACTGAAACAGATGTAGAATTAGGATACGGTTGATAAGACCTGGACTGAGGTGGCCAACTGTTTCTACCCGCTTGTTCTATCCGATCTCTTAAAGAAATGGGAGAGTTGGATGGTATACCGAAGCGATTATGAAGACAAGAAATATCTGGTTGTGGATAGCAAAGCTCGGCAAGAGTTCGTCTGTTTAGGTTACCCATTATAAGAAGGTGAAAAGAAAAGAGGGTGAAAAGATTTAAGCTCTATTTGGATTGTTTTGCTTTGAAAGTGGACTTGGGGGTTTACTCACAAAATCACAAAAAACGCACAAACAACTCTAGAACTAAGGTCACCCAGGTCAAGCACTAGACCGCTCCTAGACATCCAAAGGACAAATCGCAGGATAAATCCCCTACTGCCTCTTTATCTCTCCTCTGGCCAGGTAAGTGCCAGGTAAGTGGGAGGTATCCGCTATACAAATCACCGAAAATAGCGGGCCTAATTAAGTAACCACTTACCTTAGACAAGCTTGCCTAGACACCACAAAAGAAATGCAGATAAGCGATAGATTACCTATGACCTTCCTCTGTCCTACTTGAGCGCGACGGTCCTTAGGGTTTTGATCTAGATATTTTTTTTAATTAATATAGGGTTATGCGGATGCTCGTTTTGTGATTTGTGGGGCCTAGGAACGGTGATGAAATCTCCACCTAATCTGAATTGTGGTCTGGCCCCTCAAAGTCCGTATTAAAATATGCAAAAACAACCCGCAAAACAAAGCACGCAAAAAGATTTTTGAGCGGCGATATTTTGCTAAGAATCCTGCAGAAAATATATTATTGGATTTTTTCAGAGGAGAGATAAAGAGTTGTAGAAGATACCAGAGAATTTTGAAGCCAAGATCCACCAATTAGGCAACGGTTCCGCCGCAATACTGGTGATTTGGCCACGGTTCCGCCGCGAGATGAGGGGATCTTTTGACAATTTTTGTACAGTAGCCTCCTCTTCTCCTCTGGGTCTTGATGAATGTCACTGAATCTTTATCTTCTCGCTAAAGTGACTCCAGAATTCCTCGCAAGAATCACACACTAATCTTTAAATATGCAAGATGCGGTTTTGTTTTATGTTTATGATATAGATCGAAAAAGAATTCAACACGAATAGTAAGAAAAATAAATTACGCACGTATCCCCGGCAACGACGCCATTTGATTGATCTGATTTATGTGTAGTAGTTAACCGCAATCAATAACGGTGTCGCGTGTAGCTAGACCGAGATGAGTACGGGTCTTCCTCAGGGAAACGTTGAATCTTTTAATCTTACTTTAAGCGTGTTGAGAAAGAAAGGAGGAAGAATAAAGAATGGTGAAGAATGGTTGTAGGTTCTAGATTTACGTCATACACGGATGCAGAATATAGATCTAGATTAACTACGGATGTAGTTTTTATAGTAGAAGGGGGCTTGTAGGGTTCATTAAGATTTAATAGTCATTGATGATTAATTAAAGATTACTCCTTTTATCCTTTAATAGATTTAAAACTAGATCGACAGTGATGCATGCAGATTAGGGTTTCTGGAGGGAAACGTGTTCCTACTCTAACCCCTATCTTGACATGGATCTCCGTTCATGTCTAGCCTTTACCAAAGCAATTGTTAATCTAATCTCTAATCGTGGTCGTGACTATCAATGAATTGATAGCGCGTCCAATTAGGATGTTAACTATTCTTTTGGTAAAGTTTATAAACTTTATAGGATGTAAAAAGAGTTTAAGGATCTTTATCATCCATTAATCTACCCTAATCCTATGAACCCTAACAAGCAAAGATTTACTCGTGCATGTTGGGAAAAGAAAAGATAGAGAGGGAAATCATAAAAAAAATACAAAGAAATAAAATAAGAAAACAACTACCTTTATTAATCAACAAGATCAATTATACTTTGTTCCCTTAGAAAATGATTACAAAATGCTAGTTTGCTTCTCGATCTCTTCTAAGGAGGTAGATGAACTGTTGATGATCAACCAGGATTCTTGAACCGTCGTGGACTTCGTGATCGCGTTGGTGTGATGCCTTCTAACTTTAGCCCTTGGTCTTTTATATAGCCCTCAAAGAAGAAAACCTAGTTACCATATATGGTGACCTCCTAATATGGCGAATTTTCATATATGGTGACTTTCCATATATGGTAACTTTCCTAATATGGTGACTTTCCATATATGGTAACTAGTTGTTAGGGTCCCAACCAGAAAATCCAGAGGCCTAACTCCTCAGAAGTGCAGCAGAACCGCGGCGTAATGGTGGGTTTGGCCGCGGATCCGCGGTGGATTAGGAGGATCGTGGGTTCGTTTCTCTTGAGGCTTCTTCTGGTGACACATGTAGACTTTTTTGGTATCTGGAATCTGAAAATCTTCTCTACGTCTCTGCCATAATTGATTTCTTCAATTTACTTTTCTATTTCGGCAGATTTGATCTCGATAACTCGGATTTCCTTGATTCCAGTCTTGAAATAATTTCTGCACAATTATCTTAATAAATAATGTTAGTAGAATTTGTTTTTATTGAGATATTATCTTAACCATTTGACATGATATTATAGTTTTAAGAGAATTGGTCAAAGATATTTAATAAGGTGAGCATATTTAAATGGACCAAATATTACATAGATATTATATACTTACATCTTCCTTCATAATTTTAATTATAATATATAAACACATGAAAATAGTATTTTTACGGATAAACCCTCATATGTGTCATATTTATAATAAACACCTTTTATTATATAAAAACAGTAAGGAAAATGTCATATCAAATGCGTAATATTTTCAACTGAACAGGTTGGCTCGGGTGTGTAGGGAATGGAGAGGGAATAGGAGATGGTTGTAGAGAGAAGAAGGAGATGATGGAGATGAGGAGAGAAGAAGGTGCTGGCGATGACGAGATGATCGACGGTGAGGCTAGGGTTAGGATATGGGTTCACTGGGCTTGGGTGTGCAGGTTGTGCTCGGGGACAGAGGAGAGGAAGAGAAGAAGATGACGATGAGGAGGAGATGAGGATGGAGGCTCGGGTTGAGGTTGAGGGCAGAGGAGTAGGGTTAGGGTTTCGTGGAGCTTTTAGGTTCTAGTAGGGGCTCGGGCTTTTAAAGAGAGGGAGAAGAAATAGAGGAGAAGGGAGGTGAGTGTAAGGAGAGGGGCGGTGATGAGAGTCGAGGAGTGAACAGGTATCGCGAGATGAGTGAGAGAGGGCTCGAGAGGAGAGATAAAAAGAAGAGAGAGAGATGCGCTGAGAGGGGAGAGAGAGAGAGAGAGAGAGAAAGAAAGGAAGAGAGAGAGATTGTGGGGTCAGCGAGAGATAGAGAGAGGGGGGTTGTTAATTGGCTGTTAAAATAGTTAGGATTTTAATTTAAAAGGATCTGTTAGTTATATAAATTTAAACTCTTATTTAAAATTTAAATATTATATTAATAAAAATTGATATTCTGGTAAATACAAACATAGTCCAAAACACGCCCGGGTCGGGTCTAAAAATTTAGTTTTAAAATACGAAAAATATACATGTCGACCAAAATTAAAATTGGATATCCGGGTAACGAAAATGCATACCCCTAAGAACGGATGCACGTACATGCGCGTAGCCATCCAAACAAGTCCGTTTCACTGAATGGGACGAGAACAAGATGCGCAGATGCTACCATAGGGTCAAGGGTATCATGCAGGCCATGCAATGTATTTTTAAAATATTTTATTTGACTTTAAATGTTATATAAAAATGCAGATGCCAGATATAATGCGAGTATGCAATGTATAAAATAAAATAAAAGTGCATGAGTCTACGTAACAAGTCAGGATAAATCATAAACATGAATCAAGACAGGTTTCAAGCATGCGGGTCGGGTCAGATGCAAATACAGATGTCAAATACACTATTCGCACCCAAAACACAGTAAATCAGGAAAGTACCATAACTAAAGAATTACTTGAACTAGAACTGGTATAAATGAACTTGGGTGTTACAGATCGTCAGGGGATTCGTCTCTCCCGGTATTGAGGGTTGATGTCGCGATGTGCATGGGTGGCCATCACCAGAAATCCTTGGCCAAGATAGTTGAGAATTACTGATTCAGATCAGTAGTTTCTCAGTGGGTAATGGGCTTCATACCGACACTAAATGTTGCGTTATTAGGGGTCTGACTTTATCCACCCACTAGACTCGATATGCGATACTCATAGACGAACGGACCAGACTGTATGGATATTGTCACTGTCAGGCTCAGTAGGGTTTCAGGATGAGTTTGCTCGTCGGCCTCCCTTTCGCTTAATACCTGGGTATCTATTACGTACAGCTAGTGCCGCTGACGTGCTTGTGGTTAAACCCACTGCCAGCGTATTTATGAGTCTTTAGAGTCCCATACAGAGGGTTTCCCCACTTCGGGGGAAATGATGTAGAGGCCGTATAGTTTTACGGCAGGGTTCGATCACATACGTGTACTTGTGCATGGATGATGTTCGGACGGATAATACTAGTGGGCTTTGGTTTAACCCGGATCCTAGTATTATATTATTGGATTATTTTCGTCTCATTGTATTCGTACTTCGGAATACGGATGCGGGTATGTATATACGAATGAGGGGTATTCTTGTAATTTCTTACAAGATTACTTTTAGAAGATTACACCTCATTATGGTTTAAACCTTTTTGGATTAAAAGATTATTGAGGTGGAGGATGTGGTGTTTATTGCATTTTTTGTGGCATGGCTTAGTAGTGACACATGGTTACTATTCTAGCATGCTTAATCTTTTGTTTGTTGTGAGATTTTTGTTGACTTGAGATATTTTTGTTGACTTAAGATATTTTGGAGACTTGAGATATTTATTTGGGATGGCTCCATTATTTCTATAACTCTCACAACACAACAAAAGACTTGACCATTATTCTTTTTTCTTGAGTTGCTCTCAAACTCTCACATGGCCACCCTACAAGCCTCATGTGTTGAAAAAGCTAGGGTGTCTTGAGACAAATTAATTCTTCATCACTCTCTACTTCTACGATATCTAGTGTAGCGATCTAGGTACCCTAGTTATCTTGGATATAAGATTGGAGCTCGATTCATAGACTTTCAGGTGGATCATCTTCGATGGGGGGAGACCAGAGATCAAACTTGATCAAGGAAGCCTCGAGGAGCTTGGGACAAAGGTTAAAGACCGAAGGACACGGATCATTCGGTATAACCATTCTTAACTCTTTTTACATATTGCTAGTTTAGGATTAATGGTAGATCCGTAGAAGCGGGTTAAGGTACCGCCGGTTTTTATAAATTTTTGTTCCGCATTTGGCCACGGATTGATGGCCGGGACGCTGCCGTATCCAACATGGTATCAGAGTCAACCCATTAACCCTATACTAGCTTGTTTGCACAACGTTAGAATATCGATCGACCAATTTTTCCGAATCAAATTTCCATTTTCATGTGCTTTTTGCCGATTTTCAAAAGTGTTCAAAAAAATCTTTCCGAGGGTCTCAAAAATACGTGCAGGCATTTGTAGGGGGTCACAAGAAATTTGGGCAAATTAACCATCAAAATGGCCGCGGAAGCGCCGCATTTGATGCCTATTTGCGGGGGTTCCGCGGCCGTATTGTGGCCAAATTGCACCAAAATTCTTGTGGCACTCTCTGACATAGAAATTTGATTTTTGGTACATATGGTTTTGGCCCAGATTTGTTTGAGTGCTGGATTTGCATTTGGGGCCTATGCGGGAAAAGTTTAGTCGATTGAAATTTTAACTGTGTGATTTACAGTACATACATTACTATCTGCGACCGTGAATGTCATTAGAGCGGTACAACTCGTCTAATTGCTATATGCACTTTTAGACGGGTTTGCGAACATGACGTTCACGTTGATGTTCTGTGTTATGCTGTGGTTGTGGTTGGATCGTCGTGGTGGATAGCTAGTGGTGCAATGGTAGTACAGTTTAGATTCATTTGTATATTTGTTTTTGTTGGCGAGCGTCCGACATATGGACTGCCGCCATTGCCAGTTTGTATATTATTTGTTTGGGGCACGATCGGGTTGAGGTCGATGTCATCCTTGTATATATTATTTTCTTTTCTGTACTAGGATTACCCCAAGGCGGAGTGCATGAAAAGCCGAATTCTAGAGGGAAATGGGTCCGCATCTCATGGCGTTGAGACGGAGGGGACCTTACTCTAGAATTGGCGGGCTATTCGCCGCACTCGTAGGGAGTATAGGTTGACCCACGGAGGGGTGCTCAAGTTACCAGATTCCGTGAAGTGATGGGTGGCCCATTCACGTTGTTGATTGGGGTTGCCTCGCTTCTGGGATTGGCGGGTAACTCGCCGCACTCGTAGGGGTCTAGGTTTTCATTGCATAGGCTATTTACACGACAGGGGACGTCGGGTCTCATTTGCGGCTCAAATGAAATCTGAGGCTCCAGGATTATCCACCACTCTGTGTTGCTTGGCTGAGATTCTGTGATGTTGCTATATATCATGCCTGGGACGATTGTCATATATATTTATTTATATACTAGTAGATGTTGTATATGTTTTGCACCCGCACTAGTCCATACCCCGCTCTGTCGTTAGTTAAGTAACCTAACGAGTGATGACGGGGCCCAGTGGAGAATGCAGATGGCATATACGTACATTTTATTTTCGTTCCTTTCTGTGGTATGATATGTTTAATTGATGGGACTGTGTTGATTCTGATCAATGCAAGGATAAAACTAACCTATTTGATGTTGTTGGAACCACGTTTTTTGAAAAACAGACATTACAGACGTTCTCTTTTGCTTTGCACAGTGGTATTGAGTTTGGAATATCCTGCACCTCATTAGACGAGGAAAGAGCCGAGATCCCTTCACCTGGAGTGACCTCTTTAGCAAAAGTTTGCGTCAGCGTAATAACTTCACTATAGTCGATTACTTTTTGCTTTGCATCGTGGTATTCAGTTTGGGATATCCTGCACCTCATTCGATGAGGAAAGAGCCGAGATCCCTTCACCGGGAGTGACCTCTTTAGCAAAAGTTGTCGCCACTATATATTTGTAAAACCACTTGGATTCCTTCATCGATATCAAGTTCATTACATTAAAGGTTTTCTGCCAAAAACCATCCATAGCCCTCCGTCATTTCAGACGGATAGCGCTTAGTATTCATGCTATGTTTGTTGGCCTTCGTCAAGGCATACTGTATGGTTGCTATGTGTTACTTTTCTGTTGCATCGATTTGCATTAATCTAGGACTGTCGTACTGCTTTGTTGGCCTTCGTCAAGGGCGAGTACAGGTGGGTTTAGATTAATCTAGACAATGACGGGTAGAACATGACTTGCGACTTATGATTTGTTGGCCTTCGTCAAGGTCATAAAACGCTTGGGGTAAAAATCACATCGGATTGTCCGAGTTGCATACTTCATTGCCACTCCTAATTTTACCCTTTACTTTTCTCCGGAACATTCCGTATCACTACGAGGATCTACATTTATTGGATATGACCATCGTATAGTTACATACGAACTCGAAGAAAATTGTTTCAGATTCGAGGATGGTTTCCGGTTCTGGAGAAATTGAATAGGACTATTCAGTTGTCTTTTCCTTTTTTGTTCTCTCAGGTTATGAAGGCTCCTAAGATTAGGAGAGGGTAAACCTATTGCGCTTATTGGATAGTTTTCTTCCAAACCATAGGCAGGTGCCAAAAAGTAGGGAAGAAGAAAACCATTTAGCCTAAGGGAGGTGTATAGAAGATAATAAGTAAAGACAAATAAAGGGATTAGAAAGAGGGCAAAGTAAATTGCGACTGCTATGATTCACGACCAAATAACGTATATCATCACCACTCCTATTTCACCTTAGTATTTATCCAGAACACCCCATATCACTACGAAGATCCACAGTTATTGGATAATCCATCGTATGGTTATATACGAACTCGAAGGAACTTGTTCCAGTTCGAGGATGGATTCTGGTTCAGAAGAAATAGAATAAGGATTATTCAGTTGTCTTTAATCTTTACCTTCTCTCTGGTTACGAGAGCTCCTAGCATTAGGAGAGTACACCTATTATGCTTATTGGATAGTCTTCTTCCAAACTATAGGCTGGTGCCAAACGGTAGGGAAGGAAGAAAACCATTTAGCCTAAGAGTGGTGTACAGAAGGTAATGAGTAAAGACATATAAAGGGATTTGGAGAGATGGTAAAGAAATATACGGTTACAGTTATGAATATGGATAGTGGAAAGGCATTACTAGGAATACCCGAATACCCCTTCGAAACATTTTCATGTTTCAGTTTCACTATGCATTGTTAATTGAAAACTGATTTCCCAATTAGATCCTTGCTCCAGGGTATGTATTTACCAGATTTGTTTCTCACATCTGTAAGGGTTTACAGATGATGAGTGGGAGCATGTTATTGGGAATTAGGTGATCATCCTCATTATATTGGAATTAGTTGTAATTGAAGATATTTGAGGAAATCGCCTGGGGTTTTGCTTATTGGCAGATATTTGGTTTTGAATATCCGTTGTTATGCACCAATTTCAAACTGATATATCTGTACGTTTATTTTATAAAGTGAGATATAACTTTTTGAAATTATGTCTATGACATTTACCTATATCAGTGATGGTTAGGTAAAGATCATTAAACAGCGGTGTAATTCTTCCTAACCATAAGTACAATTTTCAACCTACGACGCACAGAGTTTGAGTTGTTCAACTCAGGGGACTTATACAAAGTATTATATGTTGTCCAGTGTCCATTAGGACAGAGGGGTTGGTCCTCGTACTATATTCTGTTTACTCATGACTTCTCTAGTTTTAGACAAGTGTTTCATAGAAAAACAAGGTCCAGGTTTTGAGAAGTTATAGATACAAGAATAAAGTAGAGAACCATGTGTTGCAAGTATCAGAATTCTTCAAGGTGATCGAAGATGTAAATACTTGTGTTTGGTATTCAGTTGATAGTAATGGTTTAGAGAACTAGATTCACTTTTAGGTTACTCATATCTGGATGCACTCTTAAATTGAGTAATTCTGATCGGCCTCTTTCCATTTAGTTGACATGCACTCGAGACAGCTGCATGATTTGAATCTGGTTCCAATTAAATCAGTGCCTATGTTTCTATATTGTATATAGAATGGTTCATATCTTAACGATGTTAAGGTATATGGAGTTGTCCGGCTTATGCTTAAAACCAGACTCTGGATAACTCAAGGCACATTTCAGTAATGGCAGTTTGTGGGTTTTCCCTGGTTATGTCGAAGGTTAACTTTCTACCATCTGGAAGATCAATAGAAATATTGTTCTTGACTCGCCACAGTTTTAGTAAAATGGATTTTTTCAGAAAACAGTAGTGGGAGTATGGTAGAACTGGAAGTAATTCCAGAACCACAGACGATTACTGAAAATTTAATAGAACCTAGAGATTCAATCAGGTTTGACATTCTATTAGCCACTCCGCAGATATAGTGGGTAACCTCAGGCGCCCGAGAGGTACTTTGATATCCTCAAAGACGGTAACAGGGGGGTTCTTGTTTACCCAAACTTGAAACTACTGTTGTTCCAGACTATGAGACCCGGCAGGAGGATGCGTATAGCGTCGTTCTAAACTTGCTTTAGAAGTGCACGTGTATATGACTCTGCCAAAGGGTTGTTGTAGTCAGTGGGAGCAGTGGAAGCATAGTGGACAAGTAGCTTATGTCTATTTATAGACTAAAGCAGATATAGCGGAGATAGATCATCTAGTTTTGATGTGACAGTCATAGGCTTTGACTTCATCAGAATACGGGATGGATTTGTTAAGAAGGTAGTAGGGTGTGATGTCCTGGTATTTGGATGACATGCACTTAATAGGAAGTAAAATTCCTATCCTATAACCGGTTATACTGTGGTTGTCACACAGTGGTTTCTCCACATAGGATATGGATATAATATCAGGCATTCTAGTTATTAGATCTATGGTTTTAGATCTAGATTTGGGAAGTTTCCCAGTGTGGGTACTTAGACAGTATTCTAACGGTGTTTTAGAATAGACGACTCCTGGTATGGTGGTGTACCTGCACGTGGTGGAGTCACCCTCTCTAAAGGTGTCTTACAGACTCAAGAGGAGAAGGATGTGTATGATTGGCATGTCACTTGCTTAGGCAATTGAGTCAATCATGAGATGCCAAGTACTACACCAAATGTTTTTTTTGCACTAACTGCAATAAGTTTATATTAATCCAATCCTGTAGAAACATTCGGAAGAAGTTTAAGAACATGAGTAGATGTTCTAGGGATACGATAACGGCAGCCTCCATCGGGAGACGGTTATCATTCCAGGCTTCCAAGGTGACCTGGATGACAGAGTGACTGTCAGAGTTTTAGTTTTCCTTCTTTTGAGGGGCACTAGTCCGGATAGGTGGTCCAAGCGGATACTGAAGTAGGCATTGTAAGTCCATGTCACGCACCCCACGTGTTCGCGGGGATGCGGAATATATGAAAAACAATTATCAAAGCTTCGTAACACGGACTTGAGCACACGGATTGTGTCTAAACCATTACTAGCAAACTACGAGAGGTTTAACTACTCTGATTCGAAGTTATACCTCACGTTACTTGTCCTTCGGGTCTTCATCGCCGTCCTCCACACCTCGTCGGCTCTATGGAACATGGGTACCTCAACGGCCTCCTCGAGTCAAAGACGATCCACCCGAGAGTCTATAGTTCGAGCTCCTATCTCGAATCTGAGATAATCACGGCTTCTAGTTTGCTAATCTAGAAGTCCTAGAGGGTGTAGAGTATTTAGATGGATTACTTAATCACTTTAAACCCTAGGATTCTCAACTCATGAGAGCTATTAGTGTTTTAGGAAGAAGATGAAAACTTGAGGGGAGAGAAGTGTTTTGTGATCATGAAATGAATAATACTCATGCTAGAATAATATGAAGCATAATAATATCTCTCTTGATAATATCAAGATAATATCTAGCATGCTTCATTTAATTCTAAGGGTGAATCACCTCATGAGTCATTAAGCATTTAATGTAAACATACACCTCATCCTCCCCCTCATTTAGTTTAAATCCTAAAAGGAAATAAACACAAATGAGTCAGCTTCTTCTAGAAGCTTCCCGAGAAATTACGAGACTGCCCCTCCAATCCGTATTTCCGAAAACTACGGATAATGTTTGACTGAATAAATCCATCTGTATAATACTAGAATCTGGCTTAAACCAAAGCCCGCTAGTATTATCTGCCCGATCATAGTACATGCACAAGTGTACGTAAGTGATCGCGGCCCTGCCGTAAAACCATACGGCCTCTACACCTTTTGCCCGATGCAGGGAAACTCTCTGTGTGGGACTCTAAAGACTCGACACTACGCTGGCAGTGGGTTTAACCATAGGCCGCAAGCGGTACTAGCTGTACGTAATGTTCCCCAGGTAGATGTCGATAAGAAGGACGATGAGGAAACCCATCTGAACTCCTACTGAGCCTGTATGTGACAATTTCTGTATAGTCCGGTTTGTTCGTCTAGGACTATTGCATATCAGGCCTAGGGGGCGGTAAACTTGAGACCCCTAATAGCGTTATAAGTTGTGTCGGAGTGAAGCCAATTACACCTTGAGAAACTACTGGAACCTACCAGTAAATCTTGCTTGCCTGGCCAGGGACTTTGCGTAATGTCTCTCCATACACAGCGCGATATCAACCCCCAATACCGGGAGAGACGAATCTTGTCTAACCGCCACTGCCTCCAAGTGCTTCGGGACTGCACCCAACTACTACCTGTTTGCATGACTCTTTTGAGCCGTGGTAGGGTAGTAATCTAAGTAAAGTGGGAACACACCCGAGGCGAAGTAGTGGTGTCAAGTCGACGGACTAAGTTGTACTCATGTCACCTGGGAACTGCTAGCTGACGATGGGTATAGAACCAACCTGCAGTTCCCGGCGAGTCCTGTCCGGTGTACCCGTAACCTAACGAGCACCTGCATACTATCTCCAGTACGACGTACTGATGGCTGTGGGACAGACTATCTCTCTAGCTAGGATGAAAAGCGTATACACTAGTCTACTCCGGAGTAACAATGCCCCATCTTGATAATCCTATGACCAGGGACCTGTATAGGATGTGCTTATAGACTACCCAGCCCCTACTAGTGTGAATGCCATCACAACGCTGGTAATCAAGCAAAGATCCTAAGGGCTCTACTAATATGTATAAGCGATATGTTAATATAAACACATGCACATATTAAAGTAGACACAAACCAAGTAGCATACTACCATTTTTAGCAAGACTGTCAATACAACTGTGAATATCCCAAGCTTCCATTAAGTAATATACAAACTAGTATGATACAGTAATGGCCTCTAGAGCATAAACACTAACAATCTCCTATTTGCACTAGGGCCATGTACTGGCATATCGGAGACCTATCATCTCGAATAGCCTCTCAAACTGCGTCTGAGGAATGACCTTTGTGAATGGATCAGCAGTGTTATTCTCCATATCCACTCTCTTCACCTCGATCTCCCGGCGATTTATGATCTCCCTGATTAGGTGATACCGCCTTAAGATGTGTCTGGACTTCTGATGGGACCTGGGTTCCTTCGCTAAAGCTATAGCGCCGTTGTTGTCGCAATACAGAGGTATTGGATCAACACTGGTAGGAACCACCTGAAGTTCTGTGAGGAACTTCTTCATCCAGACAGCTTCTTTTGCGGCAACCCAAGCAGCTATGTACTCCGCTTCCATCGTTGAGTCAGCAACGGTGTCCTGCTTGGAACTCTTCCAATTGACCGCCCCTACATTGAGGGTAAAGACATAACCCGACATGGACTTGGAGTCATCGTTGTCACTCTGGAAGCTAGAGTCGGCAAAAGCCTCGATCTGGAGGTCCTTTCTGCCATACACCAAGAACATCTCCTTAGTCCTCCTCAGGCACTTGAGAATGTTCTTTACTGCTATCCAGTGCTTCTCCCTGGGTTTTCCTGATACCGGCTTACAACGCTCAATGTGTATGCTACATCTGGTCTGGTACATAACATCGCATACATTATAGAGCCTACAGCAGAAGCGTAGGGTATAATCGACATGTGAGCCCTTTCCAAATCAGTCTCGGGAGACATCTCTTTGGAGAGGGTGATTCCGTGACAAGCCGGTAGGTTACCGCGCTTAGAATCTTCCATACTGAATCTTTTCAATATGGTGTCTATGTACCTAGACTGCGAAAGTCCCAATATCCTCTTAGATCTATCACGATAGATATGGATCCCCAGAATGTAGGAGGCATCACCCAGGTCCTTCATGGAGAACTTCTGTGACAAGAATCCTTTGACTGACTGTAGCATAGGAATATCATTTCCTATTAAGAGAATTTCATCCACGTATAAGACGAGGAATACTACAGCTCTCCCTACAATCTTACTATATATGCATGGTTCATCTGGATTCTTGATAAAGTCGAATTCTTTGACAGTATTATCAAAACAGATGTTCCAACTCCGCGATGCCTGCTTTAGTCCATAAATGGACTTAAGCAACTTGCACACTTTACTGCTGCTCCCACTCTGAATGAATCCCTCTGGCTGATCTATATAGACGCACTCTTCTAAATTTCCATTTAGAAAAGCCGTCTTTACGTCCATCTGCCAAATCTCATAATCGTGGAAGGCAGCAATGGCAAGAAGGACCCGAATGGATTTAAGTATAGCCACTGGAGAAAAGGTTTCGTCATAGTCTAAACCAGGTCTTTGACGAAAACCCTTTGCAACAAGTCTAGCCTTATAGGTTTCAACCTGTCCATCTACACCAATCTTCCTTCTGAAAATCCATTTGCATCCTACGGTTTTACCCCATCTGGAGCAATGTCTAAAGTCCATACTTTGTTAGTGTACATGGACTCCATTTCGGTCCGCATTGCATCCAGCCATCTTACCGAGTCGCCGCTCTGAATGGCTTGCTGGAAGCTAGTAGGGTCATCATTGTCAATGATGCAATCCTCTCGATCCCCGTCTATGAGAAAACCGTAGTATCTCTCGGATGGATGAGACCGTCTACTACTTCTGCGGATAGGCACTGGGATGTCCCTTTCTTCTGAAACTTCTGGTTCTACCATACTTCAGTAACAGCCTATGGTTATTGCGCTCCCACTCTTCTGATTTTCTAAAAATTCAGCTTCCAAGAAGTGGGCATGACGAGAAACAAAATCCTTTTGTTCTTCTGTGTAATAGAAATAATACCCCTTGGAGTTCTTTGGATATCCCACAAACTTACACTGTACTGAGCGTGCCTCGAGCTTGTCCTTCATGCTGCTTTTTAACAAAAGCTGGACATCCCCATGTCTTCAAGTACCGAAGATAGGGTTTCTTCCCACTCCACATCTGATATGGTGTGGTAGGCACAGTCTTGGTTGGAACCTTGTTCAAAAGATATGCAGCCGATTCTAGTGCATAACCCTAGAAAAATCGCGGTAACTCAGCCTTACTCATCATGGAACGAACCATATCCAATAGGGTTCGATTCCGCCTTTCCGATACACCATTGTGTTATGGTGTGTATGGAGGAGTAAGCTGAGAGAGAATCCCATTCTCTTTTAAGTATCCCAGGAACTCGTCACTTAAGTATTCACCACCTCGAAAAAGTGAAACACTCGTAAGTGTCATCGGCTGTGAGAACTGTGTTAGATTCAAAGGAAAAGTTTTCAAGCTCACAGTCTTCAAGCGTGATCGTGTGCGTGGTTGGAACGATGGAAAGGAAGGAGGGTGATATAACAGTTAAAGGTTCAAGAGGCTGAATTGGAAAATCCGACACATCAAACAAAAATGGTTCAATCTCAATATTATCCTCAAGACTCTCCTCAATACTATCTTCATAATTCTCCTCAAAATTTAACTCATCCATGCTATTATCATCAAAATCAAGACGCATATGAAGTTCGGGAGAAACATCTAATGACTCGGGATAATGAATTGGACATAAAATTTCAATCAAATCGACAGGTTCATCATCCGAAATATTCCCGGCGTCTATATCCTCAATCAAGTGAAAATCAATTTTTTCCGACACCTCCTCAAAAGCATGGATATTTATCAATTTAGGTTCTAGATTGGAGGTGTAAAGATCAAACGGATTAGGTGCGGTTTCACTCGAAAGGGGTTCCTCACAATCTGGCAAATCAAGCACTACAAAATCACACAACTCGTTTTTATTTTCAACTGGTGAACTATTTAGGGCAATCAATGGAAAACCGGAGTTGTGGGTTTCAATTGGATAAGGGTAGGTTTGATTTGGAATTGTGTAAAACTCACTCGCTCCTCTCAAATTCTTACTCTGTCCAACCGCCTCCTCATACATTGAAAAATTTGAAGCTAGTTGGAAACTAGCTACCGGTTCACTAGGTTGTCTAAGGGCGGCAATGGACGCATCCACATTCCTTACCATTTTGTTTGTTGCTGCAATGTACGCCTCCAACGACTGTTCCAAACTAGACATGGGTTGTGAAGGGGTTTCGGGAAAAGATTCGAAATTGTTTGGATATGTGAAACTCCCAAATGGCTGTGTAGAAGCAATGTCTAGTGAAGGTGGGAAAGTCGGGTAGGACTGATAGGAATTGGATGGTTGGACAGGAGTAGGGTCAACATGTGGATAAAAAGGTGAATGGACTTGTTGATCCCTAGAACTAGATGTGTGGAGAGGGGTGAAAGATCGGCTACGAGATTGAGCAATATGCTCAGCAATGGACATCGGTTTAGGAGTTACAACTGGACTCGAAAAAGTGGTATCAACATACGAAGGTGGTAAAGGTGGACATGGTTGACACAAAGTGGGTTACAAAGTCAAACTGTTTCTCCTAGACGCTTCTATTTGATCTTTCAAAGAAATTTTAGGCATGGAGGGATCTTCCTTAAATCGACCGAAACAATTGACGTACGAGGCAAAATTAGGTTCGGGATACCAAAGTTCGGAAAGTGATTTACGATGTGGGGTACCCATGATAGAAGAAAGGGGAAAGAAAGATGGTTGGGTGGTGCAAGGATTTCTTAGCGGCAAAAATTTTGCAAGTTGTTAAAAAAAAATTTCCTTTTTCTGTTTGCTCTTTATTTGGAAATTTTTGCAAAAAGATTAAGGATATGCAAATCAGAAAAGATCACTTGCAATCAATTATTATTTTAAGTATAGCGCAAAAAATCCTGCATAAGATTTGTTATTTGGAAAGGAAAAGATTTTTTAGCGCAAAGAATTCTGCAGGAATTTTTCAGAAAATATATTGAAATTTGCAGAGGAGAAAGAACAGAGGCGTTTACAGAAAAATTTTCACAAGATGACGGCACATCCCCACCGCGTTTCCGCGGCCCAAGAGCCTTCCAGCCGCGTTTTCGCGGTCAACTAGCCGGCACGGTTCCCCAAAATTTTTCTGATGTTCTAAACTGCCAAGGCTGCGGCGGATCCGCGGTCTGAGGTGGGTTTGCGCGGCGGTTTAGCGGCGTGGTGGAGGGTTCAATGCTCCAAATTTTTTCTGCTGTTCTGTTTTTCAAATCTCCCTCTATTCTAATCTGTTGTTTTCTGTTTCGCTTTCTATAGATTTCCAGATCCGAAATTGTGCGTAGATCCTGCAAAATTCTCACAAAAATACCCTTTCCAAAAATAACAGATGATATATTTTTATATTTTTTTGATTTTTTTCAGATTTTAATGATTTTTTAATTTTGATTAACCCGAAATTGCAAAAAGGAAATAACACGCCATCCCCGGCAACCGCGCCATTTGATTGATCTCAAAAACTATCTATTACCGCAATCAAGAACGGCGTCGCATGTAGCTAGCCGGTGAGTACGGGTCGGTCCATAGGGACGTTGTGAATTTCCTAATCGCTCAAACGAGTTAATTCCAGACGGTATGAATGGATCAATTAAATCTAAAAACTAAATTAATCTAGGGCAATTGAATTAAAGATCTAACTATCTAACTAGGGCAGATAATAAATTTAACTTAGGGTAAGGAATTAAATTTAACTAGGGCAAAGAATGAAAGATTACCTAGGGCAAGAATTGAAATCTAAATTAGGGCAATTAAATAATTCTACTTACTTTACAGATGGCTCTCTCCAAACATTTACACAGGGTTGTCAGATCTGAATAGATGATATGAAAAGAGGTATCGATGCTCTCCAAAAGATTTCTAAATTTTATTCATAAAAAGAGGCATGAGGGAGGCATGAAAAGAATACAATGATTTGGGCTTCTATTTATAAGACATAGAAACCCTATGTTACAATTGATTCGCACGTCTGCATTTACCAAAATATCCTTAGGAAGACCTAGTCAAAGTAGACTCCAAACTTTGGTAAAATTGTATGTCTGGAAATTTTAGGACTGATTCTGGGCTTCTTGGGCTTTTTATTGTTAGTTATATGTATGCCCTAGAGGCCATTACTGTACATTGGATGTATATTGTAGTGGATGCTGGGACATATATAGGTAGGACTTTCTTGCTCGACATGATAGTACGCTATCTGGTTGCTCTTTATCTTAACGTGTATACTTTCTGTCTCTCTGTTACATGTTGATAAAGCCCTTAGGATGTGTACTCGACTTCCAGGGCTATGATGAAGATCATACTGGTGGGGCCTGGGTAGTCCATGAGTACATCCTTGAAATGTTCCTAGTCGAGGGAATATCGAGACGGGGCATCGATATTCCGGAGTAGACTAGCGCATATCTTCTCGACCCATGTGATGGGCGATGGATGATCCCATATCCATTAGTGTTTGACATCAGAATTGGTATGCGGGTGCTCAGTGGAGACTGGGTACACTGAACGGACTCGCCGAGAACTCCCAGATGGTATTATACCTCACGTCAGATGGCAGTTCTCTGGTGACACTGGTACAGCTTAGTCTGTTGACCCGAGATCGTCATAGAGTCTTGTGTGTCTCCCACTATGCTTTGATTTCCACCCTACCACGGCTCTACTGAGTCGTGCAAACAGGTGGTTTTTGGGTACAGTCCCGATTCACATGGAGGCAATGAGCGATAGGAGGGGATTCGTCTCTCCCGGTATTGGGGGTTGATGTTGCGCTATGCTCGACTGGCCATAACAGGAAATCCCTGGCCAGGGTTGCAGTGACCTACTGGTAAGTGTTATCAGTAGTTTCACGAATGTTATGGACCTCAAGTCGGCATGACTTATCAAGCTATTGGGGTCTGACGTTTGCCACCCCTAGGCGAGATATGCGACATATCAGACGAACAGACCGGACTGTACGGTAAGTGTTACTGGTTGGATTCACAGGAGCGTGAGCGGGCTTGCTCGTCGATCTTCTGATCGCTCAATACCCGGGTGGCCGTTACGTTTAGCAGACCGCTTGCGGCTTGTGGGTGTTTGATATGATCATCATCTGCTGCCGGCGTATTGACGAGTCTTCAGAGTCCTACACAGAGGTTTCCTGGCTCAAGCGAAACGAAATAGGAGCGCATATGAGATATGTGCGGGACCGAGAATAATGCGTGTATGTGATACCGTATTTCATTCTCGCGATAAATGTGTCGAATGGTTGTATGCGATATAACCTAGTTATCGAATCAAGGATTGATTCGATAAGCCGATACGTTGGATACTAGCCGGTTATATGCGACATGACTGGATCATTGAATCAAGTGTTGATTTAATGATTTAATGTATAATTATATATTTGATATATTACTTTGCATTAACTAGTATTGGTTCACTTTAAATGGATTTACTCACTTGTATTGCACATTGTATATGTGATATATTTTGGTGCACATGATTGTATCATGTTTGATGATACATTCTAGCTTGGTTTTGTGTAAAGTATTAAAACCATGGTTAGTTAGTGGTTAGGGTATCATTTCTTTTACTTATTCATTTATTTATTTTATTTATTTCATTTGAAAAGAAAAAGAGAAAAGAATGGTTGCTAATTTTGTTTTATTTGAAGCTTCTTGAAGTTTTGAACAAGTCCACCATTCTTGTCTCTTCTCTAACCCTAACCACTCATCTAACCTTAGTTAAATCTCTACACTAAACCATGGTTGAGATTATGATAAGTATCATATTGTTTTTATTTTAAAACACTCATGATATATATCATCTTCTTCTTCTTCATCTTCTTCTTCCATGAAGAAAGCTTGCTACATCAATGGTGATTGATGAAAAAGTGTGAGAAATCCAAATCTAAAGTCTACCCACTTCCTATTTCTTCATCCTCTACCTCTTTCCAAGTAGTATAGGGTGTTTCCTTCATAAGTTTTCTTGACTTGGTGAAGTTGGAGCTTGATCTAGCGATGCCTCGACGTAGATCATCTTCGGCATCGTCGTCGATGACCTAGCCCGCTTTTTCTCCGATGAAGCCGACGCTAGAGCCCAAGATCCGATTTGTACAGCGAGGATACTTCAACGCGGAGCTTAGGAGGTGGAGGACCGGATCTACAAAGGTTGTAGCCCCTTCCCTTTAGCTATAATTCCGTTTACTTGCTTGCATCGCCTTGATTTCTAGTTAACGATCCGTATTAGGGTTTGTAGGCACAAGGAATTTTTGATTTGTGCATGTTTGATCACTTGTGAGACTCCATTAGAGTGCCTAGGAACCCTACATTTATTTGTTTGGATCTTTATTCAATTTGGCTTCTCTATTTCTTCCAGATCTCCAGTGAACAATTGCAGTGGACTTTTAACCGTTTGCTTTGTAATCTTGGACCTTGCGTTGCCTTGTACTGATCTTTTGTGTAGGCTTGATTAAGAGTCTTCTGTTTGTTGGTCAAAGTTCACTTTTGCATCGTCTTTTCATCGTTTTCACTGTTTTCTGTCCAAGAACCTGTAACCTGTAATATGTAGCAGACATGCGTCAAAATCACCTGTTTATTTATAAAACGAATAAGGATGGGGAATATAATAATGCAATATTATGGTATGAACAAATACCCCCAAACTTATCTTTTGCTCGTCCTCGAGCAAACTTAGTTTTTTATTCTCGACAAAAACCTAACCGCACTTTCGCAGGGAGTCGCGATTGCACTGAGCTCGTGCAACAAGCCGTTAAACCTCTAGGTGTCCTTAGTAGGAGGAGTGTTGTCTCCTGAGGGTTTTCAGCGGATTACACCCACAAAATCCTATCAATTTGGCCTTTTCGACTTTAATTCTCCAATTAGGTTTTCTAACAAGGAATTCTATTATCGTCGACCCATAAATTATCCACCCATATTCTTCACACTTCCTCATCATTTAACTTAAGATTATATATGTTCTATAGACTTACTTAGCTTTCGGCATCTCTTAAGTTTTCCTTCTAGGGTTCCATCTCCACTTAAGAATTTTTATCAACTCCACTAAAGATACAAGTTCTATTCTTCACCCCTATCTCTCATCTAAATCCCAATCACATACCCCTACGTGTGTATATATATCACCTCTACACTTGGAAATTCAAATCAAGTAATCATACTCTTGTCCTTTGTCCAAAGCACTTCTTAATTGGTGAATTTTAATGAATTTTTCTTACACATCCTTCATGCGATCGTTAATACTTCTTGAGATACCAACAACCGATTACAAGATGTGTTTGCACATTAAAGCGTACTTCCTAGTCTTGCAACACACAAGGCTTTTTAGCAGTGACTCCCAAACCAGTTGGTCTAAGGCGCTAGGTGATGAAGCGCCCTCGCTAAATATTTTTTCTATTTTTTAGCCTTAAGTAATCACAAAAACCAGTGTTCATTTTTTTCTTTATTCACACTTGTATTTTTTTTCATTTTCTTCGTACTAAGGACTTTAGACAAGAGCATTTCAAGGTCTCCTCTACTATTCCAAGTTTCAAGGTGCGTGATTGTGCAAATTGTAGGGTATATATTTTCAGAATCTAGACTTAAGCTAGGAATTATTTTTCAAACTTATATTCTAATAAAATATCAATACTTTTCTTTTGTTTTAACTTAGCCTAAGAAGTGAACTCAAAATTTGCCTATTTCTAAATAAACTACAAAAACATATACTTTCTACCGTTAAATTTTAAGAAAGGTTATTTTTAGGGTTTTTAATTTACTAAGTCTAAGATCTAGTTGTTCCTAGCTAGTTAACCTATCTGTCAAACTTAAGTCAAATAAGGCCAAAATTGAATACATTAATTTTTATAATTTTTGAAAATTTTCAATTTTTATGGATTTTAAAATAAGTATGCAAATGCAAAAATATGTACAAATGAATGCGAAGGAAAGAAGGCTTACCGAGCATACCCCCAAACTTAACTTTGACAGTATCCTCACTGTCATGCTACACCAAGAGGGTCAAAATGTCGGCACTCCCCTGTTTATTTAAAAAAAAACTATATATTTTTTAATGTTTTGAATTTTTTTTTATAGAAAAAGAAAACAAAAAATACATATACATATATACAACAAGGTCCTCCCCAAACTAAACAAGGCCTTACACAAGCCAAAGGTTAGCACCGACCATTCAAAAATCTTATCGTGGTAATGGTAGAGTTGGTGAAAGGAGAGAGTGGAAAGAAAAGAGATGAGAAGCACACGAGACCGTGTGGAGGTAGAAACGGGATACGGTCTCGGTGGGGGAGAAGAATGGCGGAAAAGAGAAAGAAGAGGAGTACGATCTTGAGGGTGTAAATCGAGTGCATAAATTAGCGCAATTTGTGATGACCGATGTGTTAAAAGCGATTGTGCTAACCTATTAACCTGTCGAGAAATGGGGTCAAATCCCTCAAGATTCGCAAGAAAGCATGGGTACTCCAAACTTGGTATTGGAGATGAAAGCGTAACGGTCTCTTGTACGGTCGGAATGATAGGAAGGACGAAAGGGAGCGAATCAGGGATAGTCTCATTCTCACCGTAGTAAACTGTTTCGAACTTGTAAGATTCCAACAATGGTTCGAAACGATTGTAAGCAACCGAGTCTGATGGTTCAACTAACTCATCTGAAAATTCAAAGGACCCAAACTCGGGCGGTGAGACTTCAACATCGTCCGAAAAAGTGAAACACTCGTAAGTGTCATCGGCTGTGAGAACTGTGTCAGATTCAAAGGAAAAGTTTTCAAGCTCACAGTCTTCAAGCGTGATCGTGTGCGTGGTTGGAACGATGGAAAGGAGGGAGGGTGATATAACAGTTAAAGGTTCAAGAGGCTGAATTGGAAAATCCGACACATCAAACAAAAATGGTTCAATCTCAATATTATCCTCAAGACTCTCCTCAATACTATCCTCATAATTCTCCTCAAAATTTAACTCATCCATGCTATTATCATCAAAATCAAGACGCGTATGAAGTTCGGGAGAAATATCTAATGACTCGGGATAATGAATTGGACATAAAATTTCAATCAAATCGACAGGTTCATCATCCGAAATATTCCCGACGTCTATATCCTCAATCAAGTGAAAATCAATTTTTTCTGACACCTCCTCAAAAGCATGGATATTTATCAATTTAGGTTCTAGATTGGAGGTGTAAAGATCAAACGGATTAGGTGCGGTTTCACTCGAAAGGGGTTCCTCACAATCTGGCAAATCAAGCACTACAAAATCACACAACTCGTTTTTATTTTCAACTGGTGAACTATTTAGGGCAATCAATGGAAAACCGGAGTTGTGGGTTTCAATTGGATAAGGGTAGGTTTGATTTGGAATTGTGTAAAACTCACTCGCTCCTCTCAAATTCTTACTCTGTCCAACCGCCTCCTCATACATTGAAAAATTTGAAGCTAGTTGGAAACTAGCTACCGGTTCACTAGGTTGTCTAAGGGCGGCAATGGACGCATCAACATTCCTTACCATTTTGTTTGTTGCTGCAATGTACGCCTCCAATGACTGTTCCAAACTAGACATGGGTTGTGAAGGAGTTTTGGGAAAAGATTCGAAATTGTTTGGATATGTGAAACTCCCAAATGGCTGTGTAGAAGCAATGTCTAGTGAAGGTGGGAAAGTCGGGTAGGACTGATAGGAATTGGATGGTTGGACAGGAGTAGGGTCAACATGTGGATAAAAAGGTGAATGGACTTGTTGATCCCTAGAACTAGATGTGTGGAGAGGGGTGAAAGATTGGCTACGAGATTGAGCAATATGCTCAGCAATGGACATCGGTTTAGGAGTTACAACTGGACTCGAAAAAGTTGTATCAACATACGAAGGTGGTAAAGGTGGACATGGTTGACACAAAGTGGGTTGCAAAGTCAAACTGTTTCTCCTAGACGCATCTATTTGATCTTTCAAAGAAATTTTAGGCACGGAGGGATCTTCCTTAAATCGACCGAAACAATTGACGTACTAGGCAAAATTAGGTTCGGGATACCAAAGTTCGGAAAGTGATTTACGATGTGGGGTACCCATGATAGAAGAAAGGGGAAAGAAAGAAGGTTGGGGTGGTGCAAGGATTTCTTAGTGGCAAAAATTTTGCAAGTTGTTAAAAAAATATTTCCTTTTTCTGTTTGTTCTTTATTTGGAAATTTTTGCAAAAAGATTAAGGATATGCAAATCAGAAAAGATCACTTGCAATCAATTATTATTTTAATCATAGCGCAAAAAATCCTGCATAAGATTTGTTATTTGGAAAGGAAAAGATTTTTTAGCGCAAAGAATTCTGCAGGAATTTTTCAGAAAATATATTGAAATTTGCTGAGGAGAAAGAACAGAGGCGTTTACAGAAAATTTTTCACAAGATGACGGCACATCCCCACCGCGTTTCCGCAGCCCAAGAGCCTTCCAGCCGCGTTTTCGCGGTCAACTAGCCGGCACGGTTCCCCAAAATTTTTCTGATGTTCTAAACTGCCAAGGCCGCGGCGGATCCGCGGTCTGAGGTGGGTTTGCGCGGCGGTTTAGCGGCGTGGTGGAGGGTTCAATGCTCCAAATTTTTTCTGCTGTTCTGTTTTTCAAATCTCCCTCTATTCTAATCTGTTGTTTTCTGTTTCGCTTTCTGTAGATTTCCAGATCCGAAATTGTGCGTAGATCCTGCAAAATTCTCACAAAAATACCCTTTCCAAAAATAACAGATGATATATTTTTATATTTTTTTGTTTTTTTTCAGATTTTTTAATTTTGATTAACCCGAAATTGCAAAAAGGAAATAACACGCCATCCCCGGCAACCGCGCCATTTGATTGATCTCAAAAACTATCTATTACCGCAATCAAGAACGGCGTCGCATGTAGCTAGCCGGTGAGTACGGGTCGGTCCACAGGGATATTGTGAATTTCCTAATCGCTCAAACGAGTTAATTCCAAACGGTGTGAATGGATCAATTAAATCTAAAAACTAAATTAATCTAGGGCAATTGAATTAAAGATCTAACTATCTAACTAGGGCAGATAATAAATTTAACTTAGGGCAAGGAATTAAATTTAACTAGGGCAAAGAATGAAAGATTACCTAGGGCAAGAATTGAAATCTAAATTAGGGCAATTAAATAATTCTACTTACTTTACAGATGGCTCTCTCCAAACATTTACGCAGGGTTGTCAGATCTGAATAGATGATATGAAAAGAGGCATCGATGCTCTCCAAAAGATTTCTAAATTTTATTCATAAAAAGAGGCATGAGGGAGGCATGAAAAGAATACAATGATTTGGGCTTCTATTTATAAGACATAGAAACCCTATGTTACAATTGATTCGCATGTCTGCATTTACCAAAATATCCTTAGGAAGACCTAGTCAAAGTAGACTCCAAGCTTTGGTAAAATTTTATGTCTGGAAATTTTGGAACTGATTCTGGGCTTCTTGGGCTTTTTATTTCTTTGGATCTTTATTCAATTTGGCTTCTCTATTTCTTCCAGATCTTCAGTGAACAATTGCAGTGGACTTTTAACCGTTTGCTTTGTAATCTTGGACCTTGCGTTGTCTTGTACTGATCTTTTGTGTAGGCTTGATTAAGAGTCTTCTGTTTGTTAGTCAAAGTCCACTTTTGCATCGTCTTTTCATCGTTTTCACTGTTTTCTGTCCAAGAACCTGTAACCTGTAATATGTAGCAGACATGCGTCAAAAACACCTGTTTATTTATAAAACGAATAAGGATGGGGAATATAATAATGCAATATTATGGTATGAACATCTCCCTGGTTTCTTTCAGGGTGTAAGTAGAGGGTAGGGACTGTAGAAATAAGTCAGCATATGACATGTTTCCCAACGTGGTCTCCAGGTCCGTTAGCTCATCAATATAACTAGTCATCGTAAGGACGTTGTCCCTTACAAATGACCCGACAGCCAACCTCGCTTGAAGCAATTCGTTCGATGTCTCATATCTTACGATACGAGATATCTCTCCATATAAATCTTTGTTATGGAGGAAGATGGAAACTAAGTCCATCTTCTCATGCTGCTTTTGGTATACACCATCAACTGAAGCCAACACGAGGCACTTGGCATTCGCACTGTCCTTTTCCTTTGTCTGACGGATATCCATATCCGCGATGGTGGAAACTAGACCTGGGACGGCGGGGGATTGAGTAGTAATAGGGTGGTCCAACTTGTCATAGACAATGGACATCTAGACAGACCTTTTCCAGTCATAAAAGTCAGATTCAGTCAATTTGTTATCTAGATGTAACCTAGTCATGGTCACAGGGTCGCTGCAGTTGAGAGAGAGAAGAAAATACTTTAGCATGATGCTCTTGCAAGTTTAGATTGGTTTTTAGTTTATCTAAACAGGATGTCTCCCACTGTTTCTCGAATCTTTCCTCAAATCATAAAAGAATAATTAGTCAGGACTGATCTCACCGTACAATACTTGCTTAACCGTTCAGCCAGGCTAGTGTCGGTATTTCGAGGGAGGTTTTACGACGCTTTTGAGAAGTTCCTTAATTAAATAACCTCTTTTCTATGGAGGCGTAGCCCCGCTGACACCGTTCTAGACACCTACTTGGTTTATAGCATTGATCGTTAAGTGACGAATCTCCTAATGAGTAGCATATACTCACAATAGGATCGGGATCCAAATATCATCGTGTGATAATGCTGAATGAATCCTACCAATATAATCAAACTCCAAATGGTATGCAACACTAGCAAGTTTCAGTTTCTTTAGAAACTCCCGATGTGGATTTTTGCACCATGCTCTTATGACCTTGACGAAGGCCAACAAATCATAAGTCACATGTCAAGTCCTTCCCATCATTAGCCTTGTTAATTTGAACCCACCCGTGCATACCCTTAACGAAGGCCAACAAAGTAATACGACTGTCCTAAACCAACGCATCTATCTATGCTACATATGAATACCCCAGCAGCTACCAAACACTATGCCTTGATAAAGGCCAACAAACATAGCTTGAATACTACTAACCATCCATATGAAATGACGGAGGGCTACGACTAGTTTTGGTAAAACCGTGAACGTAGTGAACTTGATATAATCGAAGGAACCTGATAGCTTTTTAAAAGGAGTGGTTAAAGCTCCGCAATTAAAAATTCTGCTCTTTTAAAATAACCGAGTGGTTTCTTTTAAATTTGTTCCAACGATTCAGCTTTGGTTTGTTTTCTTTGCATTAAAATAATGCGTCCCATCATTTATCCTATCATTGCAGAAAATAACAAAAATACAACGTCCGCTTATGCCATCCGCATTCTCCACTGGGCCCCGTCATTCACCCGTTAGGTTACTTAACTAACGATAGAGCGGGGGCAGGGCTAGCGCGGATGCAAAACATAAGCAACGCCTACTAGATATCATATATAGATATTGTACATTCTTCAGACGCAATAATAGGAATTACAGATCATAGATGAACATATTGGATATACTAGGAATTCGCGTTTCGTTTGAGCCTGCAACAAAAGACGGATTACACGGTCGTGATGAATAGCCAACCCCACCATAGACCCCTACGGGTGCGGCAAACTATCCGCCTAGTACCAGAAGTGAAACAGTCTCCCTCAACGACGTGAGTAGGCCATTAAACACTTCAAAGTACCCGGTAGTTTGTGCACCCCATCATGGGTCTATCCTAGGAGCATAAAACAGTAAATGAAATAATACAACGGTGGCTACAACCTCAACCCGGATGTGCCCCGCAAAAGAATATTGCAACATATTACAATTTATATCGAATGAAAGATAAAAACTCTCCTCTCACATCCCCGGCTATTCATCCACCACAATCCAATGAAGTTCATATACACAAACCAATATCCATCACGGAAATGTGCAACCCCTAACTAACCGACATACTAGCAATTAGCGGAGGTTTACGAACACATTAAACATCACAGATAAAACCTGATTAGCAAATAACTTAGAATTTCGATCGACAACCATTTTCCGTGTCTACCCCAAATGCAAGCCAGTACTGAAAAGACCTGGGCAGAAACAAAATATACAGGAAAATAGAACACCCAAAAATAAGACAAACTATGTAAATATGAGTCAACTCGGCCGCGGATCCGCGGCGTATTGCACCAATCCGCCATGCTTCCGTGGTCATCCCACCGAGTTAGCAACTCATATTTCTCCAGTATTCTTATAATTCCCTGCTGTGAATTTTCATGCCTCTGAAATAATTTTTTCGACTGGTTTAAAATCGATAGAAACTTGAGGGGTCCGGGGTTAAGTTTTCGTGTTTTTCCGACGATCGAAGTTCTAATTAGTTGCTAAAGGTTTAGCAGGCTCTGATACCACTGCAAGTCCATGTCACGCACCCCACGTGTTCGCGGGGAGGCGGAATATATGAAAAACAATTATCAAAGCTTCACAACACGGACTTGAGCGCACGGATCGTGTCTAAACCATTACTAGCAAACTACGAGAGGTTTAACTACTCTGATTCAAAGTAATACCTCACATTACTTGTCCTTCGGGTCTTCATCGCTGTCCTCCACACCTCGTCGGCTCTATGGAGCATAGGTACCTCAATGGCCTTCTCGAGTCAAAGACGATCCACCCGAGAGTCTATAGTTCGAGCTCCTATCTCGAATCTGAGATAACTACGGCTTCTAGTTTGCTAATCTAGAAGTCCTAGAGGGTGTAGAGTATTTAGATGGATTACTTAGTCACTTTAAACCCTAGGATTCTCAACTCATGAGAGCTATTAGGGTTTAAGGAAGAAGATGAAAACTTGAGAAGAGAGAAGTGTTTTGTGATCATGAAATGAATAATACTCATGCTAGAATAATATGAAGCATAATAATATCTCTCTTGATAATATCAAGATAATATCTAGCATGCTTCATTTAATTCTACGGGTGAATCACCTCATGAGTCATTAAGCATTTAATGTAAACATACACCTCATCCTCCACTTCATTTAGTTTAAATCCTAAAAGGAAATAAACACAAATGAGTCAGCTTCTTCTAGAAGCTTCCCGAGAAATTACGAGACTGCCTCTCCCATCCGTATTTCCGAAAAACACGGATAATCTTTGACTGAATAAATCCATCTGTATAATACTAGAATCTGGCTTAAACCAAAGCCCGCTAGTATTATCTGCCCGATCATAGTACGTGCACAAGTGTACGTAGATCATCGCGGCCCTGCCGTAAAACCATACAACCTTTACACCTTTTGCCCGGTGCAGGGAAACTCTGTGTGTGGGACTCTAAAGACTAGAAACTATGCTGGCAGTAGGTTTAACCACAGGCCGCAAGAGGTACTAGCTGTACGTAACGGTCCCCAGGTAGATGTCGATAAGAAGGACGATGAGGAAATCCATCCGAACTCCTACTGAGCCTGTATGTGACAATCTCCGTACAGTCCAGCCTGTTCGTCTAGGACTACCGCATATCGGGCCTAGGGGGCGGTAAACGTCAGACCCCTAATAGCGGTATAAGTCGTGTCGGAGTGAAGCCCATTACACCTTGAGAAACTACTGGAACCTACCAGTAAATCTCGCTTGCCCTGGCCAGGGACTTTGCGTAATGGCTCTCCATACACAGCGCAATATCAACCCCCAATACTGGGAGAGACGAATCCTGTCTAACCGCCACTGTCTCCAAGTGCTTCGGGACTGCACCCAACTACTACCTGTTTGCACGACTCCTTTGAGCCATGGTAGGGTAGTAATCTAAGTACAGTGGAAACACACCCGAGGCGAAGTAGTAGTGTCAAGTCGACGGACTAAGCTGTACTCATGTCACCTGGGAACTGCTATCTGACGATGGGTATAGAACCAACCTGCAGTTCCTGGTGAGTCCTGTCCGGTGTACCCGTAACCTAACGAGCACCTGCATACTATCTCCAGTACGACGTACTGATGGCTGTGGGACAGACCATCTCCCCAGCTGGGATGAGGAGCGTAAACACCAGTCTACTCCGGAGTATCGATGCCCCTTCTCGATAATCCTACGACCAGGGACCTGTATAGGATGTGCTTATAGACTATCCAGCCCCCACTAGTGTGACTGCCATCACAACGCTGGTAATCAAGTAAAGATCCTAAGGGCTCTACTAATATGTATAAGCGATATGTTAATAGAAACACATGCACATATTAAAGTAGACACAAACCAAGTAGCATACTACTATTTTTAGCAAGACTGTCAATACAACTGTGAATATCCCAAGCTTCCATTAAGTAATATACAAACTAGTATAATACAGTAATGGCCTCTAGGGCATAAACACTAACATGCATGACGCAGGATACTGATTAAATTCAGTTGACGATACAGTCTAAGAAGTTTGCTGGATTAGGAGTTCATTTGTGAACTGGGTCCCATCAGATATCCAGACATATTCAAAGACATGTATTGCTCATTTCGGGAAATGGCTTTCTCCGCAAACTTGAGATTAAGAGAGACATAGAAAGAAACATCGGAGTGGATCCACTGACTGAAGCTATTTCTCGAACGCAATAGTTTCACAAACGAGCTTTGCGATACTGATTAGTAGAGAAGTTAGGTGATCAGTATCACACGGGCTGTGAGTATGCGACACCGCAATAATTAGCCTTAAGTGCAAGTGGGAGATTGTTGGCTATAGTGTCCTCAAGTCAATTATTGGATCGCAGGCACGTGATTGCAATGATTGAGGGAGGACCTATACCGGTAGAACAGTCTTACTCGAGATGATAGTATGCTATATGGTTTGTCTTTATCATTATGTACATGCTTCCGGTGACATTACAGATCACTATTACATGTTGATAGAGCCCATAGGATTCTTGCTTGACTACTAGCAATATGATGGAGATCATATACGTGAGAGTTGGGTAGTCTATAAGCACATCCTAAAAGTGTCCCTAGTCGTGGAAGTTTCGAGACTGGGCATCGATACTCCGAGAGTAAACTAGTGTATACGGATCGAGACCCCGACGAGGGGCGATGGCCGGTCTCACAAGCCATTGTTGTCAGTTGGTTCACCTAAGATGCATACAGGTGCTTATTGGGTTATGAGTACACCGGACGGATTTGCCGGGAACATGCTAGTTGGTATTATACCTATTGTCAGATAGCAGTTCCCTGGTGACATATGTACAGGTTAGTCTATCGACCTGAGATTGTCATTTGTCTCGTGTGAGTTCCCACTGTGCTTTGATTACTATCCTACCACGGATCAAAGGAGTTGTGCAAACAGGTTTTAGTTGGGTACAGTCCCGAGCCATATGGAGGCAGTGAGCGGATCGTCAGGGGATTCGTCTCTCCCGGTATTGAGGGTTGATATCGCGCTATGTTTAGAGAGCCATTACACAAAGTCCCTGGCCAGGGCAAGTGAGATTTACTGGTAGGTAATCCAGTAGTTTCTCAGGGTGTTCTGGGCTACACTCCGACACGACTTATACCGCTATTAGGGGTCTGATGTTTACCATCCCCCTAGGCCCGATATGCGATACTCATAGACGAACGGATCGGACTGTGCGGATATTGTCACTGTCAGGCTCAGTAGGGTTTCAGGATGAGTTCGTTCGTCGGCCTCCCTTTCGCTCAATACCTGGACAGCCGTTACGTACAGCAAGTGCCACTGACGTGCTTGTTGTTAAACCTACTGCCAGCGTATTGACGAGTCTTTAGAGTCCCACACAGAGGGTTTCCCTGGTTCGGGTGAAACGTTGTAGAGGCCGTATGGTTTTATGGCAGGGTTCGATCATATTTGTGCACTTGTGCACGGATCATGATCGGACGAATAATACTAGTGGGCTTTGGTTTAAGCCGGATCCTAGTATTATATTGTTGGATTATTTTCGTCGTGTTGTATTCGTATTCAGTCGAAATACGAATGCAGGTATGTATGTACAGATGAGGGGTATTCTTGTAATTTGTTACGAGTTTACTTTTGAAGATGCCATGCTCTTATTGTTTTAAACATTTGGATTAATATTTATTAAGTGGAAATTGTGAGTGCAAGTCTTGACCTAGGGCATTCATGGTGCATGTGCTCACTTGGTGACTCATGGTGTTGGGTCTAATGTGCATTGATGGTGGCACATGTACACTTGATGACTCATGGAGTGGGGTTGTGGGAGATATTTTTTGGGCTAGGGTTTTTATTCACTTGCTCACAAAAATATCACACACAATTCAACAAAAGAAAAAATGAGCAGAACTTTTTATTTGCTTGCTTTTTCTTATGGCCAAAACTTATGCTCACAACTTCTTCACTTGGTTTCTTCTTCACCTCCACTCATCCCATCTCATGTGTTGAGAATTATTGAGTGTATTGAGACAAAGTATTCACACACACTATCTACTTCACCTTGGACATCTAGGCTAGCAAACTTGATGTCCGAGTTGCTTCGGTTTAGAAGCGGGAGCCCGTATAAAGAATCCTCGACGTGGATCCTCTTCGACTAGAAAGACCGGAGAGCGAACTTCGTCGAGGCAGCTGCGACAAGTCAAGGACAGAGATTGAAGACTGAAGGATACGGATCGATCGGTATAATCTCTTAAATCACTTTACAGTTAACTAGTATAGGGTTAATAGTTCGATCTGGGTTTTAAGGTTCCGTTAGCACCGTTTTGAAAAGTTTTTGTTCCGCGTTTGGCCACGGATTGATGGCCGGGGCTGTTTCCTGATTTAAAATCAGAAAAGCTTATGGGAAAAGCTTCAGAAAAGGGTCACGTGCTTACACGTGACCAGCAGTCACGTGTTGGCACGTGACACCTAAAAACATCATCAAGTCAAGTTCAGTTTCCTGACTACGTTGAAGAAAAGGGGGGCTTCAGAAAGAGTCACGTGCTCCCACATGACCAGGGTCACGTGGCGACACGTGACATTTAAATGCAAGCGTCAAAGGCACACCAGTTCCCTGATCAAGTCAAGGAAAAGGCTTCAGAAGAGGTCACGTGCTTCCACGTGACCAGGGTCACGTGTTGCCACGTGACGTTCAAGACAGCAGACTCGTTCTCCAGTTGAACCAAGGAAAGAGAGAGTTCAAACAAGGGTCACGTGCTCACACGTGACCAGGGGTCACGTGGCAGCACGTGACGTTTAAGCAGCAATAAGAAGACAGAGCGCAAAAGAAAGGAAAAGGCTCATTCCAAAGGGGGTCACGTGCCCACACGTGACCATGAGTCACGTGGTCACACGTGACCGGCTTTCAAAGCCCACTGTGTTAACAGAATTAAATTCTGAGAGAAATTCAAATCTTTCCAAAGGAAAGCAACTATCTGGACCCAATCAAATTAAAGATTCAGAGGTGATGAAATATCATCTATCTATGGAAAAATCTCGGGTTTGGAAAGATTTCCCCTTTAAATCTAACCAAAATAACAAAGGAGAATCTCTGGATTTAAAATCCAGTGGTGAATAAAATTCACCTAATAATCCAAAGGTCCAAAATGAATGATGGATGCAAATCAAATCTTTCACGAAGATTCGTCAAAAACTGATTGATTCGGCTGCTTCTCCTATAAATAGGAGCCAAGAGACATACATATATATAGGCAGAGAAAAAAAAAGAGAAAAGAAAGAGAGCTTCGATACTTGGAGAACTTGGATCTTCTGCAAAAAACCCTAGGTAAGAAAGGGAAAAGCTCCTTGAAAGAAGAAGAGAATTTAATTCTCAACAGAGTTTAACTCTGATACATAAAAACAGAAGAACATATTTCTTCTCTCTTTGACAGAGGATCTGCAAAGTGCACATCTCCCCTTAAGGTTGAGAATTTAATTCTCAATGGGTCGAGATCCTGCCATGCAGATCCAAAACATAGAGAGGGAATGCAAGCATGAGAATTTAATTCTCACAGAACTATAGGAATTTAATTCCTTTAAAATAAAATTAGGGCTTGACCCTGTATCATGGGAATTTAATTCCTTCAGAATAAAAAGAAACAGGGTTTAACCCTAATTAAGAACTTAGTTCTGTTGAAACAACGGGAATTTAATTCCCTTAATCATCATGGGAATTCAATTCCTTAAAAAAGCTTTGTTAGGGTTTAACCCTATTTGGTTCTCCATATATATGAGGAATTTAATTCCTACAGAAAATTCAGAGTTAAACTCTACTCCAGAAAACAAAGTCTTCGAAAGGAAGTAGGAATTTAATTCCTCTGAAATTTACAGTTCGAGGAATTTAATTCCTGAAAGAAGATTAACAAAGCCTCTAAACAAAATACATAGAGGCAGGGTCACGTGTCATCACGTGACCCCCCATGAGATCTACAGAAAGCCCCTTTGAGGCAGCACCCCACGTGACCCACGTGACCCTCGGCAGAAGCTCTAATACATAGGCATTTGAATGCCCATCACGTGATGGCACGTGATGCTCTGAAAGACACGATAATCTCAGAATAAATGAAGGGAGGGCGCTCTCACGTGCTGCCACGTGACCCCTCTTGTCTTAGTGTTTAACACTAAATTAAAACTCTCGAACCCAGTGTTAAAATACTGTTGGGCTTTAGTGTTCAACACTAATTAAAAAGCTTTATTTGCAGTGTTCAACACTGATTACCTTAGTGTTTAAACACTAATCTGAGATCTTCATTTGCAGTATTCAACACTGATCTGTGTTAGTGTTTAACACTAATTTGAAAAGCCTTGTTGCTGGTGTTTAACACCAATTATCTCTTAGTGTTAAACACTAACTTGTCAACCTCATTCCCAATGTTCAACACTGACTGTTCTATAGTGTTTAACACTAGGCTTTGGCCCAACTGGCCTAAATGGATAGAGGCAAAGCCTCTCCTGATTGGACTTAGCCCAAGATGGCCATAAGTCCTCAATTGGTGATTAACTGGTCCAATGGACTCATAACATAATTAATTCGTCTTGACCCCCAAATTGGGCCAAGGACTATTTAATCCATTCCGGTTCTAGGGTACATCTCTTCACTCCTTTGATACTTGGCATTGTAATCCCTTAATGTCTTCAAAGAGGTGACGGGTCCCGACGACCACACATTGATATGGACTGTGGGGTCCTTAAACTCATGTCTAATGCAAATTCCTGGTTACGTGGAACGCGGATAATGTCACTCTTTGACCCCGTGGAAAACGTCCAGAGTGGAGCCTGGTCCTCGCCAAGCACGGCAGTGAACCCGTGTGAAGCATCCAGAGCACATACCGGACTGTGGGGTCCTTAAACCCATGGACTACGACGTCCTTAACCTTGACCGAGATGTCTTAAAACTAACAATGGACTGTGGGGTCCTTAAACCCATGGACTACGACGTCCTTAACCTTGACCGAGATGTCTTAAAACTAACAACGGACCGCAACGTCCTTAAACTACCCATGGACCGCAATGTCCTTAAACTACCCGTGGACCGCAACGTCCTTAAACTAGAACAATAGAGCCCCGCATGCTCTTTTGTTGGATCTAAACGGTCCCGTTTAAGTTGATCTTAGCCTCAAAGATGGCTAACGTATCCTTAAACCTTCAAACAGAGTGGACTATGAATCCCCCCAATTAACCCTGGCTCGAGGGTACATCTCTGAACTCCTCTGACATCCGTCGTTGTAATCCTTCAACGTCGTCAGAGAGGTGATGGGTCCCGACGGCCATACATTCATGGACCACTATGTCCCTAAACTGGAACATTAGAGTCCAAACGCTCTTTTGTCGGATCTAAACGATCCCGTTAAGTTGATCTTAGTCACAAAATTAGACTAACGCATCCTTAACAAACGTTTGAGTTGATCTTAGCCTCAAGTATGGCTGACGTATCCTCAAACCAAACCCCCAAACCCAAATCTAAGATAATACGGATTTGGACTAGTCCACGCCCTACGGGCGACGACATACCTCAGTCTCCGTAAACAATCCACGGGCAACAAAACACAAAACAAACACCCACGACACAAAGTGACCAGCTGGAGAAGGAGAAAGTTGTTACCGCAATGCGATAGCGTAATTAACTGCAGGGGCTTGCGCCTGCAGGGAAGAGCGTCCCCACAATCAAAAACCCCTCAAACGAGGGGGAATCTGACGAAGTCTGCTACATCGGACGCATCCGTCTAAACCTTCGATACATGGTGCCATAATTCAACTTGGCATCTTCGGAGAGGTGGACGGATAGCTCCAATTAGCATCTGCCCCGAATCTCAGGCAAGACGCCATGTCGCGCCGTCTTTCGGAGGGGAACAGATTCTGGCACGCCCGGTGGGACCTTTTCCTCTTTCCACTCCACACTTCGTGTGTCGTGACTCGCGAACCAATCGCGGTTCGCCAATGGTTGCCCTTGGGTTTCAAGATACTAAGAATTAGCGTCTTGCTTATTGCAGAAGGCAAAGGATCGATGGCTTCTACTTCCGTGAAATTCTCCAACTGCTCAGGCTGCAATCGCAACCAACGCTCTGCCTCGCCAGGAGGTATAGCCTACGGACCCCAAGCTGCTTCGCTATTCACAATGCCCTTGGAAAAGGTCACTCGCGCCACCACAGGATTGTTCTTTGGGACCATGCTCCCGCCGACAAACTTCACCGCTCCAATGCTGACAACGGAAGCTCTCAAGAAGTCGGTCTTTGATCGTCTTACCCCTGCCGCGGCTCCTCTCAACGAGTCGCCCAGCGTCAACGCCTCGGTCTTCTCTAGATTGGGCCAGAAATCCTTCGAACCCATCATGGGACCTACAATCTCAGAGAAGGCTGCTTCTAAGAAGGTGCCCGCTCCTGCCCCCGAAGTCGTCAAGGCAGCTTCTTCGGCCAAAAGGTCGGTCTTTACAAGATTAACGGCTTCAGCTCCCGCTCCTACTGCCCAAAGGACATCGGTCTTTGACAGGCTAATGCCAACTGCGACCCCCCCACCCAGACAGGGGGCAAGACGAAACCATTCTTACCGCTGACCCTACACCGTCCGCTCGACACGCTCGACGTCGCCATTGGCGCCGAGTAAGGAAGGCTGGGGGTAATTCCCCCTCCGGGTTGACTCCATCGGCCCCGATGGCAGAGGTTAATGCTGCTGTTCCAACTGGGAACAGCTTTGAAATGCTAAATAAGGTGCGAAGGAATTCTCCTACGGCAGTGCTGAAGAGGTATCCTCCCTCATTAAAAAAGGTTGTCGAAATAAAACCCGAACAACCCCGATCTCCTCAACGGCTGTCTTCCAAAATCTATAAGGTTTGGCGGCAGGCACGGGACTCGATCATCGATCCAAACTTCTCTCGCCAACACAAGAAGCCGAAAATCCAACCGGAAGCTGGTCACCAGGCTAAACCCCAAAAGGCTGTCTGGACGCCCACCTCAACGGCCCCCTCAACCTCCATGGCTCATAAAAGGAGGAGGCCACAGAAAACCCCACAGCATGCAACGACGGCTAAAAGCACTGAGCCCAGACGCCCTAAGTCTGGGAGCATGGTGGTCCACACTGTTTACATGGCCTCTGGAAAAGAGGAAAGCCGCACGTCTACGGGCCACCGACCGCTAACCCGATCCGTGACGAAGGCTCAAGAGCAGCAACAAAAGCTTCAAGAAATGATGAATGCTATGGCCGCGCTCACCGGGCCAAAAGAAAACCCAGAAACGTCTTCAGACGCACGCCGGGAGGAAGAAACCGATGCTGAATTCCTTCGCCGGACACTGGAGAAAAGGGACAAAGAGGCTGCTGAACAAGCGGCCAACATACAACGGATGGGCCTTCTCTTCCAAGATGTGATAGGAATGATGATCCAGCAGGACTTACCCGCCGAGGATCCCCCGATCGTTCTTGAAGACGACCGAGGAGAAACGTCAAATCCACCACTAGCCCTCTCAACGGCCAAGGAGGAGGCAATCTCTAAGGATGACTTGGCTGACTACATAGCCCAGCAAATCCGGGTTCATCACGCGACTGAGGCAGCTGGTCAAGTCGTGAAAACGGGGCGGCCGTATCCGAGCTGGTACGACCAAATCAAATACCCGCAAGGCTATACGATACCAAAATTCCACGTGTATAAGGGGACCGGCAATCCCCATCAGCATGTCGCCCAGTTCCGGGCCCTCTGCGGTAACACCGGCGGTGATGATAAACTGTTGCTCCGCCAGTTCGTGGGCAGCTTATCAGAAACAGCGTTCGAATGGTATTCGGAACTCCCGAACGATTCTATCAAAACGTTCGCTGAAATGGAGTTGTTGTTCACTCAGCGATTCGCAAGTGCCAGCGAACGTACTCCAATAACTGCACTTATTAACGCCAGGGTAAAACCGGGCGAAACCTGGGTCCAGTACGCTATACGCTGGCGGAACTTGTGGTCGAGATGTGAGCAACGCATTGAGGAAGCACCTGCGGTGGGCATGTTCGTGGGAACTCTAGACCCTCATGCAACTATCTCCCAGTTTATGATGGTCTTTAAGCCAACCACATTCCAGGCTCTGATCGACAAGTTGGCTCAGATGGACCAGATGGGTCATAGACCACCTACACCGAAGTCGGAACCTCGGAATGACAAGGGTAAAGGGAGGGCAACCTTTGTTGCGAATGCCCAGCAGCAACCTAACACCCCGAAACCGGCAGATCAACTCGAGGAAAGGCGTCGGTATTATAATGAGAAGATGAAGCGTCCCTATTCGTTCCCACGGGACAAGACGAAACGGCTATTCGAGCTGGCAATACGCAACAGACTTATAAACCTGCCAAATCCAAGGCGACCGCCGCAACCCACCGAGGCGAATAACCCCAACTATTGCCCTTACCATCAAACGGTAGGCCATCCGATTGAAGATTGCTTCGTCTTCAAAGGATGGATTGAAGATCAGTACCTCCAGAGGAAGTTCGTACTGTCCGAAAAGTGGAAGGTAAACCCACCACAGCCGCATGCTCCTAGGAAAGCGGATATACCGGGGGCAACATCCTCTTTTATTGAAGAAGATCCATGGGAGGTCGTGCTATCAACTAAAACCAAAAGAATGCTGAGAGACCTTCATGCGTGCCCTGCGATCGAATGGAAGGACCCTCTTGAACCTCAGATTATCGAAGGGATGCTAAGGCGCCGCCCGACTACAAAGACTCACGACAAGAGCCCAGATACCCACGCCCAATCGTCAAAATCTTCGAAGAAAAAGAAGAAGAAATCCAAGAAGTCCATGAAGCCTGGAAAAGAGCACACGAACTTGCAGAAGCAAATCGACGCACTGGAAGAATACAATCAAAAGGCGCGAACCCCTGTCACACTGCAAGAGTTCCTCAACCACATCTTTCAAGAAGAAGATGATGGAGAAAGCTCGTCGGATGAATCCGAAGGATATGTGGCGAGTTGTAACGTAATCTCCCACTCGTTTACCGATGATGGGAAAACTCCTGGCATTGAAAACCTGGAGACAGAGCCTGTACCAGAGCGTGCATGGCCAACAGATGAAATGATCGACGCTTTTCTAGACGAGATTCGTCTAAAATGTAAAGCGGACCAGGAGCGTGAAATGGCCACATCTGAAGGAGCCAAATGCGGGCAGCTGAACGAAAGAGTTGAACTACCAGAGCGAAAGGCATCCGAAGTAAACAAGAAGATATTCAAGACGAGAAAAAGGTTTGCCAAAGCCATGTCACTGGGGATGAAGCTACCGCCCTCGGAAGGAAACATACACGATGGGGTGGAGAGGCACCCTGATTATTGCGCATATCACCGGAAAATCTCACACCCCACGGAGGAGTGCGACGCCTTTAAGATATGGTGGCAAGGATATGTCGCTCGTCGGCAACATGTTAAGCGCATGAAACGCAAGATCCGTCGGGAGCGAAGAAGTACTGTCGATGGGCACAACAGAACGACTAGCAACTGTTACATGGTTAACGCCAGGGGGTCACAAGTTCTCACCTTTGGGAGCGACTCTGACGAAGAAATGACTCTGGGCCCTCTCTTTAAAGAATCCGTTTTGGGGAAAGAAGAAGAATCGGAGGCCTGCGAGAACATTCAGCTGCGCAATCGCACACTCCCAGAAAAGAATCTCGGGCCCGGGAATAGAAGGGATAAGGGAAAGGAAAAGGTCACTGAAGATATCACTTTAGATGACCAAGTCATGAGGGAGCTGGCTGTCAAAGACCCTCCCAGGAAGAGTAAAGTGGACTATAACATCCTCGCGCACCTAAGGAAGCTACCTTCTCAGCTTAGCATTCTCGATGCCCTCCTATTATCGAAAGAAGCGCGAGACTCACTAATTAAGGCGTTAGAAGAACCCGAGCAATTCCAAGCCTTCCTCGCCACTGAAAAGATGAAGGATGAACTGGAGGAAGTGCATACGGCCGACGTCACTTTCGGTGATGAAGACCTCCTTCTCGGGACGTGCGACCACAACCGTCCCCTATATGTCTCCGGATACTGCCATGATATCAAGATAGGCAAGATCCTGGTAGATAATGGATCCTCCGTCAACCTCCTTAATGTTCGGGTGTTGAAGGAAATCTGCATGAGTGTGCAACACCTCGCTCGTGACAAAATTACTATCTCCGGTTTCGATTCACAATCGTCACGGACTCTCGGATCTGTGATACTAACATTACGCTTTGGACTTCTCGTCACAGACATCAAATTCCATGTCATTGACGCCAAGACCTGCTACAACGCCTTGCTCGGTCGTCCTTGGCTACACGAGTACAACATCATCCCTTCTACACAACATCAGTGTATGAAGTACTTTAAGGACGGTTTCGAGTATACCGTAACAGGAGAGCTGAACCCATTTTCCGTGAACGAAGTCCGCAAATACGAAGATGCGAAGTACTTTTTGCCAGATTTCGAGGATACAGAAAGGAGTCGCAATCCGGGGAACAAAACCGCAGCCACCATCCCCGTTTTCGGGAGCGATACCGAAGACGAGGAAGAGATAGTTTATGCAGGGCCATCTCAACGCAACAACTTGGGGACGCCCGCCCCCGTGTTGGTCTTCGGAAGTGATTCAGAAGATGAAGTTAATGCTGTGTTCTCCAATCGGCTGTCAACACAAGCACCCCTTGGCGATGACCATAGTTTGCAAATCACCATGGTACCGCGAGAACACTACAAGGATCTCGACACGCTTCAAGCTCACAGTGTGCAGGACCTGCAAACATTTTACATCCCTCCCAGGCGAAGGGGTGAGAAAGTGATCCTATTTTACCGATCCTCAGAGTCGAAAATAGAGAAAGAGATCTGGCATGGCGCAGATACTACACTCGACAGGCTCCAACCCATCCGTCTGCCCAGATACTATACGGATGGATTAAAGAAGCTATTGAAGCGCCAATGAGTACCCTTAAAACAGGCTGTTCGGCAGGCTCGGTTCTACAACAAGATTTGGGATGTCCCCGGGACTCAACGCAAATTGCCCAACGGGAAGATGGAAACATTCGGGCTTGGATACGCAAGAGCTGGAAAACGGGAACGGACTCACAGCAGCTACACTATATATACCTTTGATGAAGAGGAGGACGCCCTGTCAGGAGATGCCAACCACCCATCAAAACTAGACCCCGCGATTGAAGCACCGAGTCCGTCGTTTGAAGAACGAACGAACAAGCCTATCAGGAAAATGGGTCAGAGAGCTCAGGAAGACCACAACCGCGAAATGGCCATCTACGAGAAGGCCAGGACGCAACGTCTATCTCAACGTGCTGCAAAAGACAAAGACGCTTATCCTCGTCAATCCGTTGTACGAAAGGCCCGACGCAGAGATGGAAATAAATCAAGAAGCGGCTCGGGTTTGTCCCTCATGAAGAAGATGAGTCGAGCGTACTCCTTCCCCCAAGACAAAACGGGGAGGTTACTTAACCTCGCCATAAAATATCAAATGATCACGCTTCCAGAGTCTAGACATCCTGAGCAAGCTAGTAAGGCTTCTCATCCGAGTTATTGCTCTTATCACCGAGCCATAGGACATCCTACCGAAGACTGCTTCACCTTCAAGAACTGGGTCGAGGACCAGTACCGACGGGGCAGATTCGCTTTATCCGACGGCTGGAATGTGACGCCACCGCAAAAGCATGAGCCCAAGGCCGCAAGAGCAAAACCGGGTCCACCTCAGTCCAGGGAGCGGGTTCGCACTTGTTATACGATTACGATACTAGGAGAAGAGCCCGAGAACGTAGATGACCTTTACCGGTGCTTTGAGAACAGCGATGATGAGGTGATCTCGGAATTTCCGCCCGCTCCGAAAGAACTGGAAGATGGTATACATACTACTGCAGATAACCTCAAGAAGATTGAGTTGGGATCGGCAGACGACCCGCGACCGACATTTGTCAGCGAGCTGTTATCCGAAGAAAAGGTGGCTGCGTTAAAGAACGTGCTTCTACGGCATAAAGATTGCTTCGCGTGGAACTACTCCGAGATGCCAGGATTGGACCCGGAGATTGCTGTGCATAGATTAGCAATATCCCCAGATATCAAGCCAGTCAAGCAGGCGCCAAGGAGGATGCGACTCGAGCTTGAAATGAGCATCAACGCCGAAGTCAAGAAGTTGATCGATTCTGGATTTATCCAAGAAGTCCAATATCCCGACTGGATTGCCAATATCGTCCCGGTAATGAAGAAGAATGGGACGGTACGCATATGCGTGGATTTCAGGGATCTCAATAAGGCCTGTCCAAAGGACGATTTCCCGGTGCCGGTAACCGAGCTAATGATAGATAACACGTCCACTCACGAGGTTTTCTCCTTTATGGACGGTTCATCAGGATACAATCAGATAAAAATGCTTCCCGAAGACCAGAAGCACACCGCTTTCCGGACCCCTTTGGGTATATTTTGCTACAGGGTTATGCCCTTTGGTCTTAAGAACGCTGGCGCTACCTATCAAAGGGCCATGACAAAGATCTTTGATGACTTCATACACGACGTCGTCGAGTGCTATATCGACGACCTCGTAGTAAAGAGCATGTCATACGAAGATCATTTAAAGCATTTGGAGACTGTATTTCGACGCCTTCGGCAATATAATTTGAAAATGAATCCCCTCAAATGCGCGTTTGGAGTCTCCTCGGGCAAATTTCTGGGATTCATCGTTCGACACTGAGGTATTGAAATAGATCCGTCAAAGATTAAGGCGATCATGGAAATGCCTCCGCCAAGAACCCTCAAGCAGTTGCGGTCTCTCCAAGGGAAGCTCGCATACATCCGGCGGTTTATCGCTAATCTTTCGGGCAAATGCCGTCCTTACGGCCACCTGATGAAAAAGGGAACTCCATTCGTTTGGGATCACAAATGTCAAGGTGCACTAAACGAGATCAAGCAGTACTTGCAAAACCCTCCAGTGTTGGCTGCTCCAGTGAGGGGAAAGCCCCTCATTCTTTATACAACCGCCCTTGAAGGTTCTTTAGGCGCATTATGGGCACAAGAGAACGATCAGGGGAAAGAAAGAGCACTTTACTACTTAAGTCGAGTGCTGCTGGGGGCAGAAAGCAACTATTCCCCCATTGAAAAGCACTGCCTGGCGTTGATCTTCGCAATAACAAAGCTTAGACATTACGCATTAGCACATGAAGTCCGTCTTATTTCGAAGGTGGACCCTCTCAAATATTTTATGTCGAAAGCCATACTGACGGGACGACTTGCTAAGTGGGCCCTGCTCTTGATGGAGTTCTCGATAACGTATCAACCTCTCAAGGCAGTGAAAGGCCAGGCCATTGCCGACTTCCTCGCCGAGCACCCGATACCGGCCAATTCTCCTCTGAACTGTGATTTGCCGGACGAGCATGCATTTGATGCGATTAGCGGCGGAAGCGCCCGATGGGAACTCTATTTCGATGGAGCATCCTCCATAAAGAAACAGAAACAAGGTGTCCCAATGGTCAAATCAGGGATAGGCCTCATCTTTGCAACTCCACAAGGAGGGATAATGCGCTTCGCCTTCTCCTTAACAGAACCGAGGACAAACAATGAAGCCGAATACGAAGCTCTGATAGCAGGCCTCGAAATCGCCATCGACATGGGAATTGAAGACCTCCTTATATACGGGGATTCTCAGCTGGTCGTTAGTCAAGTAAATGGTGACTACCAAACGTGCAAACCGGAGTTGGTGAAGTACGGCGAAAAGGTGCAACAACTATTGACCCAAATTCCCTCCTATACTTTGGAGAACATACCGCGCGCGGAAAACAGCAAAGCAGACGCGTTGGCTAAACTTGCTAAAGAACTGGCTGACGAGAACCTCGATGACGTCAGAATCGTGGTACAAAGTCGTCGAGTGCTCGCCCCGGCAGAAATATCTCTGGAATCATGCGAAGAAAAGGGAACGACTGAGCAGACGACCCTACAAATAAAAGACCATGATAAGGCCGAAGACTGGAGGGAAGTCTTCATAGACTACTTTAAGTCCCACCGAATGCCCGAAGAAGCCTCCTCAAGACATCAGCTCATGAAACGAGCTTTATCTTTCGCTTTTGTCAACGATATTCTATACAAGAGATCGTTTGATTCTCTATGGCTGAGATGCTTAGGACCTGACGAAGCAGAAAGAGTCATTCAGGAAGTTCATGACGGACTTTGCGGTTCTCACCAAGCAGGCCCGAAGATGAAGTTAAAAATTAAACGGATGGGTTATTACTGGCCCACGATGATCCAGGACTGCCTCGAGTATGCGAAGCAATGCCACTCATGCCAGATCCATGGAGACTTCATCCACCAACATCCGAATCCATTGCACCCGACGCTGGCTAGTTGGCCATTCGAAATGTGGGGGACTGACATAGTCGGCCCTATTGAGCCAGCATAATCCCGGGGACACCGCTTTATCCTGGCGACAACTGATTACTTCTCCAAATGGGCAGAAGCAGTACCACTGAAGGAAGTGAAGACGGAGAATATCTTCCATTTCTTCAAGACGCACGTCATCTATCGGTTCGGAACTCCACGGCGGATTATCTCCGATAACGGGCCGGCCTACCGAAGCCATAAGATTAGCCGCTTCGCACAGCAGCACAATATAGACTGGAGATATTCTTCAGTTTACAATCCACGAGCTAACGGTCTGGCCGAGGCTTTCAATAAGACCTTGACGAAGATCATAAAAAAGACCGTTTCCAGGAATAAGAGAGACTGGCACGAAAAGCTGCAAGAAGCCCTTTGGGCTTATCGAACTACATTCAAGACGGCCACAAACACAACGCCGTACGCGTTGGTATTTGGGACAGAAGCAGTGCTCCCCCTCGAGATAGAGTTACCCTCTCTACGAGTAGCAGTCCACCACGAGCTGACGAACGAAGAAAATGCTCACCTTCGGCTTGAGGAGCTTGATGCCCTCGATGAAACCCGGCTCATAGCACAACAACATCTAGAAGCCTACAAAGAAAAGATGACGCGCTCATACGAAAGATTGACCAGGCCGAGGACATTCCGCCAAGGTGAACTCGTACTAGTGGTCAAAAGACCTATGATCCCCAATCGTGCCAAGCGAGGAAAATTTGAGCCAAATTATGAAGGCCCGTACATCATAGACAAGGTCTACCAGGGTGGAGCCTACCTACTCATGGACATGCACGGTGAAAGGCCTTTCAGGCCAATAAACGGCCGCTTCTTGAAGAAATACCACGCTTAATAAGCCGCAGCCTGGGTCAATGATAGATGACGACGACTATGTCCGCTCACTATCTTCCTAAGCTCAGACTTTACAAGTAGCAGCCGGCCTTCCTATAACGACGGACCGAAACGTCCTTAAACTAACAGCGGACCGAAACGTTCTTAAACTAACAGTGGACCGAAGCGTCCTTAAACTATCGACGGACCGAAACGTCCCTAAACTACTACCGCAACATCCTTAGGTTGACGAGATGGATAAATAAAAAAAAAGAAAAAAAAAACAACGGTATGTCCATAAGCGAAGTGGGCACGGATGAAAACCCGAAAGGGCTCCGTGGGTAAAAAACAGCAGGGCTGCCGGCAAGTGTTCGTGAAAACCCGAAAGGGCGCGACCTTGTAAAAAAAAATGAATGAAAAAGAAAAAAAAGGGTATGTCCATAAGCAAAATGGGCACGGATGAAAACCCGAAAGGGCTCCGTGAGTAAAAACAGCAGGACTACCGGCGAGTGTTTGTGAAAACCCGAAAGGGCGCAACCTCGTTAAAAGACACTTGTAGGGTCCTCTCGACCTTGTAAGGAGAAGCCACCTGCGTGAGATCCTTACGACTCACAAAGGAGCAACACACTTAGGAATCCTCACGATTCCTAAGGAGAAAATACACTTACGAGATCCTCACGACTCGTAAGGAGAATTCTCTTATGGGACCCTTACGGCTCATGAGATTTGAAAGTCTTAAGATACAGAAACCTGAACCTGTTCTTAAGCAAATCCTCCACAACCTTCGATATTGCCCTACAAGAGGCTCAATACTGACCCTTGTATACAATCCACGGGCGCGAATAAACATTTCCCCAGCAAAGTCCAACCCTTGTAGGTCCCCTCGACCCATAAGGAGAAAGCCCTCTTGTAGGATCCTTACGACTTACAGAGGAACATACACTTAGGAATCCTCACGGTCCCTAAGGAGAAAATACACCTGCAAGATCCTCACGACTTGTAGGGAGAAATACCTTTGTGGGACCCTTACGGCTCATGAAGTCAAAAGCCTTAGTCGACAGGACCTTAACCCTGTTTGCTAAGCCACCTTTGTTCAACATCGACAGAGGCAAATGATGATTCGCTCCTGGCAATATTCCAGTTGCAGCGATGCTGATGCCTAAACCGGTATCAAATCCCAAGTTCTTTCATGGCAAATGATGATTCGCTCCTGGCAACATCCCAGTTGTAGCGATGCTGATGCCGAAATCGGTGTCCAAAATCCGAGCTTACGGCGAAAAAGCTAGCAAGCCACACATGCCT